>JAVMKO010000008.1:54083997-55376914 GCA_032164245.1 Sternotherus odoratus | reverse complement strand
TGATTCCACACAAGTAACTCAATTAAAACAATCAATTATTACTTTAAATACCATGCTGAACACATGAAATGCAGTGAAAACCTATTCTCTTGGAATGGCATTGAATAATGGAAAAGAAAAAGTATTCGAATATCAACAATAACCTTTTGGAATTTGTTCTGTTTGTTAATTTTAACATATTCTTCCATTTACTAAATCCATTTATTTCTGCTCTTGATGACTATTAAAATAAAGTACCTGTGGTTGAAACTGTGGAACAGGAGTCCCTTGCACGCCTTGTGACTGTTCATCCATTGTATCAAACAGGGATTTTTATGTTCTGCAAAAACAACACATGTATATTTATTAAATTGAAATTTAATGTTTATATTCACTGTACTACTTATTACTGTGCTTCAGTTATAATAATGCAATTCGATTATTTTACTGAACTCCAGTACACAATGAATTCACTTTTAGAATTTTCTAGTTTATATGCTTGACTTTGCAACCATTAAAACATTTTAGCCCTTTTTCCGAGACGGTAAGGAGACTCCCTATTTTTTGTTTTAAAGAACCACCAAAAAAAAAAAAGTAAGAGGAAGAAATTCCATCACGTATTCTCCACCCCAACCCCACTCCAACCCACCCCATCAGCAGAGTTTGAATCTGGGACTGTCAGATCCACACCACAAACATCTATGACTTGAGCTAAACAAGTGACTCCATTAGACAAAGGCAATAATACCCCATCATTCTCTATGTGCACCAACCACTAAAAGTAGACACATACTTTGCCAAGTTATTGTACAAGTACTTGCTAGACAAACTATCTTGGTTCCGGGACAGGAGTATGATAGTGTGGCTAAAACAGGATAGAATCAGGACTTCTGGGTGGTATTCGTTGCCTCAAACATTTTAGTTGGAGGGAATAAAAGACTTCTCTACAAATTATTATAAAAATCAGATCACAAATGTACAAGTGTAACTTAAAAACATTTTCCCATTTAAAAAAAGTGGGAACCACCAAAGGTATATATTTCTCATTAAATGACTGTATATTTGCAAAACAATTTCCCTATCTAAGGTTTGGTTTTCCTTCAGATTAATCAGAAAAGTTCTTTATGCAACTCTAAGTACCAGTTTTATACCATAGCTCTCTTCTAGAAATTTTTAAGTTTTCAAAAATCCTTCCTGTTCAGACCATGACCAGAAAGATTAGGTAGGAATGCAATTTCCACCTATTAATTCTAAAAGCAGAGGTAAATAGTTTTTAAACCCTCAGGATAGACACTCTTCTTGAGATTCTTTGTATTAAATTTCAGTAACAGTTAAACACTATGGAGGGGCACATTATCTTGAACTGGAGAAAGTATAGCTTCTATGTCTGAAAAATAATTATCGCTGGGCAAAGGGTTGAGGAATAAAATGGAGAATACAACTTTAATCTGGTAGCAACATCAGCAATTAAATGAACAGGAGTTACTAGCTATATATATTGTTCTGTATATACACATATATATACACACCACACATATATCCATATACCCACACACACACACACAATGATAATTGCAGGAACATAGAAACTAGGGTTTCTGGTAATAGACTATGCCTAAAATGCCAAAAGCAGGACTAAATATTGGTTTTGGCCCAACAGTAATCCTTTATCTGGAATGACACACTCCTGATCTCATCTTCAATCCCTTATTTGAAGATGTCAGCCAATATCTTACCAACAGTGGTATCAAACCATACTACTGCCCTGTGGCTGTTCCAAACCAAACGGACGGTTGGGACTCAAGCTCTTTTCTCCTTATCCTCAACATTTTTGTACAACTAGTGTACAGTTTTTGGAATACTAGTTGAACTTAATGCAGAGATTAATGACATCTGAAGGTAGTTCTAAACAGTAGCTGGGAGGGTTTTTTTTTTTAAAAAAACTAAACCTTAAAAGAAGAATCGAACACAAAGATATGGAGTAAAGACAACCCGGGGGGGGGGGGAAACAGCTAGAGGAATTGCTCAATCTGTTAATGAGGGAGTCTTTACTAATCATCTGCAAAATTTTATGATAGCCCTGGCCCCCTGCCAGGAGAAGACACTGAAAAATTGTTAAGATTTCTAAAAATATTAGAATGAATATGGTGATAAAACTGGAAAATTGCTGGCAGCTGCTGTTTGTTCCAAAACACTTGGCAGTCAGACCCTGTTATTTAAAAAGCCTGACAAGGCCAATACTGGCAATTCTTTGCTGGATATGTAACGTCTTTCATTTGCATTTTGCAATAGGTTAGACGAGTCACAGTACACTGGTAGCTTCCATTGAAAAAATTAGATCTCCATCTGATTAATCACTAAAGAAACCTGAAATACCCTGAGTAAGTCTACCAACATTAACACCTTGTTGTCTTGCAATCAGACAAATCCAAGAGATAGTTCTTTATTTTAGCAGGTTTTTTTAACCACTGTAATACATCCTGGAATCTCTTTAAAAATGAGACAGATGGAAATTATGACATCATTTACAAAAACAGAACCTTTAATAACCTGTTATTGGTACTATTCCAACCATTTTCTCTAACAGGGACATTAAAGCTCTCTCACACTTTGCTCTAACTACCTTTCTGTTTAGATTTCTTTACCAGTTTGGCTTTAGTGACTGGATTTTATCTATATATATAAAAGTCAAGTGGTGTATGTATGTACGTATGTATGTATGTATGTATGTACGTATGACAGCGAAGTCCTCCCGCACCGTTTGAGCCAGAGACTTGAAATTTGGTACAGTGAGGGGTCTTGGGGTCTAGATGCTGGTAAGGGTCGAAAAATTTTCGGATCTCACCTCTGACGCCCCCCAGGGGTGAAAGTCTTTCAGGGCCAATCACATCAGCTGGGCGGTTAGGTGGTGATGATGTCATAATACCCCCCTCCAACAGACACCTCACTCGCTCAGCTCACCCCTCCCTCCTCCAACGGAACCCCAGAGATCCCTCAGTTCTCTACCCCTCCCCCCTCCCAACGGAACCCCGGAGATCCCTCAGTTCTCTGCCCCTCCCGCCTCCCAACGGAACCCCGGAGATCCCTCAGTTCTCTGCCCCTCCCCCCCCCCAACGGAACCCCGGAGATCGCTCAGTTCTCTGCCCCTCCCCCCTCCCAACGGAACCCCGGAGATCCCTCAGTTCTCTACCCCTCCCCCCTCCCAATGGAACCCCGGAGATCCCTCAGTTCTCTGCCCCTCCCTCCTCCCCAACGGAACCCCGGAGATCCCTCAGTTCTCTGCCCCTCCCTCCTCCCCAACGGAACCCCGGAGATCCCTCAGTTCTCTGCCCCTCCCCCCTCCCAATGGAACCCCGGACTCCATCAGCTCTGTGCCCCCCCCCCCACCTGCGATGGATCCGAGTTGGGTTTGGTGGGACAGTCAGTGAGGTGGGGTTGTCGGGTTCGGTCGGGGGGTGAGGTGGGGGTGTCGGGTTTGCTTGGGGGGTCAGGTGGGGGTGTCGGGTTTGGTCGGGGGTGAGCCGGGGGGTGTTGGGGTTGGTCAGGGGGTGTCAGCTGTCTGCCCCCTCCCCACCTCCGACTGACCCGAGCAGCGCCGGGCACTTATGCTAGTCTATATATATATAAAAGTCAAGTGGTGTATGTATGTATGTATGTATGTATGTATGTATGACAGCGAACTCCTCCCGCACCGTTTGAGCCAGAGACTTGAAATTTGGTACAGTTAGGGGTCTTGGGCTCTAGATGCTGGTAAGGGTCGAAAATTTTTTGGATCTCACCTCTGACGCCCCCCAGGGGTGAAAGTCTTTCAGGGCCAATCACATCAGCTGGGCGGTTAGGTGGTGATGATGTCATAATACCCCCTCCAACAGACACCGCACTCGCTCAGCTCACCCCTCCCTCCTCCAACGGAACCCCGGAGATCCCTCAGTTCTCTGCCCCTCCCCCCTCCCAACGGAACCCCGGAATCCATCGGCTCTGTGCCCCCCCCCCACCTGCGAAGGTCCCCGGAATCCCTCGGCTCTGGGCCCCCCCCTGCGACGGATCCGAGTTGGGTTTGGTGGGACGGTAAGTGAGGTGGGGGTGTCGGGTTCGGTCGGGGGGTGAGGTGGGGGTGTCGGGTTTGCTTGGGGGGGGGTCAGGTGGAGGTGTCAGGTTTGGTCGGGGGGTAAGTGAGCCGGGGGGTGTCGGGGTTGGTCTGGGGGGGTGGGAAGGTGTCGGGGTGGGTGAGGGGTGAGGTGTGGGTGTTGGGTTTGGTCTGGGGGGGGGGGGGGAAGGTGTCGGGGTGGGTGCCCAGACCAAACCCGACACCCCCCCCGGCTCACTTACCCCCCCGACCAAACCCAACACCGCCACCTCACCCCCCCACCAACCGCAACACCCCCTGACCAACCCCAACACCCACACCTCACCCCTCACTCACCCCGACACCTTCCCACCCCCCCAGACCAAACCCGACACCCCCTGGCTCACTTACCCCCCGACCGAACCCGACACCCCCACCTCACCCCCCCACCAATCGCAACACCCCCAGACCAAACCCGACACCCCCCGGCTCACTTACCCCCCGACTGAACCCGACACCCCCACCTCACCCCCCCAAGCAAACCCGACACCCCCAACCACCTCACCCCCCCACCAACCGCGAAACCCCCTGACCAACCCCAACACCCACCCCTCACCCCTCACCCACCCCGACAACTTCCCACCCCCCCAGACCAAACCCGACACCCCCCCGGCTCACGGTGCACTGTGTAGCACACAGATTATTAAATACACTGTTCGGTCGGCGGGTCAGGTGGGGGTGTCGGGTTTGGTTGGGGGGGTCAGGTGGGGGTGTCGGGTTTGGTTGGGGGGGTAAGTGAGCCGGGGGGGTGTCGGGTTTGGTCTGGGGGGGGTGGGAAGGTGTCGGGGTGGGTGAGGGGTGAGGTGTGGGGGTTGGGGTTGGTCAGGGGGTGTCAGCTGTCTGCCCCCACCCCACCTCCGACTGACCCGAGCAACGCCGGGCACTTTTGCTAGTTATTATATAAATCTGAAAGAATAAACTAGGATTTTATTTTCCAGATTTGCTTTAAACAATAGGCACTAAATCTGGGCTAGCCTTTGCTAGCCCACCTTTCCTACAGAGCTCAACGTTACAAAGCACATTTCAAAATCTCATTGCATACAGAAAATATCTTTTATATCACTATTCTTCCTACTATAATAATAGAACTTTAAATAGATACATGTAGAGGAATATAACCACATAGTTATGATTTTAAGAATTTTACTGAAGTGCAGGCCCAAAACTCCTACCTTGAAACTGTTGTTTCCATGGAACAAAGTACATTAATACATGTTAGGTATTTATCTGATTAAATACAGTTATACTTTGCAACCAATTTCACTGACTCTGAAACACGACTATTTGGAAATGTTGAAGAAACAGAACTACCGCGGCTTTCCTTCTAAGATGCAATATAATCAAGGATTTTATTTCTGGGTCTGTCACAGATTACCTTTGTGATCTTAGATAAGTTATTCAACTTCTCCATGGCCAAGTTTCCCTGTACCAGGGCCTCAATATATTTTATAAGCCAAAAAACAACCACCGTGTGGATACTGAATTTCTCTTTACATACACGAAGCTACAATACTTGCATACTAAGTGATCTTATGACTCAAAAAATACTTCGGTTCATTAATCTGATTTAAAAAAATTAAGAGACAGTGGGCTGGTCTTCACTGGGGGGGGGGGGAGGGGGGAGATCCGCTGTAGATACGCAAATTCAGCTATGTTAACAACGTAGCTGAATTCTGCATATCTACAGCCGACTTATCTGCCGTCCTCACGGCGACGGCAGTCAGCAGTGCGCTCCCCCGTCGACTCCAGCTTGCGCCTTTTGGCGAGCTGGAGTTCCGGAGTCGACGGGGGCGCCGCTGGCGATCAACCCCTGACGGCTTTAGTGAAGACAAGCCCTAAGAGATGGAGTAAAGACCAGAAAAGGTTTGCAACACATACTTCTTTCGAGCTGCTTAGAATACTTCAGACATTTTTTCCACAATATCTGATCTTCTCTCTATATAAAAGTCATGCTGCAAAAAATGTGAATCAGAATGAAGAGCAGCCATAGAAAGCACAGTCTTCAAGGTTTGGGAGTGACAAATACAGGTATGTCCTCACTGATGCATTATCTCCGGCTGTTACCTGGATGGCATTTTACCTCCTTCCAAAGTTTGACCATCAAGCTTAATATTTGTATGTCTCTAGCTGAACTACCACAGTAGTTTGATTTTATATTTTCTCCTCTGAGGATATTATTTCCTGAGCTTGTTCTTGTTGTAGGTAAAGGCCTACTTCGATTGCTTTCTATGTCTGTACACTTTACATATTATCCGGATATCTGATCCAGCTCTGGCAAGTTAACATTCTCCGCTGTCTTTGTTTTCCTTTGGAAACAATGTTTTTGGGCAGAGGTTGAAATGGGAGTGTTCTTGGGGCTCAGTAACCCAGTATTTTCTCCTGGATCTGTATTGTTCTCCTGAATCCAAGCTTCAATTTAAAAGAACTTGGCTCTAGCCCAGGGATCGGCAACCTTGGCATGCAGCCCCCAGCGTAAGCACTTTTGGCGGGCTGAGCCATTTTGTTTACGTGCTGCATCCGCAGGTTCAGCCAATCACGGCTCCCACTGGCCGCAGATAGCCGCTCACGGTCCAATGGGGCTGCGGAAAGCAGCGGGGGCTGCATGCCAAGGTTGCCAATCCCTTCTCTAGCCCTTGTGCTTACTAAGAAATCATTCAAAATGTGAAACAGATATGACCGTCACTGTGATGTCTGCAACAACCTGAAACGTGTGAGCTGACTCCATCCATATCTATGGGTATGTCTTCACTACCCGCCGGATCGGGGTATTGATCTATCAGGAATCAATGTATCACGTCTAAATGAGACATGATACATCGATCCCCAAAGGAGCTTCCCGTCGACTCCAGAGCTCCAGCTTGCCAAAGGGCGGGGGATCCCGCTGCCACCGTGAAGATGCCTGGTAAGCCGACCTAAGATGCTCTGACTTCAGCTATGCTATTCACGTAGCTGAAGTTGCGTATCTCATGTTGACCCCCCCCCCCCCCCGCCACCGCCGCTAGTGTAGAACAGGCCTCAGTGGTGGTATTTATGAAACTTAATGATGGTGATGTAAAGGTAAACATTGTTAACTACTTTACTTTTACAGTGCATTAAAAATAGTGATCATGTTTTGATTGTATAAATGCTGCACTACCCACTATTTACAGTATCTCATTTTGGTGCCATTCATGGGCAGAATTTGGAGAGTACCACTCCTCCTCCCCTACATCTGTCCCTTCATTTCAGTTTACCATACTACAGACAATAGTAGTACTGTATATATTCTACTTAATGTGATAACCTGATATTTACAATATCTAGACACTATATTTCACATTCTAGTATACACAAAGCCTCTGAGAAAGAATTAAATAGAATATGAAGAATCCTTATTAATATTACTGACTCAAACCACCATATGAGAATGATTATAAATCTTCCTGCCATTTTCAGAGTTGTCTTTTATGGAACAGCCAGGCAAAGATAGACTAGAACAGCATTTCCCAAACTGTGTTCCGCGGAACACTGGTGTTCCGCAGGATGTGAATAGGTGTTCCGTGAAAGAATCGTAATTAAAAAACGGGTCTTTAAAAAAAATTTAATTTTAAAATTTGGCATATTTGCAGCGTATTTTAAACAACTCTTTTTGAATGACTATAATTTAACATAAAAGTCTTCTTCCGGTTATTGATAGATCTCGTATTGAATATGTTAGCGTAAAGAGAATTTTGACTCTTGCACTTGATTTTTGTACTATTTTATACACGCTTTCCAGTTAGAAATTGTTAGTTCAAGTTATTTTAAATTTGTATTTTTGATTTGTTTTATAAAATAAAATATATTTGAGCATAAATAATGTAATTTTTATATGAAAACCAAACGACTACAAAATAAGAAGTGTTCCGTAAATATATACCAGGCTAAAAAGTGTTCCGTGGCCAAAGAAGTCTGGGAAACACTGAATTAGAAGATAGCATGAAAACAGCATATGTTTGGTATTCATAGATTTTAAGTCCAGCAGGGATCATTATGATCATGAGTATATAGGACATGCAGATTAAGAACAGCCACACCAAAACCAAACATCAGTATTATGACGGAAATGCAGCACACCATCAACAAAGACTATCTTGTATGCAAGTAATCAATGTACTTTCCTTTTTTCTGACAGGCTCTGGCTATGAACAGACAGCTGCTTTCACAAACAATCTCCTGCACACATCAGTAGCCTTCTGGTAGTGTTGTGGTTCAGGAACTAACTCCTTCTCCCTTTAATCACAGAGAGAAAATGCTATGCATTATAAGACCCAGAGGGTAGAAACTCAGATTCTATTTTCCGTAAATGTTATGGGCAACTAACATGGTGTACAACAATGGAAAATGAACATGTATGCGTACTCTTAAGGCCTCCTTGCAAAAAATAGTTTCTTTATTATTTTCAACTATTTTGCCCAAATAAAAATTAGTTCAGTTTTGCTGACTTTGCAATCAATACGTTTTTATATTAATTTTTGTTTTGTTTGTTTTTACACATTGTAATATGAAAACACAACAAATCCTGCTTAAGATTATTACAATCTTGAGGGCAGGGAGGAGAAAGAACGAGAGAAGGAAAGAAACCAGGAAGATGTGGGGAAGGCCTCTTCTGCAACCCTTTTGGAGTACACACTGACATGCATATTCTTGGGCACGTCATTTCACCTGTGTGTCAGTTTCTCCATCTATAAGGGAGAAACCCTGTCATAAATATGATATGCCTTAGAATTACTGTTTTACCTGTAAAGGGTTAACCTGAACAGGAGAGGGGATGACCTAAGAGCTCGCATTCCGAGAGACAAAGAAGTTTAGTTTCACTTTTTCCCGGGCTCTCAGCCTGTCTACAACTCCTCCCCGGCTCTGGGGGTAATGAATCATCTTTCTACTCATCCTTTGTTAAGTTGTCAACTTAGCAGTAAGTGAAACTGTTAATTGTATAAGCTTGTAATTGATCTATGGTGTCTTTAGCCTCATCAGAGACAGAAATCCCAAGGGAGGGGTTAATACTAGGAACTGAGTATCTGTAAAGTCTGTGCAAGTTGTATGCTTTTATCTTTCCTCTATTAAATCTTTTTTGTTACAAAAATTGTCTGTTAATTCTAGTGAAGAGATCCTAGCTTTGGATCAGGATAGCTCACGGCTAGTGAGAGTCAGTGTTCTTGAATCTCTTCCAGGTAAAGAGGGTGAGGGGGTGTTAGGGTGTTACTATCGGGGTTTTAATGTGCCCCACTCCATAGTTTTGGAATACTCACATTAATGTTGGCAGCGAGTTCCAAGCCCCAACTGGAGAAGTTTGGGTTTTGGAGGAAAAGATTTAACGTAGGCTGGTAAAATAACCTGGGTTGGATTTGTCTTTCATGTGCGAGATCCCCACATCTTTACCCTAGAGTTTAAAGTGGGAAAAGGAATCTCTGACAAACCCACACACCTGTGAAGCACAGTTCTGTTCCATGGTGCCTTTCTCCTTGGCAGCACAGAGAGAGAGTTAGGGACATGGCAAGGATAATGACAACCTATAGGCTTAGAATCATTGAATCATAGAATATTAGGGTTGGAAGGGACCTCAGGAGGTCCTTAAAGCAGGACCAATCCCCAACTAAATCATCCCAGCCAGGGCTTTATCAAGCCTGACCTTAAAAATCTCTAAGGAAGGTGATTCTACCACCTCCCTAGGTAACCCATTCCAATGCTTGACCACCCTCCTAGTGAAAAAGTTTTTCCTAATATCCAATCTAAACCTTCCCAACTGCAACTTGAGACCATTACTCCTTGTTCAGTCATCTGCTACCACTGAGAACAGTCTAGATCCATCCTCTTTAGAACCCCCTTTCAGGTAGTTGAAAGCAGCTATCAAATCTCCCCTCAGTCTTCTCTTCGGTAGACTAAACAATCCCAGTTCTCTCAGCCTCTCCTCATAAGCCATACGCTCCAGTCCCCTAAATCATTTTTGTTGCCCTTCTCTGGACTCTTTCCAATTTTTCCACATCCTTCTCGTAGTGTGGGCCCCAAAACCGGACACAGTAATCCAGATGAGGCCTCACCAATGTCGAATAGAGGGGAACAATCATGTCCCTCGATCTGCTGGCAATACCCCTACTTATACAGCCCAAAATGCCATTAGCCTTCTTGGCAACAAGGGCACACTGTTGACTCATATCCAGCTTCTCATCCACTGTAATCCCTAGGTCCTTTTCTGCAGAACTGCTGCCTACCCATTCGGTCCCTAGTCTGTGGCAGTGCATGGGATTTGTCCGTCCTAAGTGCAGGACTCTGCACTTCTCCTTGTTGAACCTCATCAAAAATTTCTTTTGGCCCAGTCCTCTAATTTGTCTAGGTCCCTCTGTATCCTATCCCTACCCTCCAGTGTATCTACCACTCCTCCCAGTTTAGTGTCATCTGAAAACTTGCTGACCACACCACACCATCCTCCAGATCATTGATAAAGATATTGAATAAAACCAGCCCCAGGACTGACCCTTGGGGCACTCCACTTGATACCGGCTGCCAACTAGACATGGAGCCATTGATCACTACCCGTTGAGCCCGACGATCCAGCCAGCTTTCTATCCACCTTATAGTCCATTCATCTAACCCATACTTCTTTAACTTGCTGGCAAGAATATTGTGGGAGACCGTATCAAAAGCTTTGCTAAAGTCAAAGAACAACGCATCCACTGCTTTCCCCTCATCTAATCTCCTGCAGTTACTTAAAATGTACAGGCTGTAGAAGAGGCAACAAGGTAGCTACTCATCTATTCTGCCCTGGATTTTAAGGAGGTAGAAGGGTGATAATTCATTCCCTCAGCCAATTCCCTTCCATTGATTAGCCAATAACAACTAAGACTAAAATCATCTTTTCACCAGGCCCAGAATATTGTACCATTAGATGTAGTTATTCCATATAGATAACACTTACTCAGAGTATCTGTACTATTTGAAGTTACTAGCTGTAACACAAGGCTGTAGCAAAAATAATCATGTGCAGATGCAACAGGGTGGATAACATGATAGAGACACTAGTACAGCACAAAACACTGGCATACAAATTGGTCATTAAAACTTCTCTCTACCCTTGGGAATCATATCCCAAGCTTGGTAAGTGGTTCTAGAATACCTTCCCTCAACCTCAGATGGTCTCACTTACTCACATGTAACACTAAAAGGTTAAGCACAGACGGCAAAAATTTTAAATGTGACAACAAAGAGAAGAAATCCCTTGTTGTATATTACAAATGATTACCGAATGAATATTGTAGGAAAAAACTCTAAAGAGAATACAGTGTCTCCTTTGTTCTTATTTTATTATCTGATAAACATTACTATCTTATCTTTTACAAGTGTAAAAAAATACAATATTAATTTTCAGAAATTTTCAATAATTCAATAGAAAATACAGTAGAAAAAAAACTTACAACTACAGAGGATAAAGGGTTAAAAAACCATAAAGACTGAAACATGTCCAGAATTAATACATGCAAAAATTTATATTTTATCCCAGATCAGTTTTAGAACTCTGATTTTAATGTGTTACAGAAACAAACCTAGCTAAAACAATGCTATCAATATGAAATCAATTGTATAAGTGAATTAAAAAGTAGTTTCAGTTCCTGCATCTACCCATGTGGCTTTACCATCATGTATGCCCTTTTTCCTAAAAATTATTTTCACAATTCCATTGCTGTGAGAAAGACCCATACAAACAGTGGAAATTCTCAGACCATAGGGCAATCGAACAAAGATGGGAGAACAAATTTTGGTCTAATTTTTCAACTACAATAACTACCTGTTTGTTTCTTCAAAAATAGTAGGGCTGTCACGCAATTAAAAACATTACTCACTATTAATTTCAGTGTTAACAGAATACAATTTATTTAATATTTTTGATGTTTTCTACATTTTCAAATATATTTATTTCAATTACAACAGAATACAAAGAGTACAGTGCTCATTTTTTATTACAACCTAATACAAGTACTGCAGTGCAAGCTCTTTATAATGAAAGTTGAACTTACAAATATAGAATTGCGTAAGAAAAATAACTGCATTCAAAAATAAAACAATGTAAAACTTTAGAATCTACAAGTCCACTCAGTCCTACTTCAGTCAATCGCTCAAAACAAGTCTGATTACAATTTGCAGGAGATAATACTGCCAACATCGTGTTTACAATGTTGCCTGAAAGTGAGAACAAGCTTTCGCTTAGCACTGTTGTACCCGGCATGCACAAAAGATTCATGTCTCTTCAAGCTTCAACCACCATTCCAGGGAATGTGTGTCCATGCTGGTGACAGGTTCTCCTCGATAATGATCCAAAGCAGTGCGGACCAACACATGTTAATCATCTGAGTCAGATGCCACCAGCAGAAGGTTGATTATTTTTTTTTGGTGGTTCGGGTTCTGAAGTTTCCACATTGGAGTGTAGCTCTCAAGGCATCTGAAAGCATTCTCTTCATCTCATCCCTCTCAGATTTTGGAAGACACTTCAGATTTTTAAAACTTGAATCAAGTTCAGTCACAAATAATGCAGTATTTTTTTAAACAAGCATCATCAGCATGGAAGCATGTCCTCTGGAATGGTGACTGAAGCATGAAGGGGCACATGAATGTTTAGCATATCTGGCCCATAAATATCTTGCAACATTGGCTATTACTTGATAGCCCTAAAAAAAAAAAAAAGTATTTTTTTTCCAGGTGTGTGATTCTTTTAAGTTGATGGCATCCTGTAAACCAGGGGTGGGGAACCTTTTTTCTGCCAAGGGCCATTTGCACATTTATAATCTCATTCGCAGGCTGCTCCCACCCCCCACTCCCCCCTCGAGGAAGCCCAGGCTGGCAACGGGAGCTGAGACCCCCAGCTGGCAAGGGGCCAGCAGGGGAAACCCCAAAGCAGTGGCAGGCAGAGTGCTTAGCCCTGCACTGCTTTGGGGTTTCCCTCGCTGGCCCCTTGCCAGCCGGGGTCCTGCCACCTGCCCGTCAGCTCCCGCTGTCAGCCTTGGTGTAGGCCAGGGGGTCATCTTCCTTTACCCCTGCCCAGCCTCCCCCCCATCTAACCGCCTTCCCTCCCATACCCCTGCCTGGCCCATCCCACCGAACCTAACCTCCTCCCCCCCCTCACACTCCCAACTCAGCTTCCTGCCCCCCATGCCTGACCCGCCTAGCCCAGCCTCCCCCCCACCCAAACCTCCTTCCCTCCCGCATCCACGCCTCGCCCACCCCATCCAGCCTAGTCTCCTGCCCCCTTGCCTGCCCCCCAGCCCAGTCTCCCCCCCCCCATTGACCGTCGGTTCCCCGCGGCTCCCCCAGGCGCTTCCCAGCCCCTACCTTCAGCGTGGAGCCTCCCCGCCCGGCGGCCCGCGCACGTCTTCTACCCCCGCCCCCAGGCGCTTCAGCACGGGGCTGGCGGCAGCCCTGCGCGTCTTCTGCCCCCGCCCCTAGGCGCTTCAGAGTGGAGCCGCCCCCGCCTGGCGGCCCGCGCGCGTTTTCTCCCCACGCCCCAGTGCCCGACTCAGCCCTGACCCGCCGCGGGCCGGATGGAATGACTTGGCGGGCCATATAAGGCCCGCGGGCAGGAGGTTCCCCACCCCTGCTGTAAACCACCAATGTGTGTTTAACATTAGGATTCATGGCAGTTGTATTTCATGAGCATCAATAAAAAAAAACTAGGGAACAGGATGTACTGGTCCTTTGAAATTCCAGGGGAAAATCTTTCTAGGGCCAACAGAACCTAACCAGGAGCTTGTGCCTTGGAACCTACCTCTATTGCAGGGGATTGGTCAGGACTAATAAGGGCTATGCAAATAGGGAAACTAGCTAAACAAACCAATCAGCTAAAGAACTATACAAACCTACTTACCTTACCTGGCTACTCAAGAGGCAAGGGGAAGAATGGTTTTTGTATTATTTCTTTTCTTATTGCTATTGGGTGGAAGGGAGGGTTCTGTCTGTGGTTTGCTATTTATTTTGTTATAAGACTAAAAT
Source organism: Sternotherus odoratus (assembly GCA_032164245.1). NCBI lineage: Eukaryota > Metazoa > Chordata > Testudines > Kinosternidae > Sternotherus > Sternotherus odoratus. Next base: position 55,362,813 of record JAVMKO010000008.1, on the reverse strand, counting down.
ACACAACAGCCAGGAAGACTGCAACACTCATTTTTATTAAGTAGAGAGTGTAGCGTTGCTTTTACAGAGAAGAAGGTGAGAGCTATTTGGCTGATTTCTCTCATAAACTGAAGTTTTTTCTAGGGCTCTTTCCCCCTCATTTTCTCTCCCGCCCCACACTCCCTTATATCCTTTATCTGATTTGGAAGGGGATGTGCTAAATTACCATTTCAGAATAATGTGGCATCTGGGTCAGAAAAATGCCAAGTGTACAAAACTCATCTTTTGGGCTGATTGTGAGGATATGACGGAATTGCTCCTTGATACTTATAGAGTTCAGTCGCATAGCACTTCCCATGTAGTCCAATATTTGTGTCAAAATTATGATTTTGCATGGCATACCAAAACATAAGCATCAATGAGACTTGGCACCTGGGACAATACAAGTCCCTGACCTTTACAATAGTAAGCTTGTTTTATATATAGAGAGAGTGTAATACATGACTGATGGACTATTTATCATTCTTGAGTCTAAATAAATCAGTATTAATTAATACTATTCCTGAAATAAGCCTTCAAGCTTTAAATTTAAAGGTGAAAGGGAGGCCCCCCCCAAAAAAACACGATAAAATAAAAATGCAAATTAGCTACTTTAGTCTATAAACTGCAATGTAATTTATCACAGGGAAAAAAAGTAAAACAAGACAAATGTATGCATATATCTTCAGCCACTGATATGGTCGTAGTCCTACTCTGCTTTACCATCACAGGACACACCAGTTTTATGAAAAAGTAGGCACCTGGATCCCCCCACATTGAGCCCCTCCAGAGTTGGATCCTGCCTAGCTAAACCTGCCCACCCACACTTGGTATGCCTGGCACAAAGGGGCAGAGCCTCAGAGTGTTTATGAGGCAGGCCCAGGCCTTGTGCTGTGTCAGGGTCAGGTGCAGCCTCACCACTGACTCTTTGTCCCAGGGATGGGGAGGCTGCAGGGTGATTTCCCAACTTCATGCAGTCAGTGGCCATTGCTCGCCATTGCCATACTGGAGCTTCTACATTTATTTACTGACAAATAAAATCCACAATCTAAAATATTGCATGCAGAATTTTTAATTTTTTGGCGCACAATACGCTCAGGAGTAGTTCAACTGATACCTATATATGTTGTGGCTAATGAAACTAAAGTGCAGTGTTTCATTTTATTCACAGAAAGATGGGAGAGAGGGGGTTATGTTGTGTTAATCAGAGAATTTTGATTCTTTTTATCACAGAAAAAGTAGGATCTCTGATGATGATGGAGGACCATGATGTCATAATGAGATTAACTGCCATTGATCAAAGAGTGATGGATTCTCCTGGGGACATCAGGAGGAGCAGATACAGTTATTCATCTCTCAGGGAGAAAGGAAAAAGAGGAGAAGATGTCAGATTGCAGTACTGAGCAACTGCTTTTCAGCCTCAACGACACTCATATGGATCCCTCAGGGTAACATCTTGTCCCCACTGTGACTGACACCCCTGGGGTGACAGTCCAAGCTGTAAGGCTTGAACAGGGCACTGGAGCCTACCAGCAGTGAAACTGACTTTCTTGTCAGTTTCATGGCTCCAGTTGAGACACCCAGGCTGCTCTGAGCCATAGGCAGAGGTGAAACTGATAAGAATGTCAATTTTCTGCTGGTAGGCCCCATTCTCTGAAACTGGGCCAGCACTGGGCTCACAGTTCAGTCTATCACCCTTGGGCAGTTGGGGAACTCCAGCTGCAAGCCTTGCATGGCTGTCAGTGCTCCACTATGCCCCACTTCAGTCAATTCAAGTGCTCCTGGTGAGGACACCCACCACCAGGAGAAGGAGAGGAGTGTGGACACCAACAGTCAATTGAATTACTGCGGTGGCTGCAGGTCGCCTTAAATTAAGTTGACCTAAACTTGTAATGTAGACAATCCCTCAGATTCACTTCAGATGAGAAAAAGGAGGTACTAGTAGGTTGGGTGAAGCAACCAGAAGAAATGGCAAAGAGAGCTGCTTTCTTGATTGAAAGTATTTATTCTCTGCTTACTGAGTTCCCAATACAGAAGTGATTTTCCATCCTCACCTACTTTTAGGTTATCAAATAGCAGCAGCGACTAGGACAGACTTTTACTTTCACATGCTATCATTACCCATTCCTTTATCACTTTCAGATAAGGCTACTGTAATGTGCTCCAAAAGGGGCTACACCTAAAGATTATTCAGAAATGTGGGCTAGCCCCAAATGTCCACATGCTAAGGGAGTATCTCATTGGGAAGTATGTTAGACCAAGCTCCACAATCTGCATTGGTAGTGTATTCTTTTTACATACCTTGGTTTTTTCTATTGCCTATTCATAAAAATAAAGTTTCAATTACACATGTGCTGTGTCAGGATTTTATATATGCATATGGAAAGTGTCTTATTCTCGAACGGGTTTTCACTTGTTTTTGGGCAAAACAAAGGGTTGCTCAGGCACATTTCATAGCCCTTTTATCACCCAATACCTTACACACACTTTAAAATTACTAAAGGAGAGGCAGATGACCTCTTATAAACTATAAATTATTTGTATCAAAATTCTACTAAAAAGACTTTACTAATATGGTAAACTATATTATTGGGCTAGTCATTTTTCAGGCATTCTGATACACTGAAAGCAACAACATTTCAAACTCAAAATATCTTCTCTAGCTATTCTTAGATTAGGACTTTCTTCCTTAAGAAGGGTTTGTCAAACCCAAGGACAGTTTTAATATGTTTAGCACCTAGACTGGGCTGCCATAATAATACAGCTCCTTTCAAAAGCAATTCATTTTTAACATGCAAGTTGATCAGTTTTCAGGCTGAAGGTGTACGGGTACTTTTTTTATGTCCATGATGTGCTCAGATTTCAGCCTTTTAGAGATACATGTAAACAAAACAAAACCTCTCATTCTATATTTCTTTTCTGTGACTGGCTCGCACCAGTAGAGACTGATACATAGTCTCTTTTCTACTCATCAATTAGGCAGGCAGCAACCAACAAGAACAGAGTATTTTGGTCTCTTCCAAAGGGTCTGCTTATTGCCATACATTTAGGGCTCATCTTCACTACCAGGGTAAGCCGACCTAAATTACGCTACTTAAGCTACATGAAAAACGTAGCTGGAGCTGACGTAGCCGAAGTCGACTTAACTTACTCTTCTCGGAGATCTGGATTGCTGGGGATGATGGGAGAGTGCTCTGCCATCAATTTAGCAGGTCTTCACTAGACCCACTAAAGCAACACCCACTGCATTGATTGAAGCAGCGTAGATCTCCCCAGTAGTAAAGACAAGACCTCAGTTACGATTTTTCAGAGCTGTAACATTAGGACAAATGAACCTACAAATCCTCATACAGGCATTGCTAAGGAAAAGCATCTGCACATGTGGAATTACATCACAGTAAAGAATCACTGGGTACCTAATTCACCTGTGATTAAGTTGCCACCAGTGCATATTTGAAGGAATATGAATAAATTTCTTGCCTCTTCCGACAAAAGGTAAGCATACAGGGAAGTCAATTAAAAGCCCACTGAAGTCAATGGGAATGTTTCCATGGACTTCAAAAGAGCTATTTCAGATCAAAGAAAAACTCTAGGCACTAGACCTCCACTGAGGCAGTAAATTTGAGAAAATTCTATTCAGGCCCCATTGCCTAACAGGATATAAGACACAACTAGGACATGCCAATTAACACAGCCTACGTACGGAGGGTCATAAAGGAACCATGCTAAACCACGATCTTCAAAATGCAATGCAGCAACCACAAAGGACCAAACAAATAACCTGCAAGGTTTGCTGAATGTACGCAAACAGCACCAAATAGCCACCTTCCACAGCAAGTCCTAAACCACATTCCATTTTCAATCTAGAATACTGAAGGCAACAAGAAGTCTAATCCACTGAGTATAGACCACAGAAGTCTGATAATCCACTCAGAAACTCCAAACAAGATAACAGATTTGGGGATTTTCTGAATTCATAAAAAACAACTGAGATAAATCCTTAAGTCTCTTCAATACATTTAGGGAACATATATCATTACTTTTTCAACTTGGGGTAGAAAAACACAGGGCAAGGAAACACTGAGTTTGTGTGTTTTGTTTATCTGCTTTGATCTTATTTGATCTTATTTATACTACACACTTTTTCCTTGGGGGAGGGGAGAGGTGGTGGTTGTAGGGGAAATGTTGGGTAACTTAGATGCTAAGGAAATAAATAAAAATAACATTAACGTTTTACACAGTACGTAACATAAGGAACAACCAAGTAGGGCTTGAGTCTGCTAAAAAGACTTGTTTCTAAATGTCTCTATAAATATACTCCAAGTGCTACACTTTCCAAAAATATTCCTAGTTCTCCCATTCCCAATTAAGGATATCTCAAGAGAAAATTTTTAACTGTGTTAACTAAACACACAAAAGGTGCTTTTACAATATGGTGGCGTGCCAAAGTTATAAACCACACACACTGAGAAGTGGTGTCTTTTCACAGAAAATACCTAAATAGGAATATTTTTGTTTTGAAAACAGTGTTTGAAAAATGCCAAATGCCAATGATTCTTTATAAAAAGGTGTCATTACTGGTAATCTCATCAATATAAAGTTAGCATCAACCATATAGCATTATACTACTGATTTCTATTTTTGAACTGCAAATGAGGATCTTTAACTGCTGGTGCCAATGGAAAAATCTTTAGACAGCTTCTCAAGGGAATTTAGACACTAACCACATGAATATACATGGTTTTCCTAAACTGGTGGCATGATGTCAAGGAAAATAAGAAGCCTTAAAAAGTCCTGAGTGCATATTTACATAGAAAGGGTTAAATCACCATATTGCTACTGCACACATCAGGCTACAGGAATCTAAGGTTATGCTGTTCATAATGTGCTGTATGAATCACAGGCAGAACTGAAATTTCTTTTAGTAAGAGCATAATGTAGTGTTTACACTTTCGTATATATTTTTGTTTGGACCAGGTTTTTGTCAGTTTCAACTGTAGTTATGTCAGTTAAGATACAGCTGAAAGCCATCTAAAAAGCAATGACCAACTTAAAATGCCTAAAAGCTTTGACACTCTTCACTTTTTTTGCATCAACTAGTCCCTCCCTTCCTCCCCCCCATACCAAATCTAGTATTAAGGAAGAGTTTTGCTGATTATGATACCTAAACTTTACAGTTATTTTTACATGATTAATATAAACATCTTCATAAATAAAGCATCCCTATCTCAATGACAAACTCTTCAAATGAGAAAATGAAAATACAAGATTCTATTCTTTGTTTAGGTATACAATTATGGAAATATTTCATTTATATTTGTTTAAGCCACAGAGTTCACGTTCAGAAGTCTGTGCCTCAGGGACCCAAATTCAAATCCTGATAAAAGAAATACTCATCTTGACCTAAACAAAACTAAAACGCTGTTTTCTAGAACCCAACATTTTTATGAGTATCCTGCCAAAACAGAAAATAGTTCAAAGTGACTTATCATTATCTGATGGATCTATAACCTGAAAAACCAACCTGGAGTCTTTAAGAATGTTAATTATTTGACCCCCTACACAGTAATGGTTCTCAATGTTTGTATAGTCTATCCTGTCTAGTAGCTATCAAGCATGTGCAATATGCTTCCACACTATAACTTTATGGATTTTTATTTTTTAAAAGGTTATTGGCCTTTCTAAAAAAAAAAAAAAATTCCATCCACTTCCCCAAAAATCCCAAGTACACTGACATACAGTATTGTTTTTTTTAATTGCCTGGAAAGTTCTATTTTGCAGTCTTACCAAATATTTAAAAAAAAAAAAAATCAGCTGAAACCACATATTTTAAAAAATTAAATGTGACACGGCACTACTTTAATAGCCAAATAGATTTAGTGTTTCGGGAAAGTGAGATTAAAATGTTTTGTCCATTTTACTTTCTTCTACTTTCTAGTACTGCTCTTGATAATGAGCACAGTTGAGCAACATTAATCAGAGGAGTGTTAGTAATGTGACTATTCTACACCTTCAATGTGATATTTATCTCAAGTAGACATTATGCCGGAAACAACAGCTTTGTATTTATTTTTAAAGAGTTCCATTTAAAAAAAAAAATACTTTCAGAAACTTTCAGGTGTTTTGCAACACAGCAAGTATAATGCATATATAATAATTTATCTCAATTCAGATCTCTTATCTAAGATTTTAAAATACTGTCCTCTCAAGGAAAATATTACCTATGTATTTTAATAATAGAATTAGCTCTGCAGACTCTTATGTGGCTGATTTACTTAGTATTTCTCCTTCACACACATCCTATGTACAACCAAATTTAATTAATGTAGAATCTTACAAATACAAGTATTCAAGTATCACAGCCAATTTCAGCCTAGAGTACATGTGTCAAAGATGGTCTACCCTACTCTAATCCTAAAAAACATTTTCTTGAAGTCTACTCTGTTAAATGTTTTTACATGCACTCAAAATCTAGTATTTGTCAACTTTAGAAAATTAGCAGTTTCCAGAATGCTCATCACATGCATGAGAAAACAAGAAAAAACTGTGAAATGACATCATGGACTCCATGTTTGTCTCCCAATTTCCATAACCAATATGCTCAGTTTAAAAATAAAAATTCTAAAGCTTCATGGTATACTAACAAATGTTCTTTAATATAATTAATTGATTTTAGAAAATAATGTTTAGGTAATATGAAACCTCACTATAGAACTTTATTTCTTTGCAGGAAGAGGTGAAGAAAGAGTGTGGATTTAATGTGTGAATTACGGGGAGTACATGAGCAAGGTTCTACAGTACTGATGAGAATCCAGCTTTGCTCCCACTCCATTCTCTATAGACTTGATCCTGTGAATTTCATCCAACACAATCTCTCCCTACACATTTTTTTTTCATAGCGTTAATCCCGCACTATGGCAGGGTCCGCTTGTCGGTATATCTGCCTCCATTTCGGAGACTGGACATAACCAGTGATATGACCGGGGTACATATGACCAACAAATGGATGAGTGCAGATGTTCAAAAGAGGAAAAAGATACATTTTGGAGGGATAAGGGGGAATGAGATAGCTGTAAACGGTTAATCCTTCAACATTATGAATTGTTAAAATTCAAACTATGCAGGTATGTTAAATTACACAGTTTGATTATTTTTTTTTAAGTGGCAAGCCAAAAACAGTGACCAATAAAGCAGTATAAAGCTGTAACTAATGTAGCAAAAGCTAACCAAATTGTATTTTAATTACATAGTTCATTTACATTTATTTTATGGGGCACATCATAAAAATATAAATTATGTTGAGCGGGTAATAAAATATTTTAAGAAACTATTACACAGGCCTTGCATATAAACTAAACAAACACTTCAGTGGCTGACTGAAAAAGATCTTCAGTGCATATATGAAGGTAAATTTTGTCTAGAAGACTTCAAAAATGACGACAGCTGTTTGTATAAAATGATACTTTAAGACAAAAATCACACAATCCTGAAATTCTATTTAACACCAACATTTTGTTCCTATATAGCACTCTGCATCTGTACATCTCAAAGCATTTTGCAAGAAGGGTATCCTCACTACTGCAATTTACTTAAGCAGAAATGCATCTATCTTCTGTTCCATTCTATGCATCCGATGAAGTGGGCTATAGCCCATGAAAGCTTACGCTGAAATAAACTGGTTAATCTCTAAGGTGCTACAAAGTCATTCTCGTCTTATTTACCGATAGAGACTAACACAGCTACTAATCTTAAATATGTACTTTTTAATGTTTTTCCAAATTTAGCTGGATGGATGATACTCATCTGCCTTGTAATTGCTCATTAGTGCCTTTTTCAAAAATGAAAATATTTCATTATTTGCTCCCTTATAAATCTTGAGCAAAGAACTTCGAGTCCTGAGAAGTCTGTCAACATCAGGCTGATATACAAAAACTGAACACTCAGCACATCAAATTTCACAGAGCTTGAGTTGGCTGAGCACACGTTTTTGTTTGAGGAATAAGCCTTCAAATGGCTTCTACAACATTTTTTGTTGTGGTGGTTTTGGGGTAGCGGCGTACCATTAGGCCAACCTCACACAGCAATAAGGCATCTCCAAAGGGTCTTTAATATGACTGATTTGATAATCTAATGTAGGAGTTACATGCAGATGAAGGCAAACGTTTCTCAATAGTGACTATCAGTCCAGCCATCACTACAGTTGCCCACCAGTGGACAGAGGAGTGTCCAGCCAAGAAACTCACCCCAACTCCCCACTGTTCAGACTAGGGTGATGAGATGTCCTGATTTTATAGGGACAGTCCCAATATTTGGGACTTTGTTTTATATAGGCTCCTATTATTCCCCATCCCGATTTTTCACCCTTGCCATCTGGTCACCCTAGTTCAAACAGACAACGTAAAGAGAAACTCCTCCAATCAAACCTTCTCAAATATCACCTCAGAGTGCCCCATGTTCAACTAGCATTTCTCTCTTGCTTTGTCAGTTTACATTCAAAAACATTTTATTTGTAGGTGTTAAGAGCTAGAAATTTGTTTTTTATCAAGCTAAAACGTGACTTCCTTAGACTTTGATTAAACTGAGAGGGAGTAGCCACACACAAATAAGATCAGTTTCTGAAGCATATATGGAACAAAGTCAGAATATTCCTTAATATGTAAGGTTTCATGTTTACATATAAAAGCATACCAGCTGCCAGTCCCAATTTGTCCAGGACATTCTCAGCTTTTACTATCCAATCCTGGTCAATTTCAGCCCCAAAGTTACCCAGCAAAAAATATTGTCACTTTCCAGTCACAACATTGGATCATTCTCCCTTAGCTATTTGGTGGCCTGCAACTGAAAATTCATCCAGCCGACTCATGACTCCTCCTCTCCAGCTCATCAGTAAGACAAGTCAGTTTCTTTTCTTTACTTCTCTGTGACTTGCATAGTTTCTATTATACCTTTTTATTTGGGTCTCACTCTCAAGTTTAGACAAATGTCCTTCAAGTACGTCCTGTTTATTCTTCAAAGAAGTACTCCTCATTGGTTATACATGTACTGACTTGCCTAGTCTTTAGTGTTGGCTTATGAATATTTACATGCATTAAAAATGGTAACTATTTAAAAAAGGTTTCAGAGTAGCGGCCGTGTTAGTCTGTATCCACAAAAAGAACGAGGAGTACTTGTGTCACCTTAAAGGCTAACAAATTTATTTGGGCATAAGCCTTCATGGGCTACAGCCCACTTCATCAGATGCATAGAACGGAACATACAGTAGGGAGATATACAGGGGAGTCACATCATACACGCATTTAACATGCACTAATTCAGCTATGCACATGCGGGAAAAAAAAAAAAAAAAAACCACGATTCCGCCCGCCATTCCACTCAATGAGCGTATGCCCTGCAGTAAGCATGAGATGGGAGACGCGAACCTGCTGTTCTCACTACAGTACTCATCCTGTGTGCCTCTCATACTGTGTGCATCTAGCCATTCTCAGTGCGATTCTACTATACCTGTACTGTACAGTACTGTAATGTTTAAAGATACAATACGTATTTTTCATACAACATGGCCCCTAAACGCAAGCCATCTGCTTCATCTGGTGCTCAACTGAAGAAACAGTGATCTGTTCCAATGCTGGAGGAAAAACTGGCTGGTTTGGACTTATTGAAAGACGTTAAGTCTGTCTTCAAAGTGGCGTGTAAATACGGCCGCAACGAATCTACCCTCTGTGTCATCAAGATTTGAGAGAGAAATTCGTCAAGCCATGGCATTAAGTGCTCCAATAACTGCTAAGGTGATGAGCCAAGAGTGTGATGAGACTTAGTGAAGACGGAAAAGGCATTAAAAACTTATGGCTGGGAGACATGAACCATAAATGCAGAAGTGACATAGTCCTGTGGCACCTTAAAGACTAACTAAAGTATTGAAGCATAAGCTTTCGTGGGCTAATACCCACTTTGTCAGATGCATGCATAAATGTGTGCCTATCAATGGAAAAATGTTGAGAGAAAAGGCTTTTAGCGTCTATGCACTGTTCAAACCTCCTTTCATAGAAGAGAGCCTCCAGATAAATAAGTTCCACAAAACTTGTCTATGCGTTAGGTTACACTACAGGATTATAGCACGTTTGGTTATAGCGTGTCCCATATAGTGCAATAGGTATTGCGATAGAGCGTGTGCACACTCAGACCCGCCAGCGCTAAAGCATGGCCACATTTGTGGCTCTTCTGGCGGCACTGAAAGTAGCGCAATAGGGCAGGTATCCCACAGAGCACCTCTTCGCAATCTGGCACAATGCCTTGTGGGAAGGGGGGCGTCACTTGCGGCCATTCTGCATCCGGTTCCAAGTCGCCGTGATGCTTTGTGTCATATCCCAGGAATCCCTCTGTTTCCGGCCACCTCGGGCGCCATCTCTCAACGGTTTCAGCAAGGCACGTGCGCTCCGTCGTCCGTTTTCCTGTGCCGTAATGGATCGCGAACTGCTGCGGAGCATGCTGGTGAGTGTCGCCAGCACAACTCTCTGCACAGCGGAGTTCATTCTTGAAAAGGAACGTGACAGTAGTGATGAGTCTGGTGAAGAAGACAAGATCGAGCCGAGGAACAAATTGGACACTAAACTGATCATCGCTTTAACGGACATGCTCACGACCATGGAACGCCGCTTCTGGGCACGGGAAACGAGCACTGACTGGTGGGATCGCATCGTCTTGCAAGTGTGGGACAATGAGCAGTGGCTGCAAAACTTTCACATGAGAAAAGCCACTTTCATGGGTCTGTGTGCTGAACTCGCCCCCGTCCTGCAGCGCCAGGACACCAGACTAAGAGCTGCCATCCCAGTGGAGAAGCGGGTGGCTATAGCACTCTGGAAGCTGGCCACCCCAGACAACTACCGATCGGTGGCCAACCACTTTGGGGTGGGGAAGTCGACCATTGGAGTCGTGTTGATGGAAGTGTGCAAGGCCATTAATCGCCTCCTGCTTTGAAAAATCGTGACCCTTGGTGACGTGCGTGACATTGTGGCTGGCTTTAAGCAGATGGGTTTCCCTAACTGTGGAGGGGCGATCAATGGGACCCATATACCTATTCTGGCCCCGGACGACCTAGCAGAACTGTACATTAACCGAAAGGGGTACTTCTCCATGGTTCTTCAGGCGCTTGTGGATCACCATGGGCGTTTTACTGACATTAATGCAGGCTGGTCGGGAAAGGTGCATGATGCATGCATCTTCCGCAACATCGGTCTGTTCAGAAAGCTGCAAGGCGGCACTTTTTTCCCAGACCAGAGGATCCCCGTGGGGGAAGTGGAAATGCCCATTGTGATTTTTGGTGACCCCGCTTACCCTCTAATGCCCTGGCTCATGAAACCCTACACAGGAAGCCTGGACAGCAGCCAGGAAAGGTTCAGGCTGAGCCGCTGTCGAATGACTGTGGAGTGTGCTTTTGGGCGTCTTAAAACCCGCTGGAGATGCCTTTATGGCAAGCTAGACTTGGCAGAGAGAAGCATCCCCGCGGTTATTTCCGCGTGCTGTGCCCTACATAATCTCTGTGAGCGGAAGGGTGAAGGCTTCACTATGGCATGGACCTCGGAGGTACAACAGCTGGAGGCCACGTATGCACAGCCAGAGAGCAGGGCTATTAGAGGGGCCCAACGCGAGGGTACAAGGATCAGGGAAGCCTTGAGGGAGCATTTTGAGGCTGAAAGCGAGTTCTAACGGGAATTGCAGAGGGAGGGAGGGAGGGAGGGAGGGAGCAGTCTGTTAATAGGATAAGACATTTGCTTTTCTGTACCTATTACATACATTTGTGCACCGAATACAGAATCCCATTTATTAAAAAGAATTCATTTATTGAACAGCTTTCTCATAATTTGAAATAAAAGTTGAAAAACAGTAAAATGTGTGAGGGAGGAGGGGGTGTGCAATTGGTTTGAGGGAGGTAGGGGTGTGCAATTGGTGTGGGAAGGAGTCAGAGATTGGTGTATGTCCTGGACTCATAACCTCCAATGCCCTCCGAATTGCTGTTTTCCCCCAACCCCATTTGCGGAGGGTGATGATGATTGTTATTAGGGGTTGAGTGCAGTGGATAAGGGTGCTGGGTCCGTGGGTTGGTCGGTGAAGAGAGGGGGGTTGGAGGCAGCTGTGGGTGGTAATAACCAGGCAGCTGTTGATAGTGGCCTGAAGGGGAAGGGTTAGGGGGCAAGTGACAATGGGGGTGGCAAGCAGGGGGCTGCTGCTCCTGAACGGCAGCGATCCGCTGCAGAGTCTCTACTTGCAGCTCTAATATTCTAAACAGCTTGTCAGCGCGCTTGTCAGCACGCTGCTCGCGAGCCACCTCCCTCAACTGCATCTGTTCCTCCCTCCGCTGTTCCCTACGCTTCCTCTCCTCCTCCCTCCGGTCGCTGTCAGCGCGGTTGTCCATTGATGCCTGTTCAAGAACTTGCTTCAGAAGCTGCTCTTTGCTCTTCCTCTGTCTGTTTCAAATTCCACTTAGTTTTTGAGCCACAGATAACACTGGTGACGTTGATGTCAAGGACAAAGCTAGGGAAAGTTACAAGTTCACAGTTAAAACACAGGTAACAAAGTCCTGTGGCACCTTAAAGACTAACTATAAAGTTTTGAAGCATGAGCTTTCGTGGGCTAATACCCACTTCGTCGGATGCAAGCAGTGGAAGTGTCCAGAGGCAGGTATAGAAAAGTAGGCAAGAACCAGGTGGGAGGTAAAAAGGTTAGTCCAATTAGGCTGAACCAGCTTGTTATCTCGGATCAGGGAGGGTGGGTTATTCTTCTAGCATTTGAATGGGGGGTGTGGACATGGAGAGAGGAGAAACTATTTCTGTAATTAGCGAGCCATTGTAGGTCTTTGTTCAATCCGAGATTGATTGTGTTGAATTTGCAAATGAATTGTAGCTCTGCAGTTTCCCTTTGCAGTCTGGACTTGAAGTTTTTTTGCCCGGCAGAAGAGTCTGTCCTATCTCAAGGACTCTCATTCTGCCCCACCACCCCCACAAACATGATACAATTCTGCGGTGATCTGGAAGCCTACTTTCGCCGTCTCTGACTCAAGGAATTCTTTCAAGACAACATGGAACAGCACACTGGTACACAGACACCATCCCACCAGCAGCACAAGAAGAAGAACTCCACATGGACTCCTCCTGAGGGTCGAAATGACAGTCTGGACCTATACATAGAATGCTTCCGCCGACGTGCACAGGCAGAAATTGTGGAAAAACAACATCGCCTGCCTCACAACCTAAATCGTGTAGAACACAATGCTACCCACAGCCTCAGAAACAACCCTGACATCATTATCAAAGAGGCTGATAAAGGAGGTGCTGTTGTCGTCATGGACAGGTCAGACTACCAAAAGGAGGCTACCAGACAACTCTCCAATACCAATTTCTATAGGCCACTTCCCTACGATCCCACTGAGGAATATACTAAGAAACTGCACCATCTACTCAGGACTCTCCCTGCACTAACACAGGAACAAATTAATATACCCTTAGAGCCCCGACCGGGGTTATTCTATCTACTACCCAAGATCCACAAACCTGGAAACCCTGGACGCCCCATCATCTCAGGCATTGACACTCTCACTGAAGGACTGTCTGGATATGTGGACTCTCTGCTCAGACCCTATGCCACCAGCACTCCCGGCTATCTCCGTGATACCACTGACTTCCTGAGGAAACTACAATGCATTGGTGACCTTCCAGAAAACACCATCCTAGCCACCATGGATGTAGAGGCTCTCTACACAAACATCCCACACAAAGATGGAATACAAGCTGTCCGGAACAGTATCTCTGATGATGCCACAGCACAGGTGGTTGCTGAGCTCTGTGACTTTATCCTCACACATAACTATTTCAAATTTGGTGACAATATATACCTCCAGACCAGCGGCACTGCTATGGGCACCCGCATGGCCCCACAGTATGCCAACATCTTTATGGCGGACCTGGAACAACGCTTCCTCAACTCTCATCCACTCACACCCCTTCTCTATCTACGCTACATTGATGACATCTTCATCATCTGGACACATGGGAAAGAAACTCTGGAAGAATTCCACCATGACTTCAACAGCTTCCACCCCAACATCCACCTCAGTCTGGAAATCCACACAGGAAATCCACTTCCTAGACACCACAGTGCAAATTAATGACGGCCACATCGACACCACCCTATACCGAAAACCTACCGACAGCTATGCCTACCTTCATGCCACCAGCTTCCATCCCGGACATACCACACGATCCATTGTCTACAGCCAAGCACTGAGGTACAATCGGATTTGCTCCAACCCCTCAGACAGAGACCAACACCTACGAGATCTTCACCAAGCTTTCTCAAAACTACAATACCCGCACAAGGAAATAAGGACACAGATCAACAGAGCCAGACGTGTACCCAGAAGCCTGCTGCTGCAAGACAAGCCCAAGAAAGAAAACAACAGAACACCACTGGCCATCACCTACAGTCCTCAGTTAAAACCTCTGCAACGCATCATCAGTGACCTACAACCCATCCTGGACAATAATCCCTCACTTTCACAGGCCTTGGGAGGAAGGCCAGTCCTGGAACACAGACAACCTGCCAACCTTAAACAAATTCTCACCAGCAACAGCACACTGCACCACAATAACTCCAACTCAGGAACCAATCCATGCAACAAACCTCGATGCCAACTCTGCCCACATATCTACACCAGCAACACCATCACAGGACCTAACCAGATCAACCATACCATCACTGGTTCATTCACCTGCACATCAACCAATGTCATATATGCCATTATATGCCACCAGTGTCCCTCTATGTACATCGGCCAAACTGGACAGTCCCTAAGAAAAAAGGATAAATGCACACAAATCAGATATTAGGAATGGCAATATACAAAAACCTGTAGGAGAACACTTCAACCTGCCTGGACACACAATTACAGATTTAAAAGTCACCATACTGCAGCAAAAAAACTTCAAGTCCAGACTGCAAAGGGAAACTGCAGAGCTACAATTCATTTGCAAATTCAACACAAACAATCTCGGATTGAACAAAGACCTACAATGGCTCGCTAATTACAGAAATAGTTTCTCCTCTCTCCATGTCCACACCCCCCATTCAAATGCTAGAAGAATAACCCACCCTCCCTGATCGGAGATAACAAGCTGGTTCAGCCTAATTGGACTAACCTTTTTACCTCCCACCTGGTTCTTGCCTACTTTTCTATACCTGCCTCTGGACACTTCCACTGCTTGCATCCGACGAAGTGGGTATTAGCCCACGAAAGCTTATGCTTCAAAACTTTATAGTTAGTCTTTAAGGTGCCACAGGACTTTGTTACCTCTGCTATTCCAGACTAACACGGCTACCTCTCTGATTCTTGACAGTTAAAACACAAGATCCCATTGTTTGCAACAGACAGTATTAGGGAGTCCCATGCATTCCATGAATCTCTGTGCAGTTTCCCTGTCTGAATAAGCCATATCACACACAGAGGTACCCACGGATCCCCAGGCATGGTGAGTCACGGAGACAAGCACTGTTTCCCTGCCTTTCTATACTATTGTTTTGAGGGAGCGGAGGGCATTTGTGGGAACTGCAGTCTGATAAGCATTCTCCCAACATTCTGTGTAGGTTTTCGTGCTGGAAGATATCTCGCTGCTGCGGGTGACGGAGCAAGACAGGGATTTTAAGGAGATGTGGCTTCCGCCCAGGGCCATACACGGCTTGCATCTGTGCAGCGATGCTGCCCCCACCGCTCTTAGAAGAGTGGCGGGGCCTCATGACCGTGGCAGTGAACACGCTGGGTCTCCCGAGAAGCCTCCGCAGGCACATTGCAAGAGCTTTTATTGAGACCTTTGTAGAAGTCACTGATTAAGATTACCGCGCGGTGATAGAGTACATAAACGCACTATTCCACATGTAGGCAAGCATGCAAGCATCCCTTTCCACCCTGGCCCAAGCTGCCTGCCTTCCCAATAGAAAAGTATCTGTACCTGCGCAAACCAGTGCTGCTGCCCTGGCCCCTGCAACCGCCGGACGCTGTGGCTCGCTCTGGCTGCACTCTGGGCTTGAGAAGAGTTCCTGGCTGCATTTTTCCAGTGACTCCTCCGTGCCCTGGCTCGCTGCCGCGGCCGCCTCCTCCTCCGCCTCCTGATCCTCCACGTCCTCCTGCTCCTCGCCGTCCTGCTCCTCTGCAGCCTCCTTCCCCCCCCCCCCCCTTCAGTGGTGGGCTGGGAAGAAGTGTCCTGGGTGGTCGCTGGAGTGCACGTTGGATCACCACCAAGGATCGCATCCAGATCCTTTTAGAACTTGCAAAACACAGGGGCTGCCCCAGAGCGGCTGTTTACGTCGCGGGCTTTGCGATAGGCAATCCTAAGCTCCTTTACTTTTGCCCGGCACTGCAGAGTGTCCCGGTCATGCCCTCTGTCCTTCATGGCCCGTGATATCAGGGCATACGTATCGTAATTCCTGCGGCTAGACCGCAGCTGAGACTAGACAGCCTCTTCCCCCAAACAACTGATGAGGTCCAGCAACTCATGATCAAACCACGGTGGATCGCTTATTGCGAGGCGGCAGGGCACGTGGAGTCATGGCCAAGCAAAATGGTTACCTGAGGAGCACTCCACGCCTGGCTGGAGAAACAGGAAGGGGATTTTTAAATTTCCCTGGGAATTTAAAGGGCGGGTCTGACATGTGGTCACCTGAGGACGCGACAGAAGAGTTTGAAACTGATGCCCAGAATGGCTCGAATGGGAATTATGGGTCAGGCTGGAGGCTCATTAACGCGCAATGGGTGTTCACATTCACGCCACTGAGCTACAGCAGTAGCGCAAAAGCCCTTATTCTTCTGGAAAAGGTGGTTTTCCAGTAGCGCGATAAGCCCGGACTTTTAGCACAATATGTGCCTTGCCAGTGTGTTCGGGAGCAGAGTTATAGCACGCCTGGAGGCTTTATAGCGCTATAAAGTACCAGTGTAACCAAGCCCTATGTTATGTGAAAACAACGTACTTTAACCTATGCTTTTACCCATTCCTGCAGTTTACACCTCAAACCTTGTGATTTTTCTAAATGGGGTGCACACCCAAAACCTTGCCTTCAATAAATAAAGCATACCGCAAAAACAAACGGACAAATTCTTCCTGCAGAGATGAAAGGAAGAGGAAGAAGAAAAAGGAACCACAGGTGACAAACACTACATCTTTTAGTAAACTTCTGGAAAGTGCTCAGACACCACATCAAAAGCCGCAGAATGAAAATCTGAACACAACAGAATCCAATGCAATTTTCTACTACTACTTTTTTCCTCATTTTTGTAACTGTCCACTGCAGTCATTTTTACAGGAATCAATAAAGCAAAGTATTTAAAAGAAAATAATCCTCACGTTCCTCATTAATACCAGATATTTTATGAGGAATAAACTATTTTGGAAAAACAGAACTGAAGTTTGAAAACTCATTACCTGATCTTAAGACAGGTTTATCTTTTTTCCTATCAAGAATCAAAATTTTCTGAAGCATCCAACTGAAACATATGCCAAACACCAAAAAAGATGCAAGAGCAAACATCCCTCAGGGAAAGGAATTTACATCTTATCACTAGCATCTCAAGGACAGTCAAATGTATGCGCCTTAGACCATGAATAGGATACTAATATAAATTAATCCAATGGATCCAAAATAAATCAAATTATTAAATTGTAAGACTTGGATCTTCTTCTTTTTTAATCTACAAATAAGGTCAAACACATTTAAGTGCAAACTCCAGAATGTCAAAGTGAATTGCCAATGAATTGCCTCTTACATTCAACAACAAGCAAAAGCTGCTGGTCTAACAAAATTAAGTAAATACAGTTCCTTAGCACAGCAACAAAGGTTATCATAGTATTATCTTTGAATTATAAACAACGTATTGTAACTTTCCCTTACATAACCGTATTTGTACTGCTTAAACAGTGCTAAACAGTGGCACTTAAAATGATTAACTTTCTAACTAAAAAAAAAATCATGATTATATAACTGAAATCACAGTTGTCCCACAGTTAACATGTGTCAAAGAAAGCTTATCTTCACTAGAGAAATAATTTAGAGATCATGTTTAACCACAGATCTCTTCCTCATTATTCTAAAACACCCTGTAATCCAAACCAACTAGGTGCTTCAACAGTATTTTAGCTGTGCTACCGGTATGATTCGTATTGACTATCCTTACACTTACTCCTAAAGTTAAGCTCAACTGAGCTGGAATCATGTCAGCTGAATCATTCTGCTTCCCATTATGTCATGTTACAACGGAAGTGGCAAATAAGTCCTCCAAAGGCCTACAATGCCCCAACCACTGGAAGAGTGGCATCTGTGGCCATCTAATTTCGCAAGCCAAGGGTCAACCTTTCCATAAGCAATCTACTTGTATATACTTCCCAGCACACGTATGTGGCCTGTGGCTATATGCTGCTTCCACAGTGACCAACTTCTTTTGGCAACTGATCCACAAAGTGATTTCTGATCCATATATCTCCAGATCATTGCTCTATATTAGATAATTCCATATCCAAGACTTAACAGTTCCCAAATAGCAGGAAGATGGGGATAAGTCACAAAATATCAAAGGATTTTCCCTGTGGGGACTACAGAAATTATAGTAGTTTCTTCCCACACTTGACTGAATCACCACAAGATCCCTGAAAGCTCTGCGAAATCATCCCTAATGCACAGCTGCTTGAAGCAGTATCAAACTTTGGAATGCATACTCACAAAGCACATATAGCACTAGCATGGATGCAGCAACTCCACAAAGGGCATGTCTATGCATACAGCAGCATAGCTGTACCAGATGTGTAGCTGGATTAGCGAAGACGCTATAGGCCGATGGAAGAAAGCTCTCCCATCGGCATAATAAAACCATCTTCAGAATGGCAGAAGCTGTGTCAGCAGGAGAGCGTATGTCAGTGGAAGATCTTTTGTGCTACAGACTAAGTGTGTTTGTATGCTGCATATGAGCATACTATCTCACTAGCGACAAGTGAAATAAGTGCATCGAGTTAAGTACAATAAACACAATTCTAGTTCAGATAAGCCCCCAGAAAGTTAGAGATACAGAAAAGAGCAGCACAGCCCATCTACATCTAATGTCTCATACAGGAAAAACTCAGGAGTTACACCACACATTTCCCTACCACAAGATTCATTTTTCTGAGTCAAGTACTCTGAACAATAGTTTGAGCTCCCTAACCTTTGTATCTGAAAAAGTTAGTCAAAGTAGTTATGCATCATCCCTTCCCTTATAGATTGTTGTAGGCTTCTTTCTATATATGCCTCACTCTTAAAGATGACCTGCTTTAAAAAAAACAAAAAAAGAAACCACAACCTGTTTTTGCTTTCCTGAAATCATTTCTTTGGTGAGGATGGAGTTCTATCTGTGTATGTTTCATTGGCCCTGGAAAGATACTTTGATAACTGGAAACCTAGCCTTGGTCTTCACTGGGGGGGGTGGGGGGGAGGGAGAATCGACTGCAGATACGCAACTTCAGCTGAATCACGTAGTTGAAGTTTGCGTATTTCCAGCTGACTTACCTGCCGTCCTCACGGCAGCAGCAGTCGGTGGCATGCTCCCCCATCGACTCCAGCTTGCGCCTCTCGGCAAGCTGGAGTTCTGGAGTCGAAGTGGGTGCTGCGGGCAATCGAAGATGCGAGAAATTGATTGCCAAAAGATCGATCGCTACCCGCCGATTCAGCGGGTAATGAAGACAAACCCTTAGTGAAGTGACAATATCACAAGAGTGAAAACTGAACAACTGAGAGGGGAAAGGATTTTTAGTCAAAACTGCTTACTTTTGTAATGGCAATTTGGCTTCAGTGACCATCCAAAATGCTGATTAAAGGATACCTGTAATAAGATTCAACACCTCTACCCCTTCAGCTAAGTTGTAAGATCTCATAAGAAACAAACTCCAAGATCTCACAAAAGATCCTTCTGCAAAACTAGTGAAGACCTAAACTTTACATTCCCAATATTTCTAAAGTCGAAAACTAACAAACTAAATTTAAAAAGATTAGGCCTCTCATATATCAAAGAAAAAAAGAACACAAGATGGTTTTTTTTTTAAAGTGCTTTTCAGGTCAACACTGAGATTCTTCCTTTTTTAAGGATAACACAGAGAAGTGGGGGGAAACTATTTAAGCTCTTCTTCATCTTTATTCTAGTCTTATTGCTTTCTACTCTATTTTCTTCATTTCTAATACAGCAGAAGTGTGTTTCAAATTTCATATTTCAAATATGGATACTTCAGTCCTTACAGTGCAATAGTACTGAACTGTGTTCTAGGCTAGGTAGTCTCAAGAAGAGTTAATCTTGAATGGTGTTATTTGTCTCGATTTACAGATCTCGGACTATCAACTGTTATTTTACTCCTATGCACTGTCTTAAGTGTTAAACACATATACTGTGAGCAGTATCTAGTGTTAGTTACACAAGGCCAGTTAATGAGTCACCCAAAGCCTGTGAATGTATGGGTTACTATGCCATTGATTGTAAATTCTTCATCCAAGAGCTTATCAAATATCTAATTATTACAAACCCTATTCAATTCCTTTCTTATATAACAAAGTTATTTAAAACCAATGTTTCTTATCTTGCTTGAAAAGCAGTGCCATCATTAACATGTTAGAAAATAGTTCAAGAAGTAAACTCAGCACTTAATTGGCATGAGAACTGAAAAGACCTTCAGTCTATGCAGAGGAAATAAGTGTTGGACTGATTTAAAAAACTGATTAATGGGCACTAATTTGAATGATTTTTTCTTTCTCCAAAGCACCACAAATAAATATAAAGCAAAAAAAAGTTTCCGTGGAGCTCCAAAGCTTGTCTTTCACTTCTGAAGAAGAGCTCTGGGACACTTCAAAGCTTGTCTCTTTCACTAACAGAAGTTGATCCAATAAAAGATATTACCTCACGCACCTTTTGTCGCTCATTTCTGGGGACCAACACAACTACACCACCACAGCAAATGTAAATGATCAGAGATTCAGCAGTTTAAGAATTTTAGAACCTAAGATCACTATTATAGTCCTGGCATTCAATCGGGCCCTTTTTCCCCTTTTAAAATTTAGTTCCACAATTTGAATTCCTCCCATATGAGAAACTTGATGAATTACATTTACAGTAAAACCTCCATTTAACGGACTAATTCGGGTGAGGGGGTGTCCGTTAAATCAAAAAGTCCGTTATTTAATAATAATAAAAAAAACGAGCTGTCGGAGCAGCAGCCCGCCTGCCACAGGGTCGGGGCGGCAGCTCTACAGCCCGCCCGCTGCCAGGACCCGGGCGGGAGCCGGCAGCCAGCCCGCCCGCTGCCATGACCCGGGCGGCAGCCGGGAGCCGGCAGCCAGCCCACCAGAAATGGTTCAGGAATGCATCAGACTTGCTCAGAAATTTTGTCCGTTGCATCTGAAGTCCGTTAAATCGAGGTCCGTTAAATCGAGGGTTTACTGTATTGTCAAAAATGTACTCAAATCTCACATATTCAAAATTACTTTGGCTTAAAAGGATAGTAGATATGGTCAAAATAGAAGAGATCTATTCTACTATGCTTTCGTAAGTATCATCGACAAATAAAAACGAGGAAAACTTCAACACAAGCTAGTGATACTGGCAAAATCCATAGTTAGACATGACACATGCTATAAGTTTCAAAATTAATAACAGAACAATAGATACCTAATATCACTGTGGGGATGACCCTACACACAACTACCTTTTCAGTGGGGCTACTCGTGTGGGTAATGTTACTTACAGAATTGAGCCTATATTGACCAAAAAACTTCTAGTACTATTTGAGCTTCTACAAGACTAGAACATCCATTCAATATGGAAAAAACAGCAGATGTACCATGAAAAGTATCACACTAATGACAAACAAAAACATAAAATATCTCATTTTTGAAAGGGAAGACGTTTCAGTTTTAGTTTTAACTTTCAAAATGACATGAACAGGTGAGATTAAGAGAGAAAGGAGGATGAGGACAACCTTCAAAGGCCCTGTAAAGTTATGCTGGTGTAAAAGTGTGACAATCACAAGATGTAAAAGGAGGTGCAGCAGACCCCATGATTAGCTTTTTCTTTTTAAACAAAAACTTTATACCACACTTTCTCCACCATCCGCAGCAAAACAGAAAGGGATTCAAACAAGTCCTACCATGAATGGCTAGTTTAGAAAGATGGCTTTAGCCCTAACTTAAGCCATGAAATTTCTTGATATTAAATTTCTTGGAGGCCGGAGCCGCCTCTATTCCCAGTGGACTGTTCCCTGCAACCCTCTGGGCCAAAGGCCGAGCAAATCCGCCTTTAGATCCCGTAGCTCCAAGAAGAGAAACCCCTTAAAATAACGCCCAGCCCGAAGCGCAGCGACCCTACCCATACAAACAACCCCCACCAGGACGAGCACCGGCCGGGGCTGCCGCCTCCGCACTGCTGCTGCTAAGGGCGCGGGCAGGTGGTGCTGAGGATGGGGCAGGGGCTGCAGAGCCCCACGGCCCAGCCCGGGAAGGAGACCAGGCTCGGCGCCCCCGGGCTCTAAGCACGTGCCGGCGCCCCCGCCTCAGAGTGGAACTCCGCACAGGAGTCAGGCTGAGGACACACGCACACACTCTCCCCCACCCCGGGCGGAGCGGCAGCAGCTCCAGCCAATGGGGGGGCAGATCACTAGTGAAGGTGGCCAATGGGGCCAGGCGGGAGGTGGGATCGCGGCTGCCTGCCGGGAAGGGAGAGGGAGTTTCTTGGTTACGGCAGCAGCTGCCGACAGCGGCGGTCCGGGCACCGCGGCCCCCCCCTGCTCACCAGACAGTCCTCGGGCTCCCTCCTCCTCCTCGCGCCGGGGCCGGCCTAGCTGCCTCCGCGTCCAGTGACCGCGTCAGGGCCGCGCCGGACGCTCGCTGCGGGGCTCCCCGTGCGCGAACCGAGCGGCCGCGGCGGTAGCAGCCCAGCCTCCTGCTGCTGTTGCCAGGGCTGTAAACATCCCGGCGTCCCCGAGGGGAGAGAGGCGGGGCCGGCTCCGGGCTCCTCCTCCGCGTGGGCCCCCACCCCGTCCGCCTTGCGCAGAGCGGCTCGGGTGCGTCGTGTGCTCGCCCGGCCGGCGGGAGGCCGCCATCGCCCTGGGGAGGCTGATCGGCCGATCGCGCACCGGAGCCGCTGGGTCCCCGCCACTGCCTGGCTCGCGGAGTCCCGTAGCGCCCAGTGCGTGTCTAAAGACGGGGGGCGGGTGTCCTGGGCCCCATCCCTATAGTCGGGGGAGCGCCTGGGACTGTGGCCGGGCCGGTCTGTCAGAAACACCGTGCCAGGGCGCTGCGCTGCTTTGGAAGGGGCAAGAGACTGGCTGCTGCGCTGTCAGTTACCCACGGCAAACCTGCAGCCATGTTTTTGAACCCAGAGTTCATCCATGCACAAGCCAATTCTCAACCGGCTGCCCTCTTCCTATGCAATGGGATGTGCGACCAGAGATTGTAAACTCTCCCAGGCAGGAACTTATTTTTTAGGTGATCGTACAATGCCTACCACAGAGACATCCTAACCTCTGCCAAGGACGACTAGGCACTACAAAATAAACAGCAGCTCCCCTGACAGGAGCAAAAGGGCTTCTCAGCTCTTTTGAAGTAAATAAGAACAATAAGAGCCCCAGGATGTCTGAAAATAGAACATGGATCTATAGTTGGGAACCTTTTATTAGATCAGCCATCTCTACCCGACTTTGTCCCTGTCTAGTGTAGGAAAAGGAAGTATGTTTAGACAGCACATGATTAGCACATGCTAATTAACATGTTTTTAAACACAACTAAACATAAAGGCTAGAGAGTTGTTTTTTTAAAATGTTAGCTGGTCATGGTTCCCTTGAGGACTAATCATAATTAATTAGTGAGAAAAGTGAAAACCTCCTAACAGCAAATGGAATATTCCTGGCTTTCTAATGGCATGGTTCCAGTTTGTAGCAATAGCCTAGTGGGGGAGAACTGACTTTAAACCTGTGTTTAGGAATTAAAAAATAACAGCTGCCCTTAAAAGTACAGAAGAGAGTCTCCTCTTCTCTTTCTGGATTGAGGGAGAAGCTCTCCCTCGAGAGCCTGATCCTCTCTGAATGCTGAAATGAGAACTCAAGAGGCATGAAATGCCAAAGTGGAAACAACAGGAGGAGCTGGTCTTACCTAAAAAGTTTGAGGTTCTCCATGGGTATGTGATGTGTACAATTCAATTAAAAACATGCTGACTCAGGCTATGGGGCTGTTTAATTGTGGTGTAGATGTTTATCCTAAGTCCTACGAGCCTGAGTAAGACACCTGCGACTGGCCTGGCTAATTGCACTGTAGACATACCCAGTGTTCTCTCCTAGTAGATGGAGCAGCAGCAGCACCTGACGGAAAGAAAAGAATTCTATGTGGGAATTTTTTGTCTTCCTCTACTGTCAGCTTCCCCTCAGAAGAAGAATTAGGGATGAGCACATAATCGTTAAAAATCACTTCTTAATCTAAAATTCAAAAAATGGCATGAGGGTGCAATCCACAAAGGTGCTTAGGTGCCTGAGTCCCATTTTTAGGAACCATTGTGATCAACAAAGCTCCCATTCAGCTGCCATCTAACCCTGTAGGTGATCATACTCACATGGCACCTAGGTTTTTGTCTCTATGCATGTGCATTGCTGTCTCACTGTAGGTGTCCAGGCACTTATCTCCTGCCTACATCTCATAGCAATTCACAAGTCAGCAGTCTGCTGCCTGAATCACATAGATTTTATGTCCAAAAAGGACCATCATGATCATCTAGTCACCTTTTGCACATTACAGGCCATAGACCCTCATCCACCCACTCCTGTAGTAGGCTGAGTTACTGAAATCGTCAAATCCTAATTTAAAGGCCCCCTCAAGGATTAAACTCACAACCCTGGGTTTAGCAGGCCAATGCTCAAACCACTGAGCGATCCCTCCCCCAGGTTGTATACCATCAACCTTTGTGTGTAGACACAAATCAAATTGGCAAATACTCCTACTTTGACAACCCTGATATTTTAGTTTTGACAACTATCCTGTGTAATTCTGGTGAAGTTCCTGTTTTGTAGAAAGCAAAGTAGTGTTTCTCTAGTGGCCTTTTTTTAAAAAAACAGAACCACTTAAAGTTTTTGATAGGTTTGGAATGTTAGAAGTAGTCTGTGATGGATTATCAGCAGAGTGAAGAGGACTTAGTCCAGGGTGCATGATAAATATTATCTATGTGATATCAGCATCAGTTGTGCATTTGTTTATGTAAACACAAATATACCCAGTATATATACTTTACACTCA
Source organism: Sternotherus odoratus (assembly GCA_032164245.1). Lineage (NCBI taxonomy): Eukaryota > Metazoa > Chordata > Testudines > Kinosternidae > Sternotherus > Sternotherus odoratus. The sequence goes on along the minus strand of JAVMKO010000008.1, from coordinate 55,337,472 downwards.
TTGTATTTGTACAGTTGGTAACTGTTCCAGTGATATTTGCAATTTTAAGTATAAGACTATGGCTCAAACTAGTAGAATCTGCCAAAGAGAATGAACTTCAAGTGTGCCTATTATATGTGCAAATAAATATAGAATATTCTGGTGACTCACAAGGAATTGAGAGGGTTTAAGCTATGTTGTTTATCAATTGGACAATGACCCGAATGACCTTTCCTGATAATTACTCATTACTTCCATTAGAAGAGCTGACAGCAGAACTTGATTCACGAAACCTTAGGTGCATCTTCAGCTACTTCATGTTTCCTTCTGCCCATTCCACTGTTTCTCTTTCTTGCCCCACAGACATAAGTATCTGGAGAATTGGCTGGCCTTAGGTTATCATTACACGTTTATGTTCTAATCTAGGGCTTTAAAGGGGGAGTCCAAAGGAGGAAGGGAAGGATTTTTGCCATTTTTTCAATGATATATGTTTACAATAAGTGTGTGGAGGGGGTGATGCTTATTTTCTGTATTAGATATTTAGGGTTTGTCTTTTAAAAAGTGACACTAAGAGTTAAGTGAAAGTTGAACTGTGAAGAGAGGGGATTTTTAATCAGACAGTTTAAGGCCCCAATAGTGCAAAATACATGTGCTTAAATTTACCCAAGTGACTAGTCCCATTGACTTCAATAGAACTATTCACAGTGAGTAAAGCTAAACACCTATATAAGCCTTTGCAGAATCTGGGCCTTACACTGTTAATTTTTGTTATTACTTATTTAATTTCAAAAACTAAGTAACACTTTAAATAAAGGAAGACTGTTGAAGATTCAACATCCTCACCGTTCAATTAAGGTGTTAAGAAATTACAGCAAACATTTAATCGTTAGTATTCCAAGAAAACACTCAATTTTACATTCTTGATATTTAAGCTACAAAGTGAGCAGGAAAAAAATTTAATATACAAATAAACATTTCAGACTATAAAGAAACCTTGTATGTTTTTAAAATTGTCTTGCAAGGCTCATTTTTTAAAAATTAAGACTTAAGGATGAATTTTTAGAAGGTCCAAGGTCCAGCTTTTTCTGTCTCAAACACAATTTGTGCTCACAAAATGAATTGGTATAAGTCAGATTGCTTTGTCCTCCAATTAGCTGATCAAGCAGTGAAAGGCATTAAGCAGCCAAGTTTCTACCTGTGGTTTAATGGCAGGTGTCATTAGTGGGCACAAATGGCATGTGCACCAAGAAGGCTGCTCTTTTACCATTTTCATCATTTAACTTTACCTCACTCTAAACAGAGTTTCACTCTCAGTTCCCTATAAATAACTTCACACTCTATGGATTGGATTGTACTCCAAAGACACTATCTTCTTGCAAAGCATTGAGCAGTCTGACCTCAATCCCCCAAAGAATGTAAGCATATGATTAGTCAATAGAACTACTCACATGCTTCAAGTTAAGCACATGTTTAAATGCTTTGCTGGATTGAGTCCAGACTGCTCAGAACTTGCACAACTAAAAGACTAAAGACTAAATTCACAAAGAACTGGAGGGTTCTGAAAACTATTGAGTCTGCTTTAACTGTGAAGAGAACCAACTATCTCAAGAAACAGAAAATAGAGCAGGATTTTGCTCTTAGACACCAAAGACTCAGAAATAAAAGACAAAATGAGTTTTAAAAGGTGACTGTGCAACTGGTAAAAAACCACTTCTGTGTCAAATATGCTCATTTGCATATAAGAAACAAACTTTCCAAACTAACTTTCAAATAGCTCTCCAAGTCAAAGACAAATATATAAATAAAATTTGAGACTGTATATAGAATAATTCTTAATGAATGTTCATCAGAGTTCCCAATCCATGAACTGTGTTGGATTTGGATAGTTTGGATAGTTTATCCAAGGAAATGTATTCCCATCTATCCAATAGAAATTTGATGCTAGACACAATTTGAATTTTTCTTATTTGCCACGTTATAAAAAAGGATTTAAAAACATACTACAAATGACATTTTACATTATTTTATTAATATAAAAAATAAGATATTACAAAAAAATTAATAGGCACTAACACAAAATTACTTCAGAGTGACACTTTGCATTCTTTTTCTTGTACTATTACCTTGAAATCTGGTAAATAATTCATACTGTCTTCCAGTACTGCTGTCTTCAATACTCCAAGGTGTTGCTCATGCATTAGCCACAATTCAATAGCTTATTCGCCATATGTGGCTAGTGGCGAACGTATTGGACACCGCTGATCTAGAGGGTTGCGTTTTTTAAAAATCTGGCTTGAAGGAAATTAATAAAATGTCTCTCCCTACCAAATAAGGATGACATTTCTGAAAGGTGTCTTAAACCAGAATTTCCATCAAGTCTTTCTGACCCTCTGACTACAAATCTTGAATCAGAAATTTTATTTCTCCAAAACGAAGTCTCTTTTCAGTTCTGAAAGAAGTAATTCAATCTTTCCCTTTATCAGTTAAGGTTTTACTTGAATCAAGTTTGTTCCAAGGTGAATGGGAAATTTTGAGTAATAAGCTTCTCAGTATTTGCATAAAGTTTTTCATGCGCCTCTTCTCACAAAAATATATCATCTTCCTCACCTGAGGCAAGCTCTTAAGCTTTGAGATCTTCTATTTATGCAGTATATGTAGTGAGAGCTCTAACAAAGGCCCTGAGGAAATTAATAAATCTATGCTGTAACAGTCTCACTTCTCCCGAGTTGCCAGATTAATAATTCAGCAAATTTGCTATTCAATATGGCATTATATCATTTGATTTTGTCAGCCAGAGAAACAGCCTTAAACATAGCACCAAAGTGACAATATTGACTATGGAACTGGAAGTTAGACATAACATCCACTAACTGGAAAAATGCCCTTCAAGGGTGAAAGTTTATTTTAAAATATCCTACAAAGAATAGCTTGGTATCAAGATGGAAGAGAAGAATTTTTCATTTCAGGGATCATTTTCCCCAGCAAACAGTAGGGATAAGTCCCCAAAGAGTGGGGATTCATAGGAAAGATGCTTAACCTTTTTATTTCCAGAGCTAACTTTAACAAGGTACCATCCAAACTCTATGGCCGCAACCTCTCATAAAATTAATTCTAAAACAATTTACTAGGCCAGAATTTCTCTATTACCAATTTTTCCTATAGGGGTAGAGAATCTCAGATTTTTCTTCAGATTATTCTATGAAAAACACTACAGATCCAACAGACAATTTCAACAAGTTACTTAAAAGAAATATAATCTCTCTTGAAGATTTTTTCCCCTCTACTAATCAAAGTCCTAGTCTGCAACTGGAAATTTAGTCAGACAAGCCACCATGTATCTGGAGTAACTGATGGGGAAAGGAGGAATTTCTCTCAATTTGGACCACCGGAGACCATGGGACATTGAGTATCTGAACATCAGTTGTCTGCAGCTAAAAGCAACAACAATGGCTATCATTTCTAGATGCTACTTATTAAAAATCCTTTCCAGCTTTGCCCAGATAGAAAATCAACTGCTCATAACCACACCTCATGCAGCAATTCAAATCCTCCCAAGGCTGGATGCACTCAAAAGAGAATAACCTGGAGGTCACTTTTCCTGTTCCGGAGGGACAAGGGGGGTTCCTCACTGCTTTTCTCCCTTTGCCTGTCTTTTCTCTCCTTTTTCCCTGACCTTGTGGGTTGTCTTTTGCCCCACCCCCACCCCCCATTTAATACACTGCTCACACACTTTACCCTGTCTCCTGTTCACTCTCTCTCCCTGACTCTCCCCATTTTCTCTCGTCTAGGGGTTTCTGTTTAGTGATGTCCACTTTCATCAATTTTCAGCTTCTCTCTTCAGCTGTCCAAATCCAGCTATTGCTCCCAACGGTCATTTCCAACTGCCATGAACCTCCCTACTCCAATATTCCATCCTTCATCCTGTTAAAGGATGATCACTTGCATGCTGTTTGCGAGCTCATAGAAACAGAGATGGAAGAGATGACTTGGGTTAATCATCCATCTTCCTGGCCATGAAAAAAAATACCCTATTGGATATTTCCCAGTGCTTTGTCCACTAATTTTAAAATACCCCAAGTCTCAGATCTTCCACCACTTTCCTTGAGAGACTATTCCTCTACCAATAAGTTTCATTGTCAGGGTGTTGTTCCTGGCATTCAGCCTATATTTACACTTTCTTAATTTCATCCCATAACTCCTATTTAACCACCACACACACTGCCCTAAATAACTCCTCTCCCCTTTGTGAGGGTTTATGCCTTTTAGGTATTTCAATTCTGTAATTTCTACAATGAATACCAAATTTAAAACAGTTACTAACAGTAATCACTCATGTGCATACCTTTTTTCTAAACATTACAGCAAAATCTTACAACCACCCTTAGCTATCTGCTGCTCTACCTTACATGCACCTGTATAAAACAGCATACAGATCTATGCACAATTTGTGAAAACTACATCAACCCTTTCTTGATCATTAAAAATATGAATGTATAACCCATAATTATGGTCAGAGCTCAGGGCTGCCTAAGGCCGTAACTATGATAACAAAAATAAAAAAGTAATTTTCTATTTGGAGTGAGGATTCTCGGGTGAGCAGAAGAGGGCTAACATGGAACTAGAGAACAGTGTTACTCCTTGAGGGTGGGGAACTGGGCTGCACACTAAGGCTTGGGATGGGTAGGCATCACCCTTATAGGATAGGTGAGGGGCTCCACTGCTTAGCCCTACCTTCCAGTTTGGCTCCCCAGCTCAACTGCTAAACTCTGTACTGCTCCCCCCATTCATTTCTCCCTTACCCATGCCCTAGGCCTGCATCCAGGTTCCTCCTTTAATCCAGACTGCATTATTGATCTTTAAAACAAACACAGTGACAAAGGAAAATTAAAATTTAAAAACCACTAATGTGGGGGTAGGGGTGTGGGGTCAAAGGCAAGTGGATCATGGAAATAGTGGGCACCAAGCTAGGGAAGGCTCACCCCTACTCAGCTACGCATCTCCAACCCTTTCTTGTAAACTTGCCTCCCCACACACAGTAGTTAAGCACAGCAGGTGAGCCACAGTCCAACATACCTCCTTATTTTCCATCAGTCCCAGGATCCCTTGGAATGAACTGTCAGAAGTTAGAGGGAGCAGCTTCTTCTGAACCAGAGGTGCAAGACCTGGGTTTCTGAAAACTTGGACTTGTAGTTTTCCTCTTTCTTGGATCTTTGTTGCCACTAGTGGCCAGGACAGAGTAGGAAAAGGGAAGGTGTTGAAGCCCAAGTAAGAGACTGGCAGCTTGCAAGCTCTGTTACAGAGGCAGCTGACCAATGGAACATTGGAAAAAGGAAGAAGCTGGTGGATCTGAGCTGCTCTATCAGCTTTTGTTAGAGGAGACTTACAAGGCATAAAGACTCTTCTGAAGGGCTACAAGGTAAGTTCCTGGCCTAGAATATGGATGATCTAGGTCTAGGCTATGAAAGCCCAGGAAAGCCACTGCAGGTGTGGCTACCCAGAGGGAAGATTGTGTCCCGAAGGTTGCTGCTGACTATGATCAAGGCTTCTGGGTTGGTTTGGTTTTGTGTTCATAAAGTTAGCCTTGAGAAATGGGGCTTTACTCTACCTTCCCCAGGACTTGTATCTGCCAGCCAATGTACAGAGACCAATTCACTTATGAGGAACAAGGAAATCTTTTTAAAGTTAAAGTTTTTAAAAAGTGGCCTCTGTCAGATATACTGTATTTATTCTCTCTTTGGGAGAACAATCATTTAACTAAAACCAGGTTACTTAGCCGGGGATGTTGTAACTCCCAGGGGAGTTACAAACACATTTCAGAGGGTCGTGCATGGCTACTATTCCATTTCCAATATTGCTAAGGGGAAGGGGATTCCAAAATGGAAAAGACTGAGAATCACCGAGCCGGAAGAACCCAAAACCCATGAGACTATCATGGCAAAAATTCACCAAGGGATAATTTTTATTTTTCAAAAATACATATTATTTAAAATGACATGAACAATTCAGTTGTCACTGAATTTATTTTAAATTTGGAACTAAATTGAGTCAATAATGTTAAAAGAGGATTTTAGACCTGCTTTCATTTAAGGATGTACTGAGATTTTTACTATAAAGCTGCGACTGGTGCCTCCATGTTATAGTAATGTTCATTAGGCTTGCTATTCATAAGGTGAAGTACAGAAAATGTACACAAAGGATGGCTGTACTTATTGAAAAGTACCTTTTATTTTAAGTTGGCATTCTAATGCAGTAATCCAAACAAAATATAAATAACATTCTTTCAGATGAACAATCAAGGATAGGGCCTACAAAATAAAACATTAGGAAAGTCAAACAGCAAAAGCTAGGAAAGGATGTAGTATTGGATATAGTATCCATTATGTAGTATTGACCCAAGGGTTATGTCTGATATGAAGCCTGGCAAGAAATAGGCATTACTTAGATCAGGAATTATTATAATTAATGATTATTTAGAAGTTGCACAAACTGAAGTGGAACATCATAGTAGTTGCAAACACTCTTTAAAAGACATCTGAGCAGTGGAGTTTCTCCATACTCCAGCATATAGTTTTGTTTTCCCCAACTGCTGCTCTTCCTAGAAGAACTTATTATGACATCGCATTTCAAGCCCTGGATACAACAGTTTAATTCCCAAGGAGCTGATGCCAGTTTTGCTCTATTGATTAGATGGCAGGTATGCTGCAGGAGCAATGTGGTCAGTACGTATTCCATCCACTTGGCTGACCATGTAACTTTCATGATGTGATTAGCAGCCTGAAACCATAGATCTATTTTTAACCCTGAGTCTTTCAGTTTGGGGAACAATATTCAGGCTGATACAGGCAACAGTTTAAGATTTTTGTTGTTTTTGTTAAGAAGTGTGAAGCAGTGCAGCCTACACAGTCTGGCTTTGAGCTAGCCATTGCCTCAGTTTCCCCTAATTCAGGTTGGAGCTCCCAGCCAGGACTCATCGCCCCACCCAAGTCTCTTTCCAGGTACAGTTTTAATTTTCAAACATAAAACTTGAGGAAAACATTAAAAACAAGACCAGTTCCTTTGTCCAGCCTGGACTACAGCCCCCAGAAGCTTTCCTCCTTGCCTCTTTGAGTACTCAAAGGATGATACAACTGTCCTTCAGGACCTACCACAAGGACCTCCCTCAACTGAGCTCTCTCAACCCTTTACAGAAAACTCCTGACCCCTTTTGAGTGGGGTCTGGTAACTGAACAGGGCTGGCTGACCCCAGGCATCCTGAACCTTAAAAGGGTAGATCACATGATTACTCTGTGATTGTTTAAATATATATATATCCAATGTGTGCACTTGTTTTCCCCCAAGCTGTGAATGTGATATGCTGTGTACTCAGTGAATCTAGGACTCAGTTCTCTCTCTTCATTTCTGGCTTGGCGGTGGACAGAAATTCTAGTCCCAGAGGCCGGGCTTAGGCTGAGGCCTTGTATACACACACTGAGGCCTTGCATATACACATATTGCTATAATTATTTAAGGTAGGGGTGCTGGTTTTTTTAGCAGACTAGTTATTAATATAACCCCCATAATGTGAATGCAGACATATCAGTTTCAAAGTGCTTGTGGCAGTATAGCGTATTCTCTTACTCTAGGGGGAATAGCTATACCAGCAGAAAGCATCTTCACACCAGTAATACTGCCTCCACACTAAAGGATGTATACCACTTTACAGTTAATGCAGTACCACTTTCTAGTGTAGACAATGCCGACGTTTATCAGTATGTACAGTTTTATACTTGTATAACTGCATCCACCTAAGGAGTTCTGCCACTTTAAGCAGACAGCTACAGTTAATACAGCCCAATTTGGGGGGTAGAAAAATCCTGAACAAGCTGACCAGTAGAGGTATGTAAAATCAGCAATTATAGTCTCCAGGGCTTTGTACAACTCTTTTCTCTAGGGGTGGTTAGCGCTGCTGAATTTCACGTTGAGTTCTGGGCATCAAAACACCTACAATTCACAGTGAAATTTAGCTGAAGCCACAACTTTCACTTTGTTTGACACTGATTTAAGTCATAAGTCAACCAAGATTAACTGGAAACTTGGCTGATTCTTACCAACCTTGAATCTTTTGATGAACTTGGACCGAGTTTAGAATTTGAAACTCCAAATTCACACGGTTTCAGCTTTCATAATGAAACTTTTCCATAGTTCAATAAAATACAATGGGAAATGTGGGGACACTGGCTTCTTCTTACCACAAATTGAGTCAACGTCCTGTAGGCCTGGCTTGACATGAGTAATTGGACATGGGTTTCTTGGAAGACAGGATTAGGGAGGTAAATGCATTAGCAAGCTGAAAACAGAATGTCTGTTCTAGCTCAGATAAAGGGAAACAGGCAGGGAATCATTTACAATAGACGAGATATAACAATAAGGTAAAAAGTAAGTCATACATGGACAGTGTACAAGCAAAACATGCTGTACGGGGATTGGTTCCTACAAAGTAACCAATCCAATACCAAAACATGTAATGCAATGTACAGTGAATGTAATGGAATATAAAATTGCATATAAAGGAGGTTTATGTGTAACTTCTGGTGCGTATTACTCCCTATACCTACCCCAGGCTTGAATCTAATCAACCCAGCAGAACTTTGCTATATGCCAGATTTTAAAAAACCTAAGTAACAAAACCAAAGTTCTTAAAAAAAAAACAAGTAAAAAAGGTCTTAAAGGTGTCCCCACAAATACCAATCTTCATTGAGAGCCAGGTTGAAGCTTTTGGGCTCCACCCGAGAGAAGAGGCAACCTAAGGTGGGTCACACCCACAAGAGCATTGGGAAGGAATTCTGACACAGACTTGGGCTTGCTCTATGCTTAAAATTTAGGTCAGCATAGTGATGTCAGTGATGTGAAAAAAACCACACCCCAACAGACATAGCTAACTCCCAGTGTAGATGCAGCTTTGGTTATAGCTACCATTGTTTGAGGAGGTGGTGTTTCCACAGCAATAGAAAAACCCTTTGCATCCATGTAGGTTGCATCTATGCTACAGGGGTATCCTAGCAAACCTATGCCAATGTAGCTATGCCATTTAATATCCACAGTGTAGCCATGCGCTCAGACAATGTGTCCATATTCCTCCCCTGCTCCCTCCTAGCTTGAGGAAGGAGAACAGTTTACTATACCCTCCCTGTGCCCAGGCAGCTCAGATGGCCGGTGCATGGAGGTGAAACTAAGGCTCCATCCCCATCTACTCCCTGATCACTTGTTCTTGGGCTGCAAAGGAAGCATCAGGCACACAGCTCCCATTCTTCACCCCTTGTCCCCACTCACACAGCCCCAGAGTCAGAATCTGGGAGGAATCTATAAGACTGCAAAGAACTGTTTATAGAGGGAGGCTTGTTCCCTTGCTTTCTGGTCCCTTTGTGCATGCCCTTGCATGCCCCTACATTATTTTTATAATCAAAACCAAGGACAAGGCTTGAGCATTTACTTTGCTCACATCCCATGTTGGCCTGCTGCAGCCTCCTGTACACTACTCCCATTACTGTTTTTTATCATTATTAATGTATTTGCATTAACAGTGCATCTACAAAGCATAGGCATAATCCAGGACACCATTGTGCTAGGTGCTGTAGAAACAGAACAAAGAGATGGTTCCTACTCCAAAGAGCCTGCAATCTAAGTAGAGCCAAGAGAGAAAAGGTGGATATAGACAGAGAGGGAACTACAACAACATTGATCAGTCCAATAGGCAGAGGTCTCAGTACACCAGGGACCTATGTAAAATAATCTTAAGTGCCTCCAATAATAGAGCCTGCATTGCAGTTATTTAGGTAGGGATGAGTAAACTATTTGGATAATCCAAGAATTGACCCAAACCTTTGACTAAAACAAGTTCTGAATGAATCATTTGCAGTAAAATATATTTTCATTCAACAGCTTTTTTTCATCCTTATAGAATGTGTATATCAATTTTTGCCTTAAATGTATTAATTATTATATGAATCCCATTTTTGTTTGTTTTTTTCACTCTATGGATTGGCTGTGGCTATTTAAACTTTGAATTGTGTTGATGAGTTGCAATTGGTGTTGATGTGTTGCACTTCATTCAACGTGGACAATGAAAATAGACTAGTCACTTTCACTTTCAAATTCATGCTGTAGTCCAGTGTTGCGATGTTCATGGCACAACTAGTGTAATGAAATTGTTTGTCTTGAAACAAAACTGTTTGCACTAACATTTTTAAAAAGAATCTATTAGGTTCTTTTTAAAAAATGGTTGTATCAACTATTGTACTTGACAGTAACCCTTTAAACATGCAATTCCTTTTCAGAAAAATGAAACAACATGGATTATTCATATAAAAAGGAACTGTAATGAAGGTGGAAAAGATTTTTAAATGTCACAATTTATGATCCAAAGTTATGCTTATTTGTCCAACACATTTGTGTTTTAAGAGATGACAGAGCATTGGAAAGTGTACATGGTATTTGTATTGGAAAAATATAAGTATCACAAATATCACTACTGGTGCCCAGATCCATAGCTAGTGTAAATCAGCCAAGGCCCTTTGACTTCCAAGCAGTTCTTCTGATTTAAATCAGAAGACCGGGTCTTTAGTCCTTTAAAAGTGTAAGAAGATAAATTCAATTATCTTTCATCTGAGTTGATTCTTTGCTCCAATAAATCATGACTGCCAGAAACTGCCTTACATCTAGGTTATTGCTGCTAGTAAAAGCCACATTAAATTAATAAAGGAAAGACAGAGTTGTTATTGTTTTAGTCACAAACCTGTATCAGGATCTATTAACATGTACCCCTGTGCAGAGTTCCATCTGACTGTCCAGGGAAGGTGAATGGCAAAGACACCTGGAGAATGCACTAATGTCCCAACCATAGCTTACAGCTCCCCTCCCTTGCTGAACTCTTGAGAGATCGGGCTGTGACATTATTGACATGAACTGTAACCATATAGACCATTGTTGCAACCAAGGTCCTATAGAGGCACAAAATCTGTACAGTGAAACCTTGATTTAACGGACTAATTCGGGCGAGGGGGTGTCCGTTAAAGCCAAAAGTCCGTTATTTAATAATTTTTTAAAATCATTAAATAACAGGACTTTTGGCTTTAAGGGACACCCCCTCACCCGAATTAGTCCGTGTCAGCCCGCCCGGCGGCAGCCAGCAGCCCGCCCACCCGGGACCCCGGCTGCTGGGACCCGGGCAGGAGCCGTCAACCCGCCCGCACGGGTCCCCGCTGCGGGGAGCCGGACGGCAGCTAGCAGCCCACCCGCCCGGGTCCCCGCTGCGGGGAGCCGGACGGCAGCTAGCAGCCCACCCGCCCGGGTCCCCGCTGCGGGGAGCCGGGCGGGAGCTGTCAGCCCACCCACCTGGATCCCGGCTGCTGGGACCCGGGCGGCAGCCAGCAGCCGGGACGCGGGCGGGCTGGCTGACGGCTCCCGCCCAGGTCCCAGCAGCCGGGACCCTGGCGGGCTGGCAGCGGGGAGCCGGCAGGCAGCTCGCCCGCTGGCTGGACCCCGGCGGCAGCCGGGAGCCGGCAGCCAGCCCCCGATTTAACGGATTTTGGATGCATCGGACTTGCTCCTAAATTTTGTCCGTTGCATCCGAAGTCCGTTAAATCGGGGTCTGTTAAATCGGGGTTTTACTGTACAAAGAAAGTCAAGTAAGGTGTCTATGAAAAGGTTATGGTTTGCTGGTTATGATTATGCTATCTGTGTGTATGTATCATTTTGTATTTAAAGTGATAAGTGTTGGCTCTATACTGTCTGTATTTCAAACTTGTACTATGCTTCTGGGTGACAAGCCAGACAGTTTAGCATCAGCACTGTCTAGCCTGCTTGACGGCCCATTAAGGACCATCAGCTATACAACTGACCCATTGAGAGAAAGCAGATACATCTTATGACTCTGCAAGGCATGCAGGGGAATGCCTACAGAGAGGATTCTAAGGCTTTCAGACCAATAGTTTCAGTTGAATAGGTTGCCAAATTTAGTTTTTTTATTCTGTGTGGGCAAAATTGACCTCTTAGCAAAGGGCCAGCCTACAGGCCATGCATAACTTGTTTTATTTAAATCCTTAGGTATTTTGGTAGCTTATATGAGACTAAAGTGGTGTATGAGTGCAGAAGACTGGAATAGATGATCACTCAAGTTCCCTTCTAGTTCTATACTACTTTGATTGTCTCAACCTTGTGTTGACTCGCCGGACAAGGATTAATATCCCCCTTTGTAAATGTGGCTTAACGCATCATGATTTGTGGAAATTTGTGGACTGAAATTGTTCGACCTATGATTTTATGCAATCTTCTTGTGCTACCTTCAGCAAATCTCTCTGTCCCTCAAGTCCCCAGCTGTAACATGGGGATTCTACAACTTTCTTCCACTCTTTGTCTTAAGGCATGGCTACACTTGAAACTTCAAAGCGCTGTTGCAAGAAGGCTCCCGGGGCAGTGCTTTGAAGTGCGAGTGTGGTCATGCACGAGAACTGGGAGAGAGCTCTCCCTGTGCTCCTGTAATTCACCTCCACAAGAGGCATAGGCTCCGATCCCCATGGGGAAAAATTGGTTGGTGCTCTGAATCCACCAGCAGCTCCACGCACCCCACACCCCACTTCAGCTCTGCCTCCGCCTACTCCACTGAGCACGCCGCTGCCACTTCGCTTCTTCCCCCTCCCTCCCAGGCTTCCCGTGAAACAGCTGTTTTGAATGGCAAGCCTGGGAGGAAGGGAGGAGGAGCGGCGGTGTGCTCTGGGGAGGATGTGATGGTGGAGTGGAGGTGAGCTGGGGCAGGAAGCAGTTCCTCTGACCCCTCCCGGAGGGTTACTTCCTGTGTCCCTACCCATGCCACCCCCCTGCCCTAGCTCACCTCCTCTTTGCCTTCTCCCCAGAGTTCGCCACTACTCTGCTTCTCCCCCCTCCCTCCCAGGCTTGCTGCGTGAAACAGCTGGGAGGAAGGAGTAGGAGGGGAAATGCAGCGTGCCTGGGGGAGGTGGGGCTGAGGATTTGGGGAAGGGGTTGGAATGGGGGCATGGAAGGGGCAGAGTTGGGACGGGGCTGGGGGGCGCGAGCACCCACCGGCTCTGGGTAAAGTTGGTGCCTATGACAAGGGGATTAGTTCCGAGCACTGGGAGCACAATGTACTGTGCCTCCCAGTGCTTTGAGCCTGTCCACACTAGCGCTTTAAAGCGCTCAGACTTGCTGCGCTCAGGGGGTGATTTTTCACCCTCCTGAGCCAGCAAGTTAGAGAGCTATAAAATGTAAGTGTAGACAATACCTTAGTTTAGGTAGATTATGAACACCAGGACAGAACTGTCTCTTACTGTGTGTTTGTACTGTGCCTACCATAATGAAGGCCCAGCCACTCCTGTAATACAAATAATTAATGTCATGATGATTTTAGGAAGGGGACGACAAACAGAGACAAAGATGTAATTATGTTAATCTAAAAAAATTACGGTCATTCCCCCCCCCCAAAAAAAAAGAAAAGAAAAGAAAAGAATAAAAGAACTAAATGAAGGTTCCAACCCTGAAATCACTGGAACTTACATGAATTTCAGTGTCCGTATTGCCTGAATAAGAAGTCAGTCTTTCCATTGACTTAAGTGGGCTCTGGATCCTACCCTTAGTGAAGTTGTTGTACAGTACCAATATGTTAAAAAATACTGATGGCATATCATAATATAATCTGAGTGTATTTTATTGCTGGCCAACAGTATGCAGTCACCCTTAGTCAAAACAATCCTTTCCCTATGCTTGTTAAAAAATGTTTCACTTGCCAGCAACCTCCCCAATCAACTCAACACTGATCTCTTAACCTATGTGAAAGCCTAGAAATGTCCACTTGAGTCATAGTTCTCAGTGCCAGTCCTCTTTCCATACCTGGCATTTGAATTCCGAGCCTCTGGGGAATTAAAGCTAACACATTAGTTCCCAATTAAATCCAAAAGCGATGTGAAATGTAACCAAATAGCTTCCTAGAATTCCTTGGGATTTTGATAAGGAAGGAAAGGTTTATACAAATTTATGTTTCTCCTTCTTTCAATTCATCGAAAGCCTCTTGAGTGTTCTGTTGACCCCCTTTAATTTCTTCTGATTTACTCTTCAGTTTTCCTCCTACAAAATACATTTAGAACAGATTGCTGAAGGTTTGTAATGATTTAGCAAGATTATAAAGAAATAGTCATTACTATTGCAAACCTTTTTTCTTCAATTAGTATTTCTAATCACATTAGACATGTATTCTGTATCCAGAGAGGATGCCTGATCCCTACAGCTATCGTGAACCATTAACTTTAATTAAAATTTACAAGTCTAATGTTGTTACATCTGCTAAAAGCATTAACTGCCATGTTAATTACCAAAATGTTAATGTTGCGTTAAAATATGAATGTTCCCTTTTGACAGTTCATCTGTGGTTTATTTATTTATTTTTGGTGGAATATATCTTTTAAAAAAAGGCAGTAAAAGCAGAAAAGTATGAATGCAAACTGAATTGAGAGATACTAGCAAAACTTCATCTCAGCAGAATACTTCATGGCTTGGAAAATAATTTATCAGCTAAAGTTAATGTGTAATCTTTGTCAAGCAGCTAAAATAAGTGTGCAGTGCTTGTCTCATGTCTGAGATGTTATTTATAATTGCCGCACATTCTTTTATTATTACTTCATAGAAATATCTAATCTATAGGATTTGGTTCCAACCTCCCCATAGTTTCAAATGCTATGCAGTCCTATAATACAAAACTTCCTCAAAATTAGGGTTTGCAAGGCATTCTATTTAAAAGAATTACTGATTTTTTTAAAACAAACAAGCTATTACAAAGTAGACATAAAAAAGGCAACCCACCCACAGTCCACTCCTGAAGTTTTTGGATTCTCTATGGAATAGATTAGAAATGCAGGTCCAGAGCATAACAGTTTCTTCAGAATACTTTAAATTCACAACTGATGCAACAAATAGTTGCGGTGATCAACCCTCTAAAGGTAACAAAAATATCCAGTTTAATAGAAGTTAGGCAGTCATCTACTCTACTCCAGGTTAAGAAACATCTCTATTTTATTATTCTCAAAGAACAGACGGTCTGAAATTTATAAGTGAAAAAGTTATGATGAATCCAATATAATTGTTATGCATTTCTATTTTGTCAAATCATTATTTTAATGGCTGAAGTTAACAGTATGCCAACTAATTTCTTAGGATGCTTGTAAATAAGTACTGTTAAACTCCATGCCATATTCTATTTCTTAATTTACATGAGCAAACCCTAATTTTGCCTGTAGATCTTCTATGCTACTTGTCAAATACATATTCTTCACTGTGTTCTGTCTCATGAAGGTTGGAAATAGGCAGTTGTGGAGTGGTAGGCTCGTAGTTCTTGTGTGGATTGGAGAGAAAGGGTGGAAGAGAAGAGAGTCCTAAAGATCCGATGTTCAGTTCACCAACTAAGATCACTTACTGATACAGTAAAGACAAACAAAACATGTACAAATCATACAGAACCCTGAGACTACTCAACTTGAAGTCATTATCCCAAGCTTTTTTTAGTACCTTTTCAAGCAGGACTTCCACTATAGTCAAGAATCTGTTCCCACAGCTCTGATGACTCAGGACCCTAGGTCTCTAGGGACTCCTTCTTTAACCTACAAGTAGATGGATTTTATACCAGTAGTGATTCCCACAAGGCTTGCAGGTAGCCAGTCAGAATTTAATGTCTGCTTACCATACTAATGATAGCCATTTTCTAATGCCATGTTCCTCTCCTAGATGCTCTGTGCTGGTAATAGAGTGTCCTGCTCAACAACTTGCTAGAGGATTCTCTACACCTTGAAGTCTTTAAACCCTGATTTGAGGACTTCAGTAGCTCAGACATAGGTTAGGGGTTACTACAGGCGTGGGTGGGTGAGATTCTGTGGCCTGCATTGTGCAGGAGGTCAGACTAGATGATCATAATGGTCCCTTCTGACCTTAAAGTCCATGAGTCTCGGAGAACTGGGTCTTTCCTCTAGTGTTAATTTCTCAAGATGTTGTCACTGGTCCATATTTTTTTTCATCTTTTCTGATTAGACTAGTTTACATTCCCTCTTTCTTTCATTTTAAGATGTTAAAACTAGAAGAAAAAATTAGGATAAAGCAACATATTTATATCCAGGTTTCTTCTTTCTTACCCTCAGTAACAGGCTACATTATGTACCCCAGGATTTGATAGACCTCCCCCACCCCATCTCCTGAGCCCCGATGCAATACCTTAAATGCCAGAGTCATCCAGTAAACTGGCCTGCTATAGCGTAAGCATCTACAGCCTCCCAGCTATTGGATACATTTTTTAAAAGTGCCTGTATGACTTAGGACCCCAAGTCTCATTGAATGTTAATGGAACTTAGGCTCTTAAGTGCTAAGTCACTTTTGAACATAGTGAACTCCTGGTCTCCAGATGTTCTCTGCTGGATCAGCCTACAGTGGCTGCATTCTGTGGTGTGGAAAGTGATCATAAATCATTCAGATTGCCACTAGAGCATCCCCCCTCTGCAGAGAGAATCTTTGCCAGCACAAAGTTGGCAAGGATACTCCACTACTTCCTGAATCAGCTGTGTTGTTTCCTGTACTGGAACTCTGCTTCAGAGGGAAGGTGTGGAGTGTGTTAAGCATATTCTGTGAGTGTAGCAAGGGAGGGGGCCTGCTGGAATGAGGTTTTTCTACACCCTTTTCTGTACTGCCAGAGGGTACCCAAGGGATTTTATGTTGGTGGCATAAGATAGAACCATTTCCTTGCAGTTACATTTATACAGAGTCTGTGCAGCAGAGAGCAAGGTAACTGTGACCAACTCCCTGACAGCTCCTCCTGAGAGCTTTGAGAAAAACTCAGGTTGCTGAATAATCAAGCTGGTTAGGGGCCCATTTCTGCTAATGCTTATTTCTGAGTAGCTTTGCTCACATGTAGTCCTACTCAAATTCATTCGGACTAGGGTGACCAGATGTCCTGGTTTTATAGCAACAGTCCTGATTTTGGGGTCTTCTTGTATAGACTCCTATTATCCCCCAACCCCCAGCCTGGTTTTTCACACTCGATGTCCGCTCATCCTAAGTGGGACTACGCACACAAGTGAAGTTAGTCTGGTGTGGAAGTGTTTGCATGAGACTTTTAAAAAAACACAAACACTTCCAATCAAAATAATTACTATTTTCAAGACTAGATTAGGTTGCTGAAAAAAATAGTTTTCTAATAGTCCACCAGAAGGCAACCTACCACCTGTGCTTTGTTCTTTTGTAGATTTCATTGCCTGTAGCAATATTTCTGAAGTTAAATTTACCAAAATGTTGGTATCTCTTGAGACTAGTTCTGGAAGATGAATATCTACAAAACCCCATTATTTGTTTACTGAATATTCCCAATTCCAGAAAATACAAAGATTTATTTAAAATTATTGATTTGCAATGAATCTGATATCAGCTTTTCAGTCTCTATGGACCATTAACTTGGGTAATTTTTTGCATATGCTACCAACCCTGTAATGTTAGGTTTACCTCTCAGAATCTTTCAGCTCTTAAAATATCCTGGGAACTGTACCTTCAAATTCTATTTTTCCTCAATTTAAAAAAACACACACACTTTTGTGCTTTGTTTGTAGTAGCTTGGTTGATTGTCTTTAATATTTTACACATTATGGCCCAGCATGTGAGTAGGCCCTTCACAACTTCCCAGGAGTGGAAGAGCAGGCAGGAAGCATCCTCTGTCATTTGAGTAGGCGCTGACAACCACAATCCCTACATTTTGGCTGATAAAGTACCTCCCGCCCTGATCAGAAAGAAGCCCCAGGAGAAATTTTGCCTCTCAAAAGTACAATGTTTCTGGGTGTTGCTGCTGCAGCAATACATCTAAACACAACCCCTACCGTGGCATTAAAGACACAATCTCCCTTGTATACACAGAACAGATCTTGGTCAAAGACATTGCATGTGCATCAAGAAGAGGAGATAGACTTCTTCTAGTTGTGAAGCTTGTCCTTAAATTTTCAATCCCTGCACTGCATTTGCTTGGTTTTCTTCATCCATCCACTTTTTTCTTCTCCTCTCCGTGTTCCTGAGAAGCAAACTTTAAAAGACTTGTCTATGTTTCATTCAGCAAGTGTGATGGAGTTGGGACTCACCACCATGGCGTCTCCTGCTGGTTAGTCCAGCAATTAGCTCAATCCTCTGCAGGGTGCCCTCTGCCGGTGGTGTCCTGTCTGTCATTGCTCCTCTGTTGGTATCCAGACCTGCGTTGCTCTCTGCTTGGCGGTGGCTCCTTCTGGTACCTGCCCTCCGACCGTGCCCCTTAGTCCATCCTCACCCCCTTCCGGGGGAGCTTTTACCTACAGTCCTTCTGGTCGCCCCTGCCTCAGTGGCTATCCGTGACCCATAGGCTAGCCCCTCACCTCTGGGGCACATTGCAGTCCAACATGGCCACTTTTCTTTGGCCCGGTGTGATACGAGGGGAAGGGGAGAGACCCAGGCCCATCTGCTACTCTGTGTCCCGGCCCAGGGACCTGCTAGCAGTAGCCTCCCTGCCCTCCTTCTCACCTCTTGCTTGTTTAGTCTCCCTAGGCCACTTCCCCTCTAGCCCCTCTCACCCTCTAGGCCAGCGGTTCTCAACCTGTGGGTCGCGACCCCTTTGGGGGTCGAACGACCCTTTCACAGGGGTCGCCTAAGACCATCGGAAAACACATATTTCCGATGGTCTTAGGAACCGAGACACCGCTCCTCTATCCGTCTCCAGGCGGGTCCGCCCACATGCAGATACGCCCACATACGAGTACCCGGCGTGATGACATCATCGCGCCAACCCCATCACATACACCCCGTACAACTCGCGGCGACTGGGGCAGGGGCGCGCCGGTCCCCCGTCCCCGCCGCGGGTGGGCTCCCGGCTGCCCACCGGCCACCAGTCCCCACAGTGGGCGGGCTGGGGACCAGCGCGCAGCCGGCAGCCCCCCCACGGCGGGGACGGGGGACCGGGGCGCTCCCAGCAGCCCACCCGCGGCGGCGACGGGGGACCGGCGTGCAGCCAGCAGCCCCCCCCCCCCGCGGCGGGGACGGGGGCGCTCCCAGCAGCCCACCTGTGGCGGCGACGGGGGACCGGCGCACAGCCGGCAGCCCCCCCCCCGCGGAGGGGAGGGGGGACCGGGGCGCTCCCAGCAGCCCGCCCGCGGCGGGGACGGGAGACCAGGGCGCATGTGTGTGGGGGTTTTTTGGTGGGTTTTTTTTTGTAATTTGGCGGCTTTTCGGCAGAGGGGTCGCACCGCGCCGCCGGATCACAAAAAGGGGTCGCGGTCTCAACTAGTTTGAGAACCGCTGCTCTAGGCCCTTTCTGTCAAGGCCCACAGCCTGCCAGGTATTGGACTGGAGCTCTCCTATGCTCCCCCTGAGCCTGTTCAGCACTACGCTGTCCAGGGTGCTAGTCTCCTTCCCTCAGGAGACAGACCTTCTCCCTTGAACGTCTGGGAGTCACTGCCCTGCTCCTCTGCTGGGCAGCCTTTATATATGGCTGAGCCTGACCCTGATTGGCTGGCTCTTTCTTGGTCCTGATTGGCCACCAGCCCACACAGCCACTCTGGCCTGTTCTAGCCCACTTTCTCATAGGGGTGGGGCAGCCGCCCCGCCACAGCAACCTCTTGGGGTATGCCTTTCAAATTAAGTTAGAAGTAGCTTACAGTTGGCCTATTGCAAGAACCACCTTATACACTTGTAAAACAGAGCAGCCTTCCTATTACTGATTAATTAAAAGGCCAGTGTTTATGGTTTCTTTCAAGATATGTTAACTTTTTAATCTGGGAAAACATCAAGAGACAAGCTATATAATTTTGTTGTGCATAGCTTTTTGATAAAAATTTACTAAAAAAGAGTGACAGGCTCTCAGCTCTGCAAGTGAAATTTTCTTGATCTTGTGAATTTACTTACACTCTTCGATGAGTAGATAAAGTGAAAAATGGTGCACCTTTATAAATACAGTGAAGTCCTTAAAATCCTGGACAATGCAAATTGAAAGTAATCCTGGGGGACAAACATCTGCTCTCATTATAAATCTGGAGTTGCTTTAGTAAGAACAGATTTCAGTAGACATCTAGCTATGTCTTCAAAAGGATTTAGGCACAAGTACCTTCCTGAACTGGGGCCAAATTTTAAGCATGTGAATATTATAGGATTATACAACCATAATCAGTTAGCTATCCAAATATTAAAGGCCACACATTGCATTTGTCAAAAAGATTCCCTACACAATTTTTACCTCCCCTAATATAATCCCTGTGGTCCTAGTATGCCAAGGATTAATCTAAAATAACCCCCAAAACACCAATCTTGGTTCAGCTGAAGTTAATGGGGAAATTTTGCCCGACTTCCATATGGCCACTATTTCACCCCAAAGGTTTTATTTTCTTCAACACCATGCCACCTACTGTTCAAATTATTCATTCTCCTGTCATTACCTGTGATATTGTTTAGTGGCAAACAGCATATGCTCTGTTTACATGACATTTAGCAGACATCTATCATCAGTCAGTCATTTTCAAATTTGAAGTTTATATGATTTTATTGAGATTTTGAACTACTGAAAAATGTGTTAGCATCTACATAGAGCGGTATTTTATTGATTAAAAACAACTTGTTATGCTAGATCTTTGTCTTCCAGTTCACATTTGAGATACTGCAATGATTATATTTCTTGATCTGCCAAGAACTGCAGGGCCCAATTCTGCAAAACACTAATGTACCAGAGTAGCTTTACACAGGTGAGAAGTCTCCGTTAGAAACTCTTTTGAATACATCTTACCCCAGTTTCCTGAAAGCCTTCCCTCCCCCCCTTATTGAAGGCTTCTTATGAGAGAATGATTTAGTTCTCAGAATCTGTACACATTACTATCATTATGAACTATGAGAGTATAGGTTTTTATTGCTTTATGTTATGGTGCTTGATACATATTACATCTCTGATATATAGTTACATATTGTGGGCTCAATTTTCAAACTTGGATGCTCAAGGAACCTAATTATTTACTTTTGGCACCAAAGTGCCAATATGATTACAGATTCTGGGAACAATAGGATGCCTTGTTTAGAAAATTGGGCTCCCAGTGCCTGATTCCGCATCATAGTTAATAACAGTAAGCCAACAACAAGTAAATCCAAAACTTCAAGTATTCCAAACCATGTTACAATATGCTTTATGAAATACTTGTAGTACAGTGACAATACATATGTGCTAGCTATTTTTCCTCTCAGAAATAGTTCATACACAACTTTGGAACACACTGTTAACTGGTAAGCTAAGGTAACACTGAACCCAGATGCTATCTTAAGTATACTGGTATGCACATAGGCCCTGATCTTAGAAGGTATTCAGGCACCTCACTCCCATTGATTTCAAAGGGAGTTAGGCACCTAAAGCCCTTGAAAATCTGGGGCACGATTTCTGAACTTTTAATCTACTGGTTTGTAACTGGCTTCGATTTACAGAGTTTAAATTGTTCTATTCAATGGCATGGTAAAAAAAAATGTGGGTAAAATATCAATAATAATTATAACCAGGTAGAGAATAGCAGCTCTTGAACATTTTAATAATGGAAGAGTGGATATAATTTTAACTTACCTTTGTGAAGCAAGCAAACTGTAAAGAGAGAGAATAATCACATAGTATAATTTATGTGGTAAACCATCAAATGATAAATTGATGGTGTAAGAATAAAGGATAACCTTTCCCTGCCGTTAAACTATTCTAATGACAGAATGAATGCATCATAATGCTGCTATATTTGCAATGTTGCTAATTGCCTTCTAAATTGTAGTTCTGCTCAAAATTAAGTGCCTGAATCTATTATTTTTATAGACACATGCACAAAAATATGTAACCTATACATTTTGATATTATGTCAGTATTAGTGTAATTTAAATCCCCAAAATACAATTAACTTACATTATGTTGACATCATTAGAAAGGAATTAACAAGTTCAAAAATCATCTCAAATACTTTTACTTACTTTTCATCCAAGCATCCTCATTTTTTCAGGTTTTCGTGTGAGAAAATCTCCTTCTGATTCCCCTTCAGAAAAAAAAGTTTCCTTATGCTGGATTTCCCTTTGTGAGTTTTACCCCACAAACTATTACATTGCCACTAGCAACTCTTCATTTGAGACAGTGAAACTAAACTATGTTGTGAATGTGAACTCAATGATTTCCTGCACTGGTATCCTTAAGAAAACACATTTTTTAACTAATGGGAATCTTGCACCAAAATAACCTGTTGCCACACATTTGCCTTTGTCTGATTAAAAAGTCATTTCAATTACATGCAATACGCAGAATGAAATATACCCACGTACATGGAATATCCCCTGCTGTTTACTAACATCATCACTGTTCAAGTGTGTTGCTATCCTTTAACCCAGGGGTGGGGAACCTTTTTTCTGCCAAGGGCCATTTGCACATTTATAATCTCATTCGCGGGCCGCTCCCCCCCCCCCCCCCCCGAGGAAGCCCAGGCTGGCAATGGGAGCTGAGAACCCCAGCTGGCAAGGGGCCAGCGGAGGAAACCCCAAAGCAGTGGCAGGCAGAGTGCTTAGCCCTGCACTGCTTTGGGGTTTCCCTCGCTGGCCCCTTGCCAGCCGGGGTCCTGCCGCCTGCCCCAGTCAGCTCCCGCTGTCAGCCTGGGTGTAGGCCAAGGGTTCATCTTCCTTTACCCCTGCCCAGCCTCCCCCCATCTAACCACCTTCCCTCCCCCACCCCTGCCTAGCCCATCCCACCAAACCTAACCTCCTCCCCCCTCCCAACCCAGCCTCCTGCACCCCATGCCTGACCCGCCTAGCCCAGCCTCCCCCCCACCCAAACCTCCTTCCCTCCCGCACCCACGCCTCGCCCACCCCATCCAGCCTAGTTTCCTGCCCCCTTGCCTGCCCCCAGCCCAGCCTGCCCCCCAGCCCAGGCTCCACCCCCCCACCACCCGCTTGCCTGTCCCCCAGCCCAGCCTCCCCCCGCACCGCACCCTTGCCTGCCCCCCAGCCCAACCTCCCCCCCCCCCTTGACCGTCGGCTCCCCGCAGCTCCCCCAGGTGCTTCCCGGCCCCTACCTTCAGCGCGGAGCCGCCCCCGCCTGGCGGCCCGCACGCATCTTCTGCCCCCGCCCCCAGGCGCTTCAGCCTGGCGGCTCGCGTGCAACTTCTCCCCATGCCCCCAGGCACTTCAGTGCGGGGCTGCCGCACATTTTAATTTTAATTCAGTGCGGGGCTGCCGCACATTTTAATTTTTCTGTTACAGTTTTACAAGCCCTTGGTATTTTAGAAATGCTTAGATTTAGAAAGTATCCATCAGGCATTAATTGGGAATGTTTAGGTTTTAAAGACATTACTAGATACAGCTGTCTCGCTGGCCAACGCTTCTTACTTTGATTTTGTTAACACTTATTGTTATTGGCAGTTGAGGACACAGTTCATGTCAAGTTATCTTCACCAGAATGACTGGAAAACTGTAAGTTTATCATTTAACAGCGTAAAGGTTTTTGGTATACAGTTTGTGAAAGAAGTCACACAGATGCTATCCAGCTGGCTTTTGCCCAGTCCGGCAGTTTGAAGGTCAAAAGATATATTGTAGTGGAGGGTTTTCCTGTGTGTATGTGGTGACCCAAAGCAATCTTAACCACTGGTCACCCATGTTATGACCCGCAGAGAGGCGTAAGAAAAAGCAGGGGATTTCCCGAGGGAAGAGGCTCCTGGGAAGAAGGTGGGGGTGGCTGTAGGGGCTCATGGGCTTGTGATGGGGTGGGACGGTGGTAACATGACCAATTTTCTGTTTTGGAGTTGCCTACCAATGGTGCCTTAATGACTGAGTCTTGCAAAGCAGACTGTATTCGTTTACACCACTGATTATATACATTAGCACTTTTCAGCATACTTTGAAATTTACGGCTACAAAGGAGGTAAATATCACCATTTTGCTCTTTTTTTAAAAAAGAGGACTGGATAGAGGAAGTGACTTTCCCAACATTATACAACAGGTCAATGGCAGAGCTTTGACTAGCGTCCAGGCTACTTGTACCTAGGCCAGTCACCTATTCATTAATAACACTGCTTATCTGATAGGAACAGGCTGTTGGCACAATAGATGGCAAACTTCAAAGCCTTGCGTGTGACAGTTCACAAAACGTTTACTGCTCTTAGCAAGACACTTAAGACAAAAATATTCATAGCTTTTAAGGCCAGAAGATACAGTTAGATTATGTTGTCTGATCTGTGTAACAAACCAAAATAGATCAAGCTTCTTATCGTACAGTAAAGTATTGTTGTGGCTTTTCTCTGCACCTTCTCCAGTTTTCACCATCCTTCTTAAAATATGGACCCCTGGATGAAGAATCAAACATCAGTTTAACCAGTGCAATATAGAGGTTAAAATCACCTTCCTGCTCCTATCACTATTTCCCTTTTTATAGATCCAGGGATCACATTAACCCTTTTTGCCACCCCATCAGGTGAAGAGCTCATGTTGCATTGCTTGTCTACTATGATCACTATATGCTTTGCCAAGTCACTATGTTGCAGGATACAGTCCGCCATTCTGTAAGTACGGCGTGCATTCTTTATTCCTAGATATGGCTAAATGGAAAGTTGTGTGTAAAAACTCATTTGTTTGAGTGGGCCTAGCTTACCAAGCAATCAGGATTGGTCAGTATGACTGCCCTAGCCTCACCATTACTTTCCACTCTGCCAGGCTGTGTCATCCACAATATTTTTTTAAATCAGCAGTTATTTTACATATATATGATTGTTTATGAAAATATTGAATAGCATCAGGCACAGAAGTCCACCAGAAACACCCCCATTCAGTGGTGATTCAGAATATGCATATTTTCATTCCTTTAATGAAGTACAACAATTCAGTAAGGAATTGCATTCAAGCTTCTTCCAAGTCTTCAGCCCTGTAGCATGGTGGCGACTCACCCCTGCGGCGCCTCCTGCTGGTTCATCCGGGAATTAGCTCGCCAGCATCTGGAGCGCCCTCTGCAGGCCGAAGTCCCACTTGCTGCTCTGTCCCCATGTCCCTCCCGGACCCCAGTGCCCTCTTACTGAGGTGCTGCACCCCTGCAGTACCCCCACAGGTACTAGGGTCTCCCCTCCCTGGGGAACCCTCCACACTCTATCCCCACCTTTCCTCAGCCTAGGCAACTGCCAGTGACCACTTGCCCCCATTCACTGGGACAGACTGCAGTATAATTGCCACTCATCACTGGCAAGGAGGGGTTTGGCCTGCTGCCTCTGTCTCTATAGCCATGGGCTGCCCCCTGCAACCTCAGTACCCTTTGTGGAGCCTTCTCCTAGGCCCTGCAGCCTGGGGGTTTCCAGGCTAGAGCTTCCCCAGCTCCTCCTGCCCTGCCCCAGCCCTGTTTCACTCTGGGTACCTTGTCAAGCTCTTAGCAGCCAGCCCCATCTGCCTCTGCAAACAGAGGAGACTCTCCTTTAGGCCCCTGCCTCTCAGCCCTTTTATAAGGGCCTGGTCTGTTTGGGGCGTGGCCACCCAGCTGAGCCTGCTTCCCAATCAGCCCAGCTTTTCCTTACTCAGCCTGGGAGCTGCTTGCCCCCAGCCATAGCCCTTCCCAGGGCTGTTTTAAGCCACTTTCTGCTGGAGTGTGGCAGCCGCCCCACTACAAGCCCAATGTCACATCCTTGAATTAGAAAGTAGTTTAGAATCAGATTTCTGGTGAAATTGAGGACTAGCATCACTAACATGCACTTTGAGGCTGCTTCGATTCCACAAACTGGAGTTCATGCTTCAAGCTTGTGGGAAGCAGAGAGTCCAGTTGACCCACCCAGGGCCTTAGATTAGAGCTTCAATCTCTTTTTTGTGGATTGGATCCAAGATAAGAAAACTTGGAAAGGGAAAAGAAAGATTCTAATGATTCAGATACAAATAAACAAAACATTTATGAAAGATTTGTATGCATCTGCACAAATCTGAGCAAAAATTAGCATTCAATCAAAGTTTCTCCTGATTACTTACAGGAAATAATGACAGTTAATGAGACTGACATTTCCACCGTACAATGAAAACATTCTTCAAAACATACTGTATAATTAACTTTACTAACACACAATTCACATCAAACAACATTAAATTAGGAAGACTTATAGGTCTGGGGAGTAGTATCCTCCAGAGGATGCTACCCTGATCTTAATAATGAGCCTGGGGAAGAGTTCAAAGACCAATGGGGGATCTTTTAGTCATGGGAGTCACCAGCGTCTTTGAGGTGTACTGTGAACTGTTAGTGAACACCATCATGAAATTCTCCATGTACTAGTACCAGGCGCAGAGGGACACAATTCCTTCCCTGCCCCACTTGCTCAAGATGGGTAGTAAATTGTTCTTGATTCATATAGCAGCAAACAAATAGCTTTCCTGGTTCCCACATTTTTTGTGGGCAAGCCATGGCTTCATGATCTCTCCACCCACCTGCTTGGTGGGGAGGGGGACACTGCCCCACTTCCCTGACCCAACGTAGGAGAAGGCTGTGTGGGACTATGAGAATTCTTTATTGATTATGCTTTTGTATGGTCAAGTAGTATAACCCAAAATCTAGCCTATAATAAATTGCAGATGACACAATGTCTTATAACTGGAATGTAATGTCTAGCAATAAAACTTCAAACAAATGGAAGTTGTGAGGGACTCTTGCTTCGTAAGTGCATTTCTCATCTATTATCTTTACTAACACAGTGTACTTTTTTTCCCCTGTCATAAGCCTAGTTGGCTTAAGTCACAAAGTTCAGAACTAGATGTCAAACACCCCAAAGTTCTGGGGTGTGCAGATGTAGTTATTTTTGTGTGCCCCATTATAAATATACAGTAATGTAACACAGCAGAGGAGCACAACTGACTTCCCAATGAACACGGTTTAACTAATATTCTATGTTCTTGGTATAGGAATATTCTAGAAGACTGTCTTCACTGATCAGTATACTCAAATACTGGACTATATGCATGCTCCATATACTTGCAAAGAGTGTCCATATTATGCTGTGCTGGATATGGGTATAATGCTGTGTACACACATATACCCACATCTACACTGGTGCTATTACGTGATGTTATTACTGCCATTTCAGGGATGCATCTCAGGGTTCCATGCAGACAGGGAGACATTCTAGAACCTCTGGGCTGTCCACCACTTTCACATGTTTGCCAATGGCAGTTTCTGATCACATTGCTCCAACAAACTTGGCTGAAGATATGGAGCAATGGGATGATGATCCTGCTTCTGTTCTCAGAAGCAGATAGTTATTGAATGGAGTAAGATGCTGGGTGAAACTTGGACATAATTTTCTGACAATCAGACGTATCAGATCTGGAAGATCAATGACAATTACAGTAGACTCTCGATTATCCAGGATGATAGGGGAAAAATAATGCTGGTTAATAAAATCCCGGATAATCACCATCCATAGAAAATATGGGGAGTGAGGGTTGATTCACCAGCCACCCTACACCGGGGAGAGGGGGTGTTGGTTCACTGGCTACCCTGCGCCCTGGTGGGGGGTTTTGGTGTGTATGCTTGGGGTGGCAGCAAAGCCAGAGCCGGCCCCGCGAGTTGCGCATATTTTTTTTGACATCCTGGTTAATCCACATCCTGGTTAATCCAATCCTGGATAATCGAGAGTCTACTGTAATTCAGATCACATGGTGTAGACATGGTAAATGCTGGTGTTTCTGTGGTATGCCTATAAGTGAACCATCACTTCTGGTGCAGGAAAACCAACATAATGTAGTGAGTTCACATCATTTTGGAAGCCTTGGATGCTTAGCAGTGGCTTCAAAGCGAGGAAACACCTTTGTGGAGCGGTACACCAAACTTCTGGCACCAGAACACTTGATCCAGAGAAGCCAAAGCAGTTCAGAAGTGGGTTGCTATTGCCCTGTGGAAGCTGGCAACATTACACAGCTATAAGACAGCTGAAAGCCACTTTCTTTTGGAAAAAGTCTAGTCAGGATTGTGATGGCAGGTTTGTGGGACAATTAACAGTGATGTAACCATAGGTGGTTGCCATAAGTTCCTAAAATAATTGGCTCTGAAAGGATAGGGTTTATCTGGGGCTATGGATGGCACCCATATCCCCATACAGTAGACTCTCAATTATCCAGGATGATAGGGAAAAAAATAATTCTGGTTAATAAAATCCTGGATAATCACCATCCATAGGAAATATGGGGGGAGGTGTTGGTTCACCAGCCCCCCTGTACCAGGGGAAGGGAGTGTTGGCTCACTGGCTGCCCTGTGCCCTGGTGGAGGGTTTTGTGTGTGTGTGCTTGGGGCGGCAACAAAGCCAGAGCCGGCCCTGCAAGTTACGTGTATTTTTTTTTTACATCCTGGTTAATCCACAACCTGGTTAACCCAATCCTGGATAATCGAGAGTCTACTGTACTTTGCTCACCAAAAGAAGCATGTGAGTGTGTGAACTGAAAAGTTTACTTTCACTTCTTTTAGATGTGAAAGTAAATAGATGGACCGCAGAAGGGAGATTCATGAACATGGGAAACACTAGAAAGGTTCATGACATCAAAGTGCTGCAGAGATCAGGATTGCACTTAAAGGGGAAAGAAGGGACTTAATTCCCCAGAAATGATATTCTTCTGTATAGTGCATCTATGCAAACGTATTTGGGGAACTCTGCATACCCGCTCCAACTTGGCTCATGATTGTACCCTTGTAATCATTGTACCCTTGTAAAAGAGAATTCAAGACCATTCTGGAGCTACTGAATGTCATTATGGGAATTATGTCAGCAAAACTGGCTAACCAATCAATTAAAACACAACAATGTATTATTCCTTACCTACTCTGTGGGTACAATATAATTTTAACTAGCAGTTTTATGACCGATCAAGTCTAAGAATGATGCAAGTCATTTGCAAACTTCTCATTATGAGAAACCTTGAAGACAACAATTCAACATCTTATTGTTCTTTGCAAACTCAAAAAGGAAACTTGATACCTTTTGTGTGTGTTTGTTTTTGGCTATCAAGTAGTTATTAGAAACACATGCTAAATAAAAGATCTAGAAAAAAAACTGAACCATAGTCTACAGACTTTGATGTTTCCAAACACTGACTGTGAATTGAATGAGAAAGAAAAAAAATAAAGGAAGCTGAAACTGTGCTGTCAGGACTTTTATAGCACAAAGGTTTTTTTATGATTTTTTAATGCTCTGATGACAGACATATGAAAACGAGTGCAAAATGCACAGAAGAAAGAAAATAAATCACTGCAGAATTTACATAGACAAAGAAGAAATAATTTTTATAGCACCGAAGACAGCATAAGCAGAGAGCAAATTTCAGCAGAATTATTTTTGCAAAACACGGGCATGTTTCACATGTTTCAATTTCCAATGTGTCGTTAAATCAAAGCGCAAGAGCGGCTTATTTTTATTCAGGCATGCAGAAGAGTTAAGAAACATGAAGCAAGATATAATTCTACCAATAAAGCTCTCTTTAAAACAAATAAGAAATAACTTGTTTAAATTATTGTTTAAGGTCTAGACAACTGGTATCTTATGAATGTTCAGCACAGTGGGTCCCATATGGACATGCACAATGTGTAAAATTCAATCCTGACAGAGAGTTCACATAAGACCTAAACACCATTTAAATTCTACTAAAACCATTTTTGAAGGCTTAAGTGGGCTGTAAATGGTATACAGAATCACATGCCTCTGTCAACCTTCTGTGCAGGACTGAATTTCACCCTATTAAGTCCTTGCTTCATATACTGTTTGACACTCAAAGGGACTAAACATCTACTGCCAAAATGAAGCCTTTGAGGAAAGAATGGAAAAGATAAAATGGCTGCTACTAAGAGAGACTTTGAGAAATGGGACAGCAAAGATGTCAGTGAACCTCAATGGGGAAGAAACAAATCTAGATATTTATATAGCCCTTATGGTATCTTAGTGCTTCACAATCATTAAAGGATTTTATCCTCCTAGTATCCTTATGGGGTAGGGATGTAGGATTATCCCCATTTACAGTTTAGGAAACGGAGGCATAGTTGATTAAATGACTTGCCCAGTGTTTCTAAGGGAGTCTAAAGCCAGTAATTGAGTCCCATCCCCTATTGACTAGATCCTCCTCCAACACTAAAAAGAAAGGTTACAGCTAGAAAGGTGAAAGGAATGGCTGAAGGAATAAATGGATATTAAGTCAGACACAGGGCTGAGCAAATCCCTGGAGACTTGAGAACCAGGAGAGTTCCACCATCGTAAAAAGACCATATATTCTAAGTATGTATTTGTATAAGTTGCCCAATAAGTGTGAAGCCCTGTGGGCCTGTAGCAGAGTGCTCCCCGCTCCCTGCCGGCCAGAGCTGGGATAGCCCTGGGAAAGGGGTCTGTGGCTGGGAGCCTGCTAATTCCAGGCTGATTGGGAAGCAGGCTCAGCTGTGAGGCCACACCCCAAACACAGGCCTGTATAAAAGCCTGAAAGGCAAGGGCCTGGGAGAAGAGAGGAGAGACGAGACGAGACGAGACGAGACGACACGACACGACACGACACGACACGACACGACACGACACAGAGGTCTCCTCTGTCATCAGAGGGAGACAGGCCTAGCTGCTGGGAGTGAGTGGGTAGCCAGGGAGGTGCAGGGCTGGGGTTAGGCACCTGGAGCTAGGGGGCTCTAGCCTGAGAGCCCCAGGCTGCAAGACCTGGCAGAAGGCCTCACCCAGGGCTAGAGATAAGGCAGTCTCCTCTGTAAGCAGAGGGAGACAGGCCTAACTGCTGAGAGCCTAAAACAGGGTACCTGGACTGGGACAGGGCGAGGGCAAGGCAACTGGGAGCCAGGGAGCTGCAAAGCTCTAGAGAGAGGGCCCCAGGCTACTGTGCCTAACATAGGCCTGACCCACTGGGTACTGGGGGTGCCAGGAGGCAGCCCCAGGCTGGGTAGAAGCAGCTGGTCAAACCCTTCTTGCCTGTGATGAGCAGCCTGATACTGCAGTCCGCCTCAGTGCGTGGAGGCAAATGGTGACTAGCAGAGGCAAAGCCTGAGGCAAGGTAGGGATAGTGGGTGCAGGGTTCCCCAGGGAGGGGAGACCCTAAGACTCGGGGGGTTCTGCAAGGGTGCAGCACCCTCAGTTCGTGGGCACCGGGGTCCAGGAGGGACACTGGTCCAGAGCAGGAGCGGACATCAGCCGGCACAGGGCGCTCCAGATGCTGAAAGAGCTAATTCCCGAGATGACCGGCGGGAGGCGCCGCCGGGGTGAGTGACCGCTCTGCTACAGGGCCACAGCAGGTCCATCATGTAGATGACTTTCCACAGTCCTAGCATACAAGTGGAGATGTAATGCAAGAAGGGTCACACAGGCAGACTCCAGAGCCCACTGAGTGCTACAGAACCCCTTTGCACAAGAGCATAATGAAGGCTGGCCATAGACACAAACAATAGACCTATTTAGCAGCATGGATCTACTGATCTGTATCAGGGGAGTAGTGGCCTGTGGCCATCTGTTGAGGAAGCAATAGTAATAAACATCTTTATAAAGTGCTCTGAGTTCTTAAATTAAATTTGCACAACCTACTAAAACTGTTGTGGTGTTTAGCTAGCACAACAATGCTTGAACTGAAGATCAGCAGGTACTTGGGGAAAACCATTATTACTTGTAGATTCGGGGGTATATTCTTAAGTCTTTGAAGTGAAAGGCCACACCTTTCACCACACGCTTTTCTGACCTAGCCACAGATTCTGTGTATGCAATATCATACTCATGATTTTGTATCCATAGCATATTCAGAGTGCAAATATTAGTAGCTAGACTTATACTTTTATGTCTGCATATCAGATAATTAGATGTCCGACTAGTAATGTTTAACATGAAGTTCAGTGTGGGTACAACTATCTGAAGCCTCATAACTTCACATATAATTTGACCCCAGCTTCTAACTTGTTCATATTTAACAGCAGACCATGTTGTAAAATGCCACAAACTAGATACTAACTTGCTTCCTAGAACCCTAGAGATAGAGGTATTCAAAATACCTTTTATGTCATTTGCTTTGCAAATGCAGAGTAGCTGAATCTGTGCCAAGCCCAAGATATTAGAGAGACAAGGTGGGTGAAATATCTTTTGTTGGATCACTTTCTGCTGGTGAGAGACAAGCTTTGGAGCTCTGTGTGGCTCAAAAGCTTGTGTCTCTCACCAACAGAAGTTGGTCCAATAAAAGATTCTCTCAACCACCTTGTCTATTGTAAATGCAGAATCATTTCACATTATGGTGAATTAACATTTTCAAAGTAGATATGGGATTGCGGAGTCTTTTTCAGTCAGATTTCCATATTTACTGGAAGAGCAGATGAGTGAATGGAGACTTCAGACTGGTTTGGTGTTCCATCACATTTGCCACTAATTTTTTAAATTATTCCTTTACATCCTATCAAACATGGGGAAAAAATGTAAAGGAATGTTTCTTGGAGAAACTCTCAGTGCTATTGTTTAAGCTGTGCAGCCAATGATGGCTTTTTATAATTATGCAGTAAATAATTTTATAAACACTGCTTTCCAGAATTCATTGGGTCAAGCCCTGCTCATTTACTCTGCTACAACCCATTACATTTAATGGGGGTTATACTGCTGTATAAAAGAGTAAGATTTGGTACATTACTGTTTGTAGGCAATTGAATTGTTTTATTTATACAAGTTCCTTTATTGGCTTTATAAGTAAAAGAACACTAAAAAGCAAAGATTTTATGTCTGAAGATTATTGTAATTGTCCCATTTTGGTGCCATTAAATACTTGAGCCTAAGACTGTACAAGTAGTTACTGCCTATCCTTTGCACCAGATTTTTTTTAAAAATATGTAGTAACTAGGACCAGTTTCAACAACCCATATGTGTATTGTCCTACTCAACATGAATAGGAACTCTAGAATCAGGCCTTTCTGTCTTCTTCCTCAGCTCTTTATTATGTAGCTTTGCATCCTATTTGAAGTTGAAGTTGCCCCTTGTGTTTTTTCAAATACTAATATACACTCCATTAGGAATATCCTCAACATGTTATGCAATTTACTATCCCCTTTTTTCATACAAAATGCAGCACAACATACTGTTAGTTTCACCCTTTGTGACACTGAGGATATTTTACTAACTGGTACTTAAAATGCCACTCAACCAGTAATTCAGAATGCCACTGAGTTTACTATTAAGTATTCCATCACATTGTGTTTAATTTTGCCACATTATCGGGTGGAGGCTTGAGCTGGTTCTGTTTGTATTGTCATTAAGAGAAAGACCCGGCTCTTGTTGCTGTCAACTCCCCCTGACAGAAGGGTTCATACTTTTTCTGTGTTCCTCCAGAAGTCAGCAGAAATGACAGTGTAGACTAAGTGAATATCAACCTCACAGTCTGATTTTAGCCCCTCTACCTCTCAAGTCCCAGGTTTTTTCCAGTGGGCTGGTGTTGTTGGTGTTTCTTTTTATGCCCTTAAAAAAATTATGTTGGTAACTAAAGAGTTCAAAAACTGAACTTATTTTTAAAACTTCAATATATATTTAAAAGCATCGTGTGCATCTTTTTAAATAGCAAAAAAAAGTTGGATCTCACTCTGGTTAATATATTTGGGGAAATTCTCGAGTTACAGAATTTCTCATATTGAGATATAGATGTATTGTAAAACAAAAGCTACATTTAGTGACAGACAGAATTGCATCAGGACATACCACATCCACCCAAAAAACTTACTTCCATGCTTTTAAAGGTAAAGAGAAAGACTTATGCATTCCTTTTCACCTTCACATGTCATACAACACTGTCAGTAACACTCAGTTCCCTCTTAAGGCTTTTACTTCCACCTCCATCCAGTGACTCCAGAGGCCACTGTTAAGGCTTTGTATTAAAGAGCAAGTTTGACAAATTTGGGTACATATGGCTTATTTACATAATTTCTAGGGTTTTTATATAGTGGATAGCTTCCCAGAGACAAAGATAAGGGCAGCTGGGTGAGTTTCTGTGGACTACAATGTACAGGAGGTCAAACTAAATGATCACGGTGGTGCCTTCTGATTTTAAAGTCTATGAGTCTATAAGCTGCACAGCCTGGGAATCAGAGGGAGAAATTGTGCTTCTGAAGCTGCTCTCAACTACATCAACCCTTCCAAAGAGGTTGAGAGGCCGAGAGTTGCTTCAATAAATATTTTGTGTCTACAGCACTTTATCCTCATTTAAAAGGAAGTAGAGCAAGAGCAGCCTGTGGTGCTTCCCAGAAGTACAGAGGGCTGTGAAGCAGCTCACCACAACCAGCCTTTAACCTGAGGAAGCTTTGTCTGTGCCTGCTTAGGGTCAGTTCCCCAATACCTACAGCCTCTGGGAGCATAAGCACCACCTTCCAGGCCTCCGTAAGCCTTGCTCTCTTTACAGGTTAGCAATAGGCACATACCAACCCCCCAAAAGTCCTCCAAGCTTCTCTGATTCAGAGGACACTCCCAGAATTTGAAGATCCGGTTCCCAAAGGAACAGTACATCCCATCTTGCCAGTTATACAGCAGAACACAGCTCTGCTTTGTGACATCACACTCCATATGTCTTACAGAACTATGCTTATGAGTGTGAATATGATGTAACTGGAATATGCTTTATGCCAGGGATCGGCAACCATGGTATGCGGGACTGCAGGGTAAGCACCCTTAGCAGACCCTACAGGTTTGTTTACTTGCTGTTTCACCGACCACGGCTCCCACTGGCTGCAGTTTGCCATCCCAGTCCAATGGGGACAGCGTAGGTGGGAATACATGTTTGTAAACCATTTAGCACAGCAGTTTTCAAACCAGGGGGTCGCGGGCCGATTCCAGGGGGTTGTGAGCTCCCTGTGCCGCTGAAGTGCTGTCACTTCTGCTTTCGGCAGAATTTCGGCGGACATGCTGTGCGCATCAGAGTGTCCACCAAAAACCTGCTGAAGTGAATGTTTCCAGTTTGGGCGGCTTTTCGGCAGACCCTCTGAAGCACACAGCATGTCCGCCAAAATGCCACTGGAAGCATTTGATTTGGCGGCACTTTGGTGGACATACATGGGTCGCGACAGCCCCCAGGGAAGAGAAAAAGGGCTGCCACACAAAAAAGTTTGAGAACTGCTGGTTTAGCACAATGGTGCCCTACTCACAGTTGGCGCCTCTAGGTTCTACTATAGCACAATAATATCAGCAAAGTGCTTTTAGAGACACTTGAGAGAAACTCTAGAAATCCAAAATAATTTCATCCTTATAATAGTCAGAAGGATTCATCTGTTTATCCAAATGCTATCAATCCATACTCTCAAGTCCTTCATTAGAGGGGGGAGTCATCTTCTAATAATAAACAAAATCACTCAGATGGCTATAAAAATGTTTTCTTTTTCCTTGGCCTGGCTGGTCTTCAGACTTGAAAAGCACCACCATGTATATTGGAATCCAGAGGAGGTGAGGAGTTTGGAGGGGGGAAAACCTACCACAGTCATGGAAGAGACAGAAGCCAAATATCTGGACAGTTCAGAATTCTGCTGGATAACTAAGCTATTGGGCTTAATCTGCTGTTAGCATTTCTGGCAATGCTTTTAATATTTCAACTAAAATATGTCCTGTAGGGTGACATATTGATGACAATTATCAGACGTACTTTCTCTGTTTTGTTTTACAGGTTTTCTTTGTTGTTAGAATTCCAATTTAAATACACAGAATAAATTGACTCCTCATTACAATCATGTTCAAACACTTCTCTATGAACTATCTCCCTGCCAGTTTCATAACATATGGAAATATATGTCTGTAGCCTATGAAAATATTCTCTGGAGCCAATGTATCAGTGCAGAAGGCAAAAGTTATGAAAGTGCATAGGTGCACTTCTGACTCAGTTGCAATCCTCCAGGATAACATTCGTAAGTGGGCCAGAGAAAATGTCACATAAACAGTCTACTGGGATTTGGAGTCACCCTTCTAAAACAAAACCAAAAGAATGAATACACCTTTATTGAGAGAAGGCAATTCATCATTCCTCATTCTTTCGAGACCCTCACTTCAGCTTTGCTTCCTCTTAGGAAGGGTGCCACCAACACACAACAGGCCACACAACTCTCTCCTCCCTCCCTCCCCAGATATTACGAGGACTATGCTTGTTGAAATACACCACTTAACCTCACACATCACCTCTGAGCACAACCCTCCATGGCAACAAACCCACTCCATCGCTCCTCCTTCCTAGGCATCAATCACATGCCATCCAACTTGGAACCTAAGGATGACTTCACTGTCACTGCCTTAAGTGGAACAATATGCTGTAAGAGAGAATGAGAGCATACTATTTTTCTTGTCAATATTTTTAGTTTACAGTATTTGTTATTACTATTACCACAACACCTAGGAGCCCTAGACATGGATCAGAGCCCCACTGTGCCAGATCTGTGCCTCAAAGCTTTAAATTTAAGTACAAGACATGAGACAGCAGATGGATACAGGACTCTCACACAGAGGGGCACAAGGAACTAATGACTGGCCAGTATGAAAGGCGGTGATCTTAGTACACCCGGGGCCAAGCTATTATCAAGTTTATTGTAGGGGTTTGAGGGAGAATAAGGTGATTCTGCAGAGCTATAAGGTGGGTTCTTTCCCAACCATGTGAAACAGATGGGGAGAGAGCACGAAGGTGCTTTTTGAAAACTTAAATACGCAATGGAGATGGGCATCATGGTCCCATCAGAGGTGGGGGTCGACACTTCGGCTGTGAATAGGAGATGACAGATAGGATGGGGATAAGCCATGAAGGGCCTTGAAGGTAAAGACAAGCAGCTTATGTTTGGTGTGGTAGAAAAGGGAGCCCGTGGAGGGTTGCAAAGAGAGGAATGACATGGTCAAAGTGACAGGTTAGGAGAACAGTCTTTGGAGCAGCATTCTGAATGAATATGATCAGAACATCTATCATAGCCAGAGAAAAGGCTGTGGCAGTAATCAAAATGTGAGAGGATAGCCTGGATGAGAATTTAGCTGTGTGGATGAATAAAAAGGGACCTTAGGAGATGGTATGTAGAAAGTATCTGCAAGACTGAGATCTAACCTGGAAGTGATGATCCGACATCCATGTCAAAATGATACCCAGGTTATGGGCCTGAGAGACCGACAAGATGGTAGTGCTGTCCATAGTACCTTTGCTACTTATTGATTTCCAAAGTGGGCTGTTGTTTGCATGTATAAGGGAAGATGCTGAAACAACTGAAGTAAGCCTTGTCAACTCTCTGTACCAATTATCGCCACATAGGCCTTCTTCCACTTTTCCTCCCATTGTTTTCCACAGCAGCCACTGGGACTCTGCAGTTGGGGCCAGTGGCTGATGACCCAAGGGTCAGCATTGCCTACCACAGATGTCTGTTGTCCGTTCCCTTGCCTAATTCCCACCCCACTCTTCTGTATTTAAAAATCAGTGTCATGATGGTTCGGTGTCTTGCTGATGCCTCACTGTGCCCTTGAATAAATGTCTTCTCTCGGAACCCATTTCCCACCCTCAAAATCCAGGGTGAGCCTGGCCCTTCTTCCCTCCTAGCTAATCCTTTACTGGGAGCTCCATAATACACACCTGGATAGTGTGCTCCTCCCTGGATCCTTGTTCCCTTGTTCAATGACAATTGAACTTGGGGTCTTGTACTCACTGTATAATGGGTCTGTGAGAGTGCAAAATCTGTAAGCAAATCAACAATTTGCCTTATGAGTTGTGCACATGCCTTGACTACAGCACCACCACTTTCCTGGGCATTGTTAGGGTTTCTGAAAAATCAACACAAGTAGCATAGCCCTTACCCATGCCCTGGCCTCACCCCTTTTTTTCCCCCTGTTCCTACTTTGCCACATAGGGTGCCAAAATTCCCCATTTAGCCACCCAAAATACCACTTTCATCTCTACAAGGATTTTGATCTTGGTGAATATGAAACAGGAAGAAAAAAACTCCAACTTCAAATCAATACGATACATCTAATTAAAAAGAAAACTTTATGTACAACAAATCCTTAACATTCAGATAGAAAGCAAGAAAGGAAATTTCCTAATAGGAAGATGTCAAGTTGATGATACTAAATAAGAGTCAGCCTCTGCTTTCCCATAGAGTAGTGAAAATTGGCAAATTCAAACTGTAAATTCTGTAATTTTAAAAATGCTTTAAGAATGGCTAAACTAACTATTCAATTCTAAAGTAAGGGACAGATCCTCAAGTGGTATAAAATGACAAAGTCGGGCTCCCGGAAGTGACTGGCTGCTGGCATGTCTTTGGAGCCCTTGTTGGGGAGGGAGCAACAAGTCTCCTTTTGCTGTCTTCAAGTGCCACCCTCCCCCCCCCCCCCCCCCCGCAGCTCCTGGCCAATGGAAGCTACAGGACCAGTGCTGGGGTCAGCATGCGGAGCCACCTCATCCCTGTCCCAGGGGCCACAGAGATGCCAGCAGCCAGCCATTTCCAGGAGTGACAGGCAGCCTGCCTGAGCACCGCCGCACCACTGGGCTTTTAGCAGCCCAGAGATCATGATCGACTGGCAGAGGCTCCAGGATTGACCAGTCGACTGTGATCGGCAGGTTGGTGACCGCTAATCTAATCTGACCTCCTACATAACATGGGCTATAGAACTTCCCCAATATAATTCCTAGAGCATATTTAAAAAACAAAGAACAAAAAAAGTTGAAATTGCAGTGATGGTGAATCTATCAGGACCATTGGTAAATCGTTCCAAGGATTAATTGCTTTCACTGTTAAAAATTTACACCTTATTTCCAGGCTGAATTTATCTAGCTTCAGTTTTGAGCCACTGGATCATGTTACACCTTTCTCTGCTGGAGTGAAGAGTCCATTATCAAATATTTGTTCCCCCAGTAGGTACTTACTGACTAATCAAGTCACCTCTTAACCTTTTCTTTGTTAAGCTTAAATAGATTGAGCTCTTTGACTCTATCATAAGGAATGAAAATGGGTTCCAATGTCTAATGCATTGTATGAAAAAGTATTTCCCTTTATGCTGTCTCAATGAAATTGAATGCTCCCTTGTGTATAACAAGATGGAGAATAGAAGTTCCTAATCCACTTTCTCTGTACTCTGCCATCCATTATTTTCTATACTTTTAGCATGTATCCTCTTATTCACTCATCTCTGAAGTAAACAATCACAATCTTTTCACTCTTTCTACGAGAGCTTTTCAGAGCCCCAGTCATTTTAGTTGCTTGTCTCTGAATTCCCTCTAATCACCAGAATCATTTTGGAGTTGGAATGACCAATATTGAACACAGCAACCATCTGCAAATATGGCCCTAGTATTACTTAATCATGCCATTCTGCACTATGTTTATAATGAGCATTAAGGTTTAGTTATGTACAGACATATACCTGTTCCTCCCATCATCTTCAGTGGGAGTTGTGTGCACACCTAAGAGCAGAATTTGGCCAGAAACTTTGATCAGTGCAGGTTTTAATTTCAGATATTATAATGTCTATATGCTGTCGTGCAGGTCTAGACCCATAATCCTTTATTGGTTTAAACACCTTTGTTCTTATGGCTGATTAGATCGAATGAACATGTACAGTATATGCATGCAAATCTTTTAATCTCCAATTAACCATTGCTCTGCTGCCAAAAGGTCCCCTCCCACCCTTTATTACCTCACATTTTGATGCTTGTTTCAGACTACAATCTAGCTTGCATCCTAACCCTAGAAGGCTGAGATACAGTGGTGCTAATAACCTCTAACAGGTTTAAACAGATGTTTATAGGCACTGAAATTTCTAAGCTCTTGCTTTACTGCAGAAAGGTACTGGTTAAAATAGTTTTAGATCTGGAGTTTCTGGAAGTAAAGTGGGAGGATTGGTGTACTTATTTGAATACCAAGACAGAATGCCATGAGTTATTGTTACACAGGATTCAAAGTGAAAGGTCACTTTATCTCCATTATATCTTAGGTTTTTCTAGTGAAATAATAGGAGAAGATTTTGTTATAATAGCAACTCGAGAAAAGATCACAGTCTTATTGTTTTGGGTATTGTACGTTTTATACAATAAAAGGCATTCCCTCCCCCACCCCTGAAAGCTTTCATTCTAAATAGATCAGACACAGAGTATTACTTCTCCATTTTACAGATGGGTAAATGGCACACAGAACCTTAAGTGACTTAGCTACAGTCTTCCTGTGTGACTGTGGCCAAGCCGGGAAGTCTGGGATTAATTCCTAAGTACCAGCCCCAGCCCCTTCCAAGCTCATAAATTAAATGTCTTTATATACAAGTGTCAAGACATTCATGGAGGATGCCATAAGGTCCCGACCCCTTACCACACCGCTCAGAACACCGCATCTGGCTCTGGGCCAGACATGCTGCTGCACTGATTCGCCGGAGCACAGCCATGGAGCACTGAGGCTGCGTGGGAGGAACAGATGGGGAGGGGGAGGAGTTAGCCTCCCCAACGAGGAGCTCAGGGAGCCAGACAGAATTGGCCCGTGGGCCATAGTTTGCCCACCCCTGCTCCACATATATCTAACATGTGACTCAAACTATGGAGGAAATTTACAATTGTGCATTTTTTTGACAAATGTGATTTGGAGAACTAGGGCATTAAAATGAGAACACAGTTGCATCTGTTTGTTGAAAACGTGTTAGGTCAGATATTGATAATTAAATCTAATCACCATAGGCATGCGCACTGGGTGTGTCCAGGCACATCCTAATGTCTCCAAAAAAAAAGTGGCTTGCAATGCAGTGTGGTGCCTTTAAAATAAATAAATAAGATTATGAGCGCACACCTTAATGAAATGTGCTGCGCCCACCTATGCTAATCACTGAATTATATTTTAATGCACAAAATCCTCAATTTTAAGATTGAAGGATGGTTACCCTGTATCTAGAATTTTTTATTGACAGGTCTGTTCTTCTTATTCTGTGGTTAACTAGATGAGAGACGACAACCCTTAAAAAAAATCAAACTAGCATTTCACATGAAGCAGCTGCTTTATGAATGGTCTGAGTAATTATTCTTCCACTTTCTTGCTCAAAGTATCTTGAGGGAACATAGATGATTATGCCTGAGGCAGCAAACAACAAACTGAATTCAAGTCCTTCTGTAAGGGATACTACAGAATAAAATACAGCTATATTTCAGTGGGATTGTCTGTCATCAAATATACATGACAGACCAGGCCCCCCTACTTGACCAAACATGACAATTTAACATTGCCTTTTCCATTGTGTTGATGTGATTATAAACATATTATCAAGTCTTACAGTATAATGTAATTTATTTGAGTATAATGAGCAACAGATGTAAAATTGAAAGTGTTGACAAGTTTTATCAGGAGTTGAGCCTTATATTTTCTACCAAACTTAATTTGCTTTTTCAAAAACTTCAAAAACTACAAGAAACATTTTTGAAAGACCTAATGAAACATTTTAGTTTCTTTTCATGATTACATTGGATCAGCAAGCATGGTATCTGTAAATGCTAATTTTGCCATAATACCATGGTGTTTGCTTTAGGTTACAAATCCTTTTTAAGATTCACCATTTTGCTCAGGAAGACAGAGTCATTAAATCAAAAATTTTCCAACGAGCCCGGAGGACAATAAGCCATGCATATATAAAATATAAGAAATAAATAAAGTACACCACTGATGATTTATTAAAATACATCTCCAAAAGAACCTGTATGAAGATAAAATTAAAACTCAGAATTAAGTCCTCCAAAGCAAGAAGGGTATTCTGCACTCCAGCTATACATTCAGCACTACAAAACCTTTAAGGTCCCTCTTTCCCACAGTGTTGACTTGGGTGACTAATGAGCAGCTTAGCCTAGCCATACTGCATATCTTATGGTCCTTTGTCCTGGCGTACACTAAGCCAGCCAAGGAGTCTTGCCCACTGAATTGTAAAATAACTTGTCTATCTTTCTGGGCACATAGGGAGAAGTGAGGTAAGGCATTGGAGGACTACCAGTACTTGCATGATTTAGCCTCCACTCTGTCCACTTTGCAGGGAGGAGAACAGCCTGGGTGAAAGTGGCATTTGATCTCCAACCTATGCTCCTGGCTGGGCCAGCTAGCCCAGATTTACAGCACCAAACTCATGTGAGAAGATTGTGTGTGTAGCTGGAAGAGGAGTTAGAGGCAACATAAGAGCCCGAATTAACTCTCCAGTGAAATCCTACCCATACTCAACCACATAAAATCCAGTCAAAGTTTTAGGCCTCAGTCCTGAAATATGATCTGCATAGGCAAACTCTGCCCACCTGGAGCCCAAGGGAAGTCCAGGAGGCTTTTTGCATGACTGATCAGCTCAAGATCAGGGTCTTAATTGCCTAACAGGGGTTCTCAAACTTCATTGCACCACAATCCCCTTCTGACAAGAAAAATTCTACAGGACCGCAGGAGGGGGGACCAAAGGCTGAGCCTGTCCAGGCTCCACCCCCTGGCTCTGGCCTCATCACACCCAAAGCCCCAGGGCTTCAGCCCCAATTAGGGGACCTGTAACCTTAGTCCTGCACCCAGTGCTGAAGTGCTTGGGCTTTGGCCCTGAGCCCCAGCAACTCTAAGCCAGCCCTAGTGAATCCATTACAATGGGGTCGCAATCCATTTTGGGGTCTCGACCCAGAGCTTGAGAACCACTGCTGTAGATCAATAAAGTCTCAATGCACCTGTTGCTCCAAACAATACTTTTCTCTTTATCAGTATCAAATATGTATTATGCTACATACCTATTTTCTTAAAACTTCAGGTGACATGACGAGTCATTTACACTAGATTTGGGAATTGGGACACTTTGTAGGCCTGCGTTATTAGTTTATATGTCTACTTCATATTCAATAAACACAACAATTAAGCAGTAAGGCATGACATATAATATACTTATCTCATGATTAATTCCTGGGGCATTATGAAGTAGAAGGTTCAAATGAATGTGTCTATTGCCCCCGGGTATAATTATATTTAGAAAGCTATTTCATAGAGGTGCTGTTATATTCTTTATGTGGATAAATGTTTCCAATATAGACACAATATCTATTTTCATATGATACCCTAAAATTGGGTACTGTAAGTGCTTAAATGTACTGCAGATGGGGGCAGGGGGAAGCTAAGCTGTGTTATGTTGATCTCATAGTTTAATCTACCCAGCTATGATATACCGTAATCACAACATTATGTTAATAAAACTTGAAGGCAAGTTCTCTGAACTGAGTCTTAGCCCTAAGATACTGAACTTCCATCCTTCACGTCTAATAGTTAAGCCCATTTAAAATTGACTGATTCATTCATTCTTTTAATGGAGATTTACTGCACAACCTATGTTAATTTTAGAAGAACAGTAG
Organism: Sternotherus odoratus; assembly: GCA_032164245.1. NCBI lineage: Eukaryota > Metazoa > Chordata > Testudines > Kinosternidae > Sternotherus > Sternotherus odoratus. Next base: position 55,294,155 of record JAVMKO010000008.1, on the reverse strand, counting down.
TAGTGTACTGACAATTAAATCCAGAATTAAGGCATTCGATTGCATTTATGATATTTATTGTAGGAAGACCTTTCACCTAATATATACAGTGTTGTCTCAAAGAGACCTTAGCCCAAGTCAAAGGTATGGAAGAGTTCTGAGTTACACACTAGGGATAGGATTCTGACCCCTGTTCAAGGGCATAGGGAGACCTGCTAGGGGAGGAAGTGTGTGTGTCTGGGGTAGGAGGGGAAGGAGCCATAGCACACACTGCTACAGTCAGTCATTTTGGCTTGCTCTGCAAGGGCACTCTAGGGAGAGAGTGTTGTAACTAGAGCAAACCCCCAAGATCAGAATGGGGAAAAGGTGACTTAAAGCCATCTTTGGCCCTCTTCTGTGCCTCAACCTTGGAAAAAAAACTTCTTCCAATGATGCTAGTTTATTCATAAAATTCTCTTAGAGTGACCAGATGTCCCATTTAATAGGAACAGTCCTGATTTTGGGGCCTTTTTCTTATATAGGTTCCCATTACCTCCACCCCCATCCCAATTTTTAACATTTGCTGTCTGGTCACCCAGAGTTCTCTGCAAGGTCTAGAAGCTCTTGTTTAGTTGCCGAGTTTCCCTTCCATGGTGGAAAGGAAGGAGAAAATAGAGTGTTGTTTATTCATTACTGTCAAAGTAGAGGGCTCTGTAAGGAGGCTCTCAGGCAAAACTCCCACTTCTAAGCCAGTAGCATATTGTATTATAGCAATGTCATATCATATTGTGTTGGCCCAAATTGGTCAGAGATGAGGATCTAAAAACAACGTGTGAACAGAACGAATGAGTCCATTAAGTTCCAGGCATTCCCATATCACTGGGCAACACCTGACAAGGCTGTTAAGAGTTAAAAGTGAAAGACATTTGGAAGACCATTCTTATTATTCCCTTTAACCAACCAAAATGGGATAAGCTGCTACTTTGGCCTGGGTTTAACTGATTGAAAAAGTTTAGACAACCCCCTACTCCCAAACTTTATTCTATCTCAAGGTATCCCTGTCAAGCAGTGAGCGAGTAAGATGTAGATAGTATAGTGACTGCATAGGCAAACTATAGCCATTATACTCTGAATTCACACACACAGTCTAAGACATTAGGGCCTATCATGCAGAAAGAAGGAACGTTAATCAGGGCCTAATCTTGGTGCCCTACTCATACTGAAACTCAAATAGGATCCTTACTTCACACCAAAGGCAGATAGAAAACCTAGTCTTATCTAAAGGACAGCACTTTTAATGAGGTAGCATCCCCTACCTTCCACATCAGCAATGGAAAGGAGCCTAGTAAGAGAGCTGAACCCATAACCTTTGGCCAAGAGGTGAGCATGGAACAAATAGAGCCATGCTGAGAATATAACCCTTTGAATGCAGAACATGATTTTATTTCTTTTAAGGCTCTCCATGACCTTGCTTCTATCTGTTTCATGTCTTTCTGTAGATTCTTCTAGGTTTATTAGTCCTAGCCTCACAACTATTATTTAGGCTTCTCTTTTGTTTGGGGTCCTTTGTGTTTTTTGTAACTTTCTGTTCTTTTTCTTTGAAGTTTATCTAGTTATGTTAGCCAAGTCATTTTCCTATCTCAGTCCACTTGTCTGATACAGTTTAATATAAAAACACCTTGGGTTTGACAACAGCTAACTGAATGTTCATTTTCTACTTTATGGCATCCTCCATGAATGTTCTGACATATATAAATTAAAATGTCTTTATGAGCATGAAAACAAAACTTAATTATTTAATAGGGAAAAATTATGGGGGTGGTAGTATAAACAACAGGAAGTGAAGTCCTAAAGCAGATCAAAAGGTTATGAAATCAAGCATGATAAAAAAGACAGTGATAACTATAGGTAACCAATGGAGAATATTAGACTGAAAAGTTGATCATCCCATTTCAGTCGTTTGGAACAAATGCTAAAGAATTGCGATTAATGAGTAAAACAGAATTGAGGTGGGAATGGCAATAAGTCATGTAAAATGAGCTTGTCACTTCCTCTAGGGAATGATGACGTCCCAGACAAAAAATAAGTTCGGTTTCATCTGTTTTGCTGTATGGTTTATTTTGAAAAATAGAAACAGAAATTTTACTGACAGATTCAGGACACACCTTCCAGCAGTGAAAAGCAGTGAATGCTCCACTACTATTCTTTCCAAATTTGCTTTATGCAGTTATGACTTCCATGACCCCTCTGTCTACACCTTCCAAAAAGATTCCAGGACACCTGGCACAGGAAAAACCATCCAAACCAAAACGTATTACTTCCCACTATTAAATAACAGAGCTACTAAACTTTCAGTGGCTCTTTTTTATTGCTTCTTTGTTTTTTTTCCCCAACCCAAGCCTGATTTTGCTCATTTTTCCTTCCTTTGTAGGGGAGAGAGAGAATAAAAACCTAAAAAGAGTTGCCACATGTTCGTTTGTTCCACTATTCTCCCTACCATTTATAAATCTGTTAAATGGGACCTGATCCAAAGGCCACTGAAGTAAAAGAGAAGATTCCCACAGACTTCAGTGGGCCTTGGATTAAGCCCATATTGCATAATACCCTTGGCTTCCTGGGTAACCTTATAATATCTCCATTTTTATTACCTCTGCCCAGTCCCTTACCTGTATGGCAGTCCCACAATCTTCATTTCAATACTAGTTACTGTCCAAATAAGTCACTTCAGTATCACTGATTTTTTAAAACATTGTTAACAGTTGGATACACATGGAGACCATTTCACAACCCTGACACAAAACTCTGATTTGACTCAAGTGTTCCTGTTTCTTCTTAAGCCCAGTGGATGTCCCGCTTGTAAAACAGGCTATTTACTAAAGTATGTAAATAAATCTATAAATGATTCCTAAATCAAGATGAGCAGACTAAGGGGTTATTTTATCCCTGCTGCCTTTAAGTTTCCCCTTATGTTTTAATAATTGAGGTTATTTAAACTTTCAAAAATCTATATAGTTAACACTCCCTTCTCTTGAGTATTATTAAACTCAGAGGCCAATCCTGTAAGGTGTCTTTTCCACAGTCCAGCAAGAAGGGGTTACTGTTTATGCTGTCTGGGAATTGACAGTGCTGAGCATCTTCTGGGAGGTGCTGATCATCTCACAGGATCAGCCCTAGACAGTTGAAGAATCAGAATCCCAACCCTAGTGTGAGGCCATAAGTCGTGTCCTCCAATAATCCACTGAGCCACTGCAGCAAACAGAGGGAAGGGAAAATCAGACATGTTAAATATAAAAAGCAACTGATTTATTTTTTTATTCCAGTCTTTTCACAGCATAAAGCAGCAGCATGTTTTGCCCCTCATCTGCACAATTAAGTAGTTCTTACTTACTGAAACAGTTGGTTATCTGCATACCAAGTTATTGCATCCTCCCTTGAGGAGAGTGTCATTGAATTAAATGAAAGAAAGGTTTCTCCTGAATGGCAGAATTCATTCTTGTCTGAAAACATATATAAACTGGTAAGTCTTCCATGTGTCTGCTTTGTGTGAAGTTGCTAGACAGAAGGCCTCTTCCTCGCTAAACCTCAGATATTCCCCTCTCACCATATTGGAATGTACATCTTTCCCTTACATGACTAGCGCTAGTTTCAGGTTAGGGTCGCAGCAAGATTCTTTCAAAACCTACTGCTGTTTCCCCAGCATTATTCTGACCAGAACTTCACACATCTAGCTTCTGGTTCCCTAATATTCTAACAGCCCAGACTCATGCTACCATGTTCCTTTGCAGTATGTCATGCCTGAATGTCTTAGTCTACTAAAGTTCTCACCTGCAATATTGCTTGCCTTCCTAGCTTTCCTGCCCTGACTGAGGCGATGAAGCTGGCTAATTACTTGATTATGAAAAATATGGCCATATTGTCATCATATAAAAGCAAGAATGGTCTTACCTGTTCAAAATCCCCTAAACTAATATCCCTATACTTCTTGGTGAGAGTCACGTTAAAATAGTGCTGCACCTGTTTTTCAAGTTGGCTAATAGCATAAACTGTTTTTTAAAATGAGGAGTGTTACGAACTAATTCAGAATATAAAATCCTGTTGTCAGGGGTGGTCTTCTCTGTGTTCCATGTACTCTGTTTGCTTTATTAAAGTGAACTAAAAAACCCCACAAAAATAAATAAATAAATAAATAAATAATAGTAGGGCTAGAAATAACAAACCTTTTTCACGAGTAGCCAATGGACTACTCACATGAATAAAGACTGCAGGATCAGGGCCATAATTTAGTATACTACAGAGTTTATCAGGAATCATGGAGTGGTGGGTTATGAAGTTTAATTTTTTTCATTCGTTAGTTAATGGCTACAGAGTACCTTAGCAATGACACCACTGTCCATGCTCAAGTGTTGTTCTTAAGATTTTCCTCTATACAACAAGAACCATGCAATGAAGAGTAATATTACTTTTTAAAATTTGAGATTAAATCATAATGGCCACTAGAACATCCATGATTAAATATGGGGGCCAGGAAAGAAATCATATTGAGTGTTTATAACAAGCTTTAGAATGAGAGTGAGAAGTACTTTTGGTCTCAACCAGATGGTGCTTATGGGTCCACAAAGCTGCCCCTGGTAGCATTTAGATTTTTTTTCTGATATATGCTAAATAGTAAACATATATAGTATAATGAAGCCATGGGAGCTAATAAGTTATTAAACAGTCTGTAGCAAAATTCATGCTTGTTTTGCAAGACTACCATGGCTTCTGCATTAATGAATGAACATATCATTAACATTTTATAGGACTACCCCAAAATGAGGCAGTGCTAGCTTTTCTTAGATCTATGGGGCAAGATTCTTAATGGAGATATGCCACTTTACACCAGCTTAGGTTCTGGCCTTTAAACTTAGTGAGTCCTTGACACGCTCAAAGGTATTTTAAGTGTTAGATTTGCTCCTTTCTCAGTGTTCCTAAATGTACTTTCTTCCAGCTGTGTGTCTGCTCATCTCTATTCAGATTGAATCTGTGCATCTGTCCAAATACAACTAATTTCAGTCATGATATCCCCTTTTTTGCATACTGCAATTCCTTTGGAGACTAAACTATCAACATATTTGACACTGGAATATTAAACTTTTTATAAATAATCTATGAGAAACTACATATATGAATGTACTATCTAGTTTCAACTAATCAAACTTTCATATTGCATGCTGGCCATAATTAATTATTTATATTATTACAGGTCCCTTAGTATACAGATGCCTTCCTAAAGCCATTCTACTTATTAAACATTACCTGTATGAAACTGATATAGATTATTTTGTCACTCAGCACACAAGTAGTATGCCTCCTGCTTCTACTGAAATGTCTTACAATGCTAGGGAACAGGGTTTGGTTTTGTCTCCCTGCACTATGAAACTAATATTGTAGTACAGGTTCAATGCAAGTTACAATATTGAATTAATTTCTATTCACATTTAAGGGCCTGATTCGTCACCTTGTGAAACCATTTATGCCAATGGAAAGTGTGTATAAGACATGAATATTCTAATGTTTTAAATCCACTTTGCACAAATACAAATGGCTAGCTAAGGTGTGGGACAGTGGAGAAGCAAGCTCTTGTAAGTGCTACAATTGTAATTATTAAATCCTGATGTGTTTTAACATGAGTGGCACCAGAAATATACATAAATATACATATCTGGGGTACCATATTTGGATACATCTCTCTAGAGATCTGCAACTCAAAAAATGGAAAATCCAAATATATGGTCTTTCCTTTTCATGAGATATAGGCTACATGTTCACATGAATTAGCAAATATACAAGAGTGCTATGGCAAGTTGTACCCTCTGGACCTAGAGGAGATGAAAATACCTATAAGGTTTCTTCTTATTTCAACCACATAGTAGCTGTGCTGGGAGTTGGATCAGTGGACAGGGAGAGGAGGTGGAACAGCAGCAGAAAGAAGCAGGATTGTCTATTGGGCCTTACTCTCATGTGCCAATGGCTTCACTAGAGGGCTTACAATGATGCAGCTGCATTGGTGTAGCTATGCCACTGTAATCTTAGTGTAGCCACTCTAAGCTGACAGGAGAGAGCTCTCCCATCGACTTAATTAATCCACTCCCAACAAGCAGCAGAAGCTGTCCATGACATAGTGCTGTCCACACTGGTACTTAGGTCAGTGCAAATTAGGTCGCTCCAGGGGAGGTGGCTTATTCACACCCCTGAGCGACATAAAAGTTATATCAACAGAAGTGGTAGTGTAGACATAGCCTAAAACATGAAGTGCCCCTAATTTGGATCTCACTTACACCATTGCAACCTTGTTGACATAACCAATATTGTATAGCCTAACTGAAAATACTGTTTCTGATTTAGCAGACAAGAAATGAATGACCTGGTTTATGTATATCTGTATCCCAATAGAGCTGATAAAAATGAAAACTTTTTTGGAGTCTTGTGTCTCTCAGTTCTTTAACATTACTTTCTGCTTTCCCAGCTTTCTCTGATCACCTCTGATTTCTTAGACATTTCTTAGCTGCTGGTTAGATGTTATTACTGTATGACATGTTCAATCTTTAAAACAGATTTATTTCGAAGGCTGGGTACTATATAATGTGTCATAAGATGGATGCTCTCGGGTTATTCAAGGATGGGTTCTTCATACCTGAAAATACTATATCCTCAAATACATTTATATCTTTACTAAAATTGTTAACCTCTTTTGAAAGTCTCAGATAAAAAAGAGGTGAGTTCTTTTTGGTTGCTTGCTCAGTCTTATAATAGCCTGTATGGAGATGCTCTTTGAAAAATGTCACTTTTAGCTTTTATCTGACAGCCACATCTGAACTAGGCAAGAGATCTACCCACTCCACTGCTAGCTGCCATTCCCACTCACGTTTCTGTGGAAATGGATATCAGATCAGCTAGAGCTGGAGGCCAAGCAGAGGGATGCAAAGGAGCATGAAAAGGGTAAGATAAGTCCCAAGCCCAGAATTAAGGAGCATCAGATAAGCAACAAGCTTCTTCCACTCCCAGTGAGCCTGAGTAATAACCCTGCATGAATATTGCAGGGACTAGATTTCATGAGCATTGAAGGGGCACATTGGGCTAGAAGGTAAGCAGAGCCTTGGAGCAGCTGGGCTTTGGAATGTTCCCTGGCTAGCCTGCAGAAATGCCACCAGAAAACAGAAGCAGCTCTAACTTCTGCTATTCCCTTTGGTGAAGCTGGGGGTTAGTGTGTAAGGATGGCAAGGGGCTACAAAGGCTTCATGACTCAAGAGTCTTTCTGCCAATAAGAATATGGCTGGTCCAGTGTTTAAAGTACAAACCTGGAACTCTCGAGATCAAGTCCCATTTAAGACCTTCTTCCTCCCACCTTCCTATTTTTACCTTGGGACTTTTGATGCGTCTCACCGCTGTACATGAGCACAAACAGCAGGGGCCTGGAAGGGCTTACACACAACCCCCTCCCCCCCAAAAAAGTCAGAGGTTTCATTAATAAGAGAACCCCTTGAGTTTGTAACAGCTCATTCATCTCACTTAACTATATTTGTCCACTTTATTACATGTACAAGTCTACTCAAAGCACTATTCAACATTTAAATTTATTTTTATTTCTAGATACAAAGTTGTCTATGCCCTGTGATTGAATTTTGTATACACTTTGGGCAGTTTATGTGAAATCCAAAATGGGAAAACATTTCAGCATTGTTCAGTTTGTATATACCAGCTGTGATGTACAAAAGATTGAGAAAGTTATGAATGAAGGGCCTGGGTCATTGGGGAGGGGATGAGGAATGTTCCATAGGGCCCTCACATGCCTTTTAATGAAAAAAGGGGCTGCAAGCATTGCTTCGAACTATAAATGGTCTATTGCGCCTATGGTATTTAGGACACTAGAGAAGAGAGCCCATAGAAAGGGGCCAGAGATTTTTAGTGTCAGCACAAGGGAATGGCATTTGTTGCTTTTCAGTGGAAAGCCTCAAATGAGTAAAGGGACAAGAGAAACAAATCTAAAGTTATTTTTAGAAATGCAGAAACCATTGCTCAGAGAGTGTGTTGTTTCACTGCATTTCTACAAGTACTAGGAGTATAAATAAATAGATTATAAACCAATAAGAACTGGGTGGGTTTTTATTAAGGCCCAATTCTGGTTAATGTGCTTAAATCCCATTGACATTAATGGCACTATTCATATGCTTAATTTTAAGCTTGTGACTAAGTGCTCGCTGAACCAGGGCCTGAAACACTTACAGAAAAGGAGAGAGATGAAATCCAATATGCAGTTTGTCAAGAAAACCACTAGTACATTCTTCCAAAATTTGTTTCAGCAGTTAAAAAAAAAAACATGAAAAATGTGCCTGCACAATTAAACTATGATCTTGGACAGTATGAAATGGAAATTTCCTAAATACATTAGCATCATTGCACTCTTTCTGTCCATCAATAGTGCCTTATGAAATATCACTCTCTAATTCTTGCCACACTCATGCATTATTTTAACAGACGAATGACAAGTTACCTGAATCTTTCAGGCAATGGACTGGAATGACTGCTGTGACATTTAGAGAGAAAATTGATTGGTTTCTGCTCCTTTACAGCTACTTTTACTACTGCTACAAGTGACCCTACTGGCTCTCTGAAATTTTCACCTGTAGTATTGTTATAAGTTTTAATATAAAGTGTTCCTGCCTAAAAAAAGGGAAGCTTAACTTGTGCCTTCAGGAAGCTGAAGTGTCGATGCATTGTCAGTCATTGTCAAAACCTATTTAAGGATGGAATTCTTCAGATGGCTTACCAATAAAAAACAAAGGAAGAAATTGCTTGATGTTACAGTATCTTTTGGGATCAGACTTGTTTTAAATCAAGAAAACATAATTCCTGTAAAACCAACCTATTGTTTTCTACAACCCCTCTTTTGTAGAGTCTAGCTTTTATCAACTGAAAATGTGAATAGTATTTTCTTTGCGGGTTATGGAAGTCTTTTGAGAAAAATATCTTCTAAAGAGCCTCCTCAGGACATCAAAACACTACTTATTTGGAACGGTTTTGTCAAGAAACACAAGACAAGCTGAATTCCGTGAGGAGGAAGATATGTTAATAGATCTGAAAGGGTTTTCTGCTACAACGTGAAAATCTAAAGGCACAATAAAGCGGTTTGAATATACAGAACAGAAGTGATAAAAGGTTTGGAAAATGAGGAAAGGTGAGGAGAACTGAGCCTATTCGTTCTAGAGAAAGGCCTGAGAGACATAAGCCTCTGCAAATATGTAATGAGGCTTAATGAGAGAAGAAGCTGTTTTCATTTGTCCACAAGAGGTAATGAGTGAGCTGCAACAGGGAAATTTTGGTTAATAAATAGGAAAATGTTATAGCTTCATGAAGAGTTATGCAGTAGAACAAGCTACCAAGGGAAGCTTGTGTGGAATCACTAATACTGGGGATAATTATCATCCACTTATCAGGTGTTGAATAGCGCAAAGGGGGAACCCTTTAACCTAGATGGTTCTGTGATTCATAAAGGATTCATTCTTATCATGGGCAGATGATGGCTATAAACTCAGGATCTGAATCAGAATTTTGTTTTTATTGTACTTCCCACAGAGACTTTGGGGTGGAAAAGGAAACTGTGAAACTGTCTACATTCCAGTACACTAAGCTGTGTTCATCTGCAGTGCAGTGTCACATATTAGTTCCTTATTCCATTACAGCGTCCGACATTGCAAATGCAAACTGAAGATGCTTGCAATAGTTGTTAGCCCTTTGTATTTAGGGAAGAGGGAATGACACACAAACACCCAGGATAATGTGGGATCTTTTGACTCACTCACAAGCTAATATACAGTGGTGTACAGTCACCCTGGAACTGACTCAGTAGTCTGTATGTGCTCAAGGGTTTATTGTTTTGTAGTTGTTTCACCCTCTAGTGGCAGAGAAGCCTTAGTTCTCATGGTAATGAAGTGATAGAGGCCTGTGGTTTTTTATAGTCAAATAGGCTATGCTGGCATATTTGCAGCTAGCTACTAATGACTAATGTTGGTGTATTTATTTGTGGCAATATATCTTCTAAACACATATGTATTCTATACTAAAAGCATTAAAGTGATTAAGATGCTACTGAAGGGCAATAGTGTGCTAAGATAAGTAGTCATAACTCTGCAGATAGCTACAACTACTGTTGTAATAAACCTCTGCCTCATTTATCGAGAAAGTTGGAAGATTTGCAGTGAATGAGGTAGGGGATTAAGAAAGAGAAAGGATGGTCTCATGGCTAAGGCAGTTGAATGCTGCCCTGGAGACTTGGAGTCTATCCCTGCCTGGGCCAGAGTACTCAGCATCATAAGAAAGGCATTTCACTGGTGGGCTCTAGAAGGGTGTTCCTTGTTTTCTGAGTGTCCAACGTGAGACCCTAGAGTCTGATTTGCATAAGCACACACAGCTGCCACTGAAGTCAATGAGATATGGGGTTTCAACATATAAAGTGCTATACAATGCTAAGTTCAACAAAATATCAAGTCCTATGCATCTCAAATTTGGCACCCAAAATTAGTGGATACCTTTGACCTTAATCTTTGTGCCTCAGCTCCTATCTGTGAAATGGGGTCCTGGGGTGGTGAAAATAAAATCATGCATGAAGTACTCAGATATTATAGTAATGATCACCATAGTTTAATTCCGTCATGTGCTTTTCTGCCTTCAGGAGAGGGTTTAAATAGTATGCCATAAATAAAGCCTAGGGCCTCAGGTTAAACAATGAGTAGAAAACAAAACATTGAATAGTTGCTCATTGAATACTGTTTACTCTGTGCACTGACCATACTACCTGCCATAGTAAAAATGGTTCAGCATTGCTATTTTAAGATCACCCCATAAAAATACTCTAATGAATTGTTCAGGTGCTAATTTTCTCCTTTTAAATAAATAAATGTCTCTTTTTATGTGGAAAAGTGTTAGAACTAATGTCTGATTTTTTCAGCACAAAATAATAATGTTGAAGTTGCTCAAGCAGAGAGAGGACTTCCTTTGTGTTAAAATTTCTTTAATTACACAATTACATGCAAATTCTCAAATAAGAATTTTCTAAAGCCAATCTAGACTAAGTCCTTAGGGGACAAGAACTCCATCCACCTTTATGTTTGTACAGCTCGGAGCACAGCTGGGCTCCAGTCCTATCTGGGCATTACCAATTAGACCAATTCCCAGCTCTGACTGAAGCTGTTCAGCACATTACACAACAGTGAGGGTAGAGGAAACTTGTAAGAGTAGCATTTTACAAAATGCAGTCCAGGCTCTGAACGTCAATGAAGCCAATAATGCATCTGTTCTAAATCCTGGTCTGAAAAATCCACGTGGTAAATTGCATGGAACAACATGTCCTTGCCTTGTAGATGAAGGTCTGAGTCAGCTCTGCCTGTGTTTAAAGCAGCAGCTGCAGAAAAAGTAAATCGTGAACCACATTTTTAAAGCACTGAACCACCTCACTCAGAGCACAAAATCTAAATTGCACCCATGCAGATCTTCTCGTTCAGGTCAGCTCCTCTCTCTGCAGAAGATGCTTGGGCCGAATATTTTCCCCATCCCACTCCCTTCTCTACGAAACTATCCTGAGAATCTCTCCCTCTTTGGACTCTGAAAGGAAGATCTAGGATAGAGGGAGGCTTACTTGTTCTTTGCCACAAGGTTCACTGCAATTCCAAGCAGGAGGCAAATCATTTCAAACAGTGGAAACATTCCTTATTAATCCTTTTAGCCACTGATGAGGTAGATAAGCCTCCATATCTGCATTTTACAGATGGGAAAAAAACCAAAGAGTAAGTGAGTTCTCATGTTTAGGAGATATTAAAAAAATAAAAATGAAGCTTCCCTCTGTCCCAGTGCCCATATACCAGCATTTCACCCTTACAGGTGCCATACTAATGCATAATACATGTTATGACTAAAGCAGAGCAATAGCCACATATAGGGAAGGGTCCTGAAAGGCTTCTTGGCAACACATGGACACTGCCTGCTTTTAAAGGGACACAAATAGGTGTTTTGTTAGTGCCCGCTGTAACTGTTTGAACAGACTGTGTGGATCATGAGGGTTGCTACAAGCTATATTGATTTAATCCCATTCATTCCCTGAATGTAGCTAAGAGTATACAGATTTTTCTCTCCTGTGATCCTATTCTTTCCTCCCCACAAACAAGCCACACGCAATCAGGGGACAAACTAAAGTAAGGACTGTAGGAAGAAAGAGCTCAGTTTGGAGTCTGCAGGCCTGATTTTCTTGAAACTCACATAAGTGTAATGGAGACGCTTTCCTGAAGCCAAATTAAGTAATAGTGTGAGTGAGATTACAAGATGGAATCAATTGACTGTCTCCACAATAGGAGACTTACACACTCTGTTCTAAGAGCTGTGCACATGGGCTCCCATTACCTTGGGTTTAGGTGTCTCTACTATGCTTCTGCATATGGAACTTCCTCTTTGGGAACATGTGGAGATTCTTATTTCCTTGTTTGTCTGTCACAGGGTAACTAATCCCTTCAAGAGAGCAGAATGCAGTGCGCCTTGTGATACACTTTTCCACCCCTCCCCCTGAGCCTTCCTATCCTCAAATGTAGGTTCGGTGGCCATCTTTTGTTCAAGTGTTCCAGTCATATAGGCACTGCTGCTTTCTCGGATACCAAAAGGGCTAGCAAATCTTTGTCAACAGGTTTTGTTTTGCAATTCAAACTGTGTGACAAGAGCCAGGCCAGCACTATGTCCAATGAACTTTATACACCTCATTTAATCCCCCAGAGTTCTTGGCATGCCACAATTTATAAGAGTCCTTGGGCTCCCTGCAAGATCAGGCTGTGATCCTGGTTAAGTTTGTATAAAGCTAGGGTTGTTCTGGAGTCTCCAAGAATTAAAGATGATTTTTTAATTAAAGATGCCATGTTGTGAAACCTGCAGGAATACGTCCAACCAAAATTGGCAACCCTAAAGTTGTTTCACAGCTCTGAGGAAGTGCCTTCTCAGTGCGCCCACTTTAGCACTGAGAAGGTCAGTGACAATATCCAGCTTCTTAGGGTTTCCATTGACTCAGGTCTGCATGCCCTTATCTGAGGCTTTTAGGGTTTCCTTAAACTGGATCCACTTCTGTTCTTCTTCCACCCCCATTGTTATGGGAGTAATATCTCCCCCCACATAGAACCACTGTGTTCTTTCGTACTGTTCACCACAGCCAGAACGTATTACCCCTGGGGCATTTGTTTTTTCTCCATCTAATCTGGGTCCCCACCATAGACGCTAGAATGCAGTGCTGGCGGTACAGCAGCACCCCCTGACTACAAGTGGTTTCCATTATATACAAGGTTTACAATTTGGTTCAATGGCTCTCTGCACCCGCACCATACAAATGGTTCCAGTACCCCTGGTCCCCACAGTCCTTCATGTCAATCCTCTAATAGTCAGGGCCCCCATCATCCTGTAACACAGTGTCTATAACAGTCTGGGCCTCCCCAAGTTTTTTTAGGGTCCTGAGCAATGGGCCAGACTTCATAATCTGGATGTGGGTAGTGGGGGAAAAAAAAACACCTTACCTGTCCTTGCTGCTCACACTCCATCCATACAGTTGTGTGGGGCCCATACCTCTTTCCCTTTCTGCCTTTGGAGCAGCTAACATCTTCCTGTCAGTGGATCCCCTCAGAATGTTGCCATGGAATCATGGAACTCCTATGGTCATGGGTTCTGCTCTACCTGCCAACTTGAGAGGGTGGCTAATTCACCCAGGAAAGACAATATCAGCAGCTTTCGATTCTCCCTTCCCTCCTTGGTCTGATGGTGGGAGAGGAAGGGTGGCCATCTCACAATCTTGCAAACACCACTATGTGTTAAAGGCATATCTACCTGGTAGCACCACTTCTGGCCAAGGATAGCTCTATTGGGGCCTGCCTCAGTGTCTCCTTAACTAAGGCTCCCTTAAAAAAGGGGCAAACATTCCCCCTTCTGGAGTCTAATTTATTACCTTCAACAAGCAGTCTTTAAAAAGGAAACCTCAGACCTTTGAAGTCTTCATCCCACTTTCAGCTGGGCTCTGTCCCTCCTCCCAGACATCCTATCTTCCCTTCAGCGTTCAAACACTCTTCTGCTTCAGTCCCAAGCTGGGCACAGCTCCCGCCCTGAAGGGCTGTTTTCTTGCTCTCCCAATATCTCTTGTGTGGAGTTCAGGCTTCTCCAATGGATAGCTTTCTCTGCCAGCTCAGAGACCTACAGGAACCACCATACTCCCTGCAGTATCTGCAGATATCTTCCAATCATTTCCAGCTGTCTTTTTTTCTTTTTCTTTTTTTTTTAAATAAGGTCTAGGTGCCTTCCTGTAGACCCAGTTGGGCAGCAGCTAATCAGTCCAAGTGGATACTGATCCCTTCTTTACAGGGGCCAGTCACCCTGTGGCAGGAACCCTGCTGCTCTTATCTGCTATGATACTTAATCACAAAGGGTCAAATTCACCTGCGCACAAAGCCATCCTTATACATCACTTACCAAGGGCTTAAGTGGGATTTAAGTTGCTGCATAAGCCTTGTGCTGTTTCTCCCCACAGAAATGAACATCACAGAATAGTATAGAGAAACACCACAAGTGTTCTGATGCCCTCTGACATTAGGAAATGATCAGCAATCCACAGTTGGCTTTACTCTGTAATCAATGGGGGAAAGTGACAGACCCTTCAGAGGATCTGAAGCAGCAGCTCTCTTCGAACAGGACTGTCATTAGCACTACAGGTGAAAAACCACCACAGGACACACTCTCCTATTAGCCAGAGAGGAAATGGTAGCCTGCATTCTGACACATGTCAGCATCAAGGTTGAGCAGAAAAGCAGTGATGCGCATACCAGCATGTGTGCTAGCGGCGTGATTATCCTCACTGCATTTTATATTTGGAATCAATTGACAATCACCACAACAGGGGATTTACGCACTGGGCAAACTGTTATCCTGCTGAGGTGACCTGCAAAAGGGTGGAATTGTTTGTTTTGAATGTTACTGTCACGCTTGTGAGTGGATTATGAGATTCTGCTCCCCTTTAGAAACATTGGTTTGCCTGTTTGTCGCTATGTAAATGGAAGGAGCATGAAGCCGGTTTCGCCTTATGCCACCAAGAAATGTATGTATCTAGAGCTAAAAATCCAATATTTAGATGGATTTTCCACACATGCCTCTTCCCTAGTCTGAAAATCATCTAGGCTGCCTCTCTCCCACCCATTCAGAAATTGTAACCCTTCTTCAAGCCTCTGATCTTAAAATCCAAGACCCTCCACCCTCTGTGTATAAAGACATTAATGACTAGCAAATTCATCTTCACTTACTGCATTGCTACATGTCTGTAGCTTTCTTATATATGGAGGATTAGAGTCAGTAATAACCTGAAATGCCAGAAGTATGTGTGCTGTGCCAGATTCCTGAAGAATGGAGTATATACAAAGAATGTTTACCACATATGGTGGAGACATCCATATAGTAAATTCCATTTATCTTTGCACTTCTTGACCATTTTCACTCTCCTCGCCCACTAATCCATCTGGCCCCCAAACTTGTGATACTCATCAAACAGCTGCCATTTAAAAAAGCAACAATTAACTAGATGAAACATTTCTCTGGCAGGTTGTGTTATGTCACCAGTGCTGTACTAATGGTGTGTGAAGTGCTTTGGGATCCTTTAGAATGAAAGAGCTATTAATAGCTAATAAATTAGGCCCCAGTCTGCAAGGGTTTACACACATCCTTACCTTCACCTCTGATGGTAGAAAACTAACAGAAACTGTTTGTAGACTATCACAGTAGTGAAGCTAAGCATGTGAATAAGGGTTTGCAGGATCAGGGCCTTAGTGATCTTGTGTGTGAGAAAGATAGCTGGTATTTGAGCTGACTTCTTTTCTCACATCTCACCCTACTGTATTGTGGGCTATGTTATGGAAATGTCTGTAGGAGGCAAGCACTTTTCTGAGATTCCTGTATTATTCAATCACAACCGGAGGAATTAAGGATAAAAAGATATGCTTCACTTCAGAATTGTCTTGCTTTTGTCAGTTAAGGTTATGGCCTTAATAGTATTTCAAACTTTTTTTTTTAATATATGTAACACATTCTGGGCTTGGGCTATCTTACGCCTGACTGACATTTAGAAAACAACATGTCAGTCATCCTTTAGGGCATGGTTAGACTGGCGCTTTGCAGCGCTAAAACCCTCCAGTAGCGCTATAATTATCATTCCGTACACACTTCAAAGTGAGATTTTGCGCATTTACTCATTGTTTAAAGCGCTACTATTAAACCTTCTTTTCGAGAGGCAGAAGGCTTTTAGCGCTACCGTTGTAGCGCAAGGTTCGGAATGTGGACACCCATGGGATCTCTTGCATGCCTCCAAGCCATGTAAAGCCATCAACAAACCATTTAAGGCCATCAACAAGCCATTAAAGGCGATCAACATGCCATTTAAGGCAAATGACGTAAAGTGTTGTTTTTTAGAGGGGATGAAAAAAGCGGAAGTAGCTTTGCAGTTTCTCTCTAACAACTCACACAGCAAATAACCAGTGAAAATGCTTGCGGACGGAGCTGTTTGTCTTAAATACAGAGCCTGTCATCTTTCGCTAAGGAAAACTCACTGACAACCTGATCTTCTCTCCCTGCGAACAACTTCCCAGTTCCCCCTGACCCTCCTCCTTTGCAAAGCACGTTGCACCCAGCTGAATGCTGGGATACCTGCCCTATCTTGCTACTGTCACTGCCGCCAGAAGCGCTACAAATGTATCCATTCTTTAGCGCTACAGGGTTTCAAATCTGCACAGGCTCTAGCGCGATACCTATTGCGCTAAATTGGGAAGGGCTACAAAAAACGCGCTATAATCTCTAGTCTAGCCATACCCTTATAGAGAACATGCTTGCAGCATGCAGCGGAGGAAATGTTCGCATAGCAAAGAATGCTGTGAGCAACAGAACATGTCAAGGTCCTTCCTAAGTCAGTTTTAAATGTTTTCCTGTGAGAATTGGATAACTCTAACACAGGGGTAAAGCTAGTTAAACTCCTGATTGCAAATCATTTTAATTGCTGATTATTCTGTTTGCAAATTATTTAATTTTACAAATTATTTGTTGTTTTTAAATATTCATGAGATTTTATTTGGCTGCATTTCAGTTGCTGGTTTGTTCACTTCAGTTACACAGTTAACCATTCCCAGTGTGTGATTAGTCACCTGAGTCACATGGCATTGCTACTGCTCCCTGACTGGATGGCTTAAACTTTTTTAAATAAGAAAATGAAAAGTGGCAAATAATGATCACCACAAGTTTTGGACAAAAAATAATTTGAAGAGGTTTTGCATTGGCAAACATTTGTAAATACCCAGTATACTCATAATTAATGATACTATGAACAACAAACTGAACTCATCACTTGTCTGAATTTCCTTCATATGATATCTGACCAGCTGTAGCCAGAACTGATGGTCAGTAAGATAAAAAGAAGCTTCAATTAATGTCAGAACAATTATAAGACGAGGAAGACTTTGTAGCACCTTAGAGACTAACCAGTTTATTTCAGCATAAACTGGTTAGTCTCTAAGGTGCTACAAAGACTTCCTCGTCTTATTTAGGGATACTGGGTGTAGCGGGGCGGCACGGCTCCCGGCCGCCCGCGCTCAGGACGGCCCCTGGCCGGGGCCGGAGAGAGCGGCGGTAGCGCCGCAGGAGCCCCGCCCCCGGTGCGGCGGGGTGGCGCGGCTCCCGGCCACCCGCCCTCAGGACGGCCCCGGGCCGGGGCCGGAAGGAACTGCGGGACCGCCACAGGAGCCCCGCCCCCGGAAATCCAGGAGCGGGAGAGAGGGGGTTCGGCCGCCCGCGGACCGCGGGCAGCGCGGCTGCCGGCCATGGCCGGGGGCAACTGCAGCAACGCCGGGTCAACCCCGCCCCCGGGGGTCAGGGGGCGGACCCGGAAGTATAAAAGACCGGCCGCCCAGCTCAGAAGGGCGGCCGACACTGGCAAAGGGAGCTGCCCGAGAAGTGGCTCCCCGCCGAGACCCGCCTGATCTGCAGCCTCCCCACTACTGGGAGAGACCGCCGACCTTACCTCTGGGCCATTACCCAGAGGAACCCTTGGACCCTCACCTGGAGGCGCGGCTGAGGGATCCGCCCGCCAGCTACCCCGGAGGAAGTCAGGAGCAGCCACCGGACCCCGGCTGGGACCAGCCGCCGACCTCCCCTCCCGACCTTGGCCCGACGGAAGGACCCCCGGCACCAGCGCCCCCGCAGGCAGCTTATTACCCGGAGGAACCCCCAGCCGAGCACGCCAGCGACCCCAAGGACCTACCCGACCTGCCACCGGACAGCGACCCCGAAGAGCCGATGACCCTAGGTTCCGGGGAGGACCCCGCAACAGCCCAGGTACCCAGGGAAGGGGGATCCGGAAGTAGCCCGGGGGAGGAGCCGATGTCAGTGTGTTTCGGCCAGGATCCCCACTGACAGCAGCAAAGCTCGCGCTGCTAGGGCCCCGGGCTGGGGCACAGAGGAAGTGGGTGGGCCTGCGCCCCCCCTGCCACCCCCTCCCATAGTGGGTGGCAGTTCCCCCTTCCCGACCGCAGGACCTTGTCGTCGGGAACCACCGGCTGATCCACCCAAGGGCCTAAGCCCAACCCCGAGGGCTCGTGACTGGACCAACCAAGGGCCTGGAGCCCGAGCCCCGAGACTCTTACCCAATCCGCCCAGGGACCAAACGCCCGGGCGACTGTAAATCCCGCCCCTCGAGCGGCACAGTTAAGGACGTGCGACCCCGCTAATTCCCCTCAGGGTCGCCAACCCCGCCAAACCGGCGGAAGGGGCGCGCCCCGCCGACGCGACCCCTTTACACTGACTAACATGGCTGCTAATCTTAGAACAATTATAGATAAGCCCAAAATGCAAAGTTCAAGTGTGCAGATAAACTTTCATCTCCCTGGTGATCAATTTAGATTCAAACTCTCAAAGATCAGGGTGTTCAGAACTGGCATTTTGATATACTCTAGTGTTTATTTCTCCCCCTATGCAATTAACTCACCTTTCTTTTTGACTCCCTGGTTTCTACTAAACCTTCCCACTGCAGGTTTGCCATCATATAGGAACTTTTCCCTACCATACTTTTCTAAGGGCTGGCTGGTCCTTTGACTATTGCAGATAAACTGTCCTGCAGCATTAAAGTGGCCAATTTACCACTGTCTGCTCTTTGTTACTGTTTCTGCTTCCTGAACTGGTAAGAATTCTTACCTTTCCATAGTTTTGCCTTTCTTCCTCCTCACAAGAGAACACATTCTCATAGCTCAAATGACCATTCTGGTGGTTGATCCCTAAAAGTAGTTCATCCTTCTCCTTGAAGGAGTTACTGAGGAATTATGTAGCTATACAATTATGTATTGTAGCTATACAAACATACTTATTGTGGAAGAAATTTGTGGGCCATTTTTGTCTCTATAGTGTTTCTGAGCCTTGGGGTGAACATGTGCACATTTTTATTTACCTGTTTGTTGTCCAGTTGCTCTTGTCTGCTAAGATATTTAATCATGTAGCATCAAATTTATCTGGGCAGAGAACTAGCATAAGAATGATTTAAAAAAAGAATAATTTTTGTCATCTCCTTTACAAGTCTATGAAGGTGAAGGAAATCTTACTCAAGAGGGAAGTATGATGTGTATTATGGAAGAATATGATGAAAAACTTCAGGGTCTGGTTTACAAGTCACCTGCATTTTCCTGTTGTTCTATTGCTGGTGAATCCTGAACATACCTGCTCCTTTTATGAGCCCATAATGATAATTTGCATGAAGATCACAGCTCTATATTGGGAAAATCAAAGATGGAAAAGAAGCCAGCAGGTCTCCATCTCTGACTGTTCAAAGGGGAAATGCCAATAAACAAGCATGGATCCTAAGAATGGAGAGGCGGAATATGACAGGTTCCTGGCTGAAGCCTGTAGCATTTCTCATGGCCCTCTGAAGAGGGGAACAAGAAACTAGAAGGCAGTGTCCTTTGTGGCATAGTATCAGGTAATCACCACCTTCCTGGTCTCAGTGAGCTAGGTCTTCACAGAGCTGGCCAGAAAATAATTCGACAATAATGGCTCTAAAACTACGTAAAGGTTTCTTATGGTGGTAATAATATGTAGCATTAATATAGCTCTTCTCACATTCAACTTATTTTATAAAGGTTGTGGAGAATCCTGACTGCCTTATCACTTTGTACAACTCTGGATAAGCAGTTATTACTGTATAAAAATCATATGAGAAGATACGTTGAATGCTATTTATGCACAAGGTATCCAGAATTACACCTGTTATCTAATGACTCCTTACAGCAATCATTTAAACTAGGTACAGTACATATTATTTCCATTTCACAGATGGGAAAAATTGAGTCAGAAGAGATAAATAACTCTTTCAAGGCCACAGAGGGAGTCAGTGTCACAGCTAGAACTAGAACTCAGCATTTGTTAATTCCTTAGAGTATATTTACACCAGTATACCTCTTTCCTTTCTTAGGAAGGGAGGATTAAGGGAGAAGTGAGAACTAAAACTGAGCACATGTTCACCAAACAAAGCAGCTGAGAAGAAAGTCTGTTCACTTCTGGGTGTTGTACTTGCTGGGGGATCATTCTTATCAATGCACTATAGCTTTGCTTGTGGCACTACACCTGAGATACTGTGTACAGCTTAGGTCTCCATATTTTAAAAAGATGCAGAGAAAACAAAAATGTTCAAAGAAACTGAAATAAGCAATAAAAGGAACTGGAGAATTTGATTTAGCTCCAGTGAAAAGAAAAGGGAAATGAATTTATTTAGCCTTATGGCACAATGCTTAAGGGGATAGATGTAAACTTTGTGTAAATAAGCTATCAACAAACCTGTTTAAAGCAAAAAAAGAAAAATAGGCTGTCCCAGCCCATCCTATGATCCTCTCAAACCTTTGCCCCTTTCTAGAACTGACCCTATTTGAAGGATCTAAAAAGTTTAATTCGCTGTTTATCACATAGCCCCTCACTTCTGCGCTTTGTTCAGGCCAGAAAGACCAACATATCATAAAAAGGAAGTTCTTGTGTTTCAGGCCAGACCCCAGGCCTTTGTAATGGGACTGTAGTTGCAACCGGAAATCAAGTTAGGGAGCTCTTGCCCTCATCAAGATTCTGAAGTATGGTTTGTAGATACACTAAGGTCAGACAGTTTGGATAAGATTCAGACAAGCAAGTTCATCTCCAGATGAACCTGAGATTTTCCCATTGCTATTATAAATACTCAATGCAATGGAGCAAAAAGAACTATTGAGCTGATTGTGAGCTGTAAGGGCTTGATCTTTCAAGTCCCCTAGTCTCTGACCTCCCACTGAATTTAGTGGTGGTACCTCACACGACAAACTTGTAGGTTTAAGTCCAAAATGAGAAGCAGTGGTTTTAAAGTAATCAATGTTTGTGAGGTACTCAGCTATCATGGTGATGCAAGCCATATAATTACCTAGATAAAGATTAAATTGCAGAAGATATTAGCTTATTTGATGTGGAGAATGTGGGAATCTTTGTAATGTTTTTGTGAATAATAAGAGTGACTCAGTTTACCCATTCACTTTGTATTATTAACCACTGGGCATGAAGGAGTTAATTTCCTCCTCTGAGCCAGGGGAAGAGGAATTGGTGGATGTCTGTAGCAGGGCGGTGACTCACCCCTGCAGCGCCTCCTGCTGGTCTGTCCGGGAATTAGCTCGCCAGCATCCGGAGCACCCTCTGCAGGCCAATGTTCCGCTTGTTGCTCTGGCCCAGAGTCCCTTCCTGGACCCCGGTACCCTCTTCCCTTGGGTGCTGCATCCCTGCAGTACCCCCTCAAATCTTAGGGTCTCCCCTCCCAGGGAACCCCCACGCTCTAACCCCACCTTGCCACAGTCTAGGCAACTGCCAGTCACCACTTGCCCCCGTTCACTGAGGCAGACTGCAGTATCATTGCCTCTCATCACTGGCAAGGGGGGTTGGCCTGCTGCTTCTGTAGCCCTGGGCTGCCCCCTGCAACACCAGTACCCTTTGTGGGGCCTTCTCCTAGGCCCTGCAGCCTGGAGGTTTTCAGGCCGGAGCTTCTCCAGCTCCTCCTGCCCTGCCCCAGCCCTGCTTCACTCTGGGTACCTCCTCAAGCTCCTAGCAGCCAGGTCTGTCTGCCTCTGCAAACAGAGGAGTCTCTCTCTTGTGCTCCAAACTGAGCCCTTTTTATCAGGGTCAGCTGGGCCTTAATTGACCCAGCCACAGCTGTGGCTGCTCTGCTCAGTCAAGCTGGACCTTGCTTGCTCTCAGCCACAACCCTTTCTCCTGGAGTGGGGCAGCCACCCCACTACAATGTCATATACACCAGACTCAGCTGGGCCTATCAAGAAATAAATGGAATGCACACATGTGAATGGAGGGTCCTGCACAAATAATGGAAACCTCAATGCCTGACAACCAAGGAAGAAGAACAGGTGGCCACAGAGTGGTTGCTTCTGAAGACAAAAGAAACCAGTTTTGAGCAGTTTGCTGCTATGCTCAGACAGGGACACAGATCCAAAGAGAGACTAAGATGGATACCAGCCAGAGTATCATGGAGAAAACAGGGAAGTTGCTTCTGCCAATATAGACTAAGGACTTGTCTTCACTACAGCGGGGAGGGATCGATTTTTTGGTGATCGAGTTATCGCGTCTCGTTAAGATAAATCGATTGCCAGTGGCTCCCCCGTCAACTCCAGAAGTCCAGCTTGTCAAGAGGCGCAAGCTGGAGTTGACGGGGGAGCGCGCTGCCGACCGCCGCCGCCGTGAGGACGGGAGATAAGTCGGCTGTAGAGACGTTGATTTCAGCTACATTATTAACATAGCTGAAATTGCATATCTACAGTCGATTTCCACCCCTACTGGAGCTGGGGAGGAGGAGAAATCGACTGAAGTGAGTGAATCACGTAGCTGAAGTTGCCACATCTTCACCCGACTTACCTGCCATCTTCACGGCGGCGGCAGTTGGCGGCGCGCTCCCCCATTGACTCCAGCTTGCGCCTCTCGGAGAGCTGGAGTTCCGGAGTTGACGGGGACGCCACAGGTGATCAATTTCTCGCGTCTTCACGAGACGTGAGAAATCGATCGCTAATAGATCGATCGCTACCCCGGGTAGTGAAGACAAGCCCCTAGTGTTCAGCTTGGTTTTTCCATGCTAACCTAAGGACTCTCAAAGCCTGTATACCAGTTGACTAATAATTGCTGGTTTGTTTTGAAAAGGCTTCCCTGTGTCTTTGCAGCTACCTCTGTGATATAATCATATTCTTAAGTGTTATTTAAGTATGTAATGGTTCGCAATCAGGGTCTGGTGAGGAAGCATGGCCTACTGGTCATAGCCACAACCCCTGATTGCCAAAGAGGTTGTGGGAAGGGAAGCCCTGGACCTCCCACTCCACCAGGCTCTGACCCAGGGCCCTTTGGGCTACCAGTAGTCTGGCAACCAAGACTGCTTCAGGCAGTCCTCCCTGGGCCTCTTCCTCTCATCCTCACCCTCCCCCACCTCAGTCAGCTTAGTGCCAGGCTTTCCCCTGTTGGGAAAATCCAAATGAAAATAAGTAAAAGAGGGCTACCATTGTCCACGGTCCACAGGCAGGGGAGAGGGTAATACTTCCCTCCCTGATTGTCTGTTGGGGTGGGTCCTCCCTTCCCTGAGGGAGAGTCCCTTTGGGAAGCAATTAAGGAGCCTTTAGGCTCAGCAGGTCTGCTCACCTCCAGTTTTGCCACCCAAATTAGATCATTTCCTGTTTTTAATTCCTCCAGCAGATGGAGCATTTGCTGCAGGTGTGGCAGGGACAGACTGGCTGAGTCCAAAATAATCCCATAACCTTTTGTTGCCCAGTGTGGGGTTTGTACATCCTATCATAAAGTACCAGACATAAGGGATTTATACATAGTAAGTCTTCAGCCATATATCCCAATGTAACGAGGGGGCTTATGAGAAGAAACAAGATGCCTTCAAAATGAAAGTAGAAAGAAAGCCAAACCACCACAATTTCACCATTTTAGGAGCCACATTGTGCAACACCTGCTCATTAGGCCCCATGTGCCACAAAATGGGCATCCCGTATTGGTCATAGACTGTATTGCACCCACTCAGCTTTTTCTTATGTAGCATATGTTTTCTCAAAGTGTTAAAATTGCATGTTGTGCCTATTAAATGTACCAGCCAGCCAGACCTACATAATGAGGGCTATTTTCTGCCAGCTGAAGAAGTACAATACAAGCAATGGCAGCAAAGTCCCTAGTCTTAAAAAAAAAAAAGAGAGAGAGAGAGAGTTTGCCTATTAATTGCAAAATCAGTTCAGTCTCCAAACTTATTCCTGTCTCCTGTCCCCAAAGGATGCCTGCCATGCTAGGGGATGTAAGAGTTTGGCGAGGCAAGTTACCTGCTATGAACTGGACTGACTTCACCAATACTTATGTGGTATTTTAAAAATGTACTTTGACCCTTTTTTAATGTAACTTTTTAATGGGGTTGGATATTTGATAGCATTCCTTTTACCTCTTTGGAACAATTAGTCACCTACATTTCTGTCCAGAGATTGTTCCCTGTAGCTTCTTTGCCCCAGGATCAGATTGCAGGGGGCCAGAGCAGGCTATACATTCCTAGGCTCTTGGCAAATCCACATTCCTGAAGGAACAGTTAAGCAGACCAGCTACTGCAGAGCTCCAGCTTCAAGTCTATGAACATGCTTCTTGCTATACTCCCTCAGGCACCACAGAGCCTTAATCTGTCCATATTTGGTATGCTGCCCCCACAGTAATGATATATGGGCTAATCATATAGGCAAAGAGTGGAAGAGTCCCTGTGGTGGGCGTATGTGATTCTGTAGCCCTGTTCTTATGACATTCCTTCTCCATCATTTGTTTGGTTGAGGACAGCTGAGGGCTAGATGCAGCAGCCTTGAAAACTCACAGTGTTGTGCATGTTTCCGGGCAGAGATCCCTACTGAACTGGGTAGCTGAAGTGCAAGGTAGGCACAGCTAACCTTCATTTCCTAGAAATACATTTTTAAAATGAATAATTATTGAAAATATTTTCTCCCCATTACAATCCAATTTCAAAAGAGCACAAAACAGAGACAGACATAAGATTCGCTGTACTGAATCAGACCCATTGGTCCATGAAATCTGGTACCTTACTCCTGGGAGTGACTAACATCAGCTACTACAAGGGATGTTTTACTAGCAGTCTCAAGGCCATAAACAAAAGAAGTTATTTGGCCCAAAACCACAACTGAATTCACCAGGAAATGTTCATCATTTCTAATACTAATTGCCTTAGTACAAGTTAGAATTGAGTTTACTTTAACTATTAAATGGTAATTCACTAGTGGAATAGAATACACCTTTTTAGTAGCAAGCAAGCTCAGACTTCAATGACTGCAGTAAGTCACTGTTCTAGACATTACAAAGAACACCTGCCAAAGTAGTCTAGATGCACATGCTTTTCAGGGCATTACATATTTTAAATTTTTGGTCAAATATTATAAAAAGAAAAGCCATACTGCAATACAATCCTTAACATAAAACATATTCTGAAGACAAGCTTTAGTAAAGGAAAGGAATTTTCATGTAAAGGAAAATTGTAACCAACTCTTTTTTGTTACAATGTATACTGTGTAAAGAGCTTTATTTTTAGGTCTGAATGACTTAAATCAGTATAGAAGTGCCTGAATGTCTGAAGGTAAAACTAGCAGTATGTAGATAGGTATATATCTCAATAGAGCTCTTCCATGTGGGAAGCCCAGAAGAATTGCCCAACATTACAGAGTAACTGAGTAACGTCTCCAGCATTTCAGTAGCTGCTGGAAATTCCAGTAATAGAATTTGTGCCCTATACTGCAGGGTGGAAAGGAGAAGGAAAAATATTTCTGAAGTCAATATAATGCTCAAGCAAGGTGCTTAGAATAGCAGTGCTGAAGAATGAAGTCCTCTTCACAGAACATCATGCAGTGGCCCTTGCTGTCCTACGTGTCTGGAGGGAACATTTTTTTTATGAGCAAGAGGGTAAATCAATATCCATGTTCATTCAGAGCCCGATCCAAAAGCCCACTCAAGTCAGAGGGAGACTTCATTAACTTCAATGGGCTATGGATTTGACTTTCAGTCATTTGACCTGCTCCTGAAAACCATTTATCTGGCAACCAATTCAGAGTAAGATTTTGAAGGCTTGGGCCCACTGCTGGCCTTTCTGTGGAGAACAAGGGTACCATGCAGTGCTGAATGTGGTGAGAGGGTGGTGCTTCTCCACTACTAACTGGATTAAGCCTCCCAACTCATTTTCTACACCCCACATTTTTGCAAACACTGATCTGTTTTGTATGTTTCCAGTGGTTCCGCCTCTTCTGTTGCAGTCCCTACCATTTTAACTTGCTCACCTTTTCCTGTACGTAACAAGTATTGTCCTGTTTGGAACAAATCTAGGTGAGTTAATGTAAATCTCCAGATGAACAGTGGCACCATGTGTAAAAAAACTCATTGAAGTCAATAGTAGTTCT
This sequence comes from Sternotherus odoratus, assembly GCA_032164245.1. Classification (NCBI taxonomy): domain Eukaryota; kingdom Metazoa; phylum Chordata; order Testudines; family Kinosternidae; genus Sternotherus; species Sternotherus odoratus. The sequence goes on along the minus strand of JAVMKO010000008.1, from coordinate 55,267,645 downwards.
GAGTATGGATTGATGAGCAGACTCTACCCCTAATAGCACTAGTTAGATGAGACAGGTGAAATCTTGGCGCTACTGAAGTCAATGGGAGTTTTGCCATTGACTTCAATGGAGCCAGGGTTTCACCTGTCCTAGAGCTTTTAGCTAACACAATTTTCTCTCCCCTCCCACTTTTAAATCAGATGAAAACTGGAATCACACAGGATATGAGTTTTAATGAAAGTATGGCTCTAAGAATTAATGGGGGAGAGGAGTTAATCCATTTACTAGAGATAGTGGACAATTGATTTGCACAAGATTTAGCAGGTAATAAATAGATTTCCTCCCTACCTCCACCCCATTCAGAAGTCTCTTATTGGTTAGATCAATTTCTTAATATGTGTAATTGCATTACAGTAGACTCTCGATTATCCAGGATTGGGTTAACCATTTTGTGGATTAACCAGAATGTCAAAAAAAATATGCGTAACTCACAGGGCCGGCTCTGGCTTTGTTGCTGCCTCAAGCACACACACCAAAAAAGCCCACCAGGGCGCAGGGTGGCTGGTGAACCAACCACCACCCCACCCCGACCCCCGATATTTCCTATGGATGGGGATTATCCGGGATTTTATTAACCAGGATTAATTTTCCCTATCATCCTGGATAATCGTGAGTCTACTGTATTTGTCTGAGCACAGCAGAAGGAACCAATAGTATGATGTGATGTGACTCATTGCTTTCTTACCTTTAGTTGCTTCATACAGCAACGCAGTTTAAGGATTTCACATTAGAGTTTAAATTCTCAAGTTGATTTGAACAAAGTCCTCTGTGCTAATTTTTTTCAACCGTATTTTACCACATACTGTAAAAATGTTATTTAAACAATATTCACCACTAGTAAATGATAACTAACTGCAGCTTGTGCATTCTAGATACTGGTTTTCAGAAGATTATTGAAGTAATCTGTGTGCAATTTTTTGTTATGTTGTTAATAATAGTATGAACTGGGATTGTTTGGGTTTTCTTTAGTATTCAGAAACAGATTTTAAGAAAACATTCAAAATGCTGAGGATACACGTAAGTGAAATATTTAATGTCTGTCAGTATTCATAAAAGTTACATTGTTTACATAGGGTTCATTTCTATATAATAAAAATTTCATCTTAATGAAAAGGTTTTCTGGCAAGTCTTGTATATGTTAATTTGTTTAACATATGCTTTGGATATACAGCTAAATAGCAATATAGTTTAAAAACAACTTTCTGCAAATAGTCCTTTGAACAATTACAAAACCTCATTACTAAAGAATTGGTTATCTTTACACTTGCTTGTTGGCTTGTTAAACTCAGTTGTGATTTGGAATGGGCAGAGATCAACTCTTTCTTAGGACAGCCTTTTCTTAACTGTTCAACAAATCTGTTCATTGCATAGTAAAGATGTAAACGTCTCAGGGTTCCATAAATTATACCTTTGTATTCTAAAAAGACATTGATGGTTTTGCATACTTTACCGCATATGCTTTCCTATGCTGTTTTTACTTTGTTGTTTTGTTGTTGAGGCTGATGGAATTATTATTAATTTTATTTTAGATATGTCAATTGTACACAACAAATTAAGAGAAGGAAATGAAAAATTTAGAGACCAAAGGAAATTATTTTACACTTTGCAACAATATTGCCACCTCATTATTTTGGTTTTCTATATATAATATAATGGAAATGTGCTGTACTGCTTCTTTTAAAAAAAATGAGTTTAAATTAATTTCAGCAGTTAGCTATGTGTTTACATAAAGTTAACTATGTTTGCAGCAAATAAAATGTTTATTAATGAAAGCTATTTATTATACAAGAAACATCAAAGAGAAAATTCATCATACAGAAATGTACACTATTGGTGACAGATGGAAAAGTGCATGCAGATTTCTTTGTTTTATTAAAAAAAAGAAGTCAGAAACAATCATACTAAAATTACTGGGTTTTGATCCCTATGATCTTAAATGAGTGAAAAGTTTTTTCTCTGAATTTACAATATGCCATTTAACAGATATGACTAATACACATTAGCAAGCAGGTGGAATGAATGCATTCAGATTTTATTTTACAAGTACTTGTGCTTGACAAATGTGATTTTTAATTTGTTTTTAAGAAGAATTGTCTTCAAATATGGGCTGGGTAGATTGCTGCCAGGTTGCTCTGGTTTTATACACAGTTTCTCTGAATTTGTTTTTAATACCACACAAATTGTTTAAGCCTTCTGTTCTGATAATTAAACACCATAAAATAACATATGTTCTGTTAACATTCAGGAAATGACATTTGAGTCTTTTATTTTATTTTTTAAAATTTTTTGGCTCAATAAATTTTTAAATATATGATTATCATAACCTAATATTGTCTTTGTCTTCACTGCAGTGGATTTCCGATCAAACTTTTCCCCTTCTTTTAATACTTTAGGGAATTTTCAAACGTCGGGATGTTTGGCTGTAATGCCCCAAGATTTGTTCTCCCTGAAAGAAATCATAGTGACAATTTATTAAACTACAGAGCAACCTGGCTTTTAGGGGTCTGCAATTCTAGTTTGTGTTCAATACACCTAGCATTAAATCTTGATTCATTTCATCATAATTATGTTATATTTTTCATGCAATTACTGTAGCTGCCAGTTATCTGATTTTTAAAATCCTAAAATAAGGTTGCAATAGCAAATCAGTGGGGCATTACTTTTCATGTGCAAAAAAAAGCAGGGGGATTTAAAAATTAAAACCTAAGATGCGCCATCAATGGTAAGTACATTTACTATGAAGAAAGTGAAAACCTAAAAAGAAATCACATTTATAAGCTTGCGTTCCCATGTTTATCACCATTCATTCATTCATTCATTCATTCATTCATAGTAAAAATGCAAGGAGACACATAGATACAGGTAGACTTTAAATTTAAAAAATAACTGATGGGAAATAAAACTCCTTGAATCCAAAATGATTTATTCACACAAATTTAATAGGATATATCACAATTGTTTGGTCCATAAATATTTAGGGGAAATAGTTTCTATACAATGCATTTATCAATAAACAAAGAAACATGGACAATTTTGCTAGACCACTTACTGTACTATAAACACGAAGCTCAATATATAAGATTATTGAATTTATCAACTATATCTGAAAGAGTGCACAACTGCTTTCTATGACATGTTTGTCCCCTCTAACAGGATACACCATAAAAAGAGTTTCAGAAATAAGAGGTAAAACAGTACAAAACTAGTGAGGTGTCAAAAGGGCTTAAAACAGTTAATTTAACAAACAACACATATATCCTGATTTTTCACAAACTTACTCCCAAGTTATATCATAAGGCACATAGTAGAACTGAGTTATAATTAGTCTACTTAATAAAGTAGATCTATAGTACCATATATTGTTCTGTCAAAGAACAAAATTTATAAGTATCAATATTTTTACCTGTAAAAGTGTATTAATAAAGATCTCAGCCTTACCAAGGTTGTTTGGTCTGGTTAGTGGTAAATGCCCATAAGGTATTAGAAATAGGAAAAGTCAAGATTTAAGCTCCATAGAAGATGATAACCATACTTGCTAAATATATAATGGCAAACACACCTTTCTTCTATTACAGTGTTAACATCTCTTCCATCATCTTTTTTTTAAAAAATAAGCTACTTTTCTGTGCTAATTTTCTAAAAACCCTGAGCAAAAGTTACAATAATGCACTTTAATGTGGGCAGTGAACTGTCAATATGTAACCACACATTTATACAGCCAAAAAGGACACCTTTAAAATATATTAAATAGCCACTTTCACCACCAAAAGAGAGATTTGATGGGGTCTAAAAAGTGGAATCTATGTGCAAAGTTATTCTTAACAATCCACTAAAAGCAAGATGTAGATCTTGACTGGTTTTTTGTTTTTGTTTCTCAGACTTTCCAAAATCTAATTGTTTTTAACTACAATAAGGGGGAACAAATGAACATTCACCACTGCCCAGACCATTCAGACTTTTAGCTTAATTAAAAAAATTTAAAAAATTAAAGAAAAAAAGAAAAAAAAATTGCTATTGTAAACTAGGAAATGTATTTAGATCAGCATCCACAAGGTCTTCTGAGTTTATCTGCCTCAAAGCTATCCACTGCCAATTCCAAATTTCATAAGAATTCTTCTAATGCATTTTTCTATTATACAAAAGTTAAAAAACTAAAGTATATATTAGAAATATTAATGTACTAAAGATTTAAGTTCATGTATTAAACAAAGTGTCAGATACAATCTCATGAAACATCTAAAATAAATACAAAATAGCATGAATAAAATGTACTAAAATCAGTTTCCTTAAACATCTTAATAAATTATATTTTGCTTATTTCCATCTTCCCTGAAAAAGTTTTAATTCATCGAGAATTGCCTTAGTAATAAACATATGTGTACTTTTAGAACTTCATCCTATACTCACTAAAGTTAATGACAAATCTCCAATTGGCTTTAATGGTGTAGGATCAGGGCCATAGAGTGAATTGTTTTCATTTATTTATTTTTACTTTAAAATCAGTGGCATTTATGGCAGAGATGGAAAAATTGAAATTTCGCCTGGGCAATACTAAAACTTATATTGAATTATTCAGCCTTGTGTCCCAATCCCACAAACAGTCATACAACAGAGTAACCTTACTCATATGAGAAAACTCGTTGAAATCAATGGGACTCTTCATTTGAATAGTTCCTCTGATTTATGCGTTAGTGAGCCTCTTTCAATGAGTCAAGTTACTCTGGAACATAAGCATTTGCAGGATTAGGGCCCTTGGTGTGCATAATGCAGAATTCACAGATCAAGGGCCTGATCTTGCAGTCCTTACCTACACACCAGTCCCGTTGAGCCTAATCCTGCAAGTCCTCCAGCTGTGCCCTACTCCCATTGGTGTCAATGGACATTCCACATGGATGAATGGCTTGCAGGGTTGAGATTATTGACCTGCATGGGAATTTTGGGGGCTCAATGAATACAGGATCAAGCTCTTAACTAATATTTATACGAGAGAAAAAAAAGGAGAAGCAGCATTGACACTTGGAATGCCTCTGTCTATTCCAATTCCTAATTTCATTTGTTTTGTAGGTGTGAAAAATACATAGTATGAAACTTGAACATGTATTATAAAAATAAAGTTAGACTTAGGACTCTGAAACTCCATAAATGCACATACAATCCTGGAGCAGCAAACTATTGGCTTTAAACGAACTGTCAGAGGCTTTCTCGAATTATCAGAGAGGGAATATAATTTTCTTCTCCCTTGTCTCCCCCCAAGATTCTGGAAATAAGTAACATACAATTTTAAGAGGCACTTATTAGAATGATTCATAACTTTCCCTTCAATTGTCTGATGAATTAAAAAAAATCCAAATACAATTTATAGACAAAATATGTTCATTTATAATGGAGACATATTACTGCAAACTCATTTGCCAAGTGGCTGCAGATGCTACACACCAAGCTGTTTGTTTTCCCAAATATTTTGTGGGTTTGTTTAAAAAAAAAAGAGTCTTGTAAATAATAATAAAGAAGAATAAGAATTAAAAAAAAACTCAAATGTTAGAAAAGGTTCGTTAAGGTAGTTTGTGAGGGGCTCCCGGATTCGTGGCTGTCCAAGTTAGAGGTCACTGATGTCACTACAGTGATAGTGGGATTGGTCAGGTCTGTTAAAGTGGTCGCAGTGCCGGGTGGAGTGAGAGCGCCGCTGTCTGCTGAGGGCGGTGCCGGAAGTGACGTGCCATCAGCTTTATCGACACCCCCATTCTCCTGCCGCAAAAGATTCCTTCTGAATTTGGCTCTTGCGTTTTGGAACCAAACCTGCAAACCAATCCCAATTGATTTCTTTACCGATGTTTGCTTTTTGTTTTTGTTTTTGCTTTTATGTATTTTTTATGTTTGTTTTTGTTTGGCAAATTATCTAAGTAACTCTACATCTTTGTTTACTACTAGTTTGCATTGTTTCCGGCATACAAAGGAATCTGTACATTAGGCCCAGCACTGTGGGTGCGGATCAATGGAACATTGAAGCCCATGATAAGGATCTCTTAGAGCAGCCTTGCAGAAGTCTACTCGCCCACTCATCCAAAGAGAGTAACTTTTCTGATGGGCAAGTAACATATCCTTAGGGTGGGGGGGTGTTGTTCCATTACCTAGGTCCCAGGTCATTATGGTAAAGGATGGGTACAGTAAAGATTTTGTGTGTTGGGCTGGTAAAGTTTTGTGACTATTTTTAAAGTCTGAAAACTTAAAAAGGGGAAATGACACCATCTCCTATAGCACTGGTTATTAACATGGGTTTCCTAGTCCTCTTCCCCAGAAAGCTGTGTGTTCCTTTTAAATGTTTTAGGTGACATGTAACATGGACAAACAATTAATGCTAATAGATTCTCCTTTTGCCTCAATCACTGCCCTCTCTCTGCACACTGCACACAGCACTAATACCTCACTTTCATTTCACTGAGCTAGCACACAATGAAAGGGGATTTACAGGGGGGTTTTTTATACTGTGATTTTTGGAGGGGAGTATCTTAGGAAGGGGGGTGACTAACTGTTGACTTCACTGTGTAGGCCCTTAGTGATAGACATGGAGAAAGGGAGCAATCTGGTCCTGGAGGATCACATCAGCCAAAGCTTGTTTGCCATATCCCAGGGAAACCCAGACTTTGCCCAAACAAAGGGCCACAACGACAACTTAAAGGGAGCCCAAAGGCTGCACCTCATTTGTGTAAAATAGAGCAGAATGCTTCTTAATATAGAGATCACCACATGGAGACTGCAAGTCCCAGGATGCATTGCTTCCCTTGCTGGGGCTTGTAGTGTCTGGAGATGGTTCCCTCATATGAAGGATGAGGGTGAGCACAAACCACATTTCAGAATTCTGTGGGCTGAATTTGGGTGGTGAGCTATACACTGGGCACTCCTGTCATATAGTACTTTACCCATTAAGTTCTCTGCAGACTCACGAGGGACACAGCAATATTAGACTAAGAAGAAGAAAATATACATATAACAGTCTAAATAAGGGAGATACTATTGTATTGGCAGGGGAGGGGAATTTTGTCAAGCCTGTGATGGTGGCTTCTTACCTGCAGAACTCTCTTGGTCAGGCCCGTTTTCTGGGCAAGCTGCTTGAGGTCCTTGGCATCTGGGTTGTGGTTGATAGCAAAGTAGGACTTCATGGTGCGGAGCTGGTGGTGTTTGAACGAAGTGCGCATGCGCTTAGTCTTCTGGGATGGGGGGTAAGGCTGCTGGTCTCTGTCCAGGTGATCTGCCTCATTCTCATTACAACCTGATCAGTAAACAACATGACACAACAAGCAGTTGGTGGTGATCATGCATCATACTGTAGTAAATAAAACTAAGGCAAATTTCCAGAATCACACGCTGTTTTTGGAGAAGAAAGAGGGGATTGATCTAATATGGTGTTGGGATGGGCAGGAAATGGTAGTTAGATTAACAAATAAAGGTCAGGAGGATGGCTTTTTCCTGTTCTTAACATTTATTATGCCAACCCTCCAAGGCTCACATCTGCTAAGGAAACAGTATATTGAGGGCAGACCTGCCAAGTTTCACTCCTTTGGTATTAATTTTCAGGTCCCCCTGGTGATGAAAGGTTTTGTTATGTTTCCAAAGAGTCATTTAAAATTTCACTCATTGAAACTGTCCTAGCTTGAGAGAAGAGTAAAGATCAAACCAACATTTTGACTACTCCCAAATCACCAGCAGGCAAAAAAAGAAGCATTAGATGGGAAGGTGGGAAGGCTTGTTTTGACAAGCATAAATACTGAACTGTTTGTTGATAAAACCCAAAATAAATGCATTTGGAATCTGCCTATCATTTTATATGGAAAGTGTTGGGGCTGGTGCCTGCAATGTTACCACAGCTAGACTAGCACCTACATAGACCATTCTGCAGAATGGCCAATTACCAGACCACAGACCTAAACATCTGCCTTGATTTGATGACGTCTAAAGTTGTTAAAGTGACTTTGAATGAGAAATATATTACAGATTACTGCCTCGTGGGTGTGAGTTGCACACCAGGCCATTGGTAGTGCTGGGTACCATGGTGTCACTGCTTATGCTTGGGACAAGAATGACACAAATACTAAGAAAAATAACAAAGTCATCCATGTTTTACTTTTTGGCCTGAAAAATAATGTGATAACTTTCAGGATTATATTCTACAAAGCTAGCTCAATCACACAGAGGGCCAACCAGATTGTCACATAACAAAGAATATGAATTTTTTAAAAAGCCTAATTTAAAAATGGTTAAGAATGTACCATGTAAATTAGCCCTGGCTTCATTCATTCTTCATTTGAATTTCTTTTGGTCTACTTCCCTACAGTTGGATTTATTAACTAGTCTTAGCTAAGCCCCAGACCTCTCTCCCCCCTCCTCATATAAAAAGCACACAGTTAGCACTTTGGATTGAATCAGTCAACAGAGCCTGTGAGACTTGCAGTGCTAAAAAGAGGTAAAAAGTACTTTCAACTACCCCAAAAATAAAAAGCCCAATTCTTCTCAGAGCTTTGCTCCCTACTGAATTAAGAGACAAGTCAAACAGTTACATATGGTAGCTGCACAACACATAAACAAAGGATCAGATGAATGCTCACAGAGGATGGAAGAGATTCTAGCTGCAATTATAGTCATATCTGTACTTTCAAATAAAATAAACTAACAGTTCTGAAACCATCTGGAAGTGGAAATTACCTTGGAAGTAACTTAAGACCAAGTTTCCAATATTTCTACTCTTGCTGAACAACACTTTATTCCACATGCAGTCCTACTGCCTTTACTGTTTGAGCAGTAAAATACTATTCATGGTGAACAAGGATATCAAAAGAAGTTATCTAAGAAGTTATTCTAGCCAATTGCAGACCATTTTTTATTAAGGTATTCAAGTTATGCAGCAACAATGCCAATTTATCTGACTGTCTAGCCTAGCCTCTTATAGCACATTCATCACCGTTGTTTCTGAGCAGTTATTTATTTATTATGTCTTGGCTTTTCCAAGGTGCTAAGTCAATGGGACATGGGCTCATTACCTCAGGTGCCTTTGACAATCCCACAGTCCATTCTCTAAATGGTTGAAATAGCATTGTGTGGCTTAAAATGCTACATTAGTCCCTGAAAAATGAGTCTATAGCTCAAATTCAGGCAATTCATCACTGCATGTTTCTTTTTTTTTAGTGGCCAGCACACTACACTTCCCATTGCCAAGATCTCACCAAATACACTTTGCACAGTTATTGCATTTACACACCATGAGAGAACGAGTTCTTGAACAATAGCTGTGCAAAACATTGCCCTAGGGAAAGAAATATTGCCTTCATTGTGAGATCACTTATACTCTTCAGATTTGATGACCTTTCTGTCCCTTGGACAATTGTTCAACACAGTTTCTCTCAACATAGAAATTATTTCTAATATACAGTAGCTAATATGGATCAAGTAAATTAGTTATAGGGCATTTATCACTGCAGTATCTGAGTCCCTCACAAATATTAATGGTGTTAGCTTCATACCCCTCTGAAGTATTGTTAGGTCTCCAGTTTATGGTTGAGGAACAGATAAATAAAGCGATTCAGTGGTTCATCCAAGGTCACAAAAGAGGACTGTGTCAGAGCCAAGAATAAAACCCAGTTCTCCTAGAGCCTAGCCACAACACTATCCTGCCTCTTTATGTGTGTGCAAATATATACACATACACGTACATATACATAATCTAAGCAAGATTAATATAATTTTGTTTGAAAATAAACTTTTTCTCCATTGTATAATCAAATTGTTTGCTGAATCACAGCTAGAGACACATTTAATTCGATTTTTAGAAGTTTGGGTTGTTTCCATAATGCCCTACACCTTGCAGTATGAATAGGATGCTATGTGTGTTTTGAATAAGGAAGCATCTTGATTTATTGGAAAGGTAAATTTTTGCCCCTCTTCAGATTCTCTCTTCTCAGTTACAGTCTAGATTTTAACACAACAAAATAGATTCCTTTGCCTAGCTGCAGAGTGCAGTCCGAAACTTGATAAGTTTTAGCACAAACAGGCTATGGAAATGTTTGTTATGATCTAATGTTCAGAGATGTTTTCACAGTGAATTACAGCTAAGAGACAAAACAATCACTGAGCACTAGTGTCCATGTTCAGAAACCCATCAGGGTGTAAAACTGCAGTTAAACAGGTCTAAATTTTGGCTTTAGTAAATGATCAGGCTTCTGATAAACGTTATTTAACGAGTTTTCAGCCTTTACCTGGGAAGCACGCCTGCCGACAGATACCACTGGGGGTCACTAACACATTCATTTAGCAGTTCGAACATGTTGGAGTTTGAAAAGTAGGAAGAGCAATATTTTAGAGGTGGAAAAACGTACTGGCTTTCTTTCGTACAGTATGTAGTGAAAGGCCCCTAAAGGGAAAAAAGTCTTTTTGCTGCCCAGTCACATACAATTGAAAGTGATATTTAGCGAGGTCTTTTAAAACCAAATCCATCCTGCCTGAGTAAAGACTTTCACTTCATCCTTTCTATCCTGTTGCGTTGAATTACCGTAGATTAGAGAATCAGTACCCAGGTTTCCAGCTAAACCATTAGTTAGATATGCAAAAGGCCAGCACATGTTGTGGCTAATATCTAGAGAAAGATACCCTAGAATACTGCCTTTTAGACTCTTCCCTGCTTCGGGAAAGTATAAGTGTTTAGATTCGTCACCGTTTGGAGACAACAATTACATGCAAAAATAGTTCTCAATCCTGAACCCAAGGGCGAACGAGGAAAAATGTGTGTTTTATTTAATGGCTGCCTATTGCAGAGCTGTTTTTTTCCCTTTCAAATAACAATTATATCTAGTTCAAGTCGTTTATAACCATCAGAGATTCTGTGGCTTTCTTGCGTGTTAAATTGGTTAATGGTTGGAATTATCCGCGCCAGACCGTCTTTAGTTGCAAAATGTACTTTCTGGAGACCACGTGCCAGCATTGGGTTTCCGGAGTCTTCCCCGCAAACCCCCCACCCCCCTCAAAATGATCTGCTAAAGCTACAAAAATGACGTTGGCTGATCCTGAAAGAAGCCGGTCCGAAGCAACTCCGCTTTACTCGGACACATCCCCGTGTAAACTCTGCATTCCCATTTAGGTGAGCTACATCTGGTCTCCTAGTCATGAGGCTTTTAAACCCCCTTGGCAGAGAGGGGCCCCGCTAACTAACTGGGGATGAGGCGAGGAAAGAAAGAAAAGACTTTTGACCCTCCCGCAAACACCCCATTTGTCTTTAAAAACGCGTTTCACTGCGCCCCACGTTGGCGTTTAAAGTATTTTTGCTGTTGCCGATTTTGTTCGCCTTTCCCCAGGCTTATGAACCGAATTCTCCCAGTTGATGGCTTCTAGAGGGCTGGTTTCTTGGGCTCTGGGGGGAGAGGGGCTCGGGCGATTGTATGCGACTGAGGAATAACATGGACCCAAAACTGAACTCCTGTCTCACTCGGCCTGGGCTGCAGGTTCCCCAGCCTGTAGGGGGTTGATTGGGAGCTGCTCGGTGGCCAGGGATTCCAATGTCATCTTCAATTAACAAAGAACAATTAACGCACTGATCGCCCGGCTCCACGGTCCACGCATCAGAGGAGCTGAACTATCCTCGTCCACTGAAGCCTCTTCACAAACAGCCCCGAAGAGAAGAGCCCGCCCGGGGCGGGGAGAGCCGGGGAGGGGTGTCCCCGGGGCAGCGGGTTGAACTCAGGGCGGAATTCCAGGCCGGAGCTGGTGCGTTTTCATGGCGCTCAGAGCAGTTTCTTCCCAACGAAATCGACGGGTCCCCTTTTCCGTGCCCCACTGTCCTCGAGCACCCCCCGTCCCAGGACATGGACACCCCGGCCACAGCCTCCCCCCGTCACACTGCAGAGCACCGCCCGGAATGGGAGTGAAAAGTCCTGCTGCCTACCCGGGGAAACACAACGCTGCTCACTAGCCCCCACCGCCTCCCTTCCATCCCGTGTCACTGGGCAATTTCCTGAAGAAACCGAGACTCACTAGACGCATTGGGATCGGGCCATTGCAAATTCGCTTCGTTTTTTCCTCAACCCGGTGTGACTGGCCTGGAACTCCGGAGTCCGGGCCCGTGGCGCTCTGGGGCGCAGGGGTGGTTCTGATATTTGGACAACAACGGTACGAAGGTGAAAAGCGTGTCGGGGCTCGGCTGTTGTCCCTTCCTTTCCTGGGGATACCCCGCTCGCTAATCTACTCGTCAGTGTCCTGGGGATTCAGGTGCGGGCCTGCGGAAACCAGCCCTGTTTCCTCCCGATTTACTGTCTGTTGATCAGTTTGGGTGACCAAGAACTGGGGCCCGCGAGCGGTGGAGGGTTTGATTCCGAAACAATCAAAGCAACCACACACCTGCGGAGACGTGGGGCTGGGTTTGGGGACGGGGCGGGGGGGGGGGGGTGTTGTCTTCACCCTGGGAAGTGACTGTCTGGGTATTTGACATTAATGGAGGGAGACAGCTTTTTAGAAGGGCTTCTGTTCGCTTTCCTGCACATGCTCCAACCCTCAGAGGACGGTTGGTTGGATTTTCCGATGGTTAAGCAAGCTGTGGCCTGGCTGACTTACAGGCACTGCCTGGCTGGGGAGGGGAGGCTGAGAAGGCCCCTTTCCGTTGGGGGGGGGGGTAGGTTCGGGGCGCTGGTCTCACCTGAGTTGTAACTCACGATGTCCACTCCTAGAGCCGGGCTTTTTCTCTTCCTGGGCCTCCCTTTCTGGACTGTGCCCGTGCCATTGAAGTAAGGCAGCGCCAGCCCTCCGCTCTTGGCAGCCAGCTCCGTATAGCTCAACTGAGGCGGGTATTCGCCTTGCAAAAGGGTCTCGAAATGGGCCCTGCAGTAAACCAGGTTGTCCTTCATGCCAAAGTGATCGCCTGTGGTCAGAGTCTTGTTGCAGGTGGTGCAGGTGAAGCAGCTCAAGTGATAAACCGACTCCCTGGCTCTCATGACCATTTCGGAGGCTGAGATCCCAAGGTGGCAGCGGGCACATCTCTGCACGGAGAACCTTCTGAGGGAAACAGAGAAGTGGGCATCAACCAGAAACGTGCTAGGTCCTGCCCAACCCCCGGGTGCTGCCCAACTCCCCTGACCTGTATCACGCCCTCCCCCCGCCTCCCGTTCTGCCCCTGAACTGAGACCCTAACAATATTTGCTCCCCAGATCTTGCAGCTAGACACGCTTCTACACAACCCTCCGAGAAGGGCCTTCACGGTAGGCCTCTTCTGAAGCCCCCGCCCTGGCTAATGTAAACTCTTGGAGCTTGTTAGAAACTCTGTGTATGAGAAAAGGAGAATGGGCCAGAAAAAGTCCACTTGAATTGTCTCAGGAAACTGATCTTTCTGCCTGTGTGATTTTTTTAAAAAAATATTTTACAACATCTGGACTAGCGTTAATTGGGAGAAAACTTTGAGTCTCACTTCCCTTCCCTTCCTTAAACCCTAAACCGGATTGAGAGGCTGGGAGCGGAGAGAACTGGGCAGCGGGGGGGAGGGGGGGGTGCAGAAAATCAAAACAAATCAAGCAAGCCACGAAACTGCGCTCTGCTGGGATTCTGCCTGTCTAGAGCCACTGATCGATGCGAATTCAAAAGCTAGTCGTGAGATGCAAGGAGTTGATTCGATTTAACAGAAAGGATGGTTTGTTGTGCCAATAAGAGCTGCCTCTGCTATTCTTTTCAGCGTCTCTCCAACGGTTTTACCATTAGCTTAGATACCCAGCCAGCGCAGGAGGGTGACCCCTGCTCTTGGGAAACGGGAAAGAAACATACACGCTACAGCGAAACTTTTGTGTGAAAGATCCCACAGCACCTAGACCAGTGGGGAAGTGACTATCTCCTGTTGTGGTTTATACCTTACTCTGCTTTAACTTTGTCTCTCTTGAAAATGTCAATCAGGATTTTACAAATGGGGCACATTTGATGCAATTCCCGTAAAGCCACGTGTATATAAACGAGGTGTCTCCGCCCATAAGAAGCTCTCCCTAGCTGGAGATGGGCGGTTTAGCTGCAGCTGTTCTGGGGAGTGATGTGCATTTGAACCGATAGAGTCTGGGTGCTGTACCTGTAATAATCCTCCTTGCAGTAAATACTGCCGTCCTTGGCAAAGCAGGTGAGTTCTGACTCCAAAGCCAGTTTACATTCACAGCATTTAAGACACCTGAGGTGCCATTGTTTGTCAACAGCCAGCAGGTAATATCTGTCTGAGATCTTCCCTCCACAACCAGCACACAAAGCAGGCTTCTCGGGGCTCAGTGGAGGCATGTTCTGCAAAACAACCACACCAAAGGGGATGAGAAAGCAAATCAAGACAAGCGGGCGGTGTGAGGCTTTGACTGGGGTTGAAGCAAGGACCAAGGGCTGGGCTCCCAGAAAGACCCCCCCAGCTCTATGGAACCGAACTGGGGGCCAGTCTATCTCCCCTAGGGAAGTATTGATTAGGACACAATTTGTGAGTTTAGTCCATTAAACCTTCTCTAATGAGGTAACTTAATTTCAGTACTTGTAGCCCGGTGTTTAGGCCTCACTAGGAAACGAGAACGGATTGTTTGTTTTCCAGTCCTGGGGAAGTTACAGCGTTGGCTGTAGCTTCCCCGTTAGCTTTAAAATTGCACCTTTTGGTGCTACGAAATCTAGACTAGCGAGTATTTTACAGGTAGGAAAATATCGCCTGGCTACCCTGGAAATTTACATCCGTGGAGACACTCCCAATTCGAATTCCTGTTCAATTTGAATACCGCTTCAACTATTTCAAATCCCGCCTCTAAATACAAATAGGCCACTTAACGCAGAAATGCAGGGGAAATAGCGAAGACTTTAATTGAGGACAATCAAAAAGTTGGAGAGTGATCCTAATGGAAAGGTTCCCCCCTTAAAATTATTGTCTTTCATTAACAAACTTTTTCAAGTTTCCGTTAGCCTGTTTTCCATAAGAAATCCCAGTAATAAGAAACGGAGATGGAGGAAGAGTGTACATACCAGAATAACCCCTCCCACACACACACCCCAATTCAAAATAGCGAGGTTTTGGTTTTTGTTAGGAATAGAAAAACCCCATCTTCGTCTTCTCGTCCCCGAATTCTTTTAGCTGAAAATGCAAACGCAGTTCAATGGGATTTTCCTTTTTGTAACAAACGGGGGGATGAGTTGAATGAACATTGCAAAACCCTCGCGAGTTTATTTAACAGGAGGAGGGGGAAACCCTTAAAGCGGTAGAGCAGTCCCCCCGGGCGGTAACTTGTGTTCCGGAGCTCAAGGGAAGTCCTACAAGTAGGAGAAAGGCTCGCTCTGCAGAAGATATTGCATGAAGCTAGGGGACCGTTTCTCCCGGCGAGGGGTATTATCAGTGTTAAGAAAAGCGATATTAATTCCAGGCAATGTATCGGAAGAAACAACATTTAGCAGGGCCTCTCCCTTTTCAGACCTTAAAGCTACATTTTCATTTGAAACACCGCCCCTCGCCCCGAAGAAAACAAACTATTGTGCAGCGAAGATTTCCACCGTTCAATTTGGAAAGGGTAAAAACGCACCTTTTCCAAACCCGGCCTGTAAACGAGCAAGCAAGGCTCCCCCTGCAAACTACGTAGGACTCCGCGGTCTGCTTCGCCGTAATGAGTTAAAACGTGTCCCTCGGATGAAACTTAAAATATCTCCCCTTTTATGACTCAGATGAGCTCTCTCTCTCTCGCTCTCGCTCTCACACACACACAAATATTAGGCGACTACATGGCTCAGCCTCCCTGCAGAACAGACTCCATTAGAGAGCGGTTGGTGTTTAACGTGAGTCTCAGAAATGTTGCTAAACTTAAGGGGTGTGAGGGAATGGAGGAGGGAGGGAAGCAAAGTCTCTCCCCCCCAGACTGTCTATCGGGGTTCAGGCTCGTATCTTGCAGTGGTTCCCTTTAAAGGGGTACGAGCTTCTTTCTTACCGTTTCCCGGCCGTTCATCTGTCCGCCTTTGGCCAGGCGGGACTCGGTCCTGGATCTCCTCTCCATCTCCTCCATGATTCCTTGGATGTGGCCTCCGGAGATCCCGTGGAAAAGCATGGCTGGGGGACGGAAAGGGCAAGTGTTTTCTTCTGCTCTGCACCCCACTATTTCCATATACAGACCCCAGAGTCTTTAGATCATCCAAAAGGTCTACACCACGGCGCGGGCAGAGGGAGATCGCAATAGTGGCTTCTCTTTGCACAAGCACCGAGGGCTTCCTGAAGATGTGCAGAAAACAAACAAGGGGGAGAGGAAAAAGAATAGAATACGAATAACAAACCAAAGCAAAACAAAACACCCAAGCAGGAGGATCTGTTCCTGCGCTGGAGAGCGGGGGCTCCTGGCTGAAGAGACTTGGAACTAGGGGCAGCCAAATCGGTCGGGAGAGGAAATAGTTTGGAGCACAAAGAAAGCCAAAAGAAGTGCTATTTTCAGCAGTCCCTGGTTGCTTTAAAGTTCCCAGTGCCTGTAGGTTGGATTTGGGACTGCTGCTTTCCGGAGCTCTGTCCAATTTGTTAAGAGACTAAAGCCAGCCCATTTCGGATAATTTAGTAGGAGGAGTTCTCTCCCCAGAGCCGCCACTGATTTTTATTCAGACAACAAAGACCTGTCATCCTCCTCCCAACCCCCGGTGATGGGCGAGCGGTGACAAACATGCCAGTTGGGGATGGTGGGTGGGGTGGGATCTATACCCCCAGCCCCCCCCATACCCACCCACCCCACCCCCACTCCCAGGGACGAGGGAAACTCAGAGCATCCTGTGCGGGGCTGGTGAGCTAAGAAGTGGGTTGGTGGGTCGCTCCCTTCCCAGCGCCCCCCTCCCCCGCTTTGCCCATAGAAGTGCAGGATCGTGCCGTGGTTTATTGTCTCCCTGGACGGCGCCGAATGGCCACGGCCGCCTGGAGACCCCAGATCCCTCCCCCTTTTTGGGGGGCCCTTGGGTGGCGGCAGGAAAATGGGGGAGGACATCTTCGGGGGCGTAGGTGGAGGTTACCGCGGGGGGGAGCCGTGTAATTAACAGCGGTCTAATTAACCAAAGAGCATTAAGCCACCCCCCCCCTCCAGTTATTGTGTCCGCAGAAATGAGGCTGGATAATTAGCCCCCCTCGTGTCGCGGGGAGCCAGGTTTCCACGTGGCCGGGGCAGAGAGCGCAGGCTGGGGGGAGCGCCGGGCACCTTGCTCCCGCCCAGCCGCCGGGGGATCCGTCACCTCCCCGCATCCCCCCGGGGTGAAGCGGAAACTTCCAGCCTCACTGGGCAAGCAAAGCCCAGTCGCAGCCCCGGTCTGGGCCGTGAGCTGGCGAGGGGAGCAGGGGGGAAGCCAGCCCTGGAACCGCTCCGCGCCCCGACACCCCCCGGCCGGGAGGTGCCAGCGAGCGCTGTGTGCAGGGGCCGGGTGGGACAGTCAGCCTGGGCCAGCTCTCGCTTCTCCCCACTTACTTTTCACACCATTCCCCGCCTCGCCTCTCCCTGCAACAGCTGCAGGCTGTTTCCTGACACCTCAATCCCCGCTGCAGGATCTTCCTGGCGGCGGTTCTGCTCCCCTGGCTCCCTTCGGGGCCTTCCGCCCTCCACTCCGGCGTGACTCGTGAAAACACCCCCTCCGGCCCCCGTTTCCTTTCGAACCGGGAGTCCCCGCCCATGTAACCCCCAAACCCTCCCTCCTCTTTCGCCCCAAGTAGCTGAAGCGAACGTTAGTTGCAGATCGAGGGTTGCTACATTCCTCCCCTGCCAGAATACAACTCATAAAACACAATTTCACACAAAGATGGAGCCAATCAAGTGAAATAAGCCGGGATTTTTTTCTCTGTTGGCACACTAGACCCTGGACAGCAGGGCTGCTATTTACTGTAAGTAATGTAATTAGCCCTTTTGGATGGAAATCAATTTTTTTGTCGTTTTGGGGTTTTTTTTTCAATAGGAGGGTAATTGCTATCAAACGATACGGCAGACACAAAAGGGCCAGGGATTCTCCCTTAAAAATGGGTAGTTCCTCTCACAAATCGCAGTTTCCTGAAAAGCAGCCCACGCCTGGGAAAAAGGGGGTGGGGATGCTCAGAGGAGTAGGTTCTCCTTGGAGAAAACAAGTCAATTAGCACAACAAGCCACCAGAAAAAGGTAAACAAGGCGATTCACGCCGGGCTGCGGCGGGTGTCGTTTGCGGTGGAATTTCCTAACTTTCAGTGTATTAATTTCTTTATCACCGTGCTGCCAAAAGCAGGCCAGGAAAGGAAAACGTTGTCTCTCCACTCGCTTTGTCCCCCAAGAAAACACAGCTGGGGGTGGAAATCTATACAAGGAAGGATTTCCCCGCGAGCGTGGGGAGAGGAGGCTTTAGGAAAGGACTCCAGAAGTAACGGCTTTGGTGCCTAATTATAAAGATTGCAATAAAAGAGGAAAAGGCTAAAAGAGGAAAAGGGGGATGAACTCTGCTCTCCCCAAAGAAGAGATGTAAACAGTTTGCAGAAAGTGTGTGTGGACACATGCACACACCTATGCGAGAGATGAGGTGTGTGCACGCATATCTAGATAGTTTGTGGCGTATTGTAGATTACAGAGCTATTTGGGGAATGATTACAAATCTATTCTAAACAGGGATGATATCAATATCCCCTTCACTGATGCATCCGACGAAGTGGGTATTAGCCCACGAAAGCTTATGCTTCAATACTTTAGTCTTTAAGGTGCCACAGGACTCTTTGTTACTTCTGCAATTCCAGACTAACAGGGCTACCTCGCTGATTCTATAAATATCCCCGTTATCACTGTAAATGTGAACTCCTCTTTGCATGCAGTGTTTCTATATCCCCTTCCACATATTTCCGTAGCAGTGGTAACAAACCATGCCCTAACTAACTAGCGTCCCCCTGTTTTCGGGTTTACGAAAACGACCAGGATTGCCCCGAAAGGCCCTATTTTCTTGCGTTTGGAATAGATACGGGCTTGGAGGGACCCTAATCCGCTGGGTGTGTGTTTCGCTCCTCAGCCGGGCCCGCTCGAGCCCTGGCCTAGGTGTGGCTGTTCTCTGCCCTCCTGACTGATGCTGAGGCCGAGCAAACGCATCGCCCGTGCGTGCCCGGAGCCTAGGGAGGAGTGGTTTGGTGCGAGTGCACCTCTGGGACCACAATGAAAAGAAAGGCTGGTCTCCGTGCCCGGAAGCGAGTACAATGAGCGGCTGGTTTCCCCCCACCGGCTCACTCCTCCGAAAGTGGCTTCTTCTTGCCCTCTCCCCGTGCCAGCGGAAGCGGGGTTTAAAGAACCAGCTCCCGGGCGCTTTCAGGCGAAGTGCCCTCGAGAAGTTGAAGCGCTCGCTCCCCTTTTCTTCTGCTAATGGCTCTTTGCTGGGTTCAATCAAAAACGGGCAGGTGCAGGGGCGAAAGCTCCCGAGAGAGAGACTAACCCCCCTCCCCCCAACCATGTGTTACATTTCGATCACGATGTTAGCTCAATGGCGCTATTAGGAATAATTGGGCAGATCCCATAACAAAACTCAGAAGTGACTAAACTCGTTACAATTGGGCGCACTTAATTAATTAGAGCCCTTTTCTTTCTGCTCCATCAGCTACGGCGAAGGAGACACTAGCTGCCGCTGCTCCAGCAAAGAAGGCCAGGGGTTTCTTAAGCTTGTTCTCGTTAACATCCTAATGCTGGCAGACCGCTCCTGACCTAGAGCGACACGAAAAGTTTGTTGCTCGCATCCAACGCGGCGTCCTCCTTTGCGAAAGGCCCGTGGTAGAGCAAGGTAAAAATCGGTTTCAATATTCCTAAGATGTCATTTCTCTCTGCACATTGCGACTCTGCTGCTCTCAGGCAGGGTGGCGGGCGACAGACAGCTGGCTCCCGGCGGAGTTTTGCGGAGTTGGTTGGGTGGGAAGAGAGAATTCACCATTTAAAACCAACCCGAGAGGAAAGTTCACATCCGAGCGAACGATTCTCCTCCGGGAATCGATTTACACCCGTGCCCCGCTGATTCTGAATTTGGTTTCTCATTTCACACGGCCTCTCTCCCCCACACCGCCTCTGACTGTCAATGGCATTTTAGGAAGGCTACAGTGATGCTGCGTAATACCCAGGCTATGTTCATCTCGTGCTATGCGGTTTGAGACTTGCCCTTCAAGACAGAACCAGGGTGCGGCTCGGACTCCTGGGCTAAAGGGGTGAGATGGAGTCTCTTGTTTTTGAAATCATCCCAGCAGGTAACGTATCGCGACCCGGAGCGCTTTGCGGTGGTCACAAAACGCGCCTCCGCTTCCATGAAACCACTTTCAGCGTTGCAATTAACACGCGCCCAGGGCAGATTTCAGGCGTGCGAACGCGATCATTTGGATCCGTTTTGCTACCGAGACCGTGTTCCCCTTTGCCACGGGTTACAGCCTCAAGCCTGTTAAAGCGTGAACGGATCTTGTGTCTAACTCTGAGGATTTAGGACAAGGTCTTCATACAAATTAATAACCGCCAAATAATAATTAGAAGAAGTGGGAGGGTATTCACGCAGGCGGGTCCTTTTAAGCAGAGGAGGTTTTACCTTAAATCAAGCGTTTGCTCGTTTGGGGAGAATAGCACCGTGGCAATGCCAGAGGGTGTGTCGGGCTGCTTAGTGCTACTCTGGCGAGCCGGATCAAGGGTCGGACAGCTGACCACAGACCCCAAACCCAGCAATCCGCATACCGCCCCTTTCAGGAGCCCCAACTTTCCCTGCCATTTCCAATGTCATGGACTCCGGAACATTAAATAAACTAACAAACAAACACCACCCCTCTCCCCGAAGCAGCAGCACCATTGATCCTGGTGCCTTCGCGTGCGGTGGCTCCAGTGAAATCTATTTTCAGAGCCTAATGCTGTTCTCTGCTCTCGGAGGTAGTGAGGGGATAAAGGCTTTTAACGATCAATTTAATCACCCCCCACAAAATCCACGGCTAATACAAGCACTTTAGGCACAAAGCAGGAAAATCTGGACGTCGTTACGTCCCTTCTGCAGTGGCCTCGGAGGTAGCTGCTTTCGGCATTTAAATGAATTGCGTTTTAAGGAAACGATATTGTCGTGTAAATATCCGCTTCGAGGTCAAGAATAGCCTCTCTGCCAGCACCACCTTTTCCCTACCAGGTGAAGGCTGCTCGGATTCCCAGAAATATTCTGCAGGCAACTTTGGAGTGATACAGAAATGGAGAAAGCGGGCGCATTACGAGAGACACAAAACCAGCCTCTCTTTCCCAGGCTGGCTGCACGGTGGCTCTTGTAACACAAACACAGATTATCTTTATCTATAGAACAATTGGAGGGAAATCCCCCGCCAGAGCAAAGTGCTTGTATCGCCCGATAACCTGGCCATGTGCGCGTATTGATGGGCGTGAGGAGCGGTTATTTTAATTACAAACAATGCGGTACAGTAATGCCAAACGCACAGCCAAATGGGGAGTCACAACATCACACATCCAAAAGAAATAAAGGGGGGGGGCGAGATGATAGCCCGGCACCGACCTGCGTGGAGGGGCTCAGGGCTGATAGCTTGTTAATTGTTGTCTCTGCGCCTGGTTGTAATCAGAACAAGGACGCAGGAAGCTTCCCAGGGAACGGGTCATGTTTTAGTGTATTCGGTAAAGAAGCTTCAAAAAAAAAAAAAAAAAACACCCTCCCCAAAAAACCTCCCCCTCCCGGCCTCTCTTCTATTAAGAAGAATGGCTCAATCTTCGAAGGCTGCCATTGCTAGATTAAAACACACTCACATGCACCAAATGTCGCCTACGAATACACCTGGGGAAAAGCCCATTCTGTGCGGCTCACACACACAAAAGCAAGCAAATGACACCCGTGAGGTCTAAATAGCTGTATTCTTAGCAAAGACTCAGGCAGGATCTTACCTTAAGACCTTAGCAGCTTCCCCCCAAATTGGTCCCTTCTTAATGAGGGAGGAATGGGTTTTGGAAGGAGACGCGCCGTAATGATCTAGCCAGTAGATGGAGGTTGTTCCTTGTTCCTAGCGGAGAATCCTTGTGTTAATTAAAATCAACAAGCTGCTTGGTGGAAAGAGATTTTTCCTCTCCCTGCCCCACGCCACAGCCTCTACCACAGACTTGACGTGAATTTCTAACCTCTGACCTCCTACCAATAGACACTTTATACCTGCCCTTTGCCTTTGTGTTTACTCTTCACGATGGTTTTTAAACAAAACAAACAACAAAAGCATGATAAAAAGAAAACCCACCTCCCAAGGGTTTCCCTGGAAGGTAGCTGGATTGCTGGGTTTCCCTGGAATAGCTCTCTCATCAGTAATCTCTCCTGCTATAGCGCTCCCTCCTCGGTAATCAGGTGGGGTGCCAATGGTTGTAATAAAACTAGTAAATCAAATAACATTAGGATTTTTTAAAGCAGCCAGGCTGCTAAAGTATTGCACAATTTCCCCATCCTGTCATCCCTTCGCTCTGTGCCTATTCACAGCTGAGCGGTGTTGGGGCCATCCCTGTACTTTTTGTGAACATGGTGCGGAACCAGCCCTGGGATGTATCTGTCATAGAAAGAACCCCTCTCACATGGAGTCTCTAAACAGCCAACTTCAGCCTGATGCGATGGGATATGATGTGCGGATGCAGGGAATAACCTCGCACTGCCAAATCCGACAGAATGGGGAGTTGTCACACAAAACATCGCAGCCAGACCTCGGATGATTGTAAAACTGAATCCAATTGAACCCATTAGAATAAAATCAGATGCCAGGGAGAATTGGAATCATTGCTGCTTAGGTGAGGGCACGGATGACAACGGATCCACTGCCTCAAAACGATAGAAAAACATGGATCAGCGAGTCATTTTTAAGAGTCATTCTTCTTACAGGGCCACGCAAAAACCCGGGAGCCCGGGGTTTCAGCCATGCGCTTAGGGGAGAGCAGAATTTCTCCCCAATTCTTTACAGGATGGTTTTCCGGGGTTTCCGGTAAGAATGCTAGCGGCGGGGGCAGTTGGTTCTGGATCAGAAATATTAGATGACCCCCACACACACCCCTTCCTCCTGTGATAGTTTCAACTCCTCTCTCCTAAGCAACGTGGCCATTTAGTGTCTGTCGCCAGATTGAATCTTTATTCCAAACAGCAAAGAATGCTAAGGGCCTTACAAAGTCAAAAATAACGCTTTTGTGGTACAGTCACCGACGACAGTCTGCAAGGGTCTGAAAGCAATTAATTCGTCACGTGTCAGGTCGGTTCCGCGCCAGGAATGGGCTAGGGCTGATGATGCACTCTTTGGCAGTTCAGCAAGTCCCCTAGTTTGCCTAGACTCTGGCAGTTGTGGTAGTTGTCAACAAACCGCTGCTGGTGTGAACCGAGTTCACGCTGCAGACAAAATAATAGCAGCGTGTCAGTGAAGTGTTCCTCTCCACGCCACGACTGAAATGGGAATCGCGTCAGTAATCCCACGGCTGGTGAAGGCTCCGCTCCTGGTGTATTTAATCTCTCCCTCCCCGGTCCTTACAAATAGCTAGATGGCTTGTATAACAATGCAGGGAAATGTCATGGTGGCTGCTTGAAATCAGAGTTTCTGGGGTGACACTCGGGAAAGTGTTAATTTCAGTTCCCATAGTATTTGGACCTGCCGTAAACACCGCTATCTCGTGTTAGAACAACTCATCAGAAGTGACTGATGAAGCAGGTGTCAAGGAGGGAAAGTCATTAAAGTGCTACAATACTAAAAGCGTCGCAGTCTTTTTGCAGGATGGGTATTTGGTGGGCGGGTGATAAAAAAAGAGATACACGAAATTTGACTTATTGACATGAAGGGGCTTCAGGTCTACTTTGCTTTCTTAACATGCCGGGAGGTGACACGTTTTTTAAAAGTTTTCCATCGAATCCACTTACAACCAGGGAGCTTAAAGTCAGCCCCGCCAACGGCAGGAACAATCCTGAAGAGCTTTAATCACAGCACCGGCATCTCTCTATCTGCCTTGAAATTGGCCAGGTGCATGAATAGATAAGCAGGGAAAGGTCTATTTAAGTGGGCTTGTTCTAGTTTGAAGCTTCTTGGGACACCTGCACCTTCTGTATCTTTTCTTTTCTGTTTACTTTGAAGGAGCCTGTTTCTTGCCCCATGACAATACATATTAATGCATTGCTGCTGTTGCCAGGCTATGTCTGCATTAGCTACTTTGGAAAAACCCGTGTTCCCCTCACAAAACAGAAATGGGCAAAGAGAGATTCCGTTCTAAAGTGAGCTCCAGCCGTTTATATGGCCAGATGTATTGCCCTTTCCATACGCAAAACGCATGCAAAGGAGCTTTCGATGCATTTCCCCCATCTAACGATTTCGTTTAGAAAATATCATATATACAACATATATCCTCTGCCAATTACCGACGCCCTAATGGGAGCAGAAGGCAGAGGAATAGGCAAGGCTTATAATAAGCTACCTGCTGCGTCATGCCTAACTAATGTCATGCTTTATTTCATTGTTGTTATTGTTGCAGAGATGACATAACTAGACCTTACATTGTAAAGTCTCCTCCTAATAACATAACCAAAAACGATGGATCCCCCTATGTTGACACCAGAGGAACCAGTTTCTTGTGGGTCCCTTCTATTATAGTATCTAGCATTTGATTCCCCGAGCCACAAAACGGATGAGATTCTACCTTTGGATACTTTTAAGTGCAGCAGATCAGTTTAGGATTTTTACACCTCCATTTCCCTGCAATAAAAATATTCCTCTCTGTATTTGCATGCATACACGGGACTATCTAAACGCTCCTAAGAACCTTAAACGTTAATTTTCTCTTTTTTGCTAGATCGGTGATTCCAAGGACGTTCAGCTATTTGTACACATTCTGTTTCGTGGCTTCAGTCTATTTACTTGCCAGACGTGAATGTTCATTTAGATCCAATTACTAAAATGAGGCAACTGGAATTTAGCTTCAATCTGCTGCTCTCCCATCTTAATGCATAAGGAATGATATTAATACGCAAACGAAATCCATTTGGATGTTTAATGTTACCAGAAGGCTGCGCTGACGTTCAAACGATCTAAATCTTAGCATCTGGGAGGCTGCACAGGGAGCTTTCTAGGATGAGTTTCAAGCCATTTCGTTCAAAGCTGAAGTGGACCAAACTGGGACACCAAACAACTGACAATAGTTTCCAGCCTAAGTATACTCGGGTGCTCCACAGTCCACAAATGGGGAAGGAGAAAATAAATATTTCGGTTTATTACAACAGTCAAGGATAACCATACCTTCCCCCTCCCCCATCTAAGGTCCATCTTGGAGTTCTCAGATAACATCGTGATAGCTAAATGTCCAATCGCTGCCTACAAATAACCCAGCTCGCACATCATATTTGAGGGGAGATAGGTAGGAAGGCAGCCACCTCGATCTTAAAGATATGTGTCAGGTACTTGGTGGGGGGTTGTTTGCTGGAAACATACAGTGATCAGCGGAAACCTTAATTAGGCAAGACAAAAAATACAATAGTCAAGATACCAACAACGTTCATGGGCTATAGGACAGGACTTAAAAAATAAAATAAAATAAAGCTGAGATGTCTTAGTAAGATGTCTTCTATCATTCAGCAGTTAAGTGCCTCCTGGGTGCTCATGAATATTTGTAGGATATTTTACATTTCATTTTATGTTTGCAAACATAGTTCTCTCGTCTTTTCAAAGGCACTTGCTAATTTGGACACCAAACAGACTGATGTTCAATCAAATACACAGAAGTTAAATTATTCAGAAACTCAAACGCATCAGTGGGACCCCCACTGCCCCTCCTTTCAGTTCCAGAGACTTTACCTTGTAATGAGTCTGTCAGGAAGCCTCCTTTGATTTTTACCTCAAGGTGATGGCAACAACCACCCCTTTCCATAGGGGTGGAAAGATCGATGTTTGGTTCTTTTTGTGCTTTGCCAGTTTTCACGGTGCTACGATGTTTCATTGAATGCCAGATGGATTTGGTAAGGACACGTTTGTCTTCGTTCTCCTTTGACCAGAGTGGCGGAGGAATTGATGGAGGTGAAAGCTTGATGCTACGGTTCGATCTGGGTTTAATGCCACTCTCGGTGTCACTGGTACTTCAGTTCAGACTAATTTTTTTAATGGCCTATCAATGATCTTCGAATGTCAGCATGATGTGCTAAACTAGTACGGGCCGTGCTCCAAACAGACTTCTCCAAAGAATGGCTTTGATTCACACAATGTAACCAAATACAAATATATAGTCTTTTAAATTCTTACTGCTAGAGTAAAACCGTTTTGCAATGGAGTTACACATCTTGGGCATTCTTGTAGGTTACACATGACATCCAGTGATGTAAATTTAAAAAAAAAAATCATTGAAACTCCTCGATTTACTACCCAAATCAACAACATCTCTTGAAGTGATTTACGGTGTATACAAGTAGCAGTGTTAAGTAAAGCGATGGTAATCTGAGTACTACCTGCACCCGTATTCTTGATTTTACAGCGAAATTAATCGTGGTCTCAGTTTGTAATGTCTGATTTATAACGCTAAGGAAAGGGAAAGGAGTATCACTAATAATGTAGCATCTGAAACACCCAGGCACACACGGTTTAGCTTGGTTTTTATTACAATTGAAATGCATTCAAATAACCCAGCATCAATAAAAGGAATGCCAATATTCATGCACTCGAAGCCACAAAGAACTGATCCTAGCTTAGTTTTCTGCAGTCTCCATCATAGATAGCAAATGCACTGATCGTCAAGTATAAAAAAATGAATGAACTGCTTCTTTTTGGACGGGTCTTTTACGTTAGCTTGATCATATGGCCACTGCAGAAGAAATAAAACAAGTCATTATTGCATTACTTAGCAATCAGTAAGAAAAAGCTCAACCCTGCTACGATTAAAGAAGAATTGTTAATTATATTATATAAATCATTTGATCTATTGTGCCCTCCTGACTAACAGGAAAATAATGGTAACCCCAAGCAAATGGTCCTAATTAGTGCCCAAGAACCATTTCCTAAATATGTCCTTCCAACTCGAAGAATTAGACTGACCAAAGCAATCTCCCCCACCCTTCCCCCTTAAACTTCTTTAGTTGGTGCATTATTGCAAAATTTTCTGCAGAACAGAGGTCCTAGCAAGGCAAGGGGACAGTTTCAGTATTGTCTGTAATAAGTGTAAACATTTCCCGATCATTTTAAACTTGTTTTCAAGATTCACATCTTATGAAGTGGGTTTTAGCCCACAAAAGCTTATGATCCCTAAGATCTGTTAGTCTATAAGGTGCTACAGGACTCTCTGTTGCTTTTGTAGATCCAGACTAACAGGGCTTCTGATACTTTTTCAACTAAGAAGCCAAAGAGCAACTAGAAGTGAGCAGTGCACATTTGAACTGTAAATTACCGGGTTGTTTTCCCCCTTTCCCCGTTTTTCGTGCGCTGTTCTGTAAAGCGCGTTCTAATAACTAAATTCACTAGGGGAAATATATGTTACCACCTGGGGCGTCAAACACTACTCGCCTGAGTAGGGTGAATTTGATCAACATATCATTATGGGCCTGATCTTGTCAGCCGGTGAAAGCTACGGGACGTTTACTATTTACTTCAATGGAAGCGGGATTGCGCGGTGTGTGCGCAAAATGCAAACTATCACCTTCTCACACTGCACAACTTCGAGTTCTAAACGGTATTCGGGAAATACCAACACTTAAGTCCAATTATTTTAAACATTCCACAATATTCCACCCTATCCCACATCTTTTGATACTTCTCAGTCAGTTTGAAAAACAGACCCTTCTAGAAATTCTAAACTCTAAATAATTCTAGAAAAGTAAACTACATTGGTGGCAAAATGTCTTGGTTATGTTAGATCATTTCTTTAAAAGGAGAAAGTTTGCTCGGAATAGACTTTCTGACATGCTGGTTCTTTTCATAGGCATCTTGCACTTGCCAACGAGAACATAACTTATATAAAACAAACAGTCTATTAAGTAACTCCTGTGAAATTCTCCTAGCAGTTCAAGGAGACAATGTTAACCTGAAATGTTGCAACATTCTATTTAAACCCCTCAGTGACCTTTCCTGGACTTACTGTCCTTGGCTAGTCTAAATTTCACAGTGAACCATGCCAGATAGTTTGCTAGCTTTTTCTAATGCCCCAGCATTTAAAATATTTTTCAAAGTTATTTTAATGCGGATTTCATACTCACATATCTGCATGCCGTCCCAGCATTTACCTCTCTGCAAGTGGGCAACTTTGGTGAACACTAAATAGCCAGTAACTGGATCCACATAGTTTTGTAGGCCAGCCCTAAAAAGAGCCACCCAAAACAGAGTCAACCTCAATTCTATATATTCTTCATCTCTTTGTGGTTTCAAACTGGAAGTGCGTTGACATTATCTCCCTAAAATCCTACTGCTTAACTGAATCCAGTTCAACTGGTGATTCATGGTTAAATGCATTAATACCACTATTATAATCTGACCCTTATACCCTGTAACTCAGACAGAACTGCCAAATAAAGAGATTGGGGGAAGTAATCATCAACAGTGCATATTTTAACATAGCCACAGATTCAGCCTTCGCCATTCATTTCCTAAGAGATATTTTATATATTCTCTAAATTGTTCCAAGCTTTTTAAAGAAAATGGGCTTTCACTCCCAGGTAGCAGATGCATTTACACTTCGAATTATAAGAAAGTGTAAACGTATGATGCTGTATTTATGCTTCCAGAAAAGGATCTAACCAAAGAAGCAGCTGCCCCTGAACAGATAGTGACATCTACACTCTTCCTGTTCACTTTGGACATTACTGTATACACTTTTGGACTTTGTTTATGCCATATTCTTTTCCCTTTCTAAATGTTCTTGAGTTTTGATTACATTGTAAATGATTTTTTAAAATGGTTATAAAATGTCGACACCTTCTGCTGCTTTCAAATGCTGCTTGATCAAAAGCAACTTTCGTCACGCCAGCTTTGACGCTAAAAAGTATAACTGCAATTTGCAAACATGGGGGCAACTGTTAAACTATTTTATATGGGAGGGAATGTAAATACTTGGCTGGCGCTGGACAAGGCTATGTGGTAGCAAGAGATATCACCTTTTAATATCTAGGTCACTTTCGGATGGTCATTTCCAGCAAGTGACCTTTGCAACAATGCTTATAGCCAGCGGAAATGTTAAGATGCCAGGGTTCTGGATCTTGTCTTTGCCGGTATGGAC
Organism: Sternotherus odoratus; assembly: GCA_032164245.1. Classification (NCBI taxonomy): domain Eukaryota; kingdom Metazoa; phylum Chordata; order Testudines; family Kinosternidae; genus Sternotherus; species Sternotherus odoratus. The sequence goes on along the minus strand of JAVMKO010000008.1, from coordinate 55,238,441 downwards.
ACAGCTTTAAAATGTTCGACACCATATACGTCACTCCTGCGTTTTGGAGAGCAAAGATAACGCTCCCTGAGTTACGCGGGGGCTGCACATTTCCAAAGTGGTGAGCGAACCGACTCCTTTGCTTCCCTGTTCCGCTGCGCCAGTGCATCCGTAAAGGGACACGTTCCCTGGCGTTTGCCTGCGGCCCCGGAGATAGCGGCCAGAAAGACAAAGAAGCCCAGCGGTATTTTTAAAATTGGCCCAGGACGCCTGCTAAACATCAGCCATCACCAGTGGCGGCAAAGGCAGAGAGCCAGCCGCCCGCGAAAGGGAAGGCAGGTGGCAGATCCAGCCGGGGGACAGGTCCGTGACCACGTTAAGGTCATTTACTGTAACCACGCTGAATGCCTACAACTGCCGCTTGACCCTCCGGCGGGCCGCTGCCTAGGAATGGGGGAATCCAGTCCCGGGGCTGTCTGGGAGCCTCCTGCTGGGAGCGATCTCGCTGGAGCCCACAAAACTCCGCACCCGGAACAGACTCCAGGCAAAGTCAGCGACGGCTGGGGGCGGCGGGCGCGCAGCACAAGGTGCTCGGAGAGGCACATCCGTGCGAGGCGGGGGGCAAGGGCCACGCGTCCGCCTTGCGGCGCAATCGGGGCGCGGTGTCTGCAGCGGGGGAGAGGAGGCGGGGGCCACTTACTGCCACAGACCGTATTTACTGCAGGTTCTCCCGGGGGCGCCTGTCTAATGTTCGCTGTGCCCACCGCTAGTGATGAGCCCCGCGCACAATCGCAGCGGGTTGATCCCATGTCTCCAGAAAACAGAACAAAACGAGGCTGCCCCACTTTCCTCCGCCACGGGAGCCGAGGTACCGGCTCAGCAGCTCTCCGCGTGCCCAGGGGGAGCGGGGCGGTTATTCATCATGTCAATGCCGGAGTTGGAGATGGGAAGAGAGTCAGTGGCCATGCCGGTACCTCTCTGCCCGGAGGCTGTTCTCAGGACATATTCCCCTTCCTGCAAAGCACTCGCGCCTTCCATTCAAACTAGAAATACAAGCGAGTTGGTCAGGCCCAAAGGCTGGGTAAATTACCGTAAATACACGTTTGGCGGTCAGGCTACCAGCCCAGGGCAGTTTGCCGGGCGTTTGCACTGGATCCCCCCGGTGTTACGTTGGGACGCGTTTCTCCCGGACATAAGCGAGAACTACGATCTCGTGCTGTCCGTCCCCAGCGCGCAGGCTCCGTCTGGGGGCCGCTGTCCCTCTCCGGGAAGATTTGGCTTCCGCGGTCTGGTCCCGGGCCTCGCCCCAACCCCCCAGAGTGACGGACCTGGGCGCGCGCTCGACAGGCTCCCCTGGTTTCCCGGGGGTGACTCTATCCTCTGCCCAGTTGCCGTTGCACCAGGCAGCGCCCTGTGAGCAAATGCCCATCTCTGACCGCGCAGAGGCACGTGCCAATGCGTCTGTGGGGAGAAGTCCGGGCTAGAATTCCCCCCCCCCCCGTGAAATACCCCCAATGTCCCCCCGGCCACCGCAAGCCCCTGCCCGGGGGAAGTGGAAAGGGCAAGACCGGCCCAGGTCGTTAATGTGGCCCAGGTCTTGCTGGGGCGCGGCGCTCCTGTCACTCTCCCGTTGCGCGCTTCCTCCGCCTCTTCCCTGTGGCCGCAGCCGGCTCATCCCCGCACACCCCGGGCCCCACGCCGGTGCTCGGGATACAGTCCTGGGCCGAGCCCGGCGCGGGCTGGGGGAGAGGCCTGGGAAGCCGACCTGTTGCCGGCCTCTCCGTGCACTTCCCTGGGGCTGGCTGCAGAGGGCCAGGCGAAGCTGGCAGCGCGCGCGGCCCTGAGCAGCCCCGGGCCGCCCATTAGCCGCTGCAGCAGGGGAGCGGGGCCGAGGGGAGTCCTCGCCCGCAGCACGGCGCTTGTCTGGGGCGCCTCCAGCCCCGCGGGCCCTCCTGGCTCGGGAGCAGCCCGGAGCGGTGAGGCGGCTGCACAAGCAGCGCCCCGCGGGCCCGGGTAGGAAGCGCACGGGACTCACCGCGCAGGCCTCCCGGTGCAGCGCCGCGATCTGCTTCGCCGCCGCCAGCAGCTCGGAGCGCTCCCCCAGGCGCCGCCTGTGGCCCAGCGCACCCCGGTGCCGCAGGCGCTCCGGTGAGAGGCGCTCGGAGTGGGGAGCCGCTTGCAACCGGGAGCCCGGGACGCCGTTGCCACGGGCCCAGGGGAGGGACGCTGCCGGGAGTCCCTGCTCTGCTCCCGCCGCGGGAGAGCCCCAGCCAACTGGAGGGCCCCATTCCTGGCCCTTCTCGCCGGGGCGCCACCCGCTCTCTCCAGGGCAGGACCCAAGTCTGGGTCACAAGCCCTGAACATCCCCAGCGTGGTCTCCTGTGGGGGCTCCTTGCTGGTCTGTGTCCACCTGGGGAGGCCGAAAACAAAAGACCCGAGGTCTGCTCCTGAGCCTGGCACCCACCTCTGCTCCCCTCCTGTTTGTCACACTCCTGGTTGTTCTTCAAAGAACACCGAAGGCAGTGGCAGGACTCCAGCCAGCTTTGGATCAGGCCTTTAGATTGTCTTCTGCTTGTACAGCCCCTAGCTCAGCCATGCCTCCAGCCCAAGGAAGACCTTTGGAATTAGTTTAATGTAATAATGGACAATGGCTTTGCCCCTGTTAGAAATGACTCATTCTACATGGACAAGGAATTTACAGAAAATATTTAATTATTGCATATTTCGGCCATGTAGCCCAATAGTTTTCAGTACATCCCAGCCGAATCCTGCTGGCATGTGTTGATGTGTTTGCAGGATCAGAGCCTTAAAAGGAAAATATGAAATAGGAAGTGAATATCCAGATCAAGAGGCAGTAAGTAGACAGGCAAAGTAGGTTGCTATTTGAGAGTCTTCAGTGAGGAGCATGTCTCCCAAGCTGCAAGTACATGTAACAAAACACCCTGCTCTGTACAGGATGAACCACTTTCAAATGGTCACAACTTTGTTAAATCATAACTTACTTTCCACCCCAGTAAAAACTCTACTCTGCACTGAGATCTGTTCATCTGCCGAGTGTCCACTTCTGTATTTCAGTAATTTTTGTGTTCTCGGTTGTATTCAGGTTGAATTTAATTGTATTTTTTATTTGAAAATAAAAAGTAAAGCATATAAACTTAGGAAGATCATATTGTTTTATTCCACACCATAGGAAGATACTCATTGTTGGTACTGTCATCTCAGGACATTTCTAAAAGTGCCCCAAATTGTGTAATTATATTTTAAAACCTTTTGTGTATTATTCATATAGCACTGTATGTGATACTTTAAAGTAGCAAAAATGCACACAAAATATTGCACCTATCCTGAAAATGTAGTTTACTTTCTTTTATATAGCATTCTTTAATATCATCAGTAAGATGAGTGCAACACCTTTATTGATTGTATAATAGCTATAGCCTCCAGGAAAAAAACATAATTAACTTATAATTAGTGTTAGTTGAGTTCATTTCCTATCAAGGTGATCAATAAAAAACAAGGAATTCTCCAGTTAGCTAATACATGCTTAATTCACAGGCCTTATCATCCACACATCATGATATATAAACATACTGGACTTGATTCTCCTCTCCCTAATACCAGTTTTGCACCTGTATAACTCCACTGGCTCCAGTAGCACTGGTTTATGATTTAGTCCAAGTGAGAGGGGATTCAGCCCTCCAGACACAGCTCCACAACAAAGTCCTTTCCAGTTGCAGCATATACCCCCAATGCACGTATGCGATCCCTCACAATCACACTCATGCATACAGTTTGATCTCTGACCTCAGCTGAATTAAGATATTTTCCCTATACACAGTAGTGAAGTCTATAGTGTGTTATTTGTATGTGGAAAAGTGTGACACTGGAGTTAAGGCTGTGCAGTTGAGTGGATGAGGGAAGGAGGTAGTGAGAGTTGAGATAGGGAACTGGTAAGTGGAGTGTTGAATGACTTGCTTGTTACAGTTAGGATTGGTGGGTTATGCAGTTTATGAGTATGAGCTCTAACAATTTTTTTTGTAGGGGAATACCTATATATACTATAATATTTTCCAGCTTCACAAAATGAAGATCTTGGCTGAATATCCTATTTCAAAAGTTTCTTTGTTGTAAATACAGTAGACTCTCGATTATCCAGGATTGGGTTAACCAGGATGTGAATTAACAAGGATGTCAAAAACAAACGCATGACTCTGGCTTTGTTGCCGCCCCAAACACACACAAAAAACCCTACCAGGGTGCAGGGCAGCCAGTGAACCAACACCCCCTCCCTCCGGCGCAGGGTGGCTGGTGAACCAATCCTCCCGCCCCATGTTTCCTATGGATGGTGATTATCTGGGATTTTATTAACCAGGATTAATTTTTTCCCTATCATCCTGGATAATCGAGAGTCTACTGTATCCGTAAAGTATGCTCATATTTGCAGATGTTGGCCCGTGTCCTGCAGTTCTTGTCGGATTTAATGTCTCTTTCAAATTTTGACAGATAAATTCCTCACAAACTTCTGCTATGAAATCCTGGGCAGAGCTGGAACCAGCCAGCGCATGTATCTTTAACTTTTTCAGTGGGGATTTTGCAGACCACGTTGTGTAACACCTTCCACAATTTGTCACCTAAAACTATTGCCTGTGCAATAAGAAAGTCTGTCACAGGCATGCATTTTTGTGGAAAATAGGCATAACCATATAGCTGCTGATTTCAATGTGTTCACAGCAGAGTGAATTTAGCTGCTTAAAGGTCAAGGTGTTTTAGAGGCATAGGGAGCTGAAGTCAATGTGAGCAGGTTAAGGTCTGGAGTGTGCAATGCTGTTGTTCTGTTATCGCTGCTAAAAATAGCAGTTTTGCCGTTATTTGGTCCTGTAGAACAACTAGTTCAGACATCTAGGCTATCACTTGGAGGATTGTCCCATCCAGTATATTCAACCTTTTTTTCCGTTTTAATCAAGCAATAGGGCTTCTGCTGCTTCTCATAGGATTTTCTTCCACAGCCCACTGGAGAAGGCTTGCCTCTTCTCATCGTACAGTGATGAAGCAAGGTAAGATGGCTGCTGCTTTTCCAGAACAGTAACTGGAGTTTCCAGCAGTGAAGGGACAACCTGGAGAAGGAATTGTCAGAACCTTGACAGAGCTGGTGTGGCTGGGGAAACGGGGTGGTGGTGGAGTGCTTTGATCTATTCAGCTTGGGACTAAGCCTGAGGGTCCCAGACTGCTGCTACCTGGGGAGTTTACTCCCAGGCTTCAGATAAGCAGTTGGTCATGACAAGAGTGACAATGAAGGATTGCTTATAGGAACTAGAGGGGATTCAGTAGTAGAGATCCTGAATCAAAGTGTGCTAGGGCCTGGCTGCCATGTGGTTGCTGATGGAGATAGGTGGAGGTGTTGGGGTATGGAGAGCAGCAAGAAAGGAGAACGGTGGAAAGGGACCAGGATGATGATCTCCACCAGCAGGTAGGCTTTCTTCCTGGAAGGGAAAAACTGATTGTTACAGGGGGTTTTCTGTAATAGTTTAGGGGGGGGGGCATTTGTTCTGAGCTGGGAGGAGTGTGATTGTTCAAAACCCCTTGGATTTGCAAGTGGACTGGCTTTGAACAATGGTCTGGGAACGGTGCAGGAGTATAGTGTGGAAGGACATTAGCCAGTGACTTTTTGGTAATCAAGGTAGGTGGGAGGAGGAGATAAAGCCATGGGTAAAAGACAGTGAGAATGGGGGATTGGCAGTGGCTAAAGTAGATTGAAATGGGGACTGTAGGAAGCTCTCACTGCACCAGCTGAGATGAGGGAAACCTGGTTACTGAAGCCTTCACTCCTACCACAGGAAGGTGCCCCTAGCTTTAACATTTGTGGATGGGGAGGCCTGGCTTTCCATCAGAGTTTGATGTCAGTGTAATTTCTGATTGCAGCCAGGCATATAGGATGGGGACTTTGTATGCCCAGAATATTAGTGATGTCAGGTTTCAGGCACTAATTTATGAGATTTTTAATAGAAAGGGGCAGAAAGGACAGGAAAAGAGTTAGAATCTTGTAGCACCTTATAGACTAACAGTTAGAATATAAGGTGCACAAGACTCTTTGTCTCTTTTGCAGATCCAGACTAACACGGGTACCCCTCTGATACTAGGAAAAGAGTTGTGAGAGTTTGAAAAACGTCCCCATCCCAAATCTGGGTGAAAAGTCAATCTTGACATTTTTTTCAAACCTAAAATCTGTGGGGTTTGTTTTTTTTTCAGATCAGGTAAATCAAAGCATTTTGTGTTTTTTTTTATTTTTAATCTTAATTAACTTTAATTTTAAAATGAAGTAAAAAAGGGCAGTTTTCTAAAGCTGTATTGCTCAACAATGTTTTGAAGTGGGAAATTAATCAAAACTGACTCTTTCCTGTGAACAGTTCCAGTTTCTCTGAATCAGCAGTTGTGGTCAAAAAAGTTTTATTGGAAAAATTCTTTAATGGCTCTAGTTTTAAAGCCTTTGCCACTGGATGTCACACTTCTTCAACAACTCTGTTTGACTCAGCAACGGGAGTGAGTGCAGTAGAATGAGACTGGCATGTAGTAGGACCTATTGGGACAGAGGCCAGTGATATTATATAGGGATATTGCTTTACTCCCACTAGCTTGTCTTTTACCTTTTCACTGCCCATCTATTAGTGTCAGTGCAGAGTCCTCACCTGAATATCCAAGGCAGGGCATCAAGATGGGACAGTTGTGAGCATAACGCCTGGAGCCTGATTACCAGATCCTGCCCCTTGAGTAGATGCTGCTATTCTGAGTTGGGGGTACCATTTTATGTTTGGCTTTGTACTGATGCAATAACTCCATATGGTGCAGGGCAATGGAGGACCAGGCCCCTGAGCTCACATACAGAACTCCCATTGATCATTTGTATGCCCAAAAGCAGGAGGTCACCAGAGCTGCAGACTTTAAATTGCAGCCTATGGAAATCTCTAAGGTATGTAGAGAGGTCTCTGAATACGTGTTGAGTTTGGTTGATTCAAATATATGGGCTCTTAGACACTGCAGAGGTCACTGATACTGTAGTACCTGATTTTGTGTAGGCACCCAGGCTGAATACAGTGTCCTTGGTATGGTCTTGCCAGTGCCGTAACCTGCCTCTGCACATGCACCTAACCACCCTGAGCTACAAGCAGAAGCAGTCTGGCAAATCAGTAGTACTTTGTTGAACTTGTAGCTGCTATAATTGCTCAGGGTACCGCCAGTATGTATTACACAATCACCAGACTTGGTAGTTTTACTCTGTATTTCACACAGTTAATAGGGCTTCCTTGCTTGAAACTTGTAAGCTGTAATATGTGGTACAAAGCATTCTTACCTACTTTTCTTGTAGAACTGCTGGTACAATTGCTTTTTTCTTTGTTCAAGATTCCTTACCAGTATAGTGGTCCCTATATGCATCCATGTTTCAGCTCTCTCCTCTCCAGACAGTTAGAAGCATTTTAGCTATGAGTGAGAGAAGCTCTTCCTGTAGACTTACTACTCATCTAGCAGAGAAATATATTGTTCCCTTTAAATGGGTGGCAGTGCCTTATATAGTCTCGGTATTTCTTCCTGTGTTTTGAGGAAGAGCAATCAGTAGCTTCAAAATCACACTTCCAGACAGAGCCATCTGTGAGGGACATTTGGAAATGATCCTGTGTATCCTAGTGAGTGTGTCTTTTAGCAGACTCTGCTTTTCTGGGACAAGCTAACCTTTCTTTGAGTGGGAAGACAGTTTTTCTGAAATGCTGTTCAATGAGCTCTTTTGGATTTTCAGCTCTCTAAGCTTCATAGCACAATCAAATGGGAGCCTAGAAATGCCACACATTTGTGAATTCAGAAATGAAAACAGCCTTTCAGTTGCTATTAGTTGGTATGTTGCAAAGTCATTTTATAATGGACTGTATCTACCCCTATTGTTTTTGTAGCCAGCCATGCTCACATGGTCTCAGCAAGTAAACATTCCCCTCCCCATCTCCAGCCATTTTTTATGTTTCTGTTTGCTACACATCAGGTTCTTCTGCTGCAGCAACTGCAGTTGTGCTCTGGTTGAGGATCCTTTTCATCGGTTTATTTTACAGCCAGCAATTCCTCCCACTTGAAAGCCTTTGGAATTGGGACTGTGTCTATGTATTTGCACAGTGCTGAGCACAATGGGGAGATTAGCACTATTGAGCACTACTCTCATATAAATAAATAGTAGTACTACTAATAAAATATAGATTATGCTGGGCCTCACCCTGATTTAAGCCTCAAACAGTTTTAGTATCGTTGCTGTGAAGCCATATTATAATTTGATCCCGAGTTCTCTATGCATGATTTCCATAATACCAGTGTATCTCTACCAGGTGAAACTCAGGCAGTTTGCATCTAGTCCAGGGGTGGGCAAACTTTTTGGCCTGAGGGCCACATCGGAGTTCAAAATTGTGTGGAGGGCCGGGTAGGGAAGGCGGTGCCCTCCCAAACAGCCTGGCCCCGCCCCCTATCAACTCCCACTCACTTCTGGCCCCCTGACTACCCCCTCTCAGAACCCCCAACCCATCGCCCTATCTGGAGATCCCTTACTCTAATGGCCCCCCAGAGCCCCACCCCCTATCTAAGCCCCCCCTGCTCCCTGTCCTCTGACTGCCCCCTCCAGAGACCCCCTGCCCTTAGCCACCGCCCCAAGACCCCACCTCAAGCCCCCCTGCTCCTTCGCCCCTGACCACCCCCTCCACAGGTCTCCTTTTCCTTACTCACCCCCCCAGGACCCTATCCACTTATCCAAGCTTCCTTTTCCCTGACACCTATCTATACCTCCACCCCCAACAGGCCCTGGGACTCCCATGTGCCATCCAACCTCCTCCCTCCCCCCCCCCCACCTTCTGCCCCTTTAGGTAACCTGCCTGGCCCCGGTCCTCTTACCTCGCCGCTGCCTAGAATAGCGTGTCTGGCCCAAAGCCAGACACACGGCTGCGCTGATCTCCCAGAGCGCGCAACGTGTCTGGCCGGGAGCTGGACACGCTGTCGCGCAGCCCCGCCCAACAGCGCTGCTCACGCGGCCCTCTGGGGCCGCGGGGGAGGGAGACAGGGCAAGAGGGGCTGGAGCAGTTTCCCTACCGTGTCCTGCCGAGGCCACGCGGGAGGGGGCCAACGGGGGAACAACTTCCCCAGTGCAGCAGCTGAGGCCGCGGGGGAGGGGCAAGAGCAGCCTCCCCAGCCAGACCTCGGGGGCCGGTTTGGAGGAGCCCGCGGGCCGGATCTGGCCCGCGGGCCGTACTTTGCCCACTTCTGATCTAGTCCCTGATTCTTATTTATATTGGGGTTGCTTTATCCTGCGCTGCCAGAGAAAAGCAGTCTTAGCATATGTCTGTACTGTACTCAGGGGGACACAATTGCAGCATGTGTAGCCATACCCACAATAGTTTTGATCAGGCTGACTTGCTAAAAATAGACACGTAGTTGGTGTGGCATGGGCTAGCAGCCCAAGTACAGTCCTAGTCTGAGATACATACTCAGGCAGCTAGTTCATTGTGCCACCTGTGCTGCTGTGGGGATACTGCTATTTTTAACAAGCAAATCAAAGCTAGCTCGGGTATTCCTACACATGCTATCCAAACTGCAGCATAGCCATACCCTGAGTGTAAATGAGAATCAGGCTTTGAATTTCATGTTTGGCATTCTTCTAGAGAACGGAGTAGAGAGTTAAATGTTTTCCTTTTAAGTAAGAGATGGGGATGTATAGTGTCTACAAAAAATATTTGGGCCCAGAAATGTTTTCATCTATTGGGTTGTTTTTTTTTAAATAGATTAGGAAGTGGGAGCACTTTGAGTAACTAATCAGAGTCTGGATGATCTCAGGGGAGATCCTAAGAATTGTCATTGTAATGCTCAGAATCTCATTAGGAGTAATATCCAGTGTGCTTGTTACAGAGGCAGATCAAGGAGAGGGCATGCGTAGACTGGGGAGACCAATATTAAATATGTTATTCCTTACTGTTATCCCTTCTTTCTTCCCCTATAGTTGCACATATTATGTAAGCTCATCTTCTCTGCCATTTAAATTAATACGAAATGTTGTGACAGTGGACTGTTAATAGGAAATGGCACTTTAAGATCAGAGGGCAATTAATGAACACAGAACACCAATTTGATAGTTGGTGGCTGCTGTAATTTGCTATTACATATTGCATGTGAGATCACAGATGGTATTACAGTGTTGTCATGTTAGTGACATGGACTAATTGTAATGCTATACAGGTATATGATAAGTACTTGGTATGGGAGGAGTAGTTGGCAAGTGCCCTATTTCTCCTATAAGAGATGTGTGTAACCTACACAAGGTTGGTTGCGGCAGCCCAATTAGTGCACCATGAAGTCTGTGTCCCCTACAGATTCTTGCTTGGAAAAACTGGCTGCCAGCACATACTTTGCTCCTTATTGAGGTAGGAATCACATTTCTGTAATGATCAATTCATAATGTTCTTCTGTTAGGCTTCATGTACACTGAAAAATGTAGGGGAATATACCAGTATAGCTCTAGCACTGGTGCACCTCCACTAGTGATACCAATAGGGTGAACTCTAGTGTAGACAGGGCACAGGGGTTTTTACCTCTTTGTCATCTAACTTCTTACAGAGCCTGTTTATAGTAGTGCCCTCACTGATGCTATCATCAGTGGAGCAGAAGCAAAAAGACTTAAGAACAAAACACAACTATTAAGTGGGGGAATGGGCAGTTGTGTGTATCTCTAATACCTTTCCCAATTCCCCTGACTGAAGAATGTCAAAGCAGAGCTAGTTAGGCAGCCTGGTGGGGGCAGAGTCTAATGTTGCCAGGGAGCAGATCCAAGTTTGGGGCCTAAGCTTGGCTCTGTCCTTGCATAGAGGCAGAAAATTTCTCTTTACCTGCTGAAAAGGCACTTAGAGGGATGCTGAATAGTGGAATTGATTGTTTCCGGAGGGAGCTGATCCAGCCACCTTCTAGTGAAGTGACTGTAAATGTTATCTATATATATAAAAGTCAAATGGTGTATGTGTGCGTGCGTGCGTGTATGGGTGTACGCTTACTCCTTCCACACCGTTTGAGCTAGAGACTTGAAATTTGGTACAGTTAGAGGTCTTGGGGTCCTAATGACCGTAAGAGTTGAAAATTTTTCAAATCTCACCTCTGACGCCCCCCAGGGGTGAAATTCTTTAAAGGCCAATCACATCAGCTGGGCAGCTGCTGTTCTCTGTGACATAGTTATGATGTCATAATACCCCCTCCAACAGACACCGCACTTGCTCAGCTCTCTGCCCCTCCCCCCTCCAATGGAACCCCGGAATCCCTCAGCTCTGTGCCCCCTCCCCACCGACGGACCCGAGTTGGGTTTGGTCGGAGGGTAAGTGAGATGGGGTGTTGGGTTTGGTCGTGGGGGTGAGGTGGGGGTGTCGGGTTTGGTCGGGGGGGTGAGGTGGGGGTGTCGGGTTTGGTCGGGGGGGAAGGTGTCTGGATGGGTGAGGTGTGGGGGTTGGGGTTGGTCGGGGGTGTTGGGATTGGTAGGGGGGAGACGTAGGGGTGTTGGGTTTGGGTGGGGGTGTGTGAAAATGTGAGTCGGGGTTGGTCGAGGGGTAAGTGAGGTGGGGGTGTCGGGTTTGCTCTCTGCCCCCATCCAACGGACCCCGCACTCGCTCAGCTGTCTGCCCCCTCCCCACCTCCGACTGACCCGAGCAACACTGGGTACTTTCGCTAGTAGTATATAAGAGAAACCACAGTATGTGGAGAGGAGCAAAGTGGAGGGAGTGCGGGTGTGTGTACTTGTTCTTTCCAGAAGGTCTTGGGAAATGCCAGGGAAAATAACAGTTGCATCATTTCAGGTAATTTCTTTAAAGTCTGTTGGCAAAAAGGTGAATTGAGAGGGTTGTGGTCCAGAAAAACCCATTTCAAACTGGCACAGAAATGCTATCTGAAGGCTGTTCAGTGATCTGGTTAAAAGGAGTTGCTGGTCTTGGCCCAGTTCTTGGAAGACAAACATCTGCATCCCAGAACTCCCAGAACTCTGCAGTCTCAGCAGAAAGGCCAAGGGTCTGGCCTGATCCCTTACAGATGATTGCTCCCACCAGGGCTGAGGTATACTGGCAGAGAAGTACGGTGTACTACAACCATTCACACTGACACTCTTTAGTGAATAAGGTGGATAGGAAGAGTGATCTCATGATTCAGGCTTTGGACCCAGTTTAATTCCTGGCTCGGTCAATGACTTGTGACTTTCGGCAAGTCACTTAATCAATTTTGTGCCATAGTCCCCATCTGTAAAATGAGGTTAATCCTTCCCTACCCCATAGGAGTGCTGTGAGGATAAAATCCATTAATGATTGTGCTGGACTCAGATGCTACAGTTATAAGGGTCATCTGAGTACCTAAGTATCTAGAGAGCAGAGTTTAGGTTCCAGTGCTGATATTCTGACACCTATCATGGGGGAGGGGGAGATGGTGGTATCCCTCTCCAGCTCCACCCAAATGCTAGGCTCTACCGTCTCTGAGCTCTGCCCATCACTCACAGCAGATTCTGCAGAGATTGCAAATGTGATCCCATGAGTTCTGCTGGGCTCTCTCTCTGATGTTAGGATACTCCGCAGGCACATGCTAATCTCTGGATCCCAGAGTTTTGTGGTGACACCAGAATCTAAGATTCATTTTAAGACAAAATTTCCAGCCCTCATGGTTGCAAAGAAAAGCTTGAAAATGTGAACTGAGTGTGAGTGATGCAATGCTGTCTGCCTGAGTCTGCAGACAGCCTGCAGCAGAGGGAGGAGCAGCAGTCACTAGAGTCAGGGAGGAAGCCCACACACCTTCAGGGGAGACTCGGCCCTTGTAATGTCTTCTGTGGAATTGTCTCCCCTTGTAACACTTTGCCTTCTCGCTCCCCTCCAAACACAAGCAGGAGACTCCTCTTTGACTCACCGGTGCTCTTTATTCACAGTGCAGCTTGTGCAAACCCCACCACCTACTATACACAGCTCTACAGCTTAGCTCCTACAGCTCTATACACAGCTCTACAGCTCAGCTCCTTCTCTCTATCTCACTCCTCCACACCACCACCCTGGGCTTCCTGCCTGGCAGGCTTTTATCCCCCCCCTGGGGAGGCTGCCAGCTGCAACCCATAAGGCTGATTACTCTGCAGCCCAGGTGGCTGATTAGGCTTCTCTGCAAGGGGAGGTTTGCAGGCTTCTGCTCCCTCTTAAAGGGCCCGCAGTGCTGGCTCAGGAATTCCTGGCCAGCACCCTGCCACACCTTCCAGTGGAGCTTGTATGGCCTTTGGACTCTGTGGGATTGTCTTCCTCTTGGTGTGACTCTACTCAGCCCCTCAGGCCACTTAGCTCCAGGGGGCACATTAGGCACAAGACCCGCTGCTTCCCTCCCAAACATCTTCTGCTATTGGCACCAAAATAAGGTGCTGCTGACTTAGGGTGACCATTATGCATTCCCAGAATACCAAACGTTCCTGTACCTTTGCGAATGGTATGGGCCCAGGCCTGTGTGACCTGCCCATCCCTGGACCCATCCCTGCCCATATGACCCCACCCCATCAGCATGACTTTTCAGTGGATGTGAGGTAACATGATATGGATGGGACAAGGTGCTCTTCAAAATGGAACCCCATCTGATAGCAGACAACACCATGCCTGGTTTTGTCTCCGTATCAGATGGAGGACAGACCATAGAAAAGCAACACTGTCCATCTTAAAACCCGACAAATGATCTGCCTGCCCTGACTATAGATTCTGCAGATCTGTGATCCTTCCTCTCTTTTCTTCCATGCTGAAAAGAGTGAAATAGTTAAAAATGATGACATTTAAATCATCATTTCCCACCACATCTGAGTTTCCCACCATCAGGTAATTGGATGAATGGCACAGTTCACACCTCTCAGATCTGTTGTTTCTGGTTTGCCGCAGACATTGCTTCATCAATTTACACTTGTTTCATGTTTCCTTGATTTTTCTCTACATCCATAAGAGTTAGAGACTTTTTTTAAAGAAAGAAATTAGGTTCTGGAGAACAAGATGGCATCCTAAAAAAAAGTCCTTGGTTGCTAACCTGGCATAACCTGCCCCAGTTTGCGGCGTCTGTGCCATGATCTGGTCCATCCATGCAGTGGCAGGGCCGGCGACAGGGGGGTACAACGGGTACAGCTGTACCGGGCCCCGGACTTCACTTCTAGGCTTCTTCGTTTTGTGTCACAAACATATTATTCAGGCATGGGTAGTTTCATTTTTTAATATCATATGTAATCAGTTTGACAGGCAGGATAAACCCTCAAGAGAATGTAGATCACGCTGTTAATAAATTGTTGAAGTATCCCAACATAAAACCTAAGGTTTGGTACTCCATCTGTTTTAATAGAGAGAGACTGATGACTTACCTGTTTAAGGAAAGGTCATAAATAATGACTAAACGGATGCAGAGTAGAGGTAGAATATTACTTGCTATGAGTTTGAGCCATTTCAGAGAGAAGATGAGCCAAAAAGTCAAGACATTTTTCAAACCTTCAGAAGGAAAAATTTCAAACAACATAATTTTAAAATCCTTTGCCTGACTAGTCCCAAACTTTCCAGAAACCTTCACCCTGGATTGAAATGCGTCATGAAAAATTTCAGGGGGAGTGTTTTTTGGGGGGAGGAGAGAGTTTCAAGACTTGAAAATCAGGCTTATAATTGGAAGTCAGCTTCAACCTTAACTATGAAGTGGCTACTACACAATCTTTCTCTTACAGTTCCCCATCTTCTTTTATTCCACCCAAACTATTCCTACTAGTAACTGTGCCCATTTTGTTCAACTGTGTGGTATAAAGACAAGGGGACTTTGGCTATGCTGGGTTAATGCCGTTTACTTTTTTGGCCATGCCCAGAGCATCTTTGCTCACTGCTGGATTACAAACCCATGTAGCTAGGAGGGAACATGGCCCATTAATATTTTGAATGATAGCTTCATTGTGAAATAAAAACAAACCTGCTTCTTAGGTGAGATGCTGTCAAGGTTTCTTTCAATTAAAATCAAATTCATGTTTCTTTCTGTGCCAGGATGTACAACTTCTTTGCATAACAGAAGGCTCCTTTGTTGAAGTATAGTCAAAGACTTTTAAGTGGTGTGAGGTTTAAAAATACATCATGTTGAATTTTTGTATTTAAATCAGGATATTTTTGTAACTGGGTCATCTACCCATTACCCATCATGTTCTTTATTCCTAAGTGATGTGATATTAATCTAGATATTTTTACATAGTTTTAATCCCCTGTAATATGATTCTTTTTTGCCTTAGAGAAAAAAACACATTAAATATTTGTTGATTTATAAAAAATATTGTATAATCTGGTAATGTGATTGGATGGTATTTCATCTGGTAATGGTGCACAGTGGTTACTTTGGCTTCATATTCTTTATTTTAATACGTAGAGAAAATTGTATTATTAAACAACAATTAATTTATCCTTTAGTATCTTTCCTTTGACAGACCTCCCACCACGTTGGCAGCATTTTCAGTAACAGATTAACTAAATCCAGGCAATCATTTGCATATGTAAATTATACATGCAATTATTTTATTTTTTTGTAGTCACAACAGACGTAGGTGACAATACAACTCCCTTCAAGTTTTTGCCAAAATGTAAATCCATGCCAGAGTGAACGCACGTCTGCAGCTACTGAGGTCCAGCAAGGACTAGGAAAACTAGGGTGAGAAAGAAATACAGGACATGGGCAGCTCTTTCTGTGATTCTGGTAAGTATATGTGTTTCAGTTTCAAATTCCCTTGTGACTTTGATAGTCTATCTGGTTCTTCACTAATTAAGATGCAATTAGTTTATCTCCAATATATTTATTGAGCTCGTACTATAGACCAGGCTGTAACTTTGGGCCACAAGAGGCGCCAAAATAATTATAGTAAAATGGGCAAGGGTTCCCCTAATTATGTGGCTTTGTGGGTCAAGGGAGGTGAAGGCTGGAGGAGTGAGAGGAAACAGAACAGCAGCAATTGCTTTGAGGCTTTAGTGCAGAAGAGCCTGGATCCATGAAGAGATGCCTCTTCAGCTAAAAGAAAACAGTCCTCCAACAGCAGTGTTGAGCCTCTTGAAGAGAACTAGTTTTTCAGCTTGTTTGCCTCAGTGGAAGTCTGATCATAAAACAAGAGTCCTGTCAGAGCTCTGAGAGGTGTCAGGAAAGTTTCTGGTTACAGTTTCCCCTCACAGTTATCTCAGAGGGGGAGGCTGCTGCAATGAGTGTTGGAATTTGGGAACAGTGTTTGGTTACACAATTTCCTCATGTGTGAATGAGGTTCTTGAGGACTGACCTTTGTGAGCTTTGTGTCCCTGACATCATTCTGCCTGTTCTGGAAGAACTGTCACTATATTCTCCTGAATCTAGAAAGACTCTCTGGGCTCAATCTTGCAAGAAAAAACTAGCACTTACTCCCAAGTCTGCTGGATTTGGCTCTGCATGTGCTGCATTTGCTACATTTTCCAGGGACCAGGGTCCATACATGGGCCTTTTTCAAAATAACTGAAAAAAGTCATTATGCAATTTATTAGTGATACTTAGACTGTAGGTAATTTTGATGTCCAAAAGTTGCAAGAGGAATCATCATGGCAAATCTGTTTCAGGGCTGGGCTCTTCACGTCAAATGGGTGAACAGCGAAAGGCGACAAGAGTTTTGCTTGCACTTGCCAAATCTTGTTTTCTAAAGTTGTTGGAAATCCAAGATGTTTGTATATGAGTCTTTTCAGACCTGGGCTTATGATTGCATTATCATTCGCATGCCCCTGGCATGCTTCAAGGGACAGTTGTTGAATCCCATAAGAATAGGAACATTTTAAATGGCCAAAAGGCATGTCAGAAAATATATATTTTTCATTTTATAATGGAATAATTTGTCTAAGATTTGGACATAAATGTAGAAAATATTTTTACCAGGCTATATTGCTAACGCAAGAAAAGTAGGCCTAAAAATTGATTTTGTACCATAAAATAAAAAACCCCACTATTCTCATCCAATAATTTTACTTTAACATAAAATTGTCACAAATAGACAAAAGGAAGCATACAAGGCAGTTTGAAAAGTCCAGTGCTATGCCCATATCATTAATTAGGATAGCAGTGTGGTCTAGTGGTTTGAACAGGAATCTGTGAGCCAAGTTTCCTGGACGTTGTTCTTGGCTCTATCAGTGGCTGTGGTGTGTCTTTGGCACATCTTGTTACCTCTCTTTGCCTCAGTTTGTCCCTCTGTAAAATAACATATGGAAGAAATAGCAGTTTTTTAAGGGTGAGCTAATACTGGTAACGTTTTTTCGTATTCTTGGATAAAAATGCTATAGAGATGCTTAGTGTTATAGCAAACAGATTACAAACCCTATGTGATAACGAGAGGGTTAAGGACCCTAACTTTAATCTAACCAAGGAAATTTAGAGTTAAGTGTGGCACTTCCCAGGTAGAGGAAATGCAGTGAGTTGATGCCACCTGTATTTTCTATTGGGTTTGAATTAGGAGTTGTTCTCTACTTCCCTGCAGAAATAGTAGTGGGGTTGGCTTGCAGAACCTGTGTGTCTAAGGGGAACCACTAGACTAGAGGACAGGGTCATGGATGTGGAGATATTGGGCCTACATACTGACTCCTGGCCCACTTCAGACCCTTTCTGTGCATGGTTCTTATCTCAGGACTAGAACATTAAAACATAAATACATATTTACTTGCTCAGATGTAATCACTCCTCCAAGAGAACTGGTCGTATTCATTGGTTTCCTGTGGCCTCTATTAGAGATAGACTGTTGACTTCCCAACTCCTTCCTTTGAATGTCCTGGTGTAACAGCAGAGTAGACTACTTCTCTGCCCAGTTATAGTCTTGGCAATGCTGCTGCAGCAATATGGGTTTTCTTCCAAGGACAATCTTTCAACCAGCATATAAAAGATCAACTGTGCAAAATGTTTGGTGCTTACTTTCACCAACCAGTATTGAAAATATAGACATGTGGAACACTAACCCCCAAATTCTCCAGGGACTATTGTTAAGCCTTTTAAAGGTACAATAACAGTTTTCCCTGAAACCAACAACCCCCAAACAAAACCCAGCATTTTAAGGCAAAACAAGCCTTGGGCAAATCTAAGCACAGCCTCAGCATTCATTATACATTAGAAGGCACTCACTCCTGTAGCTGCAGGTAATCCAAATACACCAGAGTGACACTCTTTCATAAACGTTTCCATTATATATTGCACTATTAAAAGGAGACTGATAATTGCAGGGAATCTTCAAATACTTCACACCTAATGTATGTGAGCCTACTGGACCTATGGGAGCTAAAACAGATTTTTATAGCTAGGTGTTCTGGCAACAAAGGTTATTGGAAAGGTTTTTAGCAGAACCATTCACCAACAATTTATCTGACCACTATACATATATATTGGGGGGGGGGGAAGAGATACACATAAGGGAGAATTTCTTGTGTTGGGACATTGTAATAAAAGCTTTGAATTTAAGCCTTCAAGTTAGACTTCCTGTTAGAATTAACACCTTGATGACATAGGTTTGTTTTTTTACTTTAGAAAAAAAAGATATGGTAATAGTAAATCTAATAAGGTGGGGGAAAATACTATAGTCCACGCAAAGCTGTTAAAGGAGAAGGAGAAAAACACTTTGGATCAGAAACATGAATTATACATACTGTCAGTCAACACATGAAACAAAATTCTCATTCTTAGCATTAGAAAAATCAAAATTTATAGAGCAGCTTTTCTTAGAGGCCAAATTAATTTTTTTTTGTAAAGATCAGAACATCAAATATTAAAGTATATGTTAACAGAAACCCAGTCAGTAAAGAATGCTCCCAGTTACTGTTCCAAAGCTATATATTTACCAAGGAAATCTAAAAGAAAGATCTTTCCCATTTGTAAATAATTGCATTTGAAAGTAAACCTTCTGAATTATCCAGGTGACTTTCTGACCAGATTTTCCTCACTTTTTTTTTTAATTGCTCAGGTAACCATTTCAGCCACTGCTGAAGTGAAATGACAGTTTATGACAAGAAGAATTGGTCCAGATTCTTTGCTTGTGTACCTCCACTGACTTCAGTGCACTTGTATGGGGAGAGAGTTCGACCTCTCCTTGTTTCAACTGGTGGTGGAATTGTGGAGAAACAGGACACTACTACCCACACAGGAATTTGTCTAAGGTGCCAGGGCTAAGGCCACAATCTTGCAAGTACCACTGTGACCACAAATCCTGTATGATAAAAATAAATTTCCTTTCCCAACAGCAAACTGTGGGCATTAGTTCAATGGCAGACTCTTTGGGGGAGACTGTTGCCTACATAACCATCAGACTTGCTTTCTGCAGCACTTAGGGTTTCTTTCTTATTCTGTTATTTTAGGCTTTCTAGCTCCATACTGACCAGTCTCACCTAAGCTCCAGTCCTTCGAACACTTAAGTACATGTGTAACTTTACTCACTGAGTACAGTTTCACACCTGCTGAAGTATTTGCAGGATCTGACCCTTAGCATCTGTTATCTGACAAGATCACATGTAGATTTGGACTGTATAAATGGTTTTTTTTGAAAATTTCCATTGTGCAGACTAGCAAGCACCCATCTTTCTCTGCCTGGTGATATAGAGGTCCAGTACTTTGGTTTCAGTCTGCAGTTACCACAGAAGACTGATTATTTAGTTTTGCCAATAGTTTATATTTTGAAATATGAACTTGTTCTGTAATTGAAAACTTCTGACATGATCAAGACCTCTTCATACCACATGAGCCAGCAGGTCCTTTCACGGTTCTTTGCCCAACCAACTTATTTGGTGTGAATGTGTTTGTGGGGAATGGTTAACTACAAGTTCTCATGTTCACTCCTGATTGGTAGAAATTTCTTTGTTTTATTCTCTGGAGGCAACAAAATATTAAAGAAAAAAGCTTCAAGAAAAAACAATGTTGTGTCAACATCTTGGGAAAAGATCTTAGAGAAAGTTTTATTGTAAAAGGTTTTTAATAAGGACTTTAAAACACTGATAATTTCTCTCATCTAAACACTGCCGTTAGTAATCTTGAAGTAGAGCTCCCTGTAGGGTGACTAGATGTCCCGATTTTATAGGGACAGTCCCAATTTTGGGGGCTTTTTCTTATATAGGCACCTATTACCTCCCACCCCCACCCCCTGTCCTGATTTTTCATACTTGCCCTCTGGTCTCCCTAGCTCCCTGGTTGATAAATCAATATATATAGCCACAAGGCAAGAGAAAGTTCCATATTGGGGCATAAACTGAATAACATACAAGGTAAAACCCATAGTTTTAGCAACCGTTATGTCTCTGCATTACACTAAAGATGGACACAGGACACATTTTGCATTGTCTTCCACCCACAGGATCTTACAGGGGGTATGTAGGTGTAAATTAGCATAGAATTTGGCCCTTATTTCTCCTGTAGCACAAGTTTTCCTTCTAGCTCATGCCTGGAAAAGCAGCTAATTCTCTCACTGGCAGGTTAAAAATAACACAAGTAAAGCTTGATGTGAATGCCCCCTACCAACAGCCTTAGCAGCATGGAAGCTGGGGTGCAATCTACAGACTGCATTTGACAACCAAAGATAGAGGATTTTGAAATGACTAGTAGGGTGGCAGGGCATTCTTCCAGGATCTATTGGCACCCTCCAGTATTAAAATAAATGCACAAAAATTATATATGGAAACTACCCACAAAGGTATCTTAGTGACCCGCTGGTGCCATGACTGTTGCTAGGCATAAAGCTGCATCCCAAGGCAGCCATATTTAGGTCCTTTAAAAGCCATGGATTGATAGAATTTAAGGCCAGAAGGGACCACCTCCATCCAGCAGCTGCACACCGAATCCAGCAACTGAAATTAGATTAAGATATTTACAGTCCTCAGGAAACCAAACCAATTTGTGTCACAGGTAGAGAATAGAAGGAACCCAGAAGGACCAATACTCAAGGCCCTTGCACTGGTAGGGAACTGAGATATACCAAGTATGATCCCGGCAAACAACTTGCACACCAGGCTGCAGAGGAAGATGAAGCCCCCAGAAGATCACTGCCAATCTGATCTGAGGAAAAAATCCTTCCTGATGTCACATATGGCAAGCAGTTACACCAGGGGTCTCAAACACACGGTCCATGGGGTTATTTCCTGTGGCCAAGCTCCCTGTGCTTCCCCACCCCTCCAGAGTTATTTCCTGCAGCCCACCAAGCTCCCCTCCCCCCAGTGCACTGCATCCCTGCTCCTCTACCTACCTCCAGGTGCTCCCTGCTGCCAAACAGCTGTTCGGTAGTGCTTAGCACTTTCCAGGCAGGAGAGGGGAAGAGCGGGGAGCCGCACGATCAGGGAAGAAGGTGGAAAAGAGGCGGGTCAGGGGTGGGGATTTGGGGAAGGGTGGGATGGGAGCAGAGAAGGGGTGGGAAGAGACAGAGAAGGGGTTGTGACAGATCACCTTCTCACCCCTCTTCAAACACAGGCAGGAAATCTTCTTAGGCTCCAACAGTGCTCTTTCTTTCACAGTGCAAGGCCCCACCACCAATATACACAGCTTTATACAGTACAGCTCTTCAGCTTACAGTTCTAACACAGCTCTACAGCTTACAGCTCTAACACAGCTCTATATAGTTCAGCTCTATCAGGCCTCTAGCCTCAGCTCTATATCTTTCTCTCTCACTTCTCCACACTACCATACCACCACCCTGGGCTTCCTTCCTAGCAGGCTTTTATCCCTCCTGGGGAGGCTGCCAGGTGCAACCCATCCAGGCTGATTGCCCTGCAGCCCAGGTGGCTGATTAGTCTTTCTGCAAGGGAGGTTTCCAGAGGGCTTTTCTCCCTCTTAAAGGGGCGGCAGGCTGGATCAGGCCCACCCTGCCACAGGGTGGAGTGAGGGGTGGAGGTGGGGGCTGCGGGCAACAGGGTGTGTGTGTCAGTGATGCAGCCTTTAGGCCAATGTACTAGTCCTCATGTGGCCCTCCTGGTGATTGGAGTTTGAGATCCCTGAGTTAGACCCTGAGCATATGAGCAAGAACCAGGCAGCCAAGCACCTGAGAGAGAGAATATTTGGTATCACATCAGAGCACCAGCACACCATGTACAATGTCCCATCTCCAGCTATGGCCAGGTAATATAATCTTGTCTAACATCATGTTCTGATGGTCAGTGAACCTGTGATCTGGCAGACTGTTAAGGGAAGCTGAATTCTACAAATAAGGCTACTCTGCTTTTCCAAGTGTCCTCCGGGTCAGGGGCATAATTTTTTTTTGGGGGGGGGGAAATATGGGGGGACACAAAGTTGTGTCAGCATATAGAACATTGTATGTGATTATATTATCCCTGAAACATTTATATATGGGGGGGGGCACAAAGTAGAAAATATAATGGAGAATATAGATCTATGAAAAGTTGGGAGGGGCAAACCAAGAACTGGGGTGAGCAGCTGCCCCTCTAAAACCAAAGTACATGATGCCCCTGCTCAAGTGATGTCTGTGTTTGTCATAAGGTACTTTTTGTTTGTAACACTTTCTTGAAAGCTTAAAAATAAAAGGTATTTCTGTACTATTCCTATTGTCTTTCATTTGGCAAGCCTGATTCCTTCAGTTTCTGATGCTCCACAGGAACTCAAATCCCTGTAGTGGCCACGGTTTTGTAATGACTCACCACCATGGGGTGCCAATGGGGATTGAACCTGGGACCTTTAGCATCAAAAGTGTCAGTCTCCACCCCTTCAGCTAAAATTGCACAATGAGCTGCTTGCTCACACTGCTCTACAGACTCCCATGTGGACACTCAAAAGGCTACCTTTAAAAACCTACCCATGGATATTCCGGTATGTTGCATTAACTTGTGTTAATGGAGCATTAACGTGCAAAATGATATTAGATCTGACAATAAGCCAGGATCATTCAGCATGTTGGGGCTTCCAAACTGAAAGGATAGCTTTGTGCAGTGGGGGTCATGCTGAGAAAGTGAGACAAAGGCTTTCTCTGAGAGCCCTGGTGGCCCTTAAGTCCATGTTGTAATTTCCCTCTGAAGGGACTGGAGATGAGGAAGCCATTAGTCATTTCCACAGGGGGGAAGCCTCATGCTTTCTGTTAAGAAGAGAGTTTACTCTATTGAGTCACTGGGGAATTCTATTACTGCATATGCTTGAAACTGAGCCATGTGGGTGGAGCTAATGTTGGCTATCTCTTTTTCAAAGTCAAGTGCATCACTGTTTGTTCTCTGCCTCAGATACTGGCTCTTCTTTGGTTGCTGGGTCACCGACACTAATACCAATGCATGGAGATGGGCTCTCCTGGACTGGATATTTTATACCTGCCAAAGCCATACTTACCTTGTATGTGCCTAATGTGGCCCTGTATAATTCTAAGGAGGGGTAGTGTATGCCAGTCTTTGTGCCTGCACCCATTTGTTCATGCTTATCTTTTGGGGGGGCAGGGGTTCTCCACATGCCGAGACACCCCACTTTGAACATTCTGTAATTCTGTGCATGCCTATATTCTGAGTGCCCAGCCAGACTGACGCAGATGCAGGCTTTTGAAAATATGAAAAAAGTTCAGGTCTGGCTGTTTCCTTAATGGGGAGATCTTTGGAAAATATCATGTGGTATTTAGCAGAACTCTCCTTTCTCCAAGACAAGCTAGGACCATCCCACAAGGTGCAACTTGCGTTTTCTTGACATATAGGCCACTGCTTAATGGACACTGTGTTGAAGAGTGTGCATGTGAGAAGGATCTTTGAGAATATCCAGGGTAAAATCCTGGCTCCATTGAAACAATGGCAAGACTTCATGGACTTCAATGAGGCCAAAATTTCACTCTAAATGGTTACACCTTTCCATAAGTGGTCTGCTCCACCATATTTAGCCTTAGAGCTGTAGAATGCTGGAGGCTGTGGAGACTAATCCCAATTTGCTAGGCCAAATTTAAAATGTTTCTGCTGTTTGGTGGCCTGAGTGATAAGCTTCTTCCTCCAGGGATTGCTACGTATACCAGCTGCACATTGTCTTCTACTACTGGTGAGTAAGCAGAGGCCAAAATATATTTCCCCGGCTGACGTTAAGAACAAATGGTCAGTCAGCCAACGAAACACTGAAAGGGGAAAGGTCCAAGGATTTTTTTTAAAGACACACAGAATATGAAGCTCTAAAAATGGCGCAGAAACCTCCCCGCATCATTTTATTGTATTAAATTATGGGGGATTTAGTACAAGTAACCCTAAATCCCTTCTAGAGGTTCATAGGAGATTTACTTCTGGCTTTAAAATTCTCTACATGGCTATGAAGGGGGGAAAGAGAGGAAAGAGTTTGAAGTTGTGGGGCATCTCCTTCTCTGTGTTGCAATTTGGTGCTACATAAAAGAATCACTCTTTATTTTTCATTTCCAGACTGATCTCTCTACTGAATATGTTGGCTCACTACAGAACCTTGATCCACCCTGTTGAGCCCTAAGTGACTATGCAACTGCTATAACCTTATGCAGTATTCAGAATGTGCTATGTGATGTCAGTATCATCAACATTTGGCAATCTGGCTTCATACTGGCATATTTATATTCACATTTTTGTAGTTATGATTGTTTAGAAATAGGATTAAGAAATGGATATTGAAGAGCTGTCTGAAACAGATGAAGTGATTCTTCAGACCAATTTGTACAAGTCAGGGAAGGAGAGGAATAAAAGGGGAAAACAGTTTATAAGCCAGTTCAGTGAAAGTAGGAATAGAGGCTAACAGATGCATATGACAACGAGAAAGCAGAATCTAAAAAGGTCAGTGTATTACTTTGTGGTGGGGAATAATATTTCAGAACTCACCAATGAAGAGAGTCTGCTACCCAGATGTAAATACTGTAGTATATAAGATCACAGTCCAGAACTACGAGGCCTGTTGGACTTAGAGAACGGATTAGATGCCAACACAGTCAGTCACTGTCAGGCCCGGAGACAGAAATTTTGGGGCCCGCTACTCTGATAGTTTGTGCCCCCCCCCCCCGGCCGGCCTCCCGCCGCCTGCGCCCTGCCCCGCCCAGGCCTACGTGGGACTGCCTTGACCGTCGGGCATAGCGGGGGTGTCGTGTCGCGGGGGTACCAGGTACTTAGAACAGAGGACCAGGCAAATTCCATTAATTTACCTGGTCCTGTGTTCTAATCACATCCCTACCTCTGTAAGCTTAGGCAAAATATTTCTCCTGTCTACCTCCATATCCCTGTCCGGAAAATGGGGATTAATAGATACCTAACTCACAGATGTTCAGTATCAAAGGGGTAGCCATGTTAGTCTGGATCTGCAAAAGCGACCAAAGTGTCCTGCATCCGACGAAGTGGGTATTCACTCACGAAAGTTTATGCTCTAATACATCTGTTAGTCTAAGGTGCCACAGGACACTCTGTCGCTAATGCACAGGGGTAGCCAATTGGGATTAGTCTCCACAGGTGACAGAAATCAGCAGCTGAGAGGATTAATTAGTTCAGGGGTTCTAAACATGAGAGTTGCAACTCCTGAAAGAAGGTTGCAAATAGATTAGGGAGAAGGGTAACCACTTTCTTTTCTTTCAGGGTTAGATGGAAAAGTGGGGCAGGGGAGGTATGGTCCTGAAACATTTCTGTATTAATTGGGGTCATGGTATGGAAAAGAGCTGAGAACCAGTAAATGAGTTAACAAAGAGTCCTGTGGCACCTTAATGAGTAAATGAGTTATGATTTGCTTAGCACTTTGAGCATGTAAAATGCTCTATAAAGGTTTCATTACTAACGACAAAACAATCAGAAAGTTAGGGTTCTAAATGGGAATTGATGATCAGCATTACGCTCCAAGTACAATAAGGCAGCCCTATATCTAGAGATTGGGTTCAGGTTCAAACTTTAAGCCAATATTTACTGGTACAAGTCTCCCAGAAAACATCTAACATAAATAGTGATTTATATCAAACCATCAGAACAATTACTCATGCTGTTCCTAGTTTTCATAGTTGCAGCTGTCATCTCTGTATCCTTTCTAGTCTCACTGGGTGGCTGTGCAGGGTTTACTGGCAGCATTTACTGCCTACAGCATATGTATAAGGGAGAGGAGAAAACACTCCAAGGCTGGAGTGTTTGACAAAATGGGCTTTTCAATTTTGTCAATGATTTGGAAAAGAAAAGCTGGATTTCCCCTCAGAAAAAACAAATGCCATCTTATAGTCTGTGTGCTATTTTGCTTGGTCTCTCTCTGTATGTAATTCTGTAGGTATGTCATCATGACCAGACCACAAATGTGAGAAATCGGGACAGGGGTGGGGTATAATAGGAGCCTAACTAAGAAAAAACCCCAACATTGGGACTGTCCCTATAAAATGGGGACATCTGGTCACCCTACTTGTGACTTGTGTGGAAAAATCTAGATGGCCCTAAGCTTTTGATCTTGTACAGTGCTTATGTCTGGCTGTACTGTCTATGCTTTATTTGTTAATAACTGTGCCTGCTTGGCTCTAGTCTCTTGGTGATCGTGACAGTAGGGGTCTTCATGTTATATTTTGTTAGCCATAAGACCCTGCCAGCCAGCCACCTCTGTGGAAGAGGCAAATACAAACCAGTTACTAAAGGTAAGAATTTCTATTATATGTTTATTTAAAAGGGATGAATGGGGATCCTGCACCAAATCCTGCAACTATTTATACATATGCATGACTAAAAGCATGCACAGAGTCTCATTGATTTTAATGGGACGACTCATATGCTTATAAAGTTAAACATCTGAATGTTTGCAAAGCCCAAGCTATCAAGCTTCTATGCTTGCTAAGGTCTATCCCATGACTAAATCATTTTATATCAGGCCGAAAATGTATCCATAGCTTCCCATATGGTTAATACTTTCTAAGAATATCTTTGAAGACCTCAGTATAGTCCCAAGACAGTTATAATGGTCTGTATTTGATTTACCACAAGCCGTTGAATTAGAAGGGAATTTGAAGGAGGATTTACTTAAAGATCATGAAGACAGTGATTTAGAACATGGATTGTGGCCATCAGTGTGGGCTGAAGGAGAAGAGTTTATTGCAGAAAACAGCTTGCCTCCTCCTGCTGGAAAAACCCAGAAGTAGGAAGTTTGGAGACGATCAGATTGGCTCAATGCATCTGTCAGGGAAACACATGCTGCTTCAAAGGAAAGATGGCTTTCAACACCACCTCATGTAACTAGTGCTGGATAGAATCACCAATGAGCTGGAACTGTGATTTGGAATGGAGAACCATGAAATCAATAGACCAGCTGGGATAATGCATCCAAGAAATATAGATTTCTTGGAAAACAACTGAGCATTCTGGCAGTTACTTTATAAATTAGTATAGAGCTCAGAATCTGACTCTTATGAGAGCACTATTTTTGCCAAATTCTTCAGCACTAGTTTCATGACTCCTGCATAGACACATGCCTCGGTCTTATTAGTAAAGATTTTGGTCTTCTGAATATGTTCATGAAATATTAAAAGAATACTCTGTGTATTTGTCATGAATCTTAAGCATTAAGACAACGTCATTTTATAGTTTCTTATTGGAAGCTTAAAAATGAAGGACAAGATCCTCAGCTGGTGGAAATCAGCTGACTTTTATGGAGCTATGCTGATTTACACCAGCTGCGGAACTGACCCCAAATCTGTTTTCTTCCCAACAATTCTCTTCTCTCCCTTTCAAGTACAGGCCATTGTTTTTAATGTGCAGAATTGTTCATGGGTGCTGCACAGCTGGAATGGATTTTAAAAGCTAGGGCATTGAAGCAATTGTTTTGAAAAATAGAAACACATTATGAACATAACCCTGCACTTTGCAAATGGATTTGAAAAGTTATTTTCTTACACACAAAGAGAAATTTTTATTTCAGATTACTGAAAATCAAGGCGGAACACATATAAAGTCTCCATTGAAGCAAGAAAACACAGTAACTCATTCTGCATAGGAAATTAAACAAATTCAGTTTCCTGTTGAAGCAGTGAGGAAGGTTACTCTATGTTAAAGATGCACTACACAGAAAAGAATGACACATGTAACAAGTTCAGATTAGAGAGCTATATATAAGCAAACAAGTAAAGTAATTTGGCCTTTAGATTTTTCAGTATGTTGATAGTAGGGAAACAAACGGGTAAGACTCCTGACTCCTGAAACAAAAGCTTAGGCCTTGATCCTGCCATTGATAGTGTGTGCTGTGATGACTGCCCCCACAAGGACTCCCATAGACTAACCCTAACTCTGACAGTCTAAGGCCCCAGTCTTGTAAGGATGTAAGCACACAAATGATTTTACTGATAAGAGGAGACCCATGTGTTTCAACAGAAGTAATCTCATGAGTAAAGTCATATGTGTGTAAGTCTTTGCAGGATCAGGGACTGTGGCTAAAACATAGTATAGGAGAAACACCAAGCTGAGAGCAGTCCATACAGTGAAATGGCTAATGGCACACACTAAATGGATTAAAACTTGGCTAACAGATAGATCTCAAAATGTTATTGTAAATGGGGAATCATCATCAAATGGGTGTATATCTAGCGATGTCCCACAGAGCTTGGTTCTTGACCTACACTATTTAACATTTTGATTAGTTACCTGGAAGAAAACATAAAATCATCACAATAAAGATTGCAGATGACATAAAAATTGGGAGAGTGGTAAAAAAAGAGGATAGGTCACTGATAGAAAGCAAATCTGAATTGCTTGGTAAACTGTGCAAGCAAAAATATGTGTTTTAATATGGCTAAATGTAAATGAATATATTTAGGAAAAAACAATGCATAAACAGGAGAATCTTGTGTAGGAGCAGGGAAGTTATTTTACATCTGTAATTGGTGCTGATGTGACCATTACTGGAATTCTGTGTCCAGTTCTGGTGTCTACAATTCAAGAAGGATGTTGATAAATTGGAGAGGGTTCAGACAAGAGCTATGAGAATGATTAAAGGATTAGAAAACCTGCCTTATAGGGATAGATTCAAGAAGCTCAGTCTCTTTAGTTAACAAAAAGAAGATTAGTATATAAGTACCCACATAACTTTAGTATTTATCAATGGATTATTCAGTGTATCAGAGAAAGATACAACATGATCCAATGGCTGGAAGCTGAAGCTAGACAAATTCAGACTGGAAATAAGGTGCAAATTTTTAACAGTGCAAGTAATTAAATGCTGGAACAACGTATCAAGTGGTGTGGTGGACTCTCCATCGCTGTTTAAAAATTGAAATAGGAATTTTTTCTAAAAGATATACTCTAGGAATTATTTTGGGGACGTTCTATAGTCTGTGCTATATAGGAGGTCAGATTGCACGTTCACAATGGTCCCTTCTGGCCTTGCAACATACCAAACTATGAATCCCTGGAAGTTCAGCAGGTATTATTTGCCAGTGCCCCCCTCGATTCATTAGTATTCCATTTGTGTCCTTTCCAGTACGGCTCCAGGTTCATCCAAATTTCTTATGCAAATGACACCCATGGGAAGGTTGTAGCTCTGCCTTTATCCTAGACAGAAAAATGCCTCTCATTGGCAGATTTTCCTATGTACCCAATCCTGAAAAGACTTACATGCTTAATTTTCTGCAGATTTTTTGGATGTACAGGGAATATAGATTACTTTCTTAGATTTCAAGATTGGGGGAAAAACCAGATAATATACTTTCACCCCCAAAATGAGTAGACACTTGACAGTGCCCAAAATTAAGCATGTGCTTAAGTCGGCAGGATTAGGGCTGGGGTTCTTACATGGCCCTTGTGACAATAGCATGTGAGGCCCTCACAAATATTTTAAAATAGAAATAATAATGTATGCTTTCTTTTTCTTCCTTCCCAGCCTGCAGGATAAATAGGTTAATTAGCTTATAGGGTTGTTTAATATTGTTTGTTTACAACATAATTTGTGAGTGTGGTGTGTATGCTTACTGAGGGTAAGTTAAGTTGAATTAATGAGTTTTTCAGGTAGTTTGGAAAGCAATGAACTTCATAAGTCATTTTTAACTCTCGTGGGAGTGAGTTTCATAAACCTGGTGTATTGGTCTTCTTGTATTGGTCAATTGTTGCATTGTTCCAGTGGAATGTAGTTTACATGGAAGATAATAATGCCTGCCCATCCTTGTTCTCCCAGATACCTGCAGTCAATATATTTCTGCCCTTCTAAGATGCACTACAGTAGAAAGACTTTTTGAGCCCTCTTCTGATCAACCCCTCCAGCACATTCACCCTGGAGCAGCCAAAATGTAGTGCTCTCTCTATGCCCTACTTTATCAGAGGTGTTTGAAGATGAATAGGTTAGTATGAGTAATCCAAGAATTGCACTGAGGCTTTGCTCAGAACTCAATTTTATTGAATTAATAAAGTGGTTTTACTTTTCTGTTTCTATTATTTTTTCTTTAGCATGAGCCTCTGCTGGGAAAAGTCAGGGAAGTACACCATTCTCTTAAGAAAAGCTTTTCATGAACAATCTCGACGTGGCCAGAGGCTGGGAGTAATAGGGAATCTCACAGACATCATTTCTGATGAGATTTTGTCTCAATCTTTCAGATTTGAGAGGGTTTGAGAGGTGGAATCATCTCTGGAGAAGCATGCAAACTCTCAGGCCATTATCTGAATCAAATGAATTTCCAAAGGGAGTAGTTCTTACAGAATGGGGGGATAAAGAGGCTCTTGTAGGGGGCCTATGAGTATGTTGGGGTTTTTTTGTTTGTTTTTTTGATGTGCACAGGCATTGGCTGAGTTAACATCATTATTTCAGTAGCGTCTATAGGCTCTTACCCTATTCTGCTAGGTACTGTACAAACACATAATGAGAGTCCCTGATTCCAAGAGTTTAGAGTCTAAGGCCTTTATCCTCCAAACATTCATGCAGCTGTTTAATTTTACTACCATCAGTAATCCTGGGAGTAAATGTTTGTAGAATAAGGATCTTACAATGAAATATGCTACTTTGTTACCTTCCATTGCTCAGTTGTCTAAACATTTACCCCCCTAGCCAGATAGAAAGACTCATAGCAGGAAGAAAAATAGCGTTCTGCAGAAAATATATTGCATTTCAGGAAAAAAATAATAAATTACACAACACCTATTCTGAAGAGTTTATCAAACTACATAGTCATTATTTCATTCTCCTCTGCACTGTTTTTGCAGCCATTTCTAGGCTGATACTTGGAAACCATTTAACGTCACACACTATTACACAAGAATTCTGGAACAAGAAGTGAAGAATATCTTATTCAGCTAGAACTACAAGGAGAATTTAAGGTAAGCAAAATGGTACCATAATTACCCAGCTTGGAATCTATTCAAAGATTTCAGCACTAAATCACCAACCAAGCAATACCAGCAACATAGTACGGTTTAGCTGAGTTTAGACTGAAACGTGAATTTCGAACACCAGCAAAGTGCAAATCCTTCTTTGAAGCAAGTAGGGCAATGTGTACTTTTAATAATTGTTTGGCACCACTAAGTTGTTCTCCTTTGATACACACAGAGGAACTTGTTATTTCATATTCTTGCATGGAAGAACTGCCTCAACAATCTGTTCACTCTTGGATGCCACAAAAGTTTTGCTGCATCTTAGGTGATATATCAAGGGCCACAGATGCACTGGAATTTCACAGGTTAAGTTTGGCAAAGTTGTCTTAAATTTCCAAATGTTAAAAATACTGATGAACGGGAGTCATCTAGTCCTACGGGTTGCTTTTTGACTGTAAAATTTGCAAAGGGAAATCCAAAAAACCTTTAGATGTGGTTTTGGAACAAAATCTTCCATTTCATCACATATTGACTATTCTGTGTGAGGAACTAGAAGTGAGATTTCACCGGCATTGCCAGCAAACTTCCCTTTGGAAAAAAAAATTGGGAATGGGAGAAATGCTCAAAGAAGAGAAACATGAAAAAGCATTATTGCATTTCACAAATTAATAATGTATGTTTGTGTTGCCTTCCATCCCAGAGAACTTTACAAATGTAACACAGCCATGCATAGAGGAGTCTTGTCCCACATCAGGGAAATGCAGCCACCTCTAGGGTGGAACTCACCAACTCTTTGACAGTACACAGCAATGATACAAAAGAACTGAGAACAGGAAGACAGGAGAAATATTGCAGTTAATTAAAACTGCTGGGGGCATTTAAATAAACAAGAGGCACTGGCCAAATTCTAATATGGCTAATTCCATCAAGGTTCATGGTGATGGGGCTTGCTCCAGTTTATATCTTATGTTCCTAAAGCTCATGCTTCAGTCTTCTCTGCCAGTGGCTGGCTGGTCAGGAAGGGACTCTCTGCCCTGCCAATGTATTCCGAGAGGTTTTATCTCCTTCCTCTGAAGCATCCCAGATGACCCCAGCTGGAGATAGGAGAGTGGGTGGAGTGGGCAAGGGCACTGAGCATTCTCTTGCTCTCAGGTGCTTGGCTGGCTAGTTCTTGCTCATATGCTCATGGTCTAACTGATCACCGTATGTGGGGTCATAAAGGAATTTTCCCTCAGATCAGATTGGCAGTGACCTTGCTGTTTTTTTCACCTTCCTCTGCATCCTGCATCACCTGTTTAGCTTGTGTGATTTGACCAGAGAATATATTAAGATGTTGAGACTACATGTAGTTTCCATCTTCCCTATTTATACTTCTTGAACAAGCTAAATTGGAGTGGATTAGAACTTTCTGGTTCTGTTGTGCTGCTTGTATTCTTGTTTCCTCATTTCTCTTTTCAGTTTACTTCCTTTCTGTCTGCACTGGATGAGTCAATGACTACACATAAAGCAGTTTGTGCTGATGAATACCTTAAAGAGTAGCCACTAAAATATGTGCATATCAGCCTCTGCCACGTGACAGGGGTGTCGCCATATGGAAGACCCAGTCATGTATTTGGGTACAGGAAGTAAATACCATTCTCCTAAATATCAAGCTCCTAAGCATCAGGCCTTTATTACAAGATGTCAACAACAGACTAAATCTTTAGTAAAATTGGAGCCAATGAAGCAACCTTAGTCTGAAAATTGATCAGGTGGAGAACTGTAGGAGGTGGTTTACAGTGCTTCTAATTTACATTCTGCATGTTTTATAGTAAACGAGTGTAAAAGCCTGTGTACACGGGCCAACCGTAAGGGCTCGCGGGCCCCCCCCTCGCCCAGCCCCCTCCCTCCCCCAACGCCCCCCCTCCCCCAGCCTCCCCCAGCCCCCAATGGCACCCCCTCCCCCAGCCCCCAACGGCCTCCCCTAATGCCCCCCCTCGCCCAGCCTCCCCCAGCCCCCAATGGCACCCCCTCCCCCAGCCCTCAACGCCCCCCCCTCGCCCAGCCCCCTCCCGCTCCAAGGCCCCCCCTCACCCAGCCCCCTCCCCCTGCAACGACCCCCCCCACTCAGCTCCCTCCCCCCTCAACTCCTCGTCATGCGCCCGACAGCCCAGCTAACTTTATATGTATAACTGCTCCGTGGTAAGGGAGGATCGCTCAGGCAGGCACACGTGGCGGCCATTTTGTGCCTCCGAACTACAACCCCCAGCATGCCATTCATCAGGGCCGTCTCTACTGCGCATGATGGCTTCACACACACTTTTAGCCGATTATTATATAGGACTAGTGTAACAGCCTGTGTACACGGGCCAAAGTGCTTAATGCTGTTTGTCCGGGCCGTCTCTATGGCTCGCAGTGGCACACGCGCGGCGGCCATTGTGTGCCGCTGAACTACAACTCCCAGCATGCTGTTTGTCCGGGCCGTTTCTACTGCGCATGACGGCTTCGGACAAACATCCTCTGGCATTTTATTATATAGGATATGTAATGACATAAACAGCAGTATGTTAAGCTACATGTTAAGAAAAGCTACCTAGAAGGAAAACAAGATGGGAAAATATTATATAATGAAAGAAGGTTGAATTGATGTTGCTGTGGGTCATTTCCTGACTTTTACCTGTGTAACCTTAACATAGATTTTGGCATTTAGTGCGAGATCTTCAGCTGATATAAGTTGGTAGAGTTCTTCCGGCTTTAGTGATGCCGATTTATACTAACTGACCATTTTACCCTTAATTTCTTAGGTTGTTTTTGAAAGGGGGAGGATTAGAAATGAATAAATGGAAACAAGGTAAACAAAAAATGAACAAAAATTCTCACAAAATAACCAGGTAGCTGTTAGATGTTGACCACAGTGGTGCATACTTTTTTCTTAATAAAATGGAAAAGAAAATGTCTAGGTGGGTGAAATTCACACACTGCTCCAAACCCTCATAGGGCCCTTTTCCTCCACATTAAGGGCTTAAGTAGGACATAGGTGCTATGGAGGACTTTTTGCAGGCCCATTGCTTTAGGGTGAATTTTACTCACCTTCAAGAGTGCATTTCTTAACAAATTCAAATTCTCTCAGACTTGGTGATTTTTTATCTACTGTGAATGATCACTATGTAATTCTGAAACTTCAGAGCTTAGTGTCCTGCAAACACTTATATGCATGTTTAATTTCCCTTTCCTATGATGAAACAAGGAGGGGATTCTGCCATGATTGTTTTATATTAGGGAAAATGGTGTTTTTTGTTTTAAATAAACATACACAACTTAAGATGGCTAAAAGGATTTTCTCATATATACACACACAATTTTTTTTATAAAGATGAAGATGTCAAAATTTCATCCCAAATGGAAAACTACTAAAATCCAATGCACGTGAAAAGAGGGTGTTTATAACTGAAACTGTTTTCCAAACTTCAGCATAGTTGTTGCTACTAAACACTCAATATAACTAGAGAGTAATTCTCTAGAAACAATTAAACAAAACCAACAAGCTGTCTGAATAACACTGGGTTCCCTGGTTAACCAGCCTGCTTATATTATAAGAGACAGTTGTATAAACTGAGGATTAGTTTAAGAAAAGAATGGTAGAGAATTTGTAGTAGAACACTGTATTGCAGAGAGTGATGGGTTAATTTGAGCTATATGGATTCTATATGGAACAGAATTCAAGTGAGTGGACTTGGGAGATGCTAACTAGCTGCATTGGTTAAAGGTGAGTCATGCTGATTGTTTTGTTTCAGTGAGTGAATGGACCTGAGTGATGTTTAAAGGAAAAAAAGTGAAGTTGAAGAAAGGCAAACTACATTTTGTGTATATTTAATAGCAGTAGTTGATTGGATCCTGCTATTGTGTAAATAAGTGACCAAAGGAGACTTGCTGTGTCAAAGCATAATGGCTAAATTTGTTGGAAATGTTGTTGGGTGACTTTTTAAACAGGTTATAGATCAGCAAACAGTTGGAAACATGAAGAATAGATTTTGCTAGTGCTTCAGCAAATTATTTCTCTTGGACTCTGCTTGTGTTCCATCCAGACCATGGAGGGCAAATAAGGCTATTGCTTTTTCAAGTTCAGCAGACCACATAAGAAATTTAACTTAACAGGTTAATGGAGACCGCCTTGCAAAGATATCTTGGAGGAATCATGAAACATTTGGATCAGTTTACACATATTATAATGAGAATATTACAAACATCTTTAACCATGTCTGCTACAAAAATAGCTCCTTCCTAATAGGTTAATAGGGGGACATTGTACATTTACAATTGTAATATGCATTTCAGACTAGGCAAATGCATTGTATCACATCAGAAGACCACAATAAATAGGGTGTCAGACTAAACTGGGATATCTTATTAAAGTGTTGGTCAACTCAAAATATGCTTTATTCACACAGCAAGTACCTTGCAACGTCCATTTGTTCTGCTAACAGAAGGAGATAAAGTAATTGTTTATTCTAAACCTATTTTTACTATCAACATTGGATTATATAATAGGTCCCATGCTGACCCTGAATTTATATATTGAAGGAAGAGTCCTGTAAAGAGAAGCTTCTGAGTGGTTTTTCAAATAGGTATTTTAAGGACTTTCCTATGAGTTATGTAGCAGGGTGCTGCTGCAAAGGCACCTAATTAGCCCCTGCTCAGCCAGCCCCAATCAGGGGAAATAGATTGGGACTGGGGAAAAGCCTGATGCCTGGCCTGTGCATTAGCTGCCCCTGCTGGCCTAAGGGCTATAAACACTGGGAGGGGGCCAGAAGGCAGGGGGAATGGGCAGGGTAAGTAAGGTCAGTCTTCTGGCTGCCTTGTTTGTGGAAGAAGCCAGCTAGGCTGGTAAGCTCTGTATACAGCTTAGCACTGGTGGTGGGCCAATGCTTTGTACACTTGAGGCCTCTCTGAGCTTTATTGGGGCAGCCAGTGGGCCCTGTTACAGTTATATCTTATGATTATGGTAATGGCAGATATGTTCTGTGGAAAAATAAAATATTTTATTTTGTGAAACTATTCTCTAGATTTCTCCAGTTACCAAGCTTGCTATGTATTAGGGCAGGGGGGAAAATGACGTGCAAAACACTTTGTACCTTAAAAGAAAAAGCAGAAAAAATGACTAAAATGGACAATAGCAGATATATTTAAATATTGGTGCTAGCAGTAACTATTAATACAGTGAAAATATTTTGATATGACAAACTTTTGGTTAACTGAACTACATAGTTTGTACCCTGTGGAACAGGTCCAATGTGATTAATATGTAAAAACACAATGTTAGTAACCAGTACCAGCTAAGACAAGAACAGGCCACGAAGAGCTGAATTGTAGTATACTTTTTACATTGCTTTTGAAATCTGTGGTGTTTGTGCTTTGTTATGTGAGTAACAAAGGTGCTGGCAATAAGGCATCACTTTTAATGGCTGACATAAAATGGACCTAGGAGATTTTAAAACAGAAAGAACATGTCTGTGGAGGACCATTTAAAAACAACCACAAAAATCAAAACACTGTAATTACATGTTAACATATGCGGTGACCAGAAATACTCTGAGGTTGCAAGAGTAATAAAACTGATATTCAGAGCTGGAGTAAAATCAGATTATAATATTTTAACATCCCATCGGAACTCTCACCTTTGTAATGCCAGAATTGGGATAGGAGACACCTGAGAATCAACTAGGTGTTGTAAGAAGTGGTGCTAGTCAGTTTGTAGGTAATGCTACCTCCTCAGATTTAGGACTGAACCAGTGACTCAGAAGAATGCTAGGGGGCACTGTGTTGCTGGA
The DNA here is from genome assembly GCA_032164245.1 of Sternotherus odoratus. Classification (NCBI taxonomy): domain Eukaryota; kingdom Metazoa; phylum Chordata; order Testudines; family Kinosternidae; genus Sternotherus; species Sternotherus odoratus. The sequence goes on along the minus strand of JAVMKO010000008.1, from coordinate 55,201,423 downwards.
AGAACCAACTTCCTGACCGTTTCCTATTGAAGAGCAAAGTAAGAGACTGAAAGTACTGAGCAAAACAAATGGTACACAGGAATGATGACTTTTCTCAACTTTCTGTGCATGTCCCTAACGACAATAGGGAACTGATACTGCTGCAATGTATTAAGCCCCTCTTGAGGGGTACCGAGTATCCTCAGTTTTCACTGATATCAATGGGTGCTGAGGATATCCCACGTCATGGTTGCTAACCTAGGTGCACGCGCAGCCCCTCAGGTGTCAGACTTTTGTCTTTACCTCTCCTCTGAGGTGGCACGCTGTGATTCACCCACTCTTTGCCTGGGCCCTGGGCTACAGTACCTTTATCAACCATGCTTACCCAGCAGGTCTAACTGGGTTCTTCTTTTCCAGGAATCTGTGACTACTGGTCTGACCAGCTAGCCTCCTTAAACCAAAGTATCCTTTATTTTTACAGTAGGAAGAGATCATAAGGAAGAAGAAGAAAGAATGGGAAGGAGTTTAAACCAACAAACTGTACACCCACCTGTCCATTTTACCTAATGCCCCCAATAACAGCCTCCTCTGTATAGAGAGTCCCTTTCAATCCACCCAGGGCTCCTTTGTTCTGATCAGTTCCTGGGGGTTTTCCTTGTGTGTCTAAATCAATTTTATAAGATGGCAGGAGCCAGGAAGTAAAATCTTAACAGGTAATGGTTTGAGTGGTGTCTCTTAACAACCCTGAAGTATTCACTAAGGAGTTGCTTAACTTGACCTATTGATTCCATCCTGCCTGTTTCCTTACAGCCAGTTATTAAACTAAACCAGAGGTTCTCAAACTTTGGTCCACAGATCTCCCACCAGTGGTCTGCGAGATCTATTCAGGCGGTCTGCGGATAGTTCTCTCTAAGGTGCATGTCTGGCTGGCTGCACACAAGAGAATGAAGGGCCACCCACCTAATTAGTGGAGTTGTGCAGGCATGGTTCCACTAATTAGGTGGCTGGACCCAGGAGAAGAGACACATGTAAGGTGAGGTGGTGGCCTTGGGGGGAGCAGGGGGTAGGTGGGAGGGGGAAGTGGGGTGAGAAGAGGGGGTAGGTGGAATTTGGGATGTGTAGGGCTGTGGTGGCCACAGAACGAGGCAACTTTCCCCAGCTCCAGGGCTGTGGCTGCTGGGGAGAGAGCCCCCTCCTTCCCAGTCCCAGCTCAGGGGCTGCTGCGGCAGGGGAGAAAGGGCTCATCCATTGCATTAGAAAGGTATGACTACTGATATTAAAACATGAGTTGTGTGCTTTTAGTTGTAGAACAAAAATGTTTTTTGTATATAGTGCTTTTATCCAAAGTGCTTTACAATAGTTAGCAATTGGCACAAACATTTGGAAAGATCATTAAGTGGTCTGCCAAGACACTCAGCAATTTTCAAATGGTCCACCAAAAAAAAAAAGCAAAAAAAAAAAGCGGGGGTTTGAGAACCACTGACCTAAACCAATCTAGCCATACAGGAAACATTCCAATAACTGGGTCAACATACAGTATTCAAAACATACTTAGGCCTTAACCCCTAAGTATTCAAAATAGGGCACTTCTACGTCTCTCAAAAGCTGCTCAGAACCTGCAGGGTCAGGCCCAATAGACAAATGGTGGCAAACATATGCATTGAGCCAAAACAATCACACAAAGGTAACTGAGTAGATTTCCCTACTATCTTAGAGTAAAGAAGAGTAAAAAACTCTGCATTTTGTTTTAAGAACATCTTGAGATCCTAGTGCATACCAAGCAGTTATTAGAACAAAAGCATAGAAATACTTATTGCACTTTTTATTTGTATTAGGGGTTAAGGTAAATACATAATGGTACCTTTTCTTTAAGTTGTGGAAAAAACACTGGTTAATAGATTTTGTCTTATATAAAGATAGCTTTCCTTAGAAAGGGAAAAATGTTGGGATTGATTAGCAGTGCAATGTGATTGGGGAAGTACTGGTGGTATAATGATCAAGAAGTCAAATGGAGCCAGTTATTGGCCTAAGATCTTCGTATGTTGTTGGACCAGGTCAGAATGCTGGACCCCACTCAGTTATGTGTCAAGGAGACTTGAGATGGTTAAGTACTGTGAGGATCATGATGCTCAGATAAGACCTAGACACCTAAGATGTTTGTAATCCTTTGGTATGCAAATACATGTAATGGCAATGGCAACTCCTTCTACTGTAAAATGAAAACTCCCTGTGTAGAGCTGAGAAACAGGTTTGTGTTGTGTAGCTAATTTCCATATGTACCTTCTACCGGTAAACAGTCCCTTTATGTACTGACACCTTAATGAAAGACTAATTCACACTAAACCATCCCCTAAAAACTGTAGTTACAAAGCTAGTGCTGTGTTTTGGTTAGACATAGCAAGGTCATTTCCACAATGATTTGAAAGTCCTAAACACATCCTTATTTTAATATAGATCAGTTCCTAATTTTATGAGCTTTCGGCTTCACCACAGCAAGTACACTTTAGTGAACAATAATCTCAAGAATTTCACACTGCTGTTAGTAAAAATGGTTCTCTTGCTGACTGAATACAGCTTTTCTCTTGCTACAAAACTGACAAAGAAATCTTTGTTCCATCATAGTTTTACTGACAACCAGATTAACCCAGTAAATTTAAAATGCAGAATATATTTTTGGGCTTTGCTATCATTTAGAAATATGATTCCCCAATTTAAACGGAAAAACTGTATTCAGTCAGTGACAAAGAGAGAGATCTAACCTGGTCTTTGCCTTTTATTTATTCCTGCCTCTGGATACTTCCACTGCATGCATCCAACGAAGTGGGTATTAGCCCATGAAAGCTTATGCTTCAATACTTTAGTTAGTCTTTATGGTGCCACAGGACTCTTTGTCACTTCTGCAATTCCAAACTAACATGGGGCTACCTCTCTGATTCTTGTATTGAGTCAGCATCACTGGATTCAACCTGTTAAGAATCCTTTGTTTACAAATGACTTGGATGAATACATGTCCTCCATTCAGACTATGCAGAGTAAATTATTATCAGCACAAAGCAGGGATTCATAAGATGGCCTCTATGTTTTAAAGGGAAATTAGTATTTGTGAAAAATGTCTGGTGGACTCAAAAGTTTTTCCTAATAATCACTGCATATGGGCAGGAGCAGTGCATGCTTTCACACTATTCCTGTCAACGTCTCTCAAACCTTGCATGGAGGGACTATCTCAGATGGGTAATGAAGGGGAGGGGGGCGGAGTTTTTCTGTTCATCCTTTAATTTCTTTGAGTATACTAACAAGGGTGGCAGTTGTGATATGGACATATGTAATAGGTACTGGACTATAATCACAAATTCATTTCAAATACTACACTGAACAATCAACAGCTAATAAGAACTGGTGGTAGCTACCGAGCTGGGCTGGATTCAAAGCCTAGTAGGTAAATGGTTCTTTATTTCACTATCAATTCCTTGAGCTGCCATGTTTGTGGAAAGCAGAAATTCTTCACAATGGTTTTTTATTGTTCCAAACTTGTTTTGTACATGACAGTGTAATTAAATATATAAATTGGAAAGCATGGGGAATGTCATTTTTTGTCTTTCATTTAAAAAAGGAAATTAATTGCAAAACACAAATGTTAAAATGGCACAGTTTAAAAATAAGGTAGGATATGCCCCCTGAAGGCTTATACAATATAATTTACCTGTCACACATCTTCTGCAACTTATGGTGCACATCTAACAAACTAATACATTAAGGGTCAGATTGTGAATCTATTGCTGTCATTGGTAACTCACAGCGGATTTCACAATCTGGCCCTAAATTACCTATTTAGAAGAAAAATAAGGCTTGAAAAATACTCCTTTAAAAATAGTGTGTTCCAAGTGTTAACATTTCAATGTCCTGTCTTTTTTAAACTGTGCAATCTGAATATGGCATTAATATAAATTCTTCTGATCTCCCAATTAATTTTACAATTTTAAGTTTAGAACAAACAGGATTTAATATGGAATGCCGACCTGCTTAAACTTATGTTCTCAGAATCAAAACAATCGATAGTCACCAGATTTATACAGAATTTTTTTTTGCTTTTTAACTGACATATATATATAGATATATATAGATATGCAGTGATGGTACTATAGCCCTCATCATCTTAGGCAAAGTGGGACATGTATTCTGATGCTATCCAACAGTTACCCATACACTAAACATCATGTAAATGATAAAAATGTCCATCTGATGTATTGAAATACTAGGCACTCACTAAGGAAGTGATGAATTGTAGGTGAATGTATCAACTGACCTGCTTAAGTGGAGCTGTTTTTTTTTAGCCCAGTTGGTAGGTCACATTGATTAGAAAGGAATGAAGATTTCCAGGATACCTTAGTACTGACCTCTCCCTGGGAGTTCACTTGTTAATATGGATGTCTACCTGCTTATTTACAGAGGTGTGTGCATGTTTGTGCAGAAGAGAGTTGTCATGTGGCACATGCATCCTGTTCAGACACCGCATTATCAAATGAGTAATGACAGCTACCAATTTGTTGCATTCCTGAGCATTAATGATAGCACAGTGCAATTTGCATGTAAAACTTTTATTGAGCCAAACACACACCCTCACAAGATATGTCTGGTACTCACATTTGTCCCTAAAACAAAAATTAATCTTTTTATCATTAAAGGAAATAATCCACATAAGTGGATACATAATATTAAAAAATGAAGTGGGAAAGGGGGACAGATTCATTGTAAAGATGAAGTTTACCCAACTAAGCGCACTCCAAAGACAGCGACGGTGAATGAAATGGTTTGAAATACTTCAGACATTTATTTACTGATGTCTTGCTAGTGATCTTCATAGCATTCTAGAACTGGATCTATATTGAATCAGTGACTGAGTCTTCACCTTTCTTCTCTAAAGGCCAAATCTTTTAAGGGTTAAGGTTGGTTTAGGAGATGGGCCATTTAGGATCTATTTTTAAATATTATCTTGAGGGAAATATTATAGGCTGGGCACCCTAATTAGGAAATCCATGCTTGTGTTCTTGCTTGACAGTTCCAATTCAAAATTCTTCATATTGTAATTATACTGCATTTACAGCTTGGAATAGTGACAGAGAAATTGAAATAAATGCTGGTCTCTGTGAAATTAATAGCAAAACTTCCAGGGGATTAGTATTTAGCCCTAAGAGATGACTGAAAGTCTGTAATGTCTCATATTGTTTTCAGCTGAAGCAACTAGTACTGTGCACATATTCCAAATGAGGCCTTTTGAGCACCTGCATAGCCTACTGCTTATTTTGTGGCCAGAACTTAGAAGACTTCTCCGTATTTCCCCCATTCAACCCCCAGAGAGGAGTCTGGTTTAAGGAGTTGGTCATTTAAGAGTAGCAGGTTTCAGTGCTTCTCCTAGGACCCTCAATTAGCAGAAAATCAATTCATTTATTTTTCATTAAAAAAAAAAGATGGTCTGGGCTTATAGAGATCCTGAACTCCCCACAGCTCCCATTGACTTCGGCAGGAGCTGCATATGCTCAGTGCTTCTGAAACGACACCCACAAATTAATGCACCATTAAGTTTGAGAAAATAAGCACTCAGAAGTCAAGAAAATCCAAAAGCTAATGTTTCTGCTTCAACATCAAATTGGTTTTGTTGCACATTCTATATGCTTTATTATTAATTTATATACCATACGGTGAATAGGATGTGCAACATGGTCAAGTTAACGTCGCAGCAGGAGAAGGGTTGTTTATCATTTCCTGACTCCGAGTGCTTCATTCTTCAGCTTCAGTAATGTACTAGTGCTGTTCTATATGTTTAGTAGATCATTGGCTTGAATGTATTCCACTCATCAAGTGCTGGTATTATGATTGATTTCACAGGAAGTAGTGAAGTGAAAAACATTTTTTATTTGGCCCAGTATTGTAAAATTTCTGCTTTATGCATTTTTCATTGTGATTATATTATGAGGTAAAGGAAATTTGGTATAGGTGGGAATTTGTCAGCACAGACTATCTATGGTGAATGGGACTTGGTGCATTCTTAGGGTCAGCTTTTGTTTTTATCCCATTCCAAACTCAATGAGACTACTACCATCCATAAAGTTACTTGTGTATAAGTGTTTTCAGGATTGGTGATTTGTTATAATTTCTTCCCTTGGATTGTTAAGAATTTTGGGGTACAGTTTAAAATGGAATGCAAAACAAAGTTGAACTAACAGAATTATAGGCTAAAATAAAATTCTTAGCTTTAAAATAATCTTAAAACCCTTACTTTTTCCACTATAGAACTAACCTATACACAGTGGTAATAAAACTATTAAGTAAGTGTCTAAATACATTAAATAGAAACAGCTGATGTGCATCTGTGATGGTATAAAGTAGGGATGACATGGTTGTTGCCAAAATAACTGCATTATTTGCAAACAGAATGGACCAAATTCACCTCTGGCATAAGATCTCCCCTGGAAGCAAATGCAAGTTGCACCTGTTTATGGAAGGGCTATATATATATATATAGCCCAACAAAAGACTCTAATTCAAATTCTGCTTTAGAGTCTACATGCTTGCTGCTCCATCTAAAGTCAAAAGAATCTGTCCCTTAGAAACTAGTAAGGCCCTAATTTTGAAAATACACAGGAATAACTTTGTGAATAGCTGCATAGAGTTAAATGAGACTACTGGCATGCATACTTGTTTGCAGGATTAGGTGCTAATGTACTCCTGCCTCGTCTGTTGTCCTTTTCCTCTGAAGGCTCTTCCTGGTGTAAAGGCCTAGATCTTGAAAGCTGAACCATATGAATGGACCCATGGATCTGCCTGCAGGATCTGGGCCTTCCTAAACTGTAAAGACCAAACATCACAAACCATGTTTAACATTGTGCACTGTTAAGAGTTGCACTGACACCAGCCTTTTATCAAAATCAATGGGAATATTTGCAGTGAGTAAAGGTAGGAATATCCTTAAATCTTTGCATGATTAGAGCCTATAGGAGAGTTAACAAAGTCCTGTGGCACCTTAAAGACTAACTATAAAGTTTTGAGTCTTTGGCTTAGGGAGCCAGCTTTCCGGGTGGGAGAGAGTAGAGCAGCCACCTCTGCTTCACTCTGGATTAATGAAGGCATTTCTAAAATGTCCCCCTTTCTGTGGGGATGAAGGATTTTGCACTGTGCTTTAGTAATGAGATATTTTAAATATCTGACCCATTTTAATTCCCTTTCCCTCTTCATGGGTGGGTGTGCGAGCATTGGAACTCCACTCCTTTAAAACTCTTAACAACCCGGGAACCTAGCCTGAAGAGTTTGGGGCGATGAGGTGAAAAAAGCCAACAACTGAGCTGTCTGCGTGTCTTTCTAAATTAATCGCCTGATGTGGGAACAGAGCAGAGTGGTGGTTTTTTGGGTTTTTTCCCCCCCTTCCCCAATCTAGGGAAGCGTTCATTATAACGAAAGGAGAAGTTCAGGCGCCTCTCGAGATGTTTAGAGGAAACGTGCAGGGCTGGGCTGGAGGGGAATTGTGCAACCCCCGCGGGGGACACAACTAGTCAGAGCTTTTGGAGCAGCGCCTTAGGTCAGGCGACGGAGCCGGGCCCCCGCCCTGTGTCCCGAGCGCGTTGAGTGCTGGTTTAGGGCCGGGCCCCTGGGGCAAAGGCTGCCGCAGCAGGCCCGGGGCCGAGCCGGGGAGCGCTGCGCTGTGCACGGCCTGGGCAGCGTGCACCCCGCAGTGTGTCCGCGGAGCAGTTCAGTCCCCCCCGCCCCCGCAGAGCCGCCCCCGGCCCGGCGCAGGTGACACGGTCACGGGTGCTGCTCCGGCCACCGCCGAGCTTCCTGCTTCCCGGGAGGTGCCGCCGCGGCGGCAACAGGAACTGAGGCTGGGAGGAGGCGGTGCCGCCGCTCCCCGCCGCGCTCACGGCCAGAGCCGGGGGAGCGGAGCTGCAGCCATGGGCCGCCGCCAGCCGCCGCTGTAACCCCCCCTCCCCCGGGGCCGGCGCGTCCCTCCTGTCCCTGCCGGCCGGGCGAGGTGTTTCCCCGCGGGGGCGTGCAGCGGCCGCCCGGGGCCCGAGATGTGACCATGGACAGCAGGATCAAGTGAGTGCCGGGGGCGGGCGGGGGCTGCTCGGCGGAGGAGGGGTGGGGGGCTGATGCGGCTCTGGGGGCTGCGCTGGAGGGAGAGGGGAGGAGGGACTAGGCCTCAAAGCCTCCCCCAGGCGGGGGGGGAGCGAGCGAGCAGAGCCCTGGGGCACGATAGGAGCGGGACGGCACCCGGCTGTCACGGGAGCCCACACGGCACCCTCCCCCTCAGGTGTGCCCCTGGCAGCCTCAGGGTGAACAGCTGGTAGCTCCCCACTCAATTCTCCATCCCCCAGTGGAGACACCCTGCCATGAATCCTACAGCCCGCCCCACAACGAGAGCTGGTCAACCCCACTTCCCTCCCCTAAAGAAACCCCAGTCTCTGCCTTCTCATCCTTTATTTCCAGGGAGAGACTGTAGAACACACACACTCTGTCTCTGTCAAAGTGACCCCCCTTCACTCCTCCCAGACTGTTGTACATGCACCTTCAAGTGAGCCCCTTGCTAAATCCTCCATCACCAGAGGATGAGATAAAGGTACACAGCGCTTTATAATAATCTTCAGCCCAGTGAGGGAGTGCCCCACAAATGGGAGAATTGATAGGCCATTATTTCTGTCTTTGGGCACATACACATCATAACTAGTCTTCAGAGAAGACAGTGCCAGCCTAAGGTTTGGTACCTACTAAACTTCTCAGAATAATGTCCATGATGATTTGTTTGGGAGTTTGGATTACAAACACAATACTGAGCAAACTTTTGCACTTCTTCTTTTTGTCTATTTATTGTCGCTTTGTATCTATTGCCAATAAATAGTGATTTAAAAAAAAAATCCAGCTATTTTACTTGACAGTCCTATTTGTGAAAATGACAGGCAAATGAGTCCTGGTTTTGAGGAGCAACTACAACAATAGTGTAGTAAAACTAGTAACTTCAAAACAACGGTTGTTTATAAAAGTTAAAAGAATAATTCTACCTAGAGAGAATGTTAGTGTAACCCAAATGTGTTGACAAACTTTGATGAAGTAAATTTTTTGTGATGGTTTGAAGCTACTTGCCTATTGTGAGTAGTCTAATTGATTTCCTTAATTCAGTAATTGATGAGAGGTTAAATCTGTATTTTGTAAACTGACAGTAATCTATATTTATGATGAATAAATGTGCTGCTATTTAATAGTTATAATGGAAATGAAAGCCAGTCTGACATATGTCAGACTAGTTTGACATATTTCTTGACACTTCTAAATCTAAGTAACACCTTTTATGTGGGAGGTGAAGAGTAAACCTAGAACTTTTCTGTGGAAGCAGACTTTGTGGTGGTGTACTGAAGGAATCAAACATTTTCACATGCTGTCTTATTGACTGTAAATTCAGTTAAGAAATTGAGCTCTGAAGTCCTAATCCTGTTTTTGAGACACGGTTTTAATGGAAATGAACATGTTAAATCCTGCATTCTGATTTTCCACTCCCTTCTTAAGGGAGGGGGAAAATGAACCAAAAGAACAAACATATACCTAGGTTTAAATTTCATTTAACCCTTTCATGGTAGAGGGATTCCATTATTCTCACTACAGGCTGGGTTCTTACAGCTGAGTCTTGTCCTTATTTAAATGAGTGCAACTCTAATTAGATTCATTCTTATCTTGTTAGCTGAGAGGAGAAACAATGAATGAACATTGAATCATTTTCTTTTCTTTTCCACTCCTGTAAATCTCCAGTAGTCTGGATTTACACTGGTGTAACTGAGAGCAAAATTTAGAGCAAAAACAAACAATCCCATATGTGCAAACTCACTTATTCAGGATCCTCCTTTAAGATTTTCCAATTGAATAATTTAAAAAGTGATGCAGGGAAGAAATATGATGTGGGAAGATGTGTGATTGTTGCTTGGAAATTCGACATCTCAGTCTTAATATAAGTGCATATCATCAATATTTGGTGACAAAATAAATGATAGAAAACACATTAAGAAACTGGTGACCTCTAAAAGTTTCCCTCCAGTCCAAAATCCCTCTAAAACTTGTATTGAACTATCAATCTGTGATATGCTTTATATGCATCATTTTAGAAACCTGGGGCCCACTCTTGAATTCCTTACTTGTGAAAAACGGCTGAATTTGCAGCGTTTTACTCAAAAATAGAATTCAAACCCAGGCCCTATATGTGGTTACTTAGATAAATAATTGATATGGTGGAGGTTATAATATTTGTTTTTAATATCAATGGCAGATTGCTCATCAGAATGAGAATTTAAATAAGTCAGAATGGTAAAAATAGATTAAGGGTTGCTTCTGAACCTAACATAATAAATCAAGAAATTACTGAAATGTACGAGTTTATTCACGGACAGAGAATGTTGTATAGTAATGGTATTCACGTGTGGCTGTTCTGTTCAAATGAGCTATCAGCCAACATATGCAAGTTCTCTCTCTGGTTGAATTGTTGTGTACAGGATTCAATCCTTAACATGCCAATGGCAGTAACTTCTGTAGGAGATGGTATGATGACTGTCAAGTTTCAGTTGGTGACCAAATATATTAAAAAGATAAATGTGCTAATGGTTCAGTTTGCAAGATTTAAGATGGAAGCCCAATTCTGGTTCACCCTCTTCATATCTTAAAAACACAAGTGGTTCAAACTGGCGGAGCGAAAGGCTGTATCAGAGAGACCCAATCTATATACTGGTTTCAAACTGGTAGATAATAAAGAAACTAGCAGTATTATTTCCACCTGTTAAGTTCCGTTTTGTAAATCAAACTGTCAGCAAGTTTAAAATTGTATTTACTTCAACACGACTACTGTATTTAAAATGGGGTAATAACACAATGAAATTACGGAAGAGCCCTCAAACATATAGGTCTATGATTTATCAGTGTAATCACAGAATTTGGATTGTTTTAACAATCATCTATTTATACTCAATTCTTGTTTCTATTGCCTATTCATTTTTGAAAAGCGTGTGAATCTATTACAGGATGTGAAGGAAAATATGACTTCTGAAATCTTACAAAACATCCAGATAATTGAGATTCTCTCTCTAATTTTATAGCGTCAAATGGAGTGGAAAGAACATTATGAACACTGTAGAGAAGGCTTGATAATCTAGATCAGCCAATGTGGTTTGTGACATATGTATGACTAATCAATTGACTTGTTTTTTATTTCCAGACAAAATCCAGAAAGTACATTTGATTTGGTACTCAAGGTAAAATGCCAGGCTTCTGAAAATGAAGGTAATGTACTCCAACCGTTGGCATTTATTTATAGAAACTTGGGCTGGAAAAGACCTTATTCGATTATTTAGTCTACTATTTTGTCATCTCATGCTTTGAAGTGTTGATAGTTTGGAATTCTGTTAGGGCTCATTGCTGCTATTCTAATTCATTTGTTCAGTTATTAATATTCTGATGTAGAAGGGCAAGCATTTACAGCAGTTTGATGATATTGTGGTTTGTGTTACATACTTATACCATTTTAATGCCTATAATATTTCAGTCCATAAAATGTAGATTTAATAAGTCATTTCATTTTAGTGGTATGTCTCAGAACTGGGACTTGAGTGCTTTGATTTCTTCTTTTGTCTCTTTGTAGCTTTTCTCTTTACAATTAGAACTGAAGAAAGAAAGAAAAAAAAATCTAAGTAGCAGAAAATAACTTTTACTATAGCAATTTTGGAATGGTGCAAATGGCATTGTGAGCTGACTTGAATTGGTATTAGCAATTAGTTTCACACTCCTGCAAGCACTCTGGTGAAAGAGAAATGGTGCTGCAGGAGTACTAACAAGATCACAATCCTAGTCAGTTATCTGAGCAAGTCTTTTGGTTGCAACTTGCATGTAGGAAAACATGTGACTTCTCAGGTTGAAGTTCGTGCTGACTAGAATTTCTAATGAGGGACTCAACAAGAATGATGGCATATGACTAGTTTTACCTCTTTTAGGACATCAACATGCTCCCTTGACTTTATTCCCTATTGATTTTTCTTGCTTCCCATATTTTTCCTCGTTCACTTATTCTCCATCACATCCTCTGTTTTCAAGCACACTGCTGTATTCCCTATTCCAATAATTTTCCTTAACCCTTCCAGCTGCTAGTGTGTATTCTTCCTCCTATTCATACCCAGGCTTCTTAAATTTATTGTCTGTTGCCAATGCCGCAGCTCCTCTACTCTGACTTCCTCCTGGATCCTCTCTGCATGGTAGTTTCTACTGATTTCACTCTCATGCAATTGTGTTCATCGAGGCAGGATATTATATTTTGTTCCCGGTCAAGTTCTTGGGTGATTTCTTTATTTTTGTCCTTGACTGATCAGTTTCCTTCACACAGTTGGCTATGCTCCCTCCTTGACTTGCTCTCAGTGCTTTTATGGTTCTCTGTGGGTTTGACTTTCCTTGCTCTCTTAATTGCTCCTCTTAGCAATTCCTGTAGTGGCAACTTTCTGGTCATCTCCCATGTTCCTCCTCTTTCTCTATACTCTCTCCCTTGGTAACCCCTGTGTCCATTCTCATATCCTGAATGATAATGAGACCATGATCTCTCTCTCCACACCTGATCTATCTCCCATGGCCTGTCTTTGTTTTGTGACTATCATCTCTTGCTTTGATTACTACAGCGTCTTCATTTCTGACCATGATTCTCATGTCGTATCCTTTAAGTCTATCCAGTGTGCTGTTACCAGAAATGTTTGCTTCACCTACAGCTCTGTGATATTTGCCTGTCCAAATCCTAAATTAGTGTTCAGTCCTCTTCTGCATCGCATTCAAACTCCCTATACTCACTTTTAGGATTGCAAGGCATAGCTTCTGTTCACACCTCAACACTAGTTTCTTGGCACTACTCCAGCTCTCACTGTATGTGCTATTTCAGGTCATCTTAATGCTCCTTTGGTTGTCTTCTGCTACAAGAGACTGTGCCTTTTCTCATGAGCCCCTTATGTATGGAGTATGTGCCTGAACCTGTGTGCCAGGCTGTTTTGCTCTTATCTTCTCAAAGCACTCCCCCAAACATATTTTGGTTATCCTTCTATTCCTGTCCTCACTCCCAAATCTTCACACATTAACATGTATTTTTTAAAAGAAAGCAACTGGATGGGTACTTACCAAGTATATATTTTGATTTCTATTCCATATAGGTTCACATATCATACTCATCGCCATAGAATATGAACATTTGACAAGTGGTGCGTTAAGCAATACGACTAACATCTGTGCGGTTCAGTCTCCCTCTCATCCTCTTCCCGGGGGCGAATTGTATGTACAGTGTAGTGGGGGCTTTTTGGTTGGGTTTGGTAGTTGTGATGGTTCATTGTTCCTGAGGGAGTTCATTTCAGTCTTGGAGTAGCTCCTAAGAAAGCTCGATTCCTTGCACAGATGAGCTTTACCCGTACTGTCCAAAGTTTTGTTGTACCTGTTGTGGTGGTCTTTAGGGCTGGTCTTTGCTATGAGGGCGGGGCGGGGGATCGACTGCAGATACGCTACTTCAGCTACGTGAATCACGTAGCTGAAGTCTGTGTATCTCCAGCCAACTTACCTGCCGTCCTCACAGTGGTGGCAGTCGGCGGCGTGCTCCCCTGTTGACTCCAGCTTGCTCTTCTTGGTGAGCTGGAGTTCCGGAGTCGACGGGGGCGCCGCGGGCGATTGATTCCTCGCATCTTCACCAGACGTGAGAAATCGATCGCTAACAGATTGCTTCCCGCCAATCCGGCGGGTAGTGAAGACAAGCCCTAAGATATGCTTGGCCCAGGCCTTAATGCCTGGAAGTGAAAGACAGAGACTTTGAATTTGACTTACTATTTTATGGGGAAACTTTTGTAGAGGATAGGTTTGTTGTGCTCACTGTAGCCTGTGTGGTGAGGTGGTGAGGTGCTACAGTATGTATGAGCTGGAATTTTCTGTGCTGAAGTCCAGATAGGAGATGAAAAAGATATGAATAAGTGAGGTCAGGTTACCATCCGCTATGATGGGATGGAGTCTTCTAGACAGCTGGAGATGTTGGAAAGCATCACTTGTGGATGATGCTATGTGAGTGCTTAGCATCAATGAACAATCCAGGGACCACCCCAAAACTCCCAGCTGAACTGATGAATTATGAGGTGTGCGCCTTCCACCAAAGGAGACTACACCTTGGGTGCAGACTCTTCAGCGTGCTTTCTTCTGCTTATCTCTGTCTTGCATGGGTTGAACTTCAGCCAGCTGTTTTTAATCCATGAGCGGAGTCCAGTGCTTGGATGAGATGTTTTATGTTGAGAGGTATGGTCATATATGGTGATGTATAGGTTGAGCTTTGTCATCTATGTATTACTGGCACATAAGTCTCTATTTTCTTACCAGTTCACCTAGTGACTGCATGTTGATCTTGAATAGGACTGAAGAGAGAATTGAGCCTTCTGAAAAGTCACAAGTGAAAGGTCTAGTGACCGAGTTGCTGTTCCCATCACCATTCTTAGGGTGCCACTTGCATATTATAATTATCATCTTTCCATATTCTGGGCATCACATTAGATTGTCTCTTGTATTTAAGTCTAATTTAGATCATAAATGCCTTGGGGCAGAGATCTGTCATTGTGTTTGCTTGTGAGTACAATAGTAGTGTGTCAAATAAATACATTTGAGTATTAAGAATGAATTTATTTAAGGAATTATTGTAACAAGAGATGAATGTGTAATTTTTCTAACACAGCTTTAAAAACTGAGCACAGATTTATTTTACTAAACGGGGAGATTTCCAGGTCAGCTTATTATAAGGCTAACAAATTTGACAGTTACATCGTATTGGAAGACTTGCCTTTAAACAGATTTTCATGCTATGATAATGTTTTGAATATATCATATATCAAAACAATGTCCATTCACCTGTTTCTTTGCTTGTGCCCCTTTCTTTCCCATGAAAGAGAATTGTGTTAAATAGGGACTTTCTCGCATCCCATCTGCTTCTTGTACTTGATCCTGCAGTGAAGTCAGAGTTGAATCTGTGACATCACTGTCATCAGTGTTGCTGTGGAAATATCACAAGCACAGAATTATGATCTCCCTGCATGAGTGAGCAGCTGGAGAAGTTGAGTTAGGAAGGAGAAAGACCTTAATGTGACCCACAGATCTTTAAGGTTTTCATTTCAACTTTGTCCTGGAGTGAGCTCCTTTTTTAGGTTTTTCTGCATTTTGTTTAACCACCCTTTGTTAGGTGAAACGAACAAGTAAAAACGAATACAGCCTTACTGTGTGTCTGACTATAAATAAGCTAGTATTTAAATAGGATGCTGCACATCTGTACCAGTTTGTTTATGATGTGACACACAGTAGTTTGCACTTAAAATTTAGCACTTTCTAAAGATGAGTTTTGGCAGCTGAACATTTTTAAATAACCCCTAAAATATAACATGTCTTTTTTTGGAAACAGGCCTGACAACCTTGAAAGTGTTTTTTTCAATCATAACTGAGCAAATGCACAAACACTGTCATGGGATTTAAATAAATGGTGAAGTTGGAGTAGTTGAATGATTAAAATTATTGCTCCCATAGCCAAGAGTAAAATCTAATGATAAATAAAATCCAAATGCATGCTATTTTAATTAATTGAAAAATTAATTCAATTAATACATTAGAAACTCAGAGTTACAAACTTGCCAGTCAACCACACACCTCAATTAAAACCGGAAGTTTGCAATCAGGCAGCAACAGAGACCAAAAAAAAAAAAAGGACAAATACAGTACAGTATTGTGTTAAACGTAAATACTAAAAAATAAAGGGAAAGCAGCATTTTTCTTCTGCATAGTAAAGTTTCAAAGCTGTATTAAGTCAATGTCAGTTGTAAACTTTTGAAAGAACAACCATAACATTTTGTTAAGTGTTACTAATAACCTCCATTCTTGAGGTGTTTGAAAACTCTGAGAGTCTATTGTGCAGTTGAAAAACTCAGAATAACAGTATTTGATTTACTATGGATCATTGTTTCAACTTTCTTCATTTTGCTTCAGGAAATACTTCTAGTATTAATTTTATTAGGGGGACAATGTATTTACTGATGATGTAAGAAATCAGACACAGGAAAAAGGGGTATATTCCATGTTACACTTTCAGCAGTGCACTCTTGCTTTTGCCCAATAACTAAGAAAAGGGATAAAAGACTTTCCAGTATATGATTGCATTTGAAACTAAATGTTAAATTTATCAGATCGAGATAAATTCTAGTAGATCATCCACAGGTAAAAGCTCTGTTAAATCTAGATCTGCCTAGCCAATGGGAAAAGTTTGATGCCCTCATAATGTGGTCAAAACTGTGTTAGCATCAACAGGGGTAGCTTGATTAGCACGTGTTAGCTGATCACTGTGGATGGGCATCCCTCCCGCCCCCAAGATACATGTTAAGACAGAGTTCATAAAAGTTAGGCTAGCTTATGTGCAGCATGGATTTCTTCATGGGCCAGGAAAACAGTGCCAGCACACTCTAGCAGCAATGATGTTGTTGCTTGCATGTTTGAAGTGCAGTGTGAACATGGTTCTGCAGTAAATAGAGTCAACATGTTTACTTTATTTCTTAGAAAACTGCAGGACTGATTATTTCTGTCAGCATGTCATACCTTAATTTATTTGACACATTTTTAAAAAAAGTATATGGCAGTAGAAGAAACATTTTTCAGCTGGCATTTTACATTCACTTATCACTTGTAGAAACAAGGCACAGTTTGAAACCTGTCATTAATATTGTAGAGTCTGGTATGTTCATTATATTATTCTAAGTAATGGTGTCAGTCTTCAGACTTTTATTTTTTTACCTTATATTCCAGTGTTTTTTGATCTACTATCTGGTAGAAGCGGCATGCAGTGTTCCACTGTAAACTTCCTCACAGTGGTAACTTGCACATGGCTGTTGTTTAGTTACAGCTGTGCTGCTACATTGAAGCAAAATTTCTCTCTCTCCCTGGAGACCTTTCTTCATTTGAGAGTTATATGCTGCAGAAGCACCCTTCACTGTCATACCTTCGTGCAGAGGTTTGATCACAGGTTAATTAAAACTGTCTATTTGTCCACATCATTTCATTATGAAAGACTAACAGATTTTTCACTATATTAATTTTTACTGAAATGTAGCACAATAGGCAATAAAAATACTATTTTGAAGTGGAAAGTCAGCAGGCCACTTCTATGAACATGATAAGCTTTGAACTGTTACATAGCAAATAAATTCCTTGAACTTGACCTCAAGCATATATATCTCTAATAGATATGGTCTCCAAACCATTCTTCTGTCTCTCCTTGTGAAGAATGTGACTCAAGTTGACCCTTTTCTGTTCAGTGGACAGTAAACCAATTTCCACCCCGATTCTCTCACTCTCTATGCTAAGTTTGAGATGGTAAAAGGGGCCCAGAGTCCTTTAGGGGGCATGAGGCTCCTGCCAATATGCTGTTTTAACCTTTCAAAAATCTTCTATAAACCTAAATAGGTCTAGAAGAAGTTGCTTTAGTAGTATAGATTGCTTAGTTCCACTAATGTAGTTTAGAATTATTAATTCCAGTAACATAACTTCTTTTAGTAGGGAGCTGTGTCCAAATGTTACATCCTCAAAGGATATCCTTAAATGTTTCTTTTCCTATCTTAAGAAAAAGTTGGAATCCACTGAACAGTGTTAATTGTTCATTGTTTGTACAACACCCAGCACAGTGGAAATAGGACTGATTTGCACACTACAATAATACCAATTTTAAATATAAATAATGTTAGTAAATCCAGGAGTCTTGGTGACAGAGTCCTGTGGCACCTTAAAGGCTAACTAAAGTATTGACGCATAAGCTTTCGTGGGTTAATACCCACTTCGTTGGATGCATGCAGTCAGGAGCCTTGTGTACTCTTTTTATTTCAAGTGATGTTTGCTTGGAAAGGACAAGTTCATAAATTAATGAAATTATGCAAATCTCTAATTAAACTGAATTTTAATATTAAGTGAAATTGTTAGTTTCAGGTCTGCATTCCTCAGAGATGTGACAAAGCCCAGGCTGGGATGATTTAGTTGAGGTTGGTCCTTTGAGCAGGGGCTTGGACTAGATGACCTCCTGAGGTCTCTTCCAACCCTAATCTTCTATGATTCTATGAAAAATTCACATCCCTGAATGACATAGTTAAGCCGACCTAGTCCCTGTTGTAGACAGCTCTAGTTTGATGGAAGAATATTTCTGTACTGTTGATCTAGATACCACCTCTCAAGGAGGTTGGTTAACTACTTTGCTGTAGTGAGTGGCTACTCTGAGCACTTCAGTTGTGCCGCTATACTGTTTTAAGTGCATTCATAGCCTTTAAAGATCCCAATCCTGCAAGCAGTTAAATGCTGGTGGAAATCCCCATTGACTTCAGTGGGGTTCTGCACCAGAGTCTATGTTCATGGAGCTGCATGGGTCTGTGTGCTCTGTTTGTTGGTATGTTGTCTTCCTCCCACTGCATAGAGCTCTTCATTAACCACAAACACTCTGTGGGTGTAACATGTACTGATCAGATAACTGTTTTCCTCTGTCAGTTCCTTTTCAGAGCATGACTGAAGTCTGATAAAAAGCTAGTTAGATCAATGTAATGCACCAAGCAATCTGCAGTAATTTTGTTTTTTCAAAATACTTGAAATACTCAATAGAATACCCAGTTATTCTGTAATATGGATATTTTTAGCTGCTGGTTTTCAAGTGGCAGGGTACTAAAGAAACACCTTCAAAAATACTGATATCTACATTTTAAAAAATTATCTACGGCAGAAAGGTGAATAAAAGTAGCCATACACTTGTCCACTGCTATCAATTAATTTGAAATAAGTTTAGTTTTGAAAAATGTATTTGAACACCTTCTTAGCAGTGTAATTACTTGAATGTATAGATTATAAGACTTAACTAAATGGCTAATATAAACATAATAGTTGCTTCAAATAAAGATTAAATACATAGTGTTTTATTAAAAAAATTAAGGTTTAGTTTGCCCCGATATGATGTGGAGGAAATGTTCTGTTGCACACAAGCCTAAAGTTGTATTAGGTGGTACATCCCTCTTCTAAACTTGTGTAACCTTTGTGATTATTGCGTTAAGTACTGTAATTGGATACCCGAATTTATGTGTACGACAGGTTTGCTTTTTAAAACTTGTATCTCTTTTACAAGTTTTTGAAGTTTTGTCTTTAGGTTTTCTTAAATGTTTTTTGTAATATGGAGGAATTTTTTCATAGCTAGTCTTTAATTAAAACGTATGATTGTTGTACTGTGAATACAGTATTGTGATGCTGCTTGTGGTAGCAGAGTGCTATAGATAATGGCAACAAAACATTTTTATATATGGAGTTTAGGTATGCATGTTTGGACTTGTTACAGAAGAAGCAGCAAGCTGAATGTGATTATTTGTAAAAATGTTTACTCAAAATAGGCAATATTTTCTGCACTATTGTCATAACTGTAAGTGCATGTTGAAAATTCACAAGCTACAACAAATAAAAAGAGTTATTTGATTGTGGATCTATCACTATGAATAGTTATATCAGGAATTGATATTCTGGGAGATACAACATTAGTTACTATAGTTTAAAGTGAATGTACTTTAACCTGTAATTTATTGTCAGTGAATTATAGCCATATCTACGATTAGTTCCATTACCCTTAAGGGTTTCTTTTAATTTCCATTATTGAATTTTACAAACATAATGTGACTTTTTTTTAAAAAAAAAGTACTGTATTTACTTTTAACTTGGTTCCTTTACAGTTGTTCTTAACAGATTAGGAAGATAGTTGACAAATCCTTTGTTTAGTGAAGTATTACCTAAACATTTTGAAGGCAAAAGCAGATGAATTGTGTCTGAGATTGTTCAATATGGACATCATTCTTTGGTTTTAGAAAATATTGCACAATCTCAAAAATACAGACCAAGGGTGGTCTTAATATTTGTCTCGTGTACACTGTGGTGTACATTATGATTACAAATCAGAATGATCTCATCAGTATTTTTAAAAATTCTAGTACATCTAAGTGGGTTAATATTTATTTTATTGAATTTTCATTTATTTAGTCTGAAAGTTTTAAGGTAGGAACTAAGTCTACCACATTGTGGGTGATAGTAAAATACAAATAATAATAATTGATTTTTTTTCAATTTACCTCTTGGGACACAGATTTGTGGCTTGGCACCTTTCACCCTTTTGACAGGAGTTTGGAGACGGGAGGAAGTCTGTAGGGCCCATCCCCTCTCCTTCATCAGGAGTAATCAAGGGGGTGGAAAATTGCCACTGTGCTTTCTTATTTTCTACAGAGCTCTTCCCACAGCCAAGATTATTCTTAGCTGAGCGTGTCATGTTGTGAGTGGGGGAGCTGGGAGGAGACATAGGCCAGAGAAACTGTTTATCGTACCCAGCCCTCATTCTCTACTGAAGAGGTCTTTGGGGGAGGGTTGACTTCATGTCTCAGCAGTTGTGGGATGTACACTGGCGTGGGAGGCCCAGCTGTACCTCACAAGCACCAGCCATAGCAAATGTTGGGAGCAGGGTGTCTGACATGATGTTGAGGGAGATGAATTATTACCTTGAAGACATTTGCTATTGCCTGGGTGTATCAGTTTCTGCATAATGCCAGATGCTATTTATAGATGTGAGACCAGTTTTTAGGCAGTGGAATACAAGAAAAAAATTGGAATGGTAGGAAGCATAAATATTTATTTGCCATGAAAAGAACTACTGTATTTTGTAGATTTTAAAATAAGATTGCCAGTATGTACTTAAGTACATTAATATTAATATTACTATTATAATGTGTGAGACAAAGATAGGAAACTTATATAAGTAGGGTCAACCTGTGTAAAACATGGCAGTTCTTGCTTTTTTTCTGAAGCTGAATTTGTCTTGTTTTAGTACTTAGATATCTGAGGTGGCTCTGTTCATTTGCTAGCTTTTAAACTGCTGTGTTCAGAAGCATTAGAGAGTTTGACTGCATATTTTTCTCAGCTTGCATCAGCATACTTCTTCCCTCCCACACACTCCGCAGTCTGTCTTAGAAAGAAAGTTTGCTCTGGGTGGACTTCATTCTTAGAGGAGAGTTGTTATGTTGATAGTACAGTAAATTCGCTGTTAAAGTGCAACTTTAAAGGCCTCTATTTCACCTTCGGTACAAACTTAAAAGTATTTTACTATAAAAATGTATGATGATTTTAAGGTTTAGAAATCCTGTCTACAGTCATAAGGCATCTCTCTCTGTCTCCCCACCCATTGAGGAGAGTGGAATGCCATCTTTCTTCTTTGATTCACAGAAGTGTTACTTTAATTTGTTTCTTTCCCAGCTGTGATATTGTCTGGTGTTGTCCTAGGTGTGCCTATCATAGAAATTTGTTGTGATAGATCTATATATAAATCTAATAAAGAAATAAAATTATACTTTTGCATTCTAAAATTCATAAAAGACACTACTATACAAGCTATTTTGCCAGTACGAAGTACTGGAGGGTTTTGTTTTGTTTTTTAAAGTAACTAAAATTATTTTTTTCAAAGCAAATTAGTGCTGCTTAAAGAACTTATGTATGTATATTAAGAACAGCTTGTGTATACTTACATCAACGTATAAAGTAGTCTCTTTTTGCTTAGGAGACCTTGTATTGTGATAACCCCTTGATACGAAGAGTCAGGATTCTCTGATGTAAATAATGTCATTCATTGATAGAAGCTTAGGTCTGCACACTCTAAGTAGACGACAACTCTAACACTAAATTATTGGCTATAAATGTTTTCCCTTTTGCATTGACATTTGAAATAGCGAATTTTGGAATGGGATGAAAAGGCAAAGATCCTGATGTTAACTCTATATTAGGAATTTAGTAAGCTCTTTGAGTGGGAGGGTCTTTATTTTACAATGAGTTTACCTACTGCCCAGCTCATTGGGACTTTGGTCTCAGCTGAGGCCTCCTAGATGCTATATATAAAAATAACTTAAAATAAAATAAATGGTGGTAGTATGTATATCTGTATATTATGCCCGTGGAAGCTTTAAGTGAGTTCCACTAATCTTGAAGTGATGGGTATTGTTAGGAAGGCAAGGACTCAAGGACTTGTACTAGGTCTCAAACAGTGGGACTCAGATGATGTGGATTTTACTCCTGTCTCTGCTACTGACTTGCGTAAGGTACTTAAGGCAACTATGGCACAGAAAAATCATCTGTGATATTACTATTTTGTTTCTTATTTGTGTTACTATATTGCCTAGGAGCCCTAGTTATGAACCAGGACCCCCCCCTGTGCTAGATGTTGTACAAACACAGAATAAAAGATGTTCCCTGCTGGAATGGGCATTTTGACAGAGCATCTGGCCCTGTAAGGGAAGCCTCACCTGTGACTGACAAACAGTCTGAGCTAGGAGATAGCTAAGGTGGTGATAAAAGCCCGCAAGTGGCTTAGTTGGGGTGGAGAGCTGCAGAAAGTGGGTTAGCTCCTGTGACAGGACTAAAGCAGGGTGACTCTCACGAAAGCAGCCGATAAGTATGAACCTGTGGGCAAGAGGAAAGAGCTTTGTTTTTATATCTACCCAAAATTCCTGGGTTTTGAAAAAAATATTCAGGTTATTAAGTTTTTACCTGGATTTTGCAAGTGCTGGAACTCTCCAGCCCAGCTGCTTCCATGCAGAGTTCCTGCTGCACAGAGGAGGGTAACTGCTGATAGGCGGCAGCTGCTGCTGCAGTGTAGGGAGCATGGGCAGTGAGCCAAGTCCTTGCAGCGAAGGGGGTCCCTACCCGTCTTGCTTCCCTATCACCTGCCTCCCTGTCTGTCTTGCTTCCCCACTGCACAGTGTGGGAGTGAGATGGGCGGGAATCCAGGCAATAGCCTCTGTTTACTTTCTCTGCTGGGCAAAGCCACCTCCTTGGTCCATCAGTCTGGCCTCACCTGTTTCCTCTGCACAATTGGGTAATGAGATGGGCAGAAGGCTGGGTTGCAGCGGCGGCGACCACCCAACTACTGCAGTGACAGGCATGCAGGAAGCAGAAGGATCCCCTAATCCTTCTGTCTGCTCCTTCCTTGCCCTCTGCCCTTTTGTCTTTGGTTTTTACAGTTTTCACCCATTTTAAATTTTTTAAAATGAAAATTTCCAAGGAGTTTATAAATGTTTAACAGAAACCAAAAATGAAGGACCTCAGGGATATATAGCCCCCTTCAGAAGATTCTTGTTCTGGGAAAATATGGGGTTTATACATGAAACTTGCATTGAATTATTTTATTATGAAGAAATAAAGCTGAAGCATTGTGAAAGAGCCTAACCCAGATTTTAGGTATGGTGTCAGTGCAGCCCACACACCTTCAGGGTGTGGTGTTCTGTCCCATTTAGTGGCAGTGAGACCACTTAGAGAGAGTTAAATGAGTCTGCTTTACATTCTTAACTAAGAGCTAGTTGGCGTTTAGCTCATGCGGTAGAGGCTCATGCAGTAAGCTCCAGAGGGCCTAGGTTCGATCCAGCCTGCCGATGGCTGGAGTCTGTTGATGTTACATCTGTCCTTCCTGGACTGGAGAGGCAGGCCGGGAGTTTATACATACATTGCCTGCTTTTGTAAACCACTTTGTGATCCTCTGTTGAAAGGTGGTGATATTAATACCCTGTATTTAGTGGAGATGGGCCTAAACCAAAACTCTGGATCTCGGCATGCATACTTGAATTTAGGGCTTCAAAATTTGGATGTGGATCAGATTTTTCCAAAGTTTGGGGTACCTAAATTCAGCCCATTCTGGAGAGAAGCTCAGGTTGCAAACTTGTGTCTGAAAATGACATTTTTGTTTGGGCAGTTCTCTGTTTTTTAGATTATATTCTTGTAAATTTTTCTTAGGTAAGGCAGTCTGCACTGATCATCAGCAGTTAGCCTAATTAGCTGCTCATGAATGTGAGAGAGATTTCTTGACTGAAAAGAATAATTATAAACTGAACTGATAAAAGCTTTATTTGGACTCTACTGAGACTCGAGTACTCATTACATTAGTGGTACCAAAAAAAAAGTAGTAGGGCCAAAAAAGTCACTGTGAAGCATTCCAAAATGTAATCAAAGAAACAGTATTACTTATTCAAAATAAAGGAAAAATATTCAAAATTTCATTTTGTTTGGGTGAACAAAAAGGTAAAAAAGGCACTTCCCTCTAAATAAACTGAAATGTTTGAAAAACAAAGTTTGCGCTTACAGCAGAGAATTTCCCAGGCTACTGCTGCTGATGACTATCTTCCTTTTAAATAAGCAGTTGTGTGATACTGAATAAGGAAACCCTGTGTAAGAGCTAGCGAACTCCTTTATCTCGTATGATCGCTACTACTGCCTTCACAGTTCTCAGAGGAAATCCACTGATACATTTTATATTTTAACAATGAAAAAAAAAATCTTCCAATTCTAATAATCAATTTGGGAAAAGTTTTACCAATATGGGCATCTAAAGCTCACTCACAAAAATATAAGATTAAAGGTTTGGTGCAGAAACTCAAAAGGGGAAGAACTCTTTTGAAATTGCTGGAGATAAACTATTTTTAAACCAGTTTAAGTGAGAGGAGAACTGGGACCCCATGAAGACACTGGAAGTTCATGTTCTTCTTCGAGTGATTGCTCATATGCATTCCAGTTAGGTGTGCACATGCCGTGGGCACAGTTGTCGGAAGATTTTTCCCCTAGCAACAGGCTGGGTCGAGCAGGGCGCCCCCTGGGGTGGTGCCCCCATGGCGCCGTATAAGTACCCCTGCAACCCAGCCCCCACCTCAGTTCCTTCTTACCGCCCGTGTAGGTTGTTGGAACTTTGGAGCTCTGCTTTTAGCGATCTCCATTTCTCCTAGCTTATTGTGTAAATTCATTGTTGATTGTTCTTTTTGTAGTTTATCGTTGTAGTTAACATAGTCGTTAAGGGCAGGGAGGTCTCCTCCCCTGCCCGCCTGGGACTTCATGACTCCTAAGACTCCGGGATTCAAACCCTGTGAGAAGTGTGGAAAGCCTATGCCAGTTGGCGACCCACACGGAGACTGCCTTAAGTGCCTCGGGGAGGCTCACCTGGTCGAGAAGTGCAAGATTTGCAAGACTTTCAAACCTTGCACCAGGAAGGACAGAAAGTCTTGCCTCCCGCAACTCCTAATGGAGGCAGCTCTTGCTCCGGCACCGGGACCCAGTGAGGCACCGGGGCCCGCTCAAAAGGTGGCGCCTGCCAAACTGTTGGTCTCAGGGCCCAGACCGAAGCCTCGGCACCGGTCACACTCCCCGGCCCGCAGAGAGAGGTCCGAGACGGCCGTCGCGGCACCGACTCTGCCGCCCGTAGAACAGCGTCCCGTGAGGGAGCGTTCAGGGCAACAGCCGTCGGCACCGGCACCGTTGACTCCGGCACCGTTTCAGGCCCCGTTGAGTCCAGTGCGGGTAAGCTCACCCCTCAGTGTGCCGGCGCAGCAGCAGCTCCTGCCTTCCACTCCGGAGACCTTTGCTGCTGCTAGGGAGCTGATCACGCTAACAGCCTCCCCGGGGACCCAGAGACTGGTACAATCTAGAGGCAAGCCGCCCATGATTGCGCCTGAGGTCCCCTCCGTGAGACCTTAGGAGGCCCGGCACCGGTC
The DNA here is from genome assembly GCA_032164245.1 of Sternotherus odoratus. Taxonomy (NCBI): domain Eukaryota; kingdom Metazoa; phylum Chordata; order Testudines; family Kinosternidae; genus Sternotherus; species Sternotherus odoratus. The sequence continues at coordinate 55,175,819 of JAVMKO010000008.1, read as the reverse complement.
GATCTCGCGAAGCCGATCGTACTCCCAGCACCGGTCTGCTGCCTGGCACCGGTTGTAGTCTCGGCACCGCTCAGCTTCGAGACCACGCTCCAGGTCTCCTCGCTGTAGATCCCGGCACCGCTCCCAGTCTCGCCACCTGTCAGAGTCTCGGCACCGATCGGAGTCCCGGCGCCGTTCTCCATCTAGGAGCTGGTCGTACTCTCGGCGCTGATCGTACTCCCGGCACTGCTCTCCGAGCCGGCACCGCTCTCCATCCTGGCAGCGGTCACCATCGAGAAGGCGGTCTCCATACCGGCACCGGTTATCACCCCGGCACCAGTCTCCGAGCCGGCACCGCTCTCCATCCCGGTACCGATCCCCAACTCGGTACCGTTCTAGGAGTCGTCACCGCTCCCGCTCCGGACGTAGAGAACCTGCCTGGTCCCGATCTCGGCACGGTTCTCCATCCGTCACACAGCAACTTGTGAGCTCGGCGGCCGCATGGCCCCCCTCATCGGCATCGGCCTCACCGCGCTCACTACGTGGTCAGCAGGTCGCAGCACCATCTAGCTGGCCCACCTGGGCACCTTGGGCGTACCAATCGGAGCCTGGTGTACCGGAGGCGTCCATCAGTCGCCCACCTGTCGGCGGAGGGACGGCGCAGTTGCGGGGTCATCATCCGCTGTACCCCTCCGGCAGGACGTGCCCCCGTTCCCCGCTGAACCGGAGCACTATTCCTCCTCTTCTCTGGACGAGGCGGTGGCGGGCACGTCCTCCTCTAATCCACCACCTGTGGACTTGTCCGCCCATCAGACCTTGTTAAAGGCAATGGCCAAGGGCATGAACCTACCTATGGAGGAGGTAGTTGATTTTGAGGACCCAGTGGCGAGTATCCTCTCCAAGGGCGGACCGGCCAGGGTGGCACTTCCTTTTATAAACACTATTAAAAGGTCTATGGCCACTATCTGGCAGACACCGGCATCCATTCCACCCACAGCTAAAGGGGTGGAAAGGAGGTACTTTGTTCCGGCCCAGGGCTATGAGTACTTGTATGTCCACCCTCAACCTTCCTCCTTAGTGGTGGACTCCGTTAATAATAAGGAGCGCCACGGGCAGCAAACCTCTGCCCCCAAGGCAAAGGAGGCCAGGAAGCTGGACCTTTTGGGGAGGAAGGTGTACTTGGCGGGTGGGCTACAGCTCAGGGTGGCCAACCAACAGGCCCTCCTGAGCAGACATGCTTATGACACTCTGGTCTCGTTGGGCAAGTTCGAGAGTGTTGTTCCTCCTGAGGCCAAGCAGGATTTTAAGGCCTTTGTCCAGCAGGGCAAGGACGTGGCCAAAATTGCCCTGCAAGCCGCCCTGGACTCGGCCGACTCCGCAGCCAGAACAGTTGTGTCGGGGGTCACTCTCAGGCGCAGTGCGTGGCTGTAGTCCTCCAACCTCCCCACAGAGATGCAGCAGACCATACAGGACCTTCCTTTCGAGGGCGTGGGTCTGTTCTCTGAGATCACGGATACACGCCTGCTGACCTTTAAAGATAAGAGAGTGACCATCAAGACTCTTGGAATGCATACCCCAGTTACCCAGAGGAGGCCCTTCCAACCCCCAAGGAGGCGGTTTTACCTCCCGCCTCGCCCGCCACAACACTCCTTCCAACAAAGGGGGTGTGGCAACCGCTGTTGCTCCTCATCACAGCAGGCGGGTAAACAACAGCCCCCCAAACCCTCCCAGGGCCCTAAGCCCAACTTTTGAAGGTGCGCCCGGGGGCAGAGCACCAGCCGGACACCTGGATCCTCCCTTCCACTGTCGTCTGTCCCACTTCCTCCGTGCCTGGTCAGGCATTACATCGGACCAGTGGGTCCTCCGCACGGTGGAGCTGGGATACTCGCTCCAGCTTTCCACCCGCCCTCCCTTCCACCCTCCCTCCCCGTCCCTCTTCAGGGACCCCTCTCACGAGCAACTCCTCGTACAGGAGGTGAGGTCGCTCCTCTCGCTGGGAGCCATCGAGCCCGTCCCGGAGGAGTTCAAGGGGAAAGGGTTCTACTCCTGCTACTTCCTCATCCCCAAGGCGAAAGGGGGCCTACGGCTCATCCTAGACCTACGCGGACTCAACAACCACATGGCCAAGTTCAAGTTCCGCATGGTCTCCTTGGGCACTATCATTCCCTCTCTGGATCCAGGAGACTGGTTCGCTGCCCTCGATATGAAGGACGCTTACTTTCATATTGCCATAAAGCCCTCCCACAGACGTTACCTCTGTTTCCTTGTGGCAGGGGAACATAACCAGTTTGCTGTCCTACCCTTTGGCCTGTCCACTGCACCCAGGGTCTTTACCAAGTGCATGGCGGTGGTAGCAGCGTTCTTACACTGCCGCGGGATACATCTCTACCCGTACCTGGACGACTGGCTGATACGGGGCACCTCCAGGGACCAAGTACGCACCCATGTGCAACTTGTCATAAGCACGTTTGACCGCTTGGGGATCCTCCTCAACGAGGGGAAGTCTACCCTGGAGCCGACTCAGAGGATCGAGTTCATAGGGGCCCTCCTGGACTCTACCGTGGCAAGGGCATCTCTCCCACAGCCTCGCTTTCTGGCCATTCAGTCAGCGATCCATGGCTTGCGATCCTCCCCTATGGCAACGGCTCGGATGTTCCTCAGCCTACTGGGTCACATGGCGGCATGCACGCATGTCACCCAGTACCCCAGGCTGCGGCTGCGCCCGCTCCAGTCCTGGCTGGCGTCAGTCTACAGGCTGAACATGGACAGCATCCACGCCCTTCTCACCATCCCAAGCGCTACCCTCAACGCTCTGGCCTGGTGGGAAAATCAGGACATTGTCTGCCAGGGTGTTCCCTTCCTCCCACCCAGCCCATCCATGTCCCTAGTAATGGACGCCTTGTCTCTGGGTTGGGGAGCCCACCTCGGCGAACTCAGAACTCAGGGCCACTGGTCGGAGGCCGATCTCCGCCTCCACATCAACGTCAGGGAGCTAAGACCCGTTCGACTAGCGTGCCAGGCTTTCCGAAGCACGCTAGCAGGTCACTGTGTAACGATGCTAACAGAACACACCACAGCCCAGTTTTATATCAACAAACAGGGCGGAGCACGCTCGAACCCCCTTTGCCAGGAAGCGGTTCTCCTTTGGGAGTTTTGTATAGCCCACTCCATTCACCCGGTGGCCTCTTTCCTCCCAGGAGCCCAGAATACGCTGGCGGACCACCTCAGCAGATCGTTCCTGTCGCACGAGTGGTCCCTCCGTCCAGACGTCATCCGGCCGATCTTCCTACGGTGGGGGTTTCCCCAGATCGACCTCTTTGCCACTCGACAGAACAGGAAGTGCCTCCAGTTCTGCTCCTTCCGCGGCAGCTCCCGGGGCTCCCTAACAGACGCTTTTCTCCTTCCCTGGACGGGCCACCTGCTCTACGCGTTCCCTCCGATCCCGCTCCTCCACAAGGTGATCCTCAAGATCAAACGGGACAAGGCGCGTATGATCCTCGTAGCCCCGGCCTGGCCCAGACAATGCTGGTATGCATCCCTCCTCCAGCTGTCCAGGGCCCCTCCCATCAGCCTTCCGCTGTGGCCAGACCTGATCTCTCAGGATCACGGTCACCTACTTCACCCGGACCTACAGTCCCTGCATCTCACAGCGTGGCTACTGCATGGCTAAGGGGCCCGGAGCTCTTGTGTTCTGCCACGGTGCAAGGTGTTCTTCTGGGAAGCAGAAAACCATCAACCAGAAGCACCTATACCGCAAAGTGGACCCGCTTCTCTGCTTGGTGTATGCAGCGCAACACCACCCCCAGGGAAGCTTCCATCCCAGTCATCCTGGACTACCTGCTAGACCTTAAACAGCAAGGTCTTTCTACCTCTACCATTAGGGTCCACCTGGCGGCCATCTCGGCATTTCACCCAGGCTCGGCAGACCACTCGGCCTTCTCAGACCCTACGGTCTATAGATTCCTTAAAGGGCTGGACAAACTTTACCCGCAGGTTAAGCATCCCGTTCCGCCCTGGGACCTGAACCTTGTGCTTTCCCGCCTTACCATGCCCCCTTTTGAGCCCCTTGCCACGTGCTCCTTGCTGTACCTCTCTTGGAAGGTAGCCTTCCTCGTGGCAATCACCTCGGCACGCAGAGTATCTGAGATCAGGGCGTTAACCTCAGAACCGCCTTATACGGTTTTTCATAAAGACAAGGTGCAGCTTCGCCCCTGTCCAGCCTTCCTTACCAAGGTGGTCTCTCCCTTCCACGTTAACCAAGACATTTTCCTGCCAGTCTTCTACCCGAAGCCCCACACCTCTGGAAGGGAGCAACAATTGCACACGCTCGATGTCAGAAGACCGCACAAAACCGTTTCGGAAAACAACTCAGCTCTTTGTTGCGGTGGCGGATCGGATGAAAGGCCAACCGGTCTCCGCCCAAAGATTCTCCTCCTGGATAACCTCGTGCATTCGCACCTGTTACGAACTGGTGGGGCCCGCCGAGCAGATAACAGCACACTCCACGAGAGCGCAGGCATCTTCGGCCTTTCGGGAGAGGGTTCCGATCATGGACATCTGCAGGGCAGCTACCTGGTCCTCTGTCCACACCTTCGCCGCCCGCTACGCCATTGTCCAGCAGACCAGGGACGATGCGGCGCTTGGTTCAGCGGTCCTACGCTCAGCAACGGATCAATCCAACCCCGCTTCCTAGGTATTGCTTGTAGTCACCTAACTGGAATGCATGTGAGCAATCACTCGAAGAAGAAAACGAGGTTACTTACCTGTAACTGTTGTTCTTCAAGTTGTGTTGCTCATATCCATTCCAAACCCACCCTCCTTCCCCACTGTCGGATTAGCTGGCAAGAAGGAACTGAGGTGGGGGCTGGGTCGCAGGGGTACTTATGCGGCGCCATGGGGGCGCCGCCCCAGGGGGCGCCCTGCTCGACCCAGCCTGTTGCTAAGGGAAAAATCTTCCGACAACTGTGCCCGCGGCGTGAGCACACCTAACTGGAATGGATATGAGCAACACATCTCGAAGAACAACCGTTACAGGTAAGTAACCTTGTTTTTCTGTGAACTGATCTTTCATAAATTAACTTTGTACTTGCTTGATCTAGTCTTTCCAAATTCAGATGGCAAAAGTTATCTCACAAACGCTTCCCTTTTTAGCTGTTTCATCTGTTTTAAAATCAAATATAATACTCGGTAATGAACGAGCACTTGCTCAGCTCTCTGCCCTCTCCCCCCCCTCCAACGGCCCCCGCAATCGCTCAGCTCTCTCCCCCCTCCCCTCCCTCCATCGGCCCCCGCACTCGCTCAGCTCTCTTCCCCCTCAGGTAAGAATCGAAATTTTTTAAAATCTCACACCCCCCACTCCAACAGCCCCCCCCACTCCCTCAGCTCTCTCCCTCCTCCCCCCCCAACAGCCCCCTCACTCGCTCAGCTCTCTCCCCCCTCCAACGGCCCCCGCACTCGCTCAGCTCTCTTCCCCCCTCAGGTAAGAATCAAAATTTTTAAAAATCTCTCCCCCACCCCCCACTCCAACGGCCCCCCCTTCGCTCAGCTCTCTCCCCCCTTCCAATGGCCCCCGCACTCGCTCAGCTCTCTCCCCCCCTCCAACGGACTCGAGCAACGCCGGGTATTTTTGCTAGCACAATATAATACTCGGTAATGAATGATTGTCAAGCAAATTACATAAAGGCAGCATTGTATCAAAAAAGGCTGCCTAAAGTCTAACTTTTTCAGTTATTGATGGGCTGTCATCTTAATGGAAAATAATTTAACCCCCTGTGATTTATTGGATTTAGTCAGATGACCAGTAACTAGTCAATTTTTAGTTGGGTTTCACATTTCAGATTGGACTTTCGGTGTCATAAAAACAACATCATTGGAAAATTGGAGTGACTGACATTCTACTTCCTACCATAGCTTCAGTTTAAAATAATAATTTGGTTGGGTACAGTGGAAGCTGAATGCATTTATATTTATATAGGTCTTTAGACTGCATAAACATAGATTCATGAAAATGTATTTAAACAATGTAAATAGTGCATATTATTTTTGCATGGAAAATAGTGTTCTTTATTTCAGATTAGTCATAGTTACTTTGCAAAGTCCAGATGCACAAGTCTCATGTCATCGAGCAGACCAAGGCAATTTCTTGGAATAAAAGGGACGTGTATTCGATAGAAGTAGAAGTACCGTATATACTCGAGTATAGGTCGACCCGAATATAAGCCGATGCACCTAATTTTACCACAAAAAGCTGGAAAAGTTATTGACTTGAGTATAAGCCTAGGGTGGGAAATGCAGCAGCTACCGGTAAATTTCAAAAATAAAAATAGATACCAATAATGTTTTTGAATACCGTATTTATTTAAAAGAAAAACAGTAAACTAGCTCTGTAAGTGGAAAAGAGGGTCCATAGGGACACACGCGCCGCCGCGCCGCTGCAGCTTGCTTCGGGCGGGGGGGGGGGCTCCCGCCGCTTGCCTCCCTCCCCCCACCCCATAGGGACACACGCGGCGCCGCGGCTTGCTTCGGGCAGGCGGGGGGGGGGGGAAGAGGCTCCCGCCGCTTGCCTCCGTCCCCCCGCTTGCCTCCCTCCCCCCGCCCCATAGGGACTCACGCGGCGCCGCGGCTTGTTTCGGGCGGGGGGGGCTCCCGCCGCTTGCCTCCGTCCCCCCGCCCCATAGGGACTCACGCGGCGCCGCGGCTTGTTTCGGGCGGGGGGGGGGCTCCCCACTGACTCGTCCCCCCCACTGACTCGAGTATAAGCCGAGGCGGCTTTTTTCAGCCCAAAAAGTGGGCTGAAAAACTCGGCTTATACTCGAGTATATACGGTAATATGAATTACAGTCTTGATCCTACATATAGAATAATAGTTTGGAAGTCTGTAATGTCAAATGTGCTAGTGAGATCCAAAGCATGAATAAAGATGGGAAAAAACCTCGCTGCAATGTATTAACTGTTTAGTTTTTTTTTATAAACTACAATTCTGTGCTTTGTGAAACTTAGGGACATTTATTTGTTGAATATATTATATTCCAAATAGTGATCTTGGCACTGATAAAATGCTGGAGAATGGTAGAGGGAAAAACCGAAGGTTTAGCCTTTCTGAGGAATATTATTTTTCCTTAATTTTCTACTTGTTGAATCATCATGGCTATTGCCAAATATTGGGAGGAAAAGCAGATTTGATAATCTTACTTTACTTTCTCTTCTCTGTTCCTTGTTACTGTTGCTACATCATCTTCACATAACTCCACAAAAATAAGTCTGGATCAGTAGATTCTTTCCGATATGAATTATACAATCCAATAGTGCTGATTTATATTCTAAAGTAGTGGAATGGACTGTAAAGTTTATTTACCTAAAAAAAAAAATCTGTCTCTTCTGTGACTGTAGACAACAAATGGAGCATTACAAACTCTTTAGTAAAATTTGGATTGCTTTGTAACTCTGCCTCTCTTTCTCCCATTGTCCAAATCCTTCCTCCTCTTGCAAAAGGTGTCTATGTCCACTCAGGGTGAAATTCACCCGTCATGAAGGGTATGTCTTCACTATAGGTCTAGGTCGATTTCCCTTAATTCGATTTTCTAAACTCGAGTTTAGAAAATCGAATCAGTGTGTCCCCACCAGGACAGCAGGTTGACAGTGGTCGACACTGTCTGTCCTTGAACTTTTGCAGGGGGTCGACATAGCCCGCATTGCACTGTGGGTAGGTAGCCCACAGTGCAATGCGTGCTGGACCCCCCCCCCTGCCCAAGCAGCCCCATGGACCCCCCCGCCCGAACAGCCCCCCCCTCGCCGTACCCACCCGCCCGAGGGGGGGTGGGGGAGCCAGCACGCGGCTGCTTGGGCTATCGGCTCAGCTGCCTGGTGAAATTGACCAGACAGCTGAGCCGATCCCTCAAGCAGCCCCGCACGGGCTTCCCCCCCCCCTCAGCAGCCCCGCGGACCCCCCCCGCCCGAACAGCCCCCCCAACAGCCCCCCCGCCCAAACAGCCCCCCGCTGGACGACCCCCCCCCCGCCCGAGGGGGGGGGAGCCGGCGCGGGGCTATCGGCTCAGCTGCCTGGTGAAATTGACCAGACAGCTGAGCCGATCCCTCAAGCAGCCCCGCGCGGGCTTCCCCCCCCCCTCAGCAGCCCCGCGGACCCCCCCCCCGCCCGAACAGCCCCCCCCCGAACAGCCCCCCCCTCGCGGGGCTGCTCGGAGGTCGGAGGCTTAACTTCTGATGCCTCTTCACTAGCCCACAGTCGAGCTTGTAATGTCGAATTTAGCCTTACTTCTCTCGTTAGGCAGGAGTTCCGAAATCGATCTTGAGGGCCCTTTAAATCGACTTTAAGGGCATGTATGTGAAGACAGGTACACCTTTAATTCGACCTAACGTCGTTAAGGTCGAATTAAAGTGGTAGTGAAGACATGCCCGAAGTGTGTTTTGCACTAGTCATCGATGCCACTTAAACCCTGCATTAGAGCTGTGCAAAGGTGTCTTGGGAGAAAGGCCTAACAGGGTTGCATTTACATCTCTGATGTGGTTGGATAGATCTCTGGATAGATTGACATGAAAAGCTGGAGAAGGCCATTAGCTCCAACATCACATTCAGGTTCTGTGGAGTGGCTGTTGCTGCAGTTACATGCTCTGGATTGGATCTAGTAGAGTTCACCTTGCCAGCCTCTCCATAGTCCACTCACAGAAAACCCAAATATTTGCAGTGTATGTGGCGTGAATCAGTTCCCTTGGCTTTCTTATGTGGTCTACGCTGCAAGTTTAGAGCAAACAAGTGGGAATGCTGGAAACCTGCAAAGTTCTCTGAAGCCATGTGAAGGAGGATGTAGAGCCAAAGCCTCCATCCTACTTTCTCAGAACTTACAGAATTTCCTTTATATGCTGACCTGGCTTGATAGATTTTTCAGAGCTGGGATGGAACAGGAAAATAGTTGCACTTTGGAGCAGGGGCACTCTGTGGATTTCTGAGTGAGAATCTCTAAGTAGGGGCATTAGCTTTCATAAAGGGTATGTCTACACTTACCATTTAAAGTGCAAAAAGTCCCTTTTTTGCGCTAAAACCATGGGAGCATCTACGCTTTGTTAATTACTTTTCTTTTTGCAGTGAAACTTCTGAGTTTCACTGCAAAAAGAAAACCACCTTCACAGGAGGCATACAGCTCTTACCGCTGTTCTTTTTGCGCTGCTGTGAAAGTGAAGACTTCTAGCAGTTCTAGGAGTATATACACCCTCTGGCTTCCGGAGGATATCTCACAGTTCCAAAAGCGACCACTCTCACCAATATCTCCGCTGCTCTAATGCATGGATGTCTGCCCCTCCCCCTGTAAGCCCTGGGAAGTTTGAAGCTCCCTTTCCCTTTGTTTCTAGCTGTGGTGGGGAAAACAGCCAGACAGCAGGAGGTTTTTAAAAAAAATGCCATGGAAGAGACCAGGAAGTAATGGGGCTCCTGAGACATGAAGCGTGGCACCATGGGGCACTGAACAGGGTCCCAGAATGCCTTCCGCTCCCACCCCTGTTCCCACAAGACCTAATGAGAGAGCTGCACTGTGGGCTAATAGTTGTCCTACAGCACTGTTCTCATTGGGGATGGAAGTGCTGGTAGCGTAAACACTCTTTGATGCCTGAGGAATTGAGTGAGTACACAACCCAGTGCTTTATTTTCACTGGTTCCAGGGCCGGCCCACAACATTCTGGCACCTGAGGCGGGGAGCCCAAATGACGCTCCCGTGCCCCCTTGTTTGGGCCAAAACTTTGAAAGGTCTCAATTCTGCCTCCTTCCTGTTCTACTCCTCTCATGGTATTGCTCTGCTACCTACCCCAATAAAGGAGAACTAACAATTTAAAATGCCTGTTCAAAAGTTTTAAGTAACACTTAACTTTCAAACGCCTGAACAGCAAATGTCACTTTTCCTGTCTGCTTAGTAAACACTGGAATTTTTCTCTGTATGACTAATCAAAGTGGTGCTTTCCATGCCTTCTTGGTTGCAAAGATTTGTACTGCTTCTGCTTCCTGAAGGTCCACAGTCTGAGCCAGCTCATGCTCTATTGAGATGGTTGCAAGGCTGACCAGCCTCTCCAGTGTCATTGTGGAGCGTAGATGTGTTTTTATTAACTTCAGCTTGGAGAAGCTGCATTCTCCACTGGCAACTGTTACAGGAAGTGCTAGAAGTATGCACAGAGCAACAAAAGCATTTGGAAAGAAGGTGGTCATCTTATTTGTGCACATATATTACAGAATAGCCTTTGGAGTTGATCCTGCTGAAATGCATCTTGAAAGGGCTTTCAGTTCACCACTAAATTACTCGTGTCAATTTCATGCATGTCATCATGTGTCAACACTGTCTCTAGTGCCCTGTATTGCTGGTATAGGTCTTCTTCAGATATAGTGAGGAGTTTTGAAATATCATACAATATCCCAAATGTACTGCTGTATTCCTTGAGCTACATGAAATGTTCTTCAACTGACTGTGTTGCATAATCTAGCACCTGGTTAAATAATTCAACTTTGAATTGTTGTTTGGGGTCTTTTAAGGGATTATCCTGTGCCTCCTAATCAAAATGTCTTCTTTGGTGCCTCTTGTATTCTTGAATGGGTGGGAAAATAGCTTCAGTGTGAAGTTCCTCTGCCAACTTCTGTGCACTCTTCAGAATGTTTTGAAATCCCTCATCTGACTGGTAAAACTGTAGGTATGATTTTGCTTTGTCCAGTTGTTCCATTGCTCTAGATATATCAAGACCAACACCTTGGAGTCCCTTGCTTACAACATTTATTTCAAACAGTATGTCACGCAACAGCACTAAGCCACATAGAAATTTGAAGTTATGTATGTTTCTGGTAATTCCATTTCCCTCTGCTGCTGTTCTCCCACAAACAGTTCCTGTCATAGCATTATCCTCTATAATGGCAACTATGGCGATCATCTATCTTCGCAATTTGGTGTTTGATAGCCTTTATCACCTCTACTCAACTTTCCCATTGTGTGGCACTCAGTGATTTCAGCTCAGAGAGAATGTTCCCAGATGTTGCTTCAAAATTTGCTGTTGATGCATAGACATTCAGTACCTCAAAGTTGTAGCTTCTGCCAGAGGGCAACAGATTAGTGCTGCTTCTAATGCAAGGGCACATTTCTGTGAGGGTGATGTCCTTTAGCCTTACTCCAACTGAGGGATACTTGCAAGGCAGTGGGGGCTAGGGTTTTGAGGCACTCTATATTCACCTTAGGAGGAAGGTTGCAACATTGTGGTATTTTTATAAGAGCTACCCTGCCACAAGTAGCCCCACCACGCAAGCACCAAGGCCTCCAGTTGGATGCAGTTTGCAATCATACCTAGAACCTAATAACAAAGAACACTCATTAGTCTGTATAGAATGCATCACTTTCATTTAGTTAATATTTGTTCAGCATTTGAATATATAGAGCTCTATATACTATACGTGCTATGTACTATTAATACGATACACCTGTGTGTGCAAACTAGAAGTTAATCCAGATCCTGGAACAAACACCAACAGCGTACTTTGAGATTAAACAAGGGAATATTTAACACTCACAGATTATGGGAAGTAAGGAAGTACCTTCCTACTGATTTACGTTAACTCCAATATTATTTGTTCAAGTCTTTGCCATTCACATTCCAACAATCTTTGTCATGTGAATATAAAAAGTTTTATATGGAGCAACAAAAAGAAAAAATAGATTTAACTCTTTGCAATTCTACAAAAGATATGCTAAATTAAGCTCATGCACTATGACAGAACAAAACCACAATCCATTACTAGGCATTGCAATAAAATAATACCACTTAGAAACCACAGTTGGAATATAAATCAATAGACTTAAAGATAAACGTTATAATACTTGACATATAGAATTAGGTATATAAAATATTCTTACATTTTATGCTTTTAAATTAACTATACAGTGCCTAGATGCTAGGATGATGGTAGTATTGCATTTGTACCAATATATAGAGAGGCCATATTTTTTCTACTTTTAACACATGGAACACTAAGAAATATGAGATGTGTTTGAAATTGATATGTTTCAAGCTCCTGGACTGATTTTGAATGGTAGAAAGACCACGCTTGGTAGCACTAATAGAAATCTTTAAAGGATGGGGATGTACAAAACGCCAGATAAAAATATCTACGTAGATGTTTGAAAATGAAATCAGGAGAAGGAATTTGGTAAAATTAAGTTATAACAAACACCAAAATTATAAATAATGCAATTACATAAATTAGGAGATGCAACAAAGTTATGGAAGATAAAGTAATGAACAGCTGGATGGATAAAATACAATTTAATTATAGCAAATTAACCCTCATCCACAGGAAAGAGAGGATATTTCTGGTACTCAGGGAATCCATCAGAGATAGTAGAAACATTGTAGTACAAAGTGTTTATATTTAGGCTGCAGTATAATGTCAGCAGGAAGTATGGAAGCTAGTTTTGGTGCACAATAAGTCAACAAGGAAAAGAGTTTTAAAAACAATAAATGAAATATCCTCCTAATTTAGGAGACTGGATGGCTTGGTAATTACAGCTAGGATACAAAAATAGTCTGATTATTATCTCGTGATTGTTTTGCTCTAACCCAGGTACGTATTCTAATTTTGTCTTGGCTACACTAACTTTACGTGTGATGTGGTGGGGTGAGAGAGGGCAAACTTGAGGGCCAGAGTCACTCCTGGATCTACGCTGACTTTAAGTGATGTTGAACCAAACAGAAAGGCAACAAGGCACAAAGTGAGCATAACCTTAATTTTGGTATACTGGGGTGACAGCAGGGTCCAGAGATACTCAAAATGGGATGATTCTGTGCAGGAGCATGGCTAGGGTTCCCCTGAAATGCGGATGAAGGGAGGCATCATTAATACTGCATGCACTCCGCTGGGTTGAATTTCAGAGCACCACCTCCCTGTGCTATCAGTAGTACAGTATAGTAAGTTTTAGGCCAGATTCATAAATATTGATTATCTCTTCAAAAACTGTTTTTTTGTTTGTGTTGTTATTTGCAAATTGAATAGCACTTTACTGGAAATGGATGATGAAGGCTGGAAATGCATGACTGTATTTTTGTAAGCAGTTTCCCAGTACTGAATGTAGTTTTTTGGAGCTAAAATTAAACTATCCTGTGTCTTTTCTGTTTATTACTCATTATCTCTTTTCATAGTCATCTCACTGAAAGCAACATTAGGTGGAAGAATATTACGGTATATTAACTCTTGTTTCAATTGTACTAGGTAATATCAAAATGGAACATCAGCAAATTAATGTTTTCCATTTTGAATGCAACTTTACTTGCATTTATTTTCACACTTCCTTTATTTTATTCCAGTACATACATAACACAGTTCATAAATTGTTAGTTTCTGGTGACATTAATCTCAGAATGACAAATGAGAAACTATGTCATGCATTAGATGCTAGAAGAACTAGAGTGACCAGATGTCCTGATTTTTATAGGAACAGTCCCGATTTTTGAGTCTTTTTCTTATATAGGCTCCTATTATCCCCCACTCCGTGTCCCAATTTTTCACACTTCTTGTCTTGTCAACCTATGAACAACACTTGTAGGGTTATATTAAAAATCAGATAAGCTAGGAATATTTATGGGTCTGTAAGAAATGTTAAGTTTCATTCAAATCAAAACAGGAAAAAAAATTCAAGATCAGTTGTCTGGGAATTCAAGGGTTGTAGTTAAATTGGGATAGGAAATTGTTGCAAGAATATCCATTTAATGAATCAGATGCTAGGCTCCATTAATTCTTACATTCTTCCAAAAGCACTTAATATTTGAACAGGTCCATGTTTGTGGAAGTGGGATGGGGGATGCTTCACATTTCTTAGACTAACTTGTATCTGTAATTCCTTCTTCATAAACATGAGTTGGGGTACAATGCATGTAGGAATTAATCTTCTGGTGAATTATTTGGAGATCCTTTGAGTCCTACATCCCTCATTTATATTAATGTTGATTACTGACTGTTTGGGCCTCCCAAGGATGTTGTTTTTTAAACAGACCAGCAGGCAGAACAAAAACAGTCAATGAGAAGCCCCTGGCAGACAGGGGAACGGTAAATACTGCCTCTCTCTTTTCACCTTTCTGCTCTCTCTCACCAATTTTGTGATGCTCAAAGGCATTAAATGACTTGTGTGATGGGCACTGTACTTTGAATTGGCACTGGACTGGGAATCGGTAGACTCTGGTTCTTACATTGACCTGCTGTTTCAAAGAAGTGGTCAGTTAGGTTTCTTGGTTTCAGGTATTAAATGATGGCAATGATACTTAAGAATCTGTATGAATATCCTGTTTTTCAGCCTTTTAATTTTTTTTCTTAAAGAAGAGAAATGGCATCACTATATCAGATTAGGCAATTTCAGCATGTGAAAAAACCTGAAGAATAAATAAACTACAGTGGAGCCCCAGTATAATGTGAATTCGGATATAGCGTGATTATACAGTGGCTCCCAAGGCTGCAGGCACTGCTGTTCTCTGTCCCTGGCAGGTGCTAGGGACACGGTTTCCAGAGAAGCTGTGGCCCCCGCACTTCCTGGGACAGGGGACTCTGCAGCTCTGGAGTTCTCTGTATCCGGCAGGCACAGGGCCACAGCTTCCCTCTGCTGGGCAGCGCGGAGAGAAGCTGCGGCCCCACTCTTGCAGGGAACAGAGAACTCTGGGACTACAGGTGCGGGAGGTGAGAGAATCCATGGCCCAGGCCTGCCAGGGACAGAACACTGGCGCCTGCAGCCCCAGAGTTCTTTGTCCCCGGCAGGCGCAGGGCCACAGCTTCTCACCCCTGCTGAGCAGCGGGGAGAGAAGCCGCAGACCCACGCCTGCACGGGACAGAGAACTCTGAGGCTGCAGGCACTGGTGTTCTCTGCCCTTGGCAGGTGCGGGGGCAGCAGCTTCCAGAGAAGCTGCAGCCCCGTGCCTCGTAGGACAAGGAACTCCAGGGCTGCAGGCATCAGTGTGCAGTCTGCAGCCCTACAGTTCTCTGACCCCGGCAGGCGTAGGGCTGCAGCTTCTCCCAGATGTCCATCAGAGAAGCCATGCTCCACACCTGCCGGGGACAGAGAACCCTCTAGAACGCGACCCAGCATTTACCGCGGTGGGATTTCTTGGATCCCATTTGTCGTGTTATAGCAGTGCTCCACTATATTTTGTTGCCCATAAATACCGTGCAACTAAAAGTGAAAATATGTATGCCCGTTTTCCATTAATCTAAAAAAAAAAATTCAGCTGTCTCAGTGGCTATTTCCATTTTCCACTCTTCATCCACCCCCCTTCTCAAAATGTGGAATGAACACTATTTTAGATAAGATCTTTAAATAAGTATATCGATAATAATTAATCACAATACAATCATATTGTAAGGCTCCTGAGTGTTACAGTATTATAAATAATAATAAAAACCAAGTCAAATAATGCAAAATAAAGTATTTTACAAAGAGCGTGTTAAGAGCGCTCGCCAGATTTACAACCCTTTTACACCATAGCCCCAGTCTATCTCAGAAAGGGTCAGAGAAGCAATAGCTGTTGATCTCTGTATAACACTAGTAAGAATTCCTCATCTTCATCTGATATCCTATAACTGCAGTTTCATTCTAGTAAGCATTTCAAAAATGAGAGATGCAGGTCACACACTAGTTTTTGAACTCTTCGTTGGACTTGAAAAAAAGGAAAAAGCTTCACCTGAATCCTGTTAGCCAGAGCAGCACCAGGGAGAGTGGATTAATAAAAAAAACAATCCAAACTCATTCACCTCAGAAGCACTGAGTGCCTGGAGTCTGCATTCTTTTTTTCTTGCCAGAAATGTGAACAGCACATGCACTAAAAGAGATTCAATGTTTTCCAGAATTGGGAGTTATTAGTTGTTTCACATTTTGATAAATAAAAATTTTCCTGACTCACTAGAATAGCTTATCAGTTATTTTACCTTATATTAAGAACTTAATCCTGCACCTTTGAAGTGAATGGGACTTTTGCAACTGACTGCAATAGGAGCAGAATCAGATCCTAGTTCCCTTCTTATTTGTTAATTTATTTTCACTGTGACCAAAATTCTTCTGCCTTCAAAGTAAATATTTTTATAAAATCATTCATAAAATTGTTAGTTTCACCTATTTACATTTAGCTGTCAGTGATTAAACATTAATTTGCATGATAATATTTATCTGTAGTTAAGCAGCTTTGTAAGAACTCCCTTTCAGGCAGGAACTAGTGTGGGCAGAGTATGAGGTTAAGAGAAAGAGGTCTCTTCCCCGCCAGTTATCTGAGTTTGGTGGATATGTACAGGAAATAAGTTACCATATAAACTTTCAGCATTCTGAAGGGGTGGACTGAACCATTTATCATTGTATGTAAGGAATCTGTTCCAGTATATTCTGTAACTTCTGCTCTAGGAGTGCATCATAAGATTTATAACTAAAAATCTGTTAGAAAAAGAACTCTGAATTTCTTAAAAATAAATGTTCTTCTGGAGCCAAGTGTACTGCGTAAGACTCCCTGTGCAGCCCTGCTAATGTGTCTCAGTTCTGACCTGAAACACCTGTGCCATTCCTGACCTGGCTGTATTGTACTGAAGGGATACAACCAATTGTGCAAATCATGTGACTGCTCATGATGTACTCAAGTGAAGGGTTGAAGGACATTGTGGAACTAGTGTTTACTTGTGACCTAAACTTGGATTTGCACAGTTTTTTCTCAAAGTGAACTAGTGCTAACGAGACAATTCAATTAAAGTGGAAGTGGACTATTATCAACAGGAGGAAAATCACTTTTGTAGTGGTAATGAGGCCAGTGTAATTACGGTGGCCCATTTCAAACTGTTGACAAGAGGGTGTCAGTAACAGTCAGGAGAAATCAGCCTGGGGAAATTAGGTTTTAATTTTTGTAGTGGATCATCCACTCCCAGTCTTTTATTCAGGCCTAATTTGTTGGTGTTCAGTTTGCAAATTAATTCCAGTTCTGCAGTTTCTTGTTGGAGTCTATTTTTGAAGTTTTTTTGTTGAAGAATTGTCACTTTTAAGTCTGTTATTGAGTGTCCAGGGAGATTGAAGTGTTCTCTGACTGGTTTTTGAATATTATAATTCTTGACTTCTGATTTGTGTCCATTTATTCTTTTGCATAGAGATTGTCCGGTTTGGCCAATGTACGTGGCAGAGAGGTATTGCTGGCACGTGATGGCATATATCACATTGGTAGATGTGCAGGGGAAGCCCCTGAAGGCGTGGCTGCTGTGGTTAGGTCCTATGATGGTTTCCCTTGAATAGATATGTGGACCAAGATGGCAATGCGGTTTGTTGCAGGGATAGATTCCTTTTTTAGTGATTTTGTTGTGTGGTGTGTAGTTGCTGATGAGTATTTACTTCAGGTTGGGGGACTATCTGTAAGTGAGAATTGGCCTGTCTCCCAAGATCTGTGAAAGTGAGGGATAATCCTTCAGGATGGGTTGTAGATCCTTGATGATATGCTGGAGAGGTTTTAGTTGGGGGCTGAAGGTGACAGCTAGTAGCGGTCTCTTAATATTTTTGTTGCGCCTGTCCTGTTGTAGGTGACCTCTGGGTAACTTTCTGGCTCCGTCAATCTGTTTCTTCACTTCACCAGGTGGGTATTGTTGTTTTAAGAACTCTTGATAGAGATCCTGAAGGTGTTTGTCTCTGTCTGAGGGATTGGAACAAATGCGGTTGTATCTTAGAGCTTGTAGACAATGGATCGTGTAATGTGGTCTGGGTGAAAGCTGGAGGCATGTAGGTAAGTATAGCGGTCAGTAGGTTTCTGGTATAGGATGGTGTTTATGTGACCTTCGCTTATTTCCATTGTAGTGTCCTGGAAGCGGATATCTTGTGTGGATTGGTCCAGGCTGAGGTTGATGGTGGGCTGGAAATTGTTGAAATCCTGGTGGAATTCCTTAAGGGCCTCTTTCCTATGGGTCCAGATGGTGAAGGTGTCATCAGTGTAGCACAAGTACAGTAGGGGCGGTAAGGGACAAGAGCTGAGGAAGTGTTCTAAGTCTGCCATAAAAATGTTGGCATACTGTGGGGCTATGCAGGTATCCATAGCAATGCTGCTAACTTAAAGGTATACTTTGTTCTCAAATCTGAAATAGTTGTGGGTGAGGCCCAAGTCACAAAGTTCAGCCACCAGGTTTGCCACGACATTATCGGGGATACTGTTTCTGACGGCCTGTAGTTCATCTTTGTGTGGATTGTTGGTGTAGAGGGCTTCTCAATCCATAGTAGCGAGGATGGTGTTTTCTGGAAGACCACCAATGGATTGTAGTTTCCTCAGGAAGTCAGGAGGTGTCTCGAAGATAGCTGGGAGTGCTGGTATCGTAGGTCCTGAGGAGACGTACATAGCCAGACAATCCTGTTGTCAGGGTACCAATGCCTAGATGATGCGGTGCCCCAGATTCCCACGTTTATTGGTATCAAATAGAATACCCCTGGTGTGTCTGTATAGATTTGTTCCTGTGCTTTTTCAGGGAGTTTCTTGAGCAGATGGTGTAGTTTTTTTTTTTTTTTGGTAACCTTCAGTGGGAACAGAGGGTAATGGACAGTAGTATAGAATGTGGTGTGGGAGAGTTGCCTAGCAGCCTCTCGTTCATATTGCGACCTATTCATGAAGGCGACAGCACCTCACTTTGCTTCTCTACAGAGGAAAAAGACTCTCTAAACTCCTACATGCCACAAGGGACCACACAGTGGTTCCCTTAACCCACCCTCCAGTATTGTTCATCTGTTCAACTATACTCTTAGCCGGGCAGAAGAGTCTGTCCTATCTCGGGGCCTCTTCTTCTGCCCCATGGCCACCACAAACACGATAAAGCTCTGTGGTGACCTAAAATCCTAATTTTGATGTTTCTGACAGACATTTCCTTCCCCCATTCTCCCACTGCTCCTCAGACAAGGGAGGCGGGGGGCCCCTGTATAGGGAGCAACTGTAGAGCTTCTTGCAGCCATGGGAGGTTCCCAGAGGTGGGGCTGATATGGCTCCAAGAGTGGACCCTGCAGGAGAAGAGGACGTTCTGTCCCTTCCCATTGTCTCGCCAGGACTAGCAGCTGGAACCTAGCATATGGTAGAAGCCCCGGCTGGGACGCCCCAAGCCCTCCCCAGCAGATTTCAAGGAGAAACTAGATTTCACAGACTGTGACGTGTTTTTCCTTGCTGTAAATTTGGTGGGGCCCTAGTTGTGATATATCCACTCAGTGGAAGATGTGGATTGCCATGGACTCGCAGGGGCGAAAAAAAATTGCAGGCCTCTTATTTACCAGGCTGCACGTGGCAATAGACTATATTGGTAAGGGATGCAAGGAGAGTGTGGGTCACGATGTGAGCTGCAGATACACAAACACACAACTAAAATTAATCAATTTAAAGTTTTATTGGGGATAATTACAAGGGGTAAGGGAGCAGTTTTTTGATTAACTTAATGAAACTTAAAACACACAATGACTAAAATACCTACTAACAATATTTATAAACAAAGATACAGCATTTAGTAATAATTGATACTTACAAATACAAACCAACGCGTAACGACCGGCAAACGTAGAACCTCTGTTTGAAAACATGTGAGCTGAGAGAGAGGCTTCGAGGTGATCAAGCTCGGTTACGGGGGTGCAGGACAGGATACACAGGATTCATTTTTCTTTCTCCTCTCTCTGTCTGCACATGGCAGGCAGTTCCATAAGTACCAACTATGACATCACAAAAGTGTCATAGGGGACGGAGCCCAAAATCTGTTTGTGTTCGCTTCTGATTGGCACAAGCAATGTTTACACCAAGTAGGGGAGCAGGTGCCTCAAAGTCTGGCTTCGCCCCCAAAGGTGAGGAAATGCACATTGTTATAGAATGCATGCGAAACTGAATGACAAAAGAAGAGGCCAGGGCAATACTGGTATGGGCAAGTTTCACAGGATGCAGACAGAAACTGATCTGAACAGAAGAGACTTAGTAGGTCAACCAAACCAGCCTTTTGCTACTGCAAGATTGTTCTCTCCTGTATAGTTTTCTAGTGTTTTGTCTAAGCTTTTTACTGAAGACATGTTTAACACATTACAAATGAGGTTTATTTTTATTTTGTTCTGTACCTCAGTGAATATCTTTGTAGTGTAGTTGAACCAGCTCTATTTTCTGCTGTCTTAGTGTTATTTGTTGTAACTTTGGGCGTGGGTGTATGTGGGAGGAAATTGTGACCGAGACCTTTTTTGAAAGAGATGCTGTATTGTTTGAGGAGCAACAGAAATCTGTATGCTAAAAGTAGAATTTTGTGATTGAAAATTCATTGTTGTACATTTGTGAGAGAGAGGCAGAAGCCAAATCAAATCTGATTTTCTTCAGAAATATAATTTCCTTCTTTTGATATACCTAGATCTACATTTCTTTGATCACAAAGATTATGCACATGATCTTTCTCCCTCTGAGGGACATGTATCCAGGCTGCAGACCAAAGCTCCCCCAGCATTATTAAAATAGTTTGTAAAACCAGCTGAAGTTTAACCAGATTAGATATCACATTTGTTCTCGTCAACAAAAATGGATAGTCTGGTCTGATTCTGACTGAAATAGCTGGAAAACTTTTTGAGAGAGATACTCAACTCTGTCTCCAAGTGGGAACAGCCTAGAGTAGGTGCGTCAGAATAAATCTGAATAAATATCTCCAGGAACTCCCAAACATCAGATCCATGGCCTTTGTCAGAGTGGATCCCACCTACTTCACCTTCTCTTAGACCAGATTGATAAAACAAAATTCAGAGAATGCTTCAAAATATTTAGTCCAATCCTAGCTATGTTAGAAATTGTTATCCTTCTTGCCCTTGTCTCCCTCATCACCTATCAGTGAAACTTGGTTGGTAAAACAGGATAAAAAAGAATAACAATAAAAGTGATAAATAACTCCCATCTTTCCCTACATTGAATTCAGCCAAGGACATCAGTACATCACAAATGGTTCCAATGTCAACATCAAAATCTCTGAGATATTCTTAGCACCCCCTACAATTTTCCTCTCTCCACCTTCCTTTTATAACAACTGATGGCATTACACCGTTGTGACACCTTATATCCTATATGAGATCTTGTACCCCATGTTCACCACTTTTATATAGTTATTATATATGTTGTACAAAGTATGTCTTATGAGGTGTCATTTGAAAACCCATAATCTGCTGAGCATCACTGTTCTGTTAAAATGTTTGTATCAGTTCTGTCTTTTATGCCTTAATCTGTTATAATCACTTAAAATCTGTCTAGTTAATAGACTTGTTTAATTTTTGTTATCTAACTAGTGTGCTTTTGGTTGAAGTGTCCCTTTGATGGACTGACAAACTTTTAAGGCTGTTAAAAGTGTGGTCGGAGTGTGGGATTTGAACAGTGTAAGGTGCACATTTCTGGGGTGCAGGGCTGGGGCTGAGGGATATGTTGAAGATGTCCTGTTCATGAGTGGCTGGGAGAACATTAATGTAACTTTGCTGGGGTGTGCCTTTCCATGCTAATTGCTTTGTGAGCAGACCCTGGAGAGGTTGCTTTTCACTAGCAGAGCAGTGTAAGAGACATCCTGCTCTGGAGAATGAAGGTGACACAGCAGTTAAATGGTTGAGATTGTACCCCGGGGAATGTCACATATGACTCCAATGCCAACATCAGAACCTCCATGCTGTTCAGAGCACTCTCTTCTATATCTTTCTTCTCTTCACTTTCCTTGTATAACTGATGGCATTATAATTAAAATCTGCACACACCATAGCTCTACTTTCACCCCTCCAGTGGGGTGAGGAGTGGAGGGAGCAGTCTAATGTTGTAGTTCATTGAGAGGATCAAGGTAAGTGTCAGATTTGGAAAAGGCTCTATATCTTTTTTTCAAGTGAAATGATATTGACTGATGGCAACTAAGAGCTGCAAGCAAATCCACCGACAGCAACAAAATATCTTCCAAAGAGCTCATTCTCCATCACAGGCCCACCCACATAACCATATCCCTATTCAGAGTGCAAACTCTTATTGTAAATATGCATCCTTACTCAATTTCCTCTCATAGATATGTCACTATGAAAACAAAACCAATTTTCTCTCTGTTTTAAGATTAAGTCCAGTGGTCCATCTGCCTCAGTCAGGTGTAGTCCAATTTTATAGAACCCTTCTTATGTTCCTGTTATGGTGTTGGAATAAGGGATCAAAACGAAACATGACCCAATGTTCTATCTATCTATATATATAAAAGTCAAATGGTGTGTGTATGTATGTTCCCTTACTCCTTCCACACCGTTTGAGCTAGAGACTTGAAATTTGGTACAGTTATAGGCTTTAGGGTCCTAATCAGGGTAAGAATCGAAAATTTTTCAAATCTCACCTCTTACACTCCCTAGGGGTGAAATTCTTTAAGGCCCATTAACATCAGCTGGGCAGCAGGTTAACACCTGCTGTTCTCTGTGACATAGTTATAATGTAATAATACCCCCCTCCAATGGACCCCGCACTCGCTCAGCTCTCTGCCCCCTCCCCCCTCCAACGGCCCCCGCACTCGCTCAGCTCTCTGTCCCTCCCCCCCTCCCACGGCCCCCGCACTCGCTCAGCTCCCCCCCCTCCTCCCTCCAAGGGCCCCCCACTTGCTCAGCTCTCTCCCCCTCCCCCCTCCAATGGCCCCCCCACTCGCTCAGCTCTCTCCCCCCTCCCCCCCTCCAACGGACCCCACACCCGCTCAGCTCTCTCGCCCCTCCCCCCTCCAAGGGCCCCCTTGTGTGTAGCGCAAACATAATTAAATACACTGTTTTTTTCTTTAAAAGGACTCTATTCATTATGCCGCGTAAAAAGCGAAAATGTATCGGAGAAACCACATCTAAATGCAAGAGAATGAAATTAATTAGACAAAATGAGACTTCTGAATGAAATTTGTATTAATAAAAAACATTGTAGTCTTTTTACATCCCACTTTCCAATTACAAATACCCCGAGCAACACCGGGTATTTTTGCTAGTTTAAAATAATATGCGGTCTTCTGGGCATGATTGATACTGTAGAAAATACAGTTGTTTTGCAATGAAACAAAAATAAATCATCACATCATATTTAGAATTCCAGGATTTATTTGTTCCCCAGGTTTACAGGTTTTCCCCCCACATAGTTCTCTTTAGATGGTGTTTAGTGTTGAACAGATGTCACTTGTATAGACCAAGAGACATGTAGATGAAAATTTTAAAAACCTTGACTGCCATATTTCTAGGTTTTGCACAAACTTTAGCAGTTGCTAAAGGTAATAGTAATAAAATATTTCAAATTGATACTGATGTGGTGCTCCTTGTTTAAAATAGTAAGAAATAAACATTTTCATCCTGCATTGTGATTTGCCTTAGATTTTCCTTGGATTATATAAAAATTGAGGCTGAATGCATTTCCAAATACTTGGGGTTTAAATGTCATTTAATAATCTGTGTATTGTTTTATAGGCGCGCATAGGGCCTGTAGCTGCCTGCTAGTAAAATAAATTTACTGACCCATGATTGAATTAGTGCCAATGATTGTTTAAAGCTTTGGGCTCTAAAAGTTTTTCTCTTATCTTTATGTTAAACAATGGAAAGTTTTACCGTATGTTCAAATAACATCTTCATCAGGTTCACAACAGGGTACCTTAGTTAATTTTCAGTTGAGTGCTTGACAGGATTTTCTCTTTGCTGGTTGGTTGGATGAAAGTCTAGACATTGAGAGTCTAGGCTTTGGTGGGGCCTCACAATATAGTTATTGTGAATGTTAAGTAGGAGCAGCTTCCTCTGATGTACAGACTCCATGCTCAAACCAGCAGTACAAAGACACAGCTTTTGTTCCAGAGGAGAGGGGCTAATCCAAATGCTGCACACTGTGAAAAACCTTTTATAGAAGAGGGAAAAACTTGCCTCGAAGGTGAGAGGTCAGCAGTTTAACCTCTGACCATAAAATAAGAGACCAGTGAAAAATGGGATGAACAAGGGGGAAAAATACTTCAAGTACTCTATGCTTTGTTTATCAAAAACGGGTCAAGAGATGACTGTCGGGAATGGTTACAACAGTTCTGATAGGACATGTGGGATTCCTAAGGTATCCAATGACTTAATTTTCATAGTTGGATATTAGTGCTTAATTTGAAACCTTCATAGATCCCTTTTCTCAGATATTGGTAAAAAAGTTTTTTTTTAAAGTCTCATATGTAAGTTTTTTCCTAAAATCAGGATATTTCTGATCTTTCTTTTTATAGATAAAGTCAACCTTCCTTCCCAATTCCCTGAACTGTTTTCTCTCCTCAGTTCTGTTCTTCCATAGGAAATCTTATTCTTGCTAAGGGTGGTAAAGAAGTAGAACAGCATGCATCTTATGTGTATGTTATAACCTCCTCACACTTGTTCAGCAGCCAGTGAGATGGGTCTCTTAAGTTAATGACATAGGTCTTTGGGTGGTCACTGCTATTGTACAACACCAGGGGAGAGCTGTTCCAAATCTTAGTGCAAAGAAAATATGGAGACTTTTCCCTCTGATCTCATTTTGGTATTATCAGTGCTGGGAATTTAGTCACAATCCAATTAGAAATGATGGAAGTTATGTTGTTAGTTAATAGCTGAGCCTTCTACACTCTAACAGTCTGCCTAATCGGTTACCATCCTTCTCTTCAGTCAGTCAGCAGATCCAAATAGTAAATAATATCCTTGGTGCTATTGGGCTCCCTGCCTGGAACACTAGTATACTGTGTGCTTCACTACAGTAAATTCACGGTAACAACTTTTCATTTTCTTTTCCTTTGCATAGAAAAGAGGGGAAAAAGAAGACATAAAGCTTTGTTAATGTACCACTGGAAGATTTTGACTCCTGCTGACCATTGCAGGCCTTTTTGTATTGAGTAAACCCCACTTCCCACATTTTGTGAAGGAATCAAAGCTAGAGCTCATTGTCCACTTTTGTCAACTGTTCTTAAGGTGTGTCAGGAATGAACAGAATTTATTTTCTTATGACCAGGAGGTTTTCATCACTTTAAGAGAATTGGTCAGCAAGCACCATCCCTCTTCACCCTGCCAGCGTCATTGGGCATGTCTTCACTACCACTTTAATTCGACCTTAGTGACGTTAGGTCGAACTGTGCCTACCCACAGTGCAATGCAGGCTATGTCGACCCCTGCAAAAGTTCTAGGACAGACAGTGTCGACCTGCTGTCCTGGTGGGGACACACTGATTCGATTTTCTAAACTCGAGTTTAGAAAATTGAATTAAGGGAAATCGACCTAATCCTGTAGTGAAGACATACCCATTGTCTCCTTTGTGCTGCTTAATACACTTTTTGAGGGAGTCAGGAGGACAGAGAGGGTAGATGCTTGATTTTAGTTTGTGTTCAGACCTAGTACAATCTCTGACTTCTACTTCCTTTATCTCCTACCAAAGCTTAATCCTTTTGCCCCCTCAGTATGATATGGTTATTTCTTCTCTTCAATAACAATAGAGGTATATTTTTCACAAAGACACTACTACTTGTAACTCAGTGGTTTGACATTTTCTTAGCTGAGGGAGGAGCCCCCTTATTCTCTTTCAATTCAAGATTTATCAAAATGCAGTACCTCTATGAACAGCTTGTCGGAAACATGAGGCTGCCAACTGAGTTGGTTTTAAATGAAAGATTCAGGAATCTATTCCTTGGTTGGACAAGCTTGGACAGTCTGTTCTTCAGTTAAATATTTCATTTCCTCCTGTTTGCAATCTGAGTTCCACTTTAGACAAATCCTTTTCAGCTGGAGCAAACTGCTGAAAGAGAAATTATTTTTAGGGGGGGGGGGGGGGTCAAAGATAGACCTGTATGTTGCCTTCTGCATTTTTATGTCCACTGAAGGAAATGTCTGTACTAGGGATTTTCTAGAAAAGAAATTGGTAGGGATCCTGAGAGAATGCTTTATGTGGTCATTATCTCAGGCTGACATTTTCAAATAAAGCTTATGTATCCTGGGCCTTCTTGGAAAAACTGTAAGAAATTACTCTGTTTTGAGGGAACATTTCCATGGCTCTTCAGTGAAAGTGAAACAAGTGATTTAGTATAATCCAGATACTTGTCGTCTTATGAACAGTCTAGTTCTTAACTCCCTTTCAGAGATCAGCTTGCTGTAGGACAGGCATTGTTATGTCCTTGTGGGCTTTGTGAATTTGTTGTGGATAAAATGGACTACTTCCAGGATGACTGATAATTTTGCACTTTAAAAAGCGTTAAACCAGAAGTTTAAAGTGATCTCAAGCTTTATTGATCTAGATGACACTTCAGTAGATTCTACTTGCATTTTAAACCAAGGAGGCACAGATTTAACTGTAACTGTTCCTTTTGAAAATCTTGATCGCAGTCAAAACCTCTTCCAAACCTTGCTCAAGATGACATAACATCCTCATGTTTTAGACTAGTTTCTTAGTATAGAACATTTCTGTGTGTCAGGAAGAAAGGTCTAAAAATACCACTGAATTTCTGAGGCACTATAAGGAAGCTATAGAATCTACTGCAGAGTTCAAGGTCCACCATATAATTGTCTAGAGTTCTTTCTGTTCCACATCGTAATAGTGGAAGATATGTGAACCAAGTTAGATCATAGTCTGTTTTAAGTACCAAAATTTCAAACATAAATATAATTCTGGGTTGAAATCCTGATCCCATTGAGTTAAATGAGATCAGGATTTCACTCCTGGAATCATAACATTCCATTTGTCTTGGAGAAAGGAAAGTGTTTGTGGTTTGTTTTGTTCTGCTTTTTAAAATAGGAGCTCAGTATTAATCAGTGGAATGCATGCACCTGCACAGGAAACCATCTGCAGACTTGGGGAATTTTTAGGTTCCAGGACTACACTCTATATTCTCTGTTGCATAGTTGTCAAGATGCTCACTGGTATATCTCCTCTCATTGAGTTAGGAAGGATAATCACATTGGTAGAAGAGATGAACATATAGATCTCAAGTAATCCAGGAAAACTTCTTAGCAAGAAAATAAATGTTTGCATTGTAATAATTAGTGTTATCTTTGGTCCCATCTCTGTTTTCAGAAATGAGCACATTTCTCCTGGTATGGCCAGGGTGCTGATTTTATTCATCAGGATGGTGGGAGCTGTGGTGAACATTGTGGTTAAACCTAGTACAGTGCTTTCTTTATCTCTCCAGGGGGTGCCCAAACATATTTTATTTTCCAGTTTCTTAATATAGTTGTTAAACAAAAGAAGAGATAAAACAACAAATATAGGATTAGTATTCAGTTCTCTTTTAAGCAAATTTTTCTATTATAAAAAAAAGTATAGTAGAGCCTCACTAATTGGTGTACCTTAAAATGAAAAGAAGAATACATTTTCTCATTACTTCTCAGGATTTAACAAAAGAGCACCACAAGGAAAATCTGTGATCATTCAGTAACTTTTTCAAAATGTACTACATTACTTTTACTAGCACATGATGAAGTTAATCAGTTGAATTACATTTGTCAAAAATGAATGAATGAAACTCGCCTTGATGATTTGTCTTTTTTTAAAAATTGTGTTTACTTAGTGTGCATCTGATTGTGTATGGTACATAGTTCATCATCATTCACTCATATGGATAGTACTTCATTCACATCTGCTGCAGCACTTCTTAATAATAAAATCTAACTTGTCTAAAGAAACAGAGATTAAAATTCTAATTGAAGATGTGTTCGTTTCCTGTGTCTCGTATACTAGTCTGGGAAGGGATCATCTAGGGTTAATTCTTAGTATTTTCTCCAATTAGTCAGAGGAGATTTTCCACCCATCTAGAAAATTACCAGCTGTAGTAAATCCCTAGGTTCCACATGATCATAACTGTAAATCTGAAGGCACCAAAAGTCTTGTTTACTGCTTATGAGTACTTTGTGTGAAAAAGAAAGTAGCAATTCATTGACTGATTTAGTGGATACCAATACATATGTAGATAAGAAATTATCACTGTGTACATTATTTTAAAATACAAATTACAAAATGCAATATTTTATTTCCTTTGTTCATTACCTGGTAGCACAGTTGTTCTCAAACTGTGATCTGTGATGTATTGCTGGTCTAAATAGCTCTTCTAGTCTTCAAGAATGATGATGCCTGTTGCTATTTGTAAACTAGCTAAATGCATGCACTCACACAGCAGTTTGCACCCTGCACTGCTGCTTCATGTTTTCCTTTGTTGGGAGTTTCTTTGGTATAAATTCAACCATGATCTTATTTATTGACAGTATTAAATTGGAGGGGTAGCAAACATACAGGCGGACAGAAGCAAAGTGATCCAAACAGATTAGAGTGCTGGGGGCTGCAGGCAATCATGGATACATGTAAGATGGACATCAAGGTAGAAGAAGTCAACAGCACAAATACAAAAGAGTGCCGTAACCAAACAGCTGGGCCTGTTACTTGAAAAAGTGTATTTGTCTTGTCTCCTTAATATTGTCTAATCTTTACATGCAACCATTGAATGCAGATAAATTATGGTATTAAGATTGGAAAAGACACTGGTCCAGGAAAGACCTCTATGTTTAAAAACATATAGACAGCATAGTTATATGTAAATGAAGGGGAAAGTTAGTTCCTAGTGGGTTCTATATGTTGACTGTGGTAACTTACGCAAAATTGTATATAGTCTGAAACATTAAAGGCAGATGTATTTGGCAAGGTAACACATTGTCACATGAGATGTAACCTTTTTTTATACAATTATTTCATTGTTGGTAAACATTTTCTGATATTTCATGGCAATAGTAATTACCTCCAAAATTATTTACATAGAACTGTGTGAATTTAGAAATCTGGCACATGTATGTGAATGTATCTCATGATCTCTATTTTATCCAATGGAGCCTTTTCAAAATTAAATAGTAGGAGCTTCATCTTTCTTTGTTTAGTTACCATTGTACCATGGTGATAATCACCATAGTAAAACCTTAAATGGAGAGATATCATGTAGCAAGCTTTCATTTAATTGGTTTCTCCTGAGACACAGGTCTTTTGTGTTTTAGGACTGGCTGTTTCAATGCAACCGTACTACTGTGGTAATTTAGAGGAGAACTAAACTCCTCCTAATGGTGCATTTAAGAAAATGATCAATTCAAAAAGGGTATGTACAAATCTACCATAAGCTCACGTTAGCATTGGAAATGTGAGGGCAAATGTATCATTTTGAGCTCTTCGTGAACTTCATTCTGTTAATGGTGAATTACACTATCCAGTCAAATAGTTTTACCAGTAGAAAACTACAATTGGAGCATGTATATGTATTTTAGAGGGGGATAGGAGGTGTTGAGGCAAATGTACTTCTGCAGTTTAAGAGTATATTTAACTACATTATCAAACTGATGTTCAATATCTCGTGTCAGATTCTGTCTATAATCCTCTGTAGTAAATGAAGATTTTTTTTTTAAATATAGCCTTATAAGATGTATATTCTTTACAGAAGCCATTTTTGTAGCTTTCATACAGTGCAGTTATCATATTATCATATCATTTTAAATTCGGGTGATACTTCCACCCAGCCTTCGTTTGCTATTCTGAAAATTCAGTGCTTTAATCATTAATAAGAGAAGAAAGTAAACTTTATTTTATTGCTGAAGGATTAGTTTTTGCAGGTGCATGCAGTGCATTTGTGGTAGATTCATTTCCTATTTACTATATATGGTTTGGGAAAGATTGAGATGTATGAAGTGGCACATAGATGTACTTTCCCAAGAGGAGCTCCAGGAATAAATTATGACTCAAAATGTCATAGTTCCATCCTGCTACCCTCCTCCTTCATAGAGAAATAACAATTTATGCCCCTTTATTGGGTGTGGTTAGTTCCCCTCTCACAGCTCTCTCAGCTATGCTGGCTCACAAGTTGGTGGGAACACAGTTATGTTCTCATTGCTTAGCCCCTCTTTTTGCCCCTCATCCCACTCACTTGCTTATGCTCTGCTTCCGCACTAGACCTGGGATCAAGATTTGAGTAGGTTTTCAGGACAAGTGTTATTCCCCTGTGCTGCAGTACAAAGGTTCAAAGTCTTCTGTAGAATTAATCATTCTTCTTAGCTCTGTTTTGAGATAGTAGACAAAATATTCTTTTACAAATATGCTGTCATTACTTTTGTACATTGTACAATTAAATATTTTGATGACCTACCATAAATGAGAATAAGGACATGAACTATTTGGTATATTTGTTTTTTATTGTGTGAGATTATTATGTATATTGACTTTTTATAATGTAACATTAAGGCCCTTTTAAAATCTACCAACTGACATTGTCATAGAAGATGGACTTCTATTTCACTAGGAAGGTGGTGAAGCACTGGACTGGTTTACCTAGGGAGGTGGTGGAATCTCCATCTGTAGAGGTTTTTAAGGCCCATCTTGACAAAGCCTTGGCTGGGAAGATTTAGTTGGTGTTGGTCCTGCTTTGAGCAGGGGATTGGACTACATGACCTCCTGAGGTCTCTTCCAACCCTAATCTTCTATGATTCTATGACTTCATCTGTGCCTTTCTCTTGGGCACTGTCAGAGGAAGAATTTGTTCCTTAAAAGTCAAAATGCTTTTATCTCATTAGTCCATTAAAATAATTGCCTATAACATTTAGAATTGGGTCTACTTATTTAAAAATAACAGTGATCTCCTATATAATGCTTTCCATGTATAGTTCTCAAACTACTTTACAAAGGACAAGTATCTGTGCTCATTTTACAGATGGGGAAATGAGGTTGAGACAGGTAAAATGACTTACCCAACGCTACTCTTCAGATTACTGGCAGAGCTGGAAATGGGATTTTCACTTTTGGTTCCCAGTTCAGTACACTGTTTGCTATTGAGCCATGCTGTGTCCCCTATGTCAGCCAATTTTTGACAGTTCTGTCTGTTATAGATCAGAAATCAGAATATGAACCAACTGTGGTGGCAGTGCATGGAAAGAATGGAATAGTGAATATGGGGCACCCTTTCTTTTCTTCTTAGCTGTGGCCATCCTTTCATGGCCTCTCTGTTACTTTGTGGCCCCACAGGCACTTGAATGTGTTACCAGCTACAGAGGGGCAATGTGGGGGCATAGCTACTCTAGGCAATTTGTTCCACTAGTAAATTTGCATATTTTCCAGTAGGAAAACACTGCAGCAATAAGCAGTACCAGTTTGCACCTTGTAGTTGGTCCCCAGCTTGGAAGCATTAAATGGTCAAAAACAGGTGAGCAATTTCTGTGTAGCCACCAGACTAGAAATAGAGAGCCCAGGACATTGCCAGCAGGGACAGGCAGCCTATGCAGGTTTCCTGAGAGATCCACAGATATGGCATGCTGATTCCATGTTGATACTTGAGCTTCATATGATGCTAAGGTCATGGCCCGTGCCCCTTCTGTGCTGTTCCTAATCTTCCTCTCCTTAGAAGACTGTGTCGCATCTGTGTAGTCACTGACTTGGAACTTTTTGTGGAGATATTCTCTCCTTTCATGGTTTTTTTTTCTTTTTTTTCTGAAGGGTATGTCTTGGCCCTTTCTTTGTAAATAATTTTGTCTTTTTAAATCCACAGATGGAACAATTCACAGACCATTATAAATGATAGAATATCTAGATTAGACAAAACTATCTTTTACTTATTCTAGTGGAAACCCTCAACATAGATACTAATTTATGATTTCTTCCCCATTTTTTCCCATGTTGAGTATGTACGTGAGCTACTGAGTTGTAAGAAAGTAATGCTTCATGATATCATGAGAATCTCAGCCGATTAAAAGGTTTATTAGCTGTTGGAGTAACGTTGCTCTTTTTATAATTAACCTATTAACCTGTTTTTCTTGCTTTGTTCTTATCAAAACTTTAGTGTTGACTTTTAAAGATTGTTACGTGAAGATTAATTTTTTTTTTCAGCTGCATGTTGCCTGTCACAGATGAATCAAGGCTAAGTGTATGTGGTACGGTATTTTAAATTTTTGTTGTTGTTGATTCTTGCGCACATGGAGAGCCCTTGGGACAGATGGCCCCTCACTGTTGATGGTTCGATTACAGTGATCACCACAGCTTCAGAGGAGTGCGAAGAAAAGAAATTGCTTTCTTTGTCAAGGTGTTTTCAATTCAATTCTCACCCATTAGCCTTGTTTGGTTAAGTTTTGAATTACTCCATCAGGTGACTGATGAGTTTATTTTCCCCCATGTTATTAAAATAGATCTGGTATACAATGAAAAGAAAAGGCAAAAGTAGATTTATTCTTACTGATCTGTACAGCACTCTTAGTTTGTATAGTGGCTTGATACATTATGAATGTACAGGACACAATGAATACTGAATCAAAAGTAGCTGGAAAAAATATTTTTAAACATACAGTATTAAGGATTCTTAGATGTTCTTCATCTAAGTTTTTCAGTAAACTATACATATAGGCTATACAACTAACCTGTGGTGGTAGTGGCGGTGGTGATGATATTTAGTCCTCTTTGTGTAAATAAGAAGAAAAATAGTGTTCTCAGGTTAAATTCCTTGTGGACTACTATTCACATCACAAAACCAAAAAATGTAATCTGATACAGTTAGCACATTCACAGTTAGAGAGGTTTCTGATTATGCTATTTTAGAGACTCCCCAGAGTGGGACTTGGCCTATCAGATCAGGTTTAGTTGTTAGTGTCACACTAGCTTTCCCTGTGCTTTCCTACCATTACCTGTGGGGGAAAACAAAGGACTTAAATTTCATAAGTACAAAATATACATCTTGACTGGGAAATTGAGGGTGAGGAGGAGGGAAAAAGAATTTCAAATTGAGTCTTTTTGTAAAAACAAACAATTCCATTCACTCTACTTTTTCACATACAAGCATGGTAATAATAAAAAATAGCCCATTCCCCCTCTCACATTGTCTTTGAATTGTACTTGCATTGAAATGTGAATCTGTTTCTTTAATTGGCTTAAATTAAATAAAAGTAATGTAGAACCCAGATCCTCAGCTGCAAACTTACCATTCCTAGGTACATGCATCATGCAACCCCATTCATCACACCATTGTTTCTGTACATACTGTGTTGCAGGGCAGTATCAGTGGGGCTGAGTTTGCAAGGCTGACTGAAAGTTTGGGTCCCATATATCACAACTGGTAGAGGAAGGAAGGTGATTTGGCTGGGGATCATTCAGGTGGTTGCTGATTTGAGGAGACTTAGTTTTATTAGGCTGCCTGAAGCAGTGCTGGCGACGGGGGTACTACGGATAGAGCTGTACCGGGGCCCGGACTTAAGGGGTGCCCCCTTAAGTCCGGGGCTGGTACACAGCTGTACCCGTAGTCGTCGTCCCTTGTCACTGGGCCTGGTGCGGGCTCTTGCGCTCCTGCAGCTGGTCACAGCAGCGGCGTCTCCATCGCCAGCCGCAGGGTCTCGCGCGGGTCCGGGGGGGAAAGGGCGCGGGGGGCCCTGGGGGGCGGGGAGGGGGAGAGCAGCAAGGGTGGCTTGCGCCGCTCCCGGGCTCTCGCTCTCTCGGGCTGTGGCTTGCGCTCCCGCAGGACCCCGCCGGGCACGAGAGCGCAGCGAAGGGCGAGAGCCAGCAGCGAGCGCCCAGGCGGTGGCAATGCTTGGAGGCTCGCACTGCCCCCAGCCGCTGTCAGCTGGGGGGGGGGGGGGGAAGCGCTGGCTGGTTTGTCTGGTAGCCGGCGGGGACGAGGCCAGGCTGGGCTGATGGGGAGGGGAGGAGGTTAGGCTGGGGGAGGAGATTTGGTTGGGTGGCCCGGGTCAGGCAGGGCGGGAAGGAGAATGGGCGGGGTGGGCCCCCAAACGATCAGAGTGTGGGCCCCCAAACGATCAGAGTGTGGGCCCCCAAACGATCAGAGTGTGGGCCCCCAAACGATCAGAGTGTGGGCCCCCCAAACGATCAGAGTAGGGGGCCCCCCAAACGATCAGAGTAGGGGGCCCCCCAAACGATCAGAGTAGGGGGCCCCCCAAACGATCAGAGTAGGGGGCCCTGGCCTGAAGGTACTCTGCCTCTGAACAGATTTGAAGTAAATTAGTATTCACAAGGACAGATAGTTACTATGTCATGTTTTCACTGTCTCTTGTATTCACAATAGACTCAGACTAGAAGGATGCTATATCATGCTATAGAGATGATAGTCATGTTCTTGCTGGAGCTCCCCAGAATGTTGTAGGCAGCCCATTTCAAGATTGATAATGCCAGACTCTGCTTTTAGTGTGGCAGTGAAGTGGGGCTAGATCAGGATGAGCAAACATTTTGACCTGAGGCCCATATCGGGGTTGCAAACTGAGTAGAGGGCCGGGTAGGGAAGGCTGTGTCTCCTCAAACAGCCTGCCCCTTGCCTCCTCCCACTTCCTGCCCACGAACTGCCCCCCTCAGAACCTCCAACCCCCGCCCTTTCTATGTCCCCTGACCTCCCCCTTCAGGAATCCCACCCACCCCTAACCACCTCCTTGGGACCCCACCCCCTATCCAACCGCCCCGTCCCCTGACTGCCCCCCTCAAAATCCCTGACCCATCTAACCCCCCACACCTGTTCCTTGACCCCTGACCAACCCCTCCAGACCCTAATGACCCCCTCAGGATCTGACTCCTATCCACCCCCTCTGCTCCCTATCCCCTGACTATCCTGACCCCTATTCATACCCCCGCCCCAATAGGCCCCCCACACCTATCCAATCCTCCCCGTTCCCTGTCCCCTGACTGCCCCCAGGCCTCTCTGCCCCTTATCCAACCCCCTGGCCGCCTTACCACGCCGCTCAGATCAGCGTGTCTGGCAGCTGCCCGGCCGGAGCCAGACACGCTGCTTTGCTGGGGGAGCGGGGAAGTCAGGGGAGGGGTCCGGGGACCCTCCCGAGCCGGGAGCTCAGGGCGGACAGGACAGGCCCATGGGCCGGATGTGGCCTGTGGGCCGTAGTTTGCCCACCCCTGGGCTAGATGGTGAAAATAAGAACACCCTCAGTCCCTTAGATGCTGATAAGGTAATCAGTTGGTGATAGAGAACCCCACAATAAAATGTATTGTCTAATGATGCATTATGCTGATGAAATCTTTATTTTCTGGAGTTGTGCTACAAATACTACATCTTGCAATACAACTGAATTCAAGAAAGGTCACTACTTAATGGATTCATCCATTTTCACTGTTGTGCTGTTCTAGGCATACCAACCATGTGCCATGATTTTTAGAGGAAGGCCTAATATGCAGATATCAAAGAGAGCCTGGTCATCACCTGGTATCCCATTATTTTACGAGGTTGGGTAGATGCTTCAGTAATTCAGTAACAGGTGCTGTAAATTGTCTGGCATATCTACTCAATATCTAAAATATTGCCTTGTTTAATATGTGTCTTTTCTCCAACCGTGTGAGCATTACATTAGCTTGCTTCTTTCCCCAAAAAGGTACAAGAGAGCTAGCTTTCAGGCTTATTGCCGGTTTTTAACTCTGTTTTTAATTTTATACAGAAGCATCAGTATTTTGGTTTATTTTTGCCCATTTTATTTGGACTTTTTTTTCTAGCATGTGAAGGATCTAGACTACATTAGAAACAAGCATACCTCCTGTGCATCTAAATGTACCCGATATATCCTATTGCTTAATATGCCCCCTACCAATTTGCTTTTGAATCTTTTCCAACAGCAGTCTGCTAGAAAATGATGAATATTTATTGCTACTCTTTTGTGCCATTTTTCAAGCCAGGCATTTTGCTTTAGAGAATCTTGACTATTTTATTATGTGCAGGTCCCTGGATCTGGCCCTCTCTATCTTCATGTTAGAGCCTATAGATGAGCTGGCATTTCCTAAAGGGAATTAGATAGAAAAGAGTATGGCACACATATCCAAGAAGAAACTAGAGATCTAGTGTCTATTAGATTCAAAAAGCTCTTTAGATTTTTCTATATGAAGTCTGTAGTTTTCACAAAGTAAACATAGTCTCTTCACTACTGAAATAAATGCTTCTTGCTCAATGTCTTTTTTTCAGTCAGATCTCCATTGGTAGGGGGCATATTAAGCAATAGGATATATCGGGTACATTTAGATGCACAGGAGGTATGCTTGTTTCTAATGTACTCAGCATATATTGTTCAATAATAATTAGGTGGAAATCATCTGGATCTTTCTCAAAATCAAGCTTGCAATAGCAATCTAGCAAGATATGTGCTTGAGCCAGGAAGGGGATGCTCTGTACAGTATCCTTAAGGATCTTGAATACTGCACTTGAATCCTGAAAGATAATGACATGCTGTGTTATCAACAGAGGTCTAGGTGGCATAGTGAGGTAGCTTTTCACCTTCAACTGGATGCAAAATTTGTATTTTGTTGTAAGTGTAAATGGCTTTGGTAGCCTCCTCCTGTTCAACCACTGTTCAATTGACAAAACCATTGCATAACTTGTCTCATTTAGTGTTTGTTCAAGAGAGGCTTGGGACAAGAATAACGGTTATACTGTATTGTAGGTATTAAGTGATGCACATTAGCAGTGATGTGTGCAGAAGCTTCCACTGTGCCTGCCTCCCTGTCCCGTGATTATCCTTCAGTTGTTGATTTTAGACCCTAATTTTCATGATCAGTAAATTCACTCACAGATGAAAAATAATAAATAATAAATAATGCTGCAGTTAGTAACAGGCAGAGAGCTGTTTACAAGTCCACCCTAATGAGTTGGTAGCTAAAGGATAAGCAACTCCATCTTATCTTGCAGAAAGACCAAGTAAAGGTTGGACATACTCATTTTTATCTGTGCAGTGAACCTTCACCCTGATTAAGGTTTTATCTAGAAGCATGGCTAATAGCATTGCAACTAAAAAGATCCTTTCTTTATGTCCCTAGTTAGCTGAAAGCGACTTATTGCTGTGTCCTTCAATAGTAACAAATTCTTGAGTAAAGGGATTGACCTATAACTCTAACGGAAATGGCAAGTTGTGGCTAGAAGTTTTTACACTATCTATAAGAAGGAAAAAAATACATGTTTCCTGGTTTCTGTGAGTTGCATACACACATTGCATCTTGAAAACTGTTTCTCAGAGTTATTACAAATACTCATAGTTCTGTCAGCTGAAGCACTGGATCCAGAATGCAGTATGTTGAGTCCTACAAGGTATTCGTGGGAGTAGTTTAGTTTCGCATTTTTTTTAACAATGTAGATTTACTAAGTTCTTTGAGGAACCATTATGATACAAGTTAAGACAGAGGTCCTTTGATATAAATCTATGAAAATTATGTGGCCATTCACTCTAGCCAGTGCCTTTACTGTGTCATGTACATATACATCACATTCACACACTTAAGTAGAGAATGTGCCAAATCCAGAGCTGGAGTAAATGTCACACATGACACACATTTGGAGTCACTGAAGTTATTGAGGTATTATAGTAGTGGGAGTGAGAGCTTCAAATATGAGTTGTGCTTCTTAGACCATAGTTTAATTTGGTCTATTGTTCTTGAAACATTTCTAAGGTGAATTTCTTTTGAATTGGCAAATTTTGTTACTTTCCCTCACTGTCTCTTAAAAATGTGCATTTCTGAAACATGAATGGTACACATTGGTGTTGTGAAATCATTTTTTCTTACAACTAAATCATATGTCTCCAAAAAGATAAATTGGTTGTATCATAGTACCCTGGATCCAGGTTACAAGTGAAGGAATAGAAACACATACATTTAAGACTTATACAGTATGACTCATTTAAAAAAACTCTAAAAATGATCCATCATAGTTTTTGTTATAACTCCTAATGTCATAATTTTAAGCTTCTAACTGATGACCTGCCATGTCTAGAAATAATCTGTGTGTTTAACTGGGGGGGGGGGGGGGGGAAGGATTTCTAGCTTTACAGTCTCCCATTCCTCCTGGTACAGATTGTTCATTGAACCTTAGAGATAATAGATCTGAAAGGAAAGTCATCAGTGTAAGAATCACGTCTCTATCTTGACATGTGTTACCTACCATTATTACAAGAAACACCTAAGATTACTATAATTGAAAAAGACTACTAAACAAATTATTTTCTCTTTTTCCACTTTATTTAGTTTGTGTATTTGACAGTACTTAGTGGTGTCAGTTTCACTGACTCTATGATCAATCATTTTCCCTTTTAAGTTTTTGTGTGTCTCTCTTTCAAACAGCAACAAGGGAGTAAGTGAACAGGTAAAATTTTCAAAAGTGTCCAAGACCCATTTTCAAAGTAATTTATGCACTTTGGTGTCTAAGCCCCAATGCCTTTCGATGACATTAAATTCCCAAGTGCCTAAATCATTTGCACGTTACACACTTAATCCGTGTTCTTTGGGACCTCAGGAACTCCTCACTTAATATTGTAGTTATGTTCCTGAAAAATGCAACTTTAAGCGAAACAATGTTAAGCGAATCCAATTTTCCCATAAGAATTAATGTAAATGAGGGGGTTAAGTTCCAGGGATTTTTTTTCACCAGACAAAAGACTATATTAAATATATAAACACACAGTATAAGTTTTAAACAAACAATTTAATGCTGGTACACAGTGATGATTGTGAAGCTTGGTTGAGGTGGAGTCAGAGGGTGGGATATTTCCCAGGGAATGCCTTAGTTCATTTAGCAGTAACAATTGGTTGAGTCCGCAAGGGTTAACTCTGTCTTCAAGGAGCAGGAAAGGAGGGAGTGCTGACAGACACTCACATTTCCCCTTTAAGTACACTGCCCTGTTAATTAGATCAGCAAGTTGAGCCCCAGCTGCTGCCCTGTCCTATGGTGTGTCTCCCTTGCTCTATGGAAGACGGGGTAAGTAAGGTGCAGAAGCAGGAGGAAGGGGGACACCCTGACATTAGCTCCCCCTTACTCCTCTCTCCCCCCCCCCCACACACAACAAGCAGGAGGCTGCTGGGAGCAGCTCCAAGGCAGAGGCTAGGAGCAGCATATGGCAGTGGGGGGAGGGACATCTGAACTGCCGGCAGTTGGTAGCCTGCTGAGTGGCTGCTGCACAGGGAACTTAGGGGAGCGGGGAGCTGATAGGGGGTCTGCCAGTGCACCCTAGTTCCAAGCCCCCACCAGCTAGCTGCAACAGGCTGCTCTTCCTGCAAGCAGTGAACAAAGCAGGCAACTGCCAAATGATGTTAGAAGGGAGCATTGCACAACTTTAAATGAGCATGTTCCCTAATTGATCAGCAACATAACAACGAAACAACGTTAACCGGGACGGCTTTAAGTGAGGAGTTCCTGTACTTCTAAAGGAGCCTGGTTTAGTAGATGGCAAGCTTACAGTATATCACTGTTCAGAACACAGTATTCGGAGTCAGTCATACTTGGTCCTCTGTCTAGGTTATTGAAATTGGGATTAATTTAGTAAATATGTTTTCTTACACTTTTTGTAAAAGAACCCTCTCTCACCTGGGTACCTGCTTTCTGTAGTAGCTCTCTTATGTAATGCTACAATAAGAACAGACTCTTAACATTTC
This sequence comes from Sternotherus odoratus, assembly GCA_032164245.1. NCBI lineage: Eukaryota > Metazoa > Chordata > Testudines > Kinosternidae > Sternotherus > Sternotherus odoratus. Next base: position 55,136,468 of record JAVMKO010000008.1, on the reverse strand, counting down.
AGTAAAAGTGTTTTTTTTTTTTAATATTCATACTTAGATGAGCAAAAATGAATCTAGTGCATGATTTGCATATAAATGTGCTTTCATATACTTCCTAAAGTGGCACTCTCATTTGCATATTGTTTTTAATCTGACATTTTTAAGTGCCAGAAAAGCTAGCAAGTGTTACTTAGTTTCTCTTTTTATAAAGTTTCTCCACTCTGTTTTGTTTTTGTTCTTTCTTTTGATTACTGATGCCTGGCAAATACTGTAACTTCCTTCCCCTCCCACTCTGCTCTTCTCTCCATGCAACTACTAGAATATGTTCCACTTTCATCCTCCAGAACCTAGGAGCCTGAGACCACTTCTAAACTCAGATATTCCTGACAACATTATATCACGTACTAGTGCACCCCTGCATATACCTTGTGAAACTGTTAACAAAGAGATTTTAATGTCATATATAGACATCATCTTTGCTAGTAGTAACTTTTATATTTATGGGAATGCTGTTTCATCACCAAATTAATTGATCTTTGAAAATACTTATACGGTACATTATGGTTGCTCTTTTCTCTTGTTTTGTTTATAAATAACTATAACAGTAGCAAGAAATTATATTAGAGTGGCAGCACCAGTATAGTCAAGATTGAGATTCTTTATTTAGTTATGACAGCTAAATATATATAACGCTCATGCTTGTTTGAGAGTCGAGGAGTACTTTAAAAACTAGGCTTTGGGTACTATTTTTTGTGCACTGAAATAAAATTTTATGCTAACAAAACCAAATATACTTAACATTTAAGTAGGTGAGCTGCTTTATCATTTTCTCCTGAGGGAATGGGTTGACAAGTTAGATTTATTCATTGCATTTATATATATATATAAATAAATAAAAAGCAGGACTGTCTGGACTAAACTTTTACCCTCAACCAGGGATTTTTTCAATATATGTGTTTTTCTATATGTAGGAGAGAGAGTTTGCTTGAAACAGAGTCTGTAAAGACATATTTATAGCTTTTGTTGAACTGCCAGATTAAGTGTTTGTGCTAATTAGGTTATATTGATTTTATTGGAATGTTAGTGATCTGTGAGTTTGACAGGGAGAGTGATTTTTGCATAACATTTATTTCCTAGTGAAATATCTGAAAAATTACATCCTGATATTTTGTACTCAAGTGTTTCCATTTTTACATGTTTGAAAACACAAATTATAACAAATACTGTTGTGATAAAACCCGTTACTTTTATTTTTCTCTTGGTTTTGTTACAAATATATCTACAGAAACCAAAATACTTTAAAAATGCTTTCACCAAATATTATCACTGTAAAGCAGGGGTCTCAAACTCAAATGACCACGAGGGCCGCATGAGGACTAGTGCACTGGCCCGAGGGCCGCACCACTGACACACACACACACCCTCGCTGCCCCGGCTCCGCCCCCACTCCACCCCTTCCAAGAGGTCCCACCCCTGCCCCACCTCCTCCTCTGAGCACGCAGCTCCCCATTCCCTCCTGGAAAGCGCTAGGCACCACCAACAGCTGTTTGGCAAACAAAGCAAGAGCAATCTAGGAAGTCCAGAGCTAGAAACACAGGTGGCCCAGCCAGGCAGCAGAGAAGCCTCTGCTTCTGGCCCCTCCCTCCCGCAAACTGCTATGGGGGAGGAGGGGGGGGGGAACAGGAAGCCTGGCGGGCCGCAGGGAAGGGCTTCGCGGGCCACATGTGGCCCCCGGGCCGCATGTTTGAGACCCCTGCTGTAAAGAAAAGATTTTCTAGATGAATTGCTTCCACTGAGAAGAATGTTCTCTCTCTTTTAATCTGTATTTTACTACTTTGTATTTTTTCTAAACTAAGGACAATCTGGGGAAGAGGAGGTTGGATTAAACACTTTTGAGCCATTTATTAAGTGTTGCATGAAGAGTCAGTTTGATAAGTTTGTGTTCAGTGTTACTCAGGGAGGTGACACTATACAGAACCTCAGGGTTACACACTGGGTTACAAACAGGGTTAGACCAGAGTTACAAACTGACCAGTTAAACACACATCTCATTGGGAACCAGAAGTGCACAATCAGGCAGCAACAGAGACCAAAAGAATAGGGGGTGGGGGTGGTGGGGTGAAGGCAAATACAGTACAGTACTGTGTTAAATGTAAACTACTAACCAAAAAAAAAAAAAAAGGAAAGTAGCTTTTTTCTTCTGCAGAGTAAAATTTCAAAGCTGTATTAAGTCAATGTATAGTTGTCAACCTTCGAAAGAACAACCACAACATTTTGTTCAGAGTTACAAATGTTTCAGTTACTAACAACATCCATTCCCGAGGTGTTTGTAACTCTGAGGTTCGACTCTACATTTCTTGAGACTTAGATTTGTATTTCTTTCTTGAAATTTTCTAGTATTTTAGGCTACAGTTGACTCAACCTGTCTCTAAACAAGTCCTGAACAATCAGGTTTCAAATACCAATTTCTCCCTGTCATCAGTGGGTAAGGTGCAGAATGACAATATATCCCAGGGCTGGGCAAACATTTTGGCCTGAGGCCCACATTGGGGTTGCAAACTTGTATGGAGGGCCAGGTAGGGAAGGCTGTGCCTCCCCAAACAGCCTGGCCCTGCCCCCCATCTGACCCCCTCCCACTTCCTACCTCCTGACTACCCCCTTAGAATCCCCGACCCATCCAACCCCCCCTGCTCCTTGTCATAAGAATGGCCGTACTGAGTCAGACCAAAGGTCCATCCAGCCCAGTATCCTGTAAAGAGACAGTGGCCAGTGGCAGGTGTCCCAGAGTGAATGAACCTAACAGGTAATAGAATCAGAGAGGTAGCCGTGTTAGTCTGAAATAGCAGAGGTAACAAAGAGTTCTGTGGCACCTTAAAGACTAACTAAAGTACTGAAGCATAAGCTTTTGTGGGCTACCTCTAACAGGTAATGATCAAGTAATCTCTCTCCTGCCATCCATCACCCCTCCTCTGACAAACAGAGACTAGGGACACCATTCCTTACTCATCCTGGCTAATAGCCATTAATGGACTTAACCTCCATGAATTTATCCAGTTCTTTTTCAAACCCTGTTATAGTCCTAGTCTTCACAGCCTCCTCAGGCAAGGAATTCCACAGGTTGACTGCGCTGTGTGAAGAACTTTCTTTTATTTGTTTTAAACCTGCTGCCCATTAATTTCATTTGGTGGCCCCTAGTTCTTATACTACGGGAACAAGTAAATAACTTTTCCTTATTCACTTTCTCCACTCCACTCATAATTTTATATACTTCTATCATATCCCCCCTTAGTCTTCTCTTTTCCAGACTGAAAAGTCCTAGCCTCTTTAATCTCTCCTTATATGGGATCTGTTACAAACCTCTAATCATTTTAGTTGCCCTTCTCTGAACCTTTTCTAATGCCAGTATATCCTTTTTGAGATGAGGAGACCACATCTGTACGCAGTATTCAAGATGTGGGTGGCCATGGATTTATATAAGGGCAATAAGATATTCTCTGTCTTATTCCCTATCCCCTTTTTAATGATTCCCAACATCCTGTTTGCTTTTTTGACTACTGCTGCACACTGCATGAATGTTTTAGAGAACTATCCACGATGACTCCAAGATCTTTTTCCTGATTAGTTGTAGCTAAATTAGCCCCCATCATATTGTATGGATAGTTGGGGTTATTTTTCCAATGTGCATTACTTTACATTCACATTAAATTTCATTTGCCATTTTGTTGCCCAATCACTTAGTTTTTTGAGATCTCTTTGAAGTTCTTCACAGTGTGCTTTGGTCTTAACTGTTTTGAGCAGTTTAGTATCATCTGCAAACTTTGCCACCTCACTGTTTACCCCTTCCTCCAAATCATTATGAATAAGTTGAATGGGATTGGTCCTAGGACTGACCGTTGGGGAACACCACTAGTTACACCTCTCCAATCTGAAAATTTACCATTTATTCCTACCCTTTTTCACCTTTCTTTTAACCAGATCTCAGTCCAGGAAAGGATCTTCCCTCTTATCCCATGACAACTTAATTTATGTAAGAGCCTTTTGTAAGGGACCTTGTCAAAGGCTTTCTGTAAATCTAAGTACACTATGTCCACTGGACCCCTTCAAAGAGCTCTAATAGATTAGTAAGACATGATGTCCCTTTATAGAAACCATGTTGACTTTTGCCCAACAATTTATGTTCTTCTATGTGCCTGACAATTTTATTCTTTACTATTGTTTCAACTAATTTGCGCGGTATGGATGTTAGACTTACGGGTCTGTAATTGCTGGGATCACCTCTAGAGCCCTTTTTAAATATTGATGTTACATTAGCTATCTTCCAGTCATTGGGTACAGAAGCTGATTTCAAGGACAGGTTACAAATCTTAGTTAATAATTCCGCAATTTCACATTTGAGTTCTTTCAGAACTCTTGGGTGAATGCCATCTGGTCCTGGTGAATTGTTACAGTTAAGTTTATCAATTAGTTCAAAAACCTCCTCTTAGTGACACTTCAATCTGTGACAATTCCTCAGATTTGTCACCTATAAAAGATGGGTCAGGTTTGGGAATCTCCCTAACGTCCTTAGCTGTGAAGACTGAAGCAAAGAATTCATTTAGTTTCTACACAATGACTTTAAGCACTTTATCGTCTTTAAGTGCTCTTTTTGTATCTCTTACATTTTTACACTTAATTTGGCAGTGTTTATGCTCCTTTCTAGATACCTCTCTAGGATTTGACTTCCACTTTTTAAAAGATGCCTTTTTATCTCTTACTGCTTCGTTGTCCCCTGACACCCCCTTCAGAGACCTCCCACCCTAACTGCCCCCTCGGACCCTATCCCATACCCAACCCCTTCCTGCTCTCTGTCCCCTGACTGCCCTGACCCCTATCCACACCCCCACACCCTGACTGTCTCCCGAGACTCCCTGCCCCTTATCTAACTGCCCCGTTCCCACCCACTTCCCATAACCTCCATCCCATCCAGCTCCTCGGCTCCCTGTCCCCTGACGACCCCCGGGACTCCCTGCCCCTTATCCCACCCCCAGCCCCCTTACCACCCCATTCAGAGCAGTGTGTCTGGTGGCCTGGCCAGAGCCAGACATGCTGCCCCCCTCTCCCGGAGGAGCGCTGAGGCTTTGGGGGAGGGAGGACAGCAGGGGATAGGCTGGGAGCAGCTTCCCTGGCCCGGAGCTCAGGGGGCCGGCAGGACGGTCCCGTGGGCCAGATGTGGCCCACAGGTCGTAGTTTGCCCACCCCAGGTATATCCCCTGCACAGTTTCTGTTCCAGACTATGGGCTGATTCTAGTGGCTGCAGATCCCCTTTGCACCCTGTGTGCTTATTTTTGCTCACTGTATCCATGTAAATGTGGATCCTCTTTTCCCCTCAAGAGGCCTTTCCCACTCTAGCCTATTTGGGACTTCTATTAAGAGTCTGTACAACAGTGGTTTTCAACCTTTTTCCATTTGTGGACCCCTAAACATTTTTTAAATGTAGGTGTGGACCCTGCTGGAAATCTTAGACATAGTCTGGGGGCTACCAGTTGTCTGCTGACCACAGGTTGAAAGCCACTGCTCTTCAGCATTCAGGTTCTTCAACCTAATCCCCGAGAAACCTTTCATCCTTCTCACACTAGCCAGTAGAAGTAACGGTTGAGCAGAGGGACTTTGGTGAGCCCTCTTCACTTGGGTATTTTTTACCCTTTTGTGGATAAATGGTAACAAAAATATGTGGAGAAAGTAGTCAGAACTTTTTAGCATATGTTGTAGAAGAAGAAGTGGCTCTTCCTCCCCCGGAGAACCAGCAACATTGCCCACAGGCACAGCAGTGCCAACGACCCCTGCATGAGTGATCTGTGTGATGTCACGATGGTCACCCACGCCTTCCGTTTTCTGACATGTCCCGACGCCACGGTAAGGAACATCACGGGAAATGGCCTGTGTGATGTGATGAAGTGGAATGACAAAGCCCCCTCCAACCAAGACATTGCCACCTTCCTGAGTGGCTCTTTGGATGGCGAATTTGGACGGGACTGGTGTGACATTGCTTCACTGTGGTCCTGCGCTCACAATGCGCCCGGGGAAACGTGTCATCTGCTGCTGGGAGTGGTACAAGGAGCATGAGGACTTGGGAGTCCTAATGCCGCAGATCATATCCTACAACACCACCATCGTCACCCCGAGCGCCAGGGACATGCTGCAGAAGATCCCAAAGAATGCCGTCCACAGAAGCTCCGAAGTGTAAACCGGACCAGAGTAAAGCCTTTGAGTTGACCGGCAAGTGGGAAGCCAGCAACAACTTCCTTGCCGGGGGCGGCTTCGCCTCTTTCACTTACTGGTTGTTCATCTACCCTGCCCAGCTCAACTGCATCCCACACAACACCATCCGCCATGGGATCTGAGACAAGCATTTTAGGAAGTGTGGCTACCCCAACGAGACCCTGCCTCACGTCCTGTGCAGTTGCAAACCCCACTCCAGAGCCTGGCAGCTGCACCAAACCGCCATCCAGAACTGTCTGGTGAAAGCCATCGCACCACGCCTGGTGTAGGTCACCATGAACTGCGCCATCCCTGGAACCTACAGCCAGTTAAACCTGACATTGTCATCAAAAAGATCATTCTTGTTGGTGTCACAGTCTCCTTTGAGAACAGGACCCTGGCCTTTCACGAAGCCTGAGCTTATAAACTGGATAAGTACGCTCCCCTGGCCAACAACCTGAGAGCAAAGGGCTACGAGGGGCAGATGAACTAACTCCCTGATCATTGGAGCCCTCGGCGCCTGGGACCCCTGCAACAAGTGTGTGCTGTGGACCTGTGGGATCGGTCGATGCTATACACGGCTCATGTGGCAACTCATGGTCTCAGTCACCATCCGATTGTCCAGGGACGTCTACATTGAACACATTACCGGCCACTGACAGTACCGGGAGGCGTGAGCTGGAGTAACATAGTGCATCGACTACGAGAAAGGAACCGAGAGACTCTGTCCATTGGACCCTATGAACTGGAACTATAAACTCACTGAACTTTAAATCTCACCAAACGAAAGGTCATCCATCATCCACTCATTATACTCTATACTTGAACATAGCCATTATATGAACAGCATAGCCTCATATCTCAGTGTCTATACTTTGACCCATCAACCTTTTACCCCAATTGGGGATATTGCCGATTATGTATTCCTTATGACATCTGATCTTAAACTAACCTTCGCACCCTTGATAATCTGTATGTTCTTCCCTGATAACCAGAACTTTCTATACTTAAACTTTGTACTGTTCACTTTTTTAAACATCAACTTAATAACATTTTAAAATCTGATAAAACAGTAGACTATAAAGAAATGTTATTAATCTTATATGTAATATAACCAATAATATAAGCCTTATCCCATGAGCATTTTTATCCATTCTGATGTGCAGAATCAGGTTTGAAAGGTAAAAGCAGTAAATTCTTTTGTAAAATTTGATTATAAGAGGCACAGACCAATAAACTCTATGGAGCTCTGAATGATACTGAAATACATAGGACCCAAAATATGAAAGAACTATGAGAAGCAGTATTCCGTGGTACCATAGAGAATGATACCCGGACAAACATCCTGCAAAATGCACTCACAACCACATCCTCACCTTTGTGGTGAGAGTTCCAGTGGAAGTAATCACACATTGCTTCTTTGCCCCAGTAGTCACCAACAAAATGAACTAAAGCAGGCTTTATCTCTTCAGAAGAGTTTATGGACAAGTCCCTTTGGTAGATCAGGAAGTGCTGTTCTCTCTGTCTCATAACACAAGGACAAAGGAACATTCTACGAGATTAAAAGATAGCAAATTCAAAGCCTATAAAAATGAAATACTTTTTCATGCACTGTGTGCTTTGATTGTGAAACTCATTATCACAGGAAGTAATTCAGGCCCTGAATTTAGCAAGATTCAGAGTGGTCATAATTAATTAATGATGACAATAATTTTATAAGGGACTAGCGAAAATACCCGGCGTTGCTCGGGTCAGTCGGAGGTGGGGAGGGGGCAGACAGCTGAGCGAGTGCGGGGTCCGTTGGATGGGGGCAGAGAGCAAACCTGACACCCCCACCTCACTTACCCTTCGACCAACCCCAACTCATATTTTCACCCCCCCCACCCAAACCCAACACCCCCATGTCTCCCCCTACCAACCCCAACACCCCCTGACCAACACCCACACCTCACCCCCCCGTAGACCAAACCTGACACACCCACCTCACTTCCCCCCCCAACCAAACCCGACACCCCTACCTACCACCACAAACAAACCCGACACCCACACCTCACTTACTCCCCATAGACCAACCCCGACCCCCCTCCTCGCCCCCCCCACCAAACCCAACACCCCCTGACCAACCCCAACCCCCACACCTCACCCCTCACCCTCCCAGACACCTTCCCACCCCCCAGACCAAACCCAACACCCCCGGCTCACTTACCCCCCGACCAAACCCGACACCTCCACCTCACCCCCCCCGACCAAACCCGACACCCCCACCTCACTTACCCTCCGACCAAACCCAACTCGGGTCCGTTGGAGGGGGGAGGGGGCACAGAGCTGAGGGATTCTGGGGTTCCGTTGGAGGGGGGAGGGGGCACAGAGCTGAGGGATTCCGGGGTTCCGTTGGAGGGGGGAGGGGCAGAGAGCTGAGCGAGTGCGGTGTCTGTTGGAGGGGGTATTATGACATCATAACTATGTCACAGAGAACAGCAGCTGCCCAGCTGATGTGGTTGGCCTTTAAAGAATTTCACCCCTGGGGGGCGTCAGAGGTGAGATTTGAAAAAATTTCGACTCTTACGGTCATTAGGACCCCAAGACCTCTAACTGTACCAAATTTCAAGTCTCTAGCTCAAAAGGTGTGTACATACATACATACATACACGCACGCACGCATACACCATTTGACTTTTATATATATAGATATTAAACTATGTTTCAGGATGTCATTTCTGGGTCATGGGCGGCCTGACTTAGTAGTCATTGCCAGGGTTCATGGTCACAGGACAGGAGTTTAGGAGTCAGCTGAGTCAGGATATTAGTAGGTCAGAAACAGGAGACAAATGAAGTCAGAACCACAAATTAGATGTCTGGGAATCCAGGAGCAGGAGCCACAAGGCATGCAGTCCAGAACAGAGTGGAGCCCATTTGTCCTGTTCCTGCTGCTGACTTAGGCTGGCTGGCCCGCCCTACTTATCAGCTGCTCCAGGACCCCACCAATAGGACTGCAGGGGAGGACCCTCAAACTGGGGTTGAGCTTCGTGTATCCCAGGCACACAGACATCAGCAGGTTGTCAGATGGAGTGCTGAAGCATGGGTGCTCCTAGAAACCCTACAAATGCCGGTTCAAGATCTGTGGGTCATGACACAGGGTTTAAGACAATCTCTGACTATTAGGTATTTAGGATGAAACCTAAAAACAGAGGTAGATTATCCCATGTTTGCCTACTGCAGGTTTCTTACACCTTCTTCTGAAGGACTGGCCAGTGTTTGAGGCAGGCTGGTGGAGCAGTAATCTGATCCACTCTGGCTATCCTATTGTTCCCTAATTGGTCTCTCTCTATGTTCTGTCATCTAGTGGAGTATGAGGCTTTAAAGGTTTTCATTGATATGAGATTTTTAGGTATGAATTAAAGATTATTCATTTGTTTAAAATCATTTTTGTGGTAAAGGATACATATTTAATTTTTTTTCATAATTTTCCCATGACAAACCACGGTATATTAATTAACGTATCTTTTAAAAAAAATGTTAAAATTATGACTATTGTATTTTTAGTCCTGGCAAAACTATGACTTTCCCTATTTTTGTCACAACAAACAGCCAGCTGTACACAATAGCCTGAGGATCCATTGCAAAACCTGCAAATGAACGAAAGTAGTGTACATTACCCTCCAAGCTATTGCTGTCAAATCTTGGCTTACGTTAACTTTCTATAATCATACAGAGGTTAAAATATTGTTCCTGTGAACACTTGAAAAGAATTGAGTTAAAAGAAGAACCTCACAAAATTTCGAAGGTAATCAATTTCCTTTTATTTACTCTTGCAGGCTAACAGTGAATCTGTTTCAGCCTGTTAACCTTCCTTGGGAATCCTTTCTGGCTCTGCAGGGCAGTAACATAACAGGGCCTTTGTTATGGTTTCATTAGAGCTTTTTGTATATCAACTGGCCTTAGGACTGTTTTGACATTAGTGTTAAAGTTTGTTGATTGCTTAACATATTATTTTGTATTTACTTTAAAATTAAAGTCACATTCACAAGGAGAAAAATGCTAGAAAAGAATATAGGAAAAGAATTCGGAGCAAGTCAAATGGCCAAAATCATTAATTCTGTTATTCCATGGAGTGCTGTGAAATAAAGGGAACAAATAATTTTCTGTAATACCTGTGGAGGCCCTTCCAGTGCTTGTATGAGAGGTTTATTTGTTTATGTATTGGGTTGCTCATATTACTTACTGTGGGCACTAACATCGCCATGCATTTTTGTGTACTACTTCAGAATTGTGAAAAGAATTGTATGGGATCCTTCGCGCTTCATGACTCCATGCCTGTCAGCATTGTGTAATCACAGTTCTTTCAGAAACTGCATTACCTTGTCTTTTACTCAGCGAACACATGGCTACCACTCACTAGTGCACTCAGTAAAGAACCATGGGTCTAACATCTTAATTGCCTACTTTAAAAATAAACAAAAAGAAGTCCTTAAATTTCAAGGCATAGTCCCTCTAATAACATCCAATATCTTCATCCAGTATGCCTCAAACTTGTTCTGAGTATCATCTAATGCATTTTTCTTCTGCTTAACAGTCAGATCATGGTTCTTGGTTAGAGTCCAGTGTCACCAGTTTATTAATTGTTTAATTAGCATCCTAACCTTTTTTCCTTCCTCAGCCCAAGGATATGTTCTCAGCTTTTTTTTGTCAGAACTCAAAAAATGTCTCCACATTTTTCTGAGGAACTGCTATAGTGGCACAGGCAATTGATCTAGCTAGTCTTGCACCTTGTCTCCAACAGCATCCTTTATTTGATTCAGAGGAGATGATGATTTCCCCACCCACTCCTGGAATGCACACAGGTCTGAGACTCACATTAAGCCCTGAAAAATGAGTGTTAGCTAGTAGTGACTCATAAAAGTTCAGTCCTTGTGCTGTGCTCTCCACAAACCTGCAGGAGCAGAGGTTAAGGTCAGTGATTGTACTACTACTAATATCACTGAAATGACATTGTTCTCTATAGCCATCATACTTGTAGAGAAGGGATAATGGACTGTATCATTCGGATCTGAGCACAGCATTTTTGCAATGAAACTAAAATAATAGTTTAAGTTGACCTGTACTGGGGAAACACATACTGTGTTACCATAAAGACACAATGGATACAATCAACTTTCAAAATATGTATTCACTAATGCCAGATTATTGGCTAGATGAATTCATTCCCTTTCCCTCCCACTGAACCAGCCAGGCTTGAACCTATGGGAATAATGCAAAATAGGAAGAGAGGGAAAAGGTGGTTTTGGAGAAGGGGAATGGGAACATTGTGAATCTCCTGTTTTCATTAGGCCAGTGGGGGAGAAAATGTGGAAAACATCTACTATTGCTTTGTCAGGAAGAAATGCTAGGCCTGGTCCCCACTAGGGCTTAAAGTCGACTTTAGCAAGCTAAAGTTGATTTAAGCCTGTACCCGTCCTCACATACATGCCCTTAAAGTCGATTTAAAGAGAGCTTAAAATCGACTTCTGTACTCCTCCATAACGAGAGGAGTAGCTGAAATCGACCTCTCTCTGGGTCCATTGTGATCTAGTGAGGATGCAGGTGACATTAAGCCTCCGACCTTCCGAGCAGCCCCGCGCCGGACCCCCCCGCCCCCCTGAGCAGCCCCGCGCCGGACCCCCCCGCCCCCCTGAGCAGCCCTGCGCCGGACCCCCCCCCCGCCCACCCAGCCCCGCGCCGAACCCCCCCCGCCCGAGCAGCCCCGCGCCGGACCCCCCCGCCCGAGCAGCTCTGCGAACCCCCCCGCCCGCCTGAGCAGCCCCACGCCGGCTCCCCCCCTCCCCCTGCTCGGGCGGGGGGAGCCGGCACGGGGCTGCCTGGGCGGGCGGGGGGGTTCGCAGAGCTGCCCGGGCAGGCGGGCGGGGGGGGGGGGGCGCGGCGCGGGGCTGCTCGGGCAGGCGGGGGGGCCACGGAGCTGCTCGGACTGGGGTTGGTCCCCTGGGGAGCGTGCCTGGCTGCCCCCGAAAGGTGGTGCCAGCTGGGGACTCCCGGCACTGTGGGATACCTACCCACAGTGCAACACTCCCTATGTCGACCCCTGCAAAAGTTTAAGGACAGACACTGTCGAGTTGCTGTCCTTTGTGGGGATGCACTAAGTCGATTTTCTAGTCTACTTTAGAAAATCAACTTAAGAGAAATCGACCTACTGCTGTAGTGAAGACATACCCCTAGAGATGCTCTCCTCCTTGCTTCAGATACTCGATATCCTGATGATTAAAGGCCTGGTCTACTAAGGGCTTGTCTACACTTAAAATTTTGCCGGCATAGATATTTTGGTTAGGAGTGTGATATTTTGCTAACAAAGCTATAGCTGTTAAAACCCTAGTGTAGATGCAATTATACTAGCAAAAGTATTTTTGCTGGTATATCTTCTTTTGCTGCAGGAACTAGTTTTTCTGGTTAAAAATCCTTTTTTGGTGTCATAAGCTGCATCTACACTATGAGAGTTTGCCATTATTACCAGCAAACCTTTTAAGAGTAGATATGGCTTAAGTAAAGGCTGAAAGATGACTCTGGAAGCCTGTCCTGGATCCATTGTGGGCCCATTATTTCTATCAGTTTTGGCCTGTAACATTTATTTGCTATTTTTTTAAAAGAACTTAAAGCTGATTTAGCTACTCAGTTACACACCAATGGGTGTCTTTATTAAAAGGAAAGTGATAGAAATGTGTTTCAATTCCATGCTTTAGGTGCCCCCATTTTTATAGTTCACCCTTTAGACCAGGGGTGGGCAAATGTTCTGGCCCGAGGGCTACACTGGGGTTCATAATTGTGCGGAGGGCTGGGTAGGGAAGGCTGTGTCTCCCCAAACAGCCTGGCCCTGCCCCCATCCAACCCCCACCCACTTCCTTCCCCCTGACTAGAGCCCAAGACCCATCCAACCCCCCTCTTGTCCCCTGATTGCCTCCTCTGAAGACCCCCCCACCCTAATTTCCCCCCCCAGGACTCCACCCCCACCTCAGCCCCCCTGCTCCTTGTCCCCTGATCGCCCCTTCTGGAGACCCCCACCCTAACCCCAACCCCCACCTTCAGGGACCTCACCCCCTATCTAAGCCCCCTGCATTTTGCTCCCTGACTGCCCCCTCCCGAGACCCCCTCACCCACCCTAACCCCCACCCAAGCCGCTCTTGCTTACCTTGCTCAGTCAGGCATGTGTGGGACCCCGTGGCTCACTGCTCTCGGCCGCCCCCGGCCCGGTAGTGCTGGGCCCCGCAGCTCCCCAAGCTAGGCCCAACACCCCGGTCGGGAATTCGGGGCCCTTCGGCTCCTGGTAGCTCTGCCTGGCCTGGCACCCCGATGGGTAGGCTGACCATATTTCCTTGAGACAAAAACGGGACATTGGGATGGCAAAAACGGGACGGGGTTGGGGGGTCTCACCAGATGAAGTTGGTGCAGTGGCTGCAGAACCTGGGCTGAGGGGCGCTGGGGGGGTGGTTGGGGGCTCTGGGGGGGCTCTAGGGGGGCTCTGGGCAGTCTGGGGGGGCTCTAGGGCCCAGGGGGTCTCACCAGATGAAGTCGGTGCAGTAGCTGCAGAATGTGGGCTGAGGGGCGCTGGGGGGGGGGGGGGCTCTAGGGGGGTCTCACCGGATGAGGTCGGTGCAGTGGCTGCAGAACGTGGGCTGCTTGAACATGCGTGCGGTGACTTTGTGGCTCTTGACCACGTGGATCACCTTCTGGCGCAGCGCCCCCTTGCGGCAGAACAGCGGCTTGGCCAGGTACTCCAGCTCGGTGGACGAGGTGACCAGCGCCATGGCCCCACCTGGGCACCCCAGCGCCGGGCGGGGGGGAGGCAGAGGGGGAACTGGGGGGGATGGATGGAGGAATAAACAGAACAGAGATGGGGGGATGAAGAGGATGGAGGGAGAGAGAGAAGGGGGGATGAGGGATGAAGAGGATGGAGGGGACGGAGGGAGAGAAGGCAGGAAGGTGAGAAGGGAGAGGATGGATGGATGAGAGAAAAGATGGGGTAGGGAGCAGGGGGGATGGAGGAGGCAAGGGACAGAGAGAAGGAGGGATGGAGAGAAGGGAGATGGAAGAGGAGGCAGTGGACGGAGGGAGAGAGAGAAGGGAGGAAGGGAGGGATGGAGAAGGGAGATAGAGAGGGATGGAGGGATAGAGAGAAGGGAGGAAGGAAGGGATGGAGAAGGGGATAGAGAGAAGGGATGGAGGGAGCGAGAGAAGGGAGCGGAAGGAGGGAGAGAGCAGGGAGGAAGGGAGGGATGGAGAAGGGGGATGGAGAGAAGGGAGGAAGGAAGAGATGGAGAAGGGGGATGGAGAGAAGGGAGGGATGGAGGGAAGGAGGAGGAATAGAGATAAGAGGAGGCAGCGGGCGGCGGGCTGAAGCCGACGGCAGAGCGGAGCTGTCTGGAGCCACAGCCGGGGGCCAAGCGCGCCGGCGGGGGGGCTGCCGGCCGGAAGTTTTATGAGACAGTCCACGCTGCGGGCGGGCTGCCGGCTGAACCCCAGCCCCGGTCCCCGCTGGCAGCCGGGGCTCAGGGCTTGAGCCGGCAGCCGGGGCTCAGGGCTTGAGCCGGCAGCCGGGGCTCAGGGCTTGAGCCGGAAGCCGGGGCTCAGGGCTTGAGCCGCTGCCCGGGGCTCCAGCCGCCTCCCGGGGAGCACGGCTCCAGCTGCCGCCCGGGGATCCAGCCGCTGCGCTCCCCGGGCTCCAGCCGCTGCCCAGGGAGCGCGGCTAGAGCCGCCGCCTGGGGATCCAGCCGCTGTGCTCCTCGGGGCTCGGGGCACCAACCCCCGCCCGGGGCTCCAGCCGCCGCCTGGGGAGCGCGGCTGGAGCCACACTCCCCAGGGCTTGGGGCTCGAGCCGGTCCCCAGGGATCTCGCAGCAGGGAGTTGCTGTGGTGGGGGCTTGCGACCCCCGCAAAAGTGGCCTGCGACCACTCCAGGGGTCGCGACCCCCACTTTGAGAACCCCTGCCCTAGAAAACAGCTTGCAAAGAGGGACCTGCCCAAAAAACGGGACAAAATTGATATTTATGTTAAAAAGATGGGACGGTCCAGAAATATGAAAAAAACGGGACTGTCTCGTTCAAAACGGTACGTATGGTCAGCCTACCGATGGGAGTGTGGGACCCAGCGGCTCACCGCGGCTTGGCCCAGCACCCCTGCGGGGCTTTGTGGCTTGGCCCGGCACCCCCGCGGGGCCATGCGGCTCAGCCCAGCACCCCGGGTGGGGAGCGCCTCAGCCTGGTACCCCAGGTGGGGAGCATGGGGTCCGTGGCTCTCGCAGCTCAGCCCGGCACCCAAGGTGGCACCCGGCCCCGACAGTGAGGGAGCTGCTTCCCCGGCCTGGAACTCAGGGGCCGGACAGGATGGTCCTGCAGGCTGGCTGTGGCCTGCGGGCTGTAGTTTGCCTGCCCCTGAACTAGATTTTCAAATGAAGTTTACAGCTAGTTACAGTAATACAATGTGCCTAGTAAGGTTTAAACTGAAATGTTTTCTATACTAGTCAAAGCATTGTTACTGCACGGGTTTCCAGTCAAAATTGGGTCATGACAATGAGCTCTGTGTGTGGCATTTTTTATTGCTACAAACATACATTGTTACTCTAGTTACACTACACAATAAATAGCATTTTAGCAATATTTTCATCTAACAAATTTTGTTTTAATATAAGCAGTTTACTACTCATTTTTGGGATCTAGAATCTGTTCCATGCAGGATTGTAGGAGCTGTAATGTAATAAAGATCCATCTAATTTTTTTAAAATAAGATGCCTGGGGTATTTATTTTTATTTTTAAAATAAAATATGGTTGCTTTAGGTGTTCACAGCTGAGGAAGAAACAAGAGACTAGTAATTGCTGTATAGGCATATTTGTAGCTACTGTTTATTAAATCAGGTAATATAGATTGGGAGACTACTTTATAATACTTGCAAAAGCGACAAAGAGTCTTGTAGCACTTTATAGACTAACAGATTATAGGGATTGTGAGCGTTCATGGGCTAAGACCCATTTCTTAGTAGAGATGTATTTTCAAATACTTAATATTGTTTCCCTGATAAGATGTTTAAGATTTTATTTGTAATGTATTTTTGGCCCAATGTTGAACATGTTCTTGTGTAAGAAATGTGTAACATGGATTCAGTAGATGTGGAAAGAAGCCTTTTTATATATTTAATTTAGGGTTTCTTCTTACTAGCACATTTACTTAGAATTAAGACAAGGCATGTGTGCCCCAACAGGTTGGTTAGAACTAGGAAATTTAGAGATTCTCAATGGTTCATCAGCCAACTATGGTAACAGCTATTCCTGCTAGCAATTCCCATCCTCTCACCCATAAAATCAGCATAAAATTGACCTAACATTGCTAGATCAGATGCAGTAACTGGAAAGTAATCCTCAGGGGAAAAGAAAAATCAGTCCATGTAAATCTGAAGATAAAGTACATAAAGTTGCAGAATCGGATTATTCTTTCTCTTTCTATTTTTAAATTCGGTGCTCTTTTGTTTCTTCTTCTGCAGCACTTGAGAGAAGTTGCTACAAAGATACGTCAGATGTAGTCTGAGTCTAACCCCAAAAGCAGAAACAAACATAATCTTTTATAAATAAATACATAGGTGGATGGACTCAGATGATTATAATAAAATCTAAAGAAAGAAGGGTAGGGTGAACTTTTTGGGGTAGTGTTGTTTGGTTTCAGTGAAACAATGGGGGGAAAAAGAAATCTAGTAAACTTTCTGTGGCATAAGCAATATAGATATTTTTCTTTTAGATAATGTTACTACATCTATAAAAATATTAATAACAGATGAACACAACCACATAAATATTCGCAACTACAGTTCTGTGAAGCCTGTCTATTTGAACATTTGGAGGAGATTGAGAGGTATGGTTTTTCCCCCCCTATTTTAGTTGGGGTTAAATGCTTTTGTTTGAATTACAATGGGAATTTTTGTTTTATGGGCTGTTTTCGGGAGGGGTTGGCCAATGGCTGTCATTGCTGTATTGGACTGTATAGTTTTAGAGATCTGTCAGAGTCCATAGAGCTGGAGGATAGTTGTGTCTTTAGTCTTTTTAATGTGTTTAACTTGAAATAAGTAAATAATATCTAGAAATCACACTGCATTACATATAATTGTAGCTCACTTACAGTTGTCGGAACTTGAAAGAGAGAGTATGATAAAGCTGGGTGAAAATGAGAGAGCGCGCGATGGTAATGTAATGAGGCAGACACAAGGCTTTTTGTCTGGCTGTACTGAAAAAAGGACAGGAGACACTTGATATGGTTTTAATCAGGCCACAGCTATATTATTACATGTCTGGGACTACCGGACAGATAAAAGCATACAGTTCAGGTAACTTCTGCCAGCCCCATTCTTTTTCCATCGAGGCCCCGCAGCCAACCCATCGCTAGGACCTTACCCTCTCTCTCCACTCCTCCCACTCCCCCAGGAATGAGGGTTAAGGTGGGCTATAAGGAAAGGGGGTTGACTCCCTGCAGTGCCAGTCATAAAAACCTGAATCCTGCTCCCTTGGTTCCGCTCCTTTAACAAACACCTCCTTTTTAAGTTCTTTACCAAGCCATTTATCTGGTCACTGTATCCATTTCCTATTGAGTACCTGCACTGCTCTGAACTGTAGTTGTAGGATTTATATTGGTTAAGGTACCATGGAAACACAAAGGAGTTTGAATTAGAGATGTTGATCTTCTATTTTACAATCTATAGGGCACTGTTGCAGGATGACATTCAAATCCACTGCTATATTATCATTGATAGATGAGTACGGTTCATTCTTCTAATGGCTAAGGAAAAGTAGCTGCTAATAAGTAATAAAAATCCTGGTTTTTGCACAATTCCTAGGTTACAGAACAGTTTCTGAATAATAATTTATCTATAGCTAGAGGATGGCAGATGAAGGTTTTTTTTAATAGAGAGTAATTTTACGACTGTGGGAAATTTCTATCTAGATTAATGATACTTACATTTAAAAAAAATGTGTCTGAAGATTAATAGTTATACTTGTCCGATAAGAACAATAGTGGAAATAAGACTATATTTCATATTTAACTTCAGAAAGCTTATTAAATTAATCTTTATTGTTTAACAGAAGGAAAGTGTTGAGAAATAAAACCTTAATAGTGCTAGTTACAGATTTTCTATACTGCATAAAAATAAAACCAACCAGACAACCTCCTCACCCCAAAATTCCCCCTCCCCCTCAAAAAGCCCCAACCTTCCCCCACATCCTGACTTTTTCTTGCATTACTGTGAATATTATTAAAATGCTCAATATGTAAAATATAGAATAAATCACTCTATTTAACTTCTGCCAAGATAGTGTTGTCTTAAGGACCAAAGATGCATATTCTTTTAGATTCAGTTTTTGTAAATAGATAAGGACATCTGTTTTTGTAAATAGTGCAGGGCACACAGCTCAGTGGCCAGGGTCTATGAAGCACCCCTCGGTGCAGGGCAGCGCTGCCCAATGGCTACAGTCTATGAAGCAGCCCTTGGTGCAGGGCAGCACGGCCCAATGGCCAGAGTCTATGAAGCAGCCCTTGTTGCAGGGCAGCGCAGCCCAATGGCCAGAGTCTGTGAAGCAGCCCTCGGTGGAGGGCAGCGCAGTCCAATGGCCAAAGTCTGTGCCGTAGGGGCAACCTCAAAAGTATGGGCAGCCCTGGTAGGGGGGCCCAGGCCCAACCAACTCCACCGGGCCCCGACCAAGGGCCCTATCAATGGCGTAGCATCTTGTCACTGACTCCGTGGAGGGGTCCTACCGAAACATGCTGAGGGGGAGGTACCACTCCGCCATCCTCCCTGGGTACCTTCCTAGCAGTCTGTGAGTTGAGGTCTCCCATGGGTCTTCAGAATCTCTGTGGACAGTTGGGCCGGTTGATTCCTCTGTTTCCTTCAGTCTCTGGGCTTCAAGCAGGCCTGAAGGGGGATCTGGTTCCCAGCCCCATCAGGGGTGTGGCTGGTCTTCCGCAGGAGCTTCTCAGACAGGTCCTTCCCCTGTGACTGCCAGTCCAGGATGAGCTGGGCTTCCTCCCTTTATACTCCCAGAGCATTTGGAGCATGTCCAGTCCTGTTGTGGAGGTGGGACTTCAGCTGTCAATACCACAGGACTGACACCGCCTGGGCTAGTGTGGGGTAAGCAGGCCCCGTCACATCACAGGCTTCCCCATCTGATGTATTTGCCTCTGCTAATTTAGCCCTGGTCTAGTAGACATCTGAAAGATTTTTCTATCCCTAAAGTGAAGTGTAGGAATGGGACTTGGGAACTTGGATACTTATCCAAGAATATAAGAACGGCCATATTGGGTTAGACAAAAGGTACATCTAGCCCAGTGTCTCGTCCTCTGACTGTGGCCAATGCCAGATGCTCGAGAGGGAATGAACAGAACAGGTAATCAAGTGACCTTTTGCCTATTCCCAGCTTCTGGGAAACAGAGGCTAGGGGCACCATTCCTCCCCACCCTGGCTAATAGCCATTGATGAACCTATCCTCCATAATTTTATCTAGTTCTTTTTTGAACCCTGTTATGGTCTTGGTCTTCACAACATCCGCTAGCAAGGAGTTCCACAGTTTGACTCTGCATTGTGTAAAGAAATATTTACTTCTTTTTGTTTTAAACCTGCTGCCTATTAGTTTCATTTGGTGACCCTGGTTCTTGTGTTATGAGAAAGAGTAAATAACGCATCCTTATTTACTTTCTTCACACCAGTCATGATTTTATAGACCTCAATCATATCCCTCCATAATTGTTTCATTTCCAAGCTGAAAAGTCCCAGTTTTAGGGCTGGTCCCCACTACGGCTTAACGTCGACTTTTGCGATGTTAAGTCGATATAAACCTGTACCCGTCCTCACATGCATGCCATTTGCGTCAATTTAAAGGGCCCTCAAAATCGACTTCTGTACGCTAACGAGAGGAGTAGCGCTGAAATCGACCTCTCTGGGTCGATTGTGGACTAGTGAGGATGCATGGGACATTACTGGCCTCCAGAGGCTGTCCCACAATGCTCCATTCTGACCGCTCTGGCCTGCCTCACTGCTCCACTGTGACCGCTCTGGACAGCGCTCTCAACTCGCTGCTCTGGCCAGGTAGACAGGAAAAGACCCAGGAACATTTGAATAGCATTTCCTGTTTGGTCAGCGTGGCCAGCTCACCTGCACAGCTCAGTCGCCATTCAGAGAAATCAGCAGCACAAGCCACCATGCAGAGCTCAGCATCACAAGACGCCATGCAGAGCTCAGCAGCACAGGAGACCAGCCAGAGGAAAAGAGCTCCAGCATGGTCCAGTCATGAGGTGTTGGATCTCATCGCTATCTGGGGAGAGGAATCCCTGATGTTGGAACTCTGTAACAACAAACGGAATGCCAACACGTTTGCCAGAGTCTCCAAGGCCATGCTGGAAAGAGGCCACAAAAGGGACGTGCAACAGTGCCGCGTAAAAATTAAGGAGCTGAGGCAAGCGTTCCAGAAAGCCAAGGAGGCAAACGGACGCTCGGGGGGCGCTCCACGGACATGCTGGTTCTACAATGAACTGAATCAGATAATGGGGGGTGCCCCCACCACCATCGCACCGGTCTGTGTGGACTCCACTGATGGGATAACCGTCAGGCCTGAGAAGGATTCGGATGAGGAGGACAATGATGATGAGGGAAATATCACGGATCACCAGGAGGGATGTGGAGAGACACTTTTGGCAGACAGCCAGGTGCTGTTTATCACCCTGGAGCCAGTACCCTCCCAAGCCTCCCAAGGGGGTACCCCAGCCGCCGAAGGATCCTCTGGTGAGTGGTCTTTTTTTAAGGGATTACATGACTCATGATTTTTAAAGGAAGCATTTATTAATGGACTTGGCATGAATTCATTGCTGGTCCCTTTTCACTTAAACAGTTTGTCAATATACTCTGGTATTGTGTGAAAATCCTCTATGGACATTTCCATAAAGCTATCCAGGAGGTAGCGATGAATCTTCCGCAACAGATTTCTGGGGAGAGCAGCCTTGTCTGGCCCCCCGTGATAGGAGACCATCCCACGCCACGAAAGTAGTAAATAGTCTGGTATCATTGAGCAGCCCAGCATTGCGACAAATGGACCAGGACTTCGTAAAGATTCCAGTAACATACGTTCCCTATCTCTCTGAGAAATTCTAAGCAGGGTGGTTGCCTGTTTGAAATACGGACTGCAATTAGTAGGGAAACAGCGAGCGAGACAGCCTGTAGCGAGAGCAGGACGGGGTTTTGAGCCTGCAATTGCACCCCCCCCTTCCCCCAGCCAGGCTGCACCCCCCCCCTCCCCCAGCCAGGCTGCACACACACCCCTCCCCACAGCTAGCCCATAGCGAGACCGAGCAGGGATTTTCATGAGTCTGCCAGCGTTTGCTGCTGCTGAAGACCCCCAGCCAGCCTTTAGCGAGAGATGTTTGGGCTTTTGGGCTGCTTCCCCAGCCAGCCCTCCTTAGAAAGAGATTTTTTGGTTTTGTTTTGAAGTTTGTGGTTAGAGCGGGCCGGGATTTTCAGCCTGCAAGTGCGCACAACCCCCCTCCCCACAGTCAGCCCGTAGCGAGACCAAGCAGGGATTTTCATGAGTCTGCCAGTGTTTGCTGCTGCTGAAGACCCCCAGCCAGCCTTTAGCGAGAGATTTTTGGGCTTTTGGGCTGCTTCCTCAGCCAGCCCTCCTTAGCGAGAGATTTTTTGCTTTTGTTTTGAAGTTTGCGGTGAGCCCCACGCGGTGGGGGGGGGAGGGGGAGGAGGGATCCACGTGGCAGTGGGGGGGGGGGAGGGTTACTCTGGAATATCCGAGTATGGCTTAAACTTACCATGGCTGGCTGCATGGTGATTTCAGTAGCCGTGTTGTGTTGAGGCTGTATGTGAGATGCTTCTGTGACTTTTGTGTGAGGCATCCAGTAACTTTTAGGTGCGGAATATGACCTTGTACAGAACTCATATCAGGCCGTTGAATACTGTGGTTCCCCGTAGCATAGTACTCCCATTGTGATCCGAGAATGTATCTGTCTCATAACCTTGTACCTTTCTTTGCCCACAACAGCTGCACAGTTATCTCAGAATCCACCTTCCTGCCCCTCTCGCCGTCTATCGCAGATATGAAAGCGTAAAAAGAAAACGCGTGATGACATGTTTAATGAACTACTCCGGAACTCCCACGCTGAGGCTGCGCGGCAGACTGAATGGAGGGCAAAATTGCTACAGTCAAGACAGGAATCAAGAGCTGCAGCAGAAAAGCGCGAAGAACAGTGGGTGGAGCGTGAAGAACAACGGCTGGAGCGTGAAGAAAGGCGACAGGAACGCGAAGAAAGGCGGATGGATGCTTTGCTCCGGATAATGGAGGACCAAAGCGACATGCTGAGGTGTCTGGTGGAGCTTCAGCAGGACCAAAGATCGCCTCTACAGCCTCTGTCTAACCACCTCTCTCCCTCCCCAAGTCCCATAGCTTCCCTACCCAAACGCGGGGTGAGAACCCGGGGGGGGGAGGGGAAGCTCCGGGGACCGACCCACTCTACCCCACAAGCCAGCACAAGCAGCAGCAGGATGAGTTTATCCAAAAACTTTTAAAAGCTGCTGTGTCTTCGCCACCCTAGACCCCCCCCATAACCCCTTCCCCCCCCCGCTCCTCCACCACTGTGACTGCTGGTTTCCCTCCTCACCCCCCCCCCCCCGTATTTGTGATGAACCAATAAAGAAACTGTGATTTTTAAAACAGTGAATTTATTTCCTCTGCAAGCATCGGGAGGGGGAAGGGAAAGAGGGTGCAAGGACGGCAGGCTTAGGGCTGAGCAGAGCAAGGGACCAGGTTGTCAAACGTCATCTTGGGCACTTATAAAACTGGTTTTCAAGGCGTCCCTGAGCCACAGCGCCTCATGGTGCGCTCTTCTACTTTCCCTGCTGTTTGGCTGCTGGTAAGCAGCAGACAGCAAATGTGCCTCTGCCTCCCAGCCCGCCATAAACGTTTCCCCCTTGATCTCACAGAGATTGTGGAGCACACAGGAAGCACCAATAACAATGGGAAAATTTCTCTCGCTGATGTCTGAGTGAATCAGTAATGAACGCCATCGCCCCTTCTGTCGGCGAAATGCACACTCTACTGCCATTCTGCACTTGCTCAGCCTGTAGTTGAACAGCTCCTGACCCCTGTCCAGGGCTCCAGTGTAGGGCAGCATAAGCCAGGGCATTAGGGGGTAGGCTGGATCACCAATGATAACGATGGGCATATCCACTCCCCCCCCCCCCCCCACGGAAATTTTCTGGTCGGGGAAGAAAATCCCTTGCTACAGCTGTCTAAAAATCCTAGAGTTCCTGAAAACACGAGCGTCATGAAGCTTTCCCGGCCACCCCACGTACAGGTCGGTGAAACGTCCCTTGTGGTGAACCACTGCTTGCATGACCATAGAATAATATCCCTTCTGATTTCTGTACTCTGCGGCCTCGTTTTCCGGTGCCAGGATAGAGATATGAGTCCCATCTATAGCCCCACCACAGTTAGGGAATCCCATGGCGGCAAAGCCATCTATTGTAGCTTGCAGGTTCCCAAGGTTTATAACCCTGGGTAGCAGCTGCTCGACGATTGCCCTGGTTACTTGCATCACAGCAGACCCCACTGTAGATTTACCCACCCCAAACTGATTTGCGACTGACCGGTAGCAGTCTGGCGTTGCAAGCTTCCAGAGGGCTATCGCCACTCGCTTCTGAACTGTGAGGGCTGCTCTCATTTTGGTATTCTTGCGCTGGAGGGCCAGGGAAAGCAAGTCACAAAGTTCCATGAACGTGTCCTTATGCATGCGAAAGTTTGAGCCACTAGGAGTCATCCCAGACCCGCAGCACTATGCGATCCCACCAGTCAGTGCTTGTTTCCCTGGCCCAGAATCGGCGTTCTATGGCATGAGCCTGCCCCATTGGCACCAAATTTGCCAGATTGTCGGTCGCCCTACTTCCAGAAACTGCAGTGTCCCTGTCCCTGCTGTGCACGTCCAGGTCCATCTCCTCATCACTGTTGTGAGGGTCCGGAAAGCGCAGTTGTCTCCGGATCGCATTCCTCTGCAGACGATGCAGCATAAAATCCACAACAACATGCGAGGTCTTCACAACGGCCAATACTGCAGCGGTGGCATCAGCGGGATCCATGCTTGCAGTGCTATGGCGTTAGCGCAGCGTGGAGAAAGGGCGCGAATAATGGGATGTGTACCCACAGTGCACCGCTCGAAATGGTGTCGGCGGCGCGAAAAAAGGGCGCGAAATTATGAAATGCCTACCCACAGTGCAGCACTCGAAATGGTGCCTGCTGGGGACTCCGGGAACTGTGGGATAGCTACCCACAGTGCAACGCTCGCTATGTCGACGCTTGCCACAGTTGTGTGGACAGACACTGCCGACTTGCTGTGCTTAGTGGGGACGCACAAAATCAACTCTATACAGTCTGCTTTAAAAAATCGACTTAAGGGAAATTGACCTACTGCTGTAGTGAAAACATACCCTTAATCTCTCCTCAGATGGAAGCCTTTCCATAACCCTAATAATTCTTGTTGCCCTTTCCTGAACCTTTTCCCATTCCAATATATCTTTTTTGAGATGGGGCAACCATATTTGCACACAGTAGTCAAGAGGTGGGTGTACCATGGATTTATATAGATGCAGTATGATATTGTCTCTTTTCTGTCCCCTTCTTAATGATTTCCAACATTCTATTTGCATTTTTTTGACTGCCACTGCACATCTAGTGGATGTTTCTGGAGAACTATCCACAATGACACCAAGATCTCTTTCTTGGGTAGTAAGAGCTAATTTAGACTCCATCATTTTATATGTAGAATTGGGATTATGTTTTCCAAAGTGCTTTACTCTGTGTTTCTCAAATTGAATTTCATCTGCCATTTTGTTGTTCAGTGACCCAGTTTTGAGAAATCCTTTTGTAGTGCTTCGCAGTCTGCCTGGGACTTGCCTATCTTGAGTAGTTTTGAATCATCTGCAAATTTTGCCACCTCACTGTTTGCCTCTTTTTCCATATAATTTATGAATATTTTGAATGACTGGTCCCAATACAAACCCCTAGGGTACACCACTATTTATCTTTCTCCATTCTGAAAACTGACCATTTATTCCTACCCTTTGTTTCTTATCTTTTAACTAGTTACCAATCCATGAGAGGACCTTCCATCCTATGTCATGAAAGCTTACTTTGCTTAAGAGTTTTTGCTGATGGGCCTTGTCAAAGGCTTTCTGAAAATCTAAATCTCTGTATCTACTGGATCCCCCTTGTCCTCATGCTTGTTGCCCTCCATCCTCAAAGAACTCTAGTAGATTGGTGAGGCATGATTTCCCTTCACAAAAAACATGTTGACTCTTCCTCAAAAAATTATGTTCATCTATATGTCTGACAATTTTGTTCTTTACTATAGTTTCAACCAGTTTGACTGGTATTGAAGACAGGCTTACTGGCCTCTAATGGCCAGAATCACCTCTGGAGCCCTTTTTAAAAATTGGCATCACATTAGCTATCCTCCAGTCATTTGGTACAGAAGCTGATTTAAATGATAGATTACAGATTACAGTCAGTAGTTCTGCAATTTCACATTTGAGTTCCATCAGAACTGTTGGGTGAATACCATCTGTTTCTGGTGATTTATTTCTATTTCGATGTGGATTTCCTCCTCGACCTATGATAAAACATCAGTGTTTCAGTTTCCCCATCTGCAAAATTGTGATAATTCTTGCCTGACCTTCCTCATAGGGGCATTTTAAGGGTTAATTAATATTTGTGAAGCTGTTTGGAATAATTGGATATAAGAAACTAAGGACTATATTGCATTTTATTAAAAGGGGTTAAGAGCTCCAAAATAAAAGGAGGTATGTAGTCCTGTTCTGACTTTTGCTCAAAGTTAAGTTATGTACTTACGAAGTGAAAGCCTCATAACAATCAGTTTTCTAATCCATAGCTTAAAGGGCATTGATATGAGTCTGAAAGGAAAATGGATAAACAAGAATCCCTGAAAATAATGGCAATTTTTAAATTCATCTATAGTGTGTTTTCAAATAGCCTATGTGTTGTAGGTAGATTTTAGTTATTTTCCCATTTAATGGGTTATCATCTTGCCTGAAATGGCTGGAAAAAAGGCTTTGTTCACTTGATGCCATAACAAAAATAGAAATTTGAATACTTGATTTACTCCTTAAAAAAAGGTTGAAGTACTCAATGGTTAAAAAGAATATTTAAATCTCAGAAAATATCTCAATACATTGTAACCTACTATTGTTACTTAAAAATATACTTGCAGTTCCATAAATATGAAATAAAAGAATATTTTTAATAATCCAGCATCTTCCTCAGTTTTGAGATACATTTTTGCACTTGCTAGAGAGCTTGAAGCTACGCTGACCCTCTCTTTAATATTAATGTACTCTGACTGTAATACTCTGTTCCTTTGCCTCTGATTAATGCTGTCTGTCAATTATTTACAGATCCGGTGGTACTGTGGAAGTTCCCGGAGGACTTCGGAGACCAGGTTGGAAACATGAGATTGAACTTTTTTTTAATGTTAGAATAATAATAAAAAACCTCTCCTACTCAGCTGTGGAAAGGCAGATGCTAATGATATCAGTGAGCAAGTCTTCACCAACTGATGGATTGGTAATTAGAATGCATTTGTGACAAGAATATGCAATAGTGGTTTTGAAGCATTTTAGTTCCTTTAATAGTAGTTCCTTTAATAGATTTCACATTCTTTTTATTATATGAAATATAATGTATTTGATGAAAGTCTTTTTTATGCAGTTTGTTCTTTGTGTTGTTTAGGGTTGAAAATAAGGTACATTTTTCAACAAAGGTTTACAGTTAATCTTAATGATACAAAAGTTTGTCTCATAAAAGATGTGTAAATAAACAAAAACATTTTGATATCTACTTTTAATATTGGAACCTTTATGAATAACATTGCCATAGTAGTTTACAGCTCAACATTTTGTATTGCGTTATAAAATTACTATACATTTCACTTTGTAAGACAATTGATTTGCACATGCTAGTAATGGACAATGGGGTAAACCTACTTATTATGCAAATACTGAAGCTCTAGTTTCTTATTATGAATTATTCTCAAAGGTAAACTAAGGTCCACTATATCTAAAGGGTTATGTCCATACTTGATATGTCCATACTTGATTAATCACAAGTTTATTAATTAGGTACTTTGTTTAGATGGGGAGAATATTTTTATTTGTAATTTTTTAAGTATTTCACTATAATGTAGATATATCTGTTCTATGGAGACAATTTTTTATTTGCATTAAAAGAGATTATGTAGATACAGTTAATAGAAGAAGTGTTTCTGAGGATAGAAAACACCTTCCTTTGCTTGCTTTCTTATATCCATATTGAGTCAATCAAGCATTGATAGTTTCATCACAATAGATACTTAGAAATGTCTGTAAAGTAGATTTTGATAAATTGGAGAAATGGTCTGAAATTAATAACACGAGATTCTGTAAAGACAGAAGTAAGATGGTTCAGGATTTAAAGGAATAATTAGCTCACACTTTATATTTGTGTCTTTATTTGGTTGGGAAGTTATTACCAATCAAGGATCTGTAGTTTATAAGTGAGGGATAAATGGAATATGAGCAAAGTACAGCATCATACCTTCTTAATCATATATCCTTAAAGTTTTGATAATACCTTTCTTAGGAAAGAATGAATGTCCCTTTTCTGGTTTAAATCCAGAAGTTTTAGGAGGGACTTACTCAAAAGAGATTAGAAATGAAGTATGAGCACAAGTTGGAATTTAATCAGTAGGTTGAGGGATGTTGAAATATGACTAGAAGATGAAGTCTGTTGAAGACTGAAGGGAAACATGTAAGTCTGGAATGGACATGGCCATCCGAATTTTAAACTTATCTATCTGGAACCTGCCTTTGGGCTCTGCAAAACCTGCATTCATACCTGTTCCACAATTTGGGAAAACTGATGTTCTGGTATTATATCATATTTCATGGAAAAGAGTAAATTTCAAATCCCCTTTCATACAGAAGTTGCCTTGAAAATGTAAACTGATCCATAGGTTTTGAAAACAACAAGCTGCTGGACTTTGCTTCTTATGTGAAGGGCTTGATCCAACCAACTCATTGCAGTTAGTGAGAGGTTTCAATTGACCTCAGTAGTCTTTGAATGAAGCCCCAAAAGAGAAGCCTTGGAGGATCTGAATATCGTCCACTTGCACATTTCTATTTAGTTCTAGTTGAAACCTTTGTAATGAATTAAAATTAAATTTGAATTAGATTTGTGTGTGTGTGTGTGTTGAGGGGATTCCACAAAAAAATGCATGCATGTTTTTCTACCCATTTTCCAATCAGCTCTGCTTTAAAAGTAAAATGTTATTCTATTTTGAACGTATGCCAAGAAATCAACTTTCCTAAAATCTATAGGCACTTGTGATAATAGTGAATTGGTTGCAGTTACAGAGAGTAACTAAATTCCTCTCATGTTGAATGCCTTGACAGCTTATTGCCTTCTCTTGCCTTCACTTTCATGGTACAGCAAAAACTTTCTCCTGCCTATCTCACTTGCTCTGATTTTCTCCCCCTTCCTCTCTTATGCTCTTTCTAATCTTTATTGTTTCTGTACATCTTTTTCATCCTCTTGGCTTCACATTTTCTTTCCTACTAGCGCTGTGGACAGTTTCCTAACTCTTGTTTCCCAAGAGACATTTGCTCTTCCATATCTGGCCACTTCTGCAAATTCTTCCTGCACAGATCTTCTCACCAAAGTTGTCTCCAGGTCACTTTACACCAGAACTATTTGGCTTTGGTTTGATGAAAAGGTCATTTCTTTGAGACAGGAATTTTGTCATCTTATTTATTTTGTAAAGCATTCTGCACATTTAGGGCGCTATGGAAATAATAGGCACACACTCTGAAAAAAATTCTGTCAGAATAAACTGGTTATTATAGTCACAGTTTGCATATCTGGGAGGAAGATGGACCAATGGTTAGGATGCCAGACCATGGCTCGTTCTGCCACAATCTTTCTGTGTGACTGTGAACAAAACAGTTTCTTTGTGCTAATTGTTTAAATGCCTGCAAAGCTATTCATATGACAGACCAGACAAAAACAAAACAACACAACCCCCCCTGATTTGAAATGTGGAAAAATGCTTTTACTGATACTTTGACAATATCACAGCCAGATTGCTCTGAATCTTGCACCGAGTCCTTGGTGTCTAGAAGTATCAATGAAGTCAGCAGTAATAAAGACCAGAGCAACACGGAGGAGAAAATATTGTTTTCTGACTTAAATAATAATACAAGTTCTTTAAAAATACAAGTGCTATAAAAAGCTGGATTTGGTTTTCAGAAGACAAACTTGTGTTCTAGACAATGAACATTGAGTCATGTGAAGTTCAATGAAGTATAAAAGAGAGACGGGTGAGCGAGGTAGTATTTTTTATTGAATCAATTTCTGTTGGTGAAAGATTCAAGCTTTTGAGCTTACACTGAGCTCTTCAGGTCTGTGTAAGCTTGAAAGCTTGTTTCTTTCACCATCAGATAAAAGATAAAAGATTTTACTGCACCCATCTTGTCTCTCTAGTATCATGGGACCAACACAGCTACGAGAACACTGCAAACAATCATGTATAAAAGACAGCTGTAATAGGCTTGGAATCCCAGCTCCTCACCTGTGAGACCAACACAAACCCAGGATATCAAGTAGTTTGTACTTCTGTGGAGGCTGCAGAGATGATATGAGGAGATGCATCTCACCATCTTTCTGCCCTTCTTGATAGGTTCGTTCTTCTGCACTGATGGGACATTAAATGCCCCTTTCACATGCTGATGGGAAATACAAGTTCAGCAGGATCCTAAATTTCAGGGATGCAACAAAATCTTTGGTTTTGTTACTTTGGTCAACCAATCTGAAAAGGGAATTTAAGATATTGGTGCTGCTCTTATGCTGGTGAGTTGATGGTGTTTTTGTTATCTGGAGGATATTTGTGTTTATGGATTTGAGATTAGGG
Source organism: Sternotherus odoratus (assembly GCA_032164245.1). Lineage (NCBI taxonomy): Eukaryota > Metazoa > Chordata > Testudines > Kinosternidae > Sternotherus > Sternotherus odoratus. Next base: position 55,106,228 of record JAVMKO010000008.1, on the reverse strand, counting down.
GTTTTTCTACAGTACACAGAAAAGAAAAACCCACAGTTGGCCCATGCCAGCTGACTTGAACTCACGAGGCCCCGGCTGTGGGGCTGTTAAATAATGGTGTAGACTTCTGGGTTTGGGCTGGAGCCTGGACTCTAGGCCCTGCAAGGTGTAAGGGTAACAGAGCTCTGATTCAAGCCCAAGCCCAAACACAGCAATCAAACAGCCCGGCAGCATGAGCCCTGTGAGTCCAAGTTGGCTAGTATGGGTCAGCTACGGGTTTTTCTTTGCTGTATAGACATACCCTGAATGTGTCACACATAGCTCTCTTCTTAACTTTGAAAGTATTCTTTTATTTAAATGGTACTGTCACTGCATTGTTTAAGGAAATTTAGGATCCTGCTGAACTTGATTAGTATATGGTATCGGTAACCTCATTTCTACCAGCTCTTTTGTTATTTTGTTATTGTTATAGGTCTTAATGACAGTTGTAAGTCATAGTTCTGGATGTAGGGGTTAGTCCATCCTGGGGAGAATCATGACTGGTGTGGAAAAAGTAAATAAGGAAGTGTTATTTACTCCTTCTCATAACACAAGAGCTAGGGGCCAACAAATAAATTGAATAGGTCACAGGTTTAAAACAAACAAAAGGAAGTATTTCTTCACACAATGCACAGTCATCCTGTGGAACTCCTTGCCAGAGGATGTTGTGAAGGCCAACACTATAACAGAGTTCAAAAAAGAACTAGATATGTTCATGGAGAATAGGTCCATTAATGGCTACTAGCCGACATGGACAGGGATGGTGTCCCTAACCTCTGTTTACCAAAAGCTGGGAATGGGCAACAGGATGGATCACTTGATGATTACCTGCTCTGTTCATTCCCTCTGGAGCACCTGGCATTGGCCACTGTTGGAAGACAGATTACTGAACTATATGGACCTTTGGTCTGACCCTGTATGGCCATTTTTATGTTCTAACTTATAACCCTAAGTGACATCCAGAAAAATGCTTGGTCCAACTCAGACAATAGCAATGTTCTGCCTGCTAGCTAAACGCTGCTGAGGTTAAGGTAGAAACTTTCCCATAAATTGCTGGCTCTTTAACTTCCTTTATGGCTGAAAAGCATCTAATGTTTATTAAGTCAAAGGGACTTATGGAAAAAATATTAAGAAACTCTGTGTGTGTATGTAAGGAATGTGTTTATTTTTCTTTCATGCACAAATTGCAGCTAATGGAATAACAACAGTTACTTTTAGCCATTTTTTAAATGTGAGTTGCTACACTGAGTTGTTTGAACAGGTTTACACTTTGCTTTGGAAAACTTGCTTTAGGAAAATCATTTGTTTAAATGTTTTAAAAGCAGTGGACGTCACTAAGACCCCTATAGCTTTCAGGATTTAAAATGTTCCAAGGTGCAGTCTAAGCAATGTCTTTTATCCTTTATTTCACCCCAAAACACACAATAAATTATTTATATGGGGGCACCATTTTTACAATGTGGATGCAGCACTGGTGTTCAAAAATCAGGACTTTCCTGCACTTTTGGGGACAGGTGGCAACCGCAAGTATACTTATTGTTAGGATTGTGATGGTTTTGTTTTATAGAGCTTTTCCATGAGTTAAAAATGCTGAACTTGATCAGTAAATGGTACCAGCTAGCCTCATCTCTACCAGCTCTTTTGTTATCTTGTTATTGTTATAGGTCTTAATGACAGTTGTAAGCCATAGTTCTGGATGTAGGGGTTAGTCCACCCTGGGGAGAAGAGGGAGAAACAGCAGTGTGGATTATGGAAATATGAATTGATTTAAAAAGCAGCTCTCTTGTAACAGAATGGGGCTCAAAGAAAGGCGGAGGAGAAGCTGGAGAAAAGACGATGGAATATGATGTGAAAATGATCATTTGAATGCTTTCCTTTTCATTCCCAGCTGCTGTTTCTGGTGAAAAGACATGCATTTGTATATCTTAAGGCTGGGTGAAAAAGGGCCAGATGAATGGAATTACTTGTTAGATATGTTTTCATTTTGAGTCAAATAAATTATGTGCATTTTAATAGAATGTGTGCATTTTAGTTGACTGTATGCATATGTTAGCCACTTTTTTTTTGTCATACAGCTGTAATATTAGGGACTACATTTTGTAAAAATGTTCTCTTCTGTGTGTGTTCAAGTAAGTATAATATTAACTTAATATTTGACAGTCCTTCAGATATAGCTTTCAAAATTTAATTATGTTAGTGGTTTGACCTATCCTATAACCCTCATTAATGTGCAAACCAAACAGGAAAAAATGTAGTCCATGGTCAGGTGTTGAATCAGATAATCATTTTGAGCAAGAATGCTGAAAATAGTTACCCGGTGTCACTCTTAATAGACTTCTATTGCTCTCACTTCACTCCAGTTCATTGCTTACTTTTCCCTTCATTGTACTCTTCCACTACACTGTTTTCCTTCCCTTTTCAGTTCATTCTTTCCATTTTAGTCTTCATTGTATTGACGGATTTTCTCCCTCAACTGGTGATTCTGTCTCCCTCAGCTTCAGGCCATCCACTGCAGGGGGTGTTCCAATTAGCTCCACCTCCCTGGATATTGGACACTAGCATAAGTGCCCGGCACTGCTCGGGTCAGTCGGAGGTGGGGAGGGGGAAGACAGCTGACACCCCCTGACCAACCCCAACACCCCCCGGCTCACTTACCCCCCGACCAAACCCAACACCCCCACCTCACCCCCCCCCGACCAAACCCAACACCCCCACCTCACTTACTGTCCCACCAAACCCAACTCGGATCCGTCGCAGGCGAGGAGGGGGCACAGAGCTGAGGGATTCCGGGGACCTTCGCAGGTGGGGGGCGGGGAGCACAGAGCTGATGGATTCCGGGGTTCTGTTGGGAGGGGGGAGGGGCAGAGAACTGAGGGATTTCCGGGGTTCCGTTGGAGGAGGGAGGGGCAGTGAGCTGAGCGAGTGCGGTGTCTGTTGGAGGGGGCATTATGACATCATCACCACCTAGCTGCCCAACCAATGTGATTGGTCCTTAAAGACTTTCACCCCTGGGGGGCGTCAGAGGTGAGATCCGAAAATTTTTCGACCCTTATGACCATCTAGACCTCAAGACCCCTAATTGTACCAAATTTCAAGTCTCTAGCTCAAACGGTGCGGAAGGAGTTCGCGGTCATACATACATACATACATATATACATACATACACCACTTGACTTTTATATATATAGATTGAATGGAGTACTCTGCATCACTTGGATGCATGGTTGTGTCTCTACTGTTCTACTTTTGTGGGGTGGAGAGTGAGAGTCTAAGGTCATCTAATTGCTTTTGCTACCACCAGGGCAAAGTTTAACAGGTTTTAAGCCATGCTCATGAAATGTCTTTCCCCACTTGCTTCCCATTCCCACTTGGTGGGCCTTTCTTCTTCATTTAATCTCTTTTATTCTTTTTTCAACTTCAACTATGATAGTAGTACTTTTCATTGAAGAACACTGGTTCTCCCCAGTTATTGCTGTTTCATTTAGTGATTCCAATTAAGTTGTATGATTCTAATTATGCTATGTTCTAATAAAATTATGCATGACCTACATTGTCTGTAAAAAGTAATTAGAATCTCCCACCCATAGCTGCTATTCTAATTTTGTGTGTTGCACTAGTAATGTTGTTTGCTCCTGTTCTGCTTCTGAAATGTTCCTGGAGAAAAGTTGATTTTCTTTAAAACTTAAAAAAAATAAGGAAGTTTCCCTTAACTATAATTTTGACCAGATCTGTCTCATCTGTCTGCCTGAAACAACATGCATGTTATGTTAAATGCTACAGTCTTTATGCTGCTGCTGCTTAACAGGAGCCTTGAAACAACTTGTATTGGTTGTCAAAAATCTAATGTTTCATTGGTCACATAGCCAAAATGCTCAGCGCTCTTGACATATTCCACTGGAGATATATTATTTACAGGGGGAAAATAACCAGTGTCGGATTCGCAAAAAAAAAAAAAAGTTTAGCAATCCTGTACCTTCCACTCCAAGGAGTCGCCTTCTTCCTTTTCTCTTGATTTTTTATTTTTGACCTATCCTGAATAATGATGTGTGTCCCTTCAGCTCTTTCCTTCAATGGGAATTGCAGTTGCTCTGCTGTTTTTAGTATTAGACCCTTTTATGGGACAATAAGCAGACATAGTGAGGGTATGATCCATTTTTGATTTTCACTGCTATACACTAGGAAGTGAAAGTAGGATTCATTAACAAGTAAAAACTAAAATTCAAATTTATCATTTGATTTGAGACAAAGAAAAATAAACATGTTGGGGGTTATTTAAATAGTGGTTTCAAATATCTAAAGTGATGAAAATAATACTTTAAATGTTACATTTTTGAAATAAGATCAGAATCTATCTTCTACAGTAGCTTATTAAAATGTATTGTGATTAGCTACTACTAAAACTATGCTACTAGATCTAGACCATGTATTTTCAGAGTACATCACTCTGGCTGTTTCCTAATTATTTTTTTTATCAATGTTAAATCAAGACTACTGATATGGCTCAATTTCTTTTGCAGATGATCTGTACTGTTAAACATAGTATATTTTTACTTTATAGTTCAGTTGTACTCTGAAACGTGACTGTGAAATTGGCACATTATTACTGGCCTGTTTTTTGAGTAATATCTCCGTTACTGTCTGTACTCTTTGCAGAACCAATGCAGATATGGGAGAGTTGGCTGGATTCTGTTGTCTCTTTTGCATCATAAACAGAATAGTTAAAAAAGATTCTTTATTATCATCATCATCATTTGGGCCCTGAAAGAATCTAGCCTGAATTTCTGATGTCAGGATACGGGGATAAGAAGCCTTTTTACCTGTAAACCTGAGCAGTTTTGATCTGAAAGTCATTGTGGCTTCATAAACGTGGAATCCATAGATGCTATTCTTACAATTGCTTTTCAGAGTGAAACCACTGCTTTAAGATGGAGTTCTGAATATTTAAAGAATACAGATTTTTTGGATACTTACTCTGAGCCACTAACTTGAAAGCTTCATAAATGAGATTACAAACATTACCAACATAAACCAATCCTCATATAGGAACTAATTAATTGAACTTTGTGCTCTTCTATGTGGAATCATTATAAATACACCACTGAAGAGACAAAGGAGAGCTTTTCAAAGAATCCTACTTTGTTAACTCTGGTTAAGCTCTACTAGCCTCAACTTTGGGAACCTTGAGACTCGTGCATGTGATGCTGCAGTCCAGTTCAGTGTGATTTGTAGAGCTCTCTTAAGTGTAGTACTCGAACTGTCCCACGTAGATTCTGCTGGGGCAAACGAAAAAATACCTGGTTTGTGTTATTTTAGTCCTGTGTGATAATGAGAACAAGATAGCTTTTAGTTCATGCCAGTAGGGTCTACATGGGACAGTTAGAGCCCAACATTTTAGCGCGCTCTGCCAATCACACCCCTGTAGTCCGGACACTGGCACCCTATAGATGGCCACCAGTATTTTAAGTATCATGTCAATTATGTCTGCTCTATGACACAATGCTTAAAATGTTTGTGGATATACTAGAATGGAGCTCAATCAGTTTTAGGAACAGTGGGAAATTTTGACTAGACTTATGTGATATTGTATATTAGTACCCTCTCTGCTTGTGGAGAATGGTGATAGGACTGTAATTACATATATATGTTAGATTTATGTTGTACTTTATGAAACATTCTGCAGACATTATCTTTAGTTTCAACTGCTTTTCAGGTCCATTTGTGAATAAAGCCAGAGATGCTGTCATTGAAGCTATATGCTGGTGAAGACACCCCTTTTTATTTACTGGATGATAGTAGAGGAATGTTTATTATCTTTTAGCAAGTGGAGAGCCCAGAGTGTTTATGCACCAGCAAGCAACTTGGAAATTTTCTATCTTAAAAGATAATTATTGTTCGCATAATAATCTATGCAAGTGGCACTTGATGGAAGGGAGTACCTCTCCCCTCGCCCTCCTCCCCCCCCTGCCCCCTGCAATCCCCAGACCTCCCAAATTGCTCAGGGAATAAGAATCTCACAAGCCAGAACCAAGAAAAAAAATCAGTAGAAGTTGCTTGTGGATGCATGATTTAACAGACAGACTCTAACAGACTTCGGACTTTACTTTACTAGCCCTGTAGTAACACAGTGGTCTTTATCGTACTCGTGTTTGTTCAACAATAGTTACAACAGTTATTTACCTCTGTCTGAACACACTCTAGTGGAGAAGTCCATTTTGTGGAATGCAATGTTGCTAACTCTCATGGTTTTATCATGAGTTTCACGGTATTTGGAACTTTTTGATCAAAGCCCCAGCTGCTTGACTCTATGAGAATTCCAGAGTTTAAGAAGAGTAAGTTTCTAGTGCTGATGATTGCACTCTGAACAAATAAAGTGCTATGACTTGTTAATAAACCAGGTGGTGGTCACACAGGCAGCCTTAATTCTGGCATTATCTAATTTTGAGTGCTTGACTGCAACCTTAACATTCTTTTAATGTAGTTTTTTATATGTAATTTGCCATGTTTATTAACAAAAATGTGGAAGAAAACCCAAATTCCAAATGTGGCGCCATGGTTCATCTGCAGAATTCAAACCTTTAACTCCACCATACAGACCTCAGCCACTTGAGGTAACAGTAACAGATAAAGGATGACAGCCTACTGCTACTGTGTGGACCATTTACCAGAGGGAAATGAGGCACACATTTTGTTAGTGCATTTCATAGCTATTTGCTGCCAGCAGAGAAATGTTTGACATTCATGAATCTTGGTTCTGAGAGAAATATACTCTAATGATTACAGATTCTTCTTTCCCGATCCCTTTAGTGTGTCCTGTCTCTCAAGCCCAACATCACGGTCTCCTGGCTCCAGACCTCGGTTTTTAAAAAAAGACTTCAAGATTTTTAAAAATCAGATTTGTTTTTGTTAAAATTGTTTTGAACTAAACTAGTCAAATGAAATATTTTTTTAAAAAAACTACAAAACTTAAATCGATGGTGTTAGCCAGGTCAACATGAAAAACTTAAAATATTGGCTTCTACAGCTAACTCAGTCGTCTTCACCTTCATTTTCCTATTTGTTCATAATCTGGAAAAGAAAAACAAGCTTTCCTGCTTTTTCAGGTCCCAAACGATTTTTCCATTTGGAATGCATTAGTTCAAAGGAAGAAAATATTCTTTCTACACCGGCAGAAGAAGCTTCTGCTGTTAAAAGTGAGATTATCACTTCAACAGTCTCTGAATCCAAGTGCTTAAGTAACTTCCACCAGTTCACTGGTGTGACTTTCTTTAAAACATCATCAGCAAGCATATATTTCATGAATGGTTCGTATTCCCAAACTGGGTATCTTTTATGGCCTGCTGCCATTATAGATTTTTTCTTCTAGTGAGAGAATGGTATGGTAGATCTCAAATTAATGAAGGCTACACCCAGAAAGACCTCAAGACTTCTGGAATATGCTGCTCAAACAGTTTCACTTTTGTTTCTGCTATCTGTCTCTCCCTTCTCACATTTATCTCCAGACTTCTTCTCCTTTTCCACATCTATTCCACCCCAAACAATCTTCTATTTATCATACTTTTTGAAACTTTGCACTTTTGGGGAGAGGTAAGGGATTGACTCTATGTACACAAATTTGCAGAGGGACAATAGGGTTGTGATCTGTTATTTCTCACCTCTATATAGTATTTATTTAAAATATTTTTGCTGTTAACAAGCATGTTATCTCTGGAGGCACAAATCCACATTTTGAGAACTGCAAAACTAAGCATCTTTGATGGCATCTTCTAGACCAGGGGTCTCAAACTCAAATGACGATGAGGGCCGCATGAGGACTGGGACATTAGCCCGATGGCCATGTAACTGACACCCTGCCCCCGGCCCTGCCCCCTTTCCATGAGGCCACCCCCTGCCCCACCTCTTCCCACCCCTTCCCTGTCCCCATTCCAATCCCTTCCCTGAAACCCCCACCCCAACTCCTCCCCTTTCCTACCCCCAAGGGGTACAGGGTGTGGTGGGGGTTCAGGGAAGGGATTTGGGCTGTGGGGTGCTGGAAGGGTGCAAGGTGCAGCAGGGGGTTGGGATGCAGCAGAGGGTCAGGGTGCAGGAGTGGTGAGGGGTGCAGCAGGGGGCTCAGGTGTAGGGTGCAGCAGGGGGCCAAGTGCATGCATGCATCCGATGAAGTGGGTATTAGCCCACGAAAGCTTATGCTTCAATACTTTAGTTAGTCTTTAACGTGCCACAGGACTTTTTGTCACCTCAACAAAAGGTGGTTTTGTTTTGTTTTCCTGGGAATTACCTGATGAGGTGCACTGAGATCTTATCTCTGTACTATTAACAGTGTCACTAACTGTCCTGCTTCCATAGAACAGTGCAGTGATTTCTTGCATGCAGGAATTGTCAGGTTGGGCTAAATAGCTCTCTTCCTTCATCTTTCCACTGCTCGAGGATATTTTTATGATTCCCTTCTGTCTGCTCTCCTTCTGTTAGGTTCATGCTACTCACTGCTCTGTGTGCTCTCATACTGAGGGGGTGACCAAGAAGCCAGCAGAGGGAGATTAGAGAGAGGGCTGATGTGCCTGGCTTTGCATTGGCCGTTTTATGTGGCAGTATCAGGATTTCACTCTCCTAGGCTTAATGGTGAAGGACTCAAACCTGAGAAGTTTGGCCTTGATCCAGCAAAGAACTTAAGCATGTGCTTAACTTTAAGCATCTGAATTATTTCACTGATATCACTGGATCAGGCCCAGGTGTTTAGCACAATAACAGCCTTCAGTATGGTTTTTTAATGGACAAAGAAGGAATAGAAAACATGGTAGGAACTCTGAAAAAGGAATTGCTGCGGGGAGGGGAAAGGTTGGAAGAAGGTTGGGTGGGTCCCAAGAAAGGAGAAAGATGGAAGCTGGAGGGAAAGGAACATAAGGGAGTTCCAACAGGGGAAAGAGCTTGAAGGCAGGAAGACCAAAGGAAATACTGCCAGGATGACACCCAAACAGAAAATTGCAGTGGAGAAAGAGAACCAGGGAATGAAACGAGGAAGAAAGGAAGAGTTGAGAGAGAAATAGGGAAGGAGTACTGGAGTACAGAAGAGAACAAAGAGCAGAACCTAAGCAGCAGCAGCTGTATTCAGCAACAAGGAAAAAAGCAAGGAGGTACAAAATAGGATGGGGTAGATGTGTAAGAGGTAAAGGATTGAGAGATGAGTTTCTGCCTTTCAAAAAAGAGAAAAGGAGGTACAGGAAAACAAAAGAGAGTTTAAAATAAAAACATTGAGAGGAAAAAAGCCTTATGTAGAAATCAGAAAAGGAAAAATAACAAGGTGAGAAAGAAAAAGGAAATAATGAAATAGAATAAGTGAGGGAGTAGTGAGAAAAGAAGATATAAAAAACCTGTCACTTTTAAGTTAGTGATTTTTATTTATGTTCCTGTATGTGATAATATTTCCCTAGCAGATGTCCTATCTCTCCACAAGTTTATGGGGATGGTTAGTTATTTTGAGCACCTGTTATCTGAATATTGTTGGGCATCTTATCTCAGTTCTGTAGTTAAATAATTAGTGTTGTCATGGTTGCTACTTTAAAAAAAAATATTTCCCCCCTTCCCTAGACAATTCTGAAATATTTCTGGAGTAGACCTAGTGTACCTGTCTCTTGGTGTAGGATTAATCCCTTCTTCATAAAGGGACACATTCTCTTTTCTATTCCTTTGCTTATAATTAGGGAGGTCACCTAGTTGAGGGTCTGCTTGCTTTCTTGAGGCCCAGTCTTGTGTTGTGGATCTTACAGAGAACCAGTTGGAATGGTAGTGTTCCTTTTCTTAAAAAGGAAAAAATGTTTGAATTGAATGGGAAAATGGATTTTCTGCCTCTGATGAAGTTCAGTTCTGGATACATAAATCATCCCTTCTAGGAAAGATAGAGGTGCTTCTAAAAAGCCAGTTTTCCCTGCTCCTGACCCTTATCCAACCCATTAAAATACAGCAGATTGTGCATATCGCAGCATATATTATAAAAAGAAAAACAAATACATTTCTCTGACAGTATACATGCAAATGCCCACTCAACACATTTTAAAAGTTACTCTGTTCAAACAGTGTTCTGTACCAACTAACATGGTTAGTATAGTTTTAAAGAACCAAGTACAAAGAATTCTAGCTAGTTCACAACACTCGAATTTGGTGTAGTATTAGGCCATGTCTATGTGAGAAAATGTTGTACTTAGTTTATGACACTTTGGAAGGAGTTTAAGCTGGAAAAAGGTACTCTTGTATTGAAATGAGTGTGTTTACATAGTGGGTTTTGCTGGTATATCTATATTGGTTTACATTCGCACCTAAGCTACATTGGTATAACTTTTTCATGTAGACACCTTAGTCTCCATTCACTTATAGTTAGGTGACAGTGTTTTTTGTTTAAAGAAAAATTTATTTTTTTACATTTCCAAGTTACCTTTCCCATAAGTATGCACATCTTTCTGGTACATAGGCATTATTTTTAATGTAATAGTCTCTTCTTTCAAGTTGATAAATCAACTATCAAAATTCCATTTTAGGCATTTCAGACTCCAACTTTCTGAATATGACACAATTTGAACTTTATAGTGGATCATAAATCTGCTTTTTAGGATGAAATTGGGTGAGCAAAGAATGTATCCTGCAAAACCTTTATGAAAATGTATGGACATTGAGTGAAATCCTGGCTCTGTTGAAGTCAATAGGAATCTTGCCATTGATTTAAATTAGGCCAGGAATTCACCCTATATTTTTAGCCATTTGTGGTGTTCTGGTTGGAAAGAGTTTTAGTATTTTTAGTGTCTGACCAAGAGAAAATCTAATTTATCTACTTTTGATGGTTGTTTTTACACAAAATCATTAATTTAAGAAGGATTTTGCATTTCTGAGTATTGATTTGTGTAAGTTAATGAAGATCCTCTTCTCTTTGCTGATGACTGTCATTTTTAAAATTTAGGCCTTGCACTTCCTAGCCAGTAATGTATAAGACTACACTTTAGTCATGGGTATTTTTAGTAAAAGTCATGGACAGGTCACGGTCACTAAACAAAAATTCATGGCCCGTGATCTTTCCATGACTTGTACTATATACCCCCTAATTAAAACTTGGGCTGGGGGGGGGGGTCAGAGGTGCTCTGAGAGGGCAGTCTGGGGGCACCATGGGTGCTGGGGGGAGCCAGTACGCATCTTCCTGTCCAACAAGCGGATATGTCTTAGGTGCAGGCCCCTGGAAATGAATATCATTTAGTAAACTGAGTTTAAGTTTCATTCAGGTGAAAGGGTCACTGCATAATAAGTGTCAATTTTAAATATGTTTTAATACTTAATATGTATGAATATGTGTATAACATGATTGCTTACCATTAATACACCCCAACAGTGTATAGAAGACACCTAGAAAGCATCTTAGATGCATCTTATTTTCCTCCATTTTTAAAATCTGACTAGCACCTGTAATTAAGGGAGAAAACTGAGCCCTGGAAGCTAGGTAGGACTTCCATCTATTGATCTGTGTAAACCCAGCTTACACTGTCAGGGGAGAAGCAGTCAACTGCTGAGCTGCTTTGTCACTGACATAAGCTGAGAGAGGATTTTTTTGTCTATACTGTTTATACACCAGTCTATAGACCTGCTGGCTGGTTGAATTTTAAAGAGTGCGGAGGTTTAAAGACTTGTCCCCTGAGGGATGCTCCTGCCAGTTGGGAAGCGAGTGAGGCTGTGTTTTGCAGAAGTTGTGTGTGTATGTATGTGTGCCGGTTGGGGTGGGGGAGGGGTGGGAGGCAGAGCAATGGGAAAGTACTGTAGTTCATCTGAGTCTCAATAATGTTGCAAAATGTACTGATGATTTTTATGTTGTGTTAATATCTTTCTTTTGTTTCCTTCCTTGTGCAGTAATTTATTTTTATTTTTAAAAAAATGCTCCAGTGGGAAACTTAGATGAATATTGGCAATACATTTCCCTCCCAATTTTAAATCAGTCCTATTGTCACCAAGCAGCAATTAATATTGTTGATAGTACGACAAAAATAATGTTTTAAACTAAGATGTACATTAAAAGTGAAAATGGTTGAAGGTGTCAGGGTACCTGTGTTGAGCTTTAACTACCTGAGGACCCAAAATTTAGAAATGAAATTATTTTTTTGAAAGAAGAAAATTAAAATTTTGTGAGCCTGAAAGAATGATCTATTTGAAAATTAATATGTTACAAGTTTGGACTGTTTTTCTTTAGTTTGTCGGTTTTGTTTTTGTTTTATTGCTTGTTTTCTGCTTTTGTGTGTTTGTGTGTGTGTGTTTTATTCCCTTGCTGCCAGCCAAAATAAAGACTGAACAGCAGTCTTTTTGGAGAATATTATATGTGTACTACTTAGAAAGAGATTTTCCATAATCAAGAGAGCTAGAATCCATCCCCAAAACACATCATATTACTTTCATTCCATTCTTTATCTCTGTTATCACACAACGTCCCAAAGCTGCTCCAGAACTCGAGGACAATAGGCTTTCTCATTCTTACTGTATGTACTAATGTAGGGGTCTCCAGGACACACATTATATTCTTGAAAAAAAGCTGTAAACATTTCACTCTTGCAATGTTTAAAATATACAGACCTTCCTGGTTAATTTATTAATATTTTCTATGTGTGTGTTACGCCGTGTTAAACCAGTCAAATACTTAAGGTAAGGTACGACGTATTCAGTGCAGCACACAGGAATTGAATGGCATGACTTTCAGTATATGGGAGTTGCTGTTCCATCCTGCAAAGTGCTCAGCATTCCTTCACTTGAGTGAGTTTTGAGGGTTCTCAGCACCTCTTGGGATCAAGCACCTAAATCCCCACCCTTGGCACTGGAAACTTGGAACCTACACAGTCAATCCTGCAAACCCTCACTTAGTGGGATGAGTGATACGGGCATCTTTATGTACATAAGTGCTTGCAGGTTTGATATAATAGAAAGTGCTGCACATCACTGACCCAACTACATTTCATCATCAATGACCTTCCCCCTAAGTTTAAACATTTCACACAGGTCTTGTTTTCCCAACTGTTTTGCTGGAAGCAAGAAAATAAATACAGTTTTTTGGATCTTGTAGGATCAGTGCTATATATGTATTCAGATTTGCTGACCGCTGATCTGTTAGCTCTGATTTTTCTATAGAGAGGTCTTGTACTTCTTAAAAAACATTAGGACATTTTTATATTTTAATTAACACATTTTATTTGCCACTAAACAGCTTCTTAAATAAAAATGTGCAGAAAAGAAACACAGTATCCATTACATGATGGTCTGAACACTGCAGGAATGGTCTTACTTTTAATTAATTAATAATGAGCTTTGCTTGTGAATACCTTACTGCTCTACTGAAAGATTAACCATATAAATTTCCACTTTGTACCAGCAGAAGATGTTCATCTATTTCAGCATTTGACTACGAAACACATATAGAGTTGTTATACCTCTCAGTAATTCATTCTGCTGCCAACTTCATTCCCTTTTCTCTGCCTGCATTTTAATTGAAACAACATTTTTATTTTTGAGCCAGGATCTGTCAGAAGTCCCGGTGGCTAGTCTGTGGTACAAGTAGCAGCAGACGTGGCTTACCCATATGGTGCAGTGCTTCTTGTAAAATCCATATGGCCTTGTTGAAGGGAATCCCAGCGGGGATGTGAAGGGTGTTAATACCCTTCAGGCCAGGCCTTTCCCTCCTGGGGCTTCTATGGCATTGTCTTTGCAATCTGCCAAAGCACAAACTTAATTCCTTTTTAATAATCAATTATTTCAGTCCAGGAACGTGTGCTATATTTCTTGCAAACAAATATTTCTTTAAAATGTTTTTTCTAGCAAACAGTATAACAGAAATACTTAAGTGAAATGTCATTTTAAAATCCTAACATCATTTCTTTAATCTCTATTTACAGGAGGTGCTGCAGAGTGTGCCGAAGTTCTGCTTTCCCTTTGACGTTGAAAGGTTTGTGGTACAGTGACCATTTATTTAAAAATATTTAACTCCGTGTATTCTAAATTATATATCTGTTTAATGAAAAGTCTAGACTTAAAGAAATAAGAATACAATAAAATGCATTGCATCCTCTAGTCTTGCACCTGGAGGTGAAAAGAATAAAGACTAAACATTTTTTCCTTTGTTCTCCAAGTATGTATTTGGGCACTGGTAGAAAAATATCATAGTACAATACACCCTTGCTAAGATTTTAAGAATTCTCTTTTGATATAGAGCTGCATCCTGGCTCCCAACTTCCTCTAGCCCAATTGTAAACACCATCTGTGTAATACAAAGATACAAGATAGTTTCCTCCCAATATCAGCTTTAAAGAAATGCTGCAATATACCAGAATATAAAAACTCACTGTGCAGTTTTAAAAATAACCCAGGGTTTGTGTTTCACTTTGTATAAGAATGAAAAGAACTTCAATTACATGCCAGTCAGTAACTGAATGTTCATGGGCTGCAATGGATTTTTCTGAGGGTAGATTCAAGAAAGTCCTTTGTTTGTAAATGATAGTTCACCTTCCTTATACCTGTTTTAATGGGACTTCCACATACCAGTTGGTACTCATTTCAAATGCTCGTATAAGATGTTTTTTATAAACTCCAAATATTTATTTTACTTCATCAAAATGTTTGATCATAAGCTTAATGCTTATTAATTTAACCAATTGTGTTGATTTGTAGTTTGGGAAATTCACGTTGGGTCGGCCCATGAGTCAGTTGATCTTGTGTTACCGGTAGAAGCTTGGTTTGTACACTTAATAAATGTGCACCCAGTTAGTCTTCAGATCTCACTGATTTCAACAGTATTAGCATCAGTTGCATGATGGGATTAGAGAAGAATGGCCTCCAAAAATGTTACAATTTAGGAAACAGAAGACAGGAAAACTAATGTGTATATGGGAGTGAAGAAGGCTTTGGAAGAGAAGACAGGTGCAACATAGAACCTTACAGATACATGTTATGTGATAGTAAACTTGGTTACCTAACCTCCTAGATGTTGCCCTTCAGTTGAGTTGTTTGTCTTTTGAACTGGGTAAACACATAATCCCTTATACAAGTTTGATGACTCAGCCAACTCTGTTGATAATGTTTTGTATTTGTGCATTAAAGTCTTTACATTCTTGTGCTTACAATATGTGCTAGAATCTGTTTCAAGTTGATAGTGGAGGTGCAGCATGGAAATCAAATTTGGTGATGACAGAAGCAGGTGAGGTTCTGTTGCTGCCATCCAGTGGCAAAAACTTAGTAGCAGGAAGTAAATGATTTCCACAAATTGCTGTTTGTGATTGTTAGCTATTAACAGGCAAAGCAATGTCTGTAGTTTAGGTTACCTAGCATTTCCATTTTAAATGCTCTTGTTCAGTTTATTTCAGGTTCAAGAATAGCAGCCGTGTTAGTCTGTATCTGTAAAGAAAGCGAGGAATACTTGTAGCAACTTAGAGACTAACCAGTTTATTTAAATAAATAAATATTAAATAAACTGGATAATCTCTTAGGTGCTACAAGTATTCCTTGCTTTCTGTTCAGTTTATTGTTTTCTCAAAGTTTTACTGTTGGGCTGAGATTTGGTAGGTGAGCTCTGTACAGGAGTGAGGAAAAGAAGCATTTATTTTTGCTAGGAAATTTTTGTTGTAAACTGTTTCTTTAAATGGCGGAAGTGCCCAAATACAAGATAATGGAAATGGAAGTAAGCTCTTGAAGTTTGGAAATGACAAGATACCCTGCAAATCCTAAATGTTGTGATGAAGTCTTAATTATGTGATCACATACCACATCTTTCCACAGGACATCTTTCTAATTCTGTGCACAAACTGGACAGTGAATGAGGCCAGGCTATGGTAGTGAATTAGACTTGGTCCAGAACATCTTGCCTTTTTCACCATACTAGTTGTATGGTTTGTCACAAATGAGATAAGAGCCTGCAAGAAAAGAAAGTTAAAGGTATTAGACTGAGATCTATCAGATGTTTGTTCTATTTCTGCCTCTGCCACTGGTTTCCTTTGTGAACTTAATTCTTTGTTCCTCAGATTTGTAAAATGGTGATATTTGTCAGCCTGTTAGTGGTGATATGAAGATAAATTATTCAAGGTGTGTGACTGTAGTCACTGTATGTAGTTAGGGACCTAGCACCCTTTCCCAACTATTTCATCACCTCACTATGTAACATTTCTGTGTCCTGGGGCGTAAGGTGGTGGGTTACATGGTCCAGAATATATGTCCCCCCACTTTACAGTGGAACTGTATCAATTCTGCTACCGCCAGGGTCTTCTGATACCATAAGCTTTGTCTCTTTAATTTATTTGTTTTTGTATAGAATACTCTTTTGGGATGAATTTTTTTTTAAACCAACCAAAACCACAAACATGTAAATAAGGGTAGGGGAAACAGGGCAGATGTGATAAATTCTTAAGCCCTTATTCCTTCTAATTTTCAAAAGTAAATAATATGAATGGAGCCTAAAAATATGTGATCAATACTTAATTTAGCCACCGTACAATAAATAAAGACTGAAAAGCAAACCAGAGGAGGATACAGTTGTATCAGATGCGCATCAGGTTTTTAGTTTTTAACTAAACTATTAGTTTAACTAAACTTTCTGTACTATTGGGGATTTAACCCTGAATTTCATTAGTGATGATTGTGGTTGTTTTTTTAATGGAAAAAATAAAACCCACACATAAGTGCTTATGAGTTTACTCAGTTGGCACTAGCAGTTCTAGGTCAGGTGTATAAATAAATAATTTCGACTTTAATAAATGACACTCAGTTGTATAATAGTTGTAATAGTTCCTTTGGTGCCATTAATGGGTGGCTCATTTCACTTCTGTTTGTCATGAGGATTCCCTTCTCTCCTCGTATAGGCAGATGGATTCTACCATTCAGGGTACAGGGTGTTTCTGCATTTCTTTTGTGTTGTTTGCCAAAACAAATCTAACACAATGTCTTCCTTCCTTCCTCAACCAAATTAAACTAATCAATTCTGTTTCTCATCTTTCTTCATGTTCTTTGCCTGTAACTGCTAGTCTCTGTGTCTGTCTTTCCTATTTCTGCAAGGGCCTCACGTTCCCCATTTTCTCCGTCAACCTCTGTTCATCATGGTTATCCTCCCTCCAGCCAAAGAGTCGCAGCTGTGGCTCCCTATAGAGTCCATGACTGAAGATCCCTTTAATTGGTCAGAGGATCACTAAAGTGCCTTGCAAGCAAGCTGCGTCGTCTCTCCTGAGTCTGGCTTCATGGTATTTGTAGGCCCAGGGTGTGAAGAATCAAATCAGCCCCAAACCGTAATATGTAACCCCTAGGGCTGGTCTCCACTACGGGGGGGGGGGGAGGGGATCGACTGCAGATCCCCAACTTCAGCTACGTGAATCACGTAGCTGAAGTTTGCGTATCTGCAGCCAACTTACCGTCCGTCCTCATGGCGGCGGCGGTCGGCAGCGCGCTCCCCCGTTGACTCCAGCTTGCGCCTCCCGGCAAGCTGGAGTTACGCAGTCGACGGGGGAGCCGCGAGCGATCGATTTCTCGCGTCCTCATCAGACGCGAGAAATCGATCGCCAGAAGATCGATGGCTACCCACCGATTCGGTGGGTAGTGAAGACATACCTAGCTAGACTACTCAGTTTTCTTTCTGCTTTGAATCTCCTCTCCTTTCATTTGTGTCTGCCCTCTAATCCTTTATTCCTACCTTCTATTTATCTCCTTTTCCCCCTTCAGCTTGTGATCCTTCTGCAGAGCACCTCTCAGGAGAAGAGAGTACATTAAATGTGCTCTTGCAGGTAGCACATTCCCAGAAATATCACAAAGAGTAGCAAAGTGATACTGATATTTTCTTCATTAATTTCACCTGCTGCTCTTGCTGTGTCACTTGGTAAGCATTATGTACTACCCCTGCTGGTACATGAGGAGAAGGAAGAAATCTAGCAATGAAGAATCACTTGTATGCTTTTGGATCACACCTGGGCTCGTTTGCATAACATTTCCCCAGTGACCAAATAGGATCAACAAGTGGAAATGGTGGGGATGATGTCTCTTTCACTCTGCTGCTCCTGGTTGATGCTGTTTTTGTTGATGTGTCTAGGGGAATTGCTAGGTGCAGAAGCCCAGGTGTGATCTGAAAGCATGATAGTCAGTGGATGTGGGAGGTCACCAGATCTACAGTCCTCACCAAAAGTACCTATGTAATTTATCACATACAGAAACTTTGCTTTAGAAGTAAATAATGAAAGTGCATTTTCAATCCAGGCAAACACCGAAACAGAGGAAATGTAGAGTTAAAGTGATTCTACTATATACAGCATTCCCTCTATACTTTGCTCATCCCAGATCAATGTACAATCTTAGCTGTGACCATAATATATACTAGTTATCTAGTCTGTTACTGCATACTTTATTACTAAAGACAATGTTTATTAAAGATTCAGTCCATATTTGCTTATACACAGATGGTTTTTGTTAGAATGGAAGATTATATAAGTTTTCTGGGCTATGGAAAAGAAATGTTAGCTTGTTGAATATTTGTGTTTATATAACGTTGTATTCTATATATTTATTGAAAATAGCTATTCTATGATGTTTTGTATCAAGACTTTTTTGGTCAAATAACTAATTTGGTTAAAGAAAGGTTAGAATTAAGATTGTGATCCAAGTGGGTCAGTTAGTTATTTTGTGGATAAATTATCAAATGAATGATGGAATCACCTTATCCTGTTCAATTTGGTTTCTTTCCATTTTTATGTTGTTTAAAAAATCCATTTTAGCGACTTTAACTCAGTTAACTATTTTTTTAATGTGTGAGTTTCCTAGATTGGGGACTGTTATAATTTGAGCTGTTTAAATCTTTCTTTTCTTTTAGGCTTCTTTATGTTTCTGTTGGAGGCATAAAAGATCAGGGAGGCATGAAAACAGCTACTCTAAGTTGGCTGGAGCTAGATTTAAATCTTAGAAAGGGATGCCTGAGTGCTAGAGCTATAGAATATGGATTGGAACTGGGGAGGCAGAACTGGGACCTGGATCTGCAGTCATGGAAAGGAATTAGTTGGGGACTGAGGACCCAAGGTTAGAGACTGTCAAAGGTCCTTATCTCACCATTCCCTCAACCAGTTTCTAGCCTCGTCTCCCAAACCTCCAGGTCTTAACCCAGGCTCCAAAATACACCCTTACTCTGTACTTTGCATTAGAACAGCTCCTTAAGAATCTGGGAAAATTGGCCTTGCTTACAGTTCATCCAGATAAATGCTGAAATGCTGAGAGACTTTTATGTTTAGAACTTTGTGTTTCAAAACCTAACTGGCTGAGCTGTAATCAGAATAGTGCTTTAGCCATCAGTTTTCCTTGACATAATAGACACAGTTAGGATGAATAATGCTATTATATTTTATTTCACATTTTCTTTAAAATATATCCTCAAACCCTAGCCCAAGTATGAAAAATTAACTGTGTAACATATCTTTCTTAAGTTTCACAGATGAAAACAAAGTCATTTAGGGGGATCCTAAAACTTCAACGAGGAGTCAGTTTTAATGTCTTCAGTCTCCTAAACTGTTAAACAGATTTGCATATAATCACAGAAAAATAATTTTGTCTCTTAGAATAAGTAGTGTAAGCTTGGGGATGATGCTCACTAATTTCTATTTCTTAGGAAGGGATTTTATTCCCATCTTGCCCAAAGATCTCAAGGAAGCCTTACATTTATGCCTCTATAATATGAATAGGGATATTTAAAAGTACTCCCTATTTACTATATAATCCAAAGAGTTGTTTCAGTATTATGTAAAAATGGATGTAGACAATTTAAAAACTTGATTTATTTATGTGATAGATTATAGTGACCCTGAAAGAGCCCTTTGTAGTCTGTAGAGTTAATAGGTGTTTATACACATTCTTCACTATTTACTGATTTATTACTGTTAAGTTAAAATTATATATAAG
Organism: Sternotherus odoratus; assembly: GCA_032164245.1. Classification (NCBI taxonomy): domain Eukaryota; kingdom Metazoa; phylum Chordata; order Testudines; family Kinosternidae; genus Sternotherus; species Sternotherus odoratus. The sequence continues at coordinate 55,086,293 of JAVMKO010000008.1, read as the reverse complement.
CATGCAATGCAGGAGTAGTGTATAAAAAGAAAGGCAGAAAAGAGAAATGAGAGCGTGAGTTAAAGGTCAGTAACAGAATATGTAACAATTTGCATCTGTTCATTTTGCTCAATAAGAGTGGACTACATTCAGTTAAAGTTATCTGCTTCTGACCAACACTTTGCAAAATATTTTTTCAACCAGAGCTAGACTAATTAATTCTGTGCTCTGTAATGAAATGTGGAACTAAATATAATAATTTATATGTCGCAAAGATCTGAGGGGAATTTTCACCATGAGGAAAGCTTGCAGCAGCCATCTTTCTTATTCTCTGGTAATTGAATAAAGGACTGTTAAGTATTTCTGTGAGAGAGACCTGGGTCCAAAGATGCTGATAATATTAAACTAATTGTATTTAAATGACATCATTCAAAATCACTAATCAGAGAATTTATCAGACCATATTGTATACAGTAGGTACATGAATTGGAAGTGTCAATATTTGTTTGTATTTGGTGACATCTGCTGAATTTTAATAAATTTTACAATACATGGTTAGGTTGAATTATTATTTATATTCAGATGACTTCTATCCCCATAGTATCTCAGAAATTTGTTATAAGGCTTGAATTAGCTCAGCCCGTGTTCTAAATAAGAGGAGAAAATACTAAGCTCTCCTTATTGAGATAGGAATGCAGGAATTAATACTATAATTTTAGTCTTTGCTTCTGCAATCTGATCCTGGTTGGGGGACCCTTGTGTCTATGTGCAGCCGTACAAAAGCAAATAGAGCCCCATATAGGCTTAAAGGTTTGCTTGCACACATTTAATTGCAGCATCAGAGCCTTCATCATTTGGGGAAGGACGGATGAAGGGTATGTACTACTTACACTCTTTTTCCCCTTAATATGCTAGGCTCATGCATAAGTTTTTTTTCTTTTTGGAACCAATTTCCAGAGAGCATAGAATCATAGAATATTAGGTTGGAAGGGACCTCTGGAGGTCAGCTAGTCCAACCCCCTGCTCAAAGCAGGACCAATCCCCAACTAAATAATCCCAGCCAGGGCTTTATCAAGCCTGACCTTAAAAATCTCTAAGGAAGGTGATTCTACCACCTCCCTAGGTAACCCATTCCAATGCTTCCACCCTCCTAGTGAAAAAGTTTATCCTAATATCCAATCTAAACCTTCCCAACTGCAACTTGAGACCATTACTCCTTGTTCTGTCATCTGGTACCACTGAGAACAGTCTAGATCCATCCTCTTTAGAACCCCCTTTCAGGTAGTTGAAAGCAGCTATCAAATCTCCCCTCAGTCTTCTCTTCTGTAGACTAAACAACCCCAGTTCTCTCAGCCCCTCCTCATAAGTCATGTGCTCCAGGCCCCTAATAATTTTTGTTGTCCTTCTCTGGACTCTTTCCAATTTTTCCACATCCTTCTTGTAGTGTGGGCCTCAAAATTGGATACAGTACTCCAGATGAGGCTTCACCAATGTCAAATAGAGGGGAACAATCATGTCCCTCGATCTGCTGGCAATGCTCCTACTTATACAGCCCAAAATGCCGTTAGCCTTCTTGGCAACAAGGGCACACAGTTGACTCATATCCAGTTTCTCACCCACTGTAACCCCTAGGTCCTTTTCTGCAGAACTGCTGCCTGGCCATTCGGTCCCTAGTCGGTAGCAGTGCATGGGATTCTTCCATCCTAAGTGCAGGACTCTGCACTTCTCCTTGTTGAACCTCATCAAATTTCTTTTGGCCCAGTCCTCTAATTTGTCTAGGCCCCGCTGTATCCTATCCCTACCTTCCAGTGTATCTACCACTCCTCCCAGTTTAGTGTCATCTGCAAACTTGCTGAGGGTGCAGCCTACACCATCCTCCAGATCATTGATAAAGATATTGAATAAAACCGGCCCCAGGACCAACCCTTGGGGCACTCCGCTCAATACCGGCTGCCAACTAAACATGGAGCCATTGATCACCACCCGTTGAGCCCAACGATCCAGCCAGCTTTCTATCGGCCTTATGGTCCATTCATCCAGCCCATACTTCTTTAACTTGCGGCAAGAATATTGTGGGAGACCGTATCAAAAGCTTTTGAGGAATAGTACATCCACTGCTTTCCCCTCATCCACATAGTAGTGGCCCACTACTGAGAGTGTCTTATCTCCAGCATAGAGCTCCATTGGCTCAGACATATGTAGATGGTATGGTGGAGCAAAGATTCTGAGGTGGTCCTTTAATGTAACCTCCTACTGAAACAGTATGTTAGAAACACGTCACTATGGATAGTAGGAGAAATTAGTAATTTTATTTATTTGTATTGCTATACTGCCTAGTGGCTGCAATCCCACTGTGTTAAGCATTGTATACACATTCAACAGAAAGACAATTTCTGCCCCAAAATGCTTCCATTTGAAATGTAAGACTTTGAACAATAGGATACAACAAGCAAATAGGAAAAGCACAAGGTAAGTGAGATGATTATGCTAAATATGCTGTGATCAGTGTGTAACTACAGTCCAGCCATTGCTGAGTGAATTATGGGTATCAAAGCAGTTGTGAGTTCAGGGAGAGATTTGAAAGAAGATATTCTAGTGCAGATTTTTATAGGGACATCCTCTGATGCAAAGGGGAAAGGTGTAGGAGAAAGCACAGAGGTGTTCATTGGAAAAGTTAAGTGATAGGCAATGAAGGTTGATTGTGATGGCAGAGCAGAGACAAGTGTTGACAGTGTTGGGGGGGAGGGATAGCTCAGTGGTTTGAGCATTGGCCTGCTAAACCCAGGGTTGTGAGTTCAATCCTTGAGGGGGCCATTTAGGGATCTGGGGCAAAAAATCTGTCAGGGGACAGTACTCGATCCTGCTAGTGTAGGCAGGGGACTGGACTCGATGACCTTCAAGGTCTTTCCAGTTCTAGGAGATTGGTATATCTCCATTTATTAAAGCTGTTTACCATATTAGAGGTTCTAAGCTGTGAGAAAAGGCCTTAAAAGTAAAGACAAGTAGTTGATTATTTACCCGTATACCCAAATAGGGCTCATGTTTCAGTACAGCCAATTTGTGTGCAAATAGAACCTAATCCAATTAGTCCTTTGGAGGACCAGGTTTTTATGAATGCCAAACATGACATGTTGCTTGTTCTATATGGGTATTTTATATGGCTTCAGTGCTGTCGAATCTGAGCACCTTCCATATGTGCATTAAACAATGTGACCATTAGAGAGACAAGGTGAGTCAGATAATCTCTTTTGTTGGGCCAACTCTGAGTAAGTTTCCAAGATCTGAAGAAAAGCTCCGTATAAGCTCAACAGCTTGAAAGCTCACCAGCAGAAGTTGGTCCAATAAAATATATTACCTCACCCATCTTGTCTCTCTTGTCTCTCTAAAATGTTACTTGTGTTACTTAAAGAAGTAAATTGGGACAAGGAGCCTGTGATGGGTGTGGGACTGACAGGAATGGGAATCTGGGGTAGAGACTGGGACTTGCTGGGCGAGAAGACTTGGGCAAGGAGTTTTGGGGTGAGAGAAGTGAGACACTTCAGGAGGGTTACTGCTGTGCAACCTTAACTCTTCCTTGTGTATATGCATTATTATGCAGTCTTTAAATTATCTCACACTTTTTTTCACAGGGACTTAGTGACTTTTGAGTGCTTGACTTTGCAATCCTAACATTACTTTAAAGTGTGTGTGTGTGTGTGTGTGTGTGTGTGTGTGTGTGTGTGATAAATTAGAAAGCGCTTTCTCCTGCACAGACAAGCTTTACCCTTGTGATAGAATGTTCCACTGTGCCTGAGGTGTGGCATGGTGGATCAGTCCTCAGGTTGGAGTGTTATGAGTTCTTTTAGGTATTCTGGACATAAGCAATCGAGCACCTTGAAGATTAGGATCAAAACCTGGCTTAGTTTTGATTACAGGATTTGTGAAAACTTATTACCATGTTCTCTTTTTTCATAGTTTAAAATACTGTTTTTTCTTAGAAAAAGTATTGTCCATGCTGCTAACTGATTTAAATATTTGTAGACTTTTAAAACTGTTTTCTTTTTCAGTGTATTGTCATATACGATTATCCATTTTACAATCTGTTTTTAATTTTTTTTAGGGTGTCCCAGAATCAAGTAGGACAGCACTTTACCTTTGTGCTTACAGACATTGAAAGTAAACAGAAGTTTGGATTTTGCCGGTTAACATCAGGAGGCAAAGTCTGCCTATGTATAATAAGGTGAGTGTATATAAGAAAAATTGGAGTTTCTTACTCCATGGACTTGTTATTTTTAGGGTTATATTTTGTTGTGCTTTAAAATGCATGTAGACTTTTTTAATAGCTCAGAAATCTTTTAAATGATGATGTATACTCTCATAGCACTATGTTTTCTTTGTCCATAATAATATTAACAATTAACTTATTGCTTTGTCAAAAATTAAATATTTTTATAAATCTGAACCTAAACTAAATATTCCTACATAAATAATTGAAAAGATTTGCTTTAAAGAGATATTTGGTAATATTATGTAGATTTTATGGCTTGAAATGTTACATGTATGTTAATTTTTTTTATGAAACAACTGATACAGATGTGTCAAGGAGTTCAATCTTGTTATTATTTTTAGTTGTATTAATTCTGATGCTATATTACAGAGTAATCAGTTGGAATTCTTGAGTCCTGAAAATAATTGCATCACAGCAACATTTCTATATGCGTTCTCTTATGTGTGCATAATTTTCACCAAAAACCGAAAGTTAAAATATCAAACATTTTGTGGATCAAAACATTTTGAAAAATTTTCATTCAGAAATGATAAAACATTTTGTTTCAGCATTTTCGGTTAAAAACATTTTGATATTCCTGAATCAAAATGTTTTGATTTTGTTTGTTATACTGACCTGAGATGTATCCTTTCATGTTAGTTTGACATTAAATTGCATTTCCATGTGGTGATGTATTGTCTTCTGGGCTGTGTAATTTGGGTGCCTGATGCCACCATTCTGTCCTGTGGTCTGAGCTCCTTGGCTGGACTGCACCTGGTAAGACACCTGCAGGCAGGTGATTCTTGCGATGCACCGTGCTGCTTGGTTAGAGGAGAGACTACATTACATATAATATTTCAGTACTAATGTGCTTTGATACTTCTGTATTTTTATGTCTGATTTTGTAAGCAAATAGTTTTTAAATTAGATGTAACTTCGGGGTATGCAAGATAAATCAGACTTCTGAAAGGGGTACAGTAGTCTGGAAAGACTGAGAAGTGACTGCTTTAGCTCACTCCCTTTGTCCACAACCCTTCCTTTCCACATCAGATTAAGAAATAACATTTTCTGCTTGTTCTTCTAAATTTGTCTGACTAGCTCTAATGTTATAATAATAAATGCTTTATCAGTTTCACACACCCAAGTTCTAATGTTAAAGTACTGTAAGTGACACTATTTCTGTCTACTTAAAAAAAAAAGTATTGGAGCCAGCTGGTGTAAATTGTCATAGCTCTACTGTAGTCAGTGGAAACTGTGTTGATATGAATCAGCAAAGGATCTGGCTGATGGTCTGCTATTTTGTAGAAATAACTAGTGAAATGAAAAGTGGCAAGCTATAATTTTTCACTGAGTCATAATTAAAATATTGCCTTTATTGCTTCTGTTGTGACAATTTCAAATTTACAATGCAATGCTGAATACATAGTTGTAACAGCTTTTATAAAACTTCTACTTCTGGATTGGTAAAATATTCATCTTTAACTTGAGGGGGAGGGTGTGGAAAAAAATCGTTAACTCTGAGTTCAACGAAAATTTTTCAGTAGTAGAATGCTGCCTTTTGGTTTTCAAAAAAATCATTCTGTTACTTTGTCACACATTAAATCTTTATCTCCAACAGGATGAGTATTGTTTTTCCATTGTTTTCTTTGTACAAATGAAGTACAATATAAAAGCATCAAGTACTGTAAGGTGATTATATTAAGTACTCCTTAACACTGAAAACGTGCAGTTCATAAATATGAGATTTCATTTTCTTTAGCATCTGACTGTTTGAGATTGCATTGAAACTTTGCCGATAGAATGTATGTGTTGGTATTTCTGATAGATACATATTCGGATCCAACGTGGTCTGTACTGTGCATCCAAAATTCGTTAGCAGTGACCAAATGTGTTAGTATTCACACACACATTTGTGCCAGAATTGCACCTGAGTATTCCCCGTGTATGCATTTTTTTTATTTTAAAGATTGACCACATACAAAGGAAATCTTAAATTGATGCAAAAGATTGTACAAAAGATTAATTTTTGATTGCAACAACATTAATTGTTCCTTTAAGGATTGCTTAAGATCATTTCCTGTAGCTTTAATAAAAGCAAATTGGGGGAAGGTCAAGTGATAGAAGATGGAGAGGGCCCCATTTAGCAAAGTGAAATAGTAACTGTGATGGTCCCCCCCCTCCAAGATGCCATTTGGAACAGGTGTACCACTGAGCCCACCTGACTCACCAGCCTGCGTTCCCTTTACACTGTACTGCTGTGCAGTCTGCCAAGCCCTCCCTCAGGCTTCAGACTGCACTTTATCACCACACATGCAGGCAGGGGCACACCCAGCTGCAGCTTCACACAGATGCTGAGATCGGCTCTGCATGGAAAGCTCAGCTAAGGAACTGCCCAGTACTCAAGTGCACACTCCCCTCTAGAGGGTAGACCCAAAATTATACCATCTTTTGCTGCACAGAGATCTGTAGAGCATAACCTCATGAAATTCACTCCCTCCCTCAATGTGGAGTGGAGTATACACAGCTTTCTGCCCAACAGTTATGAGTTCTACACACTGGTTTTAGACAAAACAAAACAAGTTTATTAACTACCAAAGATAGATTTTAGTTGATTATAAGGGATGGCAAACAGAACAAGGCAGATTACCTAGCAAATAAAAGAAATATACAATCTAAGCTTAATATACAAAAGAAATTGGATACAGATTTCAGATTCTTGAAAGCAAGCTACACTTGTTGCGGTTTAAAGCTCCAGTTATTCCTTTCACAGGCTAGACAGCCATTCAGTCAAGGGTTTCCCCCCCAGTTCAATCTTTTTGTTTCTCAGGTGTTTCCAGCAGTCTTCTTTCTTGGGTGGGGTGTCAGTGAAGAACGAACCATGATGATGTCACTCCTCTGCCTTAAACAGCTTTCACATATGTTGGGAACCCTTTGTCTCCCACTCCCATCAGCAGGAAAAGATTAGCATTATGATGGAGTCCAGTACCAGGTCACATGGCTCGGGCTTTTTGCAGCATCCCCAGGAAGCTTTCCCAGTGAGAGATTAGAATCTACAAAGACCCATTTTTCTCCCTACTGGCCCTTCCCAACCTGCCATTTAGACTGATTGCATTCTGCCTAGTGGACATTCCCCAGGTGTAAACACATTTTGTAATAGATACATAGACAATATTTCTTAATTCAGATACAAAAATAATACATGTATACATATAGGATAATCCTATTCAGTAAAACATAACCTTTTCAATGATATATCACATGACCTATCTTGTATATATATATATCATAGCTATGCCCTAATCATATCATAACAATATCTCTGTGAAGAATATGGGGTGTAATTCCACAGTAACATGTAACTAAATTCAGTACAGCCTGTGAAGGTTGTATGGGGAAACAGGAGCATGCCAAACAGAAAGGAGAGAAAAACATAAAGAGATTGTGTGGGTTCCTGAGTGGGCAGGTGGGAAGCAGAACAAAAGCAGGGCCCTTCCACCTACAGCTTCCTTTTATGGATGGCACCTTGCTATGTGCTAGCCAGTCCCAGACCCCTGAAATAATAAAATTTGATCAAAGGCAGTTCTGCTGAGGTAAACATGATGTCATTGGGTGGCAGCTTCCAGCTGGCTGTGAAATACTGGCCATCTTGTAGTTAATGGGTTCACTTCTCTTGTTGTTTGTTCTTCACTTGAAACTTGAATATTAGGAAACCAGTTTTGAGATTGTAGCCACAGGAAAATAAATAACATAAGATGTACTCTTCTTGTACTCATGAAATGCTTACAGTAATAAAAGAAGGGGAAGAAAAAGTCAGACTGTGTGTGTGTAGAATTGTCTCAAAGAATGTTTTTTTCAAAGTTTTTTATAAGGTGGCATCTAATGTAAGTATATTTTGTTTATGTTGACACAGTGAAAGAAAAATAAACCAATACAGTGAAACCTCGATTTAACGGACTAATTGGGGCGAGGGAGTGTCCGTTAAATCAGAAACTCTGTTATTTAAGAAAGTAGGTTTTCCGAATGCATATGTTAAAAAATTGACTTTTGTGTAATTAAAATTAAGTACTGTATGTATGAAAAGTTTAATTTCACAGAAAAGTGTTCTGTATGTATTATTGCTTATGTACTCACCGTAGTTTTGAGACTGTAATAAACAAGTATGCGATCTAAATCAAAATAAACATTTTTCTGAAAACACACTTTACTGTACTTATATTTAACTAAACAAATAAACAATGTTCTTAAAAACGAAGCAAAATTTAAATTTTATAAAAAAACAATTTTTTTTCCTATTTATTCGTCTTCGGATGATGATATATCCAGACATTGCCGTTGTGGCGTGACGTTAATGTTCGATGTCGAGGTGCTTGCTTTAGGTAATCCTGCTTTGAAAAAACTATCAACTTTTGTTTGAACTTTTGAAGTCTGCTGATTTTTATAATTAACTCCCTAAAATTACGAAAATGGGTGTAATAAGGCTGAATTTCATTATCTGATGAATTGTCAATAAATGTTATTAGATCGTCGAGATGTGATCTAATCACTGATAACTTTATTTTTGGGTGTGTTGTTTCTTCTTCCTCATTATCTTCACTCCCATCCTCATCTTCCAAGGTCATTACCTCAGATGCTATTTCACTTTCACTCATGATGTGATACCCAGGGTCACCTTCATCTTCTTCTAACCACTGTAAAACATCTTCCTCAGCTACTTCTTCTCCACCAATATTCTGTATTGTCCTACAGTAATCAGTAACCTCTAGCCCTTTTAAATCCAAGTCTGCATCTTCGTTGTCAAGCAAATTCTTCCAACCATTTTCCAATGTTTGCACTTTCACTTCTTTCCATGCTGCAGCAAAATTAAAAATTGCCGATTTCAAACTGTAGCTCTTTAAGTTTTGTAAGGTACGCTGTCCTCTTGTATCTTCTTCATTATCTTCATCCTGCAATACAACCATTACTTCCTCTAAAAACTTTTTGCGGTATATTCGTTTGGTTGCCAGAATTATCCCCTGGTCCATGGGCTGGATAAGTGATGTTGTATTTTTTGGCAAAACATACATCTAAATTTGCCATCTTCTGAACATAAAATATTTTCGGATGGATGAGCAGGAGCGTTGTCTAAAAGCAATAAACATTTCACATCTTCCGGTGGTATTCCAAGCTCTTCGCCTTGAAATTTCCTGACTGCAGGTACAAAGTGTTCGAAAAACCAATCTTGGAAAATCTTTGAGGTGAACCAGGCCTTTGTAGAGTTATAGTATAAAACGGGCAGCTGATCCATTATATTTTTTAAAACTCTAGGTTTACAAGATTTGCCAACAATTACAGGTGTCAGTTTATGCGCTCCATCGGCGTTGGCACAAAGCAGCACCGAGATCCTGTCTTTGCTGATTTTTTCTTCCAGGTGTCGATTTTTCATATTTGGAGGCTTGTGTGTTTTCAGGCAGAGAACGCCAGAACAAACCAGTTTCGTCAGCATTGTAAATCTGAGACCTTAATAGCATTTCGTTAGTTATACGTTCTATTAATTTTTGCCTAAACGGTTCAATATCTTCTGTTGGAGCACTTGAAGCTTCGCCGTAAATTCGTTTGTTCATAAGTCCGTGCCTTTTGCGAAAGCGCCAAAGCCATCCATCACTTGCTTTGAATGGTGTGTTCATATGATTTGCTAATTTAATTGCTGCAGATTTCAATTCAACTGCCCGAACTGGAACCCCACAAGAACGTTGTTGTACGTACCACTTCAACAATGCTTCTTCAACTGAAGTTTCACGTGCCAATTTCATATGTTTTCTGGGATTGGTGTTTTCACCAACATCACATAGTAACGTAAATTTTTTTATTTTGTCTTTGTTTTTTTTAATGTCCGATACAGTTTGCTTTTTTATGCCATATTGCTCACATATATGAGACACAGCCACTCCCGATTCCAACTTTTGTATGACTTCTAATTTTTGATTTAGCGTTAAATTAACTCTTTTCCGTTTCTCCATATTTTAAGGTTAGGGTAACACGGATGTGTTTTGCCATACATACACAAATTTAAATTTATACGGAATAGGTCCAGTACCTTTAGTAAAAAAACGCACAGGGCTGGGGCCTGGCTTATCGCAGGTCAGAACATCTACCAGCACGTGTTAAAAATGCTGCAGAAAGTCACTCCACAAAACTCGCGGGATGAGGTGTGATCACATGCTCATCCAGCGTTTTTTCAAACTGAGGGTCCTGAGCTCCTGCCGCAAACAAAAAAAAAAAAAAGAAAGAAAGAAAGGAAAAAAACCCCAAACCGAGCTGTGGGAGCAGCAGCCCCACCGCCAAATGGTCGGTGCGGCAGCCCCGCAGCCCCCCGCCACCACAGAGAGGGGGCCGCAACCCGCAGCCGGCAACCAGCCCGCCCGCGGCTGCAACCCCGGCGGCCGCAGGGAGCGGACAGTCAGTCCGCACGGGTCCCGGGAGCCGGGACCCGCCAGCAAGACCAGCTGCTGTGGGGAGCTGGGCGGCAGCCCGCCCGCAGCTTCAGCCTCGGGCGGCAGCGGAGAGCAGACAGTCTGTCCGCACGGGTCCCGGCTCCCGGGACCCGCCAGCAAGACCAGCTGCTGTGGGGAGCCGGGTGGCAGCCCGCCCGCAGCTTCAACCTCTGGCGGCAGGAGAGCGGACAGTCAGTCCGCACGGGTCCCGGCTCCGGGACCCGCCAGCAAGACCACCTGGTGCGGGGAGCCGGGCGGCAGCCCGCCCGCAGCTTCAACCTTGGGCAGCAGCAGGGAGCCCACAGCCAGCCCTCCACAAACGGATTTTGGATGCATCAGACTTTCTGAAAAATTTTGTCCGTTGCATCCGAAGTCCGTTAAATGGAGGTCCGTTAAATCGAGGTTTCACTGTATATAGATTTATCATCTTTTAAAGAAAGAGACATTGGTACAATGTACCTTAAATGGTTCTGCAGATTGTGATTTCAGCTGCCAAACCTAAACCCCATTAGAAATAAGTGGGAACTCAAACATATAGTGAATCCAGAAAAAAAAGTCTGTTGTATTTCCCTCCGTTAGTCGTGCATGATTCTTTGCAGGACTCTTTAAGACTGCTTTGTGAAGCTCACAATGTAGACTCCTGCTGTGTGCGTGGTCCTCTCCGAACTTTTCAGCTAACATGCCCTCTAGTACATAAGCACAATGGGGTGCCCCTTCAGAGTATTTTTTAAATATACCCTGTTGTGCCTATGTGCTATATTGGGTCCTTTTTTCCAATTCACTTTTTTATATGAATAATGGCAAATGTTTTCAAATTCAGATTTGATTGGTATCCTATAATATGTTTGTAAATTTTAAGTATTATTTTGTTATCATGCGGGGAAGTGTGATTCTTTTATATTTTTATTACTAAATAGTTTGATAATATTTAGAAAAAAATGTACTACAAATATTGAGCAATACTAAATTAATATTGTATTGTCTACAACTACATTATTATAGAAAGGCCAACTATTACAGCTGTGATTCATTTTGTTAAAATTCTGCAGTTGCTGACTGCTTCTAATGTTGACCTTATGTACACTGAGAAATGCAAGACATCATTAAAAATTTTCTGCCTTAGATTTGATTAATGAAATTTTATGACTGTAAAATTGTCATCTACATTTCCAAATGAAATGTTCTCATAAGGAAGACAGGTTTATATGGTAAGCCTTTGTAGTTCTTCAAATCAGACTATGCTTGAAGCTTTCTCACTCTTCCTTTAGGCAAATCCCTTAGAAGCAGAATGTTTCAATTTTACACATTTTGTGTCAATTTTCCAGACAGAAAAGTAGCCCCTAGACATTAGACATTTAGCTACGGAAAGGCGGTTTCCTTAGTTTTATTTGATTACTAGAAGTTAGATTCCTGCTGATAGTTCAGGACTGTTAGTTGTTACCTGACTATTTGACAGAAAACATTTCCTTTCCTTTATTTAACCTTTGACTCATGAATGTAAAAGTTTTATCAGAGCTATTGTAGAAGCATAAGTGAGGTGGAAGTTTACTTACTGCAACAAAGATGATGCATGACTTTGAATAAAAGTCTGAGCTCCTGCCTTGTCGCTACTTTGAATTAGAAGAAAATGCTAAATACACTTTTTAAAGTACCCGTGAAATATCTTGTGGTAGTGTTTTTTTCATGACAGTGATGGGCACATTTTTAGATTAAAATCTGCTAGATTGTAAAAGCATAAAATTTTAATTTCCATGATCTGTGTTGCAGAAGTTGAGTTATAGGATTTATTCTTTTCATTCCAAGAAAAATTTGTCATAGCACCTTATACACCAGTGAATAAAGTGATTGTCAAGTTTTTCCATATTTGCCTTTCAGAAGTTTATACATAATAAACTTTTCAGGGCGGAGACCATGAGTAAAGTTTTCAAAAGTGATTTAGGAGCTGAAGTCCTATTTTCAAAGGTAATTTAGAAGCTCACCTTTCATTGCAAATCAATGAGATTTAGTCTCTGGAGAGTCTGAGGACTTGTCTGCATGGTGGGGAATTGCGCAGTGTGGGGCTGTGATTCCTGAAGTGCACAAAGGTGTTGTACATTAGTTGGTCTGTGTAGATGCATGCACCAACAGAGTCTTCATGGACTGATTAATGCACAACACATGAGTATGCTTTAGAAATCACTCCCCCATAGCATGCATAGTTGTACCCTGGGTCAGCTCTGAAGAGGGGACTTAGCCGCATAAGTCACTCAAGTACTTATGAAAACTCCATCCCATATCTTCCTTTGTGTTTTTACAGTGGCTACCACAATGGGGCTTCAGTCCTTTTGTTGTTATTGTAAGGCAGTGAAATAATAATATAACAAATTGATCATACATATTTGTATGAGTTCAAACTTGGGTAGCAATTTCTTCTTTATCTAGAGATGTCTCTTTTTACATGCACTCAAAAATAAATTAATGTGGCAGTTTTGAGCCCATATTTAAGCATTAAGGCTCTTTTTCTATCAAAATTGTAATGTGCTTTGGTTGAATTATTTTTTTGAGAGGGGCTGAGTGGCTTCTTCCACCCACAACACTTTTATGTATATTGGTCTGATGCATAAACACAATGGCACTGTATTAAAAATCTACATATTACTGATTGAAAATGTAGGGCCAGAATACTTTCATGAGTAATCCTGTTCAAATCAATGAGATTATTAATGGGAATAAATATTTGCGAGCTCAGGCCTTGATATTAGGCTGCCATTGCTCTACAAGAGCCTCTATTATCGAGTGACAAATAATACTCTATCACATAACTTTAAAGTAATTTTTAATCACTTATAGTAGTCTCTGTAAGCTTGAAACTAACACTTTTCCTCACTGATATTTTTCCTATTATGCACAGATATTGACTTTTTTTGCTATGTTGTATATGAATGTATGCTGCTTTTACATGTATTTTCTTTTCTTTTTTCAATATAAAGAGAAAATATCATTCAAGCATTTGTTTTAAGAATAAAATTCTCATATAATTACTAGCACATATCAGACAAACACACAAAGAAAAAAATATTCAGGAGGACCAATTGCTTTCTTTCCAGTCTTCGCAGTGTACTGTTTGAGTATTGTAATGAAAGTAAAGTTTAAAATCTGAGCAGAAACACTGAACTTAATTTGCACTATTGGGCACCTGAAAAAAAGATTTACTTAAAGTATAGACTACCACTCTGAGGTTTTTTTAAAAAAATAGTTTTGTGCTGTCAGGATGATGTGTGTATATATTGTTCTTTTCTTTTTCTGCAACTGTGTATGTTAAGATTTGCTTCCCTTGCTCTTTTAGTTATAAGTGGCATGCTTAAAATTATTTTAACCTAATTTTCTATGGTTTTAACAGTGTTTAAGCTAAAGGTAATTATTGTTTTAGTATTCCAGCTATGAAATTAAAGGCTTTCTGCTACAGCATTTAAAACATTGTATTCAACTACTAAGATTTTTACTTTGTTTTCCTTCACTTTATTTTTTTATAATTCAGATTTTGTTAGCAGCTAGAATGTGGGCATATAAAATCAGTGTATTTTTTCTTAATACTATTTGGGACACTAGAAGTACAGTAAGTATGCCTACTTATAAGGAATGAAAACCTCCCATAGCTGTGTGCTAAGCATCACTAGTTTCAGAATATGAATATGACCTTTCTCTTTGCATCTATTTTAATGTATCAATTTTTGTTTTTGTAGTAAGTGGGATCTAAGTTCATAGACTGTTAGAGATAAATATAAGCATTATGTGAGATTAAAATGGGAACACTTGTTTTTACATGTGCTCTTGATAATGAAAATTGAAGGCTCAAGTCAAGGGACATATATTTTAGAGCTTTTTAGTTTCTACTGAAAAGAGAAACATAGTAGGAAAAAATACTGTGGTACTGCTGCTGAGATGTTGCCACATGGCACAGAACAGGAAAATTGATGGATAGTCTAAATTAACCCCATGTGATCAGTATGAAAAATGATTTTGTAATGTATAAATTGTATGACGGTTTTGTATATAAATACTTAGATCAAAACACCAATCTACATCACTATGTTAGACAGAGAAAGTCACTTTTTATTTGCTTTGTGTGTTTGATTTGTGTTGGGTTTTGCAGTTAACACGTTCCCCACTAGACATGTATATTGCATTTCAGTCACCCAATAAACTTTACTGTTAACATATTTCCAAAAGATAACAGGAAAGATAATCTATCAGGATGAAACTTCCAGGGGCAAGCCTTTTGTGGAATTTTCTAGTCAGTGTTTTACCATAACACACAACACTCACATCTGTGGCACTAGGTGCCCTTTAGTTAGGTATGATGGGGTACACTGAACAATTGTATCCTAGGGTGTTGAAGAGCAAATTCTATAATCCAGTTACGCAATAAAGTCACACTTTAAGTACCCTATATAATACCATGTAGCATAAACGTCTGTTAAAGCACTAAGATATGGACTCAGATGTAGTTAACAGACGGCACAATGTGCATTAAAGTCTTTTAAAGACGGCTAACTGTCTAGAGTGTGCCTGTAGCAGCTTTCAGGAAACAGGCTGCTTCAGCCCAAACTCTGCTGACTTGTGGACTCCCTGCGGGAGCCTAAAGCCTCTAGCAGATTTCAGAAAGACATCTGAGTCAATGTAAGCTGCAGTCACATATTGGGCAGGACATTTGAAGTCATCACAGTTTGGGGAGATGTCTGTCTCTTCAGACAGAAGCAAATTCTTGAAATCTTTATTTTTATCGCATCAAATTTTCCAATATTTTAAACCGTACCCATCATTTGTAAAAAAATAAATAAATAGCAATTCAAATTTGTCAACTCTCTTGGAAAGAAGACTAGTCTCTCTCTGAACTGCACAGAATTGGGATTTATCTACTCTTCTGAATTAGCTATGCATGCATATGTTTCCCAAAAGCTACTTTAGGATAAAATATTTTCATTCAAAGTCAAAACTAGTCAGCCTCAGCTGAAATAATGAGAGGTGTTAACACATTGCCATTTGTTTTCATGAGCATAGTGATATATGAACAGCTAAAATAGCTACATAGTTTCAAACTATGCCATTTTAAAGATACAGTAGAACTTTAGAGTTAGGAACACCTTGGGAATGGAGATTGTTTGTAACTCTGAAATGTTCATACCTCTGAACAAAACGTTATGGTGGTTCTTTCAAAAGTTTACAACTGAACATTGATTTAATACAGCTTTGAAACTTTACTATACAGAAGAAAATGCTGCTTTTAACCATTTTAATTTAAATGAACAAGCACAGGAACAATTTCCTTACCATGTCAAATCTTTTTTTAAACTTTCCCTTTATTTTTCTGGTAATTTACATTTAATACAGTACACTGTTTTCCCCCCAGTCTCTGCTGCTGCCTAACTGCATACTTCCGGTTCCAAATGAGGTGTGTGTTTGGTCAGTTCATAACTCTGAGGTTCTACTGTATGCTAGATACACTTGGTACAGAACTGCCATCAGTCAGTTTATCCCACTTCTTAAAAAAATATTTCAAATGTTGAAACCTTGAGTTTGATAAAATTGCTGTATGGGAGATAGGTGATATTTGACATATACATTTAAACATCTCTTTAAATAGGAAAGTTTTCAAAATAAGTGCTCACTTTTGCATGCTTGCTTCTGAAAATTTGCCTATTATTGATCCTTTTTTGTGTTATAGCCTTTCATAAATAAATGTTAGAATTACGAAACCAGGCAGTTTTAAATCAGATTGTATAGATATCATGTATTGTGTGTATTGTATAGTCATACTTGCAGAGTAGTATGTGCTTTTTTAAAAAGAACTAGCAAACAAATAATGGTGAGGTATTTGGAACTGGAATAATATGCCAAATGGAAGATATTGGTTATTCTGTCTCCATTTGTGGAAACAATCAATCCCTCACAACCCTCCATTAATTTATTCTCACAGACATGTCTGATTAGACACGTGGAAAACTTAGGATGGGCTTTTATATTCTGTGGAAAGACTTTTGGTGGTCAAAGATCAGATTTTAAATCCTGAAACTCCTTGGAGTAAAATCCCTGGATAAAAAGTCAGTTAGAATCAATGAAGTTGTTCTGAGGTAGATAAATTGAACACCTCACCGTTTCCTCTGGGTCTCACTTGACCCAGGGATCATGAATTGTCATTCTGCAGAAGTGCAGCTACAGACATACCATTTATTTCCTTCTGCTGGTCCGCTATCCTTGTGCATTTTTCTGCACCGCCTCTTTGACATGGAATAACTTTCTATTTACGATTCTCCAAGCAAACCATCCTTTCCTTTATCCCTCCAAAAACCTCATATTTTAAACCCTACCTACAGGAAGTGAGTGCAAAATAATATTGAAGAAGAAAAACATGTCAAGTTAGCTTTGGCTTCCAATGTCTCCCATCTCCTCTATGTCAGCCTTCTACAATTTAAGCTCCATGAGGCAGGGACTGTTTTTATGCTTGTCTTATGCGGCGCCAAGCACTCTGTAGTCATATAACTAATACTAATAATGTGGTTTATTTCCATGGATTAATAATCTTCTTTTTGGATTTCTCTTACGGTATTTAGTAGTGTGCTGCAAAGGCAGTAAAATCAGATATTTCATCAGTTTTAAACACTACTGCTTTTATTTTTAATAAAACATTCTCCACAGGATGTGGGAAAATAGATTAGAAGATAACTGGAGATTCTGTTTCTTCAGCCTGGCCAGCTACTCACTTGGCTTGGTCAACTGAGCTTTTCTGAAAAAACCTTAACTCTTCAGTCCACTCACTGGACAAAACTGGCTTCCACACCAACTCAGGTCTCAATGAAAACTACCTTCACAGGTTTCCCTTTCCTCTGAGGAAAGGCTTCTAGAATCTACATCCTGGGAGTTTTCTTTGGCATGAGGCATGCAGCTAGAATAATACTTTCTGATACATATCCTTTAAACTTCACAAATATATCCAAAACATGTATTGGCTGTTAAAAAAAAATACTGTGAAGTACTGCATTTATAATATGCTGTTCAAAGTGCATCTGTGGGGTTCTATGTGATAAAATCACATTACAATATTTTGCTAATGAAATAATGTTTAGTTTTTAAAAAAAAGATCCCCCCCCAAAAAAAACCTTTTAAACCAATTATAGAATTTGTAGTATTCAGTTGTCAGTATTCTAGTGGTACCATTATATTTGTGATGAAATACTAAACCAGAAGAAAATGTACATAGTAGCTTGAATGTAATTTATCTTGGTATTGTTTTGGGTAATAATGGTAAGATTTACTAAATTTAAATTGTGTGGCTGAAAAATGATTTTGGAAAGTTTTTACATTTTAAAAGAATTAATGTCTAGTCATTAGTGATGTCAGAGATATTTGGAAACATATGTTATCATCTGGAAACATAATAGTTTGTTGATGCAAAGTTACTGATGTGTGTAAGGACTGGAAGGATTGGGACCATGTTGGTTATCTGATAACTATCTTGAAATCTAAGAATGTTACATGTATACAGACTGCAGACTTGGGTTTGAAATATTCTTTATGTTTATGTTATATACATGACTCATATTTGTACATGAACATGGCTTCTAAAGTCTATATGTAGAGATTATTTTGCAGAGAGATCAGTATTTATTTGAAATATTTTTGAATGTATAATAGTGTTTTAAGGACCCAATCTTGCATGGGATATTGTGGTTAGATGGACTGTTGTGTCCCCAGAAATTCCCAGAGACT
Source organism: Sternotherus odoratus (assembly GCA_032164245.1). Classification (NCBI taxonomy): domain Eukaryota; kingdom Metazoa; phylum Chordata; order Testudines; family Kinosternidae; genus Sternotherus; species Sternotherus odoratus. Next base: position 55,067,852 of record JAVMKO010000008.1, on the reverse strand, counting down.
TCATGGGGGTTCCATGCAGTTATGGCAGTCTGCTCATGAACTACACAATATAGACTGGGGTCCAAGGCAAATCAATTTTTCATAAAAACAAATTGCATGAGGGGGAACTACAACCACTAAACACACAATGAATTACATTTATTGCCATTCAGGAATGTTTTAAATGATTTTGGTCTTAAACTCCAGTTAGAAAAATCAGTTTTGAGATCTATCTTCGCTGTAATTCTGTGTCTATAATGCTTGTATGTCTTACTGTATAATCAGAAATGGCTTAACTATTGAAATGTAATTATTATGCTTCTTGTAAATAACATACTGTCATAAATAAAATAAAAATATGCAAGTTAGTACTTGCTCAAAATATTTATGATGGAAGTATGATTAAAGTTAATCTGCAATAAATATTATGGAAAACTGGAAAATAGACCATAATTTTATTACTATATTTGGTTAATAATAATAATATACATATTTATATTTTACAGTTACCTGCCATGGTTTGAGGTATACTACAAGTTGTTAAATACTCTGGCAGATTATTTGGCTAAAGAACAGGTACCTTTAGATACTTGTTTACTTCTAATAAGATATTTTACTTGAAATTAATTGTAATAATTTTAAATCCTTCAGAACTGTTTCATACTATCTGCATGTTTGAAAAATGTTTTTAAAATTGGTAACAAAATAAAAAATGTATGCATTTTAATTTTGCTAAGTTGTCAGGAAGTTTGACATATTCCAGGAAGTAAAAAAATTTTTTGGATATGCTGCTGCTGTGGACATCATGTATTAATTTTAAAAAGCTGAAGAGACCATACAACAGCAGAGTGTCAGAGTCCTTCTGTAAACAAATCCCAGGCTAAGTGTGAGCAGAGTGTCAAGCCACTGGCGGACTCTATGATATGTTGATTGTATCTGATAAACCCCAGATCTCAGGAACTAACACTTTTTCTGAACTGCATTAGATTTGATGTACTACTTTGCCCTTCATATTAACTAAAAACTACATCATCATACTGTCATCTTGACTAGAAGGGGGAAACTGCTTGCAGCACTCAGTGAAGAATCATGATAGTTTAGTTTGCATATTCATGAGTAATTAGATATATTCAGAGGATTATGCAGGAAAGAAAATACTGGCATCTGTCTTTATTAAAAGTATTAAAGATATACTTTCCTTCTTCAAGTATCTTGCTATATTAGATGGTAATTTTTAAAAGAGAAAAAGATTTGCCATATGCTGTCAGCTGCAGATGCTGAGATTGCACGAATATACATGCAATAATTCTCTCTCTCAGAAACAGGCTAAAGAAAACAATAACATTTTATATATAAAGAAAATATAATAGCCCACTTCAATTAATTTAAGTAAAATGGAATGGAATGGTCACTTAAGTCCCATTGTCATCATATTAAATCAATTACATTTTGTTTTGTCTTGAACTTACTATTTAATTGTACTAGGGCTTTTTCTTTTTTTGAGATCATGATTGAATGACGAGGCTCATGCAGGGCAAGGGCTGTCTTTAGCATTGAGTCTTTCTCACTGCTTGTTGGCACCAAACAAATAAATAGTAACAGGTTCAAGAATAGCAGCCGTGTTAGTCTGTCTCCGTAAAGAAAGCGAGGAATACTTGTAGCATCTTAGAGACTAACTAGTTTATTTCAGCATACGCTTTCGTGGGCTATAGAGGAAGTGAGTTATAGCCCACGAAAGCTTATGCTGAAATAAACTAGTTAGTCTCTAAGGTGCTACAAGTATTCCTCGCTTTCTTTACAAATAAATAGTCGTTCAGTGTATAGCTGACAAAGCTGCAACTTTATTGTAGTATATGTTAAAGAACTCTACGTTTTAGTGGGCCAGAAGTTCTTTCTAGCACTGTACAAAGTGAAAGTATTTGATTTGGTGTACTTGCCTCATCCCCTGGCTCTTGGACTAATAAATCTATCAGAGAGCTCCATGTTGTCTTCCTGACACAGTCAAAGATCTAAACCCTAAGGCCTTATGTGCTAATACCTGAGTAACTCCACCCATCTTTGCATAGAGAGATGGCAGCTCTCTTCAGACAAATTAGATCCGTTTCTATGAAAGTTAAATGTACAGTTCTGCTGACATGCTGACCCTTTCTCCATGTTTAGCTTGATCTCATGAGCCAAACTATTTTATAATATTTCAAGCTGTTGTGCTTTGCCTGTTCAATTTAGGACTGAGTTTGTGAATATAAATATCATGATCTAGGTTCCATTATCACCCCTAAATACAATTCCATTTTGGGAACCAGTTTGACACCCTAAACAGACCCAGTAACAAAAAACACTTTTGAGTTGTGTTTCCACAGCAGCTTTATTTACTGTTCCAACATATGACATCTGTATGCATTCACATGTACCGCTCTGCCTAATTATGTTTTGTTAATGCATTTTGGGAAATTCAGAGGCGGTATCTCATAATCTCAGTAGGGGTTAGAGTGCCTATAGGATATATAAATTGAGTGCTACAAGCAATCCAAAGGGAAATGCATCCTGTAATGTTCTATTATATGTAGATCTGAGAGGAAAGAAGACCCAGTCAACTCAGTAACACAGATATGATTAGGGAGAATTGTCCTTGAAGCAACATAAGTATAGTGACCTGGTCAGGTCACAGAAAGACAACCATGTGGCAGTCTAGGCACATTAACTGCCATGGCTGTTAAACTTGTTCTAACCATGTTGTGTACAGATCGAAGCCATATGTAGAGTCCACCATATCTTTGCTTGATTATAAATTCAGTTAAATGTTATATAGAGAGGTCCAAAGGCTAATACAATTTTAGAAAGGTGTTGTCAGGCCAGATAAACTGTGTTAATACCATTTTTAGCTTGAACTATTTTGAAGGGGTTCAAGTAACATGGTTAAATTACATGTGTATATTAGTAAGTGTAGAGAGAAAATAAATGTTAAAGAAACTGACTTCAGAACTTGCAAGAAATTATCTGAGCCATAAAAGTAGATTGTGCTTGTACTTCAGTATATGGCAGTTGCACTATGAGATGAAGTTATCCGTGATTCAATAAAAAGATATTTATTAAAATGGAATATGTATTATTTGTATATGATTATTAAGTACTTCTTTTTAAATATTTCCTGTAGGAAAATGACTTGAATGATATGTTAAAATCACTGTATAACCACCCTGTGCCAAAGGCAAACACTCCTGTCAGTTTGAACGTGGTAGGTATCCTGTGTAATGTCTTTTTGTTGTAAAAATGTACACACTTCCTTGTGGTCAAAAACCCCAGACAAAACCTGGGTATTGGTGCTAAATTATTAATATATCATCATTTTGCTTCCTATTGTTAAATGGCTTGCTATACTGTATTCACTTACTATGTAAAGTGTGTGTGTGTGTGTGTGTGTGTCTGTCTATGCAGACTCCAATCCTAACCTAGCAGAAGTTGAGGTTTGGTGCATGGGTAGGAGGGCATAGCAACTGGCAATGTTACTCCCTATCTTGTTCATTGCCAGCTGTCTTAGAAGAGTATCTTTAGTTACTCCTGCTGTGGATCAAGATCTGCTCCGTGGCCTCCGAACATCTGAGTAGGGAAGGGTATGTCATGTTGAGCTTGGTCTGAGTAGGGAAGGGTCTGAGCTTGGCTTTTCTACTGCCTGTCTGCAGTTGCACCCTTTTCCCACTTGTACTTGATCATGCCAGGGTGAATTGTGGAAAAGGGTAGGGAGGGTTTTACTGAACTGTATAAAGATTTCTGCAGGGCCAGACCAATGAACTTGCACACAGGTAAGATGATGTGGGAATGTGTCCTAAAGTTGTAGCGGATTATGGCTCCCACAGGAGCAGCAAAGTGTTGCATTCATCACTTACTGCTGTCATATTGGATTTGCTTTTCAAAGAGTACGATTCCCTGTGATAGGCTGACCAGATGTCCTGATTTTATAGGGACAGTCACGATATTTGGTGCTTTGTCTTATATAAGCACCTATTACACCCACCCCACCCAATTTTTCACACTTGCTATCTGGTCACCCTACCCTGAGGTTACCTTTCATAGTTAATATTGTGTCTGGAAGAAATGGTGTTTTTGAATGGCATGCTAAAATATATACTGGTTGGGTAGAAAAATAAAGCAGAATGCCAAATGAGGGCAAGTTAATGTTAATATGAGAACCACAATTACCTCATTTAATTATTAATTGAGACCCATTTTGGCTGATACATTATTTTGCCCAGGATTGATGTCAGACTGATTAGCCTCTAAATACCTGGGTCATCCTGTTTTTTTAAAACTTTTTTTAAAATTAACATTAACTTTAACTAACAACATTAGTTTTCTTCCAGTTTTCAGGAACTTTCCCCATGTTCCAGGATTTATTGAAAATAAACAGACATTAATGGTCCAGTGCGCTCCTCAGCCAGCTCCTTTAAAACTCTTAGTTGAAGGTGTTTGGACCTGCTGATTTAGAAATGTCTAACTTTAGTAGCTGCCGTTTAACATTCTTCTGAGATATTAGTGGAGTGGAAAGAGAGTTGTTTTATGACGTGTGCATAATCTGTTTTCCCCCAGCTACCAGAATAGAAACGTATTAAATACTTCTGCTTTTTCCACATTATTATTGATAGTTCAACTATTTCCATCTACTAATGAACTGATTCTGTTATTAGGATTCTTTTTGTTCCTGTTGTTTCTGTTGTATTTTAACTTTGCTTAATCACCCTGCAAATACATTTTATGTCCTGCCATTTTATTTATGGCTATTATGCATTCTCTGTTGATCTATTACAGCATTCTAGTTAATTATATGCAACAAATGAGTTTTGTATTATTATATAGAAAGTCAGAACCTGAAATTCTACTGATTAAGTCATTCAGCATTTTTATTCTTCTAAAAAGATTATCGCATATTGATATCTTTGCCCCAGTTCCTTTTATAGTTAAAACGTTATGAATCAGATGTAATCTTTTGGTTTAAAAAACAAAATGTTCGATTTTTCTCTCATGTTGTATAAGAATCAAGAGATGTTTTTTGCAAGTGAGCAAGTTCTGAAAAATCAGCCGTACCTAGTATCGGTGAGTTTAAAAGAACAGGCTACCTAAATCCTTCCAATGAAAAAAATAATTACTTGCCAGATGATTTCTCTATTGATTTCAGACTGTTCATATATGATCTTTTGAAAATTATTATTCTGTGGTTTTCTAATCTAAAAAGCTCAATCTTTATTAATGTATTTCTGTTTATACTGACCTTATTTCAAAACTGCAGTATGTGTGAATTATAATCCGATGACAAAAACAAAACAAAATTTAAAATAGAGATGATGCAATAAATATCCTACATTTCTTCTCACTGCAACTTTTTAAATAGCAGATGCATGATAGTGGCCAGCACTTGTTAATTTCATGCCTATTACAAGATTTTGTGTGTCTTCCTAAGAGACCTCATAGTAGGTTGCTATACTCCAAGTGATATTGTTTCCACTGAGTAGAACCTCAGAATTACCAACACCTCGGAAATAGAGGTTGTTCATAACTCTGAACAAAACATGGTTGTTCTTTCAAAAGTTTACAACTGAACATTGCTTAATACAGCTTTGAAACTTTACTATGCTGAAGAAAAAATGCTGTTTTTAACCATCTTAATTTAAATGAAACAAGCACTGAAACTTTCCTTATCTTGTCAAATCTATTTTTCTAAACCCCCCTCCCCTTTTTAGTAGTGTACTGAACTGTACACTATTTGCCTTTTTTTTTGTTTCATCTGCCTGATTTTGTACTTCCGGTTCCAAATGAGGTGTGTGGTTGACTGTTCAGTTCATAACTCTGGTGTCCGTAACTCTGAGGTTCTGTTGTAGCAGATCATGGCTCTGATGTCTGTCAGTAGTGGGTGATGGCTTCCCATTGCACACCTTTGCTCTTCTGCTCTTTGAACTGATTATTTCCCTGTTAAAATTATGAACTGTTAGAAAATCATTGATTGTTTCACTTCTAAGTTACTACTGAATAATATTCTTAAGTACTGTGTGTGTGGGCAGTGGGGGAGGAGAAGAGAATTAAATGTTTGGTATAAACAGAAAACAGAGGACTTGTTCATTGATCTGGATGTATTCTTGGTCTTGCAATTGGTAAAGTAATTTTCTTTGTCTTCCATTACTATATTAATGCAAATCTGTACCTTGGTTTATTTACTGTGCACTGGACACAGTGTTCATGTAATGCATTGTTTTTTTATATATAGCTAGTGTTTGGACTTTTTAGCTAGTGCCAAATAAGCTAATTGTTGTTAAGGGGAAAATGTTCTTTAAGTCCAGACAATCTGGTGCAGTAAAGATCTTCCTACATGTATATAGCAAATAGCAATAATAAATTACATGTGCTGATTAAACACTTTCTATACTAACATTTGTATATACTTTTATATATTTTATATGTTCTAGTTAATCTTTTTAAAATGTGAATAGAAATACATTTTATTTTTATATTGGTTGTTCAAATATCTATGTCTAGATATAGATGTATAGATATAAACAGAGGCAGTTATTTTAAATTGTAGAGTACATGCTCCCTAAGAAAATGCGATAAATAAAGATTTTTCTGCTACAAGATTTAGGATAGGACATTAATGATATGTTAAACTTATTGGACCAAATTCATTCCTTGTCTAAGTATTGAAGTCACTAGATCAATATAAATTAGTGGATTACACCTGTAATGAGTTTGATCTGGTCTGTATTTACATCCTGAATGGTGCTCAACCTTTAAATATATAAAGTTGCATAAGGTTGTTAATATTTGTCATAGATTCATGTAGAAAGACAAGTAGTCTTATCCCAATTTTCTGTTTAAAGATTGTTGTTAAATTGAGGGGAACTATACCTGCAATAAAGTTCTCTCTGTCCTAATGAATTTATTTTCTTGGGTGAATGATTTTTCCTCTTCCTGTCTAAATCTAGATTTTGTTTTTTTCTAAATTTTTGTTGGGGGGAAATTATTTGTCATAAACTCTTAATTGTTATTCCCAAATTGAATCTGCTGTTTCTTATGCTCAGTCTTGGGACAGTATTTAAATTTGCATAATTTCAGTATGACTCTAAAACAATGGCATGTTGATTTTTGATCTACTGAATCTTTGGTGTTCTGGTCTGCTTTATTTTATAATACATATACACAGACACACACAATTTGTGTTCTTGGTCTCTTTGCACACAAAATATTAATTTTGTTTTCCCCCCCTCATTGATTAGCATTCGTACTTCATTACTCCTGATGTAACCGGATTGCCAACAATCCCAGAAAGTGTAAGTATGGGGGGTTTTTCAACATCTAACCAGCGGTGTTAACTTTGTTCGATGGGTGTAGCTGAATAAAATTTGTAATTATGATCTATGACTGGGTTTACAAAGTTAGAGCCATGTACTGCTTTCCACAGCAGATCTGGTGTGAATCAGAGGTTTTTACGAAGAATGAAGGGAGAATGCAACCTTTGTCTAATAATAGAATCTTTAGTTAGAGAAAGAACTGTTGCATTGAGCATCATCCAGTGATGATAAATTATACATGGTATTTTTATGACTACCACTATTTCTGTACATTGTTCGATTTGATCATTTGCACATTGTTACCCAATTTGTGTGTGCATTTATGGTAATTATGTATACAAATCATACCTGCCACTTATGCATCTGAGTTATTTGAATATCTGTCCCATTCCCAAATTTGCACAATTAAGTGCCAAAATTAACATCCCATTGAGATGAATGGAGGCAATTTATTTTTGTGTGTGCTGTTGATTCAAGCTACTAAGACACACGGATTCACATTTGGAAGGTCATCTTGACAGCTCTAATAGTTAAAATATTTTTCTTTGTTTAAATGAAGGTTTGCATTCTTCAGAATTCAAATATGTGATGGAGGCCAGATAAATATATTAAGCAGGCTGAAAATGTAGTGTCTGTGATCTTCAAGTGTGTGCTTGACTGCATGTTTAATAGCTAGCCATTGAAAGCGTAGCTTATTTAAGTAGCCCACCTTTTTTTAATCTTACATTTAAATGTGGATCAAGGGCATTCATGCTATAGCTGGCCATTTGCTACAGTTTTGAAATTATGATATCCAGAAAACTAGGTCTGCATGGTGGCATGAAGAAATTATGTGATGCACATAGCAGAATATTGATTCACTAAAGTATTTCAGATCTTTGGCTGTGGTTGACAGATGCTGTGGTTGTTGTGAAAGTATGCTGTATATTTCTATACAGTTCACAGGAAGGAAAGGAAATGGAAATAGAGGTGCCATTCTCTACCATCTCTTTCCCATTCATTCAGTTTGTAACTGTGTCTCTCATCCTTTCAGTCTGAGAAGACATAATAAGATGCTGTGATTTTACATGGGGAGTAAATAGATGGAGGCTAACAGTAGTAAGTTAATAATAAACTATGGCCCACTAATTCTTTGCTGTGAAGCTTAAAATATTGAAATGAACATTTCCTTTTAAAATATAAATTAAACTGACATTTTTAGCAAGAATAAATAAATCCAAATAGCAATATAGAGTGCTTTATTGAAGTGAAGAGCTAGATGTACCTTTTGACTGTTCTGTGGCATTAGCAACACAGAACCACAATATAAATAAGATGCTATGCAGCTAGTCCTTGGTAAATTAGAATCAATCCAGTTATCATGGCACATATCTCTCTCAGATGGGTATTAATGTGCTGTTCAAGAGCCATGGTTCCTTTCTCCACACAAAAATGTAGGTCCTAGCAGCCCCTGCCTTCATCTCTTCATCTGAGCACTGATGCCTCAGGGGCCAGGAATTACTTTGTAGGCCTTCTCCATAGAAAAGAAAAATGTGAAATTGGGCCTTACACAGTTGCATCCTCATGCTTTGAAAATGTCAAGACCTTACCTTGCAATTTTTACTCACTCTCCTTTCTCTACCCATGCCCCAAAGTACAGTCACAAGGGAGAAGGTGACCATTCTTATCCAAGCAAAATGTAAACAAATATTTTTTTATTTAAGGTTTATTTGCAGTATTAGCCATGTTCGGGTGATCAGGAATTTCCCCCCTCTCTTTCCAACCCGGTGCGATCTGGAAGTGATCTTGCTCCTGCTACCCCTTAAAGGGGTGATTGTGTTTAGCATCCTTGTCATATGAAGGGAGGTAATGGCAGAGGGACTCAGCATCATACTGATGGCACAGCACCTGTGGGCCAACCAGTAGAACTCAGAATAACATTAATCATCATCCCCCATCTCTTTTTGGTGTTGAGAGCCTGGCAGGGTAGCATGCTCTGATGTCCTAGCTAGATCCAGGGACAAATTCTACAGGTGTGGAACTGCAAGAAACCTGAAGTAGGGGGGAAAGTTTGACTAGTCAGTTGGTTGGGGGTAGTGGAGTGAGAGATGGACATCAGGAAGAAACCTTCACTGCACTTTCAGCCCCCTGCCAGGCCAGTGATAGCTGCTTTTCTGTTCAGTGTAGGACTTATGAAATTGACTCATCATCCCTAATCATGCATTTTGAGACATCCCTCCCCTCCACCATAATTAGTGAACCATGAAGGCAGACACTGGGCCACACCATCCATAGACGCTAAAGAAGCCTAACTTACAGTGGTGAGTCCCATTTGGTTTCCTTGTCCCCACCAACCATGGCAGGCCCTAAACCGTGGGACTCAGTCCATTATGGAGTAAGTGGTTATCCTGTATAGGTACTGCCAATGGCCAGCTGTCAGGATGAAATTAAGCCATTTGTCTAGTCAGATCCATTCTGCAATTTCACATGAATAAAAATACTAGTTGCTGAAAGCCTGTGCTGCTACACAGATGTAATACATAAAGTCAAGCATCTAAAAGCTTAAAATGACTAAGACCTTAAAAAACTGATAGTGATAGACCACAAATCCCAGGTAGTAGTGATGTGTGTGGTTGTGTTGATTTTCATTTGGTGGGGGTGGGATTGTGCTGGAGATTTGCGTTGTTTCTTGCTGTTGGCAGATCAGAAGTGTGTATTGTGGTGGAGGTTACCGTATTTTTCGCCCTATAAGACGCGCTTTTTCTTCCCCAAAACGGGGGGGGGGGGAAGTTGGTGCGTCTTATAGGGCGAATATACTGCCCGGCAGCCCGCCCACGGTCACAAAAAAAAAAAAAAAAAAAAAACCCGCGCGTGCGCCCCGGTTCCCCCCTCCCCGCCGCGGGCGGGCTGCCGGGAGCGTCCCGGTTCCCCCCTCCCCGCCGCGGGCGGGCTGCCGGGAGCGTCCCGGTTCCCCCCTCCCCGCCGCGGGCGGGCTGCCGGGAGCGTCCCGGTTCCCCCCTCCCCGCCGCGGGCGGGCTGCCGGGAGCGCAACGCTCCCGGCAGCCCGCCCGCGGCGGGGAGGGGGGAACCGGGACGCTCCCGGCAGCCTGCCCGCGGCGGGGGGGGGGGTGCAGCTGCGGGGACTAGGGCAGGGGTGCAGCCGGCGGGGGGGGGGGAGACAAAAGAATTGTAAACAAGTGAATTAAACTGTATTTCTCTGCGGAATGTCCAGCATGGCCCAGCAAGAGGCGGGGCTGAGTATCTCTAGGGAAATCTATAGCAGGAAAGCAAGACATCTGAGCCCACTAGACCTTTGCAGGTATCATAGGTAGCATCTTTCTGTGCCTATTGCAGAGCTTTTGGGAAAGTTCACCGCGGCGGGGAGGGGGGAACCGGGACGCTCCCGGCAGCCCGCCCGCGGCAGGGAGGGGGGAACCGGGACGCTCCCGGCAGCCCGCCCGCGGCGGGGAGGGGGGAACCAGGACGCTCCCGGCAGCCCGCCCGCGGCGGGGAGGGGGGAACCGGGAAGCTCCCGGCAGCCTGCCCGCGGCGGGGAGGGGGGGTGGTGCAGCTGCGGGGACTAGGGCAGGGGTGCAGCCGGCAGGGGGGGGGTGCAGCTGCGGGGACTAGGGCAGGGGTGCAGCCGGCAGGGGGGGAGGGGTCGGCGCTTTAAAAAAAATCTGCGGCTTTTCGGCGGAGGGGGTTCAGAATCTTTTTTTTCTAGATTTTCCGCCTTTAAAATTAGGTGCGTCTTATATGCCGGAGCGTCTTATATGGCGAAAAATACGGTATATATATTTATAGTTATTGTATGTGCTGGTTCTGTTGTTGTGTGTGTGTGATTCTGCAGAACAATGGCAGCTGGGTCAAATAACTAACCATCTGTATAGTCTCCATCTTACAACCAATGATATTGCTGTGTGCATATTAGCTACAGCATAAGGCTAATGATTGGTTGAGTTACCACTGATATCACAATGGTCTGGCATAGTATACTTACATGCCTTACCATAGCTGGATGTCACACGGGAATAATTTGTGAAGTCAAAATACCTGAGAATTTAAAAATATGACAGTAATAGATTGAGAATCCCAATGATGATCGAACCTGGTGATATTTTGAACAAGAAGTGCCCTTAGCAACACTTGTAGCTGTTTCCAATGCTTTACACTGATTCAACAGACATTTTAGACTTCAGAGTGACATATAGAGTGACATATCTAGAATCTTATTATATAGATTAAACTTCTTGGTCTATATATTAATGAGGAGGAGTTTACTACTGAAACAAGGTGAGTGAGGTTATATTTTTTACTGGGCAAACATCTGTTGGTGAGAGAGACAAGCTTACAGAAGCTGGTCCAATAAAAGATATTACCTCCCCCACCTTGTGTCTCTAATATCCTGGGACCAAGATGGCTACAACAACACTGCATACAAAGAGGAATTTTCTAGGGTTGGTATTAAGCCTTTGCAAATGCCTTTGTATATATTTTACAAAACAATGCATTTTTAAAAATTTTAATGTATATTCACCTAGAGCCCAGGATGCATTCATACTAGAAACTGAAAATATAAATAAAAATGAATAGCTGTTTTAAACAGAACTGACACATATTGTTCCAAAGTTTCCATGTTTCCAAATGTTTCCAAATACAAAGTTCCCCTCCATCCAGAAGGATAATTAAACATACAGAATGAAGAGATGATCTTAAAGTTAATTTTGCTTTGTGTTTAAAGTGGCAAGGAATTGTATGAATGCAGATATTTAATGAACAGACATGTATCTCTGGCAGGACTGATTTTCATTTGTATTGTAAGAAATTTTATAAATAATGTAGAACATGTTCCACTCAGTTACCATTGTTAATACATGTTAACATTTCTTTTATTTATTTATTTAAACAGAGAAATCTTACTGAATATTTTGTTGCTGTGGATGTGAACAACATGATGCAACTTTATGCCAGTATGTTGCATGAGAGACGAATCATTATTACCTCTAGCAAACTAAGCACTGTAAGTACTTCACACATATCCTTTTAAGTAGAATATATTGAGCATTTCATAAAAAGACCTGCAGACCTCTGCAGATTTAGATATGTTCCATGTGTACTTGTAAGACAATATCTACATACTTTTTTGATATATGGTTTTAATCTGGCTCTTGAAGTACAAAAATCTGATTTATAGAAGAGCTACTCAGATACATTAAGTCAGGTTAATTATTTTTTCTTATCAGTAGATGAGAGTTCTTTAACTCTCCAGAGTTCATTTCTGTGCCTGCTACCCTATAAAGAATTCTTAAGGGCTATTATAAGATCTTTATTATTCACTTGTGGCTTATTCCATTGGAGCTACTTGAAGGAAATCAAGGGGCCATGATAATAGCTGCTATCCTAACCAGCTAATAGGTAGATTCATCTTTGTTGCAGAATAGTGATTTGGGGTATATACTGTACTAGCTCTGATTTGGAATAGCTCTTGTGGCTGATAATAATTTACAACTCAAAATAGCATTTTTATTATAGGTTTTAGGGTACTGCTCACATTGAAATGTTTTTTCTTATGTCAGTATGGAATGGAGAAATGAAATAATGTCTATGTTTGGTTACAAAAAGATATCTAACTATTCAGATATTCTTTTGTTTTAAACTTAGAGATTTTCTTATAGTTTGCATGTTTGAGAGGTTGACTCAGGTTGCAAGTGACTATCATTTTACAAACCAATTTATGTCATAGTATATATTTGTCATTCAGTAGATTTAATCTTTTGTTAAAACTCAGTCACAGAAAATCCCTTTATTTCTTTTAAGCAGTGCTGTATAAAGCCTTTTCTCTGACACATTTTCCATAATAGTAATTCAACATCATTAACTTTACTAAAGAGTAAATGAACAGTTTTGTTTGGGAGCAGAATTTAGATGCAGTTTTAAAAATGCAGTTTGGAGCAACTTTTCAGAGATATACAGATGTAACTATTGTTTCTAAAAACAGAGAATATATAGTGTATAAAGAGTAATTTAAATTCCATTGAGCCAAAAAGGAAATTTTGACTGGGTGGGAAAAACCCTTTGTTGCAAAAGGATGCTAGTAAGTAGCAGCAGTTCCTATACTTAAAAAGAAAAAGAAAACATCACAAGTCCCCAAACTTGTGTGGGCTGCTGCATTGTGCAGAATCCCACATGACTTTAGTGGGTCTTAATGCAAGCACATCAGTTTGCATGCCACAAGGAGCAGAGCCAAACTAAATAACCCATAAATAGTTTGATATTGAATGAGTGATATGCAGCTTTTAGAAAGCAGTCAACGATATAAGTACTATAAACTTGCAAAAAAAAAATTCTATTCAAATCCAAGTGCCTTTCACTTCTATAAACTAGATCTTTTCCTTTAAATTCAGACTATGCTAGAATCACCCATTTCAATCATACAGTCCAGTATTTATTTCAGTTGGTCTAAAATGCATCCATCAAGAGTAGTGCATGTACAAAACTTATCAATAAAAGCTAAAGAATAAACAGTTTGAACTGATGTCCAAATGCAAAAGTCATCCCAAACCAACATTTCACATCATCAGCTTCCCTTCACTTCACCCATCCTCCCTCCCTGAAAAAGCCTAGGAGAAGAGATGAGCATCACACCATGAACAAAATCTGGACTCCGTCAAACCAGTGAGGGAAGAAAATTCTAAAATGATGTCTTCACAAAAAGCACCTTGATCCTCACCCTCTAGGCTGGCTAAACTCTGACCTATGTTTTGAATTGGGCAATTGAGGGATTGGGCAATAGGTAAAATTAAGCCATCTTTTCAGGTCACCAATCCAGCTTCATGCTTGGTCCCTGATAAGAGATATAACAGGCATAAGGGTGCAATAAATAGCCCCAGTGCTGCTGTAGGACCTACAATAATCCTGTACTGTACTAGTCAATTAAGCCATCTTTGCAGCTAGTCAATTAAGTACTAGTCTATTAAGACAGGTTTAAGTCTGCTTTGTGCTGGAAAGCTTAATGGGATGTATAATCTAACCTATTTTTGCCTCTAGCTCCCTCCCATTTAAGATCAGGCCTGTTAGCCTTAGTATCTCAGTTGATCTCAACAGCATAGTAAGACACTGTGTCCTAGGAACCTCTTAGTGCCAACTGGCAAGGGGCACAGAGGGGGAACATAGGGGCTACAGGAATCTCCTGAGTCTGATATGGACATTCTAGGTCACCAAATAATGTCACGTGAGGTCTCAAATAAAAGCCAGAGTCACGTGCATCATCATTATCATTGTGAAATGCTTGTGCAGATATTGTGCAAGGAACTGTGTATATATACAGAAAATATGTTCTTAATGTCTGTCTAGGAACTGGTCAGCAGCAAAGGTGAAAAACAGATTTTCTATCAGACAACAGATGTATTTCCATCTATCTTTTTACATGTAAATTGAGTATGGTCTTGTTCACAATAAGTCTCTTTTCACCAGTCTGAACTGAATGCAAAAGAAGGATTGTGAGCATTTCAGAAAGAAACTAACTGAGGGAGAGGGCAAGGGACCCTTATCTTGAGGTGCTCTTCAAAGGTTTGCTCTATTATATTTGGTGAGCAAAGAAAACATCCCTATGTCCTTCGCTGAGAAAGTAAATGTGCGATGAGTTTGCTTCATGACAAAAGGGTCTCAGCCAGGACTGGTTGAAAACACTGTGGAGAACTTTGGGTGAAATAAACTTCTTTAGACCATAGGTTAACCTGTTACTTTGAATTTAGTCTTTAGAAAATGGATCATGATTTTGTTTCAGATGTAACCATTTGTTTCTAATATTCTTACTCTCTATCTCTTGAATCTTTTAGATAAACTTATTCTTGTTTTCACTGTAAATGTATCTAAGTGCTGTGGTAGTAAGCACAGTGATGATTCTGAGTTGAATCTTGCAAGCTGGTATACTGTTCCTTTGGGAACTGCAGCCCTGGTGATTTTGTGAGTGTTCAGTGGATGAACCCTCTGGGGTCGGTGTATGTCCGTTGCTACCTGTATAGGGGAACAAGGCCTGTGGGTATCTGGAAGGACTAGGGAGCTGTATTTGGGACTATCTGAAGTTTCTGATCAGTTTTAAGATGCAGCCCCATAAAAATGTCATTGCAATAATCCATTCGTGAAGTGACATAGATACTGTGGTGGAATCTTCACCAGAAAGAAAATGTTGCAATCTCTCGACCAACTATAGGTGAAAAGATATTCTTGTCCAGATAATGATTGAGGTAATCCCCAAACAGTTTAAGATACAATAAAATCCCCAAGTTGTCAGCCCGAATAACATATCACAGACAAATTCCCATGAATGAGGGAGCTGATATTACTTCCTCAGTTTCTTCTGGTTATTTTTTCCAACCTACCAACAATATCAGAGGCTTAACTGGATTAAATTTTAGTCAGCTAGCCCATTTCCAAGGCACAGTATTGGCAAAGACAATTTTCCCTCTATATTTTCTTTGTACTGAGTAGGTTATAAACTCCACTTTGTTACATTTTTGTCCTTGGGCAAGCTTAGAATTTATATTAAGGACAAACCAAAAAAAAAAAGAGAGAGAGAGAGAGAGAGAGAGAGAGAGAGAGAGAGAGAAATCCCTCACAGAACTGTGTGAGAGCATACAAAATGGATTGCAATTGCTTTTTAAAAAGATTACCTTCTATTGTATAAATAAGTATTTCAGGACTGTTTAAAGTATGGATTATGTAAATGTGTAGTTAAGGACTTTAAAAATGCGTACTACAATAGGGTATGAAATATATGTGCGTTCAGAGAGCTTTAAAGACATGGTTTATTGTGCAGTAGTGTACCAATAGTTGAACATTCAGTTGGAATGCTTGAGACCTAGTAGCTATGACATCCATGATTAAGTTATGAGCTGTTGCTAATAATAATTTTGTTCAGGATTCTTAAATTCAATCATTAAACTCAGGATCATGGATGAAACTAAAAATACCACATTTGGCATTTGTTGGTACTCTGGATAATTGTACTCACAAACAAAGCCGATTTTTGCCATGTTCAAGTAATAATTAATGCTAATACAAAAAAGGAGAAAAGTCACATTACTGATATTTGAAAATTGGCTACTGTAATTATTACCGAAGATATTTTAGGAACGTCTGTATCACGTTCAGGAGCCTCAGCCCTTGAGGGAGCCATCCTACCATCTCTTCCTAGAAGCCCTATCTCCCCAAACCCAATTCCTTATCCCTTCCCTGTTGGCACTGAGAAGTGGTGCTGTGAGGTACCCTGTCCTGCAAAAGGGGGGGGGAGGAGGAGAGGAAGCCCATCTGCTGCCTACATCCTGTTTCTGCAAGTGTTGCTCATTGCAGAATGACTTTTTTTCTTGCTAAAAAAACGACTAGTCCGGTGGCACCTGAAAGACTAACAGATTTATTTAGGCATAAGCTTTTGTGGGTAAAAAAACCTCGCTTCTTCCGATGCAATGCATCTGAATACAGATACTTTTTTTCTTGCTGCCCTGGGATTTTCCACTCTGCCACTCTCAGGCAGCACATCTCCCTCTTTCTTAACTGTGGCTCCTACCCTGTCCCTGATTTTGCCTATCTGCCTCTCTCTTTTCTCTGCTTGCACCTGTTTGACTCTCCTGCACATACAGTTTCACTTCCCTACATAAATTCAGGCCATCCCTCCACTCCAATTTGCTGTCTCTGCCCTTTGGTAGCCCCCATTAATAGCAGGGATCCAATTTTAGTTATGAGAGAGGGAAAGGTCAGCAGTGGCTTCAGCAGATGTTACTGAGCATGCTCAGCTTGCCCAATCAGGATCAATAATAGCAAAGTAGCAAATCATGCCAGGGAGCAGTTTGTGCTGCTACACCACCTGTGCTTCCAGCTGTGTGATGTGTGGTGGATACAGAACAGTTGCTTGGCTGTGCATGCGTGCAGTTTACAGGGAATGTTGGACAAAGGACTTGGTAAATTGGTCAACTGCACTAGTGAGGTCTGATAAAATAGAGATGTAGAGTTGAGTGTCACTGACATAAGACTTCAGTACACACTGCCTCCCCATCTCCCATAACGGCCTCTTACAAATTGAACAGGCCTGCTGGTAGAATTACTTACTGCTGTACTTTACTGTTGATATCACTCTTCTAAATTATTCTATCGAAGCTATTTTCAATAGTTAAGAATGATTAAATTTTCTTTTTGGTGTGATTAATACATTGCTTCATTAAAATGATTGCTGGATTTAAATATGCATGTGTCTTAATAAAAATATTCCAAATGAACAGATAGTCTCTATTTGAGTGATGTGTATGCTAGATTTAGTTCTCTTGGCTATTGTTTGTATAAAATAGTATTTTGTGGACTATCCTGAAAAGGTATCCATTTGATATTCCTAAATTAAAGTTTGATTCTTAAGCGGATTTATCTTTCAAAGGTAGTGATATCAAATACATTTTATTGTTAAGGGAGTTGTCCCTTATTTTTGGGGTTAACTTAATACCAAGTGTTTATGACAGTTCATGAAGACTGGGTTGTGATGTCACTTTCAAGTTATCAGCTCTGTTTCGGTTCACTATCTCAGGGCAGTAAGGACCGATAACAAAAAGCATAATTCAAGGCTTTGCTCAATCTCTCCTTACCCTTCTTTTGTGGGGGATGCAAAATTACTTGAATATATGTGAAAAAAAATTCTTTAAAGTCTAGCACTTCTCTGCTATAAATTTGATTTGTGTGTTGTATTCAAGATAAAGGACTGGCCCTGGCATGAAAGCATGAGAAAAATACAAAATTGAATTTATAAAGGTGGTTTACTTTGAGGGAGCTTGTAAATAGAAGAGAGGGTTTAATCATAAAGTTATCAATTAGCCTTTTAAATTGGTGATTGTACTATTTACATTTTTAATATTAACTCAGTGAGATGCTTGCATTTCATTCCCAACCATTCTGTTTTGTATGCATCTTTTCATAATTGCAACTCTTTACTCTTTTGCATGTTTCTATAAAGTGATTTGCTATGGTTATTCTATTTTTTAAAACTCCCTCTGCTTGAATTTTAATAGCAATCTGCACAAAAAGGTGTAGGTGGAAACTTCCCTGAACTTAATTCTATTATAGGTTCATGGTCATTATTTGCCCTAGCTGTTGACTCTTTTACTAGTACAGCTTTCCACCTCCCTTTAATAATATGGTTGTCATCAACCTTGTAGCTTGCTTGGGGCTTAGTGTTAGCGTGTGCTAGATTCACTACACAGAGGATCATGTTCTGAAAGATCTGCTTGTAGCAAAATACTACAATTTGTAGCTTTTGAACAGGTATCTATAAAAGGAAAACAAATTATGTTTTGGAATGAGTGAACGAAACACTGCGTGGGATATATTCACAAAGATGGTATTTGTTGTTTCACTTTAACTGAATAAGGAGGACTGGTACTAGATGTCTTGTTAAAATATTGAGTATTTTCATATATTAATATTTTAGCATCCACTACTATATTTGTATAAATTATTTTATTAATTAAATGGGGATATAATAGTTTTAATTCAGTTTATTTTTTCTTCAATCTTTGCATCAATTATTAAGCTAGTGTGGAAAGCTTTTCTAGTAAGGCTGAACGAGAACATTGATTTTATGTATGCTGTAGGCAGGCCCTAGATGTTTCAGCCCCAAGTGAACCTGCTGTGGTAGTCTACCAGAACATCATACCATAGTCTCATGTATTCAAAGCAAAGGAATAAATCATGATTTTACAACAGTGCATCAGTTGACTTATTGCTGTTTTGTGACCGGAGGTAGGAAGGATTGCTGTTTAAAGCCATGTCATCGGTTCTCAAGTCAGTCAAGCATGAAGGCTTGTCATATGCCTCTCTAATTGTACCTCACCAGACTTTCTCTAACTAGTCAGCTGGGGCTGTGCATTTTGTCTCAAACACCCGGCTGGCCAGCGTCTGACAGGAGCTTTCTCATCATGCTGTCAGTAATATGTTAAGTAGAGTGTATCTTTTGTGGCCTATGTGGCAGGTGGAAAGGAAGCTTCACTTTAAAGCAGATGTCTAAATGTTATCTCCATTTTGACCAATATTTGTTTTAGCTAATACCAGCCTGATAAGTCTGCAAGCATTGTAGTTACAGTTTTGACTTCACTGTCTGTGAGCCCTTTCTGGGGAACCTTACGTATAAAGGAATGCACTAGGAATTCTTTCATAATGTTAATTCTAGATGCAACTATTTT
This sequence comes from Sternotherus odoratus, assembly GCA_032164245.1. Lineage (NCBI taxonomy): Eukaryota > Metazoa > Chordata > Testudines > Kinosternidae > Sternotherus > Sternotherus odoratus. The sequence continues at coordinate 55,048,342 of JAVMKO010000008.1, read as the reverse complement.
TTGTAGGTATTTGACTCTGGGCTTTTCCTTGCTTATATGCAAAGAGAGCAGCCCCACTCAGTCACTCAATACAGCATAGTTGGATTGAATGGAGTCTTTAGACTCTTGTTGAGTCCATATGATTACTTTTACCCATTAAATTCTATTCAGCTCCCTTGCCTTGACAGTCATAGTATCTATAGTCAACCAGGGACTAGGGAGACAGGACGACTCCTTTGAGGATGTGATGCAGCTGACCAGCTGCTAAGAATGGAAAGCATAGTCTCCTTAACTTAAATGCTAAGTGCATCACCTTTGCACATCACTTTGCTGCTTCCTCAGCTGACCTTAAACGAGAGATTCATGAGTTTGTTCCCAATTTGATGTGTCCCTAGGTGATATTATTGTCCACTGAGTCAAAAAGCAAGTTCAGCATTAATTGCCTATTTTTGCCCTTCCTTTAGTAATATCTTTGTGATTCTTAGGCTGCGGATTCATCCTTGTTTAAAGAATAGAAGCTGACTAATGCTTTGGTAGTGGGGCAGATTCTTGGATTGGCCGTGGAGCACATAGTGCAAGTCAGTGAGCAATGGGTGCGGAGCTCACTTTTTTATTTCTCAGTCCTGGGTTGGCTGTTTGCAGCAATGTTCCTAAGGTGTAAGCTGAAGGAGCCAAAACAGTACCTGGGAGTCAGCGCCAATTGTGCCCATATGCTGGGGGAAGGCACTGGCATGGACATTACTATGATGGCTCTGTGCCTGCAGACTGATCTCCCTACACTGCGGTGATCCTCCCAAGTCTGGTTATACCAGCTTTTAAAGCAGATTCTGCTGGTGGTGCGGTGAAGTATGGGTGCTCTTCATTTGAGAAACTGATTGTAAATTTTGTAGCAGAAATCATGTTAAGTAGTTATTCTTATTCTGATAATTCTTTGCAAAATTCAGATTTAGGATGAAATTCTGCTCTCAGATATATGCACAAAATCCCAGTAAGATCAGTAGGGTGTGTGTGGACATAGCTGAGGGCTGAATTTAGCTCTGGAAAGTAGGAAAGTGATATTAATTTGTTATCCCATTCATAAAGCATTGCAAAGATTTCATGGATATTAAGTGACTCCCCAAAAATCTCATTCACACCCACACCCACCCACCCACCCACACCATTACCACCACTGTTGGTGCCTGCAAACAAATGATCACACACACACACACCATTATTACCACAGTTGGTGCCTGCAAACAAATGATGAACATCAGCATTATAGAAACAAATGTCATTTTATAGGTGAGGAACTAACACACACAAGGTAAGTGACTTGCCTAAGGTGATACCAAAAGACCTGGACAGAGTAGGAAATTGAATGTAGGTCCCCCCTAGTCTTATGCTGGCATCGTGAACACTGGATCAACCTTCCTGTCTTCACAATACAATAGCAAGATGAATGACCCTATAGACGAATTGGGGAAAGCAGTGAAACCTGTGATCAGGAATTACGCTGTTGACAATTGTGATTTCATCTGACTAGGTGGAAGTTGCATAATAGTGTTGTAGTTTTTTTCTCCTTATCTGCCATCTGTATAGAAACACAAATAATAGTACTATTGTGCTCTAAAAATAAGAGCTCATGATGAAAAGGTTATGATTCAATGATGGATCACCAAATTACATTTAAAACCCCCCACCACCATCTGCAATTTAACACTAAAGCAAAAAAGAAAATTCCTGGTCTGACTGGGATTCCTCCTCACTTTCCATGTCCAGTAATCCCTAGCAATTCAGTAAGGATTGCCAAACAAGAGTGCGAGTAAGTGCCAAATATAATGGCAGTTTTTGTGGACCTGGACTGAAGGTCACTAAAAAAACTCTTCAGGTGCTGAGTCACTATGTAGCTGGACCATATTTGGATTGGTGACCTAAACGTGGAATGCTCCAGATTCCATTATGAATTGCCAGAACAATCAGGTCCCTTGAAAAAAACTATTATTTAGTTGATCAGTGGCTGCATAAAAGTAGGACATGTGATCAGTGCCTGAAATGCCTGACATGAACTGATATGTCACACGTGCATTTTTTGCCCGCATATCGTACCAGCAGTATTTAGCTAATTGCCTTTTCCTACTTAGCACAGCTCCTCACCCATCTCATCACTTCTCTTCCTGATATTCACTATTCAAAAGATGAATTACAACATAGCCGATGATGCTCTCTAGTCTTGCTTGCAGTAAATAAGTCGCTTGTCAACTATTCACAAAGAGTGTTGTTCCCTGCTGCTCCTTAATTAGTGGACAGCTGGAGAGAATGCCACGGAGTTCCTCTACCTTTTGCGGGAGGATGAAAAAATTATTCTTGGGAACTCCTGCTTCAAAGGGGAGAAACATATGCCCCCCCTCCCCCTTGTTTTATGGTAGAACCACTCCTTTTGCATAGAGAGGGGAAGTAGTGGGGTGGAGAGGGAAGGAAAGGATTATCGGTGAGACAGCGGGAAAACAGGTGAGGAGAAAGGTGTGTGGGAGAAAGAGAGGTTGAGAGATCTGGGAAAAATTAGGGAAAGATTTAGAAAGTAGGGTATAAGTGAGCAAAAGGGGAGCACATGGAAGTGGAAAGAATATAGGGAGACTGAAAGCAAGCATTAGAAAAGACAAAAAAGTGAGAAGAAAGAAGTGATAGGTGGAGTTAGCTTTTTCAAGATTAAAGCAGCACCAGAATAGAGAAACATTCTTTATTTAGTGTAAGACTTAAGGGGACACCCAATTTGAACTTTGTTAAACTTGACTAATATTTTTCAAAACACTCTTTTCTAAAGAGCACCCTTTAAAATATATTTTAATATTTTATGGAGGAAAAACATTTCAAGCACTTACAAAGGGCTTGTCTCTGCTATCCCTTATGTCTCCAATTCCACTTATGCCTAGAAAGATGTTTTTTGCAGGCAAATAAGCTCAGTTTCCTCCTTTCACCTGCTCCATTCTGGGCACTCATCTGCTTACTGCCTTCTCATTTCATTTTCTGCTCTGCTGCTTTTAGGAGAAAACACCCCTTTCCTAAGGCTAGGCAAGAATTGTGAGAGCTCTTCTACCTTCTAAGGTGGTATACAACAGTGATATCACCATGCTGCATCATGAGAGAAATAGCAACTGTCCATCAGCAACACAATGAAATGACTGCACACAAAATGCTGAATAAACACATTGAAAATACAGATAAAAAGAGGATAAAATTTGCAAAATAGATTGATTTTAAAATATGTTTACAAGTTTAAAATTAACATTTTCATGTACTGTATTCGAAGCCCAACATTTCATTTTATTTCCTTGGCTGAAAAGGTGAATTTAAATAGAGGGGTCTGATCATCAACCTTAGGGTGCCAATGGGAGGGAAACAAACCATTAGGCCTATGGGACTTTGAGGAAGAGTCTACCAATGCTCATTTCTAGACATGACATTCAAAGCCACTGACAACATTAGAGAATGTTTTGGGGAATTGATTTTTAATGCCGTAGTTCATATGATAGATTTATTTTAAAGGTGATTTTACGTCATCAAAGGTTAATTTTACTTGTGCATTTTGTCTAATTTGAATAATTGTATTTGGCTTGCAGACAACATTCTGCTAATAAGATTTTATAAATTCTGATTTTTCATATTGTCATGATTGTAAATCCTGTTATCTGTATTCTCTCAGTTTTGTTTTCACTGAAGGTTGCAGAAAGTGATTTGAACAAAGTTATTTATACTGATAGAATGTTAACTGTCAGATAAGAAAAATGGTTTGTGTGATATATGGAGTTATTGTTTTCAGATCATTCACTTCAATTAGATGAATCTGCAAATAGCTATCAAATAAATATATTGTAGAAATCCGTTAACAAAAACCTTTCAATTCAAAATAGCATTGTTTCAAAAAGATTTCAGTGTTTCTGCAGAAATTTAAAAAATGTAACTTTAAATATAGAAAATTGCTTTTCTTGTTGAAATAGACTCCAGACTGCGAAAAGGTCTTAAGTCAGTCTCTATTGCTACTTTACAATAAATTAGTTTACGAGAGAGGTATATTTCCAAAAGGCAAATCCTTTTGGCTTGTCAAAATGTTTAGTGTGTAAACTTGCATTGTTCTGTTTTTAACTAGTGCTCAGATGCTGTGGTGCTGGGTATTGTTTGTGAGAACCTAAATAGAAATAATATACAATCAAAACAGAGGTATAAATGTAAAGATTTTGAGAGGATACTTTGACTGACAGCTCTCAGCTAGTCAGCGTTTTTAGAGATAAATCTGACATGTTTGAGCATGTACTACTGCTGAGAGAGCATACAGTATTAAACGTGTTCCCTTGTGCAAAGTCAAATGATTAGGTTAAAGTTTTCCCACAGTTCCTGACAGAACATTGACTCCACTGTGTACAGGTCATACAAACTTCTGAAAGTGTAGTTAAGTTTTGTTTGTTGGTTTGTTTAAAGGATATGTTCCTTTGTCATATAGACTCATGCATTTCACAGTCTGGAATTGACAAATGACATTTTTAAACAACATTATTGTATTGAATCATTCCAAAAAGGTAACACGCAAACAGGACTGGAAACATTTTCTAAAGTATATATTGTCTTGCAGCCATAATCATCTTCTTATTATAGTAAGAATTAATATCTTGCTTTTATATAGTTCTTTTCATCTGTAGGAATTAAACCATTTTACAAAGGAGTTAAATGTAATCATCCTCAGTTTATAAATGGGGAACTGAGGCACAAAGTGCAGTGACTTGCCCAGCACCAGAAATAAAACCCTGGTCTCCTGAATCTGTCCACTGCTTTATCCACAGGATTACAATGGGATTTAAAACATGATTCTAATATAGATTAATACCATCCTCACTGGTTTGACAAACCATATAAGAAAATAGTTAACTGGAGACTTGTTTAAGCTGATTTTAAACAGTTCCAAATTCAGGTCTATGCCCAGTTATAATGGAATCTTAGAAGACAAGATGATATATAGAACACCAAACCCTCAATAATATACTTGTTGTCCACCGTGAACTTTAAATATTAAGATCAAAATCTGAAACATAATCTGTACCCAAGCAGGCAACCAGTGCAGAGTATAACCGCAGGTAGGCAGAATCCTCTTTGTTGACACCATAGGCAGTTGTTTTACCTGAGGCTGCCCTAGCTACAGGCAGTTGACCAGTCCTTTTGAAAGCTCATAGTAAAGGTTCGTTGATAGAGTTGAACATTGGAGTACCAAAGGCACATATTAGAATTGTCAAGTACTCATGTGGTTAGAGAGAAAGAAAGCTAAAGTCTTTTGATGTTCTTAGGGAAAGAATAAACTAGCCTTGACCACTTCTGACCTAGCACCATCTAACAGCAGTCGCTCTTCAAGGATGCCTCAGTTTTGAACATTGTGAGGCTTCTGAAGAGACTACTTATCTGAAATAGGAAGATGTAAGGAAACTCTCTGAGTCTCCTCACGTTTCTTGCCCAATTTGCTCAGCGTAATTTCAATCTTGTTGGGATTCAGTCTCTGCTAATTTAGTGCCATCTTGTCATTAATTTCGCTAAGGAAATTTCTTAAATGAAATCCCCTAAGTGTCTGGAGAAAGTATCACATGTAGCTTGGTATTAGGAGTAATCACCTACTTCCTACACACTTTTCAAAGTGGTAGCAGATAGAATTAAAGAGTACTAGAGTTATTACAAATCTCATGGGAACACAACACAAGATTTCAGGGGTGCTGGAACAATTTTTATAGTGGGGGTGCTGTGAGCCATTGAACCAAACTGTAAATCCCAAATATAATGGAAACCACTTCACATCAGGGGGTGCTACGGCACCCCCTCTGTAGCTTTAGTTCCAGCACCTATGATTGATGTTGATGATATTGACTAGAATCCCTTATCAGGTAGCACCGGAAACATGTAAACGTTCCCAGTCATACTTGAAAATGCAATAGAATCTATTGACAGTATCAAATGATTCTGAGAGCCATAATAATACCAACAAAGTCAGGTCTTTTCCATCGTGTTATTTGTGACTGACAAAGGCTATCTCAGCATCATATTTCAGTTCCCTGGCTGAAAACAGACAAGAAGTTAACAAACTTTTCTGTCCAGGTGCTTTTATAGCTGTTTTGCCACCACTTTCTAGACCTAGAAAATCAAGTACTGGTATAAAAATACCTAATAGTCAGGTCTAGCAAAGTTCAACAAACTTTCTCCATCTTCTTAAAAAAATTATATGCCAATCAAAACATCTCATGTTACAAAAGGAATTTTGCCAAACAAGGATGTAAGCCACAAGTTTTTGCAGGGGAACAGAATACCAGTTTCTACATATTGCACTGGAAAGTTCTGACTCTGAAACAAAGTAAACCCCTCACCAATGCAATGTATTTAATAGGGAAGTTCTGCTTGCATCATTTTGCATGTCTAAAATCAGATCTATGGAAATAATTACACAGAAATTGATCAGATTTTGTAGTTGATGTAATCTCCAGTAGCAACTGAGAGTATGGGTAGGACTGGCCACAACCTTGAAGATAACTCCAAGACAATTTACTAAAGATGCTTTCTGCCCTGAATAATATCTGAATCACACTTTTGTAATTCTTAATCCCTTTTGAAATGGAATTCAGTATGGATGCAGTCTCCAGTTAAATGCTGCTCTTCCCAGTCAGCAGAAACAACCCTGCATTCTACCAGGGACTCACATAAACCATACTGTTCACTACTTGTTTCAACCACAATCATTGTATCCTATACCACTTTTCTCTGCATCAATGCCATGGGACTCAGACTTCGCTTTCTGCCCCATACCTTCTTTACTCAGGTGGTCAGATATTACCATTCCTTGCAGTCCTGTGAACACCAGCTCTTCGATATCCAATTACTTGCTCCCTTAGCAGTCACCACTGTAACCTAGAGTCAGGTGTCCACTCCCCGCTAAGAGGTTTCTCCTGTATGCCACTGTATGCAATGGTGCTCTTATAAGCTGCTGAGCTCATAAGAGGTCAGATGATCAAGTATAGAATATCCCTTCAATATTTTTCAAATGTTCCTTAAATATCTGGTTATTTAAAGCTAATGACAGTGTGATAGACCCTGGCCAGTTGGGTACAGCAGAATAGTCGAAGACAGATATACTGGCCACTGGATAAGCAGTTTTCTTTTCCCTGAGTAACCAGAGCAGGGGCTGTGCTAGAATAATCAGGAACCTGCTAGAACCAATTAAGACAGGCAAGCTAATTAAGACACCTGGAGCCAATTAAGAACATACTAGAATCAATTACAGCAAGCAGACTAATCAGGACACATGGTTTAAAAAGGATGTCCCACCAGTTAGTGGAGGGTGTGCAAGGAGCAGGGAGTGAGAAGGCATGCTGCTGGAGGACTGAGTACAAATGTGAGGAGGCTTCAGGAGGAAGATCCTGCAGTGAGGATGAAGTTGCTGGGGAGAGGCAATGGGGAAATAGTCCAGGGAGTTGTAGCTGTCACGCAGCTGATACAGGAGACATTGTAGACAGCTGCTGTCCACAGCGCCTGAGGCTGGAACCAGTGTAGAGGGCGGGCGCGGATTCCCGCCACCCCTCCAACTCCTGATCGGACACAGCAACACCAGAAGGGAAGGTCTAATTTGGAAAGGGATCTGACCTGTCCCCAACCCACTAGGTGCAACAGAGACTGCGGAGATTGTTCTCCATTTCCCTCATGCTGGCCAATGACGAGTTCATCTGGGTGAATGGCAGTTTTGAGCCTCTAACAGAAGCGGACAAACTAGGGTGACCAAATGTCCCGTTTTTATAGGGACAGTCCCAATATGTAGGACTTTTTCTTATATACGTATCTATTACCCCCACCCCCATCACAATTTTTCACACTTGCTATCTGGTCACCCTAGGTCAAACTGAGGGTCTGCCGTGAACCTCTGAGGTGAGCAAATCTGCCAAAAAGTGCAGGACCCACTAAGTCAGAGAAGGAGCTTTGTCACAATAGTTTTATCCCAATATCTACAGAATTGCCTATATTTTCCTGTACCTAGCGGTGGGAATGCTACAAGTTATTTAGATGGATAATGCATTTGGGAAATAACATTACAGTTTGTAACTTTCTGAAAATGTAACTCACAAGGTAAACCAAAAGCAAATAAAATATCAAGATAAAGGTGAAAAAATCTTTCATGGCACAAAGGCCATAGTTATCACTTCACAAATGTTTTAATGTAGAGTTGACACAGTATTCAGTGTCATTCAGCTGAAAAGCATCTTTGTTCCATATATATTTAAATTACCAAATGTCATTAGAAGTTAGAATGCACACTAAATATTTATATGCTTCCCAGTGGTATGTTTATAAATCCACTTACTCTTGTTTAAAGGAGTAGATAGAAAAGTTAAAACAATACACTTTTGGTCTATTAAGTACAAAATGTAAGGAGAAATATAATGAACTTTCTTAAATGAATAAACCAGTTAAGTTCACACTTTCACTGCTTGAAAAGAGTAAAGTTGTCATGTTATGCATTAATTTAACATTTTTATCTTCTGAACATCAGCCCAAAACTTGGATTGCAAAGTAGTGAAGACCAATTATAAAACTTTAAATATCTTGCGCAATGTAATTACTCATATCCTAAATTGCTTTGGTAATGAGCACGAACCAAAACATAATGCACATTTTTCAATTTTTTGCATAACTATAAATAGAAATGCTTGTGTGCATGTATTTATTTTTTGTGTATATGTAAATATAAGATGTACAATTTTAGATTCTTGAATAACACAACTTCATTAACTACATAAAGAAATGTTTATCTAAATTTTGGGACTCTTCTAACCAGCACTTACTTAGTGTTATTTCAGTCTGTGATTGAAATATCTGCAACAATAATTTTTATATGGACAGTTTGACTTGAAATACAAATATAATATAACTATTTTAATTTATGAATCCACATCCATTTAGTATAAAACACTTAAAAACAGTACTGAATTGGTTGTGCAGCTTCAAGAATATTACCTAAAGTGTAAAGGAAAGCAATCCTAGATAAATCCAACAAATAATAATGAGTGCAAGAGAGAAAGGATGTTCATTTGCCAAAAGATAAATGAATAATTAACTCTTTGTACCAAGCAATAATTATTAAACTGAACATTATCTTAATGCCAAAAACAGTACAATTGTAATTCTTTGACATAAAGCTCAGAAACAAAATGTTAATCTGAAATGAACAGTTTAAATATGGAATTATGATATACTTGGCTTTCTGTAGTATAGTTGTCAAGCTTGGGCAGTTCGTTGGTCAATAGTGACATTCTATGTGTCAGTGAACAGAGTCTCTTGATACCGTAACCTGCAGTTCACACATTACTGAAGCTCCAACTGTCGAACATTCAAGTCCCTTGGTATTATTGCAGTTTCCAGACTCTCCTGACTGGCTCATGTTTCATTCTTTGGCAATTTGCCCTAATGATATCCCTCAGGAGCTTTCAGACCCTCTTTTTTTCCATATTTAATCGTATTATATTAATCTGAGTGATGAGCAAACTGTGCTGCACAAATTGTAATTGTCTGTGTTTTCTGCCAAGATGCTCTTATAATTATTTTTTCCATTTTTATTATAAAAATGTATATGCAAAATTGTTCTATAATTTTTATAAACAAGTATAACTGTCCAAGATACCCAGGATGCTAAAACTTTAATTGCTGCTTTGTTCCATGAAGAGATTTCCCCTATAAAATCCATAACATTTCAGCACTGTACTAGTAGGATCCACATTTTTTTAGCTCTTACATTTGCTACAGTAGAAATGCATGCTTAATAAAGACCAGTACTAATTAAGTCAATATTGGATAGTCACTTTATCGATGACCTAATAAGACATTATAACCATCTTTTGTCTTCTTCCAAAAACAAGGTGGCTTCTAAACCTCCTTCTGTCTGTGCTATTATCATAGATCACATATGATTATCTGTGGCAAATCAAGTACCAGGGAAGGCAATTGTAGCACCAGTAGTGGAACTACAAAGATAAGATATTGAGTCCTATTATATGCCTGGGTTTCTGAAATCCTATGCATAAAAATGGTGTGCCCCCCCCCCCTTTGTTTTACTCCATCTGAGAACTTCAGATCAGTAGGATTGTGTTCATGGTGCCTCATGTGCTACCTCTGTTTGGAAACAGTGTTGATATTTTCTCATTTTGTGCAATTTCCCACCTATTTTATGAATAAAATCAACCAGATTCAGTCCAGTTTATATATCTTCATGGTAGGAGGCCCCTGTATGGAAGAGCAAATGCAAAGTAATTATTGTTTGTTTCAAATGGTTTTATTCACAATAGTGTGTAGCGGTAGGTCCTCCAGGTAAGGATCTGTGGCATATAGCCCACAAGATAGCACCGTGTGAATGGTAAAACAAACTGGGCGGCTGGGACCAATATTAGTGGAAACTAACATCTCATTACAGGAGACAAAGGTGCTAGCTTCCCTCATACAAGAAGTTTTTCACTTACTGGTCAGGGAACTATCTCTTGTCAACTTCTGTCCTGTCTCTCACCATGAGTTTTTTGGAAGGGGTTATTTGAAAAGGTGATAAAGTATCCTGGTTTACTGGACTCTTTTTTTCAAAAGGTGTTTAGAGATGAAGATAGAGAAAGACCAAGGAGAATTTAGTTCAGCCCTTAGGAATAGTTACTTATCTTCCTTCTCAGATGAATGAAATGTTGTGCAAGTTCACTTGTGTCCCAGATGTTCACAATGATGATACCCAATCTGTCTTCTACCTTTGACACTGTTGATCATGATGTTGTGTTGAGTTACAGGAGTAGAGGAAGCTTCTCTTTTGTGGCGCTCTGGTCTTTTATCCAAGATTACCAAGAGTGATTTGCAGAAAATTGCATCATTTTCCCAAAGACAAAGTCTATTTGCTAAGATTTTTGTGGAAGGCTGAGGGTTTGGGTATTTGTCTCTTTAAATTATTGGATGGGAAACTATTTCAGTTTTGGGGCATGTGGCAGGCTCATTATGCTTTTGGGTGACTCCTTTGTATGGCCTATTAATGGGGATTTTAAAAAAATAAAAATAAAGAAATTGTAGGATTAATTTCTGATATTACTCTGATGTATCTGAGTTTGTTGACTTTTCAGGCATGATGCAAGTACATCTGTTAGCTCAGGTTTTTTCTTTTTCTTTTTGAGGGAGTATGGCTGAGGAGGGATAACTATTAGGGCATCCTTTTCAAATTGTCAATTCATCATTTTATAAATGTTTGTACACTTGAATTCTTTAAATCCAGATTTGAGGATGTTAGTAGCCCAGCCAGAGGTTAAGGGCCCACGTAGGTGAGGTTCTGTGGCCTGCAATGTGCAGGAGATCATATTAGATGATCATGATGGTTCCTTCTGGCCTAAGAGTCCATGAGTCTGTGTCCAGAGGTTATGATGATCTCTAATTCTTTGGTCTAACATTGGTTGTTGTGTTTAGTGTGTGGGTGCTGGGGGATGTTGATGTGCTGTGATATACAGGAGGCCAGACTAAATGATCTTGTGTTTTAGCCTGAAACGCTGACATCTTAACAATTGAAAATAATATGAACAGTGCTACATTTAAACATTTACTTTTTTCATGCTATTGAGACTTTAAAAATATAAACATTTCCATTTAAATGTTTTACTTTATTGTGTAATTTTTTTGTTGTTGTCAATTCTGTGTATATATTTTTATTTTCAGTTAACTGCTTGTGTTCATGGGTCAGCGGCATTGTTATATCCAATGTATTGGCAACACATATACATCCCAGTGCTTCCTCCACACCTTCTGGACTACTGCTGGTAAGATAGTTGATATATTGTTTTTAATTCTGAGATACTTAGCCATAATAATGCCTAGGTTTGTTAATCTAAGTTACTCATGAAAACATTAATAAATTGTATGAATGAATACACTAATAATGATACATGTCCCAAGTGAGGAAGGCACTTAAACTGGAAAAAAGATGAACTTAACATGTGGTCAAGTGTTTTCCTATATTGTGACTTTAAACTCACCATCTGGACCCTGTCCAGTTCCAGCCCCAAAGAGCTTACAGTCTGCTTTTGGGTATCCCAAAATCTTTGGGAAGGATTTTTTTTTTTGTCAACAAATACTGCTGTTAAAGAATTGTGCCAAACTGCAATGTGCTGATCACATGGCATATTTCATATTCTTGGCAAGTTTGAATTGAAAGTTTTGCCTTTGGTCTCTACTGCCACTTCTCACAATCATTCAAGAGAAAATGGCTGCAGTTATACATATTTGGTGGCCATGAATTATTAGTACCATCAGGGTATTTTCAGAAGTAATTTACTGTTCAAAAAGGCTGGGGCATTGAGACCTAGGAATACCAATAATGTATTATTTGTTTATTTTTATTACCATAGTTCTTAGTGATGCAACTGAAACAGAGGTTCCATTGGGCATACACATAGCAAGAGGTCCCTGCCAGAAGGAGCATGTAATTTAAATTGACAATTCAGAAAAGAATGGGAGAAAGAATTATTATGCCCATTATACAGATAGGGAACTGCAGCTTAAAGATGTAGAGTAACTTGTTCAGGTTCAGACAGGAAGTGTGTGATAGAGCCAGGAATAGAGCCCAATTCTCCTGAGTGCCTTAACAACATATGCCTTCTTTCCTGTCTTTAGTTAATGTTTCCTGTATCCCCCACATTTAAAATAATGTTTACGTGTTTGATAGGTTGCTGGATTTTCTGTAGAATTTATGAGTATGGGTGTTTGTTTCATTGACTTTTGTTACATCAGTACCTTCTTGATTTCTAAGGAAGTTCTAAATATATTTGCTCAAGACCTCTTGATTGGTGTATTCTTAAGCAGATGGTTGAACTTTGTGGATTGTTTTTTCTCTCCATGGTAGTATCTTTACTTTATTAGTAAATTATCTTTTCTCTTTTTTTCTTTCTTTCAAAGCATACCCAAGCCTTTCATTTCAAATGATACATTCCTTTTGGAGAAATTCATTCCCATTTGCTTTCTCTCCAGCCTTTGAGAAAATGCATCAAGACAGGGGTATAGTTTGGACACGGTTCTTTTAGTTTTTGTGTCACTTGAACTTAGCATCAGAACTTCTGACTCTTCTTCAATATCATCCATCTTTGCTCTTCCCAGAAAGAAGGCAGATTTCTGCACGTGAATTCACCCTTTTCTTTACCTTGTACCCTATGATATTTATGTTGTACCACAGGGCTTTTAGTTCTCACTACTAAGCTGTGAATAGTGCATCCAGACATTCTAGTGACAGGTCCTGTACACAGTTGATTATCATGTCAGTAGTTGAGATTCTGGGTCTTAATGGCATGGTCCAAACATTTGATTCACTCACTAAAGAAGAAAGAGGTTTTTAAATTTGTAAGACTTGTTTTTATCTTCTTTTTATTTTTCCTTAGCACTGTAAAGGAAAACAAGTTTATAAAGTATTCAAGTTGTAACATAAAAATCACAAAAACAACCATATGATAGGGGAAATTTCCACAGCAATTATAATCCAACCTTTTTTTGCTCAGCTTGTGGCATATATATGTTTCTCTGTATGAATGCTTCTAATACAGGGCTGTGTTCATTTAGACAGAAATATTACAGTAAGGGCTACGTAAAATACTTCTCCTTTCCCAGGTACTTGGCTCCTACTAGCAAAGTAAATATTTTCCCCATAGGCATATGACATGACCGAGTTTTGAGGAACACTAGTTTGATGTAGGACCATACCATATGATTTCAGGGCCTAATGTAATTACAGCAATCTATGGGTGCAGCCACAATTCAGAACGAGTAAAATGACCTTCAGAGGCTTTCTTGTGCATTGTTATTATGTTGCAATTGTCTTGACATAAACATTTTATTTTTACAGTATTGTCATTGTTTCCTTTTGGCTTGATATGTCATTTCATAACTATAGATTGCTCCCATATTATTTCACTTGGACTTCATTATGATGCCTCCCATAGACTTAGTCACATAGTCACAGCATCAGTGTAACATGAAACTCAATTCAAGAATCGGAGGTATTAGCAGCTTGCCACAAAACTTGTTTGTGCCAGAGTTTGGCTCTTTTAAAATTATAGTTAAAAAAACCCCAAAATAACAAAGATGATTTAGTCTACTTAAATGATGTAGGCCTCAATCTTACAAACACTTACACTTGTGAGTAACCCCATCATACCCAATAGAAATCATACAATATATGGTTGGAAGGAAATTCAAGAGATCATCTACTCCAGCATCCTGTGCTGAGGCAGGACCAAGAATGCCTAGATCATCCTTTTGTCCAAACTGTTCCTAAAAACCTCCACAACCTCCATGGAAGCCTATTCCAGTACTTAACTTATCGTTATAGTACAAAGAAATCTTTTTTCTAATTCTAACCTAAATCTCCCTTCCGGCTGATTAAGTCTATTACTACTTGTCCCATCCTGAATGGGCATGGAAAACAATTGATCACATTCCTCTTTATAACAGCCCTTAACATGTTTGAGGACTCTTATGAAATTCCCCCTCCCCTCCAGTCTTCCTTTCTTAACATATCCCGTTTTTTTTTTTTAAACATTTTCTCATAATCATGTTTTTATTCCAGCTAAGGCCTGACCAGTGACGTGAAGAGCAGGACAGTTACCTTACAGGTCTTACATACGACATGCCTATTAATAAACCCCAAATGATGTTAGTCTGTTCACAACTGCATCCCGCTATAACCCCCAGAGCCTTTTCAGTGTTATACTACCAATTTTCCCCCATTTTGTAGTTAGTTATTTGATTTTACTTTCCTGACTGTATTACTTTGCATACTTTATTGAATTTCATCTTGTTGATTTCTCATCAATTCTCTAATTCATCAACGCAGTTTGGATTCTAATCCTGTTCTCCAGAGTGCTTGCAAACTCTCTCGACTTGGTGTCCTCCACTAATTTTAAAAGAATGCTTTCCACTCTGTTACCAAGTCATGAATGCAAATATCAAATAGTACTGGACCTAGGACAGACCCCTACAAGTCCCCACTAGATATGTCTTCCCAGTTTCACAGCGAACTGATAACTACTCTGAGTACAGTCTTTCAACCACTTTTGCACCTTTTCATAGTAATTTAATTTTTAGACCATATTTCCCTAGGTTGTTGTGAGACTAATATGGGGCCATGTCAAAAATCTAATATCAAGATATATCACATCTACAACTTCCCCCTAACTACTACACCGGTAACCTTCTCAAAAAAGGAAATTAGTTGGTTTGGCATGATTTGTTGTTGACAAATCTATGTTGACTATTATCTACAAGCCAGTTATCAATTAGGTGCTTACAAATTGATTGTTTAATCATTTAATAGATTCCAAGGCAGAAGGGACCACTGTGACCATCCAATCTGACCTTATTTACAGTACAGACCTTAGAACTCCCCCAAAATAATTCCTACAGCATATCTTTTAGAAATCATCCAGTCTTGATTTAAAAATTGTCTGTGGTGGAGCATCATTACCCCTCCACCCCTAGGGTAAATTGTTCCAATGGTTAATTACCCTCACTGTCAAAAATGCATGCTTTTTTCGGTCTGAATTTGTCTAGCTTTGACTTCCAGTCTTGGGATCATCTTTTATCTTTTTCTCCTAGACTGAAGAGCTCATTATTAAATGTTTTTCCCCATGTAGGTACTTAGAATGTAATCAAGTCACCCCTTTGTTAAGCTAAATAGATTGAACTCTTTGCATCTATGAGTATAAGACGTGTTTTCTAACTCTTTAATCATTTTCATGGCTCTTTTCTAAATCTGCTCCAATTTATCCATATCCTTGATTTTATGGATTTATCCATATCCTTGATTTTATGGATAAATCTGCTCCAATGTATCCATATCCTTGATTTGTGTATACCAGAACTGGATGCATTTTTTTGGCAATGGTTACACCAGTGCCAAACACAGAGGTAAAATAACATCTCTGTTCCTACTCAACATGTCCTGCTTATGCATCCCAGGATCGTAATAGCTCTTTTGGCCAGATCATCACAATGGGAGCTCACGTGCTGCTGAATTCCCACCACAATCCCCAAATCTTTTTCAGTCACTGCTTCCCAGGTTAGAGCTCCCCATTTTCTAAACATGATCTACATTCTTCGTTCCTAGATACATACATTTATATTTAGCTGTATTTAAATGCATATTGTTTGCTTATGCCCATTTTACTACATGATCCATCCAGACCACTCTGAATAAGTGACATGTTCTCTTCATTATTTACCACTCCCCCAATGTTTGTATCATCTGAAAACTTTATTAATTATGATAGTTCTTCTTATGATATGTTGTCTTCCAGGTCATTGATAAAATGATAAATAGCGTAGGCCCAAGAACCTAGTCTTGTTGCACCTCATTAGAAAAAAACCTGCTTAATGAGGATTCAGTTAGCCAGTTTTAATCCATTTAGGGTATGTCTTCACTACCCACTGGATCGGCATCTAGCAATCGATCTTATGGCGATCGATTTATCATGTCTCGTTAAGACCCAATAAATCGATTGCCAGCGGCGCCCCCATAAAGAGTGCTTGTTAATGCCAGAGGTTGCTGAATCTTTATACCTGTCTTAAGCCTTTATCATCTACTTAACCTTTTAGCACTCTAAGCATGAGACTTAAGAATAAAATAAACAATGCTTTTAAAATATGGAACTAATAGAATGTTTGCAAATCATTATATTCATTTTGCTTCTATGTTGTTTGATGTCTGCTTTTGCATATTCACACTCAGTCATCCTTCTGTTTTACCTGTTTGCTATGTAAACTCTGCTGGGTAGGAACTGTGTCTGCTCTGTACTGTGCCTAGAACAGTGGGGATCCAGTCTCATTTGGGTCTGTAGGCACTATGTTAGTATAGCTATTACCACAACTAGCCACCGCTGCCAAGGAGTAGGGAGATCTGTGGTACTACTTTTATGGTTTCTGAAGGCTCTGGTGATACTGCCACTTTCTGCAGTTTCATTTCAAAACACCTAGAAACAAATACTCCCTGGAAACAGTGTTGACCATCATGGGTGGAGGGAGCGGACAACAGAACTAGGTTCTCCATCATAGCATGACAGTCCTTTATGAGTTGGTAAATGTGGCAGGCTGGTCAGTCTGAAATATCACTGCTGTTTCCCATACCTTGACCCCTGCAAAGTTGCTGGGCTACTGTTTCCCTTTATCCTTCCTCTCACACCTGACAAACCAGCTGGAGGGCTGACCTGAATTAGGAAAAATAGAAGAAATTTATACAAACAGACTACACAATGTAATAATAAAAGTCTGACTTAGATTATTAGAACAATCAGCATTATGCCATAATGCTGCTGTTAATTTAGCTTTAAATCAGGGCGGTCTTAGAAAATGTGGGGAATTTACAACATATCAGTGAGGGATGTGCTAAGCACAGAGTTATTCAGCCATAACTTTGAACTTCGTTTTTATTGGCTAAAATTAGGTTTTAATATTATATGACTTTTTCATGTCAGTGAACATACTACAATCACATTTGGTTTATTTACTCATTGGTGAAAGTTTATGTTCAAAAGTGATATATGCTTATTTATTTCAACTTAAAAACTTGTCATATTGTCCTCAGGCTATGGTCCAGGTAACATTTGGACCCAAACTCTGCAATAGTGGTTAAGGAGAATTTATGTTTTGTGTGCAATAATTCTGATTTTTATCAGTATTGCATTGTAATCTGAGGTTTTTTCATGATATTCTTAAGAAGGCTTTGATAGCTCCATGACTAGGATAGGCCTCCCCCGGTGCGAATAATTCTAGTTGTCACATATCATCAATGGCAAAGAATGCTGGAAAGCACATTTGGAAGAATATTTGACAGAATGTTATCTTGGTGAAAAAATTCACAATCTTAAACTTTATTATTTGGTTATGTGGAAAATGTGGTTCTTTGATGTACATGCTTAGCTTGTTTTATTTTTATTCAAATGTTCTCTAATGATCACCCTGTACCATGTATCTAGGTTAACGTGCTATTATGCTGTACACCTTTGGTAGTTACCTCGTTGTTCAGTGTTTACATGCTGGTTCTTGGATCTCTTTCCCCCCCCCCCCCATTTATAGTTGTTTTCTTACAGATATGGGTATTATCAGTGTAGCTAACTCTAATTAATTTATCCACAGCATTAGTTTTGTCAATATTTTCCCCCGATATCAAGCATTGGCTGTAGTCGTATGGAAATTAAATTCAAGTAAAATGATGTTGTTAATTAGTACCATGGGTCCTATGCACGCTTTAAAATTTAGGGGTGGGGAACCTTTTTTGTGCCAAGGGCCATTTGGACATTTATAATGTCCTTTGTGGGCCGCTCCCCCCACCCCCCGTGGGCCGCTCCCCCCCTCCCCCCCGAGGAGTGCTTAGCCCTGCACTGCTTTGGGGTTTCCCCCATTGCCCCCTTGCCAGCCAGGGTCCTGCCGCCTGCCCCAGTCAGCTCCCGCTATCAGCCTGGGTGTAGGGGGTGATGTTGCTTTACCCCCGCCCAGCCTCCCATCTAACTGCTTTTCTTCCCCCACCCCTGCCTGGCCCGGCCCACCCCACCGAAGCTAACCTCCTCCCCCCTCCCAACCCAGCCTCCTGCCCCCCATGCCTGACCCACCCAACCCAGCCTCCTTACCTCCTGCACCCACACCTCGCCCACCCCGGCCTCCCCCCCCACACACCCCATTGACCATCAGCTCCCCGCAGCGCCGGCGGCCCCCCCAGGTTCGAGCCGCCCCCGCCTGGCCGAGCCAGCGCGGAGCCATGCCCGCCTGCCGGCCGGAGCGCAGAGCCACCCCCACGCGTCTCTGCCCGGGGGCTCCCCGAGGTGCTTCCGGCCTCTTCGCCGAGCGCGGAGCCGCCCCGGGCCGCCGGGGGGGGGGGGGGCGGCTCCACGTTCGGCGAAGGGGCCGGGAAGCGCCTGGGGGAGCCGCGAGCCAGGGACGCGCGGGGGCCGGACGGAAGGCTTTGGCAGGCCGTATAAGGCCCGCGGGCCGGAGGTTCCCCACCCCTGCTTTAAATGATGCTCCTTTCTCTTAATTCCCAATGATAATATTGATTTAACTTTTTCTTTGAGCATGAAGTCTTAGTATGCACCTAATCTTTATTTTGATAATCAGATTACTTGTGAGACCGAGTAAGCTACTGGATAGAAATGTATAGAAATGGTAATGAATGCTTTTATCATCTCAACTTGACTACAATATCTTACTGTATACATACTCTCAGAGGTATAAATCTGGTGACTTCACCTGAATTGGAATTCATCATTCTACTTTGGGTGGTTGTTGGACAGCATATAGTTTCTTGTCTTAGTTCACCATTGAAATGACAGACTTATGATATGGAATGAGAGACTTACAATATGGAGTTCAGCATTATACAACTTTAAAACTCCCAGTAACAAAGATAGGTATTAGGATCTGGGCTAATGTAAAGGGCATACGATCTGGATTGTAGCCAAAAATCATAGAGAACCCAAACTGGCATCATGTCTTTATGCTATTTGTGTTACAGTATGGTGATGTAATCATTCCCATTACATTAGCCAAGAACACACTCTCCAGAATGGCAGATAAAATAAATGTATATATGGAGATATAGCTGTCTCATAGAACTGGAAAGACCTTGAAAGGTCATCAAGTCCAGTCCCCTGCCTACGCTAGCAGGACCAAGTACTGTCCCCTGACAGATTTTTTGCCCCAGATCCCTAAATGGCCCCCTCAAGGATTGAACTTAAACCCAGGGTTTAGCAGGCCAATGCTCAAACCACTGAGCTATCTCTGCCCCCCAAACGTCTTCTTAAATCAGCTTTCCTCATGCAATTCTCACTTCGGAGCCAAACTTATGGAAAATGGGCTCCTCCAGTTTAACACTACAGCTATGTCTGCTGAACCTGAACTTGCAGTACTCAGGTTAAGTTCAAGACAAGTCAAAGAGATCTTATTCAGGCTGGCTAGAATGTATGCCCAGGCAAACTGCTCAGCCAGCCTTACACATCTGATTTTATCTGTCTTAATTCCCATAGTTGGGTACAGTGTCTTGAGTTCTACAGAGTCCGCTTCTGCTGAAGATTTAAAAACAGATAAATTCCTTTGCTTAATTTAGACTAAAGATGTTTATGCTCAGTACTGTTTTAAATTATGAAAATGCTTTGTGTAGAGCTTTTCTATATTTATTTATCATATTAAGATGAAGCTAGTGGTGGTTTGTAGTTGAAGAAAAAATGATTTTTTTTTCATTCTATTTCAGTGCACCGATGCCGTATCTAATTGGAGTCCACTTAAGCTTAATAGAAGTGAGTAATTTTCAAACTAACCTTTATATTTCATATATGTGTGTGAGAATGGAAAAGATTACAGGGGGCATTATCTTTTTTCCTCCTGGAAAAAGGATTGGTGAGCATTTTGTCAGTTGATTTAATACATATTATAGTATCAGAGGGGTAGCTGTGTTAGTCTGGATCTGTAAAAGCGACAAAGTCTTGTAGCACCTTATAGACCGCCCACGAAAGCTTATGTTCCAAAATATCAGGCAAAGACCCACTTTGTCAGATGAATGTCGAAGTGGGTCTTTACCCACGAAAGCTTATGTTCCAAAACATCTGGTAGTCTATAAGATATATATTATAGAGAATAATTGCTCTATAGCAATTGCTCTATATAATGAAGTTGCTTAGACAATGATTACCAGTTTAATTAGCATAATGAAATGACTAACTTCAAACACTGGAAACACCATGAAAGTAGAAATGTCCTTGGTAAAAGTTGTGTGTTTCAAAAGTGCTATATGGATATTCAGGGCTTGCATTATGTGCTTTTGCTAACACTTAGTTTTCTTTGTATGAATTTTCTTGTGCGTTATGTTAGGTGTGTTTGACCTCCTGTGTAAAACAGTGTACCTGCTTCACTAGTCTTTAGTGGAAAGTCAACTTAATTAACATTGATATGTCTACACTGCCATAAAACACCCACAGCTGACTCAGGCTTGCGGGTCTTGGGCTGCAGAGCTATACATTTGCAGTGTAGACATTCTGGTCGTATTCTGGGCTCTGGGGCCCTCCCCTCTCATGGAGTCTCTGCCCATGATTCTGGGCTCCAGCTCAAACCTGAATATCTATGCTGCAATTATATAGCCCTCCAAGCC
Source organism: Sternotherus odoratus (assembly GCA_032164245.1). Lineage (NCBI taxonomy): Eukaryota > Metazoa > Chordata > Testudines > Kinosternidae > Sternotherus > Sternotherus odoratus. The sequence goes on along the minus strand of JAVMKO010000008.1, from coordinate 55,027,182 downwards.
CAAGTCAGATCACATAGGCCAGCCACAGATATTTTGTTGCAGTTTTGTTGCATATTGTTGCATAATAATGGAATTTGTGAAAATAAAGAATAAAGAGGCAGATTCATGTCCTAAAGTATTTAGTAATAGGGCCACATGCTAGCTTGTGTACATTTAGAAAAATGAACAACAGGCAAATCTCTGGTTTCATACACTATCTGTAAGTGTAGTTAATTGGGGCAGAAGATGTTGGAAAACCTAAGTTGTACTGTTTTACCAACAAGATCAGCTGTTTAAGGAAAGCAGTGTCAGGAGGCAGTGGGGAGGGTAGACACTTAGGGCATGTCTTCACTACCACTTTAATTCGACCTTAACGACGTTAGGTCGAATTAAACGTGTACCTGTCTTCACATACATGGCCTTAAAGTCGATTTAAAGGGCCCTCAAAATCGAATTTGTAACTCCTGCCTGACGAGAGAAGTAAGGCTAAGGGTATGTCTTCACTACAGCATTAGTTCGATTTCCTTTATGTCGATCTTGTGAACGCGACGGCATACAGTCGATGTTGTCTGTCTTCACTACGCACAGCTAAGCACAGCAAGTCGACAGTGTCTGTCTGCAAAACTTTTGCAGGCGTCGACATGACATGCGTTGCACTCTGGGTACCTATCCCACAGTTCCCTGATCCCCCAGCAGGCACCATTTCGAGTGCAGCATTGTGGGTAGGCATTTCCAAATTTCGCGCCCTTTTTCCGCGCCGCCCACCCCCATTACAAGCGGTGCCCTGTGGGTAGGCATCCCATAATTCGCGCCCTTTCTCCGCCGAACTAACGCCATAGCATTGCAAGCATGGAGCCCGCTGACACCACGGCTGCAGTAATGGCTGTTGTGAGGACCTCGATCACGGTTGCTGAGTTCCTGCTGCACCGTCTGCAGAGGAGGAATGCGATCCGGGGAGAACCGCGCTTTCTGGAACCCGATGACAGTGAGGAGGAGATGGACGAGGACAGCGGGGACGACAGGGACACGGACGTGCACAGCGGGGACGACAGGGACACTGACGTGCACAGCGGGGACGACAGGGACACTGCCGTTTTTGCAAGTAGGGCGACTGACAATCTGTCAAAAATGGTGGCAATGGGGCAGGCTCATGCCATCGAACGCCAATTCTGGGCCAGGGAAACAAGCACAGACTGGTGGGACCGCATAGTGCTGCGGGTCTGGGATGACTCCCAGTGGCTCAGAAACTTCCGCATGCGAAAGGGCACCTTCATGGAACTTTGTGACTTGCTGTCCCCGGCCCTCCAGCGCAGGAATACCAAAATGAGAGCGGCCCTTACAGTGGAGAAGCGAGTGGCGATAGCCCTCTGGAAGCTTGCAACGCCAGACAGCTACCGGTCAGTCGCGAATCAGTTTGGGGTGGGTAGGTCTACAGTGGGCTTTGCTGTGATGCAAGTAAGCAGGGCAATCGTCGAGCGGCTGCTACACCGGGTTATAAACCTCGGAAACCTGCAAGCCACAATAGATGGCTTTGCCGCCATGGGATTCCCTAACTGTGGTGGGGCTATAGATGGGACTCATATCCCTATCCTGGCACCGGACCACGAGGCCGCCGAGTACAGAAACCGGAAGGGATATTACTCAATGGTCATGCAAGCAGTGGTTGACCACAAGGGACGTTTCACCGACCTGTACGTGGGGTGGCCGGGAAAGCTTCATGACGCTCGAGTGTTCAGGAACTCTAGGGTTTTTAGACAGCTGCAGCAAGGCACTTTCTTCCCCGACCAGAAAATTTCCGTGGGGGGGGTCGAAATGCCGATCGTGATCATTGGGGACCCAGCCTACCCCCTAATGCCCTGGCTTATGAAGCCCTACACAGGAGCCCTGGACAGGGGTCAGGAGCTGTTCAACTACAGGCTGAGCAAGTGCAGAATGGCCGTAGAATGTGCATTTGGCCGCTTGAAAGGGAGATGGCGTTCCTTACTGATACGCTCAGACATCCGCGAGAGAAATATCCCCATTGTTATTGCTGCTTGCTCTGTGCTCCACAATATCTGTGAGAGCAAGGGGGAAACGTTTATGGCGGGCTGGGAGGCAGAGGCAAATTTACTTTCTGCTACTTATGAGCAGCCACACAGCAGGGAAAGTAAAAGAGCCCACCGTGAGGCCCTGCGCCTCAGGGACGCCTTGAAAGACAGTTTTATCAGTGCCCGAGATGGCGTTTGAGAATCTGCTCCCTTGCTGTGCTGTAAGCCTGCTGCCCTTGAACCCTCTTTCCCTCCCCCCTCCCCATGCTTTCCCTCCTCCCTCCCCATGCTTGCAGAGAAAATAAAATCACTGTTTGAAAAATCATGGTTCCTTTATTGGTTACTCGGAAATACAAATACAGGGGATCACTGTCTTGGTATCCTGGAGGGATCCTGGAGTCGCAGTGGGGAGGAGCGGGCAAAGGAGGGGGGGGTGGGAAGGGTGGAGAGGAGGGGTTGGCAAGACTCAGCAGCTTTCAAAAGTTTTCCGAGAATGTCAGCCTGCTGCTGCTGCTGCTGCTTCTGCTGGCTTGTGGGGTAGAGTGGAGCGGCCCACGGAGCTTGCCCCCCCGTGTTCTCAACCCGCGTCTGGGTGGGGAAGCTATGGGAGTTGGGGAGGGGGGGAGGTGGTTACACAGGGGCTGCAGAGGTGGTCTTTGGTCATGCTGCAGCTCCACCAGAGATCGCAGCATGTCGCTCTGGTCCTCCATTATGCGGAGGAAAGCATCCATGCGTCTTTCCTCACGTTCTACCCTCTTTTGTTCAGCGGCTCTCCATTCCTGCCTCTCTCGATTCCTTGCCTCTCTCTCTCGATCCCTTGCCTCTCTCTCTCGCTTCCTTTCCTCTCTCTCTTGATCCCTTGCCTGAATCTCTCGATCCCTTGCCTGAATCTCTCGATCCCTTGCCTCTATCATTCTTTCCCTCCAGTCCGTCTGGCGGGCTGCCTCAGCACGCGAGTTCTCCACGAGTTCAGTAAACATCTCATCGCGCGTTCGCGTTTTCTTTTTACGCTTTCTTATCTGCGGTGCACGGCGTGATGAGGAGGCAGGGGGGTTGTGAGATACTTGTTGTTCATCTGTGGGCAAGTGTGGGAAAAAGAAAGTTTGAAAGTTATGAGACAGATACATTCAAGGTTAGGAGGCAGTCTCGGACTGTACACAATGGGAGTAGTATTCCATTTGCAACCTCAGTATTCAGAGGCCTGATATGATTTCTGTACAAGGTCATGTTGTACACCTAAAACTGACTGACAAGCTCTCAGAAAATTCAGAGCATCTCAGACACATATGCGTGCCTCAGCCCAAGACGGCTTCTGAAATCACCGTGCAGCCGGCCATGGTAAGTTAAAAGTGGCGCTTGCATACTGTAGAGTAACCCCGCCCCCTTCCCCCCACCGCGTGGCTGGCTCCCACTGAAACCGCAAACTGCAAAGCAAATGCCAAAAAATCTCTTGCTAAGGGCTAAGGTCTTTTTGGGGCTCTTCAGACCGCGTGCAGACGGCTCGGATTCCCTGCCAGCTAACGCTATGGGCTGGGGGGGGGGGCGGCGGTCAGCGTTCGTGGGGGGGGTGCTCGGTTCGTCGGTCCTCAGCAGAAAAGAGAACTTTGCAGCTGGGACTCTTTATCTCCCGACTAATTGCAGTCCGTATCTCAAACAGGCAACCCTGAATGACATCACTTTGCTGAGAATTTCTCGGAGAGATAGGGAGCGCATGCTCCTTGAGTCCATGCAAAGTCCTGGTCCATACGCCGCAATGCTAGCCTGCTCAATGATACCAGACAACCTACTACTTTCGTGGCGTGGGTTGGTGTCCTATCACGGGGGACCAGATAAGGCAGCTCTCCCCAGAAATCTGCTGCGCTGGATTCATCGCTACCTCCTGGAGAGCTTCATTGAAATGTCCGCGGAGGACTTATGGTCAATCCCGGAGTATATTGACAAACTCTTTGAGTAGAAATTGACCAGCAATGAAAGCACGCTAAGTCCTTAGGGCAAGTTACTCATTAATAAATGCTTCCTTTACAAAATCACGCGTCATGTAATCCCTTAAAAAAGAAACACTTACCCCCCTGGGAGGCTTGGGAGGGTACTGGCTCCAGGGTGACAAACAGCTCCTGGCTCTCTGGGTACAAGGGTTCTCCGCTAGGCTCCTGCTGCTCCGTGAGATTTTCTTCTTCATGCTCGTCCTCCTCGGAATCAGTCTCCTCCCTGACGATGATCCCATCGGTGGAGTCCACGCACACCGGCGCGATGGTGGTGGGGGCGCCCCCCATTATGGCATTTAGTTCATTGTAGAACCTGCATGTCCGTGGCGCGCCCCCTGATCGCCCGTTTGCCTCCTTGGCTTTCTGGAAAGATTGCCGCAGCTCCTTAATTTTCACGCGGCACTGTGTGGTGTCCCTGTTGTGGCCCCTTTCCAGCATGGCCTTGGAGACTCTTCCGTAGGTGTTGGCATTCCGTTTGTTGTTGCGGAGTTCCAACATCACGGATTCCTCTCCCCAGATAGCGATGAGATCCAGCACCTCACGAGTGGACCATGCTGGAGCTCTTCTCCTCTGGCTGGTCTCCAGGGTAGATGAGCTCATCATGGATTCCTGTGATGCTGAGCTCTGCATGGCGGCTAGTGCTGATTGCTCTGAATGGCGACTGATCAGTTCAGGTGAGCTGGCCACGCTGACCAAACAGGAAATGGCATTCAAATGTTCCCGGGTCTTATCTACCTGGCCAGAGCAGCGAGTTCAGAGTGCAGTGCAGAGCGGTCACAGTGGAGCAGTAGTGAGGCAGTCCAGAGCGGTCAGAATGGAGCATTGTGGGACAGCCTCTGGAGGCTATTAATGTCGGGTTCCGTCTTCACTAGCCCACGGTCGAGCTTGGAACGTCGAGATTAGCCTTATGCCACTGGTTAGGCTGGAGTGCCAAGATCGATCTTTAAGGCCCTTTACATCGACGTTAAGGGCATGTATGTGAAGACAGGTACACGTTTACTTCGACATAACGTCGTTAACATCGATTTAAAGTGGTAGTGAAGACATGCCTTAAAATCGACTTCTCTATGTCTACTGTGAGTAGTGAAGAGGCATCTGAAGTTAAGCCTCCGACCTCCGAGCAGCCCCGCGGCGCGGGGGGGGGGGGGTCCGGCGGGGGGGGGGGGGGGTCCGGCGGGGGGGGGCTGTTCAGGCGGGCGGGCGCGGGGGTCCGCGGGGCTGCTGGGGGGGGGGAGCCGGCGTGGAGCTGCTTGGGCGATCTGCTCAGCTGCTTGGTCAATTTCAGGTGAAATTGACCAGGCAGCTGAGCGGATCACCCAAGCAGCCCCTTGCCGGCTCCCCCCCCCGCCCACGGGGAGGGTTTCCGGCGGGGGGGGGGCGCTTCAGGCGGGGGGGGGGGGCGGGGCTGCTGGGGGGGGGAGCCGGCGTGGAGCTGCTTGGGCGATCCGCTCAGCTGCTTGGTCAATTTCAGGTGAAATTGACCAGGCAGCTGAGCCGATCGCCCAAGGAGCCCCGCGCTGGCTCCCCCCCCCTCGGGCGGGAGGGGGGTCCGGCGGGGGGGGCTGTTCGGCCGGAGGGGGAGGGGTCCGGCGGGGGGGGGCTGTTGAGGCGGGCGGGGGGGGGCGCGGGGCTGCTGGGGGGGGGGGGGGGGAGCCGGCGCGGGGCTGCTTAGGCGATCCGCTCAGCTGCTTGGTCAATTTCAGGTGAAATTGACCAGGCAGCTGAGCCAATCGCCCAAGGAGCCCCGTGCTGGCTCCCCCCCCCCCCCGGGCGGGCGGGGGGGGCTGTTCAGGCGGGCGAGGGGGGGTGTCCGCGGGGCTGCTTGGGAGGGGGGGGGTCTGGCACGCATTGCACTGTGGGCTACTTACCCAAAGTGCAATGCGGGCTATGTCGACCCCTGCAAAAGTTCTAGGACAGACAGTGTCGACCACTGTCGACCTGCTGTCCTGGTGGGGACACACTGATTCGATTTTTCTAAAATCGAGTTTAGAAAATCGAATTAAGAGAAATCGACCTAGTCCTGTAGTGAAGACATACCCTAACTGAGAATGGGGGCAAAGGTGATGAGAGGGGGAGCATGGGCAGTTACTGAGATTCAGTTGGAGGAATGAGGAAGATGGGGGCAATAGCCTGCTCCAAGTTGAATGGGGGAAGAGTTTTTATTTCTGGTCCTATGGCAGGTCCTTGGTTGCTGGTGCCTGTGCTTCCCCATTCCATTCCATTGGTGGCTGGTCTCCTGTGCGCTGGTGCCCCCTGCCTAGATGCTGGTGCCCTGTCTGCCACTCCATCCTGATGGCTCACACATGTGCTCTGGACCTAGTGTCTCCTCTAAGACCTTTGATGGCTCAAACACCGACCAGGCTTGGCCAGGGAGTTACATGAGGAGCCAGCTCCCACGGTTAGCTCAGGGCATAAGCTGTGTTACCCCTGTGTGGTCACTGCACACCAACCCTGGATGCTACAGCCTCTACAGCTAGTCGAGTGAAATAAAAGAGGATGAGGATAATTGTTCCAACATGCTCCCCAACAGGTGGTGGGCCTGATATCAGGCTCCATGGCAGCCAGTCCAACCCTTCCTCCAGGTTCCGCTCTTATTTCCCCCTTCCCTCCTGTGTGTACAAGGGGTTAGAAACACACCTGGGTTCTGCTCTTGCCTCTGTGAGCTATTGTGGGGTAGACACATACATCAGCCCCTACAAAATTTCCATAAATTCCATAGTGCTTCATTGACTTCTCTGTTCCATCGCTCCTGGTGATAGAAACAACTACAAGTTCACCTGATCTGATCCCTGACATTTATAGATTTCAAATAATGATGATACCTAACTTTTCTGATTTTAGTTTAAAAGAATGCTATCAGTTTAATTTGATATGTAGTTAGTGCTGAACCTGTTGACTAGTCCTTTTACAGTAAGGATTTTGAGATCATTTCCTCTCCTCTTCTTTTATATTTTATGCCATGCCCTTCCCATCTATAGTTCAACTGCTATACTCAGCACCTTCCTTTGTTTCATTAGTAAATGAATTGTAGCTGCAGCTGTCTCACCAATCGTCATGCTCTTTGGCTGGCTGGCAGACAATGCTATTCTGACATGCTGATGTAAAAGACATCAAACTGCTGTAACATTATGGTCACCCAAATCATTTTTTAGGCTCCCGTGATAGTTTATTAGGCAAATCTTCACATTTTTTCCTTATTGTAAGCTTAATTTTAAAAAAATAAAATATAAAAGGTAAACTGGATGCATGTAGTATGTTACAGATTACAGTATATTCAATTTACCTTTTATAATTTCCCTGAAATTAAATGGTGATTGTGTACTGTTTTTTAAACCCAATTTTTCCACTTTCACAATCTCCATATTTCTTAGGGCTACATAATTCATTTGTGATTGTGAAAACTTTGAAACACATACAGATAAGTTTTGGCATAAATATCATCAACCAATTGTTAAAGTTTAATGCTGTGCCCACTCATAGTTTCATCCCACATTATTTTCATACAGGGGTCAAAATAAACAAATGAAAACTCTTTGAACTGGTTAATAGTTAGCCAAACAATTTCAGCATGTAGGGTCCAATTGCACCTTCAGTTATATCTGTACAACCCCATTGCTAGCAGCAGGATTGCATAGGTGTAAACTATGGACAGAAATTGTTCAGAAAAATATCTGAATAAAATTACAGATTTTAATTTTGAGGTTCCATACAGTACATTCTGCTATTTCAAAGTATATGCAATTTTGGCACTATTGCTATTCATTGAAGAGGAAAGTACTTTTTAAAACTTCATATAATTATACCATTGATCCAAAATGTTGCCTTTTCATTTGTTTGTAAATTGTTTATAATCCTCATATAATCCTCAGTTAAGCATAGAAAATGGTGTAATTTATGTGGACAATGTATTAAAATACTAATACCCCTTGTATTTTTTCCTGACCAGAGAGTAAAAAATAGATCACTGGAGGATGTGGTTATGCTAAATGTTGACACAAATACTCTAGAAAACCCATTTAATGACCTGAACAACCTACCTAGTGAAGTGGTAAGTCTAATGGGTACTTCATGTTGTGTTTTCTTTTCTAGTAGCTTACTAATAGTGATTTTTGCCTGCTTTTGCTTACTGAAATAAAAGGAATAAGGAAAAAAAGTACCAGCTGTGGCCCCATATTTAAGATTTTCACTTTTTTTGGCAGTTGAGGAGATGTTGAATGGAACATCATATTCCTTATTGTAAAAGCAGGATCATAATTATAAAGCTAGCTGCATTCATTAGGCATTGCTGCTTTAAACGCAAGAGTCTCTTCATCTCATCTTAATCATTATATTACAAAGTAGGCATTTCTGTCTGCCTAGTGGCATGTCTTGCAAAAGAACGAGAGAATTTTTGAAGGCAAAAAGAAGAAGGGGGCCAATTATCGGCTTCTGCTTCCCTGCCACCTGCCAGCGCTTTTCCTTTTAATTAATGATCTGATGGCACTGGTCAATATAATAAGAAATGCTTGTACAGTTGGGGTCAGAAAATTCAGGCTTTGATCATCTTCAACTTTCTGAAACATTTATTTGTTTTCTCTAAATTATTTCAGTTTTATTTTAATCTCTTCTATCCTGCTGAGGGTCGCATGAATGAAAACCTACACTGTTTGTCATTTGCTTTGGCAGAGCAAAGACTGCTTACTTAGAATTCTATTTGTAAATTAAACTGCTAACCCAGTTTGTCATAAAAGACATCTGATCCTTTTGAAATGACGAAAACTGTCTTTTGTCTGTAAAGGATGATAAATTAAGTGCCAGTTCTTTCTGGACTTTGATCTTGCACAGATTTTTTTTCCCCTGCTGCTTATAATGGAACATATTCTGTATTTCATGTTAAATACTCTCAAAAATGCTTTACACTTGCCTTGCTTTTCCTTAATATAATGCTGAAAGAATACCCTTTTGATACCAATGTGTGTATTTCGAGTTAGATATTCAAGATATAATAATAGTATGCTATTTTAAATGTATGTCAACAAAAAAAATTTATAGAAAGGAGTGAAATCAAATAGTAGTGTATTTCCAAAATAGCAATCTTTTTTAAACTCTTATTTTAACCAAACTAAGGCACTACAGTGATTGATAAGCCCTATCTTTATCTCAATGATAATTTGTCTGAGCACATGTATAACAGAAAGCAAAATCCTGATGCTTGTATTAATGGTCACAGATAGTTTATTTTAATATTACATTCTTAAGTTTTTTGAGATAGCAAAGGCATAGTTTGACCAGATAAAGTGACTAATACAGCAATCTCCAAGCTGTAGAAAGAATTTGATATTGTTTATATGCTAATAAAAGAATTTGATATTGTTTATATTTAATATGATTGTGGTATATTTGCCAGTCATTTTAAATATATTGTATTTTGCATAAGTATAACAAGTTAAATCAAAAACTACCAGTCATTCATTGTTATGTAAGTAAATTTGGCTCACTTTGTATTAAGTGAAAAATGTTATTTTGTTGAGGTTAGAATGTATATGACATAAAGCATATATCCTTTGTTGCATGATAGTTAGATGTGCAGTTCAGAATTAAGCGTAATCTTCTGTTATATGCCAGTATTGTGACAGTGATTTCAAATTGTAAAAAAGAGTGCATTGAAGGAAATCTGTTTGTTTTTAAACATGCTTATCAAAATACTCTGATTAGGAAGGCTGGATTAAAATAAAATTAGTGAACACAACTCCCATACTTTCAGAGGTATGTTGTCCCCCAGGATGTGTGTGTGTAAGTCCTATTAATGTTAATAAGGGTTACCCAGGCACATAGATTGCACAATGGACTTTTTTATAAAATACAACATTCCATATACAGTATGGAACAAAACCGGGAAACTGTGTTTTTATAGATGTCTCACTTGCCAGATTTTATTGGAACATATTTTTCTGGATGAAACAAGTTTTAGTAGGTTACTTTATATTTCATTTGAGTCTCCCCATCTCTTTCTGACTTGAGCAGTGAAACCGTTTTCCTTGTGGAACTAATTTGTTAATTAAAAACACATACAAATGTGGGTAAAAAATCCTGAACAAAGGGTACAGACAGTATACAGATTTTGGCATATAAAATGACCAGGTAGAGCAAACTGTCTTTCATTTGTAAGTGAAATTACAATTACAACTGCTAATATATGGATATAAATATTTCAAGTATATTATAAACAATATAGAACAAAAATTATAGATCTATTTGAAAAGATCACAGCATATAGTTGCAGATGTAAAACATATAAATAAATAAATAAATAAAGCCCACAAATATATAGACAAGTGTAATAAACCTTTTGATTAAAAATATATATAATCAGGAATAGCAATTAAGAGTGTTAAACCAGAACAAACTGCTGAAAGTATAAAGGCAGCTTTAAGTTTACCATCCCCCTCCAAAACTGATTTCAGATAAATTAACAAGCCACCATAATAAATTTAACATTTTCAAAGGATATTCTAAAACAGTCTCTTGTGTCTAAAAGGAAATTGGATAACAGCTTTCTTAATCAATAAACCCGAAGATAATATTTTTTCAATGGTGAGGCATATATCAGATTAGCAAAGTCTAGTAATATGACTATTAAAATGTTAATATTTCTTTTATTGTGAATGGATTTCTTAAACAATATAATATGAAATCTGAAAAAAATTACTATTTGATTATATGTCTAATACATTATAATTAACTGAGATTTAAATGACCTTTTAAAATCATTCACTTTAACATTTAAATTATACTTACAGGCTAGGTAACTTTCTGTGCATGTGAACTCTATTATTTTGTCAGATTGACCAGTGGTCTTGACTGTTCAAAGGTCAGTGGTCACAGTTGTCCTGAATTACCAGTCCTTTTTTCATGTGGACCCTCTGCTGCGTTGCATGCTGTAATCTTCTTAATGGCTTCATTCCAATATTCACACATAATATTCTAGATTTATTGACTGTTAGAAATACTACCATGCCAGTAGCAGTTCCGCTATTCCTAAGGTATTTAAAATTGGAAAAATAAATCAATGCAAGACTTTCAGGAATCCTTTGTTTTCCTTAAGGGGGGAAAAAGCCTTCTTCCTGTCTTCTGACAAGAACACTTGTTTTTAGATTTCATCATTTCACTATAGATTTGTCTCATTTCTTTATAAAGAAAAACGAAATAAGCAGTTATTTCAGAGAGAGTAAATTTTCTAATACAATAGTCCTTAGAACACTATTTTTTCTTCTTATATGGCCTATATGGCCTTATATTATAAATTTTCAGTGATGGTTGAGACTACAAGCACCTCAGAATTATAACTGCTGTGCCCAATCCAGCACTGACTTACACACATGCTTAACTTTGTCAGTGAATGTACTTAAAGCTAAGCACGTTCATAAAGACTTGCAAGATTGTTGTCATATGTTTAATACCATGAGCAGTTCCATTGGCCACAGGATTGGGCCCTCTGCTTGCCTTGCTGTGTCAATGCTTTGTGAAATATTTATATGATTTGTGGGAAATTATGATTTCTTTAATATTTTGTGCATTTTGTTAAATAGTGGTTCCAAGTACTTAAAACTATAGAGCAACTGAAAGAGAGATTGTCTGTATAGCACTTAGACACTAGAATGCTAAACAGTACATATGTGTGTCCTTTTCATCAAGAATTACATTTTAGATAGTAAAGTAAACCAACAATAAATCCATCCATATTTGGTAAGTAGACTCTAATTTATTCAGAAAACTGAATATTTGCTTTGAATAGTAGTTATTCCTGAAAATACAACAGTTAGTGCTGTTGTAAAATAAATTGTCATTAGTTCCTAACTGTGAAACTGATTGCATTAGTCATAATATTTAAATTGTTTTACTTATGAAGTGACAGTAGGAAAATGTATTTATAAAAATAATTAATAATCCATTAGAAATCCAGAATGGCTAGCAAAATAGGCAATATTGTGAAAGCCAGCCGCTTATGTGCAGATATTTTTACAGTCATTTGGCATCACAGTGAATCTTGGTACAATTTTAAAATATTAGGTTAAAAATCACAACAGTCTTTGAACCCTATTTGATTTTGGAAATATCTACATTTAAGCAGATACCTGCCATTGTTTAAAAATAAATGGATATTTAGTGTTAAATGCTGATGGGCTGAGATGTCCAAAGTCTGTGCGTAGAGAAACTCTTTTAATTAAAATAAAGATCTACATATTCTGAGGTTACCTTTTATTTAACTGCCCTCCATTTCTGTTCTTTAGCCAGTCCACTTTCTCACTGCTTGTAACTTGTCTTATTCTCACAGTGGCCTGATTTAATAGGAATGCTTATTGAAACATAAGCAACTTCCACTCATACTGGAGAATATCTTGAATATCCACCTGGGAGTTCTGCATACCTTGTGCTTAGGTTTGTAGACAAACAAACATGTGATTTGTGTCAAGAGGCCCCTGACAAGTTTAGTTTAGAGAATTTACAACAAAACTTTAAAGGAATACTGGATCCAGTCTGTGAAGCTCTAATCCTGCAGACCAAATTCATGCAGGTGGTTTCTGAAATCAATGGGACTACTCACCCAACTTTGATTCTGTAAACATTTGAGCATTTGGGATTATGTACATGTGTAAGTGTTTGAAGGATCAAGGCCTGGCTGAGTAGTCCCATTGATTTCAGAGAGACCACTTGCATGAATTTGGCCTTCAGGATTGGATCCAGTATTCTTTTAAAGTTTGGTTGTAAATTCTCTAAAGTAAACTTTATTTTACTGTGAAAACTTGTGTAAATCTGGGATGCAGGACTGGGTCCTTGGTGAGATTAAAAATAAACATTTTAAACTATGTTGTTAACAATTTAAATGATGAAAACTGAAATAATTTTATGAATTTATTTAGCATCATTCATTCTGTTTTTACTTTTATATTTCTTTCTACTTGGGCAATAAAAAGGACCTAATCAGTTTCACTTTTATTTCTAGTCAGTTTCTTGTCATCTTTACTTTTTTGCCCTCATGCATTACATAGCACAAAGTATGTGGGTTGCAAGAACCCCAGGGGAATGTTTCAATTAAAAATCTCCCCAAAATGTTTTCACTGGAATATTAAATATGAGAATATTTATATTGCTCATAGAATATTTTTATTTATTCTTCTTATGAAGGATGAATTTTGATCTTCAATCACCTTTAAAGTGTTTTATTGAAATATTATATCAAGCAACCAATTTACAAGTCACATGTGTTTAAATTAATTATAGTTTACCCTGTATCGGTTGCATTTTTGAAAGTTTAAAATCTTCAGGGAAATACAGTGAATATTTCCAAAGTTGTAACACATTCTTTGCTTACCTCTTTAGTATGTCTCTATTTTACATTTCAGAATGTCCCAGCATGTGGTAAAAAGCACTAACCGACCAACCCCTCCCCTCCCCCCCGAACCCTCCCACCACAAACCTCAGTAGTCTCTTGATGATATCCTATTAGTTCCAATGTTTCCACATCTCTGCTTTACCCTTGCTTGCTAGTTTTTAACAGTCAGTGAAGTGACCTTCCCAAGAGGATCCAAGAATGGTCAGGGAAAGATAAAGATAAACATTTTGCTTTCAATGCAGTTTAAGAACCCCATCTCTGACGGCCCTAATGGATCACTAGTGTCTCCTGGAAGCAAACTTGACTGTTATTCCTGCCTCCTGTGAATTGCTTGATTCTAGTTTTAGCTTTTGTGGCTTCCTGAGCACCAACTGCCATAAAAGCTACATAACAATTCACTTTCAACCTTAGAACGTTTGGTTTTGTTACTGATATAGTATAAACGTACATTTGAAATTTGTTAATCTTTGTTTTATGCATTTGTGTTACTAACATCGCCACTATCTTGTCACATTCCCCCTCTTTGGCTTACCACCTCTAGCAAATTATTTTTCCATCTTTCTCTGTTAGCATGCTCCAAGATTCCACCCCACAGCCAAGTAATTGAAATGAATCCTTTAAGGAGCACTTCACAGTACCTATTCCCTCCTCTGTTCACACGTGAATCACTCCACAAGTACTGATTTATCCTAATTCAGTTTGGCTTACTTTCAAGCTTCTCCTTTGTTTTAACCATTTCTTTCTTTGGCTAGGTTCTTTTTGGAGAACCTTGTGCTGATACCACTCCAGTGACACAGTTCTTGTGGGGACACTGCATGTGGTCTGTGATAGAGACCTGGACATTGGCAAACCATAATTGCCAAGAGTGGAAGCTCATTGTGATCTGGTGGAGCTTCCCCTTGCCTGTAGCCCAATATTTTTCTTGGGGAAGATGGGAGCTTGACGAAGCTTCCCTGGAACTATAAAACAATGGGAGGATAGATTTTCCTTCATTAGCAGTCTGTATGGCAGCTGTTAACCTGGCTCTTACTACTATAGCTCAGTCTCTCTTGGAGTGTGTAGAATTCTTACCATATTTTATAGTAGAGTACCTTTGCCTTTATGCCGACACACCCTGTGGTGCTCCGGTGGTGATGGTTCTCCTCCATTCTCCTCCCTCACCTCTACCCTTACTTACCCTCTCTTCCCACAAGCTACCTTATTTTCCATCCAACTCCTTTTCCTGTGCTCACTGCAATGTTGTCTCCTCTCAACAAAAATGTACCTTCCCCAGTTCTTCTGTCTCTCGTTGCTGACTGTGTCTTGTGTCCTTGCTTACACAGATAGATGGGTGGGTGAATTAGCAACATATATTGGTAATCCCTAGCTCATCCACCCATCCTTCCAAAAATAAATAAATATAAAGACATGTATGTCATGCCAAAGCAACATCTTTTTTCAGTAATCTATGCCCTCCCTTCTTCTAACATTTCCATTGCTTAATTTAATCATTATGGACCTTTAAACGTGGAGTTTAATCATGCAAGTGTTTATGCATGTAACTATACTATATTTGCAAGATGAGGGCCTTAGTATGCTCTTCAGCAGAGTGGTCTGTTATTTTTAAATGTTTGTAGAACACATTGTGGTAGTGCAGAAGTAATAATCATATTTAAGATTATTAAATGTATTACTTGGTTAACCTCGTGGTGAAGCTGGTGATGCATCAACAGAGTTTATGGTTTAGCCCCTTTTCATCAGTGAGGTAGACACCCGTGTCAGGTGCTGTTTGTTCCATTTGGCTCAATTGTTTCTTATAGCAACATTTTTCTTTAAGACTCTGGGCAAATAATAAGTATCAGTGCATCAGAAGCTACGTTAGAACAACATAGCTAGATCTTACATTGGGATGAGGAAGGAGTTGCCTGAGTGGCAGTCCACAAAGGGATTCTGGCTCACCACCCAGAATGCCTCAAAGAGATGAGGGGGATATGTGACAGAAAGAGAGCTGCAACACCAATTCAGATGGGTGCAGCACAAGGTCCTCCACTGTTGACCTTTCTTTGCAGGCTGATGTATAGGGAGTAGGCTTGAAGTCTTATTTCCTCTGGTTGTCAAGTGCACTGCCAGCACTAAACACTCCTGGTTCTTGTGTATGGCAGCTTGAGCATGAAAAGTGCTCAGCATTCTGGCACTTCTCCAGTAAAACACTTTATCACATACGTAGCTTAAAACCATGCATAGTTCTATTGATTTCAAGCAGTAATGTAAATTACACGTTTCTCAACAGTATGTAATAGCATGCATTCTTTAAAAAGGTCCTGTCTCAATAACAATTTTTACCATAAACCAATTAATTCCGTTGACATAATTGTGTTGGAAACTAAAGTCTCCTAATTCATTATTTGGGAGGTGAGAAATATTTTCAATTACATTTTAAAATGTCAGAGCTTTTTGTAATTTGTTTCCATTTTGTGAAAATGTGCCAGATTCTATTGTGTTTGTTTATTTTCTGTTATTGCTTTTGCTCAAAAAATGAACCCCTTAGATTGGTCTATTTTTTTTATTTTTTTTACAAAATACTCCATTTCAAAGAGTGAAATTTCTATTTGATGAAGATCAAGTTTCGTATAAAAACACACAGACATGACATTATACCCCCCCCAAAAATTGCAATATGCAAAATTTTGCTGTCCAAAGATGGCTTGGAATCACATGAACATTTTTCACAATTTTTTTTCACAGCCCTATTTATAATATATAATTTACATGAATGCAAATTACTTTTAAGGAGTAAAGGGGGAAAACTTCTATCTTGCATTTAGGAAATGTCCTACTGGATTAAAAAAAAGTGGAAATCTGGTTTTCATTTTTGACAAACCATGTTTCTTTACACTGACCTTTGCTCTTATATTTCAACATTAGTGAAATACAACTGTAATTGCTGACACATCTCTCCTTTTAAAAGAGCTTATGAATGTTTTCCCCTTGAATTAAATAAGCTTCAATTTTAATAACTTTCAAAATAATCATAAACTACAGAACAAAGAAAGTGAAATGACAAGCATTTATTTTTGCAACCTTGAACTATGTAACTGTTTCTTGTACTGTGAATTGTACTCTTTTTTTCCCCCTTCTTTTGAGGTGTAAGTAAAAAAACTTAAATGAGCATTGGTGTGTGCTCTCCATGGGCTAACCGAATCAGACTCTAAACTTTTATCTGGATCTATGGAGCTTGGATATAAATTGTAAAGATCACAGCTATGGGGAGAAGACCTATACTGTAAAGGCCTTTCTGCATAGATTATGAACATCATAACTCAATAATTTTTTTTCAAAACTATAGTTATAATTGGACCCAATGGGGGTCTCTCTCTTTGATCAGATCACAGTAACTGTGACTTTACAGTGGAAAATGTCACTACTGTGAAGGTTTATCACCTGTAGAGCTGGTCTTTTCTCTGATGCCATGTTCAGTTCTCATTAGCATTATTCAAAGTTTAGTTGTTAATTAGGTTGACACTTCAATTACAATCATCATCTACAAGAACAGTCATGACTGCTTGCATAAAGAAACAAAAAGATATTCATTCTTGCATACATTTATAAAAGAATAAAACCTGTTTTGGTGATACTTTGCTTTAACCTATTTAAAGAGTAACCTAACTTAAAATAAATGATGCTTTGGACAGTATCTGATAACTTATGTATTGTTTTGCAAGGCACCTTGCAATAAAAATTAATATGGAACTACATCTTCGTAATAATTGCAATTGATTTTTTTCTCCAACTGTCTGGTATTCGGCATCTTAAAACAAGGATAGAAGAACTACTCTTATTAACTGCATTCACACATCGTTCTTGTTTTTAGGAATATCAGAATAATTCCAAAATGTATGATCTTGCTCCAAAGCTTTCTTAACAAAAGAATGGCCTTTTAATCTTACTTTACTCATACCTTCCAGAGTTGCACCATCAGAACTTGTTCACCACATAAAACAGGGTAGATCTTCAGAAATCAGATGTTGGATTTAATGCAGGTGCCTCTTCACTAATAAAAGGGTGTTATCCCCACCCTTCTCCAGCCCTTTCACCCCCCTCCACCCCATTCAGATGTTTTATTCCTTAGGACAATTCTAAAGACACCACACTATTGAATTTATATAGGCTTTCCCCAACTAGCAAACAATAGTTGCAACTGCTCCCATGGTGCATGAAAAATGATGCATGCTAATAAGCTAGCAACAAAAAAACTAAAATTGAGTGGTAAGTGAGCTTTAAGTGCCCTTAAAAAATAACCCTCCACAGCATAAATGAAAGATGCCCAACTGACTTCATCTCAGACAAGCAGACACATGTTATGATTGCAAAAAATCTGCAGAAAAGTGGCTCACAAGCAGTTTACTGTAAAATAATTAAAGCTTATTTATGTCAAGAGGCCTTGGGAAAAAAAAGAGAGCATAAACCAATTTACATTAGCACTTTACCGTCATCCCCCGCTTTCGTTTCAATTAACAGACCAGCAGGTGCTCTTTGCAGTTAAAAAGATAAGCTATCAAGAAGGGGGATGAATTTTTGGCTGACCTGTAGACACTGTGGTTTGCCTGCTGATTGGGTTCATACCTTGCTGTACCAATTTCGGAGGTGTTAATTTAACTGTTCCTCTCTGTCATGCAGGTCTCAGCCTTGAAAAATAAACTGAAGAAGCAGTCTACAGCTACGGGTGATGGAGTTGCTAGGGCCTTTCTTAGGGCACAGGCAGCATTGTTTGGATCCTACAGAGATGCACTAAGATACAAACCTGTAAGGCTTTTTATTTTATTTTAATTTGTTTTCCTTTATTCATACGAACAGAAACTCATTATTTTACTGTCTGCAAGAAAAGTACTAAAGTCTTAACACAATCTTAAGGGTTTCAAAAAACAAAATGTCCTAAACATTATCTTAAACTTGATAATAAGCTGGTAATCTAGAAGTTTCTTCTTTGACTTTTGAACCTTGAGCATCTGAACGATCTACGTTTTACTTACAGTAGGTACTTACCCGCCAGCAAACTACTTTCCCTTTGTCTCATTCATTAAAGCTAAAAATGGAGCTCTAACAAAGGAACTACTTGTATGGGTCACTTAGGATTAGTGATGGACTGCAGGAACTGACAAGGCTGGGGAAGGAGCTGGCTAATTTGGAGCTTGGTCATTTTCTGTACTTAGAGTCCACCAAAGGTGGGCTTGGTGAAAGCCAAGAATCTTTTACTGATCCTAGCAAAGTCTTGGATCATCTAGTGGAACTGTTTTAGATTTGGCTGTGTCAGGAAACAGGGCCTCCAGCAGAGCCAGTCTCCATTCAACCTAAGGAGCACAGCTGTCTTTGTAGTAGGCTGCCTGATTGGTTACACTGACTGACTGGTTAGAAGAGGCAGCAGACCAGCTCTTAAGTCCTGCAGCAGAAGCCCCTTCAGCAGTTGCTCAAAATATTTGTTAGTGCCTGTGCCTGCCAGTGGCCCCAGACTTTTTCCCTGCCGTGCCTCACTCCAGATAACCTGCTCTTGATTCTGGGCCTCAGTTCCTGATTTTGGCTCTCTTCTCTTGCATCTGGCGGCTGCTTCTGTCTTTGACACCGGGCTCTAATTCCTGACTACCAACTTCTGTGATAAGCACTGAGCCTGACTCCTGCTCTAACTAGTACAACTGCCAATTCCCTGGTCATTGACGGGGTGTTTGGTGAATCCAGCATGCTCATGACCTGTGACATTCCTACTTTGATATCAGGAATAGGGCAGGAAGGGATGAAAGCCCAGTCTGTCTTAGCAAAATTTCAGAGTATGTGTGTTTCTGAGGTTCAGTTGATGCTTCGTAGACTGGAGCTATCATGGATCTTTGTCTTTTCTATTTTGTTAATGTTAGTGGAGTAATGCTGATCCTATTGCTGGCAGATGTGGTTAATGCCTATCAAAAGGTGGCACCTTCACAGCTGCAAGTACATGTTTAGAGAAGCAGCCTACTTAAAACACTTTCCTCTAACACTGACTTATTTGCAAACTACTGAGTGTTCTCTAATCTCCATTTGGGAAAGGAAAGTGAGATCATGTTGTTTGGTAACTCCAGTATTATCATGATCTGATATTTCTGACACTTTTGTCTAAATTCGGACTGCCTGATATCCTGGATTCAGCTCTAGTTAACAAGATTGTTGGTGATCTTATGATAGACATGAGGAATCTGTCAACCTCTGATTTAGATGATCACTAGATGTAAATGGGTAGACTCTGGTTCCTGATAGTAATAGGCAGAATTGTTTGTTGATCTCTGATTACACTCATTCTGGGATGTGAGATATCAGAAAGTAGTGATGAGTGCCTTCTTGTTGACCAAGCCTCTCTTTTACAGGCTGCCTTGTTTGCTGTTGACCTTTTTCATACTGACTCCTCACAGTCGTTCTGACTGGCAGCGACAAGACAATCGAGGGAATACCGTATTTTTCGCCATATAGGACGCTCCGGCGTATAAGACGCCCCCGAGTTTTTAAGTAAAAAAGCCGGATTTTAAGTAAAAAAGCCGGACACAAAAAAAAAAAAAAAAAAAAACCACCACCACACACAAAAAGCGCCTCGCTCTCCCGTCCCCACCGCGCGGGCGGGCGCTCCCCGGGGCCCGAGCTGCTCTTGTTCCCCGCCGGCCCCGAACACATGCGGGTGGGCTCGGGGGGGAAGCGCCGCCCCGCCCGCCGGGCCACCTGCAGCCGCCCCAGCTCCAGCTGCCCGGTGCTTTTCATATATTCGGCGTATAAGACGCCCCCCCTAATTTTGAGATTATTTTTGGGGGTTAAAAAGGCGTCTTATACGCCGAAATATACGGTATCTTTTATTGGACCAAATTCTATTGGTAAGAGAGACAAGCTTTTGAGCCACACAGAACTCTTCTTTAGGTCTTCTATATGGCTCAAAAGCTTGTCTTTCTCACCAACAGACATTGGTCCAATAAAAGATATTACCTCATCCACCTTGTCTCTCTACCGTCCTGGAACCGACATAATTACAACTACACTGCATTCTGACTGGCAGGCATTTTTCTTTAGATGAAAGTCAACTGACTAAGTTGAACCCATATAAGACTGAAATGGTGTACCAGGGATAAGCAATTGAGATAAGCAATTTTAAGGAATGTGTGAATGTGCTATTTTTTTTCAGTGCATGGCCTATGGCAACTACAGAAATTTAGAGTAAAAATAATTGCTCTTTGACCTGAATGTCCAGGTTGCAATAGTATCCAAAATGGCTATGCAAAATTTCAAGATCTGTACAATCCAGTCCAGGACTCCAGTTATGAGCGCATTTCAGACATCCAATCTTCTTCTTTCCCTGAAAGTCTCCCCATTACAGACCTTCACTGTTATTCTTACTTTTGCTGTCTCCATAATAGATTGTTGGAATTTGTTCCAAATGAGATTCATATTAAATTGATTTGGAACCTGTAGCTAATGGGGTTGCCAATCTGCTCATTGCTATAAGAGTGAGGGAGTCTTCAGTGTTGATTCTCTGCAGTTTGCATTGTGATTGTTGGTGAACAAACAAGTTAATTTCAGTGTCTTCATCTACATCTGATTTATGTGAACAAGACTGTTGTTGAGGTGGAGCAGGTTCTCCTTATATTCTAATCTGATGTTTGATCTGGAAATGACCAAGGAATAGGTCCTTTTTCATTCAGTAGGTCTGCTGGAGTTCATCTATAACTGTCTTCAAGGTGCTCTACGAGGTCTCTTTTTACTGTGGGGATATTAAAAAGTCACAATCTACAGTTTTCAATCTACAGTTTTTCATCAATTGCTCCATTCTGATTTGAGAATCTCATGTTTTCCATTGTACTGATAAGAATATGAAATTGTAATACAAGTTGAAAAACATTTTATCTGTTACGATGCCATGAGAATGCCAGTAATTGTGGTATTTTCATCCTATTACTATTAAATGC
The DNA here is from genome assembly GCA_032164245.1 of Sternotherus odoratus. Taxonomy (NCBI): domain Eukaryota; kingdom Metazoa; phylum Chordata; order Testudines; family Kinosternidae; genus Sternotherus; species Sternotherus odoratus. The sequence continues at coordinate 55,005,872 of JAVMKO010000008.1, read as the reverse complement.
TCTCTTGTTATAAAGTGCAATGGTTTAACGTAAAAGTGGAGATGGTTTTTAAAGACTCAGAGTTTTGTTAATGGAGAGTTAGAGACTACAGTTCCCCTTGTTCTCATAATGTAACCAACATAGAGCTACTGTATATTAAAACTGTATTAAATATGTTAAATAAACTTTAATATTAATAATAATGAGTGATGCTAGTGACTCACCATTTTGGTAGGAAAAGAAAACCGAATAAGACATTTCTGAGCTACTCCTATGCATGGAAATAATTGAAATGTGTTTTTATTGCTGTCATTAAATATTACTAGATTTGGAAAGCAACAATATCTCTGCTAAAATTGATTTTGATTTTAATATAATCATGTAGGTTTAGCTTAATGTTTTATGTTTAACTTGCATGTTTCATCTGAGTCTATATAAATAGCTTAATGAAAATGTGAATGCAGCTTATAGGAACTGATTCCTGCTGTGTGCGGCAACCCATAAAAGGGCAAAAAAATTCTATAGCAACTGTTGTTAAAAGGACAGATATCTTGTATGGGCATAGATTGTTTGGTCTGAGTATTAGCTGTCTAGTTTTCAATATAGAATCCCTACTGGGTTTTGATCGAACTTGCTTTGAAAGTACATTGTAGATCAATACTAAAGGGGCTAATGGACTATGTACTAGTTAAATATCAGTGAAACATTCCTCCAAAACTCAGAGTTTCTGAATTTATTCAATAGTATTTGTAAAAATAAATCTGTTAGAAATGTGTAGTTAATATCGGAAAATGGATATAAATATTTTATTCATATTTAGTAATTCACTCTACTTTTTGTAATAAAGCATTTGAGTCCTTTTATAATTACAGTACTTCAGGGTTATTCCTTATGCAATTTTATGTTAATCAAAATAACTTACCCAATAAAATATAAGACATAAGCGCTTGAATAACTCTGTGGTGTGAGTTAAATTGCTGGATGGAGTTTCAGAAGTATAAGGGATGCTCTGAAAAAATGGCACCAATTTGAAAAATTCTGCTGGTTCTAAAGGAATTCTTATTCTGTATTTTTGATCTCCTGAGTAGAATTTTTCAAACTGGTGAAACTTTTAAAACAAGCCTGCTTTAAATTGGTGAGGCTAACAGTATATTAATGTATTCTTAAAGGCTTTTGTTTTTCAGTGTAAACTGTTTATGGATCTAAATAAAATTACATTTAACATGCAGTTATGCTGCTTGTGAATCTGAGTTATACTGCAAAGGGAGTGCAGATAGACCCGTGCTTACTGGAAATCTGATGTCCTGTAGATGTTAGAAAAAGCCTGCTGGGGAACACCCCCTCCGTACTTTAATAATATGTATGAAGCTCCTTCCTCAACAAGGTCATCACATCACAAAGGTATGACGGTGCCATAGAGCCAACATCTCTTAGGCTGCTAATGCTTTTAGTATTGCTATCCACTCCTCCACCCACACTTCACACTCCGTCTTATACTGGGACCTAGCCGCTCCTATGTGGATGCATTGGGAGGGAAATTTCATTTGTACTCACTTCCTCTCTTCAGTACTTTTACACATTGGGAGAATAGTTTAGTCCAGCGATTGGCAACCTTGGGAGGTGGAGCCAAAGGGTAAGCACCCTTAGAGGGCCCTGCTGGTTTGTTTACTTGGAGGTTCGCCGATCGCGGCTCCCACTGACCGCGGTTCGCAGTCCCGGTCCAATGGGGGCTGTGGGAAGCAGCAGCCAGCACTGTCCGGGGCCCGCTAAGGGTGCTTACCCTGCGGTCCCAGGTGCCAAGATTGCCGATCCCTGGTTTAGTCCTTACATTTTCAAAACAAAATATTTGAAAATTTTTTTTTAGTTATTTACCTGTCGTGTCCTGAGTTTAAGGTTCTAGGGTACTTCCCTGGTATCTGTTGGTAACATCAGAGGGGCTGTCTGTTCTCTACATGCAGCTTTAGATGCTTTTTTAAATTTGTAAAATAAGCCCCTTTGAAATTTCTAGGTGCATGTACATATTAAAGAATAATCATTACAAGCTGATTCAATGTCTCTAAAAGAATCAGCAACTTCCCACTCCCAAAACTGTGCCACAGGTCACTTCCTCAGGTAAAGGCCTATGCAAAGAGGTGGACTTTGCAGTGTACTTGTGATGTATTGAACAAATGGGGGAAGTAAGTTTCAGATGAGAGAGACTCTCTCAAAGATGACATCATGCTTCCAGTTTGCAGCCATTTAAATCTGAGGATTCAGTTTAAGCATTTCTGCTATCTCAGCTGTTGTGATCTTTTGTGACAAATCTGTTGAACAAAGAGAGGTTCTGTGGAATTGGGGGGCTGGTTGGTGATGAATTGGTCAGAGAGGCAGATGATCTGGGGCACCTGTGGGAGGGTGGAATTTTGAAGATATTTGGTAGATCGCTTATTCAGATCCAATATGTCTAGCAGCTGAGGCAACTTGAATTGTTTTTCCTGAGATGTGGTATAGTTGGTGAGCTACCAAGTACTGCATTGAAAAGGGATTATGCGCCACAGCTTTCCATCTATCCCATGAAGAAGGGAGGATTGTACTGTAAAAATTAAGCATGTGCTGTAGTGCTGTGCTAAATAGGGATGAACTTAACCATGTTCTTATGTGCTTTGATGAACTGGAGCCTAAGGCACCCAAGATCTAGTCTTTGAAAAATCAATATGGAAGGGAGCACTTGGAAATATCAAAACAGGGTTTTAAAATGACATGTCAGTTGCTTTAATGTAACATCTCTTTAGATAATACTCTTATCATTTAGAAATAAATATAACAAAGATCATTTTAAGATTATTTAGGGATACTTTTGGACAAACTCAATAATGTGGTGACAGATCACATGAGGGAAACTCATTCTCTGAATCCTTAAGCATTGAACTACATTGTAAAGTAGAATTTAGGAGAATTTGTGTAAAGCAGCACCTAAGCTTGCCAGAGTTAATAGGAGTAGGAGCAGAAGGAGGCAGTGATCATTGGCATAAATGTTTGTCTTCAAAGTGGCTTGCAGTTTGTGTCTGAAAGGCTCCTCTGTTTCATTATTGTAAGGCTCTACATAAGGGATGTCTTTGATCCTTTTTCTTCCCTATGCAAGAAGCATCTTTTACCCTATTCTATTAGTTGTCGGGTGTTTATTCTAATATGTTATGCAGAACATCAAATTGTCTGTTTTGCCTAAATCTAGGAAAAACTCCTCCAACCAAGTTCGTTATTTTTAACCATGGAGGCATATGCTCTTGACTGGTAGGTCCTTTGCCTGCATGACAATACTCCCTGAAGTATATTGCTCTGAATCATTATCATGGAAATAATATACAGACTATACATTGATGTATTAAAATATTTAAAACCTTCTCTGTGCTAGAGGAGTTTATGGAAATTAAACAGTTACAAGAATAATATAATTCAAGGGAGTCCTCCTCCTATAATCTGATTTGGTCACTATACAGTAGAGAGAGATACTCTTTTATACAATTAGGGAATAACACAGGAGTTGCAATATAATTTTAATATTTCTAGTTACTTTGATTAGCATCTATTAGCTTGCAGTAAATACTGTATGTATTTATCTTGTCTCATCATTGTATGTTTTTGACATTTCTGCTCAGTATTCTTCATATTATTATTACCCTCTTTTCCAAAGTCAAAAGTAATGCACAATTTACTGCATTAACAATTCATCTAACCTCTTTTAAACCATTTTATATGACTATGTAACGACTCCCAGAAAAGACAGGAGGAATCTTTAATTTGACAGTGAAATTGGTGAAAGAAAATGGTTCTGTTTTCTTAATTATTTCCTGCTTTATCAAATTAGCTGCACACACCTTAATGTTATATTTAGCGCAACAAATAGACAGATAATCTGGTGATAATCATAACATGTTGGTGTCCAGTCAGAATTTCTGCTTGCTTCTGCCATTGGCTTAAGTGCAGTTAAATCAGAGTAATGTTGTACAGTAGTTAAGATTTATAACTCAAGCAGAGCATTGTTACCGTCAAAATTTACTTTTGTGAAAACTTTAAAGATATCAACATTTTTGTCTTTGCAATGTTTTGTTACACTGTCTCTGACTACTTTCCTTTTGAATTCAGTAAATACTGCTTTGATTGAAGGGCAGTAACTGTACGTGCTAACTTTTAAGGGGGAAAAATTGATGAAGGAGAATTTTAAATGTGCCAGTACTGGTTATAACTAGGAGTACTTCTAACTCGCTCTGTTTAAATTTAGGGAGAGCCTATCATTTTCTGTGAGGACAGTTTTGTGAAGCATCGTTCCAGTACTACCAAACAGTTCCTGGAAACTGCAGTGAATCTTCAACTTTTTAAACAGGTATGACAGGCCAATTGACCTTGTGATCTAACAGTTTCCTTCTAACGGATATCAGATATATATGTTCTTCTCTCTGCCTCTGTATCCATCACCTGCCAGCTTTTGAAAGCTTTCAAAAAGACCTTTTTGAGAGGAAATATAGGAGAGAGGGGGAATGGCAAATGTTTAACTCTAGTGAGGGTGGAAAGATCTTCCCAATCCCATTGTATCTCAGTGCAGGCACAGACACAACCCCCACATTTACCCAAAAATGACTGGCTGTGTCTGCCTCTGGAGCCAATCAAGAACTCTCTTGAAAAGGAAAAAGCAAGGAGCTCCCTGCTTTTGAAGCTGCTTTTCAGCCTCTTCAGTATAGCCAGGCTCTGTTGGTCAACAGACAGAGGACCAAACCACTTAACACTTTGTTAGTCAGAGATTGTGGCTGATTTAAATACTGAATCCAAACTACTAGTTTTTTTTATTGGTAAAATCCACTAACTGTGTGTACACAGAATTTTTCAAAATAAGGACCTCAGCCAACGAAATAAATTAATAGTTTCATTAAAATTCCTTAATTCATTAAAATTGAGTTTGAGCATAAAACACCAGTTCCTATGGAGGATTTACAGCTCACTAATAACTATTGTAGTATTCACACAACATGGCTTCAGCAAGATCCATTATACCCTTTTTTCATGCTATTATCTCCTGGCTTTTTTCTCTTTGCTCCTCCCTTCAATTCCCTTATGTAATTTAGTTGTTTGAAAGTGGGTCAAGAGACTGACCATAAAGTTGTAGACCAGTAAGCTTATCTTTGTTGGTGGGCAAATCTGAGAAAACATCTTAAGGGATAAGGTGGGAAAACTTCTAGAAAAAACATGGTTTGATTGAAGCCAGCCTGAATAAATTCAGGCAGGGGAGTGAATGCTTAACTAATCTGCTAGAGTTCTTTGAAGATATACTACCATAATAGATAAGGAAAATTCATTGGATGTAGAATACTTTGATTTTCAAAAAAGCATTTGACAAGTTTCTTTATCAAAGATTAATGGCTAAGGTAAGATTTATGGAATACAAGGATGCTAGCTTGTAGTAGTCATAGGTAGACACTTTTTTAATTGGACAAAATTATGGAAATACCTACAAATAAATAACATAAATACAGATTTCAAAAATAATAGAATATTAGACGAAGTGCTCCAGGGAACAACTCTTAGAATCCAATGTATTTTGTTTTACTTTATTATATGTGTAGGGGCAAAGGTTTTCATTTATATGGAGTATTAAAAGAGGTATTTTAAATATTTATAAGTGTTCAGCAGATTAAGATTGGTGGCAGAGAAAGTAATATAACATGGAAACATCATTATTTTTATTGCTGTGATCTAATGTTACATGTTTCTGAGTATCTTCAGCAATCAGGGGTATTTGTCAATAGAAGGCTACTGCTCATGCTGAAGAGTCTGAATTATGATATGAGTATTGTGAACAGATCCTCAGGTGGAGTAAACTAGAGTGGTTTCACTGAAGTTATTAGCGCTGTGCCAGTTCACATCTAGCTGTTCATTTGTAATTTATATTTAATTTTAAAATGACTTAACAATGTAATTATTTTTCTGATGTTTTTTCATACCAAGGAAGGTACTATACCTTCGATGATCAGAATATATTAAAATTATTCTATTTTAAATGTTTTAATAGCTAATATGTTGCCTTTTCTTTAGTTATGATCTGCTGTGTTTCCTCCCAGTTCTCTAATTATCCACAGCCCAGCTGCCTCATCTCCAGCAGTTCCCCACTGACAACTGGGCTGCTTTCAAGGTTGTTTGTGTTTTTAAAGGCTAACATGAATTTACTGGGTTCCTGATACTGAGCATTCTTTTTAGCAGAAAATAATTCCTGAAAGCAGCTTAGACACCTAGGCTGGACTGCCTGGAGGTGTTTTAACTGCAGTTTTTTTGCTGCATATAAGCTTTGTCTGCCACTTTCAGAAGTGCTGCCCTGGCACTTATTATTTTTTCATTTTTGCAACTGAGGTTCATTCTTATCACCAAACTCTGCAACACTTCACAATGGTTGTAGTACTTTACTTTCAATGGTGGGTTTGCACCAGTGAATAGCTAACTCAAGAACCATTACATGACTATACTAGCTCCCAGTAAAGTTCATCTTCTGATAGCTGTACTAAATTATGTGTAGCTCCTTGTTATCCAGAACAAACACTTTTCTTCACTGTCTGTTGATTACTTTATTATGTATTTGACCAAGCTTATTCCATATCCCACATGCTATTTGAATAATAATATGAATTATTAAGATTTGCAATAGAAATTTAATATCAAAGATGGCCTGGCCACTGTTGAGAACAGTGGTTGTGAAGTGTGTTTTGCATGATCTCTGAGGTTGATCAGGAAAGAAGCTATCGACTGTAATGTTGTATCTAACACCTTTGCTATCTTTTGTTATAATTCGTTTATTTTTTTTATTTAGTATGTAAGTGATGTCTCAGATACTGCAGTTACTTCATATCAAAAGTATATCTGAACATTTTGTTAGTATGGTGGGTAACTTTGCATATGCTGACATTTAACGAGTAGTCTGTAAACAAGTTAAAGACATACCTATATTTGTTTTGTGGAAAAGAAAAGGAAGAGGGGGGGGGGGGATGTAAAAAAAGAAGCCATTGGAATTAAGTAAACCAAAAAGGGCAAGCATTCTGTGTTTAGATGCCTTTTTTCTTTCCTAAAGCTTCTTGATCATTAATGCATTGACTGCTTTGATTCTAAGAAGTGACTGTGTGTACAAATTTAACGTTCTTAATCAGCAGATCTGCTCCTTGTGTATGTCCAGAGTCAGATGTTTTCACTTTAGTAACAAAAACTTTTTTTTTTAACTATTTTTTTTCTGCTTTTGGTCTTGCATCTGTTGGAGAGGTAGTTGGATTATTTTATCATCAGAGATGTTAATTACACTCCAATTGCAGTGCAAACTGTTACCCATAGACACATTTGCATTACTCTGTTGAAGTCAATGGTGTAGCATTGGTGTAATGGAGGAAAGACTTTGACATATTCTTTGTTACTGATGATGATGCATTAGCCATAGATAACACAGATTTCAAATCCCAGGATAAAATTTCATAGGTGGAAATTAGACTGCTTAAAAACTGATATTTTCAAGACAAAAATGCATTAAGCTTGATTAGGGTACTCATTACAGAAGTCTTGTAATTGATCCCCAAACCAAGCATAAATAAATCCTGGAAATTCAGAGTTCAGGTTAAATTTAAAAGAAATCTAACCACCTTCACTATGCCCTGAAGTGACACTATGCAGTAAGAATACAATTCTGAATCACGCATATTAGGGTTTTTGGTCCCAGATCAGATTAAACTTATTTTTAAAAACACACTAGAATGTTTTTCATGGTGTCAGTAGAAGATTTCTGCCTTCATAACAGAAATCCTCTCAGAAGTCTTCTCAGTTATATAACAGAACTCTGTTATATAAATTTTAGCGTAGAATCTGGCCCTCCTCCTGCTATACTTCCCATTGATATGGCAATATTTTAACTAAAAGCATGTTATATAGAACATGGTTTATAGCCCAGAGGGCATTTAGTGCACATTTTTATAACCCATTTGCGGACTAGGTTTTTAGAGTTTCCTTCATCCCTGATCAAGACTTTTCATGTTTAAAACCAAGATAGCTTTATTCTTTAGTTCTAAGAGGAGATTTAATTTCAGTAGATAAAGCTTTGTGCCTGAGAAGAGGTCCATATTTCAAATAAGTCAGATATGCCAATTTTTTCTTCAGGCTCAGGAGCTTGTATTTCCTTAGGTTTGATGGCTGTGTTACTCCTTTTACTACTACTGCTTTTCTTCAGCCTTTAAGGATGACTTATGAATATACAGTATCTATACCCTGGCTTTTTTTCCCTGTCCTAAGAAGGCTCTTCTTTTATTAGGATGACATAATATTACTGTTGTTAAACCTCATGCTAGAAGTCTAGAGTTTAGCTACTGCTTGTTTCCAGCTTCAAATACCAGCTATACGTAGTTGTATTTTGGACCTTAAATATTTTTAATGGGTGTCCAGTGAAAATAATAACTCATTCATAAGGAATATCTGGACCAGCATAAAGATTTTCTAAGGTACATACTGGTAACTGTCAATTCCCAGTATATAACATATTGTATTGATATTTTTGCTTTCTGCACTCTGCATTGCTCCAGTTCTACCCACCACTTATATCTTTTTAATTCTTTCTACAAACATCCAGCAAGTTGCCTGAATTGTGAGATTTTTGTCTGAGCACTCAGATGCATTATTTTAGTGTGTTGGTTTATTGTTTTGGGGCTCCAATGTACATTTTCCTTTCTCATTACATCAGCAATCACTTAGTGTTTCCAGCATCTTTTTTTCTCTTTATGTACCCCATCTTCAAAGGAGGAAAGAGGTCTGCTCTGCAGCTTCAAGCAAGGCAGCAGTACTATCTTCAGTATAGACAACCATACTCTTTGCACTGTGCCTAGAAGTCAACCCCAGTGCACAAGTGTTAAATTTGCATTCAGATATCACCCTATGTGATAAGGAAAGAGGGGAGCACCTCTCAAGCCTCTTTAGAACATCCCAGGAGAACGCCTGTAAGTCTAGCACAGAATGACCCAGCAAGAGCATTCAAAGTGTAAACCCTTGAAAGAAAAAGCTTGAGTCAGCCAGGGCCAGTGAGCATGAGGAACTCAGTGCTAGCACCCTCCCTAAAGGCTCCAGCAAAGTCAGTGTGAACGCTTTATGAAGTTCTGTTGATGCTCCAGACCCACACTTCACCTACATAATTCTAGCTGCTTGAGTCAGAGCAGGCAGAAGTTCAGGGTGTTGTTACAACCTTGCCTAATTTTTCTTATAAGTCACTCCTTAAGCTTCTTCCTCCTCAAAAGTGAGAATACTCACAGATTATATCTACAGAGAAGTGGAAATTACTTACCTGTAATTCTACTTCCCTGAAGATACAATCCGTGATAGGATTTTCATTCATTCTCCCACATCATTTCAGAAATAATTTTCTTTAAAGTGATTTATTTCTCGTACCTGATTTCCTCTGAAGCATATTTTAGATTGCATTACCTAATTTTGAATTTATTTATCATGGGAGCTTTATCTTCTGTACAACCAACTGAATTGGCCGTATCACATGTTCACTACAGGCAGTGGCACACAAAGTCTCGCAAAGGAATTGGCTCATATTTTATCCCCAAAAGACAATGTTCTTTGGGAGTCCTGCTGTTCTTTTACTAAGGAGTTAAGACCCAAAGGAAGAATCCTATCAGAATAATGTCTTCGGAGAAGCAACATTGGACATAAGTATTTTTCCTTCTGAGTTAATTCAGTGCCACTGAGTGGTTTGTCAATAGCAGGTATCAAACTCAGGTTCTGTGGATCTAAAAGCATGAACTTCTACTACCTTAACTAAAAGACCCTGATGTAATAGCTCAAAGACAATACAGACTCAGAAGCCTTTCTGAGGTCCAGCCTACAGAAGAGGACAGAGAGCCATGCTAGTTATATTTGGGCTCTACTAACGTTACCCAATTTTCTTCTATGTACTACTTAAAAAAAACCTGGAATGGCTTTAGTCTGACTTCTGATACTTAATATAATTAATAATAATACTATCACTTCCTTCAAATAAGTTTCTATCATTTCTGTTAACAATTATATTTGGCAGTATTTACTTTTAAATGTTTGCTAGACTGATCCTTGCACTGAAAACTAAAAGTCAGCCTCTCCATTTTCTGTTGACATTTTACCAAATGATGAGAGTGCCCATAAATCATGTGTTAATTTATGGCCTGGAATGAATTCATAACTTTTCCCAAAGAGATAATGTCTTGCAGTTCAAAGACTGTTTTCTGCACAGCAGTAGCTAAAGATGCTTTTATTGCTCTTATCTCTTTTTCTTACTGTGAAATAATCCAGTGATCCCGTAGTGGTCTGACCATGAACCAAACTCATTTGGAAAGAAGCCTGCTTGGAATTGGAATGAAAAAATAAAACAGAGTTTAGCCACAAAAGAACATGGAATTATTATTTTCGACAGCGTGTGCTTTATTATTATTGCTGCTACAATTTTTTGTACTTGAAGAATGGTGTTTGTTTCATGTCATCAGTCTGTCCATTGACAAGCATCAGATTGCCACTGACAGTACTGTTTGGATAATCTGTGATAGTGTATGACACTCAACCAAATAATTTCTGTTCGCTTCTATGTGCTATTTTAGTAACAGTGAATGACTAGTAATTCCTGCTAGAAAATGAATAATCAGTAAAATGTTTTCTCAGTTTATCTCTGCTCAGACTTGAGCTAGCCTACTCAAACTAAAATGCATAGATTAGTTCTTGAAAGCATTCTAGAAATGCCAATGTTTCTAGTCTTAATTCTGAAAGTCAATCTGAGTCTTTAAAAGTGTGTGTTCATTTCTTCTGGGAGGTTATTGTAAATGATTGTTTATTTTATGTTTACTATTCTTGATTTCTCATGTTTGGACATATGCACCTGAATATGGACATGTGTTCGAATATGCATCTGAAAATCCCATTAAGTGAAAGTTGTTTTGTGGGTGAAAATTCTGACAGTTCCATGGGCTCATGCACAAACACACAAATGTGCAGGTGATAGAATTTTCAAATATGCAGGCACATGTGTGTTTGCACTGAAAAGTGTGGCTATATGGACCAGTATGTGCACACAGTCAGGTGTAGACTGGCAGAGGTCAAGCTGAAAATGTGGTTCTGTATTACACAGCACTTCTGTTTTGGCACTCAGTGCACTGAGTTCTCTTACTTTTAAATGAAATATCCTTCCAACCCTCTTGTTGCTGTTGCCACTGTTCCTTAAAGGCTTCAACTACCAGCTTCTTCTCCATCCATATAAAATGATTGTATCCAAACTCTTGTCAGTTTGCATAACTCCTCACTGAACAGAGTTTCAGTATTCAGCCAGAATTCTCACGTGCACAGTCAGTGGGCATCAGATATCCCAGCTCAGTCTTGCTTTGAACTAGAGATGGTCAAAATTTGTCCAAATTTCAGCTACAAATCTTCTGCATTTTTCAACTAGCTTTTTCTTCAGTGATACTTTTCTGGAAAGGCATCAGGGACATGACATGAGGCCAGTTCATGACCCTTCAAACATGACATGAGTGAATGGTCATGTCATGAGTGAATGGTCAAAATTTGAAAGGTCATGTCATGAGTGAATGGTCAAAATTTGTCCAAATTTCAGCTACAAATCTGCATTTTTCAACTAGCTTTTTCTTCAGTGATACTTTTCTGGAAAGGCATCAGGGACATGACATGAGGCCAGTTCATGACCCTTCAAACATGACATGAGTGAATGTCTCAATATCCATAAGTGATTATAATTTTAAACTTAAATATTTATTATTAAACTTTCACATCATATGCTGTGAAAAAGAATGAGCTAGAAAGCAACTTAAAATACTTTCAAAGCAACAAGTGATTTGGAATTTCATTCTGAGAATAACCTTGTTAGTTTAAAATATTTTAAGTTTTGTATTTGTTCATGCAAACAACACTAGACGAGAATACTAAAACCACTGATAAAAAATTATGATATTTCTGCCACGTGTTTATATCCACTGTTACAATTTCTAACCAAAGTTATTACAGCATTCCTGTGATCTGTTATATTCTTTTTAACATAGATATTTTACATATAAAATGTATATACTTTAATTTAATATTGTGAAACCTATGGAAAGGCCAACATCGTTTTGACTCATGTTTTTTATATTCAAGTTTATTGATGGTCGACTATCAAAGCTAAATGCAGGAAGAGGGTTCTCGGACGTTTTTGAAGAAGAGATCACTTCTGGAGGCTTCTGTGGAGGTACAGAATTATTTTAGGAGCATTCATTTTGATATATTATTGCCTTTTCTGCAGGAACTGTTGAGGACAATATCCTATTGACTTGAACATAGTCAAATGAGCACTTCTCTGGTTTAAATCCTCTGATTCATTCTTAGCAGGGTTTCAGTCTGTTATATATCAGTAGCAGAATAGCTAATTAGCTATTTAGCTAAACATTTGCAGTGCATTAAATGAAAATAAATGGATTGTTTTACTTTAATAAACTAGTTTTTATAAAATCAAGATCAGATGAGATTTTATTAGATGTTTTTAAAGTATTGGCTTGATTTAAATAACTGATTAGATATTTACTGGATAAAGTATGTTCTATTTTTTGTAGTAATTACAAGACTTTAGTTCCCTTGTTCCTTTATTTTTTAATAATGGTTCATTTAGTTATTTTCTAATGTCTCTTTTAAAAATTTCTTCATGTATCTCATGTAGTTCTGCAATATACCTAAGCCAAATTTCTCCAAAATATGAAAAATTACTATCTCAAGCAAAATGCACTATGCTTAAATAAATAAATGCAGTTCTACTCTAAAAAGTGACAGTGTAAAAGTATATCTTCTTCTTAAGCACATCTACTGTTTTCTGGTTGTATTCAGCCATATCCACTGACTTCAGTGGCAGAAATAAATGTTACTACCTTTAACTCCTGCTAGCCTTGCCAAGCCAGTCCATATAAGAAAGCATATGGTGGATACAATTCCACGTTCTGCATTTCCAACAGGATTGTCTAATCATTTCCAGTTACATGGCAAGTCAGTTATACCTTTTTAGTTATAAACCAGCTATTTCTTACAATAAATGTGAGCTTCCAAAATGCCCCTTTTACAGTCAATTTTCATAGCAGAACCTCAGTTTTCTGTATAAATGTGAATTGCATGAGTTGAACGAAATCATACCTTTTAGGGCAGCTTTGTAACAGTCTTCTGCTACAAAGCTACCCTCAAGCTAGCAGATCTGGCCAATGGAAGATTTGCCCTGCAGATCCACCATAAGAGACAATATGTGAGGTCCTCTGAACTCTCAACAAAGAAGCCTGCTTGTCTAAAGTCTGTCTATAAAGTAACCTTGCTCCCTTCTTTCTCCCATTTTCCTAAACTTCTGCTGAGATCTGGCCTGCAGCCTGTTTTTCCCTGAAGAGGTTAGGAGAGAATGGCAATAATAAAGAAATTTAGTCTGTCATCCCTCTGCCCCATCTTTGGGCAACTCATTCATACAACTTATTCATACAACTTTATGCAGTGGATATGTCCATTCAGATAGGTAATGTCAGTGCTTAAAGTTCCTTTGCTCTTTGCAGTTAAGAGGTCAAAAGCATGCAGTGAAAATAACATTAGAACTTGGATAAAGTTAGGTTCTTGGCTCTACATAGATATGTTTTGTCAACCACATCTTACCTAGCTATGCTCAGGAGGGAATGTTCACTTTCACTAGCAGTATTGTATTGTATTCGAACATATTGTATCCTTACTTTTCAAGTCAGACAAGCTGTACCAAGTTGTGGACAAATTGCTTAGGGCACATATTCAATATTTACATAATTGCTGTCTCATTATCATTATGAGGTGTGGGCAGAGCAACAAGTATGGAATTGAGGGTGACATTTTGTGACACTAATGGGGTAGAAGTGTGATATTTTTCATAGTTAAATCCCATCAACTTTGCCATTGGCTCAAGACTATACAACTGGGTAGAGTTCAGATTTCAGAAAGGTCACTGAAAGTCAAAGTAAACTATGCATTGCTCAATGGGCAGGTAAACACATCATGAAGAACAGTGATAAAATTTTCATGCTCATGAGTCAAAACAGCCTCTCCATTTTCATTATTATTTTATTGCATTTTCCAATAAATACAAACATAGCTAAACTATGTAGAAATTTTAACTGCAAATTTGAAGCAATGCTTGCATTTAATCTGTTATGTAGCTATAAATATATTTTTGTCTACCCTATCAAAGTGTCATTCTGTATCAGGCAACATTCCCATTAGCATTTTTTAACAAGTTTCAACCTTCCTTCACATGCATTCTCCTACGGAGGTAAATATAAGAATCATCAGTGTGAATGTAACTTTCAGGGCCCTGCTAGGGTTATTGTTGGTGCCCCCTGTGGCCTTTCTCTTTTACTCTGTTAGCTGTGCTGGAGGGGCAGAGTTGTTGAGTCCTTATTGTATGTTCTAGATGTACCACATGAAAAAACAATTATGTTAGCCAGTGGAATGTTTGATTCCCACCTGCTGTAAAACTTTTTTCAATCAATTTTTTTACAAGGTAAATGTAAGGTGGAGGCAAGGAATGGGGATGGATATGCCATTGCAGTCAAAGGCCTGGAAATAATGTTGAGAATCACGTGTTCGACACCTTACCTCCCAGAAGCTTACCAATTGCAGGGGTATTAGGATTGCTAATCATTTTTATGTTCCCTTTGGGCCATCTGCTTTTTCTTCTTTTTTCTCTTACACACTATACTTCACTGCATTCCCTTTCACACCAGGAAAGGCATTTTTAATTGATGGAAAAAGTATCTTAATCAATATGCCAAAAACCTGTGAAATTAATAATAGTAGAACTGGGGGAGGGATAGGTCAGTGGTTTGAGCATTGGCTTGTTAAACCCCCGGTTTTGAGTTCAATTCCTCAAGGGGCCAGTTTGGGATATGGGGCAAAAAAAAAAAAAATGGAATGATTTAATTGGGGATTGGTCCTGCTTTGAGCAGGGTTTGGACTAGATGATCTCCTAAAGTCCCCCCCAACTCTGAAATTGAATGAACTTTATTTAATATGGTCATATTGGGAAATAGATTAAAACCCAGTGTCTGCCTGTATTGCATTGCTGTGGTTCATTAAAACTTTAAGCACAGTTATTTAAACTTGCTGGTCCCTGGTCACAGGTGGCTGCTCAAAAATACAAACTGCAAGTCTTGTAATTCCCAGTAAATTACCTTCATACATAAATAAGTATTAGCAAGAAATTTAACTGGGAATTATTTCTGCTTCTGTAACAGCAAACCCATCTGCACCTTCGCACCTATCACCTAATTTTTCTTGGACTGGGGGTTGGTAATAATTTTTATAGATACAATTTTACTCATCCAGAAGGGGAGAGTTCATAACCAGAACATATTGGCAAATTTAGTGAAGAAAATATCAGCAAACATTCATATTTTAGCAGTACACTCATTATTTTATTTGTGGTGACAACCTTAGAGCTACTAGTGGGAAAAGATTCTACTTAATAGTGAAGAAGTCAAGAGACTTTGAACCTCTGTTGGGAATGTGAGATTTATAATAAAAAATCAACATTTTCCTATTTAAATTTGAGATAGTTCAAATATTGGCTCAGCATACATGGTATTTGCTTCGTGTTTTCCCTGGTTCAGTATGTATCTGTTTTTCTTCACTCATTGACTAGTAAATGGTAGAACTTTGGAAGGATTTGTGATCTGCAAGCATCCCCACCAGTGTACTAGACTAATAAACCTCTTATTAAATTACAAAATCTCATCGACAGTAATCTCTGGTAACAAATGGAATTCAGAGGGGCCCTGATAAGCACACTTCCTTTCTTTCTTAAGCAAGAGTCAATGGTAGTCCATTATTTCAATGGGATTTTGATCAAGCTTGAAATAATTATGTGGTTAAGTTTGCCATGGCCCTGAGCAATAAAGTGTTACATTAGCAAGTTCATTATATTAGTGAATGAGTAGTGGCTAATTTCTACTTTATGGTAAGGAAATAGTTTTTGTGTGTATACTGTGTGTGTCCTCCAGTAACACTAGTTAGCCTAGTCAATCTTAAAAGGACAACTGTTGAGTCTTTGTGAATGTAGCGAATTGGTTAAGGCACTTCCGCTGGAGATAAGTGAACAGTCAACTGTAGTAAACTCTCTTTTCCAATTTCGCATCCCTTTCACTCACTACACCATTTCTGAGAACTTGGGTATTGCAGAATTGCTTGTAAGGAATTTAGTGCGATGATATGGAACTTTTAAATGAAAGCATTTCTACAAGTCCAAACAGCTAAATCCCTTCACTTGTTTCCCTCAGAAATTGCTGTATTACCTTTTACAATTATCCAGTTATTCCTCAGACATGTTCTATGAGAACTAGGTTGTTGGTGTTTTGGCTTCTCACCAGCCAATCCAGGTTCTAGTTATTAGATTCATTTCAGAGCTTAGACTTTTGAAATCTCCTATTAAAAAGCTGATATTTTGTCAAAGGATATCAGTGTGTTCTTTGCAAAGTTGATCAATTCTCTCTTTGAGCAATATGATTTTTGTGAGCTCAGATTTTTACCTTGGAAGTAAGTATTCATTCATGGAAACTATTGCTGCACTTCACAGCATCAGTAAATTTAAGTGAGTAAGGGTATGTCTTCACTACAGCAGTAGTTCGATTTCCTTTATGTCGATGTTGTGAACGCGACTGTATACAGTCGATGTTGTGTGTCTTCACTAGGCACAGCTAAGCACAGCAAGTCGACAGTGTCTGTCCGCAAAACTTTTGCAAGCGTCGACATGACGAGCGTTGCACTCTGGGTACCTATCCCACAGTTCCCTGATCCCCCAGCAGGCACCATTTCGAGTGCTGCACTATGGGTAGGCATTTCCAAATTTCGCGCCCTTTTTCCGCGCCGCCCACCCCCATTACGAGCGGTGCTCTGTAGGTAGGCATCCCATAATTCGTGCCCTTTCTCCGCGCCGTGCTAACGCCATAGCATTGCAAGCATGGAGCCCGCCGACACCACGGCTGCAGTAATGGCTGTTGTGAGGACCTCGATCACGGTTGCTGAGTTCCTGCTGCACCGTCTGCAGAGGAGGAATGCGATCCGGGGAAAACTGCGCTTTCTGGAACCCGACGACAGTGAGGAGGAGATGGACGAGGACGTGCACGAGATGGACGAAGACGTGCACAGCGGGGACGACATGGACACTGCCGGTTTTGGAAGTAGGGCGACTGACAATCTGTCAAAAATGGTGGCAATGGGGCAGGCTCATGCCATCGAACGCCGACTCTGGGCCAGGGAAACAAGCACGGACTGGTGGGACCGCATAGTGCTGCGGGTCTGGGATGACTCCCAGTGGCTCAGAAACTTCCGCATGCGAAAGGGCACCTTCATGGAACTTTGTGACTTGCTGTCCCCGGCCCTCCGGCGCAGGAATACCAAAATGAGAGCGGCCCTTACAGTGGAGAAGCGAGTGGCGATAGCCCTCTGGAAGCTTGCAACGCCAGACAGCTACCGGTCAGTGGCGAATCAGTTTGGGGTGGGTAGGTCTACAGTGGGCTTTGCTGTGATGCAAGTAAGCAGGGCAATCGTCGAGCGGCTGCTACACCGGGTTATAAACCTCGGAAACCTGCAAGCCACAATAGATGGCTTTGCCGCCATGGGATTCCCTAACTGTGGTGGGGCTATAGATGGGACTCATATCCCTATCCTGGCACCGGACCACGAGGCCGCCGAGTACAGAAACCGGAAGGGATATTACTCAATGGTCATGCAAGCAGTGGTTGACCACAAGGGACGTTTCACCGACCTCTACGTGGGGTGGCTGGGAAAGCTTCATGACGCTCGAGTATTCAGGAACTCTAGGGTTTTTAGACAGCTGCAGCAAGGCACTTTCTTCCCCGACCAGAAAATTTCCGTGGGGGGGGGTCGAAATGCCGATCGTGATCATTGGGGACCCAGCCTACCCCCTAATGCCCTGGCTTATGAAGCCCTACACAGGAGCCCTGGACAGGGGTCAGGAGCTGTTCAACTACAGGCTGAGCAAGTGCAGAATGGCCGTAGAGTGTGCATTTGGCCGTCTGAAGGGGAGATGGCGTTCCTTACTGATTCGCTCAGACATCCGCGAGAGAAATATCCCCATTGTTATTGCTGCTTGCTCTGTGCTCCACAATATCTGTGAGAGCAAGGGGGAAACGTTTATGGCGGGCTGGGAGGCAGAGGCAAATTTACTTTCTGCTACTTATGAGCAGCCACACAGCAGGGAAAGTAGAAGAGCACACCGTGAGGCCCTGCGCCTCAGGGACGCCTTGAAAGACAGTTTTATGAGTGCCCGAGATGGCATTTGAGAATCTGCTCCCTTGCTGTGCTCTAAGCCTGCTGCCCTTGAACCCTCTTTCCCTCCCCCCTCCCCATGCTTTCCCTCCCCCCTCCCCATGCTTTCCCTCCCCCATCCCCATGCTTGCAGAGGAAATAAAATCACTGTTTGAAAAATCATGGTTCCTTTATTGGTTAATCGGAAATACAAATACAGGGGATCACTGTCCTGGTATCCTGGAGGGAAACCGGCAGTCGCAGTGGGGGAGGAGCGGGCAAAGGGGGGGGGGTGGGAATGGGGGAGAGGAGGGGTGGGCAAGACACAGCAGCTTTTAAAAGTTTTCCGAGAACGTCAGCCTGCTGCTGCTGCTGCTTCTGCTGGCTTGTGGGGTAGAGTGGAGCGGCCCACGGAGCTTGCCCCCCCGTGTTCTCACCCCGCGTCTGGGTGGGGAAGCTATGGGAGTTGGGGAGGGGGGGAGGTGGTTACACAGGGGCTGCAGAGGTGGTCTTTGGGCATGCTGCAGCTCCACCAGAGATCGCAGCATGTCGCTCTGGTCCTCCATTATGCGGAGGAAAGCATCCATGCGTCTTTCCTCACGCTCTTTCCTCTTTTCTTCAGCGGCTTCCCTCTTTTCTGCAGCGGCTCTCCATTCCTGCCTCTCTCGATTCCTTTCCTCTCTATCTCGATCCCTTGCCTCTCTCTCTCGATCCCTTGCCTCTATCATTCTTTCCCTCCAGTCCGTCTGGCGGGCTGCCTCAGCGCGCGAGTTCTCCACGAGTTCACTGAACATCTCATCGCGCGTTCGCGTTTTCTTTTTACGCTTTCTTATCTGCGATGCACGGCGGGAGGAGGCCGGGGGATTCTGACATACTTGGTCATCTGTGGGCGAGTGTGGGAAAATAAAGTTTGAAAGTTATGAGACAGATACATTCAAGGTTAGGAGGCAGATGCAGTCTCGGATGGTACACAATGGGAGTACTATGCCATTTGCAACCTCAGTATTCAGAGGCCTGATATGATTTCTGTACAAGGTCATGTTCTACACCTAAAAGTGACTGACTAGCTCACAGAAAAGTCAGAGCATCTCAGACACATATGCGTGCCTCAGCCCAAGACGGCTTCTGAAATCACCGTGCAGCCGGCCATGGTAAGTTAAGTGGTGCCTGCATACTGTAGAGCAACCCCGCCCCCTTCCCCCCACCGCGTGGCTGGCTCCCACTGCAACCGCAAACTGCAAAGCAAATGCCAAAAAATCTCTCGCTAAGGGCTAAGGTCTTTTTGGGACTCTTCAGACCGCGTGCAGACTGCTCAGATTCCCTGCTAGCTACCGCTACGGGCTGGGGGGGGGGGGGGGTTGGGTGTGCGTTGGATCTGAAGCGGAAGCAACCGCGTGCAGACTGCCCAGATTCCCTGCTAGCTACCGCTACGGGCTGGGGGGGGGGGGGGGTTGGGTGCGCGTTGGATCTGAAGCGGAAGCAACTGCGTGCAGACTGCCCAGATTCCCTGCTAGCTACCGCTACGGGCTGGGGCGGGGGCGGTCAGCGTTCGTGGGGTGGGGGGTGCGGTTGGTCGGTCCTCAGCAGAAAAGAGTACTTTGCAGCTGGGAATCTTTATCTCCCTACTAATTGCAGTCCGTATCTCAAACAGGCAACCCTGAATGACATCACTTTGCTGAGAATTTCTCGGAGAGATAGGGAGCGCATGCTCCTTGACTCCATGCAAAGTCCTGGTCCATACGCCGCAATGCTAGCCTGCTCAATGATACCAGACAACTTACTACTTTCGTGGCGTGGGTTGGTGTCCTATCACGGGGGACCACATAAGGCGGCTCTCCCCAGAAATCTGCTGCGCTGGATTCATCGCTACCTCCTGGATAGCTTCCTGGAAATGTCCGCGGAGGACTTATGGTCAATCCCGGAGTATATTGACAAACTCTTTGAGTAGAAATTGACCAGCAATGAAAGCACGCTAAGTCCTTAGGGCAAGTTACTCATTAATAAATGCTTCCTTTACAAAATCACGCGTCATGTAATCACTTAAAAAAGAAACACTTACCCCCCTGGGAGGCTTGGGAGGGTACTGGCTCCAGGGTGACAAACAGCTCCTGGCTCTCTGGGAACACGGGTTCTCCGCTGGGCTCCTGCTGCTCCGTGAGATTTTCCTCTTCATGGTCGTCCTCCTCGGAATCAGTCTCCTCCCTGACGATTATCCCATCGGTGGAGTCCACGCACACTGGCGCGATGGTGGTGGGAGCGCCCCCCATTATCGCATTTAGTTCATTGTAGAACCTGCATGTCCGTGGGGCGCCCCCTGATCGTCCGTTTGCCTCCTTGGCTTTCTGGAACGATTGTCGCAGCTCCTTAATTTTCACGCGGCACTGTGTGGTGTCCCTGTTGTGGCCCCTTTCTAGCATGGCCTTGGAGACTCTTCCATACATGTTGGCATTCCGTTTGTTGTTTCGTAGTTCCAACATCACGGATTCCTCTCCCCAGATAGCGATGAGATCCAGCACCTCACGAGTGGACCATGCTGGAGCTCTTCTCCTCTGGCTGGTCTCCAGGGTAGATGAGCTCTGCATGGAGTCTTGTGATGCTGAGCTCTGCATGGCGGCTAGTGCTGCTGATAGCTCTGAATGGTGACTGAGCAGTTCAGGTGAGCTGGCCATGCTGACCAAACAGGAAATGGCATTCAAATGTTCCCGGGTCTTATCTACCTGGCCAGAGCAGCGAGTTCAGAGTGCAGTGCAGAGCGGTCACAGTGGAGCAGTGAGGCAGTCCAGAGCGGTCAGAATGGAGCATTGTGGAACAGCCTCTGGAGGCTATTAATGTCAGGTTCCGTCTTCACTAGCCCACGGTCGAGCTTGGAATGTCGAGATTAGCCTTATGTCTCTGGTTAGGCTGGAGTTCCAAGATCGATCTTGAGGGCCCTTTACATCGACGTTAAGGGCATGTATGTGAAGACAGGTTCACGTTTAATTCGACCTAATGTCGTTAACATCGAATTAAAGTGGTAGTGAAGACAGGGCCTAAGCTACTCTTAACATTTCTCAAAGGTAAGGAAGTCAGTCTTGCTTGTTCAACTGAAGTCTCTTCTGAAACTGATGTTTCAGTTCTACTTCAATCACCTTATCAAATTTTAGCATATCTTTTGTGGCCAATTTAATAATATAATAGCACCCAATGATCTTATCTATGTTGATAGTTGTCTTATTCGTCCACTTGCCTTCTACACTGTGAAAGAAAAACATGTAATTTACATTTCCAATTATAGTGTGTTTCCCTCAGGGGTGAAAGTGGTCCAGTACAGACTGGTATGGCATACTGGTAAGAACCCATACCGGCCCATATTCACCCCACATTAAAGCGCTGCCGTGGCAGCACTTTAACATCCCTGCCCCTTTTGCCCTCCTCTCTCTCCTGGTTCCCAGTGGTAAGTGCCAGTAGTTACTTTCACCCGTGGTTTCCCTACAAAGAAGGTTCGAAGCGATATTAAGGTCCCTTGTTCCTGTTGCTAGTCCCTTTCCCTCTGATATTAAGATGGTAGTGTCTGCAGCACAATTCATTTTCTCACTGCATGTTTGTTTTTGTTTTTGTTTTTTGCCAAGAGGAATAGGGGAAGGAACCCAGTTCTGGGTTAAAGGGGAAATCACCATATCCAATACAAAATGTATTCTTAGCACAATATATACACCTACAACCTTCAGACTTTTATAATTTTTTCTTTTGTTTTTAGTGAATCTGAATATACTTTAATTTCTCTTCATACTTGAATCAGAGTAAACAGTTTTCTTCAGAGAAAACGACTGGGTATGGTGAAAAAGAAGCACTATTCAAAAGAAAGTGAGGGTTTCATAATAGGGTAACCCATTTTTGCTTTTTATATAAATGGATTTCCCTCCTTCACAGAATTGGAAGACTCAAATTTAGTTTAACAATCTATGGGATATATATTTTTTTAAACAAAGTGTACTGTGGAGAGGGCAGGAACATCCAAAAATGTGTTAAATGTGTTTCTGATCATTTTATTTTATTTTACATTCACATCTCAGGAAATTCAAGATCTTATCAGCAATGGATGCATACAGTAAAGGTACAACAATTTTATTTTCATTTGACTAGTTCATTTATCTTTGGAAAAACTCAGCATACTGAACATCGAGCTTTAAAAGGATATTTGACTTTATATGGCCAATTAGCTGCATTCTCTACATTTTTGTAGGGTTCCTTGTATAAATGTAACAGAAAAATAATATTATATTAGTAAGGAAGTTATTTTTACCTAATATTTTTGTCATAAACAAGTGTCTTTGTCATGACAATATTTTTATATTCATTTAAAAATGAGAAAATGTCTTCTACACAAAATAAATGCCAAATTTTGAAAAGCACAGAATGTTTTCCTGTTCATCTAGCCAAGAATTTTTCTGTATGCCGTACTGCGTTACATTCCATAACTGTGAGTTAGGTGTGGCACTAGGATTTGATAGGAATTTTATCACTTCTAGTAAACAGCAGTTTGGTTAATATTAATGTTTTTACATTAATAAAACAGAGGACCTTTGTTGCACAACATTGTTACTAGGCAGGATTAGTAAAAGATAGTACTTTAGGCAAAATTCTTGTGATTAAATAAGACATGATTACCCCAATGTGATAGAAATATTTTTTAAATGATACAATATATCCATTAATAAGCCAAGGAAAACTTCCAATATGATATGTAATATGGTAACAGTTCATGCATGGGTATGAGAATACGTCATTGTGTTAGAATGCATTGATAAATGTGTCAGCCATGATAATGACATACTGTAACCCTTGTATAGATGTAGACAGTAGTTTGTAGAGAGAATGCAGCTGTGGAAATTTTTCCTAATTTAAAGAGGGCTATTATTTTCCTACTTTATTTTATGTCAGCCTGTCATCTATTTTTCTTGCTATTGTCTTAACTTTTAACCTGCCTTTTAAGGGTTATTAAAATATGTTTTTGTATGTTTCAGAAAGGAGGTGCACTGATCAACACAGCCATGACCAAAGCCAGTCCTGCTGTGAAGACAGCATACAAATTTGTAAGATCTACTCAATGTGTGCATAAAAATTGCAGAAACCACCTACAATCTTCAGTTATTGTCAAAAACTGAAAAAGCCATATCCTTCCAATATGAATTACAGACTAAACATTACAGCCAAATAAATTGTTTTCAGCTTTTATTCCTATCTTGTGAAAAACAGTAACCACTCCATGTTACTATTTTAAGTGGTTCAGTATGCAAAATATACTGTAGGTGCTTATTTGAATACCTGTTACATATTTGAAATACAGCTGAAAACCTCTACTTAGCTGCTGATATTAAAATATGGACTCTGAAAATACTAAATCTCATTTACACTAAGGCCCCTTTACTCCTCCCTGGCAATATAAATTAAAAGTCAGTATAAATGTTGTGTACAGTTCTAGGTGGTGTAAAGGAGTCTTTGCATAAATAACAGTAAGTCCCTATGGACTCCACTTTGACACTATGGGGTACCCTATCCAAAGTGGGTTGGGAGGCATTTATATTGTTTTCAGGGAACGATTACAGTCCAAAACTTCCACCATAAGCAAGCTATTTCTTATTTGGATGTGGGCATCTTTTAAAATACTAGCTATGGCGTTATTAAAATAGCATTAATTCAAAAAGTTATGGACTTGCACTCTTGGCTCTTGATTTACAGCTTATCTAGATGAAGCTGGAATGTAAATCTGCACCGCTTTAGCATGCCACTTGTCAGCTGTCCACATGAACTATGCTACAGGAAAAGTTACATGATGCATTTTGATCTAGCCTGGTTTGAAACAGGAATAGGATTAAAGTATTCCAGGGAACTTTTAGTGTGTGGTAACAGGGTCCACACTGGCAGTGCGCAGCAGGCTAACTGAAAATTTACACCCCACCTTGCCACATACTGTTTAACTAGTTTTATGTCTTCAGTTTGACAAGCAGTCCAGTTTTTAAATTATCTTTAAATATCGCTAGATCATAAAGAATATGAATTACATTATATTATCCAGGGTATAGAAACAATGTGGTCGCTCATAAGAAATGACACAATGATAAGTATTTTAAGATTGGGTTGAAAGCACACAGGGGAAGAATCTTCTCTGCTTTCCTTTTGGCTTTTCCAAGAGCTCTTTAGATTGATACTCAGTAAGTAGTTTTGAATAAATCAGTGCTACAGTGTGATGCTCGTAGATTTTAAATAAAATTTTAAAAGAGAGTTTTTAATTATACATCAATTCAAACTCTCACAAAGGTCATGAGGAAAGAAACAGGTAAATAAATTAAAGGTACTGTATATCCACATATTCATTTATAATTTAAAAATGGTTCATTAACAGGCTAGCAGGAAATTATTCTCCTCTGTTTTTCATGAGTTTAGATGAGGTTTCATGATTTCCTTCCAGCCACCCATTTTGCCCATTATGTCCCTGATCCTACATCCTTTTCTACATCAGCAGACTCCTTTATGTGCAAGAAGCCTTATTAATTTCCATGGGAATCTGTGCATGTTCATGCATGGAACAAGGTGCAGGAGCAGGCCTATATGTCCTTTGTTGCCCTTTCCACTTCCATACATGCATGCATCTACTACATGGCACCCTGTTGCCTTGTTATTGAGCTACTGAGCTTATGATTTAAAGATCACATTTTCAAAAGTTCCCTAATCTGGACTTCAAAACTGTCCCGAGTTGTTGTATATGGAAACACTCATAACTCCCCACAAACAAAATTGATTATTGCAAAATCAATAATTAATATGTATTCCTCAGATTTTCATGTGTAGAGTCTGAAGTTTTTCATATATGGTCCTTAAATGTGAAAAGGCATAGGCTTAATTTTGTTCTAAAAGTTAGCTTGATCTAACTGGGTTCATGTAAGGAAAACTTTCCTTTTTCTCTTAACACCTGGTTAGCATTTTTTGTAGCAAAAATAAAATGTAAAAAAATTAGACTACAATTACTTGTTATCTAGAATGGTAATTCATCTCTAAATAGAGGGATGCCCTTGGGTCCATTTTCTGTGCAAATTATTGTCATGAACAATCATGGGACTTGGCTGCCTATTTTAATGCACACAGTTTTCCCCTAACTATGAGCACTCTGCTGTTCAGCAAAGCTGGAGAAATTCTCCATCTGCATATAAAACCACTTCATTTCTTTTAAGATTGATGTGGCCTTACAAGTTACCAGACTGGAACACTATAGCAGTGAGCTTGAAAATCTTAACAATTTTCCAACATGAGTGCTATTAAAATACTACTTCAGATTTAAAAGACCATCTCAAAAAAGGGATGGACACTAGGGACCAGTAGGATGGTTCATTTTTAGCAGGTGAGGATACATTGGCTAAATTAGTGTGTTTTCACAACATTGGCATGTATGCACAATTCTTACGGACTGCTATTAGCATAGTATAGCTAACTGGGACAGCCCATGTGAAATTAGCGATAGAAATTATTATCCTTATATTACATACACTTAAAAATAATTTCTCATTAAGTAGGCCTTATGCATATTCTTTGAACAAAGCCTATCTCTTGCGCCACTGGTTAAGTCCTTTTGTTTTAATTTTCTAGGCAAAAAGTCATGCAAAGCAGGGAATAAAAGAAGTGAGGAGTAAGTTAAAACACAAGGTATGTAATACAATTTAACTTTCTTACCTTGCTTCTTGTATCAGTTTGAAGCTTATACTTTACAAATCACATGAGATTTGTGTTTTTAATGACTTTTGAAATATGCTTAGCCCTTTGTTCAACAATACATTTTTCATAACGAGCCCTCTGGCAACTATCTGTCATTCTATGCATCCACTGAATAATCTCTTTATTGTTTGCATATTTTATCATAGAACAACAGAGATCTTCAAAGATACGTTAACAGGATGTATGTTTTCATAAAGTTGATTGCTTTGATATCACAATTGAAGCCTTTGCTTCAAGCTCAGAATTTAAGACAGGATAGTCTTACAGTACAATGTAATTCAGAAGGTGTAATTGTCTGTTTTAGATTCATAAAATCTGAGCACAATGTTAATGTTTTAAAATAGAGAAACATTCAACTTTGAAAAGTAAGCAAGAAATATCAGAATTAAGTTTGATTTAGGCAATTAAAGACAATTTTCCTAATGAGTTCTATTTCTTCACTTCTGATTTTCCTTGTGGGAAGGGGGAACTAACTTCAATGATATTTTATACTTTTCTCAAATATAAAGTTTAAAACCATATTTCATAAACATGAATGGATTTAAATTGCTTTATATGCATTCTAAAGGCTTTATTTGAAAACTTCACACTGTGAAAGATGCATTTGATAACCATTAACTTTTTGTAATGCTATATTTCATTTTGTTAATAGATATAATCTTATGACAGATATTTAGTAACAAATTATCTGTATTAACAATATGATTTTTATTACTCTATGTATACATAGGATCTATAGATAAATATTATAAACATGAGATTTTAAATCTATACTGTTGTGTAGGAGAGTGATGAAGAATATGGAACCTGTAGCTCTGGTGCACTACAGTGTGCTACAGTGTACACTTTACACAATCAGAAAAGAGGAAACTCAGAAAAACGAAGACTTGCCTCGGTAAGTCACCTTAAACGCTTTATTAAAATATGGAGGGAAACTGTTTTCCTCTTACAGTGGTGTGCTAAATTTTATGATAAATACCTTGATTACCATCTGCATTCAGAAAATATTATAACTAGTATTCACAATAATATTGCTTGCATAATATGCTGTTTTGAGAGTAGAGAGAATGGCTTATCATATATCATCCTCCTGTAGGGAAAAACATAGGAAATACAACAGGGGGATGAAGTTGCCAGCTACATCTCTAGAAAAAGAAATCACAATTGATTCTTAGAAATAGGATTATATTTAAAAATATATATTTTAAATTATTTAATAAATACTGTTTAAAAGTACTATATGAAAGAGCACAAAACAGTTATATAAATGCTACCAATACTGAAGGTGTGATCTATTGAAAAGTTTACTTAGTAGTATGTATCATTTATAGATTCCCATTAGATAAATAATTTCATAGGCATAAAACACACATTTCAGATCAAGCATGAATATTATTTTTTTGAATAAAGGAATTCTGGTATATTCATGTATGCCCAAGCCAATTTTCACTGCTAAATTATCTTTTAAACCCCTAAAATACAGTGGCATGTGTTAATACTTTTCCTAAAGCCAGCTGATTTTGAGAGAGGGCATGCCTTTAATTCAGACCTTGTTCAAGTTGATTATCATATAGTGAATTTAGTACTAAGTCAACTAGCTAACAATGTGTCAGATGTCTTGTGTTTCTGTTCTCAGTTCCTTTAATGGTTCTGGTTCTCTGTGACAGGTGTAATATCTCAGTTTTAGCCCAGTACTAATTCTCAAATGCCCAAATCCTATTTGAATTATTGCTTTATTCTATATAAATTAATAAACAGTTTGAGAGTTTTGTGATCTCTTTTGCATAAGAATATATATTTTTAATAGTATATACGGGCTCCAGCTTTTGATACCACAAATGTTTCTTCCTTAGATAAGAAGTGTGTACTGTAGGTCAACTGAGTACCTCTTTGAATTGACAGTTGAATTTACCTGACTATTAGCATTATTATTATATATAAAGTAAAATAGTGTCACGATAAAATTCTAATTTAGTAAACCCATGCATTCAGGTTTTTTGAATGATAAAATAAAAAGTGTAGAAACTAATATTCAATTAGAGTAGATTCTACTGAGCAAGTCATTAATGTTAGAAAATGTAAGGTAATACTAAAGCCATTGGTTCCAGTGGTATAAATAATGTAGGCATATCTATTTTAATTATGCAGGCGGATTCTCTTCTGTAGCATGTTTTTCAGGTTTCTTTTTAAATACAGTAACACCGAAGTCTGCAAGTGTGTGCTGTCAGTGTATTTTCACATAGACTAACACAGTACATCCTTTCTTTCAAGAACCTTGTATAGTTTAAATTTCCTGCTTTGACTGTTGAGACAGAAGATATGCAGATACATTTAGAATTTTTAAAATGTCATATTTATAACAGAGATTGATACGTACCATATTTATTTTTAATTGGTAACTATCTTTCTAATATACAGAAACTTTTTTTAACCACATCTGTGTCGCATAACACTGCTTTTTTAGTACACCATAGAGAAACATACACTAATCTGTTTATATCTTCACTTAAACTTTTATGCAAATGTACAACACAAATGTCGCTAAAATATGTGTCTACACATTCAAATGCTTTTAAATGCCCCACATATACAAAACTTGTTGGAACTGACCATGAAGTAAATTAATAAACTATCTGCTGTTCCACTTTAATTGTTTAATTTTAGTACTAGAGTCAACATCAATAAATTGTACCAAAGAAACATTTATTAGTAGATATTAATGTTTCTTCTGAAGGACTGTGTTACTGCAGAATACTTAAACATGTATATGATTGTTCATTCATGCAATCATATAATACTGAGATTTAGTACTTCTTTTCTGCCCACTAGCCAACTTTTTATTTTTGAGACAGCATACACTTCTTTCAAAATGATAGTGTATCAGGTCAGAACAGCAGAGATTTTTTTGTCCTCTATAGACCAAGGAAAATCTTAATGTGCTTTAAAAAGCCGGGGTTTGTTTACAAGACAAGCTCTGTTACTAATGTCTCCATATCTTTGCCGAGCTGAGAGAGCAGCATGACCTATGTCCCCACCCCATCCTCACCCGGCATGCCACAAGCACTCAGTGTGCAGGAAACAACAAGCTGTAATCACTGACCAGGAAGTTTGTCTTGTACAGTTCCAAAAAATGCAAACTGGGCTTTTTGGTCCCAAACATCATTATCAATATGGAGTCTCAGGCTGTCCTATGTGTTATAATTGGTGCTGTTTTTAAACATGGAGGCTATTAGCATCAGCTAACAATAATGCAAGATCCATTGAACTAACTGCTGGCTTTGAAAGCTTGCATCTATGTGTATATATTATATTACTTACTTTTATTATTATTAATAAAATATTAATAAGTGAATTGCATTCCTTGCTACACTTCATAATTGTAGGGCTTTGTCTGGAGCTTTCCTTCCTGCTGATTAATCTTTTTGTCCAGGTTTCTAAAATGGCGCCGCTCACTGTCATCTCAGTGTAGTAACTGAAAAATAAGATAGTGCTAATGGTCACACAGTAGCTTATGCATTTAAATATACATTTTGAATAATGGATAAAGATTGGTTCATAGACAAATCAACTATTTGTCAGAATACTTGACGGTGTAGATTTTTGAGTCTTCTTACCTCAAGACTGAGGGCTTCCCCTACCCATCCTTTCATTATCAACCATTTCACAGTAAGTCATTTCAAACTACTGCAACATAAAGAAGTTAATGTTACAGTTTCTGTTTCAATTCAGGCCTCTGGATGGGAGTTTTTATTTCCCCATTGCTGCTTTCCAATAAATCATAAATGTCAAATTAGTCATTTAAAATTAATTCAAAAATATTGTAGATAATTTTAAAAAATACTTTTATAAAATAGTGTATAATGCTGAAGTTCTCTTGATTCTAGAGATCAGTTTAATGACTGTTTCATTACCAGGAGATTTTGTACAATAGAATGTGAATCTGCTTTTTACCCCAACAAATAGTAGTTTGTATGCTGGTCTACTAATTAGTACGGTTATTTCCTGTTTTGTTGATGAGGCTTAAATAAATGTCAAGGGTACAGCCATGAAGATCTTCCAATTAGGCTTTGCGTTTGTAAAACCCAACCCCTTTGCTTTTGTGTGAAGATGACAGTTCCAACTGCAGCCTCAGCCTAACAGGGCTCAAGGGAAAGGATTCTTCTCTGGTTTTATTGAAAACAAGGCCAGTTTGGCCCAGTGAGAATACCGGCACTGGTCACAATGCAGAGCCATTTTTAACAATGAATATTTACTAATCTTTATCATTGCTCTTGTGGTTGTTTTTCAAAAAAATAGACTTAAAAAAAACACAACCAGAATGAATTCTGATATGTAAAAGAGCTGCTGAAGCTTAATCAGAGGATAAATAATTAAATCTGTTATCACAAACCATAGTGATTATATTGGTTTCCTTTAATTAGCATTTGCAAAATCTTTCCCAAAGAAAGCAAAATAAAAAAAAATCCCACAGTTCAACTTAGCCTAAGATAGTGTTAGAAGAATTGTTCTCTCTCTATCTCTAATATATGTTTGAGCCCACTCTTGCTTAGGTTAGCTATTCTGGGTTTTTTGTGTGTGCGTGAGCTTAGCTGTATTGCAAGTCAACATTAACAGATGGATTGCCCTAAGCAAGGGAAAACCACAACAACAAAATCCAGTGAAAGTAGAGGATTGAAGCTTTTTATTGTTAAGCCTTATTAAAACCTTGGCTTGTACACTGCTGTTAACTGTTTCATGGCTTGAACTAATAGCATTTCTCTGATATTTTCTGTATTCTGTGTAGAAAAGGTACATGAGATAGTATGAGAAATTTTGAGTTAAATGTTTTGAACAACAAACTAAAGCAAAACATGAGATTGTTTCACCCATGTTTATTAGTTTACCACATATTATTAGCAAATTACACTCTGCTGACTGTCTTTTTACTGTTTAGCAAACATTTTTTGGTAATACATGAACTAAACTACTAAGAACTCAGTTTTTCAGAATTCATTATAATTCCTTTTCTTTACATGCATTGATGCAGTGCAGATTTCGGAAGGGTGGAAGGAGAAGTGTACACAGACACAACCATGTTTCTAACATATTGCTTAAAATACCTTAAAAAAAAGGAAAGAGAGTTTCAGTAAGAAAAAAGGAGGAATACCAGGAGGATCTGTTTGTTTTCATGAATATGATCTATGTAGTTTTGCCATATGTAACCATTATCCTCGGTAATTGGTGGCTTATTTAAAAGGGAACATTGCTGGGTTTAAATAGTCCTTATGTATTCAGTGGCTTATAAAACATGCTAGCAGATTTGCAGAGTACTATGTAACAGCTATGAGCTCATTTTATAATTAATAAGCTACCAATGCACCCTTGTCTCAAAGGAAATAGACGTAAGACTTATAGGCATGCAATAGCTTGTAGCCATAATAAAAAATAGGGAATTTGGATTGTAAGTGTGGATTTACTGGGAATCCCAATGTGTCCCTGCTACTTTACTTACACATGTATTGAAGCAACCAGGTGAATTACTTGTCATGACTATGCAGTATTTTAAATATAGTCTTTTTTAAAATCTCATTTATAATTGAAACCTCTTTATGTAACAAGTGTAACTAAAACCAGCTGAGATTAAACCTTTTGTCTTGCTTTCCCCAAACACAAGTTACTTGACCAAATAACAGTATTCTTTCTCTTTTCTTTTTAAAGCAGGACATAGATGTGACTTTCAGATATTTAGTACAATACATCATAATTAATAGAACACACACAATTCAAGTGATAGAATGTCTACTTTGACTCCTCCTCAACAACTATAGAAGTCTTGGTGGAGGAGGCAGCATTTTGGCATCTTCAGGAGAATACCGAATGCCCCCTGCATTAATACCACCTCCAATGGCTAGCAAAGAAATGACATAAATATTAGCTACTAAGAGCCTCCAGTGCCTGACTACTCTCCCAATCTGGCAAAAGGTGATTATGGTGGGTCATGGTTGGAATAGAAAGGAAATGGGAAAAGAGGAGATTGGAGCAAAATTGGGCCATTGGAATACTGCAAAAGAGGGAAACACGAGTCCCACTATCAAACTCGAATCGGACATTTTCATAATTTAAAAAATATAAAAGTTGTGGTTCCATGCTTTCTATTGTATTTGGATTCAGCTGAAATGTTTGAGACCACATTTGGGCAACACAGAATAATAGCTTCTGTCCACATGCCTCATATCTACTGAAAATCCTACATGGCTCTTGGGTAGCTTTAATCCTCATTGAATAATTAAAGTAATGTAGATAAAAGATTACAATTGACAGATGTCATATACAGTAACAATTAGCAGTTTTGAATTTATAATTTAACAGTGTGCTTCATCTCTAGGGAAACTTTTCCTATAAAATATTTGTTCTGCAATAAATGTTGGTCAATTAGTAAATTATGTATTTTGAACAAAAGAAGCATAATTTGAAAATATTGCAAGCAATTTTAGA
Organism: Sternotherus odoratus; assembly: GCA_032164245.1. NCBI lineage: Eukaryota > Metazoa > Chordata > Testudines > Kinosternidae > Sternotherus > Sternotherus odoratus. The sequence goes on along the minus strand of JAVMKO010000008.1, from coordinate 54,973,358 downwards.
TTTCTCTTGATTTCTGGGGAAGGTTTTTTGTCTTTGTATGTCAGGTAAGATCTCTTCATTCTGCAAATTATTCAGTTTTTCTTTTAATTAAAAATGAAAAACCTAGACAGCAAAAAATTCAAATGCTAGATTACGAGAGTGCCCTCTGGTGGTCCTGATACCTTCCCATATACTACAAGCATATACCGTATGTAGCCAGCGTCATATGGTGAATGCTTGCTCTTTATATCAAAAGATCTTTTAGAAACAAAACAGTAACCATTATCTCAACAGAATTCTTATCTAAAAGAGTATCCAGACTTATAGATTTGTCATATCCATGTCCTTCAAACAGAACAATCTTTATTTTTTGTAGATGTACTCTCTAAACAGTAACAATCTATTTGTTTCTTTTTTTACTTAAAATATTTCTGGCATAGCCATACTCTCGAGAGTAATTATAAAAACATATTGAAGGGGACTACCTCATATCAGTGATTTATTTAGCAAATTGATGTATTTGAAACAAAAAAGAGACAATGCAGATTTTTTTTCACCTCCTCCCTCCCCCCCCCCCCCCACTCTGTTAAGGTTTTAACAAAACAGAACTCTTATGGTACTAGCTGCATTACTGGTGCAAGTTTCTCCTTTACTCATATTGACTTATAGGCTCATGTTTCATTTTATTCCATAGAAGACATCTGCCCTTCTTTGGTTTTGCCTCCCCAGTGAAAAACCATACTTGAGAGCCATCTCTGTCAGTCGTTAAGTTTCCAGACAAAAAAAGGGAGGGCCTGGAAACTGGTCCAGAAGCTTTTGCTGGCCTTTGTGGCATTTAGATGAGTATTTGGCCTTTTCAGGGCAAAGGCACCAACACATACTGCCTCAGCTTCATCCAAATAAGAAACCTAGAAAGTGAAAGCTTGGCAGGTGGATTCTTTTGACATATGCAATCTATTTTAGTTCTGGAACTAATGAATGAAAAGGCAGTTCAGCTGCGAGTCTGTCACAAAAACAACCTTAGTGTTTCACAAGCAAAGGATTCTTTTAAGGGTCTAAAAGAGAAACACTGTTGTGCTGAGTATGCGGTGGAGAATCAGAAGAAGCTCTTAAATATTAGATAATTAACTGAAGTAACTAGGGGTAGACTACTAATCAAGATAAATTACATTGATATTTATATCTTACTTTTATTTGCCATGCAGCCCTCTTTTCCCGTCCTACCTAAGACAGCCGTTACAGATAGTGTTATGGCTCCACCTAGCAGAAGGAAGGAGTCAAAAGTTCTGTCAGTTCAAGACACCAATCCATCTGCTTCCTTTCCAACTTAATTTTGCCTCCTGACCTAGAAGCACAGAGAGAGCAGTCTTATGTCTCCAGATTCAGCTCTCATTCTGTCTGTTGTCTAACCTCCTGTACATTAGAGGGAAGCAATGAAAAAAAGAAGTGATTCAGTTATAAGACAAAGAAGGCTGATGGAAAAAGCAGGGAGAAGAAGGAGGAAAAATCCTTTCCTGTAGAGACCTTACAGATAGTAGAGTTGGCAGCTGGAAGGGATAAATGCACATGAAACTAGCAGGAAGATTTCCTCCTCAAGATCAAATCTTCTGGTCATAGACTCTGAACTGAGATGATGTTGGAATCACCCCCTAAGGCTCAACTCCATTGCCCCACAACATAGATTAGCTTCTTAGATTGCACAGTCAGCCTGAGAGTTGCTCACCCAGATAGGCTCCAACAGAACCTGTAGGTCTGTGTGACAGCGTTGCAGCTGATGCAATGTTGTCAACTCTCCTGGTTTTATTGTGGGTCTTATTTGAGTCTGTTCCTAAAGCCCCAACTCCTGGAATCCTGTGATTGATGTGAAAATCTCAGTTTTCATTTTAAAAAAAGTTTCCAGTCCTCATGGTTGTATAGAAAAGCTTGAAAACATGAACGCTCTGCGGGCTTCAACAATCAGAAGGGAAATAAAAAGAATTTGTTTATTATTTTGGGAAAAAACCAACCACCTTCATGATTTTTAAGCCAATTGGAAACAGTGGGCCCCAAAAATCTCGACTTTTGTATGTTTGGGGTTAATAATATTATCAATGCCAAAGCTACCAGCATATCACCCTTCTTTGTTTTCAGTCTCTATTCGTCCCAACTTGGGCTCATATATACTGGAATAAATCTGTGCCCACCCTCAGGATGTTGCCCAGCTTCTCGTGACAATAATCCTTCTCCTGTCCCGGTCCCTTCCCACTCCTGGGGTTGATGCCCTTCTTTTCCTCATGGAGAGAGTTTGGAGCTGATAGGCTATCTTCCTCCTCCCACATTCCAGCCCACAGAGGCAACAGGGTCCTTTGGCTTTGGGGCTCTGAATGTATAATGCTTTTCTGGGAATCATTACAACATCCCTGTATTCTCTTTTACTCCAAATTACTCTCATGTTCCCTTAATCTTAACTCTATTTTCCACAGAGCTTTTGGTCTAGTAATCTCCCCTCTTTTAAAACAGCAATAATTTTGTAAATGAACTATTAACAGAAACCCCAAAGAGGATGTTATCATGTGATATTTCTAATTATCTGAAGATATGGTGTATCAACCTGAAATCCATTTTTCTGTATTTTAACATTTTAGGATCGGATTAACTGGTATGTTCTGGCTGCTTTACCCTACATAGCAGCCGTGCAAAGCAAGCTGAGTGTTCTGGGCATTAAAGCTGGGTTTACAGCTGTTTTGTATCATTGGAGCAGCACAAAACAACCAGATTGTACATCCCAGGTTCCCCCGCCTCCTGACCTCTGCGTCCCCAAACTTCATTTTCCTCCCCGTGTTTTCCTACACACATACCAGTTTCACTTCCCTGTCACCTGCATTCCCTGGCGCACACACATCCTTCTCTCTATTTAATTCCTTGCTCTACTTGGTGAGTAGTTTACCTTTTAGGGAAAGACATCATCACAGAAAACTAGTTTAGCATGAACAGTTATTAACTATACCAATAATTATCCCTAGAAATAGAACCTGTGTCCTCATGTTTTTCAGGAGGTTTGTTAATTCTGGGCTACAGCTCCCAGCCTAGTATTGTTTTAATTCTGACTGATTTAAAGAAATAGCTATAAGACATTTACATCTGCTTTAAATTGATTCTCTCCAGGTCTATTCTTCAGCCTTCTGAACTATTCATAGTCCCATTAAAAATAGAGAAATTGATTCTCATTATTATGCCCCAAAGCTTCTTCCTTCACAGAGACCTCCCTTCCTTCACAGAGACCTAAATACCAGCAAGTATTTTTCAAATTTCCCGTGGTTCATGGTTCACAATCAAACTTTGAGAAACCTTTGAGAAATCCCTGAAATTATAAGTAAGGTTCTCTTAAGGTAGCATTTCAGTTGCTGTCAAGATATCCCACAGAGAGAGGGGAATTAAACTCACTGATTATTTCTCCTTCGGTGGTTTGCGTCTTTCAAAACCAGACAGTTCACTGACTTTCCACTGAGTTTGTTCTGGGGATTAATTCAGAGTTGTATGTTAACAAACCTATTGGTTTATTTAGGTTGTGTCCTTATCTGTATTTGCTGCAGCAGAGAAAGTGTCTTTCCCTGCAGCTTTGAAGTCATTTTCTATCTTGTACTCATAGTTTTAGAAGTTTCCTGTTTGTGAGGGTTATAACAAGTGGCAAAAGGTACCAAAATGACAGTGTTTTTGGCTGATTAAAGAATATATCCTATTAATTTATGTCCAGGGCAAACAGCCAAATGCCATTTTCTATGATGCCTGGACTGTTCCAGACTCAGGGCAGAAGTACGTGATACTGAAATTTGTAAAGTGGCCATTTGTTCATCTCTTCCCAGCTGCATTTTCCATTTGGATCAGTCCTTGCCTATTGAAATTGTATTAGCTATTTGGTGCTCTGAGTACAATTGTCAAGTGTAACTCTTGTGGCTCACTTCTTATGACATCATTTGTCTGTAATTGTAGTTACTTAGTATAATGGGGAAGAGGAACACTGAACGAGGGAAACTTTACTCACATATTTTAAACACAGCTGAAAACTTTAAATGTTGATACATTGAATAGTCAGTAAAAGTGAAACTATATATGAGCTGGTTCAAGAACAGCAGCCGTGTTAGTCTGTATCCGTAAAGAAAGCGAGGAATACTTGTAGCACCTTAGAGACTAACTAGTTTATTTCAGAGCTGCCATTTTTCAAAGGCTTATTTGCTTCTCATGTTGAGGACAATTAATGGCAGTAGCCTTATCAAACTTCCTGTGTTTGTACTGATTAATAAAGGCTCATTACCTGAAAGTTATGATCCTGAAAGTTGCAGTATTAAATTAAAAAACTGACATTTCAAAGATTGGCTTTCATGCCCAATCAAAAATGTAGCAACTTAACTTTTAAATCCTTTAGTATTTATGTATTTCTCCTACATTCTTGAGATTTTGGTGCCATCATTTATGAAACCGCTGCCAAAGAGAACGTTTTTCCTTTTGTAACTTTCCTCGTTTTATTTGATTTTGTCCATATTTATAGTTGCTGCTATAATCTTTGTTTTATTCACAGTTGCCAGCATCCACTTTAGTCCTCTAGACAGCAAACCTTGTAAAGATGTAGGTTTTCCAAAGAACCAGAGCTCAGAGAAGACAGAGTTGTGAAAATTATGGCTAAACAGTCATAAATTTATTAAAATAACATACATTAATGATGAAAGGAAACATGTCATGACAGTAGAGAAGAAGCAACAACATCACAGATGTGTCACCAACCCACCAATTCCAGTGCTCCATAGAGGTTCCAGGATGGATGTTTGGCCCATTCTATAGTGGCACCATGATACCATCTAAGGGCTGGTCTTCACTACCCGCCGAATCGGCGGGTAGCGATCGATCTTCTGGCGATCAATTTTTCGCATCTTGTGAAGACGCGAGAAATCGATCACCCGCGGCGCCCCCATTGACTCTGGAACTCCAGCTTGCCGGAAGGCGCAAACTGGAGTCGACGGGGGAGCGCGCCTCCAACTGACGCCGCCCTGAGGACGGACAGTAAGTCGGCTGCAGATACGCAAACTTCAGCTACGTGATTCATGTAGCTGAAGTTGCGTATCTGCAGTCAATCCCCCCCTCCCCCCGTAGTGGGGACCAGCCCTAAAGGTTGCAGATGGGTCTCTGAACTCATCCCCATACTGGCTACAATTGGACCTTCCCCATAGCTTCTGTATAAGCCAGATAAGCTTGATGGGTGGTTCAATGAAGTTGCTTATGGAGGCCACCAATTGATCATTTCTTAAATTGTTTCTTTGTAGAATTGACTCTATATTTCATAGAGAGGAAGGAAAAGATAACATAGTTAATAATCTGCCAGAAGAGGTGGGGATATCTGTCAGAGAAACCTTCACTTTACTCTTATAAGTAAGATAAGAAAAATGTAGAATGCATGAAATGTGTATGTATATATTTACATTTTATGAATATTTTATTTTTAAATTTATTATATAAACTGTACCAACTGGAAGAAGCCATATGAGATTAGTAATTGTAGGAAGTGTTACTTACTTTATAAAGCAAATTATGATCACAGTTTATTAAGTCTTTATAAAGTTTTGGTGCAGCAAGAAAGGGGAGTTAAGATCTTGTTTTTTCTAGTAATGAATTTAAGAGGTCTGTTTATTAGAACTCTGATCAGGAAGGAAACAGAGGTCTGTCCCTTTTTTTATGAAATGTTATAAAAAGTGTGCACACTTCAAAATGCAGAAATGACAGAAATTAAAAGCTTAAATAACTCCAAACAGCAGGGTTCATCAGTAATGGAAGGTTTTCTTAAATGACTTTGACAGCTTTTGCAGGTGCACATACTATGTCACTTCATCTAGTGGAGCTTTGAAAAAGATTTATGGCTCCCCATTTAGAATTTATTAAGAGGGCTTTTTTCTTTTTTGCAAAGCAGTCTGGACATACTCCTCCCTCCTAGTCATTTTTATTGCAACTCTGAGAGGAAAGTCATCTATTCAAAAACACATGTTGCATTTTGTCTCAATGGCTATTTCATGGTACCTTAAATGATTGTGAATGTGTTTGTTTAGTCCTGGAAATATGTCTATAGTATATTTCTTTCTTTTAAGATTTTTAATGAAGATTTAAAATATTTTATGTACATCTCATTTTATTTGTTAGCATTCACCAATTGGATGTAAAAAAACAATTCCTCCTATAGAAATTCAAAAAGCCATCTCCAAAGAGAGAGTGAAAGTCAAAGGGAAAGGCAGAAATGTCTCTCTCATTTTTATTTACTTCATCATGTGTCATATTCTGCCTATGCTATGCTATTGCTGTTGGTATCCACTAATGTGCAGAGTAATGGCAAACCGTAATACTTTTAGAAGACCTCTCAAAAGAGCACAGGCAAGAATAACTTAAACCCAATTTGTTCCGTTCCTGTTTCCCAAAGACATAGCCTTTTTTTGTTTAACTTGACACATTCACTTTTTGAAATTGTTTTTACTTTGTTTCTAGGATCCAGTCAGCGTAATCCCATGGGATTTTATTCTGGTGATAGAATTAATGCTTCCATATAAAAAGTCTGTTTCAGTTGCTTTTTTTATTTGTGTTTTTGGTGAGCTAGGGCAGTGGTCTTCAAAGTAGGGTGCGACCCCGGGGGTGCACGAGACTCTGGTGCCGCTGCCGATCACACAGAAACCGCCAAACTTGTCAGCAGTCTATTTTTGGACCGCCAAAATGCCGCCGCAGAAAGCAAAAGCTTTCTCTTCGGCGGCATTTTGGCGGACATACCCCGGTGGGCACAAGCGGACGCTGCGCCGTCGAAAGGGGCCACGGCCAAAAGACTTTGAGGACCACTGAGCTAGAGTGTCCAAACTTTTTAAAAAATCAATGAATTCTTCATCTTGGAATAGCCCTTCTTCTCTTGAGGACTTCTTGTTTCATCACTGATTTATAGTTGTAGCAGCTAAATCTGTTGTGTCTACAGGACCAGGCTCTGCAGAGCCACTTACAGGACTGGGGCCTTTATTTGTACTACATGAGAAATTTATCCAGAATCGACACATCAGTGGGAATCTCCGTTGAGAATTAGTTAATTCCCTATACTGTGGAATCAAAGTATTTTAATGGCCCCAACACAGATAAATGCTTAGAGAACTGATTGTCACTTCTGCTAGCGATAAAGAGGATATATTTCAAAAGATACTTTCAGTAGCATTAGTCACTGACGAGTCAGCTGTCCACTATTTCATTAGATATTAACTATACGGTATTCTGTTCCATGCTCAAATATTGCTTCCATTGTAAAGTTTAGTCTGGGTTCTTTGCCTGATTTCACCAATAAAAATAGAAAATTGAGTAATAAGTAATACCTTCTCAGAAAAGGTGTATTAGAAATAGGAAAAAGGTACAGAGAGGGTAGTAAAAATTAATTGAGGCATGGCACACTGAAACTGTTCAGCTTGGAAAAGAGACAAAGGGGGTGGGATATAATAGAGGTGTATAAAATCATGAATGGTGTAGGAAAAGTGAATAGGGAAGTGTTATTTAACCTTTCACATAACACAAAAACCAGGAGTCACCTGATGAAGTTAATAGGCAGAAGGCTTAAAACAAACAAAAGGAAGTACTTCACACAACGCACAGTCATTCTGTGGAAGACTTTGCCGTGGATGCTGTGAAGGCCAAGTCTATAGGTTAAAAAAAAATTTAGATAAGTTAGTTAGGTCCCTCGGTGGCTGTTAGCCGAGATGGTCAGAGATGCAATCCAATGCTCTTGGAGATCCCTAGTCTCTGACTGCCAGAGGCTGGGACTGAAAACTTGATATGGATCTCTTGGTGATTGACCTGTTCATTCCCTTTGAAACATCTGGCATTGACCACTTTTGGGAGACAAGATAATAGGCTATGTAAGCGGGCCTCTGGCCGCCCTCTTCAAAATACAGGCAGGAGACTGCTTTGTGACCTCACCAGTGTCTTTTATTCGATCACACACAGTGCAAAACCCCCAGCACCTATACAGCTTTTTACAAGTAGAGCTCAGGCTCAACCCTCAGCTTGGCTGGCCCCAGGGATAGCTAGCCCTTGCAGGCTTTCAGCCTCAGCTAGCTTCCTCAGCAGCTACTTACTTCCCTGCACCTTCTCTCTCTGTCTCTGTCTCTTTCTCCTTCTCCTTCCTCCTCCTCTACCTCTTCACTCTGGCTTCCCCCCTGGCAGGCTTTATATCCTCTGGAGGCTGCCAGGTGGCACCCATTAAGCCCTCTGCAGCCCAGGGCTACCCCCAGGTGGCTGATTAGCCTTCCCTAGCAGGGAAGGCTACAGAGGCTTCTCCCTTCTGCTGGGCTTGGAGGGAGCAGGGGCTGACTCAGCAGGTGCTGGTCAGCTGCCTGCTACAGGCTAGAACAGGGATTGGCAACCTTTGGCCCGCAGCCTGCCAGGGAAAGCCCCTGGCAGGCCGGGCCGGTTTCTTTACCTGCCATATTCGCAGGTTCGACTGATCGCAGCTTCCATTGGCTCCAGGCCAATGGGGGCTGTGGGAAGCAGCATGGGCCTAGAGACACAGCAGGTAAACAAACTGGCCCTGGCGGGCCATGGGCCAAAGGCTGCCAATCCCTGTGCTAGAAGATGGACCCAGTATGGCCATTCTTATGCTCTTATCAACTGGTATTTACTTTTAGTAATTAAGGGCTATATGTAAACCAGCGCAGAAAAGTCTAAGATCCACGAAAAAGTACTACAAAATTTAGCTGGATAATGTAAAACATTTCTTGTCATTCAGTCTTAAAGAAAAACATATTTGTGGTAACCTGCAGTGTGTATACCCAGAAATACTCATAGAGAAGAAACAGTATTGTAGACATGGTGTTGGTATTTATGTAGAAAATGTAGAACAATGCTCTAGTTCATTGTGGTAGCATCTATACTTGGTGGCATAGTGAAATCTTCAGTGAGCTTTTCCAAGCAGTTTGAGATAAAGGCCACGCTTTCTCAACATCAGGGACTTAAGCTTAGACATTCACTGAACCATCGTCCATAATGGTGTATGGATTTCTGGCAGTAGCATTTGTCTATTGTAGTATGGTCGATTTGTTTTGTTTTGTTTTTAAAGTTAGTTAACATAGGTACTTTGACTTTGTACACATTTCACAATGGTCAGTTTTCCGATATGTGAAGATTGTTTCTATGGCTCTTCGGCATAGATTAATTGTCACATAAGTGTTAAAGATGCATAGGATTTTGAGGCAGGTTTCTGCCATTTCCATTGTACAAGCCACAAAAATTTCTGTCCCAGAGCTTTTATTATGGTAATTGAGACATTTAGTCAAGTAGAGTAAAACACTTCAACAGAATTCTGCATTCTATATGGTAAAGAAGATACATAAAGAGCCTCATGCTTATTAGTCACTATTCCAGAAATTACTTATTCTCATACACGGTTGGTCACTTAAACTTTAGAACTTCACACAAGTACATGTCTGGAGACGTAGAACCACAGTTTCTCGTCTAAGATGCTTGCAAACAAAAATAGCCTGTACTCTCCAGTGCAGTTTCTTCATCTTCAATGGTCAGTCTTCAACTGGTATTAAGGGTTTACATTAATTATTGGGCTATCTGTGTCCATAAAGAAAAATGTACTGCATTGTTTGCTCTTTTATTGGTTATGTTTGAGTTCTTTTGGTCCTCCTATGAGAATCCCTAAAGGACCTCTCTTATCAATACATAATGCTCCCCATCAAGGGCTCAACTCTTCTCGCTGCTCAGAGCCTCTACTCTCATTGAAATAAATGAGTAGAGGGTGACCAGACCCCAAATGAACAGTGATCAAAAGACAAGAAAATAAAGAAAGATCACAATGTTATTTTTTTCTCTCCAGACGCGTTTCAACCAACACCTTACCAATGTTAGCAATCATGATTCTGCCCTGGATGATGACGATGATGATGAAATGGACAGAACAAGCAAGTAAGCAACCTGTGTGTGCGAGAGAGAGAGAGTGAGAGAGAGAGAATATATGTATGTCAGTGTGTCCCACAAATGGATTTTTAAACTAGTTGAGTTTGAGTGAATATATTGCCAGTGTGACTCCTGAACCAAAAATTGCTGCATGTTCTAGTGTCAAATGGAAATAAAATCCTACTTTTAATAGCAGAGAAACAAGGGCAACATTTTATTATTATTATTATTTATTTGTATTATTATAGCACCAAGGAGCCTTAGTCATGGACTAGGACTCCTTTGTGCTTGGCACCGTACACAACAAAAGGATGGTCCCTCTCCTAACATGCAAGAGAAAAGACAACAGACTGATACAAACAGATAGATGAGGTAGTGCCAGGAAACAAGGAGACAGTATTGGTCAGCATGAAAGTCAGTGATCTCGGCACACAAGCAGCTTAACCATTGCCACGTCTTTTCAAGGAATCACTAGGGTGACCAGATGTCCTGATTTTATAGGGACAGTTCTGATTTTTGGGTCTTTATCATACACAGGCTCGTATTACACCCCACCCCCATCTCGATTTTTCACACTTGCTGTCTGGTCACCCTAGGCATTACAGCACTGGAGAGCTTTTAGGAAGGTTTTGAAGGAGAATAATGAGGTAGTTTTGTGGCTTAGGAGCCGGAATAGATGACCCTTCAAGGTCCCTTGCTGCCTTGCATTTATGTGTGTATGAAGGGCTTTTTCTGAGCAGGATGAACATCATGGAAGAAGTCATAAAGGTATTTGTTTGGAAAAATAATTAGTGGGCGGTGAAGGCTGGCATCATGGTCTAACTGGAGACATAAGTCAACATCTCAGTAGGAAATGGAAGATGGTGAATAGGATGGGGATACATCATGAAGTGAAATCAAGCAGTATATGTTTGATGTGAGGGCACTGAAACTTGTGTCTATGGGGTCAGATGAACATCAACATAGAAGTTGAAGTCACCGAGGGTAAATTTGGGAGATTGTGAGGAGAGGAGAGAGAGAGAGAGAGAGTAAGGAGACAAAATCAGAAAGAAAGGCTGATGAAGAGGAGTTGGATGGATGATAGATGAGAGCAACAAAGAGAGTTGGGGAGAGGAGGGAAGGGTTGTATGCAGTGCTGTACAGAAGGGAAGGAGGAGGGTAAAGGGCTTGAGAGTGGCAGGAACAGGGGAGGAGAATCTCAACATCCCTACCATGATCCAAAACAGGGAGTTTGTGAGAAGAGGCGGCCTCCATAAGAGAGGGGAGCTGCAAAGGAAGTATTAGATGAAGGGATCCAGATCCCTGTGAGAGCCAGGGGCTGGAGGTAGCTAAATATGAAGAAGTCGTGATCTTTTTAGGGCTTATCCTCACTGGGGGGGGGGGGGCATCGACAGCAGATACGCAACTTCACATAGCTGAAGTTTGCGTATCTGCCGCCGACTTACCGCTCGTCCCCACAGCGGCGGCAGTTGGCGGCGCGCTCCCCCGTCGACTCCAGCTTGTGCCTCCCGTCAAGTTGGAGTTCCGGAGTCGACGGGGGAGCCGCGGGCGATCGATTTATCGCGTCTTAGCGAGACGCGATAGATCGATCGCCAGAAGATTGATGCAGGAGCAGCCTCGTGAAGACAAGCCCTTATAGATGGAATGAGCACTCCAGAGATGGTAAGAGAAGGGGAGAAACAAATCTGGAGAATGGTGTGCACTGCATCCTCAGCAAGTTTGCAGATGACACTAAACTGGGAGGAGTGGTAGATACACTGGAGGGTAGGGATAGGATACAGAGGGACCTAGACAAATTAGAGGACTGGGCCAAAAGAAATTTGATGAGGTTCAACAAGGAGTAGTGCAGAGTCCTGCACTTAGGATGGAAGAATCCCATGCACTGCTACAGACTAGGGATCGAATGGCTAGGCAGCAGTTCTGCAGAAAAGGACCTAGGGATTACAGTGGATGAGAAGCTGGATATGAGTCAACAGTGTGCCCTTGTTGCCAAGAAGGCTAATGGCATTTTGGGCTGTATAAGTAGGGGCATTGCCAGCAGATCGAGGGATGTGATTGTTCCCCTCTATTCGACATTGGTGAGGCCTCATCTGGATTACTGTGTCCAATTTTGGGGCCCACACTACAAAAAGGATGTGGAAAAATTGGAAAGAGTCCAGAGAAGGGCAACAAAAATGATTAGGGGCCTGGAGTACATGACTTATGAGGAGAGGCTGAGAGAACTGGGATTGTTTATTCTACCAAAGAGAAGACTGAGGGGGGATTTGATAGCTGCTTTCAACTACCTGAAAGGGGGTTCTAAAGAGGATGGCTCTAGACTGTTCTCAGTGGTAGCAGATGACCAAACAAGGAGTTTGGTCTCAAGTTGCAGTTGGGAAGGTTTAAATTGGATATTAGGAAAAACTTTTTCACTAGGAGGGTGGTCTAGTATTGGAATGGGTTACCTAGGGAGGTGGTAGAATCACCTTCCTTAGAGGTTTTTAAGGTCAGGCTTTATAAAGCCCTGGCTGGGATGATTTAGTTGGGGATTGGTCCCGCTTTGAGCAGGGGGTTGGACTAGATGACCTCCAGAGGTCCCTTCCAACTCTAATATTCTATGATTCTATAATTCTATAAAAGGAGTGGGGAAGATGGGGAGTGAGTATGAGTGTATAAATGGTGGTGGTGATGACTGTGGGAGGTGGAGTGTGGGGGAAGGCTAGGACTGAGGTAGATGTGAGACCTAAATCAAGAGGAATGCAGACGTGGGATCTATATTTGTTCTGGTGAGAGTCACTGACTTTCATTCTCTCCTCCCACTTGACTACAGTTGCATCCAGCTGTACTATTTAACCAAAATTGTAATAAGTATTGAAACTGGAGTTACAGTCAGTGCTAATCTCCCTTACTTTGATTAATAGGAAAAAATGTCTACATGTCACTAGTAGCAGCATGATTTTTCTCCTAATTTATTAATGGTGTCCGTGTCATCATTTTCCAATCAAATGTTGTTAATATGTAGACCATATTTTAAAAGATGGTTTGTACTCTGTGAACATTATTTTTATAATGCTACGCATAAAATAAATCCATCACTACTTAATGCTTGCTTTACAAGACCTGGCCTCCTTTTTTGTATTTATTTTACTGGGGCATGTAGATACCTACTTCCTGATTGCACCTACATCTGTCTAGATGTTCTTATTTGCAGCTGAAATTGTTGGAACAAATACCAGGTTAAATTCACTTTCAAATTCAAATAACCTCTGAATAAGCTATGCTTATTTACTTACAAAAGTGGCCTTTCTGACATCATACAATATTTTACAATTTTAGCTGATGGAAAATGTATTGTTTTTAGGTTATCGTCTGAAGACAGCGAGGAAGCTTCTGCTTATTTTTATGATAGTGATGATTCTGGTGAAACAGGAGTAATGTCTCATCAGACAGGAGAAATGGACTTGCTGGGAGAGATTTTGGACACGCTGAGCACACACAGTTCAGATCAAGGAAAGCTCTCAGGAGCAAAGAGCCTGGATTTCTTTAGATCAACAGAGGATATTGATTATAAGGCTATGGTTAGTCACCTTTTTCATGTGTAAAACAACCTCATTAATTTAGAATAGAAGCTGGCACTCGCTGGTGGAAGCTGCAGGTGTGGCGAGTATATGGAAGAATGGTTCATACGGTTACAACTGTGCCTCACTGCTGCTCCAAAAAACAGAAGCACGTTTTTCTAACAAACTCAGTGCTTATAGCCACAGTATGAATGCTCATCGGCTGAGGATTTGGGTATACTACTAGCCAGTTTATCAATGGTGTGCCATTAGAAGTGGTAACCACATCTAGGGCTTGTTGGAAATCCTACCCTGCTGCTGCACAGGCCTCTTATGTTCTCTCTCTCTTTTGGTCTCAGTTATAGTTCTAGAGGCTGTTAATATTAATTTGGACTCCCTTATTGAAAGTAGATATAAATATATCACTCTAAGGAAGTTTCCCAGCTTGTTTAAGTCATGGGATCCAAGTACCGTATTTTTCGCCCTATAAGACGCACTTTTTCTTCCCCAAAACGGGGGGGGAAAAGTTGGTGCGTCTTATAGGGCGAATGTCTTATAGGGAAAAAAAAAAAAAAAAGCGCCTCGCTCTCCTGTCCCCGCCGCGCGGGCGGGCTGCCGAGGTTCCCCCCTCCCCGCCGCGGGCGGGCTGCCGAGGTTCCCCCCTCCCCGCCGCGGGCGGGCTGCCGGGAGCGTCCCGGTTCCCCCCTCCCCGCCGCGGGTGGGCTGCCGGGAGCGTTCCCGGCAGCCCGCCCGCGGCGGGGAGGGGGGAACCGGGACGCTCCCGGCAGCCCGCCCGCGGCGGGGAGGGGGGAACTGGGACGCTCCCGGCAGCCCGCCCGCGGCGGGGAGGGGGGAACCTCGGCAGCCCGCCCGCGCGGCGGGGACGGGAGAGCGAGGCGCTTTTTTTTTTTTGTCCGGCTTTTTTATTAAAAAACGAGGGGGCGTCTTATAGGCTGGAGCGTCCTATAAGACGAAAAATACGGTAGTCATTGCTTTAGAAACCATTTCATTTTCAGTGTAGCAGTCTAAGGCTCCATCTTACAAATGGGTCTGCCCACTCATGGCCTCTAATTCACGGTCCCATTGGACCTACGGCACAGATTCTTTTTCAGGATCAGAGCTTCTGATTGAATCTTTAAAATCTTCACCAGGTCAGCTCCCTGGTGTTGGTGGCCACTATCAAAAGACTTTTGTATCTGTAAGTTTCAACTCCTGTGTTGGTGCTTAAGATTTACTGTTGTCAAAAGCATTCCCACATTAGCGATCCTTTGCTGGAACAATTAATTCTGATGCTAATCCATATCAACAGTGATGTTATAAGCAGCACCCAAGGACTGCATTAATAAAATATCCATTTTGTTTGTGATTAAAAGAATAATAAATGTGTGTGTAACTGATTACTGAAATGAAGAATAGAAATCCAAGTGATTATGGGTGAGACAGGGTGAGTAAGGTGATTTCTTTTATTGTACCAGCTTCTGCTGGTAAAATAGACAAGCTTTTGAGCTTATACAGAGCTCTTCTTCAGATTCAAGAAATGTACTTAGATTGTCACAGCTAAATACAAGGTGGAAATAAATATACCCCGGGGAAATCTACTTCATTACGGGAGGGGAGTTGTCACCTACCACTCCACATTGCAACCCACATGAGGACTGGAACCCATACTATATGAGGACCATATTCTGAAAGAAATCTTTCCCAAATCTCCTCTTCTAGTCTTTAAAAAACCCCAACATCATCATCAGAAGCAAGTTCCCCAGAGATCAGACATATGTATTTAAACCAGCACCAGACTCTGCCAGAACAACAGATGCAAAACCTGTAGACATATCTCTGCTGCTGCAATGAGCAATATCCCCCACAACACACCTTTCAAGAACTGTGGGTACTACTCATGCCTATCACAACATGTGGTGTACGTCATCCAATGCATTAAATGGCTCAACAACTATGAGATGAAACCAAACGTCACTACACTCTCGAATGCACTCACCCAGAAAAGTGATAAAAGATAAAAACACCATATCACCTTGGGTGAACACTTTTCACAAAGTGGCCACTCTATATCTGACATGACAGTCCTCATTCTCAAAGGAAACCTGCACAGCACTTTCAAAAGATGATCCCAGGATCTTAAGTCAGAACTGTGCTAGACACTAAAAATCATGGTCTTATGAAAACACTGGATTTATGGCTTATTACAACAACCTGTAACCCACTAACCCTCCTTTTTTGTCCTATGACTAGTTAACTGTCCACTTAACCTTAAAAGTGTGTTTTAACTACTTACGCTAAACAACCTGTTTCACCTTGCATTTAGCTTGGGAATACCTTTCCCAAACCTGCAGAAGAGCTCCATGGAGCTTGAAAGCTTGTCTCTTTCACCAACAAAAATTGGTCCAATAAAAGATATTCCCTCACCCACTCGCCTCTCTAATATGCTGGGACCAACACTGCCAACTGTGGTCATGAGTCTGAATCTCAATTTCTTATCTCGTAATGCAAAACCACTATTGCAATTGACACAAGCTGTACCTTTGACCCCACAGCTGTGTGGTCAAGATTGAATGGGCAATGAAGACTGAAGTCCTTTGTCATTCCTAGAAGTGATCTTTAAACGTCGGGAGGAGGCAGTGTCAAAAAGCTTGTATTGCAGTTTCCCAGCTATGCCAGTCTGTATCTAGGGAAATCCCGGGGATGTATATCCTTTCATGAACACAGGATTTTTGTTTCAGTGATGCAAGTGCCAGGGTTCTTCTTGTGACATTAACTGTAACAACACATGTTCTTTGTTTCAGAATAAGTCTAGTGCACCTAGTGAGAGCAACCTCGCCCTGCTCTGTAGTGGTACTAATGATCCAGTGGAGTGGAATCTTGGTCAGGATGATAGTGTTCTCCATGGGAAACAGCTCCCTCCTTCGCCAAGGAAGCAAGTTGATTTTAGTGGCCATACGGAATCTGTCTCTGTGCTACAGGAGGAAAATAGTGACACAACCATTAGTGCTGACCATGTGGATTTCCCTAAAGATTTTGTAAAGCCAGCTTCTCCAACACAATCAGTTGCACAACTTGCTTCTCTGGAATTTTCCAAAGTAGAGGACTCCTTCCATAGGAAGCTCAAACTGAATGAAACACTAAGGAATACCTCAGAGGATCAGCTCCCAGTGAACCCTTGTCAACATCCATCCATTCTAATTCCTTGGCAAAAAGAAGGGGATGAAGGAAAGGAAACCCCAGAAGAAAGTGGGCTTCTTCATGAAGTTGTGTCATTATGTAAAATGACCTCAGCTTTCCACCACAGTTTAAACATTTCAGAGGATAATTACTCCGATAATAGC
Organism: Sternotherus odoratus; assembly: GCA_032164245.1. Taxonomy (NCBI): domain Eukaryota; kingdom Metazoa; phylum Chordata; order Testudines; family Kinosternidae; genus Sternotherus; species Sternotherus odoratus. The sequence continues at coordinate 54,956,563 of JAVMKO010000008.1, read as the reverse complement.
AGTGGAAATAAAGCGTAAGGGAACTTTGAAAGGAGAAACTACTTCCATGAGAGGTTCAAGAGAGACTACTCAGGCACCCACGTAATACATGATAACCAAAAGATCCCAAAGGAATTACTTTTACATTTTAAAATACTTCTGTTCTGTTTAGTATATGGATTTAGACATCTGCTTATATGTTTCTCAGTTAATTTGTTGGCTGTGTTTAAGTCCACAAGATGGACCTAAATATACTAATACACTCTTAAATCAGGTACTTGTTTGTATGTATGTGAAATATACAACTGGTGCATGGTGCTTACTAATGTTCCTTTGTGCAGCAGGAAATTTATCACCTTTGCATATATCCAGATACCGAAGGTACTGTATTAATCCTGTTGGGCATGAAATGAACAAAACAGTTTAGATTTGTCTGAAACTTACAAATGTCAATGTTTGTAATGAGTTAATTGCCTTAATCATTTGGGGAAATGTTAAAATATCTTAGAAGGTGACTTGCAAATGTTCAGAAGAGCAATAATGATTTTCCATGGCAGGTATCTCCTTGAGCAAAGAGGGAAAAGACCTTTTCTAAACTAAAGGTTCTCTTGCGTATAATAGGGAGCTTGTTATAAACAGAAACTGTGGCTATGTCTTCCAGACCTTGAAAAGGTGGTGCATGCTTTTCTCTTATGAAGTGCTGAATTATAATGTGAAGTTACTTAACTTCTGTTTACAACTAAGGCACTTTAAAGACATATTATCCAGTGTCCCAATGTAGACATTTTCATCAGGAATTTTCAGAAAGGAAAGTGTAAGTGAAATTGATAGATTTTATTGCTGTTTTTTAAATTTCTACAATTTAATAATTCTGTCCTAAAATTTATTTGTGACACTGCTGAATGTGACCATTTGATTTTTATAAGGCACCTTTAAAAGAAACATTAAATTATTGCTCTGCTTCTTAGGAGTTTTGTTTAGTTGAGCTGTGTGGTATTTTAAAGAGCAGTGAATGAAAATTACTTATAACACTAGACATCAAAAGTAATTGGTTCAGCAATTAAGAGTGCAAATACCCCATTCTCATATATACACCAGAGAGTCTTTTTGCAATTACAAGGAAGGGAATTAAATGGATGCTGCATGTACTATATTTAGGCATAAACGTTTATTCCCTTTCAAGCAGATAGCATTCCTAGAGAATATTTCTGTATTTAAAATTTACAAAGTAGATTCCTCCCGAGTGGAACATTCATTCATCATCCATTCATTCCCTCTTCATCCCCTGCCCTTTGAGGATCAGAATGAATATATTCTGGGGTGAACCACACTAGGCCAAAAATGGCAACTTTGAATACTGTCTATTGGCATGTGTAACACAAAGCAAAGAGTAACAGGATTTGTCATTGCGAGGAATATTCTTCCACTCTTCCGCACCAGCAGCAGGAATCTTCTTCTGTGGGAAGGACGGCTTAGTGGTTTCCTCAGCGCAGACCAGGGAGATCAAGTTGAAGAAGTCAGGGGTTAGAGGCAGGCTGGGCTGCAGTACTTTGGTAGTGGATCACTGCACAGGGTAACACCATTTGCCATATTTGCATTTACAAAGGAAGTTTCCTCTTATCTAATGTGATTTGGCTTTTCTTTTCCCATTTTCTCACCATGGGCATCAGGCAATTGGATGTCAGGTGGCTCAAGGGAATTGGTGTGTGATTCCTTTGGGGAGACTGTGTGACGCTCTGCCGATGAGATCTAGTGGCTAATACTGTTTTGTAATTTCACATAACTTTGTTGGCAACATCCCTGGCATTATAAAAGAAGGTCATGTATCCCAAACTATAGACTCCAGATGGGAGAAAAGGAGGGGGGAGGCAGCTTTCATCCACACCACTGATGAGGATGGGCCGCATTACTGGGTAATGGTATGAGCCCCCTTCAGCAAAGTGCCCCGTTTTACATGCAGGGAAAAGGTCAGCTTGTGGACTCACAATTCATAATATAATGTCCTTGATGAGTAGAACATGAAAGTTTTATAGGTGTGTTTCTGAAGAGGACCTCAGCAGCTTATTGGTACTGAGGATGACTGTAAGATTTGCATCCTGTACTGTCTTAGGTTTTCTGTAGTACATATCAAGATCTGAGTCTCTATTTGTGTTATCCAAAAAAGTGGCACTTGGCAAAACTGTTTGAGTTACTGAGGACCAAAATTATTATTAACCCATAAACTATTAAACATTTTAGCTGGGTTATCAGATATCAGGAAATAGGAAGTGTCAGGTCTGAACAGTGTTTAAGTGGGGGAGCTCCAAGGAAAACACAAGATGTTGCAGGAAGTGGCACAGGGAATCAGGAAGTGGCATTATTTTGTGTTGGTTCACTACCCAGGTAGGTTATGCTGTGCTGTTAGTTGCGTTTAGGATAAGACCGGGAAAAGAAAAATCCAACCAATCTCATAGCACTTCTTGTTTGATTGTTACTCTGATAACACTAGAAAAATGAAATGCTCAGTTGCATTCTTATTTGTATAACTGCATTTTGCTAACCTTAATTCCCAGATTCAACTGAATATGGCATTCTTTTCCTTCCTTTCCTTAACTGTTGTGTGGTGTTCCTGTGTACAGTCTCACCTTGAGAAGGCTGCTTTCCTTTGTAGGTTTAACACTCTCTGGTAGCGCCTCCTTGCCTATAGGTCAGGGTAAGTCGCTCTTGGTGCATCGGGTGCCCCCTTGCTGCTCATAGCTTCCTCTGCAATAGCCCTTCTTCAAGTAACTTGACCCTCCAGATAGGTTACCATTTAGTCCACCCCCCCCCCCCCGGTGGACTTACAAAGTCCAACAGGACAACTGCCCAAATGTTCTTGCCAGATGGCATTCAGCCCCTCCTCGGACTCTGTGCCATTATACCAGTGGCTGGCAGGGGAACCCAGACCCACCCGTTCTACCAGGTTCCAGTTTAGGGACCTTATAACCGGAAACCCAAGTCCTCATTTCCATTCCCTATAGGGTGAAAAATTGCAGCGGGGGGGGGGGGGGGGTGTTAATAGGAGCCTATATAAGAAAAAGACTCAAAAACCAATACTGTCCCTATAAAATCGGGACATCTGGTCACCCTAATTCCCTGTCACTGGTTTCCCAGTCTCCTTCCTATCAAGCCTCTGTATCTTCTCTTTCCTGGTTCTCAGTTTACTACTGGAGACTAGTCTTCTTCCTGTAGCTACTTCACCCCTCCTAGCCTCTTGCCAGACTCCTTACACCAGGAAAGGACCCTAGAGCTCACTCTCACCCTGGACTTTCTCCTTGCTCTGGAAGGTCTCCCTCCTCCCAGGGGAGCAACTGTGGACTCCTTCACCTGCAAGCCGCCTGCAGCTTTCAGCCTCTTGGGTTTTTAGTGCTGGCCCAGCCCTCCCCCAGGTGGTCTTCCCTCTCTATAAACCCTGGCCCTCCTTCTCTCAGATGATGTCATCTGACTTAATTAGCTTCTCAGGCCTTCATTAACCCTACCAGGGCTGGTGTGGGATGCACACCATAACCGTAACACAATAGGTGAAGTGAATTCTTGGGTAGGGCTAGGAGGAATCAGAATGAGATAATATGAAAAGACATTAGGAATCTACTAGGATAATAGGTGCTATGCACATGTTGTTATATTAAATGATTTTATATCTTATAGACTTACCGGTTTCTGCCTTGAAGAAAAAAATTAGGTTATCAGAAATTCTAGTCATGTTCACTTTTAAATCTATAAAAGCATCTTTCAGGAATGCGTATGAGATTTTCAAAAATGATCTAATGGACCATCTTTCACTGACTTCTGATAGGAGTTGGGCACCTGACTCCCTTAGCCATTTAAATGGAGGAGAATGTGGAGGCCATACCAGGTTGCTAATGTCCCTTTAATGATTATTAGGGGGACAGCACTGAACAAAATGATTTGGGAATTGTACATTGATGCCTTGATGGGTTATTGTTTTATAAGTAATATTCATATCTCTGATAAGCGAAATTGCAGAAGTAGAAAGTTAGATGGCTGGTAAAATTCAACTTTTTGAATTATTTTTGATTGCAGTAGCCATGAATGTGTTAGGGTTGCCACACTAATGTCAAATTCTTCCCATACTGCTGATGCAATTTGTGGAATGTTTACAGTGTTTTGAGTATTGTGTCTTCCTTCTTTTTGAATCTTACATACCTTAAAAATATAGCCTCATTGTCTGTTTGATTAATTTAAATTTGCCACATATTTAAAGTCTTTACCACTTGATAGCTAAGATCTTTTTGAAAGGCTAATATTGGTGCCTTATTTAAACATACAAAATGACCAAGCATTTTCCATATTAACAACAAAAAACTAGTTAACCATGCCAAATGTATCAAATTGAGTAACAACTCTGATATCTCCAGCCAACACAGCTCTGCTCTGTTCTTCGTGTAGTATCAGTCTGTTTGTAGGCCACATCCTACAATATTTTGATTATCACAGAGAGTCCCATGGTAAGAAAAATTGTTCAAGTCAAGGATTTTATAAGTTTTCAACTATTCTCATCTGTGTGAATTCTCCTAATGCCTTCAAAGGCATCAGCATTAATCTCCATCTACTGGTGAGGGCTGAACTCAGTTCAGTGACAAAGCTCCTCAGGACTCCAGTAGAGGCACCTGTTTTTTAGCTGAATCAGTATCTTGATGAGCTTCCCATTTTTCCCCTGTGAGGGAAATATGGGATTTTTTGATTTAACATTGCACTCTCTTACCATACTTAGGGACAAAGTCCTGACCTAATCAGTTACACTGGAACTTGAATTTCAGGTCTTCCAGTTCATCCCTAATAGCCTATACACCGTGCCTCCGTGAAGTGAGCCATATCCCCATTTTGCTTAGAAAAAAACAACGTGAGGGCATCAGGAGAAGGGTGAGACGCTCCTCAGGATTCCCCTTTCTGACTTTTCCCTGTATTGTTCCACTGGGGTGGTATAGCTGGGCCCTTCAACCCATGAGCAGCGGGTTTGGCCCCCAGAACCTGTGGATCTCAGTGGGTATTCTGGAGTCCTGGGCCTTGTGTCACTCCAGCTTTTTTGCAGCATGACTCCAAATAATTATTTTTATCAAATCCTCCAGAGGGGGAAGAATGATCTGTGGCCCCCATTATAGCCTTCCCATCTCTCCTTGAGTAGATCCCCAATACTGTGAAAATCCTTTACAGAAGTCCAGGGATGAACAGAACCAATTTGTGCTCTCCCTGTATGCATGTGGAGGGAGAACTGTACAGGAGATGATTGAGAACAGTGTGTCAGTCACGGTGCCATGTTTTGGGGTAGCGTCACTTCCAAAATAGCCTTGTTTTGAAGGAAGAGTGTAGTTCAAGAAGCTGTGAAATAACTCTTGACTGAAACCTTCACAGTCGCATAGCATTTCTGAGAGTGATATCGTGGATTGGCTAAAGACTTAGACCAATGCTGACCAATTTTGAAATCCTACCTGACTTAAATTTTTTTAAGATTTAAAAATTTGAATTTGTGTGTATTTCGGTGTTTTTCCTAACTCTGTGTTATTGTTAATTATATATTTCTAGGCAAAGAAATTTTAAGCCTGTTAAACAGCTTCTAATTTTGCATCCACAATTAATTGTGGGTTCAGTCGTACAGAACAATCAGTTGTGTAACCCTCAAATCATACTGGTAGGTAAATGTCAATAATCTGTTCTATATGCATGTAATTGATTGCAGGAGCAAAACTTCATGAAGGGAAACTAGATTCTAGGTTGAGGCCCTTTTGAAAATGTGGCTCTTTGTGTAATAAAAACTTACATTAGTACCCCATTCAGGAGCAAGGAGCCTATGCAACTGCTGATTCATGGAAGCTTTGCCATCCATCCTCCCTGTCAATACTATTACAAGGATAGTGTCTGTTCCAAGGGGCTTACATAGGGGATCTTCACAAATGTTTATTGTCACATGGGGCACCATGGACTGACTGCCCAAAATGAGCTAGGGTGTCTAAGTCTCCAGTTTTGGGATCACTGCAATGCCCAATATTCCCACTGAAACCCTTAGGCACCTAAACTCACATGGCGACTTAAGTTTTGTTCAGCATAAGCTTTCGTGGGCTATAGCCCACTTCATCAGATGTATAGAATGGAACACACAGAAGTAAGATGTATTTATATACACAGAAAGCAGAAAAAGTTGGAAATTACCATACCAATTCTAAGAGGCTGTTTAATTTGGATGAGCCGTTATCAGCAGGAGAAAAAAAACAAAAAACCTTTTGTAGTGAAAATCAAGTGGACCTGTCTGATGGTTTTTGTAGTTAAAGTTCTCTAGGAGCCCATGTTTCTGCCTCTGAGCGCACACAGTGCTTCCTCCCCGTGGACAGCCGGACACCTGTTTCCTGCGTAAGCCCCAGAACACTGCACAAACCAGGAGAAAATGAGCTTTTGATGTTGAACGTGCCTGAGAGGCCCAATCCAGCAGGCAATCTCAAAGGCTGCCCACTGAATCAGGCCCCCATCGATGAGCTTATACAGAACAGCCGGAGGAAGGAGCAAGAGCTCTCCCATAACTTTTAGTACAGTGGTTAAGAGGTCGGAGAAGGGGTTTGAAGAGGGAACTGCCACCTATCAGGTGAATGCTCTAATCATGAGCCCGTGGGATTTTAGGGGGGTGGAGGAGTTCAACCAAAACCATTTGGTGAAGTTATGCACATTCATTCAATGTTTTGATGTCGCTGAATCTGCATTTTTCACCAAAACACGTTTAGGTTGAAAATTTTGCCCAGCCGTAGTTGGGATGAAAAGTTCCCAACTATATCCCAGATTTTCCTACAGTAAAATGTGCTTAACAGAAGCTAGTTTGTACATTACTTAGGTCAGCTTTAACAGGGTTCAATTTTAGGGTCCAGTAACAGTATTAGCCCTGGAACAACAGAAGTGGAATTCAAGTAAATTGACATTTGATTCTGATTATGTAAAATGCAATTATGTTTCTGTTAAAATAAGGGAGCTACTTGAATGTGTGGGGACACGTATTGACTTTCAAAAAATTACTGGATTTTGTGCAATATTTTTCCTTTTCTTTTTTTTAAAAGAGTAATTTAGTTCCAGCAAATATGCACATCTGCCTTTCAAGCCGATCCCTGAGATCATATTTTTTGGAACAGTATAAAATTACATGTAGCATTTTAATATGATTGTATGATTAAAACATAAACTGTATGTTGTCACCAGGCAAATGTTCATCTCTAAATGTGACTGAAAATGATTGTGGTTGTCATATTATTGTACCACAGTAATAAACATGGTTTCAGCAATAATTAATATACAAGTAATCAAAAGTAATAATGTCTATATTCTTCTCACAGTATGTTACAAGAACATAATGGGAGTAATTTCTGTTTATAGATTTAGAACTTCTGATAGTTCATCACTTGATTTTTTTTAAAAAAAAATTAAGCATCTCATATGAATAAAATCAATTCTAGATAATCATTTATGGTGGTGACTATATGTATATCGAGAATCTAGTTTGTGACAGCCCTAATTGTGAAAAATCATTGCTTAAATCAATTGTTGCCAGTGCCTTTTTAATTGTTTGTAAATTAAATTATGTATTGATGTACATTTTGTTTTAACAGTCAAGCTTCTGTCGAGAACTGATTTAAATTAATTTACTTGAATGGGGCGATGAAGCACTGTGGAATAGTTAGTTTTGGATGCAGCACACAAACAAGCGTAAATAATGTTAATTCACTATTTGTTCAAGAAAATAGCTGTTTATTAAATCTGTCTGAAAGAAGGAAAAAACATCTGCAATGAACAGAGAGTAGTAATAACCTATCCTGGCATTATTCCTAACCTTTTTTCAGAGCTTTTTTTTTTAAGCCATCTTTGGAAAAAATCTTTATAAAGCTCTTATGGGCCAGTAGGGATGTCTTTAATTACCTATAGGAAAGACATGAAGTACAGGATGTTTTGAGATGTAATGCTTTTATTGATCCTTTTAATAATCACAGAGGTATTTAAATACATTGTTAACACTGTGTTCTAACTTGTTCAGTCACTGGCTTCTATTAAAACTGCCACCAAATTTAGGACTTTACTCTGTGCTGTTGCACACTTTAGCCAACAGTATGAAGTCATCTCCAGAATTACAGACCAGACCTTAGACTACTACCAGTGTCACACTGTGTATGTACAATGAATTGTGATTTTTTTTTCCAAGTGATAGTGTCAGTGCAAAAGTTTTGGTGAACTCCACATTACCATAAAGTGCCCCACACTGTGTTATAAAATAAAATGTACCAAAATCAAAGCCATTGTGTGCAGGTTTTTGTTTCATGTAGTGATCTGATTTACATATTTCATGCAAAAGGATGTGATATTTTTTCTCCATCAGAAGTATAATTTAAAACAATAAAGTGATGTTATGCTATGAGCTTTTCACCTCCATTTTGGAGATGCTAATCAAGTGTTTATTATTAATAATTAGCATATATATAATGCATCTTCAAAGTGTATAAATATTAACTATCAGTGTCCTGTGAGATAGGCAGTTGATATGCACATTATCCCCAAGCTAGACTCAGAAATGTTACATGATTTGATCAAGCCTACACAGAGGGCTGGTCTTCACTAGGGGGTGGATCGACTGTAGATACGCAACTTCAGCTACCTTAGTAACGTAGCTGAAGTCGGCGTCTCTACAGCCGACTTACCTGCTGTCCTCACAGCGGCGGCAGGCAGCGGCGCACTCCCAGTCGACTCCAGCTTGCGCCTTTTGGCGAGCTGGAGTTCCAGAGATTGATCGTAGTGAAGACAAGCCCAAAGAGAGCCAGCAGCAAAGCAGGCATTACAACTCCTAGCTCCTAGCCCCAAGTTCAGACCACTACATTATACAGCCCCCTCAAATATTGGAAAACCAGAAAATGTTCAGTTTCAGTTCTGTCACACATCCGCTAAAAAACATCAGTGTTACAACAAAAAGCAAACCACAACCTGACTGAAACCCCAGGAAATACACAGTTACGGTAGCACCACCAAGACAAAGTTAACTCTGCCTGCTTTGGGATGCTAACATATGGAGACTCGATAGCTCTTTTTCTAATGTTTCTTGGGAAATTAGATGTCCCATTGCATCAGTGTGCTCTTTCTTAGAATGAAATTTACAGTAATAATAAGGGCTGGGCTTTTCTGAGAATCCTAACACAGTTTGGTGCACAAATCTCATAGAATTCCAATGGATTTGGGGCCCAAACTCCCTTAGCCTCCTTTGAAAATTCCAGACAATTCTAACCAGTGTTTATATAGCATTTTTCATCTGCAGATTTCCAAGCACTTTACAGAAGAAGCAGTTTGCAAAGGAAGCAAACATTTTCCTCATTTTTCGAATGGGGAAACTGAAGTACCAAAAAGTGTAGTTGCTTGCCAAAGGTCATATAGCAGGCCATGGGCAGAGCCAGATGAACCCAAGTCTTCTGAATCCACCCAGTCCAGTGGGCGCACACTACCCACTACAAAGTGTAAAGACCGCAAAGGCAGCTCTTTCCTGCTATTAGTCACTTTCTATATGGCAGGACACAGCACAATGAGAGAATATTCCTCAGTCTCCCAAACACCATAATCTGAGGTGCTTGCACAGTTGTGGATCTAACCTCCCTTCATGTAGAATTACAATCAGAATCCACTCAAGCAGTGTGACACAAAATGGCCGCACAGCAGAATCTGGTCAGTGATTTAAACAATTATTCCTTGGTCTGAACTGGAAAAGAATGCAAAAAGCATTTTGTTGTCCTATACAAATGAAACATACAGACCACCAGATCAGTGTTGATATCGTTGATCATCAGTCAGTTTTTTAAAAGTTGCAGCCATTTATTCTTATCTTAATACAGCCAGTTACAACAACAAAGTCTGTCCCAAGTTGTGATGCAACAGAAGACACAATGAAAATGAAAACAATCTAGCTGTGACACCTTTCCCAGACCTGAAGAAGAACTCGGTGGAGGTCGAAAGCTCGGTAGAGAAATTGGTCCAATGAAAGATATTACATCGCTCATTTTGTCTCTTGAATTACTCCTGTCAGAATTTTAGTGACATTGTCACCACGAGCAGACAGTTACTTCTTGGATGCAGTGTGAGAGAGCAAAGTACTCATCCAAATATGAAAACATCTTAATATAATTTACAATTGATTCATTGGTTTTCTTTCAGCTTCAGCTTGCCCATTTGCTTTACAGTGTAGGTGCAGTTGAATACCTTAAATGCTACAATTACTGAAGTTATTTCCTATCGGAAGCATAGAGAAGTGCAGGGGATACAGCAGATAGTGAAGTAGCCTGATCCTTTGACACTAAAGTGGCAGATTTTAAAGCAGCAGAACTATAGGCTATTCTAATCCTGTCAAGAAAAATTATGTCAAGCATTTGTGAAAAGAATAAACTTTCCGAGCACTTTGGTAAAACAGTCAGATGCGACACACCAGGTAATATACAGGTTGGTACATTATTAAGAATTGTGGTTCATTAGGAAAGAATGTAACTCAAAATTCTCTCATTTTGTGGGCTTGCTTAGGTATGGAGGTCATGAAATCACTCTCTTCATTAATGACCACCATATCATGTGTGCTCTGTAAGCAGTTGAGAACATTGCTATTGCAACATATGCATATACAATGCTGCTGCAACCATATGTGAATGACGGGCAATGCATTTCATTGTCCTTCCAGAAAGCCCAGTGCCAGACCCTCATGATCACGAAAGAAAAAGTAACTTTATCAAATGCAGGGATTTCGATTTTTATTTGACGTGACAAGTCCTAACAACAACAGAAACACAAGCAACGCCTCAAGTTATGATGTGGGTTTGTGGGTATCCAGTAGAAGTAAAGGGGGGAGTGAGTTTCTGGTTTGTCATCAATCAGAAAAAATGCTGACAGCTTCTTTCTTAAACTTTAAAACCCTGAAGGTTGTCGATCCTGTTACAAATTGTATATGAAATATAAACAAGAGCAAGTGCTAGAAGTAAAGTTTAGGGACTACATTTGAAATATAGTCTATCACTGACTTAACACCCTCTCCTTTCCATTTCCTCTTCTAATATAAGGGTCAGATTCTCAGGTGGTGTATATTGGCATTGCTCCATTGGCTTCCTTCATGAGGTTTATCAATCCTGCTCCTCCACTCAAATAACTGTGAATAGATGATGATACAAAAATGAGGGTTAGGAAACCCAGTTCTTCACTGCAAATTGCAAATCCCTTTCTGCCATATCATCAATTCTTATTTGTTACGTACTGGTGATTGGCTTAGAGCTGCGCAAGACACAAGGCATGGCTACACTTACAGATGTAGAGCGCTTTGAGTTAAACCAGCCTTCAGAGAGCTCATTCGAGAAAGTGCTGCAATCTGTCCATAGTGACAGCTGCAAGCACTTGCAGTGACATTGGGAGTGGTGCATTATGGGCAGCTATCCCAGTGTCTAAGTGGCTGCAACGTGCTTTTCAAATGTGGGGGGTGGGGTGGAGTGTGACAGGGAGTGTGTTGTGTATGTGGGGGAAGAGAGAGTGGGCATGCTGTCTTGTAAGTTCAGACCCCCTCCCCCTGCCTGCCTCTCACTCACTCAAAGCAAGCGTCATTCCTCAGTAATGATTGCTATGTCCTGGAGCAGATAAGCAACCGGCCATCAGAAACTGAGCTTTGAAAGGGCACATCCGCATTCCTGCAGCCAAATCCAAAACAATGACAAGAGCAGCCACTTGACTGAAGGGGATTATGGGATGTTTCCAGGGGTCAGTCAGAGCGCAGTAATGCAACACCTCGTTCGCACTGATGCTGAGGCATCTCAGCCAAGATGCAAGAAGCGTTATGCTTCTCGTGGAGGTGGATTACCAGGAGTGCTCCAGCTGCAGAGTCCAGGCACTCTACACGCCTTGCCAGTGTGGACGGCTCGTGAGTCAGAGCAAACAGGGCTGCTTTAATGAGCTTTAACTCGCAAGTATAGCCAAGCCCATAATTAAAGATGGCTCCTGTCCTGAAGATCTTACAGTATTAAACAGCCCTTCCCCTCAAAACACAGGTCTTGTCTGCAAGGGGAAGTGGTATTAGTTATACCAGTGTAACCTCTCCACGTGGGCACTTGTATTCTGGTATAAGAGTACTTTTTTTGTTGTTTAGCTTTAACCCCTTCCCAAGAGATATAAACTAACAGAAAAGAGATCATCTCATACCTGAATAAGAGTGTCCCTGTATATACTAGTATAACCTCAGTGGTTTAATGTATAACTTGAGTTATCCTCAAAAAACTTTCCCATGTAGACAAGGCCTCAGATAACAAGAAGTTGCTGGGAGATCCAGAGAGAGGTGTTCGTTTTTTGGTTGCTTTGGTTTTTGTTTTTCTTCCAGTTTCCTAGGGTGGAGAAAGCATTAGACTGACATGGCTCAGTGTCTTGGGGCCTCTCAGAAGAAGTTTTTAGCAGTGGTTTGGACTGATTGGCAACTGGTCCTTTGGAGGTAGTTCCAAGTATAGGGGGCATCATGGAAGAAAGGACAGAGATGAGGGATAGGAGGAGGACACTTTAGCTTCATTGGCAGAGTAAAGAAGAGGAGGGAGGACTCAGATTGGGATGCTTTTGCAGAACTTTGAAGATGGACAGAGGGAAGTCAGTGGAGGGAATTGAAGGAAAAGCGGTTGTCAATTGAGATTGCAAGCTCTGCAGGGCAGGGACCTTGTCTCCATGTTTGTCTGTATAAAGACTAGCACACTTATGGTGGTAGGGAAATAAAAACCATTGGGGGCCAAATAATGGCTGCACTAGGTAGGGGGACTGCACAGGGGTCTTCCACTAATAATAGTGCTGCTCCTTGCATTCCCAGTGCTCAAAGGGATGCTAGGTGCTGCTGCCATCAGCACTGGACAGCTCAAGGTAATAGGCCAAAATGCTTAAGAATGGCTGCTGACATGGGGGCTCTTTTTTGGGGTCTCCATCTTTAGATTCTTTGGGCCTGATTTCACTGGTGCTGAGTGCTGTTGATGAGTTCAGCTACAACTGTGAGTGCTCCTCATCTGAGACTCAGGCAGGCCTAAAGTATCTTGAGATGGGTTCCAAAAGTCAGAGGTCACTGTTAACCTTTGTCCACTACTTTTCCCTTCCTTCCCTCATGCACCCCTCTCCATCTCAACTTTGGCTCTGAGAACAATAATATAACTCCTAATATTGGAGTTATAATAATAATTGGAGTTAAATAGTTAAATAATAACTAGTTAAATAATAGTTAAATAATAATTGGAGTTATAATAACTGGATATAATAATTGGAGTTATAATTGGATATAATAATTGGAGTTATAATAACTAGTTAAATAATAGTTAAATAATAATTGGAGTTATAATAATATTGGAGTTATAATAATAATATTAACTCCTAATATTGTCAGCAATTTATTTTATTCACCACTAACTTGTTCCCTTTCATGATGATAACCTATTAATATAATACTACCTGTTTAGCAGTGTGGAAGATTATGTATTTTAAATGTTCACCTGAATAATACATACAAACAACTGACATTCGGTCTGCTCCCAGAATAGGCGACATGCTTATTTAATGCTTTTGAAAATGTTAAAATGACGAGCTTGAAATTCAAATGTCATTTTAAAATATTTGTATTTAACTTCACTGAGTCTGTCCTTTGCTATCTCTCCCTCTGGCATATTCAAATCGGGGGTTAGGGCAGCAGTCTGACACTGCGGATACTTTGAACAATGTATTGAGCAATGGTGGCATTTCAGTCTAATTAGTTACAGCCTATTTTGTGATTTGTCTTTGGTCCTTTTGGTTGCTGGCCAAGTATTTTTATATCTTTATTTTATACTCTTCATTGTCTCATTTTGAATGTCAACAGACCAGTGTTTGTGTAACTATTTTTTGTTTTGTTTTTTCTTTGTCTTCTCTCCACTCCAGTCTGTGTCAGGAAGTTTGACTCAGCAGTTCTATGTCTCAGACCCACTGTCTGGGAAAAATACAGCTCAGAATTGATCGGCGTGCACAACACTGTTTGGTAAATGCACATCTTCTGCGGGACCATCTGTTTTTCTTGCTAGTGTTTAACAGCCACTGTTGTTCCTGAAAGTAGCATTTTCCTGGGCTGGTTAAATCAGCTTTAGGCTACATTACATCAGTGCTACGATGCAGCTGCATCAAGAGCTGGATCTGAATTATGCTTGTCAGGCCCAGCTCTAATTTAAACAGACTAATGTAGATTCCATCTCTGGCATCTGATAGGAGGGGTAGGTAGGTCTATTGAGCTAAAACCCTCACACAGATCATTGGCTGAAAGGATATTCTGGGACACCTGACTAGTTTACTTGGAAATTGGGAGGTGTGGGGGAGGGGCAATAAAGGTGAGAAGGTGAGCGCCGCCCTGCAAATTTAGTTAATGTTCTCAAATTGACACCCCGAGGCACCAAGTGACACATTTTCATCTGCGGGGTCGATGGACAAGAGCCAATGAGGGGCAACATCCAGCAGTGGAGAGAGAGAAGAGGAAGGGCAAACATGTTCATAACATTTGTTTCAGATTCTGTTTGGCTGTCATGGTTTTCAATGTGCTTCACTCAGTGGTTCTCTGATCACTTGGACGTTGTGTCCACTTCTTGAAATGTCTGTCTTCTAGATTTGGCACCAGTACTTTAGGCAGCCTCCAGAGGGTTGTAGGAAAGTCTTGTATTTCCTGCCCTTAGGTGGGATGTGTCAGGCCCTAACCTTTCTAGTCTTGGCTCAGGGCAGCAGAAGGGTGGCCCATCACTGCTGGATGCACACAGACTTGCAGCTTTGGGTGGTGTTTCTGCACAGCAGGGAGAAGCTTGCAGGCAAAGCAGTTTCCAGTAGTTTAAGCTAATTTTCACTATGGCAGAAATGTACCTACAAATCCCATGAACTTTTTTCCACATAAGCTCGCATTTTGCCAGTTGGACTGTGATCGTGAAGTTGGCTATTGACTGACGTCCTATGTACTACTGTGCAGTGACACGGGTGTGCAGCACACATTTAACCAATGATTTGAGGGGACAGAAAGGTGATGTTTAACCTGTGAGTCCTCCACACTACAACCACATTTGCACTGCAAACAAGCTGTAGATGTATATTCATGCAGAGGAAAATGTAATTGTGGGAGGGTTAGAAAGTGCTGTCATCCAAACAACTTGATGTTCCAGTGCAAATTGTCTGTCTTTTAGGTTTGCAGTCCCTCTTCAAAACCTATTTTGCTGACAGCGTTTTCATATTTCTGCAGAAAAGTAAAATGCAGCACAGGTGTGAAATGAGAGTAGGTGGGTTTAAATTGGAAACACACAATTTTGTCATCACTATTTATTACAATACATGCCAATGAAAATTGCACTTCTGGTGAAACTACAGGTGAAATTTGAAAGGTCATACACACTACTGAGCTTTAAAAAAAAAAGCCACACTTTGAACAGTACCATGAAGAGCACAAAACCAGATGAAGGCCTGGGTAGTTTATGATCAAATGGCTGATTTAAACATTTGGAAATGTCAATCTCACTGTTGTTAGACAATGTTGGATGAATTACTGGTAAATTTGCCAAACAATGTTAAGAGAAAAACTTGCAAGATAATAAAAACAGGAATACTTTTGTGATACCAAATCGAAATGTAACCCAAAATGGTCTGGATTGGTTACAATATAAAAACACAATATTTTTTTATTCCAGAAATAGCATTCAAATGGAATCTGCAGGAAGCCATCTCACCAATGAAATGAGAATGCTTATTCTGGTCTTTGGGATTCCCACCTCTGCCTTGATCCATAATTTAAACTCTGCCTTTTCAATGTGCAATAGGCCTTGGCACTTCATGGCATGCATCATATCTGAAGGTTAGGTTAGAACATGCTTTTATTGGGGAGCATGGAGTATTTCCTGTTTTTCACATCAAATGCACGTGCACAATTTAAACAAGACCTTATTCGGCTCCCAAGAAATACACACCAGATGGATCTTTTATAAATGTTACATTCTGCAGCATCTTGACACATGCCAGTAGGTTGAAGGCTGTGCATGCTCCATTGGGGCATGAAAGCCCCCTTCCATTCACTCAGCTGTGACGTTTTGTAATAGACACAATTTTTAGTGTTGTCAATGACTCAGTATTCACTTTATTGACTTACACTGCGTGATCTGATGCTCTTATTGGAATCATATACAGAAGTGTCAGGTTTTGTTATTTGCAAGCCAATCAGACAAAATAGGGGTAAGGAACATTGCCAGCATTCTATGATTCCCGGGGTGCTGCATTGCTTGTCCTGAAAAAGTGGGTCTGCAGCTCAGTGCTTAAATTAATAAAATGCAATGAAGAATTTTTCAGTTGCTTTTCTAGCTGGGGAAATAGAATAGGGTAGAAGTTTTCTGCTATAGGTTTCTTGTGCTTGTCTCCCTCATCTCCTTTAGTTGCATCAACCCACACCACCTTCCTTAGTTAAGTTGTAATTTGTAACATGTCCATCATCTGGGGTTTATAAAAATGAACATTGATTGCTAACTGGCTACTGAATCAGTGTCTCTCAAACTCTCACGTGCACTCTCACGCTGATACTGACAATAAATAGTAGCTCAGCTGTTGAACCAGATGGACCTTGCCTCCTAAAAGGTTATTAGATTTGGATTTTGCCAGACCTCAAAGGGGTGTGGTTTCCAGATCGAAGGACACTCTGCTGAGAATGGCCCGCCAGGGTTGGGCAACTGAAGTGGAATTTTGTGAATGGCAGAGCAGCCTGTTAACATAAGTCACATAACAGCGATTTCTCAGGTAAACTAATATTTTATTGGGGGAGGGAGGGAAGAATCCTTGAGAATTACTCTTTCAGGGTTTCTTGGGAACATAAAATGTTTCCTTTAGGTTCTTATCATTCACCTTTCACAGTGCTACTTTAAGACAAGGCCGTGTTTTCTTTTTATTTAAAGTCCACTGCCATGAATCCTCGCCATTTGTGTTACTTTGAGATCAGAATTCCTTCACATTCAGTTACTAATAGGATCCCATAGTTTGCTTTTAAGTTATGGTGACTTCATTCAGCTTGCAATTTGTCCTGACATCCAGGATTAAATAGGTACTGACTCTAAACACTAAGAGTATTCACTGTCCAACAGAGTTAAGATTGACCAGTGGTGGCTTATACCCTTCCAAGTGTTGATTGTACCAGTACTTAAACTCCGAAAACCACAAACTACAGAGTTAAGGAACACTGCAGCTCTGCCTTGAAAATCTAATTCTGCTCCATGGAGCTGGCCAGAGCCATAGGGGATATACTGAGGTATGTGTTAGCAGGGCTCCTATATACTAAGCAGACATGAGGAATGACTAAATGTGCCACTTTATGTGGTATGTTGTCCCAAAGAACTGTCTTCTGTCATTTGTCTGCGTGCTCTCCAATTGCCCTTCGCTGTGCTATGGGGAATCACAGCCTCTGCAACCCATATTTAAGAGTGCCGCTTGCATTCCTGGGGAGGGAAGCATAGCCCCACCTCTCCCTTGGGGAAGAGAATGCCACTGCGAGCATTAAAATGAGCTGAAAATGTTCAGTGGGTTCCTAGTAGTTCCAGCTGGCTACTTGGTTTGAGGCAATGGGTCTGCTGGCACTCCAGGACCAATCAGAAGAGACCTGTAGACACCAGATAAAAAATTGGAATGTCTCCTAAGGCTGTGAAATATGCTCAGCTCTTTCTCCGGGACAAACGTAGGTGAGGAACTCTTGCCCTTAAGCACCTGCATAGGAACAAGAACAGTTGGCCGCAATTATCTCTAGTTGACGTACTCTCCAATTCCACACTTAGTGCGAGTAACAACAGGAGCAGGAAACAGTCACAAACAACACAGGAAAGACCCAAGTCAAGTAGGAAATGGAGAGCTAGATTCTCAACTAATGTAAATCAGCATAATTTCATGGACTCCATGGAACTTTGCTGATTTACACCACCTGATCATGTGGTCTTAAATAGTTTCCCTTTAACACACACAAGGCAATCTGTCAGCATGAACATACTACCAAAGCCATATAGGCAGCAGGAGACTGATGCAGATAGCCCCAGATCCCAGCTACAAAGCACTTTAATCTGATTTCCTTATATGGTAAATGTTTATGGATCACTTGGTTCCAAACGGCATATTTCTTGATTTTTGAGCAGCAAATATGGTTCTGGCCTGGGGTTAGTTTTATTTTTAAATGTCTGATCGCATAGTCCCACAGAACAAAACAAAAACGTGGGCAGTTCTTGTGCATGATTTGCCGCAGTCCCTGTTTGTCTGCCATTTCTGTATTTTAAGATTGCACAAAGAAAATAATAACATTATGTACCAGCCATGCTATAAAATTATATATGCAGAGAAACATGAGTTAATTTATATAAAAAAAACCTGCAGAAGGCACATACTGTAGTAATGTATAGTTCTATTAAACCTTGTGTCCTGGCCAGATTCCAGATGGAATAATTACATGTTGCCTAGTTTAAATCTTCCTCACTATCTCTTCCTATCCTACACTACTGGATAGTGGGATGTGCTCTTTAATAAGTGCTGGGTCCCACCTCTTTCCACTAGAGATATGTGGGGAGCAGCTTGGGGCAGTGATGATGCCAAAATGGTGGCTGGGATTGTGTTTGGGCCTTGGTGGGCATGTGCTGATTGATCCAGATCTTCATTTTTTTTGGTGAAATAGGTTTCATCTGAAAATTTTTGCCTAGCTCAATACATACCAGATCTCCTTGTGTTCCTCATTAGTCTGAGACATCAGGACTAGTCTCATACTATAATGGCTAAGCTAAGTTGTAGCGCTGAGGGCCTTAGTGTCAGTCATCTGTCTGTAATAATAAACAAATCAAACCCTGCTAATGGCTCAGCTAACTCTCCACTGTATCTACTATAATATTTTTGGATTCTTTCGTTCTGTTAGTAGGTGTCATTTGGGTTCATTGAAGTCAGAAGCAGCTTAAAGGATAACTGACATCTCTTCATTCAAAATACATGATGCATCAAATTCTACCTTAGCTTTATAGTCTCTGCAATTCCAATGAGTTCAAGTTATTTGACTCCAGGAAAGCAGCAGGAGTTGTATCTAAGGAGCTTCTGTGTTGGTTTCTGTTGGTTTCCTGTTTCACTAGGTGTTTTAAGGCAGGACAGACGTTTGTTTCCCCCTTCCTTGATTGTTCCCTGTAGTGGGCTAATAGTCAATAAAGAATATAAGCTTTGGTCAGATTTGGTCCTCAGTAGTCCATTGAGGATTGGGGTTTGGCCATTTAAAAGGTGGGAAATTTAAAAGGTAGTAAATTCCAGCTGATCTCAGATGTAGTACTGGCATAACCATTTGAGCTACGTACATGTCCAAATCTGGGGTAGGATTGAGGGGATATGAAAAGTGCTATGCACTTGGAACTCCAGGAAAAGTAATTTGGGGGAGGAGGGCAAATTTTCAGGGGCCTCGCCTCCATTCTGTGAGCATTTGTGGGAGCTTAAAGCTTAAACTTTAATTTATGTGAGCCAAAAGCTTAGTTATGCTTTAACTACCTGACTATATATGCAAACCAGATAGCCAGATGTGTACTGATAACAACTGCACCTACATTTAACTTGTAAGCACAAAACAATGTGGATGCATTTTTGGTAGGTGCTAGTTACCCCCACCAACGGGGTGGTTGAGCCTTAAGTCCTGTTGAAAATTTACCCCTTTATGTCTGTATTGCTAGGAGACTATGCTATTTTACATTTCTCTAGCTCTTCCAACAAACGTTTTAACATCTATTAAGGAAATGAGATAGGCAAATATTATCCCCCATTAGAGGGGAAACTGAGGCACAGAAAGGTGAATGACTTGTCCAGTTTTGCATGTGGAACCAGTTGCAGTGCTGGGAACACGTCTCATGATTCTCAGACTGGTGCTTTAGGTACAAGACAATCCTTCTCCTTTTCTGATATTTTCCTGTAATCTTGGGCAGCACATTTTTGAGCAAGCTTGTCTGTCTTGTACTTAATGTATATTTATGACATGGGTTGCATGAGGGCTAGTAGTGCACGTTAGTGTAGTGATGCAGTCAGAACAAGACAGTGGTGGGGAATGCAGGGTTGAAATGATGTTTAGATTCCAAGCATTTAAAGAGGTCTGGGTAAGTAACCTGTCACCTTAACAGTTTGGAGTGTAGTTTATGATGCTTAGAGAAGGGCATGTGTTTGTCACAGGAGACTACTGGCATTAGAAAAGGGTGGTGAAACAGCAGGTGAAATCAACACATAGAAGGGAAGCAAGCCAATCACTTTTGAAAGGTTTATTTTGCTTCCTGGGGAGCTTCCAGACCTTCCTTTTTTGATCCCTGATTAAAGAATGAAAGTAGATATGCTGAGACACAGTTCTAGTGCTAATACCTCTCATGACATAATTATGATGTATTTATTGTACAGGCTTATTTTATTTCTCTGTATTGTCTCTTGCAACAATGATCACTAGGCAGTGAAAGGGAAAAGCAAAACAGAATCTGTGGTTCAAACTGTATCTGAGAGACAGGCACTTACATGTATCCCAGAAGCCATGACACTCTGTAAGGCGTACTGCTGATTACCAAGGCTGAAAATTCCAGTGCAAACAAAATTGTCCTTTGAGAAGCTGGTCCAAGTTCAAGAAGTCGAAGAAACTGGCATCAGTTCACTCAAATGCTAAAGACCATTAAAGTTATTGGATTAAATGGCAAATCTTTTCAACAGCCCCTAAAGTCATCACAT
The DNA here is from genome assembly GCA_032164245.1 of Sternotherus odoratus. Lineage (NCBI taxonomy): Eukaryota > Metazoa > Chordata > Testudines > Kinosternidae > Sternotherus > Sternotherus odoratus. Next base: position 54,935,818 of record JAVMKO010000008.1, on the reverse strand, counting down.
ATTCCTTGGTATGAAAAACAAAATTACCAACCATTTCCATCATATTGACTCTATTTCCTTTCAGCCAGATGCCTGAAGTGTGTAGCACAGAGGAGTGTTTTCTGCTATATTAGTCTTTCCATCGGTGGTGGCTGAACCATGTTCCACATCTCCACACGGGATCCCTCTTTCTCCTGCCGGCTGGGGCTGTAGGTCCCTTGAGTCGCCCGTTTGTTGGCAGCTATGACGGAAATCACAACTGCCAGGAAGAGGATCAATAGCAAGGCCAACGTTACTGAGCCAATGGCGGTGAATATGTTCGAGATCAAGTCAGTTGTCAACTGAAAGGATTGAAATAATTGCAATATAATTGATGTTAAGAACACAGAGGCACATACACTGAGCGACCATGGTAGGAAAACATTCTGGAGTAATCATTTCAATTATAATGTAAAATCTAATATTTTAAATAACATAGTTGCTAGTAGAAAAGTAGATTAGCCTTCCAAAGTTTGGTGCTTTAGGTCCTGTGGAAAGTAAATCTATTGCAGCATGCTGTCTTTTGAGCACCTACCCAGAGCTGAGTGAATTGTGTATAATTACTAGGTTATTTTACAACTTTTCACAAATGGAGTTAGCATTCAGAAATTGCTGAATTGGTTTTACTAGAAATTATTTGTGCATAGATTGTTCACAGGCAGTTCATTGCAAGTCTTTGATATTTTAAATTTTAATACTTTTCATTGGATACCTAGGCACATGGCATTTCCGTTTCCCTCACTGGATGAATCCGGTTTCTGGTGTGAAGATTTGCACTTACAAATTCACATTTAGCTTTCCATAAATACGTTTGTAAAATACACCATTTCTTTGAACATTCCTGCCAGTACTGTGGTTTCCTGGAATATTTGCATAAGGTGAGCACACAAACTGTCTTTGGGGTTTGCATCTTCAGGTAGTGGAAAGACTTGGATATTCCACTGATCCTGAGACCTATGCTGATGGGAATTTTGGTAGAGCCACCTAAGCCAGACACATCTAAGGGAAGAGACCAGAAAAAGCAGCCCACTGATCCTCGTTTGGGGTTGAATGATTGATAGGCCAACAACCTATCCTAAAAAAGTGGTAGAAACGCAACAAGGTAGCTATTCCAGCTAACAGCACAATAGACACAGTAAGGTTGGCGGATCCTAATTTGGACCATAAACAATGTCTGATGGTGTAGGAAGTTTTCAGATTGAAAACACGCAAAGGACACACATGAACTGAACTGAAATGAACTTGATGACAAATGCAAATAAATAAATATTGACTGAAAACATTTTGTAGTATCCCCCCAGATTGACTACTATGTATAGAGCTTGTGCCTTTAAATATGGAGACATGCCCATGTTTCCATAATTCCTTTTTAAGGAGCAATACAGTGCAGGATGGATATAGAGATTGTATTCTTTTATTATACCCTGTTTTCATACAGCAATGGGAAAGGTAATAACAGCACCATTCACCATGGCCGGACAAACAAATCTGCCAGAAACACCTTTTAGAGGTGGATTTTTGGCAGATGAAAACATTTGTTTAAAACAGTGTTTCTGTCATCATGGAGGCCATTGGAATGATGTGGGTGCCATGGAAAAGTGGTCCCTAAGGACAGAATGACCCTGCAAGGAATTGGTCTTCCAGGCAGATTTTGCCATCATCTTTTGATTTGTATTACAAGTGACAATTGAACTGTTGTAGATGCATATGGGCTTGCGGCACAACTTTCAAATCCAAAATGTTTAGAAACAGAAAACAGCAGGTCAGAACTCAAATCCCATTTCCCGGAGAGTTAGGTACAGCTTGTTACAGAATACCGTTACCCACACTGAGTGATCTGCTTAATGGTCATTCCCATGGAGTATGCAGGGATAGTCCCAGTGCTGAGGATAATAATGCATTCAGAACAGGGCTCCTCTAAGCCAAGCATTAATGCTCTATAAATGCCAAATATACACCTCTTGAACCCCACTGTTCAGACTCTTCTGCAATACAATGACAGTGCCACAGGAAAAAATAGTAAAACAATCCTTTAGTTCAGGATTTTAAAAAATCCAGCTACAATAATGAAAGCTAGTTTGGCTCACGGTCTCTCCTAGGGGGCTTAATGACCAGCTGCAATTATTCTTTCTTCTGTCCTTGATTGTTAAATATGACTCCTCTATGATTTAAAAAATAATTAATTTTCCTGTATATAAATAACCTACTCCAAGTGACAGATCACACAGTACCCAAGTACCTGAGATGAGGCGACAAAACATGTCAGTCTACTATATTATTGTGTCATATTGAGAGTGTCATTTCATAAGCTCTTCAGCAGGCATTTAAAAATATTGTTTTCTATTTCTATTGGCGATCTAGTTCTCTGTGTTTGTCTGTATGTGCTTATATGGCCCTTGTAATATCAGAACATCACACAATCATGAATGGATTTTTATCCTTACAATGCCCTATGAGGTACCATCTTTATGTTACAGATTGGGGAAGCAAGGCACAGGTGGATTAAGTTAATTGCCTGTTTCCTGCATCCCAGGAGTTTGCCACTAGTTTATCTTTTCCCCTCACTTACAGTTAACTGTGTGTTCTTGGGTTTGAATGGGACCATCTGAAATTTTTGTGCTCAATACAGGGGTTATTAGCTTAAATGTAATAGCTTTCAGTAGACAAGAAGTCACACTACATAACCTAATGGTCCCATCTCATCTTAAACTCTGTGAATCTGTCTGATGCTTTTCCAATCGGCAATAGTGTAAATCCCATTATAACTACACCTATGAAGAGACGTGACTCACTAGTAGATGCTAAGTTCATGTCCTAGAACTGTATTCTCTGGAGATGAGGACACACACACACACACACACACACACACACACACACACACACACACACACACACACACACACACACACACACACACACACACACACACACACACACAAATTTATACGTACAAAAAGCCCCAAATACAATAGGAATAAATGTCAAAATTATCCAAGCTACATTTGTACTATATACTGATCAGTATAGAAATACATTTCCGTTGTTTCCCAGTAGTCATTCTCCTTAATTTATTACTGAATTCTTATCGTTGTGCATAACCATTCAGTGCCTGGATAGTTTATCTAATGCTGTAGGAATTACTACAGAAATGTTCTTATGGACAGGAACACTGCCTCTTCTGTATGCCTCTTGTGTTTGATTTAGGAGCATTCTTGACTGGACAGTGACCTACACCGGAGGTAGCTAGTGGAGCTGCAGATGTTCCTAGAATTGAAACCTGTCAAAACATCTCAACCTGATCCAATCTGTCAAGTGGCTACAGCTTTGAGTAAGATCTGCAGAGCCATTTTCTATCATAAAGGGACATATTGACCAACTTTACTTCTCTGGTCAGTGTTCACTGCTGATTTTCCAATATTAAAAAAATTCACGCTGCCTCAATCCACTCAGCTTGGCCTTATTGGGCTATTAAAAACTGTGGGTCATGGACTGTCCTTCTGATCTGTCAGGTCTCATAGCAAACCTCAGGTTTCCAGTGCGGGAAGCCCGATTAACACTAGCAGTGAACTGATGTAGAGTTGCCAGAAGGTTCTGTAGTCTGATCCCATCAGGATCAACTGTTTCTTCACTAATTGATTGCTGAACAGTTAATTTAATTTGGAAAACATAAAACAAATTGTACTGTCTGAAAAAAGAATCAGAAATCTCGAATGTGGGCATCAGGACTGGCTAGTCACAATATCTGGTACTGATGACAACACATGGAAACATGAAAAAAATCTTTCGTAGTCCCAGAAAAGATGAATCCCCGAGCAGCATCCTTAGGAACATTAACTATTCTGTTTTTTAAGGGGAGGTGGTGTCAATTAACAAATGCACAATAAAATAATTGTGCTGTCCCAGGAGCTGGATTTAAAAGCAGGAAATGAAGAATTTAAAATCACACCTCTGTCTTAACTCATCTTGTTATTTTCCCTGGCCATTGCCTTGCACTCTGTATGGAGTCAGACTGTGAACCCCTCACTTGCCTTAGTGAGCAGTGCCCACATAATTAGTCCCTTGGACTCAATGCGATTCCTCATGTGAGTAACTGCTTACCAACAGGAGTAAGGTGTTCACTGGCCTGTGATACGTGTAAGGTTATGCACTATTCTAAGATATATGGGTAATGTTTCCTTGAATACTGCACAAATCATCACAGCAGTACATCACTTTTCAATTTAGTATCACATTTTGTTATTATACTATTCCAACTTTCCCATGATAGCTGTGTGAAGAGCTCCATCTTTGATCTGAGCATTAGGTCATGGCCGCTTGCTTTCAGTATGCAATATGTTTAATCAGTTTGTCACAGGGCTGTAATGGGATCCAACACAAGCAGTTTTCCCTAGAGCACTAAGAGCAGAAGAAAAAAAATCCTGAGAAACAAGGAAGGATGTGTGGTATATTTTATTATGTCTCCGCACAAACAAATTGCTACAGAACACCTGAAAACTTCCTGAATAGGAGCATGTTGTAAAATTATTCTTCAGTACAGCTGGTTATCAGAATGGCCTAAAAGATAATATTATACTCAGGGGCCGCCTTTCAAAATTCAATATTTGCTAACAGATACCACACAGTTGCCACGGTTGTTTTCTAATCCAAGTGCAGTTATGTTTACAAATAATTAACTGTATGTAGGGAACATTTAATATTTAATGACTAATATGAGGTAATATCAAAACAATTATAATGGTGATCAATTTATAGGCATAAATTATGTCTTCACTTCCAATATGAATAATTATTGGCAAATGCTTGCTGCTTAGTGGTGACCACTGTAGATAGAGGAATGACTCTGAGTTACTCCAACCCCATGGTGATGAGCACAGCATAGTGCCTGAATGGATGAGGTAATTTCTTAAGTTCTTAGCCTATACTAATGAAGCTTGGATCCTACAAACTGTCCCATGGTGGCAGTCTCTGTACATGCATGAAACACCATGACTTCACCGGGGCACCATACAGGCATAGGGGTCCATCAACATGGAACAGCTTTCAGGATCAGGCCTGCCTATAAGTATCCAGCAGCTCAGTATCCAACATTTGGGAGCCCCGGCCTTATCTTCATGCTCACATCAGTCTTGCCCCCAAAAAGTAATGTTTGGCTGAGGTTTTCCAAGGGGCCAATGATAGTTATTCCATTAAATGCTCAGTGGGAATTGGGTGTCTAATTCCATTAGGGCTCCTCTGAATCCTAGCCTTTATTATTGGTTCATTACACCTGTTGCTACATTTTGCACTTCATCCTACTGTGGATAACAATCATCAACAGACCTTTTCTCGGGGCTCATTGCTTTGTGAGTCAGAGAAAAACTTGTGAAAATGGCATTTTTATATCTTTTTGAGCAAGAAAATAATAAAAGTCAATGTTACTCAATTAGTAAAATTGCTCTTAATTAGCTGTTGGACTTAAGCAAAAAGAAATTCGATGTTTGTTACATCACTCACTAAGCTGGGCAAGAGATTTTTAATATAAATTACTTGAGCCCATTGGTAATTCTTTAATTGGGTTTGTGAATGGCTATTTTAGATTCCGTACTGGATAAAATAGGACACTAACTGATGCTGCGTTTGCAGAATTATGTGGGCTCCATTCAGTATTTGGAAAACAATATCAAATAAAACTTATAACAGCTCCCTAAGAAGTACGGAACCTGGAAGTCTAATCAGCCCAGATCTCCTGCATCTAAGGAACAGTTACACTTCCCTGAGCGGTTAACCCAGAGGTGTCCTGTTTTCCTGGGTGCTATTGCAGAGGATTTGTAGGATGGTGAAGTGAAGAAAAAATACTGGCTTCATCTAGCGCATGCTAAAGCTAAGAAGGTAAGTCATTTAAACAGCAGCTGAGAGCTGTGGGATAACATGCACACAAATCTTCTACGGCAGTTTACACTTAACAGACTGTGAAACTCACATGCACAGCAGCAGGAGACAATAGTTGAAACTTAAGGGCATCACCGGAATGGTGATGAGTGTCCTCAGCTTCCCTAACCACGCAAGCAAGGCTAAACAACAACCTTATAATTAGTAGCCAATAATCACTTAAATTCCCCAGATTCCAAAGTCTTATGTAAGCACTGTCCATAGAACAGTTCTGGCATGCACCCTGCTCTAGGGTGAAAGGTAAAAATCAAATCCTTTAACTTTTAAAGGCCTGCTAAGATTACCACGCAGGTGATTTTGTTTGTGAAGTCTGGATGTACCTACTTAGTTCCCAGCTGCCATTATGCAGTGTGTGGGGAGACTGCTGGATAAGGAGGGCCCAATTGCAAAGCCAAAGCCACATAAAAACACATCATTCTTTCGTAATCCTTTGATGAAAATTTGTAGCAAAGGAATTGTTCCCCTCTGACTGAAAATAAATAATGGAGACCAGGGCGAGGTTGCACCATGAGAACACATTTTGGCTGGAAAACATTTTTAAATGTATGGCTGAATTCTGGCCCTGGGAGTCAGTGGAGTGCTGCTGGGGTAGTGGGGTGTAGGGGGTAGTGCCTGGGGAAATATGCTGGGAGAGATTATGGGCCTCATTCTCCTCTCACATTATTTTATACTACTGTGGCTCCAGTGGCTTCACTGGAACTAATCCTGGTTTATGTAAACATGAGTGACCAGAGAACTAGGTCCTGTGACTCCTGGTACAGGGTGGGGGTGGAGGAGGGGTGAATGCAGACCAAAATGACTCTTGCTGTATCTGTGCCAAAGGGGCCACATGTGCTCCCCTGGTACTGCCATCGTGGTGCTTGCTGTTGCATAGAGCAAGTAGTGACATGGCCTGAGAATAAATGTCTTTGTTGGGGCATGTGATGTGTCCAGAAACACGAGTGGCAGCTTACCCTCAGAAAGCACAAATGAATGGATTCTGGCTGCCTCTAGCACAGGGAGCAGTCCCCTTTTATTCCAGCACCCACATAGGAACAGCCATAATTGGGTAGTTTAGCAAGACAGAAACATCACGGGTAGCTTTAAAATATGGGAAATTGTAGAGCCTCTGGAACATTCCCTCCACCACCATTTGTATCACTTGCTTAGAAGTGTGCAGGTGCTGCACCGCCAGCGTTCCTTGATCTGAGTAACCTTGAGTCCTGACACTATTGGTCAATTTATTGCTTAATTCCTAGTGAGGCAAATCTGGTCCATGTTCACCGCCTAGAAATCAAACACATTTGCTACAGTAATAAGTGACTATTGGCTTGAGTAGCTCTAATCCATGTCAGAATTACAGTACTTTAAAGGGGGTCAGGGCATATAATGATGATTTGATCAGTCAAAGAAGCCATAACATTGATTAAAAAGCCCATAGACACACTGATCTTATTTCAGTAAAGATCTGCAACCTTCGTATCAGAAAATTATTCTAATGTTGGTTTCCAACAGGAGCCCCATTAGTTCAGTAAGAAATCTAGCCACTTGTACTCAAACCTACTATAACGTGATGCACTGATATCCTCTGGTTTGGGGGCATATGGGGTCCCATTTTATTTATAACAGTAAAATAGCAATACATTGTCCCAATACCTTAAAACGGCATTAAATTAGCAACACGTGCAGGGCTAAATCAGTTTTCCTTTTTCTGTTTAAAATGCCGTGAGTACTTTATATTCACAAATGAACACCTATTGCTCTGACTAAAATCACCTAGAATAAAACAGCTGCTGTTCCAATATTAAACATCAACCAGCAGAGCCTGAGAGCTGTGTAGACCCATATGTTGGTTTCTCTTTCAATAAAAATAGACACTATGGACTCAGTTTGCCCAGACTTTTGGAGGTGACCAGTTGTTTCTTTAACTCAGCCATGTAATGACCATTAGTCCAATTCCTTCAACCTATCATTTAAACCTTAATTTTAATGTATCTATTTTATGACTGGATCATACCTTCAATGTCTTCTTGCTGCATGTTATTCTCTGGACCTTTTTAAAAAGGGTCTCAGAAGAAACTAATCAGAATCACCACTGTCAACTCTCCATTGAAGTACAGAACATAGGTTGAATGATTTAAATGCATTGCCTAATCTGAGTAAATTCCTTTCTTGGAACTGTCAAAACTTTGTCAAACAGCCATTTGTGCTGGGAATTTCACAAGTAAATTTTGGGGGACAACTCTTCATAGCTATTGTGATCAATCACTAACCTAGATTGTATTTTTCTAATTTACAGTCAAATAGTCTGGTTTTCCAAGCAAGAAACATCCCATCTGTGACCTCCCGTTAGAAAGCGACCACAGATGCAGATGGTTGAAATCTGTGGATTTAGCTGTCTACTGTAATCTAGCCTAACAAGGTGAAAAATGAGCCTTGGAAGGTACTGAAAACATTCATTTGCACTGGAAGAAATACTGGCCCTATTGAAGTCAATGGCAAAATTTTTATTGCACTGAGGCCAGGTTTCATCTACTGATTTCAAGGGGAGTTGAGGACTGAGCCTTATAAGAGTCTCATATTAACAGTGAGGTGGATGTCATCAGCTAAAACATTTACAAATGTTGGTCTCCGTTCTGCCATCTGATCTGCATAGTTAGGACGCCTTATAGGATTTTGCGCACGTGATTCAAACTGCAGGATCAGGGCCATCATCAGTGTTCCTAGAGCTCTTTAATGTGTAAACCAACACAAGCCACTCTCTCCAAAACTTCAGTTCAACTAACATTTTATTTACATTATTAGCCCTTGGAAATCCAGCTTTGCTGAACTCAGTAGCTGACTCTAATGACTGACTTTATAAGGAATGTAACAAAGGACAAAGAGACCTAAAGTATATTTTCTGTAACTGCTTGCTATATTAGTATCTTGTTTATGTTGTATTCATTGTACAATATTGTTTGGGTAATAGAGGGGGTCTGATGATACAGCATTGCATTCGGTATATTTGGAGATTATTTGGGGTGGTCTTTTTAGACAGGAGGCAACCTAATAAGAGTGATCTTTTCTAGAGGGGTTCCTACGTGTTATCTATGCTGAGTGCTCAACGTTCTGGTTCCCATCATGTACGTGCTTAATTTCAAGAATGTGTGTAGTTCCTTAAGCACATGGTTAAATGCTTTGGTCAGTACCTCACAGGATTGAGTCTGAAATGCCTTTTCTCCTTCACCGTCACTTTTCCATCTCTGGAGCAGAATGCCTCAGTTGGCTGCTTCAGGAGAAAAGCCAAGATTAAGGAGTGGGCTTTTAGCATACAAACTGATACTGTTTTGCAACAAGTGCCAATGCTAATTTTACAAATGTGCTCAAATTCTCTTCAGGACTGTTCTGCTGGTGCTGCACAGATTGAATGTACAGCTTCAGTGTGTTGTTATAAGATGCCTTTTAAAATTCTACTGACAGCCTCTAGTGTAAAACTTAACCATCTGCTGCAATTTAAAAACACAGGAGGGCAAATGCACCCCTCATGTAAACCCCCTGAACTAAATGAAATTAGACTCGGGGCAAATTTGGCCCATAGTTGCTGAATCTCAGACCAGGCAAACAATAAGACACAGTGTTTTAGTAAATGTGTCAGTCGCTGTGGATTGACATTCCCTCCAGTTTGGGTAAAGCTTCTAGTTATTATATATAATTATAACTTGATTTATGGTAGCACCATAGCACAGTATGTTAGGTGCTGGCCTCATATATGGGAAAATAATCTTACAACCTAAGGCTCGACACTTGAAAGGTAAGCATCCACATGGACCAATCCCACCACAGGATCGAAGCCTCAGAAAACAAGCAATTTAAGAGGATGGATAAAATATCCAATCAAAAGATTATTTAAAACAGTAACTATCTCCTACTGCCCCCTATCCAGCTATATTTAGTTAGTTGATTTTTTGTAGGTGCCATGGCAGAAAATGGGTCTTGAGGAAGGATTTGGAGGAGTTAAGGGTGGAGGTCTGTTTCGGGAGGGTGTTCCATGCATCCCTATGTGGAAAGTGGGTTGTGGCTGAATGGGGTGCCAAAATTGGCATTGGTGGTTGTGGGTGGGGAGTGGCGGGGGGCGGGGGCAAGGTGTTTAAAAAACAAGAGCAGGTGAGTAGGGAGGGGCAGAAGTACACAAGAACTGATGGTGAGGAGGAATTGGTGCTGTAGAACAGAGAAGAAATGGAGGGATTCATTGTGGAGGGTGAAATGCTTAGAGCAATGGGCAAGGAGGGTAATCTCTGCACGGCCTTTTGTATGACTTGGAGAGGGGTGATGAAGAGAGGACAGAGCAGAGGAAGGGGTTGTAACATTGAAAATGGGGGGCAATGAGGGCCTGGATGAAACGTTGTCAGAAGAAGTGGCAAGATTTGGACATAGATGAGCCAGGCAGGGGATAAAGAGGGCTGGATGATGACATGCATCTGGATTACCAATCTGCATGACAGATATCATGACAGATATCATGACAATATCAACTTTTCATTTTTTGAACCTTAGACTAATTCACACATTTTTTCTCATCTGGAATGGACATCCAGTGCTTGATTCTAATCCCTGTCATGCTGTTGCAGTCAGGAGTAACTCCACTGAAGGCAATGGTGTCACACCAGCACTACAGCAGCCCAGATAAAGCTGGAATCAGACACACAATGCTTAGTGCATTAGCCTTGCCATTGCATATCAGCTTATATTGTTTTCAACATATTCAGCCAAATCCTGGCCCTTGTCTGTGATCCCAGCTGATTTCATTTGACTTTAATGGAATTGCACAAGTTTAACGAAGGGCATCTTTTATCATCTGGCCCCTAGTCACTAGTCTCTCTGTAGAAATAATTTATCTTGTGAATGAAGAGTATTTGTTCTGACCAATTCCAGTGAGAGATCTGTCCAATCCAGATCCTGCAGACAGCACTACAAGTCCAAGGCATGCTGTGGGCCTTGCATGCTGTGCTGCAAAAGATGTGCGGACACAGTGTTTGTTACTAGCGAGTTCTGACGGAGGCGCAAACGCCATTGGTCAATAAAAATAGAAGAATGCTATGGGAAATGTATGACCTCGCTGTGACTAATTTCTGTATGCAGCCAGCGTATGTGCATATGGTCACAGTGAGCACAAACAAAACCTACACAAAGCTTGGGCCCAATCCTGTGATGTGCTGAGCACCTTCTGAGAAGCACTGGGCATTCTCATCTTCCACTGAAGCCAGTGGGAGCTGAAGGTGCTTGTCATCTTTTGGGGCCAGGGCTCACCGACTTGCATATGGACATGATAGGCTTTAGACTGGGATTTTCAAAGGGGTCCAAGGAAGAGAGGCACCCAACTCCTGTGATTTTCAGTGTGAGTTGGACACCTAACTCTCACAGGTCCCTTTGAAAGTCTCAAATGAACATCTTCTTTTTGCCATTTGAGGTAAGTGTAAATATTCCACGTGGCTATTTTACATTGTATTTGCTATTTGCTCACCTCTAACAAGATGCCCCTGCCCCCCTCTCCCTACAACAATATAGGGCTGAGAAGAGTGACAAGATACACATGTGAAGCAAATGGTTTGCACTTAGCTTCAGGTGAGGCCTCCATTAGTGATCACATATAGATATGGACAGGGAGTGTTCCCCCCCCCCATTATAATCGTTAATGATATGGCAGGTTTACACTGTCCACCTCTTCACAATGCAGAGTGTTAAGGTGCTTGAGGGCTTCCCTATTATCACAACACATTTTTATGTGGGTGATGTATTCCCACTCTCCCCCTCCCCCGCCAAATATAACAAATGGCTGGGCTGTGTACAGCAGTGCAATTATGAGATAATTCTCTAACCCTCCTGGGTCCCAAGACTAAAAACTCCACAATTTCCAGTACTTGAGCTAAAAGAGATGCCCCTTAAATGGTATTAGCAGTAGGTCCTTTATTCTCTGAAATTAGATCAATGGCGTTCAACACTAGAATAGTCACTGCAAGGCAACATCATCACATACACAAAGGGCCAAATTACATTATTTTGGCACTGGTGCATGGTGGTGGTAGTGCTACCAAAGGTCACCAGCTCCCCTAGAGTTGGCATGGGCTTATGCGGAGGAAGGTGGGGGCCCTGGTCCTACTTCTGCCCACACTCTCTGGGGTAGAATGCATGACTGGTCTTTATATAGATCTCACAAAGTGTGGGGGACATTTCTTGAGCCTTTTTCCTCTAAGCATCTCCCCAAGTGCTAGTCACAATCTGACCCAAAGCTGGTGCATTGACTACTTTCCCTAGGATCAGAGTGCACCTGTTATACATATCTCCTTGTATAATATCCTGATTTCTGTAATAATGATGATTAATAGTTTACAGTAACAGACCATATTTTGTCTGCATTTTTCACTTCTTTGTAATTATTAAGCCTCACACTCTGATGGGAAGATTTGTAACATGGGAAAACTGAGGCACAGAATGAAGGTAAGTATTTGCCTCTGTAACATAGTATGTCAGTAGCAGTCTGGAACAGAAACAAAGTGTCATGATTCCCAGTTTTGTGTTATAACTGGCCAGCGTTCCACGAGTACTTCAACTCAGTGCAAATCTGCTAATCAAAAAAGTATAATAATGCAAACAATATCCAGAGAACTTTTTTCCCCCAGTTGGTGCTAACCTTCTGCAAAACAGCCATGTGGTACTACCTAGCATTACCATGATGCTGCCAAGTGATGATTAAGAAAATAGCTATCTGAATATTTCACACAGTCAGCCTAAAAGGTATCAAGTCAACAGCTATCGTGTGTTGGTGCAGCACTTAGATTGCAGCCATCTAGTGCTTCCAACTTTAAATATTAATGGTAAAAGACCTTTATTGGCTACATATTACTTGCCTCACCACGACATCCCACCATTATTTTCTGATATGGAGTTAATTATAGTTCTTGTTAACAAGTTTGTGTGTATTTTTATCTTGTCAGCAGTCTCCTAATAGAAAGTCAATCAGTGCCCAGATGAGGGAGAACTAACAGCAGCAAATTTTAGGTTTAAAGGAAATTTTGAAATAACTGCATATTTGAAAAGGATAAGTAAAACACAATATAAAATATGTATTCCTGGCCTTTCATATCCTGATTATCATCGGCTGGAACTCAAGGCTTCACACATTGGCCCTATCTGGATTCGGAGATTTTATTTGCCTATTGGTATATTCGAATTTTGGTATATCTGTTTGCTACTGACAGGAAGGTGTGATTTTCTGTCTGACACACAACCTGAACTCTGACCATGTATTCTCCTGGATTAAATACTGGCCATGGCTGATGATAATCCAGACCACCCATGTAAAATGTTATTCAACCTTATCTCTACAGACCTTGCTGTTATGATCTGGCCTTTGAGTGTGCAGTGGATGAAGTTGGGGTAATCAATTGGAGATGGAAGTGAATGCTTGATGGAGTGTTCCCGGTGTGTTGTAAACAGTGATGTAGGTGGCATGAGGGTGGTAAGACATTCTGGAGACTTTTCCCTTAACTTTCTAGCTCTGTGCTCTAACCTTACCACCACCTAGAGATAACTCTTGTTGCCTATTAGAATATATGTTATGATGCAAATGATACAAATGTACTCCTAGTTACTGGAAGGTAATAGCAAAATGTTCAATAGTTTTCTTTGTGTGTTTCCAGTGTCTGTAGAAATGTATTGAAAATCATAGTAGTTAAAGATGTAAAAAATCTGCTAGGTAATTGAGTCTATTTCCGTGTAAAATCAGAAAATAGTCTGGTCCCTCAGTGGACATGTATCAGGTTTGAAAGTGATCGTGATCTTAGTCAAATGGAGTGGAAGCTCCCCGGGGCAGGCAGAATAGGCTTTGTTTACTTCGTTCTGTGTCAGATCAAAGGTATCTTTGCCTGCTGAGGTGAACTGGCTCGGAGACACTTTTACATGTTATTTTTGCCTACCCACTTTCAGTTATCCCACTTTCAGCTATCCCCACTTTCAGCTATGTCCTCTGTAAAAAAGCAGTGTGGTATTTCTCCCCTCATAAATAGCTCACAATTCCCAACAATCATGGCCTATCACCCCACATGGCACTACCTACAAAGGAGGAAGATTCCAATTCTCTCATAGAATATGCGTAAGAACAATAAGAGGGATAATTTCACTTTTCCACTTGTCAGGTCTTGCCCTTTTGCATGTAAGATGTCTGGGGCAGAGAATGTCTTTTCCAATATGTTTGTACAGCACCTAGTACTGTATGGGGGCTCAAACTGCTTGAGGCCTCTAGGTGCCACCACAGTAATTATGAGAAGAACAGACACAAAGAACATTTCTGGTGGAACAAACACCATGTGTATTATTTTGTCTTTGTCAAGGCATCCTACAGAACTGAGTGCTCGGGATATTGCAGCGCTGCTGCTGTGGCAGCTGAAGCTTCTTGCTTGGGAAAAAAAGTAAGAGCAGAAGCTTCTATTTTGTTTGAATTTCAGGGATGTTGCAGTTATCTGCACATGGACACTACTGAGGGCAATCCGGCTTCTGCAGTCCTAATTGAGACAGAATTTTCATTGAACTCAAGGGTCAGGGTTAGCTATTTTTAAGGCTAGGACAATCACTCCATCACAAACACTGACCAGCCAATCACTCTTCCTAATATAAATACTGTTTAGGAGAACTTACACAGTCCTTGTTTTCCTCTCCTGATGCCAACTCAACACTCCAGTGGGCATATTGCCTGAGTAAAGAGTGCTGAATAGCACCCTCTGGTTCTTGTTTTGAGCTAAAATATTCAGAGACATTTAAATGATCTGTTCCCATCCATCTCATTATCTATAATTGCCCCAAACCAATAAAAACCCGTTTCTTTTAAGTCAAACTGTGTGTGCTTTTGATTTCTCTCTCAATAGAAGCAATGCAGGTGCCACTAGCCATCTACAGAGACTTGAGATCTGTTTGAAGTCCCTTAATGTCTTTGTGCTAAGAAAGGGAATTAGCCTTGTACAGAAATAAACAAAAGTCTTAATACAGCTACTGTGCAATTTGAGATGAATATGGAATTAAATCAAAATGCTAAAAGTTTCCCCAGATTTTGAATGCAAGTTTCACACACTGATTTTTCTGAAGACCTTGAGGGGCATCCGAAGCATTTGGATAATCAGGGATTTATATATAGGTAAACTGTATGTGTTAGTGACAGACTGTGATAGGTGCCAATAAATTCCATATATCCTGATATATAGTGCCTAACTTAATAAATACACAGATCTATGCTTTATGCATACAAAGAAGTTAGAATTTAAAGCTTTAAAATATCACAAGAATAAAATTAATTATTAATTTAAACTCTACTGAATCAAAATGTGAGTCAAATTCATTCTCAATTAGAATTCACTGGCATAAAGTCAGCTACTGTGATAAATGAAAATGGTTATTTTAAGAGATTAAAAGGGGCTGAAATTGGGCTGTCTAGCATAAGTGAAACAGCTGCGAAAGATGCAGACATTTTGGATAATGCAGGTTTGGATTAGAGAGGTTTGGTTAAACAGCATTCACCTGTATAGAGTCTGAATAATGCCAAATATACTGGTTATTCCATACTCAATGATTTGCATATACAGTTAAAACAGAATACTTTTAAGATTCACTTCTTCAGTCCCCATTTTTTCCTTACGTGACAGAAATTAGCCTGATTTTGTTTTAAAGATTACTGGTCATTTCTTGGCATGACACCATGTCATACAAACAATGAGTCCACAAGCATTTTGTTTGCCTGAACTAGTCCTTTCCAGAATTTAACATGTTTGGATTCTTTTTAAATTTAACTTTGATTTTCCTGGGGTTGTAACATTTGTTTTTAGGGTAATAATAGCAACACTGTAGTGTTTGTTACCCTTAAATTGCTTATTTAAGGTTCTCAATCTTATGTTCTCAATCTTAACTCTACTTTAGCTGGCCTTTTAATCTCAGAATATGCTATTGATTATGAATGACTCATCCTCATGGCATCTTGGAGAAATGAGAGAGAAAAATTGTACTAATCTTTTCTGATTTGCTCTGCTGATCCTCGTTAGTTTGCAGCTGGACATCTGTTCTGACTTGCTGGCTAGGGGAAATGCTGAATGGCCTGATTAGCTTTAACCAGAGGTTGGATTCTTAAGCAGATTCATTTCCTTCTGAATAAGAAGGTGAAAAAGAAAGTAGTGAGAGTTGGGAAACCAACAAATGATCTAAGCAGACCCCAGAAGAAAGACAGTTGAATGATCTGAGAGAGTTTGTTCCAATTATACATGTAGGGAGAAGTTTAAGAACAGTAAATGACTTTGTATGAGTTATTTTGAAGTCTTTGTCCATCTGTAAAATGTGCCTATAGTTCCACTCTTTTATTATCATCTTCTGTTACTGCTGTTCATATTTAAAACCCAGTCATGCAACATGTAGCATATGAGTGGACAGCTACACCTATAGGGAGCTCCAATAAAGCCAATGTGCCTTCATGTGGGTGCAGCACTCCACCCACATACTTCGTGTTGCAGGATTGGTGCCTTAGCTTGTAGTTGGTGTTGGAAATAAGGATAATCTTTTCCTTGTTTCTCTCACTGTGTGACTTCTGTTTTTATTTATAAGGAGTAGTACGTAGGGGAGTGACAGATCCTTAATAATATTGATATGAACTACTCCTTACTGGCACAGCCTATAGAAAGATCAGGGAAGCAACCTTATATCTTAGCACTTTATATAATGTTTGGGTGGCAGTGTAAACAATTCAGTGTTGCCTCTAGAAGAGCCTCTCCAGTTGCCTTGTGCTCCCCTTGCTTCTGACATCCCACTTGGGTGCTATAGGGATCGCCACAGATGCTTTCTTTTTAGCAGCTTCAAGGAATGTCATATGATATTCTGGCTGCTTCAAGGATCTCCTCTGGGAATTACCTCTCTTCTGGATTCTTCAGATATCTCCTCAGGGGTTGCTAAGGCTGTCTGGGAACATCATACACAGGAGGCCAAACCCTTAAACTAATATAGCGTGTATAACTGCCAACCGCGTAAACGGCTGTGAAATGGGCCAGTTTATCCAAGTGAGTTTCCCAGCATGGGAAAAGTATTATGCTTTTTGATACACAAAAGGCAAAAAATATACTTTTGATCTGAATTATTTTTATTTTCAATTAAGGGAAAGAACAAAACAAGAGAGAGCCAAAGTAAAGTTTCCACGAGAGAGCACAGTGTGAGTCTCCCCTGTAACATGTTTCACGAGCCTACCTTACAAAACAACAGCTGCCCTTGCTGATAGACAGATTCCTTAGAAATGCAGCAGTTCAGACCTTGAGAAAGTGAAGCCATAACAGTTATATAGCCATGCTAAGGAGATCTTCAGCTCCATCCAGCTCCACGGCTGACAGCTCTGGCTCATAGCTGTCAGTTTGCTCTACTCTCCTCAGGCCATGCAATCTAGACAGTCTCTCCGTGGATGACATTTAATCAACTGGGAAGGAAACTTCCTGTCACAAGGCCACCAAGACAGCCACTGCATGTGTCATGTCATCTACAAAGGCTTCACTGTCCTCTTTGGTAGTTGTGGCTGGACAGAACAAGGGATTTTGCCTCTCAGGAGGGAGTATAGGGCAGCTGTGTAAATGCTACAAGGTCAGCTCAGACTGGGGATTTCTTTCCCCTTAGGTTATGCACTGGTTCTTTTTCAAGTGGATACAGCCATGCACCCAGAGTCCTGGAGCCAGAGAACTTTGCCTAGCAGTACCCATAGGGAGTAACTCACATCTCATGGCCTTAGTACCTCCCTTACCTGTATAAGGGTGCCGCCCTGACCCGTTAGTTCCTTCTCACTGACTGTGGCTGGAGTCAGAGCTCTGTGTGGCATTCTTTCACCTCAAACTTTCTTTCTCAGATACAGGAGATTTTTTTTCTTGTATATAGTTGCAATAGTGCCTTAGGTTTTGTTTAATGTTAGTTAATGTAATTGCCTGCCCTGTGTGATGCCCTCATCAGGGTTCATTGTCTGTCACATGGGAGGCTAACCTCAATAATGATTCCCAACAGGAGGTGCTTGGTGTCCCTCAGCAAGGGACACATCGAGGAGGGATGCTCCATCTGTAAGTCAGAGAGGTGGCAAGGGCCTTAGGGTTGAAGCAGCACCACCTGGAAAAGGCCATGAGGCCTACTTCGGCTCCAAAGGCTGCATCTGATCAGCAGTCGACTGTGGATCTAGCTAGTGAGGCTCCTCCACATTTGGGTTCCCCAGGTGGAGAAGAAGTCATTCACCTTCCTAGGATACACTGAGAAAGAGGTGCCACTTAATCCAACCTGCACCATTCCAGGGCTCGAGCAGTCTCTATGTCCTCTTCCAAGACTAGTGCTGACTGACAACATGCATCTCCCAGTATGCAGGAGGGAGCTGGTCCATCTAACTGCTCCTGGTACCACACTGAACTCATTGAGAGCCTGTACTATTACCTCTGGTTCTGGCCATGGGATGTCCATTGAGTTCTGAGCTGACAGCCTTGGCACCAGTGCCGACTGTCTCCATACCAGTCATATATCAATCAGCATCAGAACTGCTTTGCTTTCCAGTCCTGGACTCTACATTGGTGCAGGAGTCTTCCAGACCATAGCATCTTCCTCCTCATTCTTCATTGTGCCCTTGGCACTTCAGGCTATGTGTCAGATCCACTGCGGGGGACACCTCACAATCCACAGACAGTGGAGTTGAGGCTGATGCTGGGCCCAGCACTGAAGGACTACTCAATACAAATTCACTTCTTGGCACAGTCATTGCTTTGGTGGCAGACACCAGAGTCAAGCTCGATACCACCATTAGCCTTTGTGCAGACACCTCTTCTGGTGTCAGGTTGGAGTGTGTCTCACTCTGCACCGCTGCTGCCTACATGCTGGGTAAGTCAACCTGGGTCCGAACTCAAAGAATCAAGTTAATAGGGGGCCTAATATACTCATTTACTTCGGTGTTGTTACTCCTGGATTATCTCGGTGTGAGTGAGACGAGAATTGTACATTGTCTCTATTTTTGTTTGAATAAAATTAAGATCTGTTATGTTGGTTGTTGCCTATTTGTTTCAAAGATGTACAGTAAAATGCAATCAAATAATCAGCTATTTATGTGACTGGCTCTACCAAAAACATCTTTCATATTCTCAACAAAGGGAATTCTTTCATTGCTTTTTATAGTGGAAAAATTATCCTGTAGGCTCAGTAAAGTGTGCACAATTTTTCCAAAGCTTATCAGGAGTGAATTTTCATAACAAAAACTGAAAGTTAGTTAGGCATGTAGAGATGGAAAATGTACCATACAAGCAAAGTTCAGCAAATGATGCCTAGACAGATTTACATGCCATCCTCAGTTTAACATGAAATGTTACCATGTGACAGACTTGGAGCTAATAAACCACAGTGTATGGCTTCTTTAAGTGTATTCTGAGGTACTAATCCTTTGGTATTAGAGTTATTCGTTATACTACAAGTAACACCTAATGCACTATCACTACCCAAATGTGCTTAAATAGAAACCAGTGTGCGGTAAGGCCCTGATTCAGTGTGCCTAAACAAACTTCAGAGGGACTTAAACATGTTTCAGTAGTTTCCCTGAATAGGAATGCTTTCCTGAATCAAGGCCTAAGGGTCTCTGGGCCAGAAAAAAGGGCCCTTTGACAACTTCTATTTCAGAACCAAAATAAGTAGTTGGATTTCAAAAGCCATTTAGGCACTTAAATGAAGGGGGCCAGATTTTCAAAAGTGCTCAAGATCCAATAGCTACAAAAGCTGACCTCTGACCTTAAACTGCCAATTATTAAAGGATCGTCTAAAAGTGACTTCATTTGAGAGAGAGAGAGAGAGAGAGAGAGAGAGAGTGCAAAACCATTTCCTGTTTTAAAACGGCAGTAAACCGGGTAGCTTAAAGACAGAATTACGTTTAGCCCTAGTCCTGCAGTGAGCTCCATGCAGACCCTCGTGCCACAGTCAGTCCCGTTAGATTCACTGGGGATCCGTCCATACAGAGCTCACTGCAGGATCAGATCCTTAGTTTTCAATGAATGAGTCAGACATCCCACCTGATGAGATCGCAGCCATCATGACGTAGCTGCAAGTGAATTAAGTTTTCCATTATAAATGCATTCTCCTTACCCCATATCCTATTTTCTTGTTCTTTTCATGAACGTCTAGTGAAAACTTGGACTACAATCTTTCATCTTGAAGGTGAAGTTGTTGGCTTTTGTTTGTTTGCTTTTGAACATTTAATCAGTGAAGCTATTTGTGATTTATGGGTTTGGTACAGATTTAGGATTTGGTTTCAGACAGTGTTTTGCCAAGTTTGCCAGCAAATAAAAAAAATCTTAATTTTTAAAAGTGAAAAATGCAGATGATTAATGCTGCTGTAGAGGGAGCCCTGTGTGTTTTTTTAAATTTCCAGAATTGTAGAAATGAACATTTTTGAAAATTAACAACTGATCCTAGATCCTCTGGAACATCTATATCAGAAGCTATTTAAAGCAAAAAAATAAATAAATCCCCCATTTGTTTGGCTGATTTTAAAAAGCAATGTCAATGCAAGCTTATGATGGTGATGATGTGATGCTTAGGTCATAGCAATATACGGAGATTGTAAGAAAATACAATATCGGTGCATATTTAGAAAGTCAGTATAAGTCAGAAGAGATTTGAATTTGAGTACTGTACAAATAATACATATATTAATTAATTACATATATACATTAATTGTCTTTCTAAAGCAACCCCCACCAAAGGGGCTTAGTCTGCAAATGGTAATAAAAATAGATAAAAGAGAAAACAACATTAAGCCCTGATGAACTATAAGGGAAAAGGATATAAAATTTAACAAATAAACAATGCAAGCCTGATTACATTAACATGTTATAAGGTGAGAAATTACTAAAATAAATGCCTGGATGATATAAACGTGACTCTGAGGAAAGGGAAAACAATGCCACTGCAATGTAAAGGATGTTGTACAGATACAATTTGTTAGTCTGAATACTAACTCTGTTATGTGAATGCTGTACTTGAGCTGATTCCTATATTACAGAGTGTTATGCTATCATATGTCATCTTGACTCCCTTTTCTGCTTATATTTACCAGACACATTAAATATTCAACTGCTTCTCACTGATGCATGCAATAATGCTGGCCTTGTGGGGAGCTTTCCTGTCTTTTACTGCTATGACACATTAGCTAACTTTACTGTCTTTACAGCGTAATGTTTATGCACATTAAGGTACAGCACACATTAAATATTACATTGCTTGCAATATCCTTTTTACAACTGTGGTTAAATCAAGAGAACACTATGCCACTAATAAAAAATAACAAAGGACATTAAAGGGCTGTTCTGCTTTGAAGAGCGACTATAAAAATTGCATTGTGATATTTCCAATGACTTCCAGAGCAATACCACTCAGTTTACAAATCTTAAGATGTGTTTTTTCTTACTCCACACTCAGTCTGGAAAAGGAACAAAGCTGGGTTCTTTCTGTCACATGCATCCTCAACATTAAAGATTCTGCAGTGATAATGAGTTAACAATTATGTTGATGGTGCAAAATGAACCCCTCCTCCTCTTCCCCCTGCCTCCAAAAGTGATATTGTCTCCGCGGGGCTAACAAAAGTAGCAAACTCTTATTTCAGTCAGTGAAATAACTAACAATGACTCTAACAGCCAGACTGTAATAACTTTATACATGTTTGATAGTACCTTATTCTGATATCAGTAGGACTTAAAATAGAGTAAGATACTATACAGTGTGAGGAAGGGATAACACAGTCTAGGCTTAAATGCTCACAGGAAGACCATGCCAATTTTACAGCACGAGCTGGTCACTTCCAGGAGCGGTGTGGGGCCATTGCAGGCAGACAGCCTACCTGAGCGCACCACTGCACTGTGGGATTTTTAGTGGCGGAGATCATTAGGGGGCAGAGGAGACCAGACAGAAATGTTAGTCATGGCAGGCCAGACAGAAATGTTAGGCCAGAACTGGCCCAAGGGCCATATTTTGCCCACTCCTGCTCTAGCATGTAGGAATGGTTTGTCACTTGCTCTTCCGTCCCTGGACCAGGACAAGGCATTTGACAGGGTGAATCATGGGTATCTGACGGGCACTCTTCAGGCATTCGGCTTCAGGCTACACTTTGGTAGGGCATTCTGGGGTTTTTTTATGCCTCTGCAGTGTCTGGTCAAGCTCAACTGGGCTCTGACCATGGCCCAGGGTCTAAGGAACACTAAGGTCATTGGCCACTTCTGGAAGACAGGATCCATTTTTATGTTCAGTGTCCATTGATTCCCTAGATGTCTTTGAGAAGTAGTGAATGCTGTTGTGGGTTCTCTGCTTGGATTCTCCTCTGGGTTCCTGATGTTCAACGTTTGACCTTACCCCTGTTTCTGTTTTTTCATTTGTTGTCTCAAGTACTCAATTGTAGCTTGGACTAAGTGGTTCCTCCCCATTAACTGAAGGGCTGGGCCTTTAGTTGGGGGGAGGGGGGTGGGACTACATCTGCCTATTTCCAATACTACAAATAGTACCAGTAGTCCGTCCCCACCTTGGTACTTTTAACTGCAGGTTCTTCAGCAACACCATTTCCTGTGTGAAATCCCGGCTAAAGTCCACAAATGAAAGACTGACCAAAAACCTTCTGAAATCAAAAACACTTAGGACCAGCTTTTCAGTGTTCCTGAGTTTCTGCTGACTTCAAATTAAAGTGTGGTTGCTTGACACATCTGAAAATCAAGCTCCTTGTGCTTTTAACTTTCAGTGCTCTGAACAAGCATGAATTCATCTGCAACATCCTCTGAAGTAGATAGGTGAATATTGTTAGACCAGTATTGCCAGCCCCATGCATTCAAAAAATCATGTGTTAGGCCACAAAGCATCATGAAATTGGCTTTAAAATCATGACATTTAAAAATATAATCAATTTGGAGGTCTTTGTATATGCTTTCTGGTTTTATCTGCTTTCAACCTTTAGGGGGGTCACGTTTTTTAAGCTTTTCTTTGTATCCAGGAGGTTTGGAAATTTGTCAAAGTGGAGATTCTTGTGTTGGGGTTGGGGCTTTAGAAACACTAAAGTTCTGAAGATTAAATTGCAAGTGCTGGCATCGCTGATGTTTCCATTTTACAGATCAGGCAACAAACAGAGCAGTTATGCATCTTCTACGTGTGCACAGCAGGAGTCAGTGTAAGAGCCAGGAATAGAACTCACATAAGCTCTTGGCTCCTGTTTCCATTCCCAATCTATTCTATTTAGGTTTGTGTGTTCAATTCATTGGACCAAAGCAAACTCCCAGGGAACAAGATCCTAAGGGACAAATCTCTCAGAGAATTATCAGGCTATCTGGAGATGCAAAGACAGCACTGCATCTTTTAAGGTTTGGGAGGTTTTCTTTCTCACCCTAAGGGTTAGAAACTTTTCTTTTTCAATGAAAGCTGACAACCTGAAAAATCTTACTAGGGCCACCAGACAAGGTATTGGCTGGAACTGACTCAGTCTGAAACCATGTGTGACTGACTGGGCCCATATTTATCAAAGCTTTGCATTAAAACTCTTTTAACAAATACATTGTATCTCCTTCTGCATTAACAACATTCTACACTGGAACCAGAAAGAAAAGTGGGCTGGGATCAGGGACGGTTGGCAGGAGAGCGGAAGGGAACGTGAACACAGAGAAGATGATATAGTTGTTACTTTCCCGATGTCCATGCTTTTTAATCAATATGATAATTACTCATGAATAACTGTATAAGTATGAAAATAGCTGGTGATTAAATTATTCATGAGATAGCAGGCATTAATTATCGTAATTAAGTATCATTAGATACATTCATATTACTAACACTTGCAGTTAATGAATATGTTAACTAATCACTGAGGGGCAGATTCAATCACAGTTCCAAGTTTCCACCCTATGTTGATTCTGGACTCAATATTGAACATATCGTACATGCTTATTAGTATATTTTAATGACATTTAATGTGAAGTGTAACCATGCAGCATGTGCCACTTGTCCATTTGCCCAGGAGGGTGAAGAAGTGGTAGCAGCTGGAAGAGGATATGAAAGTAAAGATAGATGTGTGTGGGGGGGGGGGGGGGAGGAGTGGAACTCTAGCCATCTTAACACAGAACTTAAACTCTGTCATGAATCCAGCCACCACTTCTGCATTACTTGTATGTGTACAACCAGGGTACCTTTTGTGAGTGAATACTGTGCCACAGGTGAAATCCATGTTATTGTTTAAGAAACCATTCCAAAGTACAAACAAAATTGCAAGCTAATTAGCGCAGGGCCATATTTTCCCTTGTGTGTATGTATTTGGTAGAAGAAGTAAATGGTTTAATCTGCAATAAGGGAGATTTAAGTTACATATTAGGAAAAATGTTCTATCAGGATAGTTAAGCTCTGCAATAGTCATCTAAAGGAGATTGTGCAATCCCAGTCTTTTGAGGTTTTTAAGATCAGGTTGAACAAACACCTGTCAGGGATGGTCTGGGTTTTGGTCCTGCCTCAGTGCCGAATAGATGAGCTCTCGAGGTCCCATCTAGTCCTACATTTCGATTATTACATAGCACAATGTGCTCTCAGTCTTATTGGGGCCTTTGGGCACTACTGCAATATAAATTAAAATGACCAGCCAAAGCCCACCTTATGCTAAGTTCCTGGAGGTGTATTTCAGATAATATTTTATTGAATACCATGCGCCATTGGAACTAGCACTACTTTGGGACTGTAGTGATCCATAATGTTGATGGTTTTGTAACATGTTCCTGATGTAGGAATCTTAAACAGTTTTTCAATGCATATATGGAGACCTCTCCCATCCCCATTACCACCAGTAATGAGTCCTTCTCCCTACTTGACAGAAATCTTACTTTCCCTTCAGGGCTGGCAACAGAAATTTGGGGGCCCCCTACTCTGATCGTTTGGGGGCCCCCCTCAGCCCAGCTGGCACTTCCCCCCCCCAGCTGACAGTGGCTGCCCCCCCCCCCCAGCCCAGCCGGCGCTCCCCCCCGCCCAGCCGGGCCCCCCCAGCCCAGCCGGCACTCCCCCCCAGCTGACAGAGGCTGGCAGCACCGCGAGCCCGGGAGCGGCACGAGCCGCCCTTGCTGCTCCCTCCCCCCGCACTTTCTCCCCCGGACTGCGCCGCTGCCGCCGGAGGAGTCGCCGCGCCGCCTCCCCTCCCCTTCCCCGCTCTCCAGGCCCGGCGACAAGGGGGGATGACTACGGGTACTGCTGTGTACCGGGGGCCCCCTAAAGTTTGGGGCCCGGTACAGCTGTAACCGTAGTACCCCCCTGTCGCCGGCCCTGTTTCCCTTTGAATTCTGGGATCTATTTGCATCCCATTACTCATTGTCTTCTGTGAGTGTTAGTTACTTGTATCAGGTGAGGGAAATCATACCTTAAGAGCACAAAGTGCAGAAAAGAGATCAGATGTCACCAATCTTTAATGTTAAAAAATCATGAGGGTTTTTAAAAAAATATCTTTTTAATTTAAATTACTTTTATTTCCCTTCTGGTTTCTGAGGTACCTGGGTCAAAAAACAAAAGCTGAGATTGTCACATAAGCAATTGTCTCCAGGATCTGGACTTCAAACAAAACATGAAATATCATGAGACTTGTAATCAAATAGCAAGAGCTGGAGATCTGTGGAGGGCTTAGACTGATAACCATGTAAAGGGCCAGGAAGCAACTTTCCCCCAGCTCAGATTGGCAGAGACCCTGGGCAGTTTTCACCTTCCTCTAAAGCATGAGACACAGGTCACTTTCTGGTTTGAACTAGAGTAAATGGTGGGTTCTCTGTAACATGAAGTTTCTAAATCAAGATTTGAGGACTTCAGTAACTCACCTAGCTATGAGCCTGTTGCAGAAGGGGGTGGGTGAGGTTCTGTGGCCTGTGATGTGCAGAAGGTGAGACTAGATGAGCACGATGGTCCTTTGAGGTCTTAAAGTCTACATGTCTATAAGTCTTTTTCTGCAAGGGGGAGGGAGCCTTTTAAATCCTCAAAAAGCCTCTGAAATCATGTGTAATTAAGTACATCATAGTGTTTTTACTCCTGACATGTGCAGTCATATTTTCAATTTGCTTTTTTAGCTGTACCCCTTTACAGGTGAGGTGACCTGCAGGGAAGTTTCCTTTTTTGAAAACAAAATATTTTGTTAAACTTATTTTATATTATATTTATTCATTTTTTAAAATCCCATTTTTTAAACCTTAAACTATGAAGTACGTTCTCCCCTGGTTTCACTGGAAAACCTGTGTATGGGATAGCTCCAGAGATGTAGTGTGTCCAGTTTTGGGGCCCACACTACAAGAAAGATGTGGAAAAATTGGAAAGAGTCCTGAGGAGGGCAACAAAAATGATAAGTGGGCTGGAGCGCATGGCTTATGAGGAGAGGCTAAGAGAACTGGGATTGTTTAGTCTACAGAAGAGAAGACTGAGGGGAGATTTGATAGCTGCTTTCAACTACCTGAAAGGGGGTTCTAAAGAGGATGGATCTAGACTGTTCTCAGTGGTATCAGATGACAGAACAAGGAGTAATGATCTCAAGTTGCAGTTGGGAAGGTTTAGATTGGATATTAGGAAAAACTTTTTCACTAGGAGGGTGGTGAAGCATTGGAATGGGTTACCTAAGGAGGTGGTGGAATCGCCTTCCTTAGAGGTTTTTAAGGTCAGGCTTCACAAAGCTCTGGCTGGGATGATTTAGTTAGGGATGGTCCTGCTTTGAGCAGGGGGTTGGACTAGATGACCTCCTGAGGTCCCTTCCAACCCTGATATTCTATGATTCTATGTATTCTATAGGCTATCATATCTTAATAGAAGGGGATGGTATATTTACATTTTAACAAAGACATCCCAACCCCATCCTTATTAGGGATTGAAAGTAATTGGGAGTTAGCAAAGTAATGTAAAAAATTTGAAATGGTTTGACTAAAAATCCCTGCCTTTCTGAATTATTCATGTTTTGGTCTCTTGGGATTTCATAATTTCAATAGTTTTCCAGTCACCAAACAGTCTCCCAGACTAGAGTACCCCTGAATTTCTAAAGTAAAAAAAAAAAAAAGACAAAAAAAAATCATTTGTTTTGTTTTGCTTTTCTTTCTTCAAAAAGCTTTTAAGGACCATGAAAGAACAAAGCTCAGTTCTTTAAAAATCCTGTCTGAATCAAATGCACAGTATCTATGGACACTTTCTGCTATTCATCTCTTTCTCTCTGTTACCTTAAAATGATTTTACTGGAATCCCATGTACTTTAATGGAACAATAACTGAAAAATAGAATAAGTAAGGAAGGAATTTGGACAAATTCAATTATTTACACAGCTTGATGTTGCTGTAAAGACTCGAGTAATTATGTGGACTAGTTTGTGTAGTTTGTGACTATGTCGGCTGTTGTTCCCTCATTGTGTGCTACTCCTTTAAAACCCATGGCATACTTTGTTTATAGCTGTTTCACTGAAACAATGCAGACTTCCAGCATCAGAAATTGGGGAAGAGCAGGGTTCAGGTTTAAATAGGTAAGTCCCAAGTGAATGACATTTGGTTAAATCAAAATAGCAGGCACCTATTCTGGAATAAGAACTAAAGGACATTGTCCTGGGGTGCAGAATAATGCTCCTTAGTGGCATCAGTCTGAAGAGATGCTTAAGTGGCCGTGTATGTTAAAAAGGTATCATTACAGTGCAGAAGAGCGACGTTGCATAGGTTTGTGAAGTGTAAACAATCAGAAATCATGGGACACAAAGCAAATGAAAGCAGTTCTCAGCAGAAAAACGAAAAGAAGACATGAAGAGACAAAGGCAGAAGGTTTATTTTATGTATAACGATGGGAAGGCTATGTACACACACAACCATAGTTGAGAATATAGAAGTACAAAGAGGAAAGAGCAGCAGTTCTGAATCAGGAAATGTTTCATTATGACAAGGCATTAGAGGAAGGAAAGAAGTCATTTACAATCCCAGGGGATATAGTGGCATTAGTGAAATGTAAACAGAGGGAGAGAGCCCAGGACTGCTATTTAATGTATTTGAAATTTGTAACTTTTTATGTAACATGTAATACATATATAATATATATGGTATAGTGTATATATCTGTGCATTTCAACATTTCTATAATTGAGAAAATAGTGCATTTGAAATCTCTGTACATGTATATATTCTTTGGTTTTCATTTCTTGTTCGGTGCATTATAAATATAGTATGCCACGAACACTGATGTAAGATGTATCTCTTTCCTCAGCTTTCCTTGTCACTAACAGTAAACTGAAATCAATTATCTGAGACAGCTTTGTGGCATGATGTTCAGCAGACTTTGCTATATAACAAAGCACTTAATCAGGTGCTTACCTCTCATTAATTTCAATGGGATTTAAGCGAGAACTGCTTGAAAACCAAAATTTTACCTATGCGAAAGTTAGAACAAAAAATCTTGGTTTGAAAAATTTTCAGTTGAAAAATTTCAACTTTCCTGATGGAAGTTTCAAATTAAATGTTTTTGTATCAGATTGACATCTTGAAACAGTATGATAAAATTCATTTTGACTTGAAATACCATTTTGTTTTCATTTTTTGTTTTCAATAAAACCAAAACAACTGTTTAAATCAAAACAAAATGAAAATTGCTGTTCTGAACTGACATTTCAATGTAAATTGTTTTCTTTTTCTTTTTCAGTTTCAAGATGCCAAAACAAAATTACATTTTAAGTCAAAATGAAATGAACTATTTTTGTTTACTTTTGGCATTTTGAAACCAGACATCATTTCATATTGAAGTGTTCATTCAAATGAAAATTTTCATTTAGACATTTCCTGCAGGCAAATCAAAATTGTGGTCATATTTGCCATTTTGTTGTGAAAACTGTTAAGTTTCAGTTAAACCCGATTTTTTAGTGGAAAAACTTTTCATACGTTTTTTTAATCAGCTCTAATTTAAGCATGTACTTAAAGTTAAATATGTGCCAAAATATTTTGCCAAATTGGGGCCTATCTTGTACAAGTGTAATACCTTTACTTGAATATTTGCTTGCCTCCATAGTCTAAACTGGCTAAAAGGCATATCATCCAAATAATTCTAGTCTGATCTAAAATAATTCAATAGCATACATAAAAGAACACTTAGCCCTGGTCTACACTAGGTGGTGGCAGGATCGATATAAGATACACAACTTCAGATACGAGAATAGTGTAGCTGAAGTCAATGTACTTAGATCGACTTACCGCAACATCTTCATGGCTGCCGCTCCCTTATCGACTTCACCTCTGCCTCTCCCGGAGGTGGAGTACAGGAATCCAGGAGTCAATTGGAGAGCACTAGACCAGATGCGATAAATCGACCCCTGATAGATCGATCTTACAGCGTTGATCCTGCCATAGTGTCAACCTGCCCTTAGTGTTTATGTTTTTGATATTGCTACAATAATTTCTTCCCCAATGTGGAACACATTTTGTTATATTCTATTCACAGAAGTGTGGTTTATAAAACAAAAGAGAGGAATAAAACATTTTTACAGGAGATCAACAGCAAAATTGCTTCAGGCATTTCTCTAGTAAAAGAAAGATGATAAAGAGATCATCTTGGTGTAATACAGTTATTATACAGCAATGTATTACCCTTAAGTTTTCAGACCAGGGAAGCTCCTTGAGACATTACCATGCTCCAAGTAACAGAGACAAATAACAGCATTTTGCACACACATACAGTAATGAATAGAACTGAAGAAAGAGAGTCAGGTGTCAGGATTAGAACGTGATGCATGTGACACTTAGGTTAGTGAGCGCTGGGACTCTGTGAGGGTGAAGAGTCAGGCATCAGCCCAAGCCTGAACAGCTACACAGCAGTTTTTAGTTCCTGAACCCGCGCCTTGTGAGCCCAAGCCAGCTGACAAGGGCCAGCTGTGGCAGTGTCACCGATCTTTTATCCCTATGTAGATGTACCCCAAGGGGCTCAGGGATTGAAACAGAAGCCCAGCTGTTCTCTCTCTCTCTCAAACTGTACCGCCTCAACATACTTAATGAAGATCTCTTTCCCATAACTCTGCCTGCATACCACATCACTTAATAATAATGAAACACAGATCTCTAAACACTTATTCTTGTGAATGTTTGTAAGTCTGGACACTGTACTAATATAACATAAGTAATAATACTCAAATAAACTATTGCACAATTCATTAGTGTACTTGTCGTGTAAAACTCTGTCCAGAAAGAACGAAGTATGATATGAACATGTCCCAGATTCAGCCAGGTACTAAAGGAGGTGACTAAATTTAAGCAAGTGATTAAGTCCCATTGACTTCAACTTGCTTGTGTGCTCAAAGCCACATGTCTAAGTACTTTGCTGCATCAGGCCTAATCTACAATGGTGAACAATATCATGCACTTAATCCTCATTCATTAAGGATAACAACCCTGCAGTGAGGAAGGTGAATGATGCCTGAAGTGAAAAATAAGTATAATATTACAGTACTGACATTTTCAGTTCACAGATAAAATAGATCTACTTAAAGCGGTAGCATTATTGCAACTAACATTCTGCCTGTGGATTTGAAATATGAGCTCCTCATTGGACCTTTGGTAAAATGAATACATTCATATCATGGCGCATATTTGAAAACTATCCCATGTGAATTCATAGAATAGTTGCATTTTGTTTTAATCAAGTGAACTTTATTCAAATGAAATGTACAGATAGTAGTGCCAATCCTACTCCCAGGGAAATCAAAGACAATCCTGCCATTAATTCCAAGCAGACGGGGCTCGTATATTGCCAATGGCTTATCCAAAATAGTTTCATATTATTCACTGTTATGACATACCTGATTCCACAGACATTGAACCAAATTTCTGAATCAAAAGCAGTGAATAATATAGGATGTGATATATTTAAATTTTAAGGGTGAAATCCTGGTCTCATTGAAGGCGATCGGATCTTTGCTATTGACTTCAGTGGAGCCTGGATTTCACCCTGAGCTCTTAGCATATCTCGTCAGGGACTAGTCTTACGCATTACACTGTAAGAAACCTAGAGACCATGCACCATGCAATTCCCCAGATGTAATGGGTTAGACTAGAGCAGTATTTTCATACTGATATTCACGATCTATTAGCATCTGTTCAAAAATTAAGCAAATGAACCAAAGCAGTGTGAAAATGATTCATAAATAGTCGAGAATGAAGATCTGAATATTTGCTTTGGAAAGTTCTATACATTTCTCATTTTTACACAAAATAATACAAAGAACTATGATGCTACTAGAAACTTAGCTTCTGCATTTAAAGCCATAGCTGGAGAATTAATTATTTATAATAAAATATTTTAATATGTTCAAAACATTGGTAAATGATTTTTTTAAAAAGTGGCTCTTATTGCTTTTCTGAGTACTAACCTAGTTTCCTGTTCAAGCAAGGCATCTTCCATTGTGTTTCAGTGGCTTTAAAATACTAACAGTGTACAGTCTGCTAATAATCTTCCTGTTCACCCCACTCAACTACTGGATCATCATCCATTCGCAGAATAAGGTAGGAGAGAAGCTGAAAGAGATTCTGCCACAATAATAAAGAGACAAAAAAGGAGAGGTCGCTTACATCTACCTCACAGCGGTCGCCAGCATAGTTTACATCACAGATGCACTGGTATTTGTTAAGTAGGTTCTGGCAGAGACCTCCATTCATACACGGATCAGAGTTGCACTCATCAATGTCTGTTTCACACCTACAGTGAAAGACCAAAATCACTAAGCAACTGTGATAGCAACTAGATAACATTAAACGGACAAGGGTTTCTCACTGTTTCTACCAGCTACACTTACATCTTTGATGCCTTGTGTTGTTTTCACATTTAGGTACAAAAAATGGGAAATCCCATATCTATGGTATTTTGATGCTCACTCTGGCACTCAGACATGTAAAATGGGCATTTGCGCTGTGTTTACATGGGGATGAAAAACCTTGTGAGGGTCAAGAGTCCCAAAGCTTGGTTTCTAGCCAAACCTGAGTCTCTCCTGAGTCTCTACATAGCAATTTTTAACTCTGCAGCCCCGACCCTATGTGTCCGAGTCAGCTGACCTAGGCTAGCCACAGATGCGCCATGGGTCTTTTATCTCTAAGTAGACATATGCTTAGAGGCCGACCTTGGCTACCTTCTGTAGAGAAATGTGCTCCCTCCACTCTTACTGATGTCCGTGAGAGTTGAAGGCGCTTCACATCTTGAAGAATTGGGCCCTACGTCACAAAAATGCCCATTTTCATCAATTCCCACAGTTAGCAGAGACCATTGTGATCATTTATTCACATGTTTAAGTGCCTATGTGAGCATACAAAAACCTATTGCCTACTAGAATTCCCATTAGACTTCTAGTAGCATTCTTCTCCTGGTCTAGGTGAGGACCATAATGCCAGGAAATATAATACGTCAAATGTAGCATTGTATCAGATTTTAAAGGCTTAGTTAAATATTATTTAATGGTTTCAAACAATATTTATTATAAAATCGGGGCTATCCCACTTCTCATGACAAATAATTTATTAGCGAGATGAGGTGGATGAGGTAATATCTTGTATTGGACCAACTTCAGCTGGTGAGAAAAACAAGCTTTCAAGCTACATGGAGTTTTTCCTCAGGTCTAGGCAATGAACTCAGAGGGAAGTCTACACTGCAATTAGAAACCTGAAAGTCCAGAAAGTCTTCTTCAAAGTGACCCATGAAGAGATTGGCATATTAGGGAGCCATCCAATACCCATGGTTGTTCCCAGAGTTTGAACAAAGTGTTTGTTGTTAAATGTAAAATTGTTCCAAGTGCAGATGAAATGGATGAGTTTGGTGATGTGTTTGGGGTAGATATCTGAGGGTTGTCTGTTATCTTGTAAATATCTGAGGCAGGCAGTGATGCCATCATTGTGAGGAATGTTGGTGTACAGAGAAGTGACATCCAGAGTGGCAAGAATGGTGTTCTGCGGGAGATTGTTAATGTTGCAGAGTTTTTGGAGGAAGTTGGTTGTATCCTAGAGGAAGTTGGCTTTTTGTGTGGTGAATGGTTTGAGGATGGCTTCCATGAGTCGAGATATTCTTTCAGTAAGAGTGTTGTGGCCAGATCTGATGTGTGCTGTGGGTTCCTTTGTATATCTCGAGAAGGATGTAGACAGTCCCTGTGGTGGGTTCATAGGGATGAGGTTGTAGAGATTATCTTGGAGTTTTTTGGGGAAGGATTTGATGATATCCTTACATTTATGGGTAAACTGTGGTGTTAGGTCATCTTTTAGTTCTTTATAATAGGTGGTGTTGGACAGTTATCAGTTGATCTTATCAATGTAGTCATCATAGTTGAGGAATATGACAGTGCCCCCTTTGTCTAATGGATTTGATTACTATTTGGTGGTTGGATTTCAGGGGCAGTCCTCTTGGTGAGGAGAGATTACGGTGCATGTGATGTTTCCCAGACCTGGAGAAGAGCTCTGTGTAGCTCAAAAGCTTGTCTCCATCACTAAGAGAAGTTGGTCCAATAAACAATACTACCTCACCCATCTTGTCTCTCTTGTATCCTGGGACCAACATGGCTACAACACCACCACAAAAAACAATTTATTGTTAATTAAAAGAGTGTGCCAGGACTAAATTTTAAAACTAAAATTATGTATTTTTTGCTGTGACTACATTTTCCCCATTTTTAGTGAGGACAATCAACCATCCTTAATAACATCTGATTAGAAGACCTGGTCTGTTCCTGAACATGTAAGTGCATGAATCTTTATCTGAATTACTAAAAGCTGTTCAGTTTAACCAAAGTCATGTCCAATCGCAAAAATTCATGCTAACAAGTTTGTTTGCATAAGCATTTGGGGAAGGACTGATTTTCATATCATATAACCTGCTTAGGGGAAGTGCACATAAAGTTCTGAAGTGTCTCACCGTTCTCCACTGAAGCCTGGCAGGCACATACATCTCAACTCGCCTTTGAGCTCAGTACAGTTGCCATAGTTGTAGCAAGTGAGATTTCTCTTCTCATTCCCACAGACGGAAAAAGGTAGCCTGGTGCGCCTAGAGGAATCAGGGGAAACAGCAGCAATTAATATCTCTGTATGTATTTCAGGTAAAATCTAATATTCCTTCCTTCATTTATTTAACACCATATTAAAATGCTAGCCTGTTTCAGTTGTATGTGTTTAGGTTTTCCGTTTTACAGATCAATTGCTTTAATAAGGGTCGGATTCTGATTGAGCTCACAGTAAGCTGTACTTTACTTCACAAATGTATCTATTAGCTTGAGTAGCTCCTGGGGCAAGGTACTATTCAATGTGACTCAGGGTGGCACAATCTGGCTGTAAATCAGCACAGCTGTGAATCTGTAGATGGA
The DNA here is from genome assembly GCA_032164245.1 of Sternotherus odoratus. Lineage (NCBI taxonomy): Eukaryota > Metazoa > Chordata > Testudines > Kinosternidae > Sternotherus > Sternotherus odoratus. The sequence continues at coordinate 54,901,519 of JAVMKO010000008.1, read as the reverse complement.
TGCAATGCATGTAGACAGACATCTTCTAAGAGGTCTGCACAGTTTTCTTGCAGGGAACAACGCTCCAGACCTGTTTGCATCTATACAATTGCTATCTGGCATACTTATTATCTTTTCTGCTGAGTGAAATTCAGTTACTAATGGAGGTGTCTACAAAGGAAGGAAAACAATAACTGAAGTGTGATACTAAGCAACAGTGAATCTCGAAAACTTAATTTCAGATTAATTCAGCTGGCTTTCCCAAGCTCCAGTAATACGGAATTTATAATTCAGTCTGAGGCAAACAATGGGCCAAATCCTTCCTTTAGGTAAGTGTTTTGGAGCTATTTGGTAGCAATATAATTTAGCAGTTTATCTGAAAGAATCTGTGTATAGGACATAGTACATCAAATGCAAAAACAAAATTTGGTAATGGCTCAGAATCTATTGTTTTCAAGTTTGTCTTAGTTTTAAATGAAAGTAGAGGGCCAGATCTTCAGCCAGATCCTGGTGTAAATCAGTGTAACTCCATTGAAGACAGTGGACTATAATTCCTTATGGTCCAGTCTCTGTATCACGTAAGAACAAAAGGGACCCAGTATTTTGTTTGTCTTCAAGTTTATTGGACTAATCCTGCAAGTCCTTACTCAGGAAAAAACCCCATTGCAGTCAGTTTCTGTCATCTTAAGGAGCCATGTATGGGGCTGTAATAAAGCCATCTCTGGTCTCCTCATTACATTTCAATTCTGGATGGTGGAAGTTCTGTGAGGAAAGCAATTTTCTATTATTTTGGCCCTATAAATGGCTTCCAGAGACACTAAAAGAGCCTTTTCAAGAAACAAACAAAACAAAATTTTGCAAAGTGTCGATGTGTTCATTGACTTTGGGACTTAAGTTCCTAAGTCACTTGGATGCTTTTGAAAATTTTAACCAAAGACAAATGCAAAGTCCATATGTATGCATTATATTGGGGATCCAACAGAATACAAGATCTGCACTATTTCCCTAAATTCCTTTGAAATATAAATGTCTGTGGCATAGTAATTCTGCAGGGAAAACCTAAGTCCTGGTCCACACTTACATTTAGGTTGACATAACTATGGTGTTCAGAGGTGTGAACAAATTCCCACCCCTGAGTGTTGTAGCTGTGCGTATGTAATTGCTGGTGTGGATTCAGCTAGGCCAACAGCAGAATGCTTTTGTTGACCTAGTTACCACCACTCGGGGAGGTGGAATACCTACAATGACAGAAAAACCTTTTTCTTCACTGTAAGAGGTGTCTACACTGTGGCACTCCAGTGGCACAGCTACTGTACCATGACTATGCTGCTGTATGACCCATTGTGTAATGGATTGAGCTTTTCTTAGTTTAATTTAAAGAACTTGGAAAACCTCTGAGAGGTGATCTCTGATGGCAGAAGTGTCTTTAGCTTCTGAAGCTTTCTTATTTATAATACCTGCAAAATTTTCCAGTGAAGTTACCAGCACACAGGCAGGAATAAGTGTTAACTCCATCTATGCAAGTTGCCCCATTTGCACACAGGTGACCACGGCAGTTGTCTATATCCTCTTCACAATGTACCCCAGTATAACCAGGGTCACATCTGCACTCGTAGGATGCGATTCTATCCAAACAGTTCCCATGAATGCAGGGGTTTGAAAAGCATTCGTCAATGTTGGTTTCACACTGCGTGCCAGTCCATCCCTTGGGACACGTACAGCGATAGTAACTATATAAGTCTTCACATATCCCATCGTGCAGACAGGGATCAGAGCTGCAGGCATCCGATTGCAAACAGCCAGTAACAACAGAATTTGCAGATATTTTGAGGAATTGTTCTTCTTGAGGTTTTTTTGTGTGGCCATCATAGTTTTCAATATACGAGAGATAAATGCCACTGATTTCTATAGTGCTCATGCATCCCCTTAGGCCATCCAGATTGTCAAAAGCTTTGTCGGCAACATAAATATCTATTTCTTCTCTTAGGAAGTTGAGGCTTCCTGTGGCGACTGTGCTTGTTGCAGTGTCTTTTTTATCATCTATATCAATGTGCCATCTAGACGACTGGGATAGGGGTTCTGTCATAGAGAGAATCACTTGGTGCCATTTCCCGTCGTTCACGGGCTGGGAACTAGCGAGGGTGAGCACATAAAAGCTGTTGCCACTTTGCAGCTGAAACACTAGCTTGGTGTTCTGAATGCTAATGGTAATGAACTCCGGCTCCTTTTCAGCATACAGCAGTATCACATCAGCATCCCTGGTCCGGAAGCCAAATACGATATTGGTGAGGTCTCTCCTTATCTTCCCATTGGTTCTGTAAAATATTGCACTGCTTCTGCCGCTAAACACGGCATTGGCAACACCTGTGCAAAGAGAATAATATCCGTTGAGAAAGCAGGCCAGTTTTAGATTGATACCTGTGCAGCATTTTCTCTACTCCACTGTGCCAGGCTTCCTGCCTCTTCTAATTTAAACCTTTCCCCTTCTTTCCATGAACCAGGCAAATTCTAACCAGTGTCACTATTACACCTCTTGTGGCCTCTCCTTTTAAAAAATAAGAGTCAGCTGCCAATCCCTGTGTCCACTGAAGTCAGTGAGCTGAGGATCTAGCCCTAAATGTTGTAAACCTCTGGGGCATCCTCTGATCTCATGTATGGCTGTGAATATCAGAAGTAACTCCATGGAAGGCAATAGAAATACAGTAGTGTAAAACGAATGTATGTGAGATCAGAATCAATCCCTATTTCTTCGTCTTGTGCCACAGTTAACGAATAAACAATAACAAAGGCCCAATGCTCAGCTGGTGAACATCAGCATAAGGCTACTGAAATCAATGGAGCGAGGATGATTTACACCAGCTGTAGAGCTGGGGAAATAACTTTGTTAAGCTTTGTCAGATTCAGGCTGTACGGAACTGTAGTGGCTGGTGTTAATTTCCGAGATGGTAAATATGTGTATTAGCCAATGGTAGGAATTACAAAGAACATGTAATAATTAGTTTGTGTGTTGTTGATACAGTACTTGCCTGAATTTACAATCTTTGTAAACACCCAGTAGTTCCAGAACTGCAGAAAAAAATAGAAACCCTCCCATTCCTCTCCTTTGTGAAATAGTATCTTTACAGGGTTTCACCAGTTTAGCATGATTATGATTATATAAAGCAACAACTTCTGATCCCGATTCACTGTCACAAATCAGGAATAATTCCACTAAAGTCAGAGGAGTTACAACCAGTGTAAAACTAGTGTAAGGACATTCAGGCCCATGATGTCAATGTTCCCTCAATTACACACTGGCATATTTCCATTGACTTCAGTGATGCTTCACTGATGGAACTTGGAGGGGACGATAGCCCTAGTTGCACAGGGCTGTGAGTCAACTTTAGTGAACAGAATTGTGTCAATTTTTAGGGTCTGATAATCTGATCATGGGGGTATTTTTTTTGAAAAAAAGGATGCCTTTTGGAAAACACAATAACAAGGCATCCTTTTTTTTCCAAAAAATACTCCCATGATGCTGTGGAGCAGGATTACTGTACACAAAGTGCAATGGAAGCAGTTAGAATAACTGACTCCTAGGAACAGAAGGGTTGGTCAGCAAAAGGTTTCGAGCATAGAGGGAATGGAGAAGTCTGCAAATAGATCCATATGATGCAGGTTGTTGTTGAGCCAGGAAAAAGAGGTCAGTTAGAGTGAGTATTAAAACACATTTTGAGGGAGGGGAAATAGAAAAGTGATATCCAACATATTGCCTAATGTTCTTATAAGTAGTGGTCATTAATTTTCAAATGAACAAGCTTCTTGGAATTCTCGTGCTCTTTATTGAGATACCAGTTGAAATGATTATCTTTCAAATGCAATACTGGTGTTAAGATAGCTTTTAAAGATGCTTCACTTTAAGAAAATGGAATAAAGCGGTGTGCAGGAGTATGTCATCTAGCATGTCTTTCCGGAAGAGGGAGAACATTTTAAGATTAATCCTCTTATCTCCTGGCAGTGGCACTCGGATGGAACAAAGTGGTCTATTTTATAAACATGCCAAGTAGATGCATCAATTAACTGAAGAGTAAAGCCCCTTCAGGCAATATCATGTGAATCCTCACTCCATTGCTTTAAAAATGAAAGGGTAATTTTAAAAAAGAGGCTCAAGATTAAATGGATCTTAATTTGTGATCAGCCACAGATGACCGCTGAAACTTGAATTTTACTATCCCATTATTCCATTCATAATACTTTTAATAGCATTGATCAAGATTCTATTATTTATTATCATCATTAACAACAAACAAAATTCAGCTGGGTTGCATGAGAATTAGAATGCTTGATTTAATTGAAAAGTTCATGAAAATCAACATTCTCTGAAGTCGTTTCAGTTCCCCAAAGGTCATAGGAATGATAGAAATGTACCTACATTCAAATCCTTGGTGTACCAGCTGGCACTGTGCTTCACGAGGACAAGGGCTGAGCTCACACCACTTAACTTCTTCGCATGCTTTCCCTGCTGTGTTTGGGGGGCATGTGCAAGTGAAGTCATCCCAGATAGAATAGCAAATGCCGCCATTGTGGCAAGGGTTGGACTAAATGGAAAGAGTAGAGACAATTGAAGTGTTAGCAAGTGGATTCCCACACAAGGGAAGGCAGGATTGCTTGGGAGAAAACGGAATTGTGTTGGACTGAAAGCTATAAAGCCTTACAGGTTCCATGCATGGATAGCAAGTTTAGTAAATGATTATCCTTGCCTCATCTTTCATAACCCCCATATATTTCATAGCTGCTGCCAACGATGTTCAGCACTATTCAGCAAAATCTGCTCTTACCAGCCTGGTTATATGTTTAATTAAGATGTCATTACTGTCACATATTGCATGGGAACATTAATGGGTCAAAAGAGGAGTCCTGGCTCTAAACATGGAAACATGCTTTGAGAAATGGCATCCTTACCTTGCAAAGATTGTCCCCTGTACAACCCTGAGTCACGCTGATCAGTGTTCGGTTGATGACCGAATACATTGATGTGGTAATGGGGAAGAATTCCAGTTGTTGGTTATTCAGTCTTAAATCTTGGATACAGCCTTTAAAATATCCACCATTTATATCAGTTTCTTGTTTGTCTGGGAGTCCTCCAATATAGAGAATATCCGTACTTTGGACTGTTAGTACTGGAGTAGAAATGTAGCCTAGCTGTTGAGATGACTGGAACAATTCAGCCTTATTTGGATCTATTTTTAATGATATTAAGTAAAAATTTCCATCACTCAGAGTCCTTGTGCTGAACAATTTGGTGGAATTTGCGGCTAACATGACTAGTTTCCCATCTTCCAACCAGATCCTTATATACAGAGATGTACTGTTCCTCACAGCTAGTAACAAGCCAGATGACTTCCGTGTTCTGACAAACATTGATATAGTCATGTTTTCTTTCTGACCAGCATCAACAGAAAAAGCAGCATACCCTGAGGAGTCCTCACGTCCAAATCGGCCTGGCATGTATTCTTGAAATGAGGGGAGGAAAAAGAGAGAAAATAAAATAGTTTAAGACTAATTGACTAATGGAGGCAACACAATGATCAAATATCTACCACTGATAAAAAGAGGCACCTGCTAGCTTTTAAGGATAAAATAAGGATCTGATTCTGGTCTGAGTGGCTTCAATGGCAAAATTCTCATCGGCTTCAATTGGAGTAGGGTTAGGCTTTATTTTGGTGCTATAGGGTACATTATTACACTACATCCTTCCCCTTTTGCAGCCTCTGTACATCTTGTGAGGATGTGCATCCAAATGGTTTCTCAGGGCAGACTCCAGAGCAGTTATTTGTATTGGTCATGAGAAGGGTGTATTTTTAGCCCAGCGTAGCTCTTATCATCCCCTAAAGACCAAGGGTACAATCCTGGCCCCATTGAAGTTAATGGAAATTTTGCGATGACTTCAGCGGGGGTAGGATTTCACCCCAAGACCATATGCACTACTGTAAGTGTAAGTGTAAGTTACACTTCCCATTCCAAGTGAACTCCTATGCACTATTAGGGATTTATCCTCAGAGAGGGCAGGAAGTGTTTCCTCTACATACATTCCCTAAACATTCCCATCAAGGAAAGTGGACAACATTAAATCAGGACTAGGTCTCCAAACACAGAGGCTGATAAGAGAATATGCTGATTTAGCACATGCTCTTCTTTTCTATTCAGTTTCTACACATCACCACCCACTCTGATAACCCCTCTATTCCCTTGGCAGATTACACCTATGCTGATCTGCATCAGCCTAGATCTATCAGTGGATCTGGCTCCCAAATTGTCATTTCTACATATGATGGGTCTCTGCCAACACATGACACTGCTGTGCCAGTGGGGTAGGCAAATGATCTAGAATTCAAGACACTTTAAAAATTTTATGTTTATCAGTTAAGATGATTGAACCAGAACTCCTCTCTCTCTGTCACTCTCTACTTTCCATAATTAAGCTAAGATTTTTAATTAAGAAGAAAAAATGTCTCCCAAACCATTGTAATGAAAATATTTATTCTGATGCATCAGCTTTCTGAACCACAGTATTTCTATCATTTTACATTTTAAGTTTCAAACTGTTGTTCTCCATAGTATAGGCTTTCTGCCTAAACACTTTCAAGAGGGTTTTTTTTTTTTTTTGGAATGAAAAATGCATAAAAAGTGTCAGCCTGGTTTAAACAAAGAAATCACTCCTGTAACTAAACAGTCAGAGTCCTCTTTTGTGCTGTAAAACTCCTGGACTGGGACCTCATATGTCAAGTTTCTGCCTGCAGCGCTACTTTTTTTTTATGGCTTGGTTATAAAACCAATGAAAATAGGGGATTGATTGTTGAAACCCTAACGGTCCTTTAACAACCATGATGTTACTATGTGCCACAGTAATATTATTTAGTTAAGGGGAATAAATCCCTGACTTGTTCCTGAATAGACAATTTCATAAATAACTATGTATGAAATATTTTAATTTTATGAAAGAGATTATCTACGTTTCTGCCTTTATCTGCTTGTTAAAAACATGACATGTCGACATAAATCTTCCCTTTTGCTGGAATGGGTGTTTTGAGGCATGAGAGCGTTGTAGAGTGCACCCTCTCGAGAAGGCAGTCCTTGAAAACGAAGTATTTTTCATGTGAAAAAAGTGAGCATTTCTAATGGAGTTAGGAACTGGAGTACAGGAGCCTTGCAACATTAGAAGGAAGGGTGAGTTTTAGAAAAAGTTAATACTGTACTTGACATTTTCTATTACTTTGCCACACCAAAAAAAAAATTCAATCCGATATTGGGTTTGATGGGACAGTTAGCATCACCTTGGTCAATATTAACCTCTTGTGCCATTAGAGCTGGATGCTGATCAAAATAAGTCAACATCTGTTTGTTATTTTGTATATGTAGTGAAAATATTACCTCACGTCAATTAAATCCTTGGCAGCAACTTTTCTTCAAAAGGACACCAACATTTCTTATGTTATTCCTAGCCACAAGTCCCCTCCTCCCCAATGCCATAGTGTTTTAAGTACTGCATATATCTAAAATCCATGTATTAAAGTGGCATGGTGGTATGATTTGCAAGGAATATTGTGGTCAGCAGAAAAAAAACAACCCAAATACTTTTTAATCATTCTCAACCGTTCTAATGCAAGAATAAGCCCCTCCTGGCCCTGAATGGTTTTCATTTCACTTCATATAAAGAGGCAAACGTATTTACCAGATGTTCTCCTATACTCCAAAGTTGCTTTTCAAACCTTTGGATAAATTACAGCTGGAGTTCAAAGCAGTCTGTAAGAATTACCTCTCAGACTTTATCATTTTGTATTTTTAAAAAAGGGTATCAATAACTATTAAATACAGCATATGAAATGATAGAACATTTAAACATTTTGAGAAGGATTTCAAGATGCAGTTTTCTGGTGAAATACGTCCAATAACCCCAAGGGACCAGATCCTCCGCTGGTATAAATCGGGGCAGCTTCATTGCCTTCAGTGCAGCGATGCCAGCTTGTACCAGATGAGGATCTGGCCCTTTGAATCTAGCCAGGGCACTGCTGATGCTCTTTGTTTTTCCCAGAGTGCCTGGTTTAAAAAACCAACCATCTTGTCTTCATCCCCAAATGAACATGTGTTAGTAGAAAGTTAGTAATTTGTGGGTGGGAGGCATTTGTGTGTGAACAGAAGGCCAAATCCTGCACACCTTCCTCATGCAAAACTCTGAGCTCAATAGTTTTTTGCTGAGAAAGGCGGGGAGGGTCTAGTTCAAAATGTTCCTGAAAGGAGCTGTATTTGCAACCCTGGAGAATGATGCACTCTGTTTATCCACATGTCAGGTAGAGCATAGCAGACAGCAATGCAGGGACCTCATATCGTCCCTCCAGTTTGCCTCAGCTCACACTTGGTGGAACACATGGAGTAGGGCTGCCAACTGTGATTGGATGAATTCCTGGATATTTCCTCAAGTGACATAATCTTTAATTAAAGATTAATCTTTAATCCCTGGAGACTCCAGGACAATTCTGGAGGGCTGGTAACCCTAATGTAGAGGAAAGCAAGGGTAATTCAATTTCCAGGCCCATTCAGGTTTTGGCCTTTCTGTTGACTCTGCCCATAAGGATGCCAGTTAAATGATTTTTGAGATGTGAGTGCATGTCCAGTGGGAAACTCACTCATTTCACACAGGCAATCAGGCAGCTCTCAGATGGTAACGGCTATTGGTAACTCTTACCCAGGGCTGGACTGGACTTCAAGCAGCTAACCAAAGATCCATCCATTCTCCCTAGATCGGTTGGTAAAATGATGCTATTGATTGTCAGGCTTAATCTGCTGGTGAAACCTCAGATATGATTTTTTTAAAAATAGCTAATTTTTTCATCTGTTCAATGTTTTATTCATTCTTCATTTACCTTCAAAAATATGAGCACTGCTTTACATACAGATATTGAGCCTCACTCATACCTGAATTTTAAAAATAGGACTTAAACTCCTAAGGCTATGTCTGTGTTACAAGGCAGTGATGTGATTCCCCTGTCATGGACATGACTTACATTAGCTGTCTAACTAGCCCAGTTTCAGGGAAGTTTGTAGTCAGCCTGGCTCAGCTGAGCCTCCACTATTGATACCAGTATTACCATAGATACCCTGCTATTTATCATCATTCTATCTGGATGGGAGCTAGTGCACATATGTGTACATGAGCAGGGGGATCCCACCCCTTGCTCAGGGTGTAGACATAGCCTTTAGGTCACTGGGTGCTTAACCTACAGGAAATCAAAGTTTCCCAAAGTTTAATGGCATATTAAACGTTAAAAAAAGCAAAAAACTGGGTGAGCAGAACCCATCAATTTATCCTGACTTTTCGGCCTGATTGAAATTTAGGCTTCCTATAGCGAGAACTAGAAAATAATGAACAAGTGCTTCTACTAACCTCTTGTGTTGTCTCATCAGTTGAAAGTAAGCAGGGGGGAGGTCTTAGGGATCATGGTGTTTCCTCACTGATATAAACAGATTTGTTATTTGTGATTATGCTTTGAGCTGATGTTTAACACACTAATGCCAAAAACGTTACCTTACCTGTTGAACAGTTTGGCCCTGTGTAGGGCCTGTAGCAGTCACACTGATAACTCAGCCACAAGTTGATGCAGCGTCCCCTATTTTGACAAGGGTGGTTTTCACACCTGTCCTTTTTCGTACAGCCTGATTTGACATTTAAAGATGTTTCACTTGATATGTTCTCAGGGGTAATAATGTTCAAGTCTATTTCAATGTCCTGAAGACAGCCTACAAATGAAGGTGCAGAATGCATATTATAGATGTTAGGTGGAGAGTCACTGCTCATGTTTCCCACTGGTAAACCACCCAAAAATACGCTCTGAAATGCAAGCCTCAGTTGATCACTATCTATTGCAGCAGCAGATTTATTGACACATGATTCTATACAAGAGCTGTCAAGTAAATTAAGGGTAACAGCTCTTGCTAAGGTTACCTCCACGGAATGCCATTCTCCATCACTGACATTATGTGAAATATGCAAAAGAACCTGTGGCTGGTGATTGACTTGCACGAATAAGCGTAAGTAGCCATTCAGCAACTCCAACTTGACAAACGTGTCTTTCTTCCCTCGGTGAAATATAAAAGCTGTAGGTTGTACAGTCTGAAACTTCAGGTTTATGTTATAGAAAGATCCCTGTATAGCGGTCATGTCACTGTTCACCCAAAGGAAGCCATTTCCCTCAAAAGAAAAGGTGGTTACTGTTTCACAGTGTGGTCCAGTATACCCAGGTGGGCAGATGCAGCTGGATCCATGGTGGCCATTTTTGAAATGAGGGATACATAAACCGCTGTTTTGGCATTGGTGGTCATTGCAGCCAAGGAGGACCTCCGTACAGTTCCTGCCACCATAAGAAATCCCCTCCTTCTCTCCAGACAGGCAATGACAAGTGTAATTTCCAGGAAAATTCTCACAGGTGCCACCATTTTGGCAAGGGTTCATGTAACATTCATTAATGTCTTCTTCACAGTGAATACCTAAAAAAAAAAAAAAAAAAAAAAAAAGAGAGGAATATTTGATTGGATAAGTGCAGGCCAGTTTTTCCTCAAACTGTTTTAGATATTGAATAAAATGAACTGTAGTGACAAGGTGGATCTTTTATCAAGGGATGGTGGGTCCCCAGTGGTTGACAGCAGTGAGACGAGATGCTGTTATTGTTTTGTATTGTGCTAGTGCATAGTGGTGCCAATCATTGTCAGGGCCTTGTGCTAAGCTCTGTACATACACTGCACCTGTGGTAAGTAAATGATGAAGAAAAGAGCAAGCTACAAATGTGTCTTGAACAGCAGTGTAATTGAGATGAAGATGTGATCCAACAAATTGCTTTCCATGGCAGAGTAGGTGTGAAAGTGGCAATTCTTTTGGAAAAATACATTTTTTATCACACAGTAAAAGCCAAGAAATGTTCATTAATGTTTATGAATAATAAAATAATACACAGATCAGAGACTGCAGGTTCTTCTTTCTCATTTACATTCATTCAGTTGAGGGGAAGGATGGTCCAGTGGTTAGAGCGCTACCCTGGGCTGCAGGAAACCTGGTTTAAGTCCAGCTCTGCAACAAACATCCTGTGTGACCTTGGGCAAGCCACTTAGTCTCTCTGTGCCTCAGTTCCTTATCTGAAAGGTACGGAATACTGGCACTTCCCAGCCTCACAGGGGTGTTCTGAGGATAAATACATGAATGATTGTAAAGTGCTGAAATACTAAGTGATGGGGACAATGTACATACCTTAAATAGAAAAAAAACTTTCCCATAATCATGTCCCCACTCCTCCTTTTATAGATTGTGCTTTCTCCAGAGTGACCTGTTCTTGCAAACAGATGGCTCTTTGAACAGACACATTTGAAGTTCTGATATTCAATGCTCACTTCACCATGTTTTGGGAGTGACCTTGCCCTTCCTTCAACAGATTCACTCTGAGGCTAATAACGCATATCTCACCTCGGTCTGAAACGTAAATGGGGCCCAGAGCCCCCAGCTTCCCTTCTCATGCAGAGCACCCAGGAACCAAGCCATTCAAGAGTGACCAGCACATATGCAATGGAAAGGGGAAATCCATTTACACTCCTATGGAGGCCTGCAGAAAATCCCAGTGGGATTTTTGGATGAAAACTCAGATGTGTTGTAACACGGAGATTCCATTTTCCTCCCCAGTTTTTATTCCAGAGAATGAAATGAAATGTTTGGACCTCTTTGGTTGATATATAATTACAAAGTGTGATCATTATGAAGTAATTAACCAAAATAATATTTGAACCCAAATATCTCCCACTGAATTTAAATTGGCTTAGATGGGTCCGTGTTGGGTCTCCAGAAAGTGTACAAGAACTCTGTAGTGTAGTTAACAGCATATGATAAGACACTATTCCCTTCATTGAGGATAACTTGCTATCACATACGGTACCTGTCTCTCAATGCAAACCTATAAAAAGATTGACCTACGACAATAAAACACAAACATCCTTCAAGGGAAATTATTGGAACTGAATTAAACTATTTTGATTAGTTTGGAATAGCAGCCTACTAATTTAGTATCTGTCCACTTTACTTAATGATTATCACAACTAGCCCCCTGTCTTAGCAATGACCCTTGTCATTTATCATTCTCAAATTATGGTGTGAAGTTTCCAGATGAAACTTCAGCTCATCAAATGTAGCCAATACTTTCACTTATATTTTGGCAATGGACTATTACTACTATAGTCTCTCTGTTTCCCAGCTAGCTTATATATATTCCATCATGAGATGTCTATTTGTACATTAATGTGTAGTGACACCTGACAGAAATATGAATAATTGGGACTGACTTTCTTAAAGTCAAGTTCACTTTCTAAATCTTCATTGACTGGAGGCCAGAACAAGATCTGCCTTACCCAGTTTACAGTAAACTATATGCTGTAGTCTTGTCCTGCTTTTTGCTATACTAGAAGTCATTTGAATATATGAAAAGTGAAGTTCCACTGAGCTGTTATGCTTCAGCCAATGTTTTAATACATCCTCCTCCTCATGGAGCCCACTTTTTCTGCCTTTAACATAGAGAATGAAGTGTCCACAAGTTTTATGTACAACTCAATCGTGCACTGCTGTTGTAGCCAGTTAGGTGTCACTGGGTTTTTGTGTCAGGGCTAAAAATGTATGCAATATTGAAGCAATAAGATCAGCTGCATGCTTAAGTATGCCAAGAGCTGTATATCTTCAGAGTCGTCAGAACTCATTTAACAATGTATGGATCAGAACTTCATCCTACACCTTTTATAGAGTGAATTGGCAAAGTGGATGGCACAACATATGGTCTGTCTAGGTACTTATGTATCCCCATTTCACCTCTCTGAGTCCTGCACACATATCATTAAGTCTATCCTCCCAGTTTATCCTTCCTGCCACTCATAAAGGTATCACAAAAAAGGGCTGATTCTCCCCTTTTTTGCATCCAGTGTAGTCATTTGTACCTGTGGGAAATGGGTGTGAAGTCAGAATAGTATAAAAATAAAGTAATGAAAATAATTGCATGAACAAAGAATATATGTTTGTAAATCATATACATTTCCATGTGTTAAATTAAGTAGAACATTTACTAATGGCAATGTATGACAAGGAACGAAACCTACAGTGTTCCTTTGCCTACAGAAAGTAAACCCTAGAATGTAAAGAACCTGCATGTTGGGATAAATTTTAGGAAACATTATTTCTTAAATTCATAAGAATTTCAATGTCTGAATATGAATCTCTGTTGTTAAACAGTATAAAATTAGATTTCAAAAGTAATAACAAACAGTATACAGTGGACTCTCGATTATCCAGTGTGATCGGGGAAAAATTAATCCTGGTTAATAAAATCCTGGATAATCACCATCCATAGGAAATATGGGGATGTGGGGGTTAGTTCACCAGCCACCCTGTGCCAGGGGGAGGAGGTGTTGGTTCACTGGCTGCCCTGCACCCTGGTGGGGTTTTTTGTTTTGTTTTGTTCTTGGGGCGGCAACAAAGCCAGAGCCGGCCCTGTGAGTTACACCCTTCTTTTTTTTTGACATCCTGGTTAACCCACATCCTGGTTAACCCAATCCTGGATAATCAAGAGTCTACTGTATATTCTAGTTTGTATTAATATCAACGCAAAACATACATACAAGCCCCACCGAAAAGCCAAAGATTAAATCCCTATTTAGTTCTCAAGAATAATTAAACCTCCTTACAAGCACTGGCTGATATTGCTTGTTATTTACCAGTTGGCTTTGCAAGCAAGGACCACTGTCATTCAAGATAAAAAGGATTAGTCAATATTTATGGAACTGCCTATGTGGTTCACCAATCTCAGTTTGGTGTACAAGTCATCACATAAAAAATAGTTTGCATATGTGTAGGCTGTGAGACAGACCAAAAATTAGCTGGGGAGAAAAAGGGGTGTAAGAAGGAATAGTAATTGCCACTTCAGTGCTAATTGTTTTGGTAGTTATAAGCATCTGTTCAGCTAAATACATTGTATATTCTTTTGAATGTAAAATTATCCAGCCTTCTTTTGTACACAATTTATTTCATAATACAATTTGAAAGCAGGAATACTTTTAAAACGTTTCTCTTCATATATCATATGTTAATTTTTCCCCATCTGAGATGATGCATTTTATTTAAAAAATGGGATGAAATGTGTCTGTTCGATCTTGTACTTAAAAAAATTATTTCTTTGCATTTTAAATGTGCTATTAAGATATCGCATCTGTTTACTCACCAAATTTTTAAAATATTAAATTAAGCTGTTTATTTCAAAATTAGTAGCAATTGATTGTCTCAGAAAATGAATGACAAAAGCAAGTATTCAAATTTAATTCTGCCAAGGGTCCATTAATTTTTCACTCCATAAATAATTAAAATCAAAGTTATTACCTGAATTAAACACTTGTTTTCATCTTTGTTTAGAAATCCATTTACTGTCCCCTCCCATCTCAATTTCTTAATGCATTCTAAATATTATGCTAGTAGGTATTCAGGCCAGAAACTGTATGTTCAGTAGTTTAACTGCCAGAAACACTGAGAGGTCTGGCCAAGACACATTTTATCAACAAACTCCCCCTCCCCCAAAACCAATTACCTGTAAATACGGTTATTATAACAGCGTACGCCTGCATCCTAGTTGCAACCATTTTTTTCTGCAGTAAAATGGATCTTACAATATTTATGTGGTCCATGAAATAAGTTTCTGTAAATTTTGAAACAATTCTATAAATGAGGGCTTCTTTTCCAGGATTAGCTTGTTCCACGTATGTACTATGTTTGCTGATGTAGCCTGACAGTGTATTTTCCCCAAGGCAGATCAGTAGGGCTTAACGTAAGACTCATGCTGCTTACGCAGTAGACATGAATACTTGGACTCTTCCTCAAGCTATAACTTATAATGCCCCATCGAAATATGCAGTGCCACACTGTTTGGGGCTGAGGGCACCTTTGAAAGGCAGTCATAGTTCTACAGGAGCCCTGCCATTTGAGTCTGTCTGGGGTATGGTAAATCAGAACTTCCCCTGAGTGCCTGGGACATGCACCCCTTCCTGTCTAGTAGCACATATTGTGGTTATACAGACTGGCTTTGAGTGCCCCAACCCAATATCAGTAGTTGTCAGAGCCTTGTATCTCAGGCATATGGCTTTTATGGTCTCAATATACAAATATACTCAATAATTTTACAGCCATATACAGGAAAATCAGTTGCTCTACCTTGACAGATAGAAGGGCTGAGCTTTGAATCCAGAATGCCATGGGACCTGGATGCTTGCAACCTGACGTTTAGATAACTAAGCCATCCCCTTCAGCCTGAAAAGAGTTATGTATATAGTGTGATCATGCATATAATAAATGCATATGCTTTGGAACAGTGTAATTCAAACTCTTTCAATGGTAACTCAGGAATCCTCATACAAAATTATAGAAACACTGGTAAAATGTTATGACTAAAGATTATTATCAGCATTTATCTGGTGCTCATGCTGTGCTATCTGGGTACTTTGCAAGGCTTAAAGTGCATTTCTCTCCTGAAAAGTCACTCTGGTACAACGGCACTTGGGAGTTTGCTACTGTCACTGGATTATTTCTTTAACAAATGGGCTCAAAGTACAAGTAAAAGTTTCACATTTTGAGAACCTCAGGCTCTCAGCTAGAGAGAGATCAAACAACCTGTTTCCTGACTGCTTGCAAGGGGAGTCAAATAAAATCAGCCAGTCAACTAAAATCAGCATTGAATCCTTGCTGAAGGCCAGAGCAGCGGCTTTTAGAGTTGGTCAGATTTCTGCTTGCTCCACCTATGGAGGAAGTTCTGCCACCGACACCCAGAAAATTCAAGTTTGGATTCTGGATTTTGTTTTGCAGCTAACACTATCATGAACCAAATCTGAGCACCCCGCAACTCGGGCACGCTCAGATGTGGGTTTCAAACTCCAATTCAAGAGTGCTCAGATCTGAGGGTTTTGGTTCAAAGCCTCACAAAGAGTTCAGATATGGCGTTTTGGTTTGGGCTCATCTCTCTCACAAAGCTGAATAATTCCCAGTGTCTAAAGTGTAAATGAAGCTAACTCTAATGCAAATAAGAGTAAACCTTGCAGCAACTTAAATGATAATGTGCCCTTTAAAAATATGTAGTCTGGGGGTGGACAGGAAAGACTCTATAATTATCCTTTCCCCACCCATCTTAACAGTTGTATTGGAACAATCTGTCACAAAAGCTCCTTCACTCTCTGTGGCATCTTCTATTCAAGAGGCTCATTAATCCTGAGGCCAGCTGAATGATCTCGCTTGGTATATATTCTTCAGTGCTCCAAATCTTATTGAATAATCATGAAAATTCAAATTTTGCCACATCTGTGCTGATAATAGCAAAGAGATAATTACTTTTTGCTGGAAGGAAGAAATGCACCTTTATTTGAGAGAGAGAATGCAAGGAAGTGAAATCGACCATCCTCAAATAATGGTAATTAAATCTCATGCTTCAGGGTGTAAATCAGTTGCCACAGGGGTCAGGAGGGAAATTTGACTACTACATACACTGCAAAGTTGGTGAGGTGAGTTAAAGGATTATTTTTTCTCTTCTGAAGTGTGAAAAAACAACTTCTGCTGGATACAGGTCTTAATCCAACCAGCAATCAGATATGCTCTGGCAAATCTTGTGCTGCTGTCTTAGCAGGTAAAAGTCATGTAGTACAAAAGACAAAATACAGGGCAGGGGTAATGCACGTGGAAAATTGAAAACCCTGTTTAAAACTGCATTATAAAAAGCATTTGCTGAAATTGAGATAATGTACACATGATACCTTTCACATAGAACAAACATTTTGTAAAGTCCTAGTAACTTGTTAGTTATTGCTTTATTGCCTACAAATTCATTATTCTGCTATTTTTCCTCTTGCCAGTTGAAATGTCCATTTTAGCCTAATACAATTTTGGGAAAAACATAAAATGGAAACAGAGCCGAATGCCTTGGCTTACTCATTAAATATGCCACGCTTGCTGAGGGAATATGGAATTCATAATGTGTTATGTTTGGTATAATATGCTGTAACTCAACCTTTTTAAATTGCACTAGGCTGAAACTTCATAGACTAGTTTGAACTTTTCAGCCTTCATGGAGTATTTCTTTAAGCGGGGGTGGGGAGGTGGGGGGGGAGTCTTAATCTCTTACATCATTAAACCTTTTCGAGTGCAACAGCATTTGGACATTTTTTCCCCATTGTTAGATGTTTGGTAACACCTTATAGAGATTTCATTTGGAAACAAATATACCTGCTGTAAGTGATGGTGTAGTGAGGATTGGTCTGTTTATTTTATTTTACAAATACAGCCAACCTACTTAACCACCAGCATCAGCTTCTAAGTCGTTTCAACTGGGCTTTTTTTCATGCGATTGCTTTGCTAAGTATCAGTCTATTTTACTCAATATTCTATGTAGAGAATGGTCAGGGGTTAGCAACTCTTGGGCTTGAGAAGAGCATGAAGTCTTCTCATAGAAGAACAGCATGGTATAGCTGCCGCTTGCTCCTAGGCCTACATATTAGATTCACTTGGCCAGCCCCCCTTTGCCTGCCCATGTGGATCTGCTTATAGGATTGGGGTCTTAATCAGAAAAACAGAGAAACAAGTGCTACTAATACCATGTCTCCCCTGAATGGCAACCAATTCACCCCCCCCCCCCACACACACACCATCCCCCTACTTCTGTAAAACTGATTAGTTCACTTGTGTTTCACTTTTAAGGGAGAAGGAAGGCGGCAATAGTAGTGGGAACACAAGTGGAGGGGTAAAATACTGGTCTCAGCATCCCTAACTCTTCAGTCAGCTGCATCAAGCTTCCCACACAACAAACCCCCAGCCTGGTGCAATGAAGAACATTCATTCCTGGGATTCCCCTGGAATGATGTGTCCTTATGCCACCCCCCTGTGCGGGTCAGAGTCAATCTGCCACAGTCTACCCTGAAAGGAGCCATTGAGTAAGCAGCTTGAGGTTCTGCACGTGGTGTAGAACAAACAGACTGCAGGAAGAAGTGAGGTCTAGAGCCCACTTAAGGAGAAGTCTGAAGTGAAATTCAAAGAATGTGGGAATCCAGAGTAGAATTTTAAAAGGAACATAGAGTGACGGCACAGGGCAGATTAAAGTGTGGGAATGAGGTATAAGGAAGCCAGGGAGGGGGAGGAGGAAGTGTAATAGCCAAGACAGAAAACAGAATAATTTTTGTGGTGACAGAGATACAGCAGGTAAGATTTTGGAGATGAATTTGTGGCAAAAACTAGGAGGATTTGGAGAGGATCTTAATGTAAAGAGATAATCCATTTGAAGCACGTGGAGGAGCGGAAGGTGATCAGGAACAGTCAACGTGGATTCACCAAGGGCAAGTCATGCCTGACCAACCTAATTGCCTTCTATGATGAGATAACTGGTACTGTGAATATGGGGAAAGTGGTGGGTGTGATATATCTTGACTTTAGCTAAGTTTTTGATACGGTCTCCTACAGTATTCTTGCCAGCAAGTTAAAAAAGTATGGATTGGATGAATGAACTGTAAGGCGGATAGAAAGCAGGCTAGATCATCAGGCTCAACAGGTAGTGATCAATGGCTTGATGTCTAGTAGGCACCCGGTATCAAGCAGAATGCTCCAGAGGTCTGTGCTAGGACTGGTTTTATTCAACATCTTTATTAATGATCTCAATGATGGGATGGTTTACACCCTCAGCAAGTTCATGACAGCACTAAGCTGGAGGGAAAGGTAGATACACTGGAGGGTAAAGATAGGATCCAGCATAACCTAGACAAATTGGAGAATTAGACAAAAAGAAATCTGATGAGGTTCAACTGGACAAGTGCAGAATCATGCATTTAGGATGGAAGAATCCCATGCGCTGCTACAGGCTGGGGACCAACTAGCTAAGAGGCAGTTCTGCAGAAACGGACCTGGGGATAACAGTCGACGAGAAGCTGGATATGAGGCAAGTATGTGCCCTTGTCAAAAAGGCTAATGGCATTAGTAGAAGCATTGCGAGTAGATCGAGGGATGTGATTATTCTCCTCTATTTGGCACTGATAAGGCCACATCTAGAGTGTTGTGTCCAGTTTTCTGGCTCCCGTTATGGAAAGGATGTGGACAAGTTGGAGAAAGTCCATCAGAGGGCAACAAAAATGATGAGGGGGCTTGGGTGCATGACTTATGAGGAGAGGCTGAGGGAACTGGGGTCATTTACTCTGCAGAAAAGAAGAGTGAGGCGGGATTTGATAGCATCCTTCAACTACCTGAAAGGAGATTCCAAAGGGGATGGAGCTAGGCTGTTCTCAGTGGTGGCAGATGACAGAACAAGGAGTAGTGGTCTCAAATTGTAGTGGGGGAGGGGTAAATTGGATATTAAGAAAAACTATTTCACTAGGAGGGTTGTGAAGCACTGGAATGGGTTACCTAGGGAGGTAGAGGAATTTCAATTTAAGGACCGGCTTGACAAAGCCATGGCTGGGATGATTTAGTTGAAGATTGGTCCTACTTTGAGAAGGCAGTTGGACTAGATGACCTCCTGAGGACTCTTCTAATCCTAATCTTCTATTATTCTATGAGAAGGAGATGAAGACATCAAAGATGATACCAGAAATACTGGTCTGGGTGATGGGAGGATGGCATCAATGGTGGAAGTGAAAGAAAAATAGAGAAAGTTTGGGAGTCAGAACAGTGATTTTGTCTCAGTAACAGTGAGCTCACATTTTATATGTATGTCTACGTGAATATGAGGGGGGGGTTAAAAACAGAGTGAAGGTGGATTCAGGGAGGAAAAACAGAGCAAAGGTGGATTCAGGGAGGTTAAAAACAAAGCGAAGGTGGATTCAGGGAGGAAAATATCAGCAGTGTCAAAGGCAGAAGATAGAGAAGAGCTAGGAAAAACAAGAGGCCATTGGATTTTGTAATGGAGAAAATGTAGTCATATGAAGGGAAGCAGACTGTCGGCTTACAAAAGGTGGAAGAAAATAGGGACCAAAATAGAACAGAAATAAGTGGGACAGGGCGTCAAAAGGACTGGAGACAGGGTTACAATTGATTGGAAGGAGCTGTGGACTAGACATGTGAAAGATGTTTTATTTTCTACTTGCAGTATGCTGTAATTGCAAGTGCCATGGCAGAATGTCAGAGAGAGATTTGTTGTTAATTCACCCCATTTTTCATGTTTCACTTTGCTGGGTACCCCAACCAGACTGTTAAATTCAAAACATCAATGGTCTGTTTTGCATTTTGTGTAGATTACACACTTGTACCAACATATACTGTGTATGTTTGAACTGCCAAGTATCCTTAGGGACCTTAAAGCAAACAATCCCTTTGAGCTCTTTAATAGGTTCGTACAAGGTCATGTGTCATTGACTTAAAATCTGTTTTGAGCATTTGATTAAAGAAAACCTCACTCTGGAATTTGAAAAAATAAATTAATTTTCACTCCTAAAACTTCTGAAGGGTTTTTAAGAATGTTTTCTGTTTGATGAATACAGCTATTGAGAGGCTTGGTTGCATCCAGTCTCTTCTAAAAGGAATTTTATATCTTGTCTCTTGTTGGCCATTTCCTCTTTGTTCTAATTGAGATAGGCATGTACAGCCATTGTGCTGTCTAGTGTGAAACTGCTCCTGCCCCTAACTCTTGCCCAGGGAGATAGTAGCTTGGGAAAATATTTCAGTGATTTGCAAGAAATTTTGTTTTGCTAAAACCAATGTGCATCTCTACAATCTATAAAAGTGACTGTGTTTGCATAACCTCATTGTCAGTCCATATTACAATAAATTCAAAAAGCCAGTAGGCTAGAAAATGATAGTTTTAATAGGGCATACCCAGCTAAAAGGAGAACAGAGCCCTAAGAATAGATGTGTATATACTGTATGTATATTATGCTAGATATAAAGTAGAAAAATGCGTCTCTACTTCTCCTCAAAATATACGTTCAATAACCTTTGTCCTTACCATAGTATTTAACGATGGTTTGCTATGGACTGGATACAGCGGATTGTAAGGGCATGGATTTTACTTATTGAAGGTGTTGCTGTATACAAAGCAGGGTAGAGTAAAAATCTAGGGAGCTTTTACTGGGCATCAGCAGTGTCCACATGGATACTTAGTGCATAGCATGCAGACACTGGGTAAATTCACAGCGTTGATTTCCATGAAATAAATGTTCGTGGAGACAAGCCCTAAGGCTTAACCTCAAACACAGCCCCTCTCCATATGCACACAGCTGATAATAAATAAGAACAAATCCTTTCGGTAGAAAAGAGAATCAGTGCCGACACTGCAGTGTATTATCCATGATACTATTGAACTTTATGACTAGCTAATAATGTCTTCTTGTTAACATAGCTAGAATCTCTGAGTTTACATCAGAGTGAGATCAGTCTGAACAAGGCCCAATGAATCTATTTCTAGCAACTAATTATCAGCACAAATTAGACACCTATGCCACATTTTTACTTTTCCTTAATCCATTCCCTCCTAAACAAACAGCAACGTCCCTATATTCAAGGTAATTAAAATATTTTCTTATTTAAAAAGATGATTAGCATCCTTAAGGAAGTAAAAGGTTAGTTTAACTTCTTTTAACTTCTCTTTGCACCTGAAAGAGTCACTAAGCATATCTAACCAAAAACAGGTCATACCTCATTATAATCACTTCAGTGTTGACTTCAAGCAGTGCCAATGAGTCTTAAATATGCAAAGTACCATCATTTATGTTCTTACTTCCTGCAAACACTAAAACAATTAAAAGGGAGATGCTACAGGGAACAATTTAGGTAAAAGAGCTTTTATGTGACACACCACATAAAGTAAAAAAAAATTGGAATTCGTTTCTCCAGATTATTTTACTGTTTGGTATTGTGACATACTTTTTCATGTACTTGAGAAGACCTAAATCATGGGACTCATCAGTGATAATTAACTGTCAGCAAAATATAAACCTCCTGGGTTCAATCAAAAAGCATGAAAACACACACAGAGTTTTATTTGGGGGGGGGGGGGAGGTCGGGCAGGAGGTTGTTTGGCTTTTGTTCTTGGTGGGCTACAATGGGAATCTGGTGTGTGTAGTTTTATATGAAAACAGAACATTTGGGTAGTAGAAATATTAGTCAATTTTCTGAGGCAAGAAACTATCTTTACAAAGCATAAAATAGTAGAATTTCTCTTAAAAATAATAAAACCAAGCAATGAGGCCTTGATCTTGCGAACATGACTAGGCTTCATTCCTCCTATGTTTAAAGCTTCCCCACAGAAGCATGAGGTCCAGCTGTAGTGATTTGCAGAATCAGGAGCCTGACATAGTGCTTTTCAATTTCAAATGCTGTGCATTATTAACTAAATCTTAGCACTTCTGTGAGGCAGGTGTAACCGTCCGAACCCTTATGTTCATCTTTTTTACAAGACTATGATACATTTTGCACAAAGTGAGGTATCATTTTAAATCTCATAACCTGCTGAACATTATTGTCCTGGTAAAATATAAGGGGCAACACTGTATGTAAAGTTATAAAACTCTATGTTTAAGACATGTTCCAAGTCTAGGAAAACAGCTTCAGACTAGTTTCCGAGAAACAAAAGGCTACCCAGCATCTCGGTCAAGTGTCAGCATAATCAAATGGACAATAACTTGATTAAGTGTCTATTATTTGGCAGGAAAAAGGGTATGAGTGAGAAATTTATATGATGGCTAATAAACACCTGGATATTCCCATCCCACAGATTTTTGTCACCTGAATCCCAGCTAAAATGATTCTCAGAGAAGAGAAATACTGTGAGAAAAGGGAGAAAACTCCTTAGATTACTTCTCTCCCCTCTTTCTCTCTTCCCACGACATCCACAACACCCGAAGGACAGAAAAGGAGCAGTGGACTGGGGGAAGGGTCCTGGCTTCCAGTAAGACCACAGAATAATTTGGTGAGAGAGATATTTTGCATTGAATTCATTTAGCTTGTTAAGTTAGTTCTTAGTGCATTGTACCTTTTATTTTCTTGTAACCAAATTCTGACTTTTATGTCTGATTACTTGTAATCACTTAAAAGCAATCTTTCTGTAGCTAATAAACTTATTTTATGGTTTTATCTATGCCAGTGTGTTTGGATTGAAATGTTTGGGGAACTCCATTTGAGATAAGGTTTGTGCATATCATTTTCTATTAATGAAATAATGGACTTTATATGAGCTTGTATTGTCCAGGAGGATACTGGGCATTACAACACACATTTCTGGGGGAAAGTCTAGGACTGGGAATTTGCTGGTGTCACTCTGCAGTGTAATTCAATGATGGTAGGCTACCTGGCTGAAGCACTTTTGCACTATAGCTGAAGGTAATTTACATGCTGGAGGCTATGTGGTTTCTCTCACAGCAGAAGTACATGAAGCACCCCCAGATTGGAAAACTGAGTGGACGCAGCTGTCCAACAGTCCACATTATATTCTGGGTAATGTCACAGCAGGTAAGTATTATCCTCATTTACAGATGGGAAATCAGAGGGAGATTTGCCCTGCTGT
The DNA here is from genome assembly GCA_032164245.1 of Sternotherus odoratus. Lineage (NCBI taxonomy): Eukaryota > Metazoa > Chordata > Testudines > Kinosternidae > Sternotherus > Sternotherus odoratus. The sequence continues at coordinate 54,877,979 of JAVMKO010000008.1, read as the reverse complement.
TCAAATTGAGGATCTTTGGGTTTTTCTGCACCAAGTCAGAGGTTCTTGGCTTAGCAGCTTTTGTCCAAGAAATTTTAGGGGATTATCTGTGCATAACAGTCCTGAGGATTTTCAACCACCCATGATTTCTCCTGCCTTTACTACTCACTCATTGAAGACCCATGTGTGACATTCCCCTCTGATGTTATCTGGTCCTGTGATCTACTAGGCCTCTCCAATCCTTTATTATGGCAGCCAGTCTTACCCTGCTTTGATTTCCCTCTGGTGTCCATAGATGTAGGTGAAAGAGAGAGAGCATGGAAAAATGTCTCCCTTTTATCATGTCCTTTCTTCGCTCTTGGCTTTGCCTCCCACCCCATTCAGTCAGGTGAGCATGATGTCATTGCAGTCCCAAACTGATCAAAGGAATGGTGTGACTCCCTTGAGGGTCTAACAGATTCTTTTATTGCTGCCTAAGCCACTGTCCATAGTTCCTTGAGGCGGGGCTGAATTTGTCCCATCCATGCCCTGATGAGGTGTGAACTGCCTCTCTGTTGTTGGAGAGTTTTGGCATGGGTTTGCTTTGAGCCACGAGGTTACGTTTTCAGCCTCGATATACAAGACATTACAATCTATAACCGTACTATAACATTACTGTAACATTTACTATAACATCACTACAACAACCATGCTCAATGCATTATGAGTCTTCTGAAGACATCCAACATGACAAACTTTGCATTGGATACCACACAATTATTTTATAAAGATGAACATAGAAGTGCAAGGTACAGAGCGTCACGCCACGTTGACCTATAAAAAACTAGGTTGTATTCCCTGTGGAGCCTGACATTGCATCTCTTTAACTGCATGTGAATCATCTGTGCAAGACATTCCCTTCTCCCAAGGATAAGTGTGGTATCGCTGCAATGTTTCCCACCCATGTTGGCCTCTGAAAAAAGAGGTCACATCCTGGATTGAAACTCACATCTCTTGCATGGAAGTACTCAGTTCTACCACCCACCAGCCTGTTAGCTCAGCCCATTTAATTTAGTTTAGGCTGGATCTTGGCACACAATTTCTCAGTCCAGATGCAATTATTTTTTAAAGGAAAATGCCCACAATTTTGCTGAGCCAGGAAATCTGAAAGTTCAAAAGGGTAAAAAGCATTTGACACCATAAATAAACTATTACATGTATTTGAAAACAAAGTTTGTAATTGCCCTTGACATTTCTGAGCCTAGATGGAGGTGCCCGTTAAAAGGTGACATCATTTATGTCACTAGTATTATGGGAACCTTATGTAAAGGCCGGCGTACTTGTTTCTAGCCTACTTTAATTCTGTTTTGGCAATATGGAGGACACATGAATGTATATGGAATATACATGAATGTATATGGAAGAGATATAGTATATATAAGTATATAAAATACTTAATCAAAATATTTATTTTGCTGAGATTGCAGAGTGTGTTGTGAGTGCTCAGGATCTGGCACTTTGACACTTCCTTCCACACAGTCCATCTTAAATATGAGGTCATTTCACCAATAAGACATCCTACCCCATCCACAGGACACAGCACATGGGAATGGAAGTACCGCATTATTTTCCTGTGTGAAAGCATCAGAGAGCTAGTCATTCAGTGGATGTTAGCCTCGGTTCAACTATCATGTTACTTCACGTCAGCACAAAGCCGCAGCTCCTGATTTTTCATAGCATCTCCAGGTCTGTGTGAATTAACACGACACCAAAGCCCAGCCTCAATAATCTCCTGAATCCTGAGGTCCAGTGTTCACACTATGCAAGCCTAAGAAAATGCTGACACTCAGGACCTGAGTCTGCAGGATTAGGCTCTAATTGCTCCTTTGGGACATTAATGGGCTAAATCTAAAAATCAAACAATTGCCAGTGTTTGTAAGGTCCTACACATCTATAAAACATGGGACTATGCTCCCTCTGGTGGCTCAGCAGATGCAGGAAATTTTCCTAATGCTCTGCTGATATCAGTGTGGTGATGCCGTTTCATAAGCAAAGGATAAAGCATCATGGAAATTTCAAGCTAGAATTTCACACTGAAAAAACAAGTAGGAGCATAAAGTCCCCTCAAGCCTATAGAGGATACTGCAGACTGTAGAGTAAAAGAAATGTATTAACTAAATGCAATTTGTGACCCGTAAAGGACCTAAGCACCACAGGGTGAATTAAGGAGAGAATTACAACATTTAATGCTATTGCAACAGCAAAATACTGGCTAGGCTGTATTCTTGTACATTTAAGAATCAAGATTAATACAGACTTGACATCTGAATAGTGGCCAATATTATTGGCATCGCATATATATAAATACTGCATACACATGACATGGTTACTGTTATCCAAAACCTCGGTATTAAATTAATTCATTTATAAAGAAGAGCAAAATAAATTCTGGCACGCACACACACACACACTTGCTGTACCTAGGTTAACGTCTTTGACTTCAGCAAGGCTATGCTTAATTTACACAGGTATGATGGAAATTAGAATTAGACCGTCTTCCTTTAAAAGTGTTTTTTGAAATAAAGTTAATTTCCTGAATTCCCAGCACACTATATCTTATTAGGTTTTATAACGGTGATTTTATAGGGCTGTTTTCAAAATTCAAAACAGCAAAATATGCATGTTAAGAATTTTTTTGTTAAAAATCTAGTACGTGGCCAAATTTAATGCTGGGGAAAGTTGGTGCAGCACTCAGTGACATCAGCAGGGCTATATAGGATGTGATTTGATCCCTTTATATTCCTTTTTGAACCATTAATTTGGGTCATTTTGTTTACCACTTAAAGTCTGACCTTAAATATCCCAGTCATGCTCTAGAATATATGGGGCATGTAAAATGTATGAGTCCTATACATCCAACATATTCCTCTTTTTTTCTTCTCTGTGTTTGTCAGACTCTTTCAGGATCTTCCTAGGGATCTGTGAGACTATAGAATGCTCCAGTTCATTGTCTCATTGCAAGTTTTATTATCCAAAGCATAGCATATGACAGGTTGTGAATCTGTCTTGATTTGGCAACCTGACTGTAAATTTGACCAGTACAATGTGGACTTGTACCATATTATGCTGAAAAGTTCTACAAACTAAAGTTCTCCATGAGCTGGAGAAGCAGATTATTAAGTAACAGAGGCTGAGTGGCTTTCTGCTGTCCATTACGCATGTGCGGCATTATTAATTGCATAGGTGGTGTTGCTTATAACACAGCACCATTTTACCCTCCATGGCTAGTGATAGAATTGTCTTTGTCTTCAGTCCACTGTGCACAATCAAACTTGTTCTTTACACAAAGAACTCAGTCGGACATGTTGGGGAAGAAAATATCTAGTCGGGAAAATATGTATCATTAGCTGAAATGGGATGCCATGAGTTTCAAGAGGCACCAAAATCAGAACCCACATTGTTCCATGTTAGAGATCTTGCCACTCTCTGGCTCTGTTATGGAGTTAATAATCACACTCTATTCAGTCATGGGAAGGTCACAGTTTGAGGTTTGTGTTCAGTTCTGAGTTGCACGATACAGAATGGACCCTGTTAAACTGGACAGAATGTAAAGGCCATACAGCCATGAAAGGGTTAGAGAGCATATTCTATATGGGGGAGACTGAAGTAGCTGGATTCATATAGTTTAGTTGAGAGATGACAAAACTGGGACATAACACACTATAAATATCTATTATACTAGAAAAAAAGATGGGGAAGAATTCTTCCTGGTAGTTAGAGGAAGCAAGGTAGATAGTAATGGCCTTGAAAAAGCCTCAAAAGGAAAAATTCTTGATGTTTGGAATATTTTCTAACATGGTATCCATCCGATGATGGACTAGTCCACCAGCTGTGAAGGAGCGAAGGGGAGAGATGTTAGTGGAAGAAGCATATGCATAGACGCTTGAGAAACACTCTCTTGCTTCCAATAATACACAATTCTCTTTCTATAGGAACTTGCTCAGCCCAAGTCCGGGGCATTGAGATTCCTACAGTTCTAAGTATGCTACCTGTACCAGAGTCTGGGTACTCATGACTGAGAAGACACCTGTCTTTCTCTCTCCCACCTCCCTCCTCTAAGGGAACAAGTTTGCTAAAAAGGATTTATGAACAGCAATATTTTATGCAGAGAGATGTGCCAGATTCAAAATATCCACTGCTTGCAGGTGCTGTCAGTCATGTCGGGCTACATTATATAACACCGCGTAACAATGTAACCAGACAAGATAGATCATAGTAATGATGGGTCAGCTTTGAAATCCTAAAGGAAAAAACCTCTGCAGATGTTTGAAAATAGTGTTGGTAGAAACTCCCTGGGTTTTAATTTCCTATGCATTTCCAACTCAAAAAAAAAGAATTGAATATTTATACATATTTTCTGGTGAAGAGATGCCTGTTACTGTGCATATTTTGAATTTCCTTTGCATTTTTAAGGAGGAAGAAATCCAGGGAGATGGCTTTAGGGATGGCACATCTCTCCTTGAATTCATATTCTGCATGAGGAAAATATACACAGACATGTTAGAGCCCCAAATGTTATCACCAGTATTGCAAAGCAGTTGTAAGAATCGGGGCCATATTTTTATTTAGTGTCGTCATGAAAATTTCCAGAGCTCCTTCCTGAATTACCAAGGTTCAGCCCCGGCATGACTGCAGATCATCATTGCAAATGGGTCTGTATTTGCTCATTTGCATCTCTATAACAAACTTTCCTCCTAAATCAGGAATATCATAGGCTGACTTCATTTGCAGAGTCAATTCTCATTTCATTAAAAAAATATCTTCCCTGTTAACTATTGTGCCAGTACTGGTGCTGTGCACTGTATGTAGGATATGGAATCATTTACATCTAAACCTAGGGACCCATCAAGCATGCTTAACTTGGTCTGACTAAATTGTCCTTATGTTACTTCAGTGGGAAGTTGTGAGACTTAATCTTTGCAAAGCACTTCGATATCCTCAGATGAAAGTCAGAGTCTGAAGGAGGTTTTTGGTTAAGGGACTGGACTGGAACTCAGGAGATCTGGCTCTGCCACAGATTCCCTGTGAGACCTTGAACAAGTCATATAATCTCACTCTGCTTTTATGCTGCAGCTGAGAAATGAGGATAATGTTTCTGCACTTCCCAGTGGTGGTGAGAGGATAAATTCCCTCTTGTTCATGAAGTGCTTGGATCCATGGGCAATATGAGCCACCCACAGCAAGTATCTAGATAACTACAGAAGTGCCCTAAGAACGTAGTAAAGCAAAATATATTGTTACACACCCTGCCAATAGTTAAACAAAAGGCTCTCTGTGATGGGGCTTGGCCCCATACATGTGTAAAATGGGTTAACTTCAGCAGGGAGCAGTCCTCCAAGTGATGCCTCAAGTGGCCGAGAGAGAGGCTGCAAGGAGCGGCCAATCTAGGACCAGCATGCTTAGTTAAGAGGAGCTGAAGGGCAGAGCCAACATCAGTTGTTGCTGGGAGCTCAATGAGTGAGGATTGTGTCCCTAGTAGGCTGACAGAACTGTGGCACCTTGGACAGAGCAACTGGTATTAAACTCCCCTTGAAGTGCCATACAAACTCTGCAGGTGGAAACTTAGAGAGGGAAGTGCTTATTTGCTACATTCCCCAGTGACGCTCATATCCCACAAGTGCTGTCCCCTTTGGGGGCTGTTGTAGTGCCCTGGCGCAAGGTGGCAGCACCCTCCTCTCTAATGGATAATCTAGGGTTAAGCTCAATGGGAAGTAGAGGTGAGTCCTCCAAGTAGCCTGGAGAGGCTGCAATTAGCAACCAATCCGGGCCCAGCATGCTCAGATAAGAGGATTTTCAGTGTAGCCTTGCATGAGAGAAATGACTATCAATCTTTTAGAAGAAAAGGGGTTGGCCTGACAGTGAAAATAAAGATGGAGACTGGAATTGAACACAGATGCATCTATACACTCCCAAATACATGCAAAGGACTTTCACACTCACCTATTAGCGTTTTGCAGGGGAAGTGGCTAATGGAACTGCATGTAATTTAAGGCTTTGTTAGGTTTCATGAATTAAAAACAATCAACAGCAAAAGTGGGGGAGGCAGAGGAAAACACAAGAATCAGCTCACTATGAGCACAGCCGACAACAGAGTGAACAGTTCCTGTACTAGGATGCCGAGGATTGATGAAAGGTTAAAAGCGTTGGAGAACAGAAGTGTTATAAGATCTATTTAAAGCCTGTCCAAATGCTCTTTCAAGATCAGAGGCTTCAGGAGAGAGGGAAAAGTACTTTAAAGTGCTAATTGTCTTTTTTGCGTTGGGATTTTACAGGCAGTGAGTGCCTGCCGGGCCCTGAGGGTGTCATGTATTGATGTACAACACGTGCATCCACCAGTCCTGTAGTGCAGGCTGATGCTGGAGACTGACTGGTCGTAGTACCACAATTTCCTTATTGCCCCACATGTTTTTGGGCAGAGTAATGCATGTACCCTACAGAAGTGGCTAATGAGGGAACTTGGTTATTACACTCTTGAAACTGAAATGGACATGACAGCACTGTGTAAATATCTTCAGAAACAAGAAGGGGGCTTGCAGCAGAACTCAGAACTTCCGCAGGTACATCATTCTAGTGTAGACAGGGCCTGACCCTCATTACCACTGAATCTCCCTTAATGGCTTTGACAGTGTGAAGATGGGTGTTAACAGAATTAGGATGGAACATTTGCCCTCATTTTAAAGCCTCTTTGCACAGCCAGTGTGGTGTAAAGGGGGCCTCAGGGTAAATGAGAATCAAATCCTAACACTGCATAGTATATCTGAGGTACATTGTGGTTGATCTTTACACAGTTCCTATTCCACAGATTGCAATGGAGTCAGTCCTGATTTACACTGCTGTGAGTGAGAGAAGAATCAGGTCTACATACAAACTGGAGCCATTCCAGACTATCAGGTAAAGAATGGCATTTGTTTTGTAGAGGTAATGGTTAGATTTTGGACTTTTTCCTTATTCCATCTAAATCTAGCCAGGGTGCATGCCCGACAAGAGCATTCTCCTCACCTTGAATTGAAACAGGATCATTTCTGGTCTGAGTAAGAATCACATGGTCTGATAGTGGTCCAGAATCTGGTGTGGCAAGTCTATCAGGAATTTTGATTCCAAGTGCATGCCATGGCTCCCGAGTGGTATCTGATCCTAATTGAGAGGCTGAAGAGATCTTGTTGAAACTTGACCTAATTTGGCCCCTTACTAAAGCTCAGTGGGGGTGTTTTTGTTGGCTAGCACCCTGTTCCACAAGGAAGGGAAAGGGTCGATGGGAAATCAGGACCCTGAGACTGACAGTCCCCAGGAACACTGGGGAGAGGTCAATGCTCCGGGTCGATTGACAGGGTGGGCAGGCTAATCAGGGATTTAGAAGTCCTCTCTGTGAGCAGGAATTGCCTAGGTCAGACAGAGTGCGGTCAAACTAAGGAGACAGCTGTTTAATAAATTGTATTTGCTTTGAACTGTATGTAATGTTCAGTGGGTCAGGGAAGCATCAAATGTAGGGAGAGCATCCCAGAGTGGGGACACCCTAGCCCCTGCTCTAGGTGACCACAACAAGGCTGGGGGCCGAGCCCCCCAGGAATTCTGGGCCCAGCCTTGTTGTGGTTGCGAGGACTCTGCCACACGGGCGAGTTGAAGTTCTCTAGGTCAGGCAGGGCTCTGGGTAAAGGAAGTGGGAGTGATGACTCAGATCCTTTCGCTAACCCATTTCACTGGGGTAGTGTATAAGTCATTCCCCCCGCTTACATATGCTGAATTTCACTTTTCTTTCTATGACCCCCCATCACATACAAATATATTAGTCTTGTGTATCATGTCTGGTTACATGTTTGTCATATTCCTCGGCCCTTATCATTACAAAATTGCATACTGGCTGCTTTGCCAACCAATAGGCACCCATCCCCAGCCATGCGGGGAACTGTACCTTTAAGATGCTCTGGCAAGAGCTAGTTGGAGGCCATTGTTATTTTATGCAGAGGTCCATGTTACACAATCCTGATCAGTTAGAACTAAGACCTCTGTCAGGCTCCTTGGCTCGAAGTGATCATCCCTATGCACCAAGGCCATGCTCTCATATCCTCTGAAAAGTTTGGACAGGTTCTTGCCACCTTTACAACTTCTTAAGCTCTGCTTAGCCTAGTAGGAAGTCAAAGTGAGCCTGGCATGATCAACCACTGAGCTCTCTGTCTAATCTCTCTGGTTGGTCTATCTTCAGCATTACCAACGCCAGCAAAATTTATCAGACAAAACTTTTGGCTTCTGCTGGAGTGTGAGAAGCTGCAGCCTGCAGGCAATTTTCAGCCCTGCCACTGGGGAGAACCCTCTCTGGCTGTCCACCTTCTGAGGAAGAGCAGCCAATCAGAGCTGCTAGGAGGTAGGCAGAGCTCTGTCCCTTCCCCTCAAAAACCAGAGGCAATTATAGATAGAAAAAGCGGGAGACAAAACAGCTTGATGGGAGAGGAGGGAGCAGAAAGTGTCCTGCAGTTCAGGGTGGCTCTGTTCCCCCCTCCTCTGTCCTCCTGTTAGAAATGTATTGGTTTCTCTCTGCTCCCCCATCTTCCCTTTCCATCATTGCAACACTGGGCCTGTAAAGGGAGACGCGGTGAATACCCCCTGCAGCTGCCCTCTTTTCAGGTGTGGGATGGGGGCAAAGACCCCTGGGGCTGCAGGAGGAGCACAGGGGTTCTGCACAGCAAGGGACAGAACTGACTGGATGGCAGGGTGAGTGCCTAATGTATTGCTGGTCTGTGAAATGGGCAGGTGTGGGACTATGTGGGAGAGGAAGAGCACAGCATGCAGGGATAGAATATTGGGGTTGGGCGAGAAGATGGAAGCCCTGCACCAGCAGGCAGCATTTTATACAAATCTGTGTCAATTAATCTTAGTTGGGTCTTGGAGCAAGAGCCAAAATCACCTTGCTGTGTAAACACATCAATTTCTCATGTGTTGCCTCAACATATTGGGAAAAGGGCCAAGGAGAAAATAGAAAATGAAAAAAAATCCTGTGCCAAAAACCTCTTGGGAACTCAGTGTGCCAAAAGCAAGCAACAGTGCTGGTGGCATAACTGGCAAGGCGGTTTAATATCAGAAAGCCACTGTAAATGGTAAAGTCCTTAATACTCCGCATTAAGTCAATTGGCATCAAGCGCTGGGCATAATCACAAACAGCTTGGTTAGCTCTGCTGTGTAAAGTTGGGAGTTTTGGCAGCACCGTGACTGTCACACAGACACGGTGGGTTGGTAAGGGGATTTAAAAACACAACAGAGACAAAAATCATAAGATAATCTTTTACCCCCTCTGCCCCCCCCCAAAAAACAACAACTCAAGATTAGGGGGTTTCTGATTCATGATTGTTGAGCATTTGTGGTTGGCAGTTGGTGTATAGTATCTTGCCCATTACTGAATACCACAAATAATACTTATATCTGTATAATATTCTGGTCCCAATTCATCCACATGTTAGGAACTTTAATTTTCAGCCCCTGCTTCCGCAGGAGCAGCTGCACTAAAATGAGGAGTTACCTCCAAGTGGCATCACTGTTCCTGTCCTTTGCCAGGGGTTTTACAAGAGGAGAACAACTGTCAAATCTAGCCAGGGCTCCATAAGCAGCTTGCCTTGAGAGGCTGCTTGGCAGTGGTGCATTGCGCAGCCAGCTTAGCTCCTTCGCTTTCCTCTGCTCACCCAACCCCTTGTGCTAAGCAATGAACGCACATACGACACCAGTCTGGTCACATCATTTTCTCATGTGTTGCCTCAACATATTGGGAAAAGGGCCAAGGAGAAAATAGAAATGAAAAAAAAATCCTGTGCCAAAAACCTCTTGGGAACTCAGTGTGCCAAAAGCAAGCAACAGTGCTGGTGGCATAACTGGCAAGGCGGTTTAATATCAGAAAGCCACTGTAAATGGTAAAGTCCTTAATACTCAGCATTAAGTCAATTGGCAGCAAGTGCTGGGCATAATCACAAACAGCTTGGTTAGCTCTGCCGTCACTATCCTCACTGCAGCTTACATAGGTCTATTAATGTAAAACTGCCGGGTTTTGCTGATGGTTTTCCATGCAGTCCTGCTCTCGTCGAGACTAATGGTATAATTCCTTTTGATTCCAGTGCTGCAGGATTGGACTCCAGCATCACCGCTCTTGTATGTTAACCTTTCACTGGGATAAATGCAGTTTTAGAATGGAATGTGCCTGCTTGGACAAACCTAGCAAGCTCTGCAGCATTTAATGGTTACATTAGTGATGCACTAATCTCCAATGTATGCATTAGGCCTGGGTGTTAATTTTTGTTACTATCTAGAGCAACAAGGTACTAGCAAATCAATAGTATGTGCCCCTGTGCAAAGCTAGTTTTGCTGAAATATCAGTAAATATTTCATTAAACGTTTCCATGCATGGAATCTTTCAGCCAACAGCATTCTTCAAACACATGTAGTACTAAGCCATACAGTACACGTCTCCAAGCCAACATGTTAGCAGCTACAGTAGTGAAATCCATATGTAAATAGCTATGCATTTAGGTCCCAGCTGAGCAAGTTACTTAAGTACATGCCTAATTTAATACCAATTGGACTATTCACTTAATTAAAGTTATGCATGTGCTAAGGTACCTTGCTGAATCAAGGCCACACAGTATAAATTTTAGTACAATAATTGTCTTCAGGCAAAGGTAGCAAATGACAAACATATTTTATCTTAAATAAAAAGAAAACCCAACCTATTAAAAGTGCTCTTAGGATACAGACACTATTGTCAGAGAGAACATCCACATTCTAAGGGCCTGATTCTTACAAAGTGCTGAGTACCTCTTGAAAGTTGAGCATCCTCAATGTCTGTTGGCTTAATAGGGAGCTGATGATCTCAGCACCTTGTAGGAGCTACTTGGCACCTTGCCGCCTCATTGAGGGGCTTTGCTCCTCCCTAGGGCCTTAAGCTTCTATTTTCAATCACTTGCAACTCCCTCAAAAAATCCTCTTTGGGGATTAAATTCCCCAGACTTCTTTCTAGCTGAGAAGCAAATCTTTTTGGTTCATTTTAATTCAGATCTGTTTAGCTGGCTTTGAGTCATTCAAATATGGGGGCAGGAGGGATTTGTCCCCTCTCCAACTCTTGGGGCAGGAGTGACTATACACAAAATTTGAATTGTACAACTGAGACCTATTTCACCCAACCGACCACCATCAAAAAGTCAATACTGTCAGAGACTTTCTTTCTTTATTTCCCTCACAGATGTCCTGAGGCCTAAGATGGGGCAATATTCTGCCCTGAAATAAGTTCATTATCTTCTGACCCATTGGGCTAGAAAATGGAATTTCATACCCTCAAAGAGGGGAGACTGGGAGGAGAGTGAGGGTGCTGACTATACAGAGGGAGGGATGGATGCCTCAGATAGAACCAAGTGCAATGGCAATACTTCGTGACAGGATAGGCAAGGAGAGTTAAGGGGAAAGAATGGAGCAGAATCATTTCGAGTCACATGACCATGCGGTGGCAAGTCATCCAAAATCCAGAGGGAGAGAATTGCAGAAGAAAAATTATTTTCTGTACCTGCTGAGTCAGAGAGGTCAGTTGTGCTCCCCACTGGAGGACACGACGGATTTTATAAAGCACTCAGGAGGTGAACGGAATATCAAACTGAAGACAGGTAAAATTCATCCCTTCTATTTATAAAGACTCATTCTTTTTTCTTGGGGAATAGGAGACTGAAGTTGACAGGACCAGAGTGTAGATCCAGAGCCTTACACTACTGGGCTTTTTGAAAAGATTAATATATTAGATAACTGAATACAAAACTCAGGACAGAGCTACCTTTCTATTATAGAATTATGATTATCTCTAAAAGATTTATTAAACACACAAACTCCTTTGAAGTTAATTTTCATTTAAGATGTAGAAGCTCACCAGTACCTTACATGTCAGATGTATCAATGGAGTTGCATTTGGGTCATTGTGAGGGAGGGTTACCACTGATACCTTCATTCCACAATATGGAGTGCATTAAGATTGCAGAGATTGAGAGAGAAATTGTAAACTTGTCAAGTAGAATTTTAATGTCACGTCTGATTTACAAAAATATGCCGTCATTGTTAATACTCATTGCCCGTTGTGGAATGTTATACGTGTGCACAGTGATCCTCAAACAGATGAGAAAAGAAGTCCCTACCAAAAGGAATTTTTAGTAAAATTCAAACAAATGCAATAAGAGCAACAGTATTCCAAGCTCAAAAATGCATGGGACACAAAGTCTCTCTTTCTGTCTCCTTGCTCAGGGATTGGTTTGGGTGTCAAAGTTAACAACTCCTGGTAACTTGCCACTGTCACAATTCCTTTCTTAATAAATTAGTAGTCCCTCTGTAATTACCCAGTCGTTTAAATTAAGTAGCCTGTTGCTTTTCTTAAGTAGCTTTGTCATTGAAGTGTGTGGCAGGTTTTCTTATCTTGTAGACTTGGGAGCCTTGCCCTCAATATTTCTGCTAAGAATACATATGTACTATGACCACCAGGGGGACCCTTTGCACTATGTCACCTATACAACATGTAACTAAGCCATAGGATACTTAGCTATTTAACGGATGTCTTCCGTTTTTCCTAACAGGTTTACCTGTGAATCCTGGGCGACAATTACACACATAACCTGATGCTCTGTTGTAGCTGAAATCTGCTGGCAATTCTAGAATACGTCCATACCAGGTTGTCCAGGACCGCTCCACACATTCACTCTCGTAGAAGCACGGATTACTGCTGCATTCATTTACATCAATCTCACAATGGGAACCTACATACCCTGTGAAACAGAAATCAGGTGTTTGACTCAGTCTTGAAACACATGTGCGTCTCCCTGGATAAGTAAGCCACTTAAGATGTACTCTGAAAGTTTCAATTCTACAGGGGAAAATCTTGCTGCCAAAATTGTAGCCTCATAACAAATACCTAAGAGAATATTATTCTTCCTTCAATTTCTCTTAATTCCATAACAGGAATGGGTTATCATCAAACAATCTCCATGGCCAGTGGGATGGGGTGGAGAGTAGTCAGAACCAACATTCTGGTTTGAATGTTGAATTCAAATTTGAAAATATTGAGCACCATAAACTATGGACACATCTGGATACAAACTTTATAATGTGTCAAACTGGAACCATGGATCTTAGTGCCCTATGGGGTTCAAAAAGTGCAGTTAAGCCTGTTTCTGTTTTCTCTTTTAACTGTTGTCTTTCTGCTGCTGTTCTATGGTTCCAAAACAAGAGGGGATGTTTCCATGGTACTGACTAGAAGCAGAAAGTGCTGGTAACCTAAGGAGGAAGAGATGACTCTTATTACATTTTTACCAAGTTTTGCAAACTCAAAAGGTTATAAATGTTTACAGTAAGCATCCACACTTTGAGGTGAGTAGTTTCCAGCAAACTTTTAAGTGCTGTCCATTACTGTTCCAAGCTTTTCTTAGTTCATATGTGCCTTTTTGTTGAGTTAGTATTCGGAGCCTTACTTGGAAGCAGCTGATCTTTTCCAACCATTGCTTTTTTTCTGTTTTATTGGTTTGGTTTTTCCAAATACATCATTTACACCTTGGTAATAAGCAAGTAGCAGAGGCGGTTGGACAAGAGAGAAACCCACTCAGATTCTAAAAGCTCTCAAGGAAGGGAGAAAAATAAGAACCCTCAGCTTTACCTCAATGCCAGTTCAATTGTACACACATTTCAAAAATAACAGGGCATATAAAAGAAGGATGGCAGTCTTGTGATTAAGGCAAAGGAAGGAGAATCAAGAAACATGTTCTTGGCTTGGCTGCAAGCTTCACAGGAGTGTAGGGAGGCCAAATAAACTAATATATTTGTAATGTGATTTTAGCTCCTTGAATGGAAGGTGCTGCAGAATTGAAAAGAGTTGTTATTTCTAAGACTCCTGAATAATTCTGTCAACTTGATTCATTTCTAATGCAACATTCACCTTATTATCTGAGCTCCCACTACACTGTAGTAAGCAGGAAAACAATCTACCAGCATACAGACTAACCACAATGAGTCTCTGTGGAAACTGTAGTGTCTGCATCCTGTCTGGGGATGCAGGAGTGTTTTCTCAAACAACTGACTATGAAATAGTTCCTCAGTTTAGGACATGGCAGCAGGAAGGGGCACACAACTCTGAAACTGCACCCTGTTCTAACTTGTAAGGACCTGCACTCAGAGGGCCACAAGAGGTCAGTTTCCAAAATCCACTTATAGCTTCATTTATTTCCAGCTGAAGCATTCAACGTGTTGTGTGGGAGCACCAGGGTTCTCAGTTCAATCGAAAAGTCCCTTTTGTGAAGACTAAAAACCTGACAGCAGCAGTAGCAGCAACAGTTCCCATGTCCCATGGGCTGATGAATTAAGCATGTGATTGGGAAGTAAACCCCAGATTATAGTTCCAACTGTGCTCATGACTTGATTTAATAACTTTGTACTTGTAGAGAAGATCTTTAATTTTGTTCATTTGACCTCATACAGGGACATCTGTCCTCAGCGGGGGTAAACTGACAGAGTCCCACTGAAGACAATGGAGCTATACCGAGGTTCTCTCCCAGGAACCCTTTCCAAGGCTGGTCACATACAATATTTTTAAATGTATGTAGGTACGTGTTTTTTTGTAGCTGTAGAGTAGTGAGGACATTTCTACTTTAAAGGAAAGGAGAATGCTTGTAAGGGAATGCAGAGCTTACCTGGCCAACAGTGGCATGTATAATTCTCAGTGCTGTCCTCACAGGTAGCATTATTGTGGCATGGTTGTGATTGGCATAAGGGAATTAACTTCTCACAGTGCTGGCCCATAAATCCACTACTGGTACAGTTGCAGCTATACCTACAATACAAAAGGCGGACACTGAAGCCAACTAGAAGCCATAATGATGACTCATATATATCTTTGGGCTGAAGTGTTTTTACGGTGGAAACATTTTCTATAGCATCTGGTGCTGAGATGACCCATTTAAAATGGAAACTCTTTTAAAGTGGAAAGGTCAGGGCAGGGACTGTGCCTCCTCTTGTGTTTGTACAGCACCTAGAATATTGTGGGCACCATGGGAAATAGATAATAATAGTCTTTATTATTATGGAAAAGCAGAATGCCCTGCAGGTCTAACTTGATACATTCATAACACTTTCAACAAGGGTTGTTTTCCCAGTCTTGGGTCTTCTGGCTAAGGAATTGGACTAGGACTCAGGAGATCTGGGTTCAATCCCTGGATTTACCATTGACTTCCTGTGTAACCCTGAGCAGGTCTTGGGGTTTCAATTCCCCATTTACAAACTGTGGATAATAATGCTTCCTTTCTTATACTTACCTGTGTCTGCCTGGTCTATTTAAGCTGTAAACTCTTCAGGGCAGGGACTGCTTCTTACAATGTGTTGGGCTAGCACAATGAGGTGTCTATGTGATATTGTAAGAGAATAATACTAATATCTCTTTAGCTTGGCAGCAGTGCTATTTTTTCCCATTCAGAAATAAAGTAGCTCGTGCATGAAGATGAGAGATGAATATGAGCGGTATTGAACTATCTGCAGGCAATCAATAGTACCTGCTTTTGAATCCATTGGGATGATTTCAGAAATGCCAACTGTGTCACATTACACACAGTATTTTGTAATTGAACTGTGATATGTCATACTTCCTATGTTTCTGGCATGATCCAAGTAAACACCTACTGCAACACACGTCATACAAAAAAGACAAGCCTCTGCAAAATGGCTGGGTTATAATGTGCTTGTTGGGGTGATTTGCATTTCATCTTTATCTCGTAAGAACAGGGGACCTGTGTGTGTCATCAGAAGGTAAATTAATTCAGCTACTTACTATATTAGATTTCCTTGATTTTGAAAAAAAAACATTGGCTTTTGTGCAATTAAAACCATGAAGACTTCTGACTGAACATGTCATCTCTAGCCTTGAGATAAAAAGACTACACTTGTTTTGTGATGTCAGTGTTTAATTCCAAATCCTTATTCTGGAGAAGCAAGTAATGCTGTTGAACACCAGAGCAAAATGCAACATTTCTACTGTAGTACTAACATTCTTCAGGTATTTTTAAGATGGCAGGGAAAAATTTTGCAATGTGGAAAATTCATTTGTAGCATGTGTGGCACTGCTAAAACCAATGGGCATGTGAACTTAGACCATGGATGAATTTGATCCAGTGTGTATGGAATTTGGGAAGTCAAATGTGGGGAGAAGGACTTCTCTGATCAATTAAATAATTTTCAGCCTGAGAGAAACTCTTAAAAGTAGTCTCAGAACAGATAAATGTCATTTCTTTTGTTAGCTTTTCATACGTTTCCTTGATACATTTTTCTGCTTGGTGAAGATCTGTGTTTGGAGAAGGGATTTATCCACCTATAGCCCATCCTCTCTTTTCCCTCGACCTAGAAATGAAGTCACAGTGAATTTTTAAATAGCATTGCTTGCACTGTTAAATCTACAGATGTACCCATTTCCCATGTACACTCAATTGTTACATATTGCAAAGATTTTCTAGGGGATCCTTGAGGGTAATTTGTATAGAAGATTTGGTTTGCATAATTAATAAAAGAAGCGGCGGGAGGTGAAAGCCAGTGAGGCTCTAAATTTCCCACCTATACCTCCTAGTGCCAATGGCTGTGATTTCATTGGTGTATGCATCTAAGGGTACATCTTCACTACAGCAGTAGGTCGATTTCCTTTAATTCGATTTTCTAAAGTCTACTTTAGAAAATCGAATCAGTGTGTCCCCACAAAGGACAGCAGGTCGACAGTGGTCGACAGTGTCTGTCCATCAACTTTTGCAGGGGTCGACATAGCCCGCATTGCACTGTGGGTAGGTAGTCCACAGTGCCGGGAGTGCCGGACCCCCCCGCCTGCCCGAGCAGCCCCGTGAACCCCCCCGCCCACCCGAGCAGCCCCGTGCTGGACCCCCCCCACACCTGCCCAGGCAGCCCTGCGAACCCCCCCGCCCGCCGGAGCAGCCCCGCGCTGGACCCCCCCGCCCGCCCGAGCAGCCCCACGCTGGACCCCCCCACCCAAGCAGCCCCGCGCCGGACCCCCCCGCCCGCCCGAGCAGCACCGCGAACCCCTGCTCGGGCGGGCGGGGGGGGGGTCCGCGGAACTGCTCGGGTGGGGGGAGCCGGCGCGGGGCTGCTCGGGCGGGCGGGGGGGTTCGCGGGGCTGCTCGGGGGTCGGAGGCTTAAAGTCCCATGCCGCTTCAATAGTCGGCAATCGACCTAGAGAGGTCGATTTCAGCGCTACTCCTCTCGTTTTGGAGGAGTACAAAAGTCGATTTTGAGGGCCCTTTAAATCGACTTTAATGGCATGGATGTGAAGATGGGTACATGTTTATTTCGACTTAACATCGCTAAAGTCGACGTTAAGTCGTAGTGAAGACATGCCCTAAGAGAAATCCCTGCATTCCCTTAAACAGGTCACCAGACTAATTCTTCTGGAGGCACCCTGCTTCAGATTCTCACAATGTGCGAAATAGCTACTAGCCCAGAGCAGTGCTTCCTGACCCAAATCATCCTGAAAGTATTTCCATTGTTTTCAATGGCCTTTGGATCAGACCCTTTGAGCACACATTATACTTTGTGTGTGCACATACTGGTATTTTGTGGGTGCAGGTTAGGTAAATCAACCAGTGTAAATCAACAGACACTCTACTGATGTCAATGTAAAATGTAAACCTGGTTTCAGAAGAGAGTTGGGCCCAGTGTGTCAAGTTCTTCCCTACGTTACACCCATGTAACCTCACTGAAGGCAATAGGGCTTCAAGACTGAAGATTAGAGCAGAATTTGGCCTAGTGTTTGAATAAATAGCTCATAATGCTAAATCTGTGACTTCACACTCATGTTCATAGCAGCAGATTGTCCCATCAACGGATTATAATATCACTGCAGGATGAGGTAGAAAGGAGAAATGAGGATGTGAAGAATAAAAGCTTTATTTTAACTCAAACATCTTAATAAGAAGAGGGATGGCAGAAAATGACTGGTTAACTGTCTTCATATTTCAAATTTGCTCTGCTGTCCAAGCCCCTTTTTAATGTAATTAGTGTGCAGATCCTTTTTCATTATGATTACCACATTGACCTCCAGAAACATTGCAGTATAATCAGTCACTTCAAAGCATTCCTACATGTGCCACAGATTTGGTCTCCAGGAGGTAAATGAGTGTGATCTGGTCTCGCTAGAATGAGCATTATTGCTGCTCACAATATGTGTGTGCCCTCAAAAGGTCTCAGGCTTCTAAATGACTCTGCCGAGTCAGATGCAAGGTGACCTCTTTCTCTCACTCCACTATGCTTGAACTGCACTGGAAAATCGAGAATTCCTCTGTATTGCTCAGAGTCATTCAGTAGTATAGAAAGGGAATTCTACAAGGTTAGCGTAATGTTGCAATACTATGCAAAAGTTCATTCCTGGAACATGATCCTTCTCCTCTTGTGAATTAAAGTCAAGCCCAGGCTCTTGATGACATGGCTCTTCTGATGGATTTCCTTATAACTGGTATCTTCAACATAGCCCCTTAAGAACTGGAATTCACATGGTAGGGAACAATCTAGTAAATGACAGAGGAATTGCCTAGTTGTGTTCAGCCTAACTTCTATAACATAGATTTTACTTTTGCATAGTTTCCCTTCTTTTGGAATCACATGTACAGTGTTTAATGCTATCATCGAAGAGCCAAGACCTGTTTTTTTCCCTGCCAAGGTTGCATTTGGGTCTCCTTGTAGGATCACTTAATTTCGGCAAAAGAAACTTGCTTGTAAGTCATGTCCCTTTCCCTTATTTTTTTCCTGTCCTTTATCCATACAGATTGTAGGCTCTTTGGGTCAGGGATCTGTTGCCTCATGCATCTGTAAAATGTCTCACACATTTCCCATTACCCTGTCTTTCACTTTTGAAATAATAAAACATTAAAGAAAGTGGACAGCTGAACAATGCCAACATGTTATATTTTGTACACTTCCTCATCTTGATTAAGAAACTGAAGTCTTGGCAGATTAATATGATTTTCAAGATTTGTTTTATCAAAATGGTGCAGAATTCACCTTTAAATAATAATTGTGCAGAGCTGACTAAATAGCACTTTGTAACGTTACAAGTGTGAAGAGTCTACCTAGCAATCAGTCTTTGGAGCACACTCCCATTGGTTTACCTGCTCTGGACCCAATCCTGTATTTCTTAATGCACCCAAACTTGCACTCAAGTCAGTGCAGGATTGGGCCCTCTTTTAGTAAATGAAATCAGCAGTTGGACAACTCAGCTAACCAGATGTTATTTCAGCCTGTTAGTGTTCTAGTTAAAGAGCATCGGACCTTCTTGTGGATAAGTTACCCTATATCTAGGATACATACCTATTGACATCATCTATACATTGCCCTCCATTGAGGCATGGCTGACTGGCACACTCATCAATGTTGATTTCACAGAGTTCACCTAGGAATCCATGTGCACAGGAACAGAAATAGCTACCCAAAGTATCATGACAGGTTGCACCATTTAGACAAGGCTGTGACAAACACTCGTCAATTTCCAGCTCACAGTTTATACCTTAAAAAAAAAAGTTTAGCAAAGTGTTAATTCTTCAGGTTTTCTCTGAGAACACTTTAAATGTCATATTTATATAAGCTTTCTTCAAGCAACTATCTCTTTTAGAAAATAATTTGCCTCTTCAGTGGGGATTGCAAGATTACATTTTTACAGATTTGGGGGAAATTTACAGAAGAGAACAGAACAGAGCATCTTTCATTCACAAGAAATAATTACAATCACATCTTATTATTTAAGTATTCACATGGAAACCAAACCCTTTAATTTTCAGATGACTTACACCATGTTACAATTACATTTGTATTTAATAGCGTCTGTGAGGGACTGACAATATTGGTATGCCTTATGGTTAGTTGAATTAATTGGAAGATTGTCTCATTGTGTTGATCTTTGCCCTTTGCAATCCATAAATATGCTAGTGTGTGTTATATCTTGTTGATAACAGAAAGCAATACTTTATTGGAACAGCCCCTCTGGGACGTTCTGCAAAGTTAACTCAGCTCTGAAGTATGTTTACCCATATTTCGGATACCATGAAGGTTAAAAGGAAGTCTCTTCTACCTATTCCAAGGGATGCTGGTAATATTTGCTAAGTAATGTTTTTCTTTTGAGAAGGAATTCTCTTAAAATACCTTTCTAGCACCATTACTATCTGTTAGCTAAATGGAGAGCAGGAGATTCCACTGAAAACTGTGATTATGCCATCCCGGTTTGGGAACTCACATTTATTCAGTGGAGATATTGTAGCTGGCAGAACACTTGCAGTTGGCAGGTTAAAACCATGAAAAAATAATATTTACTATTAAAAACATTAAATTAGAAGTGCATAAAAATCAGAAAATCTGGCACCCAGAGCAACATTTACAAAGTGTTCCCCTTGTTTGACTTTGCAGAAAAGTGAAATGTTTCCTTGCTCCTAACAATAATTCAGAGAAAGCATATGGTTTTGTAGGGGCGAGGAAGGTCAAAGTTCAAATCCAATTTGCTTTCTTGCTTGGTCTCGTTCAGCCTTCACGGTCAAGACCTGTGTTATTAATTCTAACATAGTGACAGTCTCCATTCCACATGAGAAATAAAATGTGTGTTAGAACAAGGTGCCCCTAAACACAACATAGTTTTACTTGTGGTGTAGATATGTCTTTTAAGATCTGTTTAATCAGATTATGGAATCTTCATGTAAAAATTAGGGCTGCTCCTCACATTTTCCAGGTACATAAAGAAACAACAACCTTGGGGCAGTTATTCAGCTGGTGCAAATCAGAACTAGGATGATTTACACCAGATAAGGATTCAGCCCATTTATTTTCAAATTACACACTGCCTGCTTTAGTACTTGAAGTCTGTTCCTGCTTCCATGGTTTTGCCAGGTTAGATAATTGGTGTGCTGAGGCCATGGGGTTACCCCCAGCATAACTATGTTACTGTTACCTGGCCCTTCGTCACTGTTTGTTTGATCCACCTCCCATGTCATATGATCTGACTGCATGCTCTGTCTTTTTGTATTAAATGTGGGTACAGTGACTAGCACAGTCGGTCCTGATTAAGATGTCTGGTTGCCACAACAACATAGTAATAACAATACTGAAGGCTAAACTGAAGGCTAAACTTCTATTAGCTTCAGCAGGAACAGGATTGGGCCTGTAGGCCCTGATTCTGAACCACAAAAATTATTGTGAGTTTTGTGCCTTTGACTTCAGTAGCAACAGGATCAAGCCCTTAATGTATATGTATAGGATCACCTACCTAGCTATAATTCCAAAGTTCTCTCTTGCTGCTTGTGTGCACTGCTCATCTGTTGAAAAGTGAAGGCAATGGGGGTTTTGTCTCTTGAGAATTGAATTCTCAAAGGGGTCTTGGGACATTTAAGGGCCCAATTCCCTTTGGCATTCAGTGAGAGTTGGTCACCTAACTCCCATAAGTATCTGAGTTCCTGTTGATTCATGATATTTGGTGTCATCCAATACATTAGAGTTCCAGAAGGGGGCAGGTAGAGCAGAAGGACTCAGAGCAGAGACCATGTTCCATCCTCACTGACCCCTGGAAGCATGTTGCTTATATCTTGATTTAATGCTGCTGGCCTCACCTTCTTTAGTCAGGGCTAGATTGTGACCTGGATGCCTGTGTGGGCACCTTAGAGGGAGATGCAATGTGTGCTGGGGGGTCAGAATCCTCATGGGGACTCCCAAGCAACATACACCAGTTTAGCATTTACATCACCTTTGGAGAGGGTGTGCTGTGCTCCATCTCCCACATTTGCCCCTCCCTCGCCCTGCTCCCTTTCAGGCAGCCAATACCAGTAGAGGCACTAAGATGTAGCATGGTCTCTGCTATTCTGCCACACTTTGGCTGTCCTCTGCATGAGGTGAGGCCTTTGGCTGTCTTCCCCATTACCTACCTGTGCAGGAGCTTGAATTTAAAACAACAGCCAGGGGTTAAAAAAAAGCACTTGTTTGCTCATCAATGACTGGCGTTCCTTTTGACTTCCATTTGCCTCTTCAGTCCATGTGCGGCCATGCCTAGATACGGAGGGGACAGACACCTGGACTTGAGCTATTGCTCACCCTCATAAATTGTTGTGGCTCTGCACACAGCCAGCTGATAGTGAGTTCATCCTTCTCAGTTCTGTTCCTTGATGCACAGTGCTGTGACCTTGGCTGCACTGAGGATTTCAGGAAAATCACCTATTTGTGCTCAACTACTGTTGCGGCTTTGCTGGTGCTAGCAACAAGGATAGGAGCTCTAAGTGAGTTTTGGTGACATAGTGATGATAACACCGGCAGCATTTCTACTCTAGTGCTCCCACCCTTGCTAGGACCAGAACTAGAGCAATAGTAGGAGATTTCCCTCAGAGTGGTTCCAGCCTTTGAGTTTCCATGTGCACTCTTCTGCTTGCTGAGAATTAGAATGTGTTGACTTTTGTTTTTGCTGAACTTTGAACTTGTGCTGAATTTGACTAACCCCAATGCCTGGTTAAACCTAAGTTTATTTTTGTAAAACAATAAATAGATTCCTTTTATCCAGGTTAATTTTAAAATCAAATGTCATTCAATAGCTAGTGGTAGTAGTAGTGACTTGGGATTTGCACCTACTCAAGGATCTCGAACTGCTGCCTCAGCCTAATCCTTCGCTATTAAAATAAATAAAAGCAGGATTGCAACCTGTCAGCCTGAATGACTCAAGTTTTACCCAGGGTCACACCAAAAGTTCATGACACTGCCCCAAACAGAAGCGAGGCCTGTGCTGCTATGACAAGACCATGTTTTATAGTCTCCGCAAACCTCGTATAAATACTGCCCATAGAATCCTAATTCCCTCCACAAATCTACTTGCTGCTTTTTTTTCTTTAGTCCCAGAAGGGCTGTATGCTTCATTTTAGCTGTGATGGGTGTTGTCTGCACTCATCTTGCTGGAAGCAGCAGTGAGAATAGTGCTGTGCTCTGACCTCCAGCTGCTTATCTCCTTGCCATTTGCTCACAGACAAAAAAGCAGTGTCTTTGTATTCAAATCTGTGGCATTGGAGAGCTCCACAGACAGTCACATACAATATGAATCAAATCACTTTCAGCAAGTATCCTGCTTGTAATTATCAACCCTAACAGCACGCCTTATATCATGACTTTAGAGCTCATTAATATTTCTTTATGATGGGAAACTCCTACTGGAAAAAAAATTGTTGCTAGAGATACGGTTCTGAAAAGGACCAGAATGTTACAGTGCAGCTAGGCACAGAGGGAAAAATAATTAATGTAGGGTCAGGAGATGGCAACATTTGCAATACAAAGACAATGCATTTTAGAACATTATTTTTTGTGTGTACTAAGGGATAATTCAGACATTTTGAAGGCTTGATAAGAAAACCAGAAATAGTCCTTGGACAAATGATCTGTTTTGTCATAGCCCCGTGTTTGCCAAGCCAGCATTAAAAGCTTTCTATAAAACTTTCTATAGCCTCCATCAATGGTCAGATTTAAAACCAGGTGATAGAACACACAAAATTCCAGATATGAACATACCCAAAGCTTGGGGAAGTCTGGTTCCAGACTCATGGCCAGGTCTGCCAAAAGAATCAGTGAAATACAGAGCACCACTTAGGCCTTGTCTACACTGCAGAGTTTTGTCACCGAAAGGCAGCTTTTGGCAATGAAACAGCGGAGGTGGACACAGCACAATGCCACTTTTGGCGATGAAACTTCAGTTTCAGTGACAAAATAAAACCACCTTGACGAGAGGCATAAAGCTTTTTGTGGCAAACTTAAAGAGACAAAGTGTCGGTGTAGATGCTGCCATTCGTGATATCACCATAACTGGCCTCCCCTAGTATCCCACAATGCCTGCCGCAACTGCTCTTCCCACTGTTTTGAACTCAGCTGTCCTGCAGGCATGTGCCCTTCCCCTTTCAAAGCTCTGGGAAGTTCTCCCAGCTGAGGTTACTGCTCAGTTCCTGCAACAAAGACCAATCATTAATGTGGAATCCTCCTGTTCTCCCCTGCACAAGGAACACAGCCTTGGGTAGGCAGGGGCGGACATGTGTGTGAGAGAGAAAGCGAGAGAGATTGCTGTGCTGAGCTGGGGAGGGAGGTGGGGGCAGATGACTGGGGTGTCCACCTTCCCCTGACTCACAACTGGTTGCTTCCAGCAGCTGTGTGAACTTAGAGACAGCATGCCAACACACTCACTCTCCCCCAACACACACACTCCCTCAACACATGCTCTGCCTCTCTCACATACACACTCCGCCCACTCTCCCACAATTCACGTTCTGTCCCTATCATCCCCCCTGCACACACACTCCCTGTCACACATTCCTCTCCCCCCCAAACACTTTGGTTGAAAAGCAGCTGGCAATCTAGTAGGATGCTCATGGAATGATGGGCTTGAGAAACCTGCATCATGTGACACTGTACCTTCCCCGTGAGGCATTGCAAACCCTTCCCAAAGCAGCCTGCAGCCAGATGGATAGTGGGATAGCTACCCACAGTGCACTGCTTTGAGTGTCGATGCAAGAGCTGGATGTGCTTTGCTGACAAAAGGAGCATAGTGTGGACATGCAACAGTGGTTTAATTAAAGTGGTATAACTTTTTGACAAAACGCTGCGGGGTAGACATAGCTTAGTCTCTGCATTACATATTAATTTACCCAATCATGCATTCCTATCATACATAGACCTCCCATTGCCTGATTTGGAGCCCCTGAACAACTACAGGAAGACATAAAAGCTCACTTTTCCACAGACGATAATAATGATGATGATTATTATTATTTATACAGTTTCCTAAATTGTCTAAGGCAGGATGTACAAGATGTTCTATTCTTCCATCAGTATTGATAGTTAACATCTGACATTTAATAAGAGTTTTATTCATTGTGATGGGGTGGACTAGGCCAAGAGGTTCTCGTGCTGAAGGCCTCAGGGTCCTGCCAGACCCATCCCAGGAAGGAGCAGTAGAGCTCCTTGGAGCCTTCCAAGAGGCCTAGAAAGACTGCACAGGAAGCAGCCAATCAGGATTGTATCTACAGATAGTGTATGGTTTATTTACAGTGTATGATGTATTTACAGATAGTGTATATGAACCTTTTTACCTCCCACCTGGTCCTTGCCTACTTTTCTATACCTGCCTCTGGACACTTCCACTGCTTGCATCCGACGAAGTGGGTATTAGCCCACGAAAGCTTATGCTTCAAAACTTCATAGTTAGTCTTTAAGGTGCCACAGGACTTTGTTACCTCTGCTATTCCAGACTAACACGGCTACCTCTCTGATTACTGAGTAATATGTATACTTTAAAAGTATTTTCCCCAAATTTTTAGGCTGCTAGTGTTAAACTCTTTGTGACTTGGTTGCTGACTTAATTTGGCCAACAACAATGCAGCACGTTTGTAAAATTCTGTATTACAGCTGGAGATATCACAATAAATCAGAATAAACCTTGAAAATGGGATTTTTCAATACAGTTATAGTAAATGCTAATACCCGTGGTTTAAAATGTTATTTAAAAACATACTGGTACATAAAATAACTAGGATTATTATCAGAGGTTGTTGAACTATATTTTCTAAAAATAGGGTAGGTCATGTCTTCAATGTATGCAAAATAACAATATTCTGAGGCTTCATTGCTTCAATTAACTGCTGATTTCAGAGGGAGTTTTGTGTATGTGAGGAGTGTAGTATTAGGTCCTACAACTGGAATGATCTCCTAAGGTTTTGAGGTAATGTACATTTCATACAGATACATCAAGGAACTCCTCCATGGTTGCTGCCCTATGAATAATTGAACTTGTAAAAAATGTGTTTGCAGAACTATGTCTAGCGATCATAAATCTGCCAGAGCTCATTAATAGCTTGCTCCAAACACTGGAAACCATGTGACAAAATGAAACTAGTGCAACAGTCTATCTTCAACCAGATTTAAAATTGCAGGCTAGAGGACAGGCTGATTATTAATAGAAGAACATTGGATTTGCTGTGGTCGTGCCTTTGGTCCATCAACTCCAGTGTCCAGGTGCTTCAAAAGGAAACTCCTCTCCCACTTCAATGTATCTACTCAATGTGATATGCTGTACATTGTGGGGCTGACATCCAGAAGCATAAAGAAAACGAGGAGTACTTCATTTTCTTTACGGATACAGACTAATACGGCTGCTACTCTTAAACCATCCAGGAGCATGACATTTTAAGCACAAGAAAAGAAAGGTGTGTACCTGTGTTTAACTGCAATGCTGCCCTAAATATGATAAAAAGGCAATTAAAATAAAACTGCAGCAACAGAAACCTCTATTCCTATAGTACAGGCCTAATCCATAAAATGAAAGACATTCAGCCCTTGATCCTGCAAAACATTTAAGCCCTTGCTTAACTTCAGTACACTTGAGTAGACTGAATGGAAATCATTGGAATGGCTTATGTGTTTTAAGTTAATCACATGCATAAGTGCTCTGCAGAATCAGGCCCATTATTCATCCTATTATTAGCTAGTTAAAAAATTGAACACAAATATTCACCTGCATGCACACCTCCAGTGAGGAGAAAGGGAGCACAGGAGAAGCTGACAAATGTTTAGTGGAGGTTCGTAAAGCATCACAGCTGAGTGCTCAGTTAGCCACCTAAGTCCCTATTTAAGCACATCAGTGAGTCGATTTTTCAGAGGTGCTGGCTCCCGTTCTGACTTCAGTGGGAGCTGTCTGGGTTCTCAGCACCTCTGGAACTAGGTCAGGTCACTTGGCCAGGTGCCTGACAACAGGCATCCGCATTTGAAAACTTTGGCCTTTAAATTATATTTTGTTCAAGTAGGGCAGGGGTGAAAGAATGGTCAGATATTATAAACTGACTTGTAGGAGGACTACAACTGCCTTGTGCTGGATGGACTATCTCAGCCCTCCTGTAGCATATCTCCCTATGTAAGTATCTTACCTTCTAGTAACTGGCTTGAAAAGTGGATCCTGCCTCTTGCATGATTGAAAATGAAGAGAAAACTCTTAGCTCAGCTCAAACGGAGGAGTTCTATGTCTTTGGAGCAGTAGGTCATTATGCATGCTGCACATATATCTATATCTGTTAGCAATCTGTGTCAATAAATGTATGCAATCACAGATCATTACACATGGATAACTTACTGCATCATAGTGGCAATGCCCTGACGCAACAGGGAAGGAGGATGGAGTTTTAAAAAGCTACCCTAAATACTAGAATGGCATGTCCACTATTGCTGGAAATACTACATCAGTGCAAAAAGGCAGGGTGAAGGATTTATTTTTTGGCACGCTATAATATTCTCACATTGTGCTAAATTTATCTCAAGTATAAATATACTGTAGTAAATGGAATTGCAGCTAGGATCCTAGGATGAACTTGGCCTATTAGATCTATTTTATCTGTTGCCAAGTGCAATCAAAATGGCCTTTTCAGTTGTTTCTGAATAGGGTTTATTTTTGGAACTTCAGTATCCATATTTGATAATTTACACTTAATGTTCGCCTACTGGCAATGGGAGATTGGTTTCAACGGTGTCCAGTAAGCAAGTCACATTATTATCTATCAGCAAGGAGCAGGCTCTTATACCATGCTCTGTCTGCTTAAGTGAAATGAAAGTGTAATTAGTACAATGGAGAAATATTTCATTTTGCCAGCAAAGGTTTGACAAACCAATTGAGCTTTGTTATTTAACAGCTGTATGACACATGTCTAGTACATAATTTCACACATGCAGTGCATTATCCTAGTAAAACAGAGATTTCATGCTAAATTTTCCATTCTTCAGCTCTTCAGACATTCTAACCTCTTCCCATTTGTGTAAGAATTATGTGAGAGATTTCTCAGCTATTTTAGGAATTGCATGCAACATACCAGTCACACAAAGTAGCAGTGACAGCCCATGAAACTGGTAGCGGCTAAAGTCAGTAACTCAAGCATTTGGTTAACATTACTGCTGTAGATTTACTATGCAATATCCACCTATGTATCAAAAGTTATAACCTCTTTAACATCCTAGGGAAATGAGATGAGGTTGGATGACTTCCCACTGTGATTCATGGTGTCAGGCCAGGATAATAACAGTTGGCAAGATCCTCTGACAGAGTAAATGAGGATTTTTATTACCAGTGGGGACACCTCAGGGCTTTCATCCAATAATCCTTCTGGCTTATGCATTTAACACAACTCACAGCAAGGTGCAGAAAATAACAAAAACGGCTTCTGATAAATCATTTGGTTAAGTAGGCTTTAAAGCTGGTATTTTACTGCCGAAGAAACAGTCAACTGCTCCTTTATAGAATTATTGTTATTAGCCTCATTGCTGCTGGAAGCCACGCTTAAGCTGTACATCAAAACAGTGCAATTTCTTCTGCTTTGTCTAGAAAACCTCTTTTCCTTCCTTGATCTCCACCTCTTTCCTCCACCTCTTAACTCTTTTAGTGTACTGATTGCAAGGGGGAGGGTCCCAAAGCCTGAGCCTAAATGCCTACACCACAATTAAATGGCCTCTTAGCCTGAGCCCTGTGAGCCAGAGCCAGCTGGCACAGGCCAATCGCAGGTTTTTAATTGCAGGTAGACATACCATCAGAATGAAAGTCCCTGATTTTGGGGAGAGCAGAGACTCGGCCTGGGGAACAGCAGAGCTCTGAAATAAAAGCAGAGCGACTCCAGCAGAGTGAGTTTCCTCCAACAATCTGGGTTGCTCTAATTCTTCATTTCTCTCCTTTTTTTTCTTCAGTTTTCCCTCCCTTTTTCTCTATAGAGTATATCCTCTTTTCTTCAAGCAGATCTTCTGTGCTGTAGATCCAGCCCTGGATCGAGCTAACAGCACAGGTTAAACAAATACAGCTTCCTGAGTACATCAGGAGGTCCGGCTCAGGTCTGATCATTTCAGAGTAGCCATGCTGCTTGCTAATAGGTTTTTTCCTTCTCTTTCTCCTCTTTGGCTTTCCCCTAGTTCCATAGTTTTCTCATCCCTTGGCCTGGGCTGGGACACCCACTGGTAGCAGCAGGGTGGCAGGAAGGCAACAAGCTTCCTTTAAATAACATTCTCTGTGCACATGAAGGATATTAACTGAGAGCTGGCTTCCAAGTGAATTCTGTGTCAGCAATAGAAATCTGCTTTTACCTTCTGACTTCCCCTTCCTTGTGGAGTTTCTGGATGGGGTTTTCAATCACCTCTTTTATTTCTTATTCATTTGAATTGCTTGAAGCAACTGCTATCATTTTTTTTATACTGTCTAGTGCTTCCCCTCCCCCTTACCTCACTACAGATCAGTCGCTAAATCTTGCTGGCTGCTTTTTAAAAAAAAAAAAAAAAAAAAAGCTTGCTCGTGCTAACCATCCCTCCATGCCATCCAAGAATAAAGCTCTGCATTCTGTGAGACTATTTATTACACAAAGTCAGAATGCCGACTAAAGCAATGACCTGGAACCATGAAAGTGCTTCCCCATAGAGTGAATTACAGGATAAGCAAGAAAAAAAAAATCACTTGATTATTTAAAGTCACGCAGTCCTGAAAAATGTGACTGTATGTCATAGGATTTCTTCAAAATGCTGTGCTGGAGCCCAACAGTGTTGTGGAGGGTTTTTTGTTTTTTCCTTGTGGCTTGGTTAACTAACTCTGTGTGTCTTTAACATGTCAAATGAAATCCAATTAGATAAGGAGGGAGTTCATTGATTTTAGTTTTCAATAACATTCACAATAAAGCCAAATTTTTCAGGCACTGGAGCTAAATGGCAAGTGGAAAAGAGTGTGTGCAGCCACTGAATGTGCAAAGAATGTGGGATTTGTAGACACTATGATTGCACATTTTTATTTTGTAGGCTCAAAGTGGAAGAATGAAAGTTTGGCTACAAATATCTATTTTTCTTCAAAGGTAAAAGACATTTCCCCCTAGTTCTTCATAGAGGATTTCCTCCAGCCTGATGCTTTATCACAGTGATCTTCCTCTTAAACCTGTGTAATTATCTATAATCTTTCTAAGGGTTTTAACCCAGACTTAGGTGCTAAAATACCAGGGCAATATCTGATCAAGAGGTCCCATTGTTAATAGTCTTAACTCAGAGATGCAAGGTGTCGGCAAAGGCGGAGTAATCTGCCTTTCCAACACTCTTAACCACTAACAGCTTGAAGAACAAGGAACTGGACATGGGTAATGAATCTAGGTCTCTCCATGTCCGAATGTAATGCTAATCATCATTTGGGCAAATGTCCATGCTTCTGAAGTGCACTCCCAAATATAAATTGTCTGCATCACTTAAAAGGTCAACATGACTACTTATGAGAGGAGGGTGAAATATACATTTTAGAATACACTGGACCCACTGAACTACTGTTCCCAGTTTCCATGCTGGAGGGAACTTTCTGAGCTTTGTGTTCCATTCAGAGTCTTTTCCCATGATTTTGAGGAAGGGTGTGTGACTGGGGAGTCAGCCACATAACAGGTTGCAGGTGCTTTGCTGAGCAGTGGTGCAGGAAAATGAATGGTAGAGGAAACTACTGGATTGGGTATGTGCCATCAGTATGTTGCATAGACTAGGAGAGACCACAGAAAGAAACTAGAAGTAAACAATATGAAGGGTAAAGTTATGTACAGTGGAACAGGTGAAACTAATTACTGAAAAATCAAGTGGACATGGAGGTCCAATAAAGTGGAGAAGGAGAAAGATGCAAAGGCCAAAGAGCATTGCCTGCCATGCTCAGCAGATAAATCCAGTCCAGGGGATCTCAGACTGAAGTTCTGAAACATTCTATGCCTGAAGATCTAATATACCTGATTTTATTTGATTAGCAAAACACATGGTGAAGCATTCTAAGCACATCCAGCTTAAGAAAGTTGCTTTAAGAGGAAAGTTATTCAAAGTCTGTGAAGTAGGTTGATCTTTGTCAAATGTTGTGTAGATTTTGTGTAATGTGAAACTTCCTGAATCCTTCCATCTCTACCACCACTAGCTAAAACTGACGTGATAACTCATAAAACTGCAGCACTTGGCAGAGAACTCGATTCAACTTTGTTATGAAAATGTGAGTAAATAAACAGTGAGCTATCTTGGAACATTAAAATAAAGTTGCTCTGCATGTCACAATGAAACAAGATATCTTTTTAATAGAGCTTACCCATGTACTCAGCTGGGCAGATGCAGTTGTACTTGCCTATCTGGTTCAGGCACGTAGCCCCATTCAAGCAGGGATCTGAATCACATTCGTTCACTTCCACGTCACAGTGCTTGCCTTGGTAGCCTGGGACACAGTAGCAGGAGTACCCGTCAATTCCTTCCCTGCACAATGCTCCATTGTGGCATGGATTTGAAATGCACACGTTGAAGTAAGTCTCACACAGCATGCCCGTGTATCCTGCACTACAAACACAGGTAGGGCCAGCCAGGCCATTTTGACAAGTGCCTCCATGTCTACAAGGGTTTGTGTCACATAGGCTGATGGCTATTTCACAGGTAGTTCCACTGTAACCAGTGGGGCATTCACAAGTAAAGCTGAGGTTTCCTGCAGTGCTTAAACAGGTAGCATTTTGAAGACAGGGGTTTGAGGAGCAAGGATCATGGGTTTTATTGCAGTCTTCCCCCAAAATATCAACTGTGTCTGCACAGTGGCAGGAATTGTCCTTCGCAGCAGCATCACATGTAGAGTTCTTTTGGCAAGAGTTTGACAGGCACCTTGAATCATTTCTTATGCTAAGTGACTCTAGGAAGGAAACACAAAAATTACTGAGAAACTTCCAGAGCAGTTTAAATAAGAAAACTACAAATATTAGTATAATGTTGTTTTAAACTCCTCCTCTCTTTTGCAATTTTCACTGTTAAAAATAAAATAGAGTTGGAGGGTAAGGTGGCAATGAATTCTTTAATATGAAAAAACCCCAAACAGTACCGCAGCATGAACAGAGTGTAATTTCCTATTACCCATCCCTGCCAGAGATCATTATCAGTAGTGGCAAGATTTGCAAATTCATCACCTAATACCAACAACAAAATGGTGACCCAACCATCAGTGAACATTGGTAGAGTCAGCCAGTGGTTCGGAATGCATGTGATGTGGAAGTCTGGATCCTAAATTGATTTTATTAAGAGGGATAATAAAGTCTTTCATACAAACAGCCATACTAGGACAGATCAAAGGTCCATTTAGTCCAGTATCCTGTCTTTCAACAGTGGCTAATGCCAGGTGCTTCAGAGGAAGTGAACAGAACAGGTGATCAAGTGATCCATCCCCTGTTGCCCATCTTAAAGGATACCAATGTGTTTTAATAAACTGATACACAAAGATATCCCTTCATCCACCACTGGATGCAGCTACTTGTGGGGGAGAAGGGAGACATGGCAATTATTTAACTGAGCACAGCATCAGTTCAGTGACAACAAGTGAGGAATACTCTATTCAATTGAAACAGTACAAGGAATTTAGGTAAACAGAAATTTGCTGAATTACCTGGGTTAATACTCTGTAAGAGGAGAGTGCTATGTGATCTTTCTTGCTCATTAATAGTCAGGACTTAGGGTCATTTTGGAAGAGAGAGGTCTTCTATCATCTTTGACCCTATCATCACAAGGCATTACTTCAGGACCAATTCAGAGGAAAGCATACCTCCTAGGGAATGGTCAGCATCACTTCCTGCAGCACCTTGGACTTCTCTCATTCAGGTCTTACCTGACTCGGCCTCAGTTTAGCTTGTAAGGTCTGAGAGGATCATTGGAGAGATGATGTCAACAGAGATGATCCTGTTGCTGCAGAATGTCTGTTACCCCTGGCCCCAGCTCAGCAAAAGATTTAAGCACATGTTTAAGTTCAGCCCTGGCCAGCAAAGCATGTAAGCCTGTCCATAGGTGCTTTGTTGAACAGGGATGGACTGCTGACTCATGCCAGGAAGAAGCAATTCTCTGATTGCCTCCTACTAAGCCACTAAGCAATCCTAAGGTAGACTTTAAACAATAATGGATCAAATATCACAGCCAATCATGACCAATGAGTAGAAATAAGGAAGAGGGGTATCTAGTTATTGACACACAGCCCATGAAAGAAAATAGAAGATGTAAAATAATGATGTTAAAAGCTTAACACATGTATAATGTTTAAACTGTTACTAGAATGTTATGATTAAAATTTTATCCTATGCAACGTTTTTTGTAACCAATTGCCATCATGCTATGGACAAATACTGTCATGTATAGTGGACCTTTGAGTAGCATGGAACTTCTTCAGTGATGACAATGTAGTACCCCCTGGAAATGTGCAGCATTCCGGAGATGGAATAAAAGCAGAAAAGCTGTTTAAATTAAAAAAAAAATAAGTGTGACAGGAGGGGAAAATCCATGTTTATACAAAAGAAAAAAAAAAAGATTCTGTCAGACCTTGTCTGAGAAGCTACTAAATAAAGCTGAATGGATCGTTCAGCAAGAGGCTAATGTGTAAAGAGACAAAAAAGATGCATGTGTGCTGGAGAATGCATATTATATTAAACAATCTGTGTTGCAGTCCTGGTCTGCTGATGGGAGGGGGACGATCTACAGAGCCCTGTAGGTAAAACCCTTTTTAACCTAGGAAGGCAATGGAACAGTGGTCAATCTGTAATACAAGAGACTTGGGAACCTCTTCACTAAGATGGAAGGACTAGGGCTGTTCATCTGGGGAGAACAAAAGACCAATGACGTCAGTCACAGAGGACAAAAGGGCTTGTACAGTATTTTGGTTTGGGTTTTTTTGTTGTTGTTTGAGGGAGGGTACAGGAGACCTTATTCGATTTGGACTCTCTGGTTTTGTCCTGCAAGGAGAGGACTTTTGCTGTGGCAAGAGAGACAAAGCCTCAGATCATCTTACCAGGAACACATGCCTATAGTAGGGATTATGGCAGAGTGACACATCTGGACATCAGAGAGGTGAGTTGTGCCTCCTCTTTGTTAGATGTGCAGAGGAGCTCTGGGTATATGTGAAAATAAAATATACCAATTTGGAGGGTGGGTCCCAGGGATGGATACATTTATTGGCACAAAGGACTTATTATTGTCTGATGAAACAAGTGGCCTGTATGTGAATATTACATTATAGTTCTCAATACCATATTAACAGTGATTCCATGATTTGACCCAAACCAGTAGTGGCCTTTAAGGTATCCTGCAAATGGAAAAACATGTGTTTTATGCCTTTTTGTTTCTTCATTATGATATATAAAGAAAACCCTAAAAAGGTTTTGGTTTTCCTTCTTAAACTGTTTTTTTTTCTAGACACATATTCCTCCCCTCCCACTGTCTCCTGCCTCTCAGAATATCATGAAAACCAAATCTTTTGCTTCCCCATTTAGGAGGATTATGGAAAAAGGAATAGGAACTTCTCCCCTCCTTCCTCCACCCCAATTATCGATAGGAGTTAGAGCTAAATGTTTGCTAATAAAAAACTAGATATTTTTAATCAGTCTGTGAATAGAATCTGGGATTGGAAGCAATTTTTTATGGCAGCACTGATTGTGACACCATAGTTAAGGTTAACTTTTGCACTTATAGAAGAATTTCAGCCTCCCAGTTATGAACACATCTATGTTAGGCACTTCTTAGGACAATATTATCTTAACACAATAATGCATTCCTCAAACTGTTTATATAGTTACATTAATTGAAACTGTATGATTAGGGCCTATCTGAATTAGGTTGTTTAATTAATTAGCAATTGTATCTAGCTATGACTATACAGGCTACAGGAGGGGTAGGTCAACAGCACAGCTGGGGAGATTCTCAGAGGGACACTTCTGTCTGGTTTATGTCAGAGCAACATAAAAGGCCCTTAAAGCCACCAAGAACTAGACACTTTCTCTCTCTCTCATGTGCTTTGTTTTGGGTTTTATTTGTATGGTCCCAAGGAGCATAGCCGTCCTGAATGGAGATGCCGTCATTGCTTAAAATGGGTCCTGCTCTTCAGATAGCTTTGCAGATGAGGATGAAGGATTTGCATTAACAGCATAGGCTGAATGGAGCTCCTGGAAGAATCTATGCACAATGGTCTGTTGATGGCAGCCTCTTGAGTTAAGAAGGTAGGCATCTGGATTCTTACCAAGCTGTAGCATCTGCACTGCTACCATCTTTCGTCTTGTAGCTCTCCTTTGGGTAGCACAGATCTGCATGCCCCCCCCCCCCCCCCGTCCTGCCTCCCCTTGTGGTTCTTTGCCACGGTGTGTAGTCCATGATCTGGCCCCTAGTGTATTTTCCAGACTGTGTAATCACACTTTACTTTTCCTTTCCAGTTTCAATTTGACACACTGCAATGTTCCCTCTCTACACGCTGGATTGGCACCTTGCAATTTGCTGTGAATAAGGGGCAGCATGTAGCCATGCTGCCCAGTAGCACAGCAGGGACCAAGCTATGACTCAAAGGGTGGGAATTTTGAAAGCACATAAGCAACTTGGGTGCACAAGTTCCATTAATTCTCAAGGCTCCCAAGTCACTTAGATGCTTTTGAAAACCCACCCTCTGCGTCACAATCTGGTCCTGGTTACTCCCACACCCACCTTGTTCCATGCCACAGTCCTCTTCCTGTTGCAGTTTACTCCCCCCCCCCCCACCTCAGGTGTGCTGGTTAGTGGATATGGGGTAGACGAGAATAGGGTCAAGGATCTACTTACTCCCCACCCACCTGTGCAGAATGTGCCCTATGGTGTGAGTAGCCCATGCCCAGGAGAAAGGGCACATGGGTGCATAGGATAGCTCAGTTTAAGTGCTAAATGTCTCAATTTAACACAGTAGGAAAGAAGAGTAGGGCAAGTGAAGAAACATTTTAATGTTTTTGGAAGCTAGCTTTTCGCAGCTTTATATAGATATAACCTTATGAGTCCTCACATGTTCCAAACTGAGCTCTGCAGAGAACGAGCCTTTTTCATTCTCAACCAATTAAGATCACTTGAGCAGTGACCTGCTCTGACAGAGATTTTTAAAATTAATGTTTAACATTAGAAAAATTCAAACAAAGCACTGATCACTTTAGATTTAGACTGATTGACACATGAAGTAATTATCTGAGTCTCTTTAAAACATCACCACATTAATCTAATTATTAGAGAAATTAGTGCCAAGCCTTTACCCCATGGTTAAGGCGTTTTGATGTAAGTGAGATGCTTGGCAGTACACTTCATAGAAGATGGAATATATTGGATTCTCTGAGTTTTCTACACTAAATTCTTTGCAGTAAAGCTTGCCACCTACTGGTTATCACCCACACTACTAGAAAAGGTGTAAATAGTCTGTAACATGAATGAGATGAAGTTAGATGAAACTAGTCACTTTTAAGAGACTTTAGAAATAAAGGGGTCAGATCTTCACTCAGATAAGATGGTGTAAGTCCATTGAAGTTAACAGGGTTGACTTGTGTAATTGAGAGCATATGACCAATCGACACTGAAAAATGTATGATCTCTCTAAGCGCCAGAATCTACCCTCGTGATGTTACAAGACAATGTTATTTATGAGGCTGTGAATGCACAGCCATGTGCACCTGAGGGCCAATCTTGACCCTTCAAGGTTAAATCAATGGAACAATAACAAAGAGATGAAGATTCTAAGGTGGGATTTTCAGAAGTGACTTGGCACAGTTCCATAGACTTTCAATGGGATCTGTGCTCCTAGGTCACTAAATACTTTTGCTTTAGGGAACATTTTCTTCTAATATCTGTAACCTTCCCCCAGCATCC
This sequence comes from Sternotherus odoratus, assembly GCA_032164245.1. Lineage (NCBI taxonomy): Eukaryota > Metazoa > Chordata > Testudines > Kinosternidae > Sternotherus > Sternotherus odoratus. The sequence continues at coordinate 54,841,262 of JAVMKO010000008.1, read as the reverse complement.
CCATTAATACTCCTCTATTGGTCAGGACTCTGAATCCAGGACCCTATTGTCCCCTAATCGGTTGGGCTCCAATCCCAGCACTTTCTCACTTGTCCAGCTGTGCATTGCACAGTACAACCTGCACTCCCAACGAACACACAGCTGTTAGCCAGCTTTGCAGAGTGATCTTGCCTGTTACTATTCAATAGCTCCCAGAGTAAGTCAGATAGGGAATGACTTTTGCCTGTAGAGAAGAAGGTGGATATGGTATAATCTCATCTTTGATTCGAGTTAGTCTCAGAATCTTTGCAAGGCTGGAGTTCAGCCCTTCCTGCAGCCCCACCTTTACCAGTACATTAAAAAAATCACTCCTGGCAAAAAATATTATCTTTGGTCACTGTCACCATATGATAGGTGGGTGGAGACTTGCCAGCATATAGAAGCACTAACCAGTTGTCTGAAGTGGTTTCCCCCTGACCCTTAGGCTTTTGTGCTTTGGCAAATCTTAGGCCTGGATCTGGACAATCTAGGGAATCAGGACAAAAATTGCAGCTCTGAGTGCATGCTGTTTTCCACCTCTCTCTCAGCACCATGGCTGGTTATGCTCCTGGTTCTGCCTAGTGTCTAGCACTGTTTTGCTAAAATGACTGTTTGCTGGACATAGGCTGTTGCGATTGGGCTATTAAGCATTTAAAATATACTAAAACATGTTTATACAATGCTTTTCATTCCCATTCACAGTGGTTTATGAAAGGTGGTATGTATTGTTATCCCCATTTTACAGAAAGGCACTGAGAATAAATGACTTGCCCAAAGTGGCAGGCTGAGCCAGCTGCAGAGTTGGGAGTGGAACTCAGGTCAGGAGACTTGTCTTTGTGCTTGGACCACAGCAAAACTTCATAATACTTTGCACTTCTATAGCAGCTTCCATTGAGGATCTCAACACTTAATAAATGTCAATCACTTACTGGTAAGATGATTATGTAAGAGATTTTCTTCTACCTTCCCCTTCCTCCCCCATTTTCTTTATAAAGCCTTACAAGTGTATGTAGTAGTCAGAGAAGAAAAACACATCCTTTGGCCTGCAGAACTCTGCTGGGTTGTTTCTGATACATATACACAATCCCAAATAAATTCTTCAGCTAAGACTTGTTCTTTCTGGACACATCTCCATACGGTAGCTAAATACTGTAACTAGTGGCAGGAATTTTTACTACATTTCAGTCACTAAAGGCCTAGTTCATCCCATTCAGGTGAACTATTGTCAGGCCTAGACTGTGCTAATTAGTTCATCATGGCCTGCAGATGGTGGTTGTTAGCAAATCCATTCCTCAGTAGGGCCTGCTTTTTGTTTCTCAGAGAAGGGGCTGATCTTCACTGGTGCTTTCAGCACCAACAGCTGTAGGGTCCTCTCATGTAACTTGCAGATTTTTTTTCTGGCTTTCTCAAAGCAGTTGGTATATTTCCTAGGAGAAGAACTCCTGTGCAGAAGACAACTAGATCCTGGATACATTTTAAAGTCATCAGCACTGACAAGTGCATGGTGCCTGGCAGGGAACTTAAATGGCTCCACAGTCCCTTTTATTGAACACTAGCGAAAATACCCCACGTTGCTCGGGTCAGTCGGAGGTGGGGAGGGGGCAGAGAGCTGAGCGAGTATGGGGTCCGTTGGAGGGGGCAGAGAGCAAACCTGACACCCCCACCTCACCCCCCCGACCAAACCCGACACCCCCACCTCACTTACCCCTCAACCAACCCCGACTCACATTTTCACCCCCACACCCAAACCCAACACCCCCACGTCACCCCCTACCAACCCCAACACCCCCTGACCAACCCCAACACTCACCCCTCACCCCTCACCCACCCAGACACCTTCCCACCCCCTCAGACCAAACCCAAACACCCCTGGCTCACTTACCCCCCGACCAAACCCGACACCCCCACCTCACCCCCCCGACCAAACCCGACACCCCTACCTCACCCCCCGACCAAACCCGATACCCCTACCTCACTTACCCTCCGACCAAACCCAACTCTGGTCCGTCGGAGGTGGGGAGGGGTCAGAGAGCTGAGGGATTCCAGGGTCCGTTGGAGGTAGGGAGGGGGCAGAGAGCTGAGGGATTCCGGGGTCCGTCTGAGGGGGGAGGGGGCAGAGAGCTGAGGGATACCGGGGTTCTGTTGGAGGGGCGAGGGGCAGAGAGCTGAGCGAGTGCGGCGTCTGTTGGAGGGGGTATTATGACATCAGAACTATGTCACAGAGAACAGCAGCTGCCCAGCTGATGTGATTGGCCTTTAAAGATTGGCCCTGGGGGGGCGTCAGAGGTGAGATTTAAAAAAATTTTTGACTCTTACGGTCATTAGGACCCTAAGACCTCTAACTGTACCAAATTTCAAGTCTCTAGCTCAAACGGTGTGGAAGGAGTAAGCATACACACATACATACACGCACACACGCATACACAATTTGACTTTTATATATATAGACTAGCATAAGTGCCCGGCGCTGCTCGGGTCAGTCGGAGGTGGGGAGGGGGCAGACAGCTGACACCCCCTGACCAACCCCAACACCCCCCGCCTCACTTACCCCCCGACCAAACCCAACACCCCCACCTCACCCCCCGACCGAACCCGACACCCCCACCTCACTTACCGTCCCACCAAACCCAACTCGGATCCGTCGCAGGTGAGGCGGGGGCCCAGAGCCGAGGGATTCCGGGGACCTTCGCAGGTGGGGGAGGGGGCACAGAGCTGATGGATTCCGGGGTTCCGTTGGGAGGGGGGAGGGGCAGAGAACTGAGGGATTTCTGGGGTTCCGTTGGAGGAGGGAGGGGCAGTGAGCTGAGCAAGTGCGGTGTCTGTTGGAGGGGGTATTATGACATCATCACCACCCAGCTGCCCAGCCGATGTGATTGGCCCTTAAAGACTTTCACCCCTGGGAGGCGTCAGAGGTGAGATCCAAAAAAATTTCGACCCTTACGACCATCCGGACCCCAAGACCTCTAACTGTACCAAATTTCAAGTCTCTAGCTCAAACGGTGCGGGAGGAGTTCGCGGTCATACATACATACACCACTTGACTTTTATATATATAGATAGATAGATATAGATATAGCTAGTTCTCCACTTGTCTGCTAAATTAAAATCTGGAAGGTTAAATTATTGTGACTCTCTCTCACACACATACACTAACCTAGGGAAGGGAGATCAAAGTGAAGACTGGCATTCTGTCCCTGCCCAGACCTTTTGTTTCATATTGAGCAGATCCAGCTGTGCATCACATGGTTCATCTGAGGGGAGCACCATCCCCTAGCGTTGCCTAACACATTGTCAAAGACTTGAGTGTTTAGCCTTATACCTGACACTGAACTGTTAACATGTACTACTGTTCTTTGTCCTGCTGCAGTACACATGCTGGACCATTAGTTGATAGCTGAGACTTTCAATTTTAAGTGCCTTTAGTCATAATTATCTAATTCCTCAGTTAATAATCACGTGGCATTGATCAGGGATTATATTTGAGCATTTCTATATGTGTCCCATTCCTCCTTTCCCAGGTGTGCTCCATTATTTAATACAATGAACAATTTAATTACATTGCCACTCTACGTTTCTTCTGAAGACCAGACCAACACTCAGGCAACTGAAGAGAGCCAAAGAAATGCCATTCCATCTTCCCCATGCTTCAGCCATTTCCTAAGACCTGGCTTTCTTGGTCCTGTGCACAATTTAGAATTAATACCTGACATTTACTTATTTCCAAAATGAAACTAAGGGCTGTACTTTAGAAGGTGTAAACATGCTTCTGTCAAACAAGCAAGCACATGCCAGTGAGCCCTAGGAAGATGCTAACACTGTGGTCATAAAAGAGTTAAGATAAAGGGTCTCTTGAATGTGTTTACTTCGGTTGGGTTTCCAAAGCATCCTATCATGTTGTTATAGAAACCACTTGCAGGTTTAAATCTTGAATCAAGATTATTGCCATAGTAACCAGTACCACCAAAAAAACCCACCACACAGTTATTCAAAACATTCAATTTCCATGGAAAAGGACAATTTTGTTTTCAAATGCACTTGTATCAGCAGAAACAAAGAAACTAAATTAACAACATATTTGCTACAGCAGCAGAACTATGCAAGGCATATTAGTGTATCAGTAACTACTGAAAAGCATTATAATTTGAAAATGTTGTTTAGGAAACACTTGAAGATCAAAGACATTTGTGATTCAGATTACAGAATTGGCTATTAAATGGGTGGCTTCATTTCATTATTCTTCCATGAGCCCTGAAAGCACATGCTGATGTGACACTGCTCCCCGAGAATGAAGGCTGTTACTATTTTCCATTGTTTTATTTTGCTACTGTTTTATCTTTATGCAATCCCAGTCTGCCTCCTCCTATGAGCACTTTACAGCAGCAGCTACTGATTCTACTAAACACACTGACAATATGACAGGTTTTCCTACAAAACAACCACACACTGTTTACCTATCAAGTCACAATGTGGTGTGTTTGTTCAAAGGCATAAGTTGGCATCAAACACCCTCCGCAGTTTCCCCTCCCCATTAAGGAGGACAGGAGACAATGGTGCTGCTCATTAACTCATGGAGTATCTTGCAAGCTCATACACAACAACACAGACCTCCTAGTGTCACTGCTTTCTTCTGGCACTTCCTCTTCCACTTCCATTCTTTGCTTAGATGTAACTGGCCCCATTCTGCTCTTGCTTACATTTGTTTTGCACCAGTGGGCTCAAGGGGGCTTTTGAAGCATGGCAGTTGGAGACTCACCATCCCAGTTGGAGCTTCCAAGGGGTTTGTGCCTCAAGCCCGTACAAGGCCTCCAGAAGTACATAGGGTATATTGCTGCTGCCCCATACCCTTTGCCACAATGCAATGAGTGCTCTCGGCTTTGCTAGCGGCTGGGCAGAGAGAAACTGTACCACGTAGGACTGGGGGTTGTTGTTCAGATTAAACTAGTTTCATTAAATGGATTCAGTTCAACTAAAACATTTCATGAATTCCCATCAGATTTGCTCAATTGTTTTGATCTACAAAAAAATCCAGTGATTTGGTTTTGACTTTTTTTAAAAAGGAAACATTTCAGGGAAGCTATGTTGCGCATTTATAGAGCCATAATATAAATATACATTCTCTGCTTCTAAGGCTTGACTAGAGTGTAGCTAGGAATCTAGTTCTGTATTGAGACCTTCTAACCTAGTTCCCCAGTTAAGACCTTATTAATTTTATTAAAGTAAATGGTGGTTCTGTTTTAAGCACAAGATAAATGGGGGCATGAGTTGTCAATAAATAGGTAACTGATCCCAACCTATAATCTATTATGCTGTGGCTCTAAGGGGCAGTTTCAAAGTGACCGATCTTTAATATAGCCGTTTAGAGGCAAAGAACTGGGATAATCAATACTGTTTATATTATGAAACAATTTTGCCTGACAAAGGAATACCTCTGACAAAAAGGTTTGTTTGTTTCTTCAAGGCACCATAAAAGAAAGTGATCCCAAATAATGTTTTGGAGTGTTCAAAATACAGTTTGGATCCAAATGTTGTGTCTTTCTGCTCACTTTGAAAACTGTAAAAATGCACCCTCTCAAGTCTTCTTGGCCTTTGGGTATTAATTCTACCATTTGGGTAGGACACTGCTTTATTCATTTTTCCAGCTTTCTGGGCTCCATACATCCTCAGAACTGAGAAAATACTTGAATGTCTTGTTTCAAACTTTATAGGTGCAAAGCCATGTGTTGATGTGTGAAGATATTGAGGAAGTGTGTTGGGGCGGAGGGGAAGATTCAGAACACATTGGGGGCAATGACACAGCTGGTTATTGCATTGAGTTGAAAACTATTTTGGTCACTTTTCTTAAGAAAGCAACATGGAAGCAGGATCAGGCCCAAGTTTTTTTTACGAACGCCCTGATTTTATGGAATAGCAACTGATATAGAAAGCCACCAGGGTGCAAGCTGTCCCTGCGGGCTCACTGAATGCATTGTCCTTTTCTGACACAATTTCAGTTATATTCTAAACAAACATCTCCATGTCAAAGCCAGGCTGCTGCTTCTCCTGTCTCTTCCGTCCTTTTTAAAATGTTCAGCCATGGGGCTGAATTGTATTATTTTTTTCTGGAAATTTAGTGCACTGTGATACTGCTGCCACATGCATCAGATGAAAGAGGCTTAAATGGAGCTAGGGATCACATAGTATACAGGGAAACCTTTTGGAACCCCCTCTTCTCAGCAATCTTTTCTGAGGTGGCTTGGTGGAAAACCTGTGTAGACAGGTTTTATTCTGGTACGTGAAGTCAGATTGACAGACCCTTCCCATGATTTATTAAGATGTCCTTCTGGAATAGCTAACTACCAACTGGCATTAAAAATAGCTTGGGAGAGGCCTGTTTTCTATAAATTGTGCCAGACTGAGGCTGGCCCTGCATGGATAAGCAGGGGGAAATGGGAGCATTCCATCACCCTGCCTCTTGCTCATGCTGCTGTACGGGATTGGTTACAATCATGAAGAGCCTATAGGCATAGAGCTAATCTAGCAGTATCAACTGCATTGAGGACAGGCAGCATGAGGGTAGGGTTCTGACCACAGCAACGCTCTGCACCACCGGCTAAAGATGGCCCACAGGAAGTGGAAATCAAAGGCTACATGTACGCTGCTTAAATGTGGGCTTGGAAACACTGAGTCCACAAGCCTGGGTTCCACTGAGTAGTGTAGACATGCCTGAAGTGTTCAATATTTTTCTAAGATCCATCTGTCTTTGTGGTGCCAGAGGCTCTTCTACAACTCATTATACCAAGGAGAGGCCCTCACTCATGGCAAGAGACACTGCTTTTTAAATTCTCTCTTGCCTGCACTGGTCTCAGAGTCTGGTGCAAGATTATGCCATTGAGATTTTCTACCTTTTACTTCTTATTCCACGCATCAGAATGGGGATGAAGTTAATTTTCTTAGGTGTCAGCTTGCAATTAAACCTTGAAATTGTTAAGTCCTGTATTTGTTAGACATATTGGTTTACATCCTCCGAACTTTGTACAAACTAAGTATGTCTGTACTTCTACGCAGAGGCATAGATGGTCTTCAGGAGATCTACCTCTAGCAATCCCCCTTTCCAGGCAGAGAGAGGAGATTCATCTGTGGGCAACTTCTCTTGCCTCTCTTCTTTGCCCAAACCCACCAATAGAAGCTTCATGTCAAAAAGGTTTTACACATTTCAGGAAAGGGGAGAGATTGAAGAGAGATGGTCCTGAATCACTGTTCCCTGTTCTGTGCTGGAGCCAGCAGGCATCTCAGCGGGATGGCCCAGGGAGGGTTTCTGGTGTTAGAGGAGGCATCGGCTTTGAAATCCAGGCCTTCACACTCCCAGGCGACAGGAGCAGGAAGGTTCCATGAGGGGAGTCCATGAGTCTTCCTCTTCCCTCCCTCCCTTCCTTCAGGTTTTTCCCATGGAGGTGTGGGTGGGAGAATTTAGCCCAGAGGAATTCAGAGAACACTGAACAGAGAGGTAAGGGATGCCCTCCTCTATAATCAGAGTAAAATGCTACAATGCAGAAGCAAATTCAAAACAGACCATTGACCACCATTGGGGCCTGCGCTGATGCCTGACTCAGAGTGATAAGCTCCTCTTGTTATAGAAAATCTTATTAAAAAGCAAATAGTTTCAAGCGACATAATATGAAATGGTGCATTTTAGAGAAATTCTCTGCTGCGATGGCATTTCTGCAGTAGATGGCAAACAGCGGTGTTATCCAAGATGCAGATTCAAATCCTGCCGGCAAGCCCATGTTCCACAAAAACTACAGAGCTTCAGGATTTCTGCCAAGGAAACATTATCAAATCTAAAACCTGGAGTGAACAAAAACATTTCTCTAGCAATATAGTTAATGTCATTTCTTGCTTTTCCTTTCCCTGTTTACATACCGTGCTCCCTCTTCTCTAATTCATCCCTGGGGTACCGCCACTGACTTCAGTCCGGTCACACTAGAGAGATTTGATTTCTCCTCTCCCCTTTCCCTTTTAAATTCTCTCTCATCCCTCCTTCCTTGGCTTATCTCCCATTCTAGTTATCCAAGCTTTTGCCCCGCTCCCCTCTTCCAAGGCATAATCCAAAGCCGACGGGAGTCTTTCCATTGATCTCATGGGGGCACAGAATCATGCCCCCACTTCTTTGAAAGAAAGCAGAATTCTCATCTGCTCCCACCTCCTTGCCTCTGTCCTGATTTGGAACAATTTCTTTCCCCTCTCTCTCACTTCCTCCTCTCAGTACTTTTATTTTTCCTCTCATTTAATGACCTAATTTCTCTCCCTGTTATATATTCTGTTCCTTTCCCTTAGCTTCCCCAACATTTGCATCCTTCCTAGCAACCTCTCTGCTCCCTTCCCAAAGTTTTACAGGTCTTGTGTAAACAGATCCATTCACCACTGAGGAGCCAGAATGGGTTCCTCAGCTGGGGATAGGGTTGTTCTGCCACAGTGGTACCAGTCCAGGACTGAGCAGTACAAAGTGCATTAGAAGGAAGCATCCTGACCCTGTTTTGATTAACTTGGAGTGTGTGAAAATCAGATTTATCTCAGCTGCACAGTAGGTCCAGTCAGAAAAAGCTTTAAGAAAGATCTGCTAATAATGTCTTGTAAGTACCCAGTGACTGCATCTAACCTAGAGCCTTTTTCAGGGAGATCTTTTTCAAGACATGGCGTGTTTTACAGTCCCAAAGGGCATAGCATACAGTGCTGAAAGGCTGAAGAATAGATTTAGAACTAATTCCTGCTACTTGGTACTTTAGGATTCTCAAACCATTTTTTTCCAGGGATCACATTTCCTTTGATCTTGGGATAATTTATTATAGGTAGCCTTGAACGAAACTAGGCATTCTGTTACTGTACTCCTAGGACACTGCTTTTACAGTTACAAGGAACAAACTATCTGAATGAATAGTTTCAGTATAGGTGCATGGGTGGTGTATTTTCAATGACTGCTTGGTACTAATATTTTTAATGAACTGATTATTCATAAATACCAAACCTGACCATAATCATTACATTCAAATAACATAACTATAATTTTAATTGTATTCATTTTGGTGTAATTAATATATTTTTAATTTTACTACTTTGAAAGAGGAAATGGTTCTGTTATGATTGTTGGAGTTTTTATGGATAATAACTACAGGATCAGGTCTGAAATGTGTCCTTTAGTCTCCCTTCTATTAGCATGCCAGAAAAATGGCTTGGTCTGATGTTTTCTAACTGCTGCACTTTAAGTTTTCTTCCTATTCCCCTCTCTCATGGTGAATGGGAGTTTACATTAGTGCTAATAGTTTTAGATTAATTTTGTTTCTTTTTTCAAATTGTCCGTGAACAGCTTATGATTTTCTCTATCTATTCAGCTTTTGAAATTAGTCACTGAATAACTTCAGCAAATATTCTAGGTCTGTAGAGCGTGCACATTCAGATTGAGACTCAAAGAACTTGGCTTGTTTAGCCTAACCAAAAGAAGGCTGATCAGGGAGATATGATTGCTCTCTATAAATACATCAGTGGGATAAATACCAGGGAGGGAGAAGAGTTATTTAAGTTAAGCACCAATGTCAATATAAGAACAAATGGATATCAACTGGCCATCAACAAGTTTACGGTTGAAATTAGACCAAGGTTTCTGACCATGAGTGGAGTGAAGTTCTAGAGCAGCCTTCCAAAGGGGAGCAGTGAGGGCAAAAAACCTAACTGGTTTCAAGACTGAGCTTGATAACTTTATGGAGAGGACTATACAGTGGGACTCCCTACAATGGCATGTAGCCAATCTGCAGCTGCTAGCAGCAAATAGCTCAAATGGTTGGTGATGGGACACTAGATGGAGAGGACTCTGAGTTACTATATAGAATTCTTTCCCAGGTGTCTGGCTGGTGGCTCTTACCCACATATTTAGAGTTTTCCCCCAGATCAGATTGACAAAGACCTTGGTGGGGTTTTCACCTTACTCTGCAGCATGGGACATGGATCACTTGCAGGTTTACTCTAGTGTAAATGTGGATTCTCTGTAACCTGAAGTCTTTAAATCATGATTTGAGGACTTCAGGGACTCAGCCAGAGGTTACAGGGCTATTACAGGGGTGAGTAGGTGAGGTTCTGTGGCCTGCAATGTGCAGGAAGTCAGACTAGATGTACATGATGGACCCTTCTGAACTAGTCTATGAGTCTTGTTTTAAGTAGCTGACATTCAAAGTCAGAAATATGTTGACTAGTTTTGATTGGACACACAGGTCACATGGTATGTTTGTTTCCTTAATGGATGGGCTTAAGTCTTAGGATTTGTCTACGTGAACACTTGGTTAACAGCAAGCTGAAATGAATCTATCCTGCATTAGCCTGCCATGCACTAGGTGTCCATGTGGACACTCTAATCCACTCCTGTTTCAAAATGGGGTAGATCCAAGTGCCTTAGGGAATTATTTTAGTGTGCAGCAGCAGAGTCTAGATTGACACTTAGTGTGCAGCAGGTTAGTGATTTACAACCAACTTTCCATGAACTGAGTGTTCGTATAGACAACCCTTAGGGTCAGGTTACCAACATAAATATTTTATTTTTTAATAATTCAGAATTCATATCCTGTAAATATTCTTCAATATTTGCTTAAATTGCTCCTTCAGAAAGCACTTCTACCAAAAAATTCCTTTGCTCAAATATTCATAGAAAGTAAACACAATGCTAAACATGGAACCCTATATTGCAATATGTCCAGTCACTTTTCCACAGTAGAACTGTACTTTAAGTTCTAATCATGGCGAGGTCTGATATCACCAGCCCAGTCAGAACGATGTTTTTTCTGGAGTTGTGTCCACACTGAAATACCAGAACTTTAGCCCCTTCCCCTGAATTTGATGAATGCTTTTATCCAGAACCAGTCTCTACAATGGGCTAAAACAGAACACTGAATCTGAGTAATCCTGAAATTCAGATAGAAACTGGATCTAGATCCAAACTCTCTGGCTTGAGCCCATCTCAATGATACTAAAAATCTACAATAAGATCTCCTTTCATCCCTAGTTGCCTTATCACAAGACAAATATATATCCAGTTTTTATCATTAGAAAGTCCATCCAGTCCTCAAGATGATACCTGTTGTACATTGTCCAAAATATCAAGGTCTTTATCTATACTTAGAGCTCACTGTACCACTCTAAGGGTTTCTGTCCACACAGGTCTTATTAATTTCAATAGGAATGCTGAGAAGACACAATCTGGCCCTTAAATGTATTCTAATCATTACTTTCCTTGATTTGTTATGCAATAATTTGCATATGCAGAACTATGGCTGCCACCCAGAACTGAGCTCAGTCTTTTGGGTTATTATTACTTCCTATTTTCCTTAGGTCCTGTTCCTCCTTTTACCTTGAGTAAAACGTCATTGAAAGTGTAGTTCACTTTCTTTTGTCTCTACCTAGCTGCATCAGTTTACATTTACTGAGTTCCCTGCATTCACTGCACTACATTGCCTTTGGTGGCTCTATCTTCTTAAATGCAGTGGTCTTGCATTAGTCTGCGTGCCAAAGGACTACTAGCTGCTTCCAAGTTCAAAGCCACTTCCTTTTCATTTGCTCTCATTAAAATGAAATTCAGTTTTACTACCAAATAGGAAATAACCCCCAATAATATCAGGATGTGCCTCCAGCTAGTTTAACGTGATCTGAAAAGGAATTCAAGATTGACTTCTTGGAAGAGAGTGTAGCCCGATGGTTGGCGAGTTCACTGATTTGACCCCTTCCACCCTTCCAGAGTGCTGATCTCCTATATGAGTTCCTGCTAGGAGTGAAGGCAGCTCCTCTGCGTGAGGGCAGTAAAGGAAACACTGCCAGAGGGTGTAAAGAGGTGTGATTAACACCTCCATGTACCAATTTTACTGAACCTTGACCCACAGCTACAATAATAATAAATTGATTCCTCTTTGGGATGCATTTTTGTCAATCATGAGACAAGTGTTTTTGATTTAATTATGGTTTGTAACGCCAACTAGGAATTTGTCAGACATTATTTTCAATGTCATAACTCCTTGCAGTTATCTTACGATTTCCTTAGTACTTTTTCTTTTCCTGGCAACGCTGCCTTCACCATTTGCTACGGGGGGGCTAAATATAATGATGAAGTTTTCATAACACTGTCTAAACAATGTCGAGGCAATGTAAAGATAGTGTCAATGCAGTTCTGTGGAGATGACATTGTGATGGCCGGGTAGGGGAAAGCCCTGTCTGTACTCAGTACAGTCTATAGAGAAAATATTTCAATGATAAAACAGTGTCACTGTGAGTTGAGAGAGACCGATCAAGATATGCAAAAGCAGAATATAGCCACTGTGAGGCTGTCAGGGCAACAACATGGTGTTAAAACTAGAGAGAAGTTTCAACTGGCAGGAGGACCTGTCCTAACTAGTTGTTCCTTTGTTTCCCTACTTCTCTCCTTTGATATATTCCATTTCCAGAGTAGCACAAGGGGGATCCCAATCTGAGTGAGGTCTCTGGATGCTGATGTAATATTTCAATAATATAAAGTCAAAGTATCCACGCCTTTTTGTGCTATGCAGTGTGGAGTTTGTACCTCTGTTAACGAGGATATTCCAGGGCCTATTGATAGGTAAAAAATATTGCTTATCTGACATGCATCCAAATAAGTGCTATGAATATGCCGTACTTCTGGAAACAGCATACAGCTGTCCTGCACAACTTGATCCTGGGTAATGCTGAGCATTCTGCCTTCAGTTCAGCAGAGAAGTAAGCATGTACTTAATTTTAAGCATGTGAATAATCCTTTTGACTTCAGTGGTAGTACCTGCATGTATAAAGTTGAGCATAGATTGAGACTAAGGTTGACCCTAGGAAACATAGTCAGACTACAAACAAAACACAGTACCCCTGAATCAACTTTCCTTGTAGCAAGATCCTTGGAGAGTGGGAAAGAGAGCGCTGATCTTCACTATGAGTGGGGGGGGGGGGGGAATCGACTGCAGATACGCAACTTCCGCTATGTGAATCACGTAGCTGAAGTTTGCATATCTCCAGCCGACTTACCTCCCGTCCTCACAGTGGTGGCAGTTGGCGGCACACTCCCCCGTCGACTCCAGCTTGCGCCTCTCGGCAAGCTGGAGTTCCAGAGTCGACGGGGGCGCCGCGGGCGATCGATTTCTCGCGTCTTCACCAGACGCGAGAAATCGATCGCTAACAGATCGATTGCTACCCGCCGATCCGGCGGGTAGTGAAGACAAGCCCAGAGACATCCTTTGGAGAGGAGTGGTGGGAGTGCATGTACAGCTCATATATGACCAGTTTCTGATACACTTACTCATGTCAATCAGACCATATTCTTCTCATGTAGCTTCACTGACATCTACTGTTGGAGTGATGACTTGAGGATATCAGAATCCCACTGAACTCCATGTGCCTTCAGGAGTAGGAAGAATGAAGGGCCATGACCTTTCTGTCCCACTTCAGCATCAAACCACAAAGATTTAGAGGAATAACCAGATTTTTGAGATTTCAGTACTTCTATGAGATCTACAATGCTACTTTGGGAACAAACCACTATTGGACACTCTTAACTTTCTTGATAGGCCCTTAGGAGCCTAAGAAAAACAGGCTCCTAAATCATTTTCAGTAGTGTGTGCAGTTTAGCTGCATGTCTCCTATTAACTTTACTGGGAGGAGTGAAGCTGTAGCTGGGTTGCGGTGGGGGCTGGCAACTGGACCTGTGGTCAGGTGCAGCTCCATTCCTGGCCCTGCCTCATGCATCTGTCCTGGGCTGGGAATGGAGCCACGGCGGAGGTTGAGGATGGGGCTAGGCGCACACAGGGCCAGGAGCCAGGGCCACAGCTGGGGGCAAAACCAGAGCAGAGCTGGGGGTGGGAAGGGACTGGGTGGTGAGCCCTCCCCACCCCCATGGGAGCTGGCCCACACCCCACCCCACCTCCATCCCCCCCAACAGTCCTCCACACCGCCACAGGCGATGCGTCCTACACTCTGGGGACCTCTGGATTAGAGCAGAAAAGATTCCTGTTCCACTACTATGGCCATTTGTTCAGGATGAGAGCATGAAATCCAAAGCCTTAGCCCTATGGGGGTTTTTAAAATTTGAACTGCAAGTAACATTTGAAACTAAGCGCAACCTGCAGCAGCACTATTCTTAGTTAGCTGTTTTAACTCATTATACCCTAGATTGTTATGTTGCGTTAAAACGTGAGAGTTTTTCCCTCAGAGTCCATGAATGTGAAAATATTCTGCCCATTTGGATCAGGTGTCAGCTGTAGTTTAGTGTTTCTTTCGCCAGAGGCTCAGATGCCTCCTGCTGTTACCGTTCACACCGCACCAGTTATGTGCCTCTAGTAATTATTGCAACTAGCCAATCATCATGAAGAAAGGCCTACAGGATGGCAGGTTGAGGATTATAGTAGGTGGTTGGACTGAGGTGATAATGAGAAAATGCAAGGAGTGTTAACCAGATAACAAATGCTGTGCAACTGAAACCCTTTCAAACCAGTAATAGAAATCGCAGACCAGTGATTGGCTATGTTTGTTATGTAATGAAATGTGCACTGATTTTTGTCATGGGGAGGAGGGGAATCAAACTGGTTACTTGAAAATATAAGGCTAAACCCTGGGACTCTTACTCAGGCCCACTAGGAACTGCATATGGGTGCGCTGCCGCTGGAGCCCACAGTTGGAATTGTGGCTGACCAATTCTTCCTGGGCTCTCCCAGAGTGGCAGCTCTATCCTCTCTTTGGCAGGGTCAGTGCGCCCCCAATTATCTCTAGCACTTTTGGGTAAGCTAGCCAGGAGCTTCTCAGCAAGTCTTTGGCTGGTCCCGGCATGGGAGTACAAGTGTGATAAGTTCTTTGGGTCCTTTCCCAGTACATCTGAATAATGCTGGTCAGAGTCTGCCCTTGGGTTTTACTTTTCTTTTTCATATATTACTCAGGAAAAATACCCATCTGCCTAGTATAGTAGTGACACTACAGTCTGGAACCTTAAGGCTGAGGATCCTTGCAGCTCCCAGAGGTCACGGTTGCCATTTCCAGCCAATAGGAGCTGCAGGAAGTGGTGGCCCACCCTGTGCCACTTCCCACAGCTCCCATCGCCAGGAACGGTGAACTGCGGCCACTGGGAGCTACGAGTGGCCGTACCTACAGACTCTGAGGTAAACAAAGCATCTCTCAGCCCACCCGGGGCTTACCCTGAACAAGCTGTGAACCAAGTTTGGGAACCCTTGTCCTAGAGGAACCTACCATAACATGTGTGCACAAGTGGTTGGAAAACCGTATTCAAGGAGTAGTTATCAACAGTTCACAGTCAAGCTCGAAGGGCATATTGAGTGATGTCCCACAGAGCTCTATGCTGGATACAGTTCTAATCAATATCTTTATAAATGATTTGGATAATGGCATAGAGAGTACACATATAAAGTTTGTGGATGATACCAGGATGGGAGGGATTGTAGGCTCTTTAGAAGACAGGATTAGAATTCCAAATGATCTTGACAAACTGGAGAAATGGTCTGGAATAAATAGGATGGAATTCAATAAGGACAAATGCACAGTACTATACTTAGACAGGAATACTCAACTGCACAAATATGTAATGGGAAATGACTGTCTAGGAAGGAGTACTGGAGAAAAGGATCTGGGGGTTATAGTAGATCACAAACTAAATATAAGTCAACAAAGTAATACTGTTGCCAAAAAATTGAACATCATTCTGAGATTTATTAGCAAAAGTGTTTATTAGCAAGAGATGAGAAGTAATTCTTCTTTACTCTAACTCCTTAGCACCGATAAAGCCTTAATTGAAGTACTGTGGTCAGTTCTGGGAACCACACTTCAGGAAAGATGTGGACAAATTGGAGAAAGTCCAGAGGAGAGCAACACAAATGAGGAAAGGTCTAGAAAATGAGAAAAGATGGAAACAGTTGGGTGTGTTTATTCTGGGAAAGAGAAACCTGATGGCAGGGAACATAACTATGTTCAAGTAAAAGGTTGTTATAAAGAGGAGGGTGATAAATTGTTCTTCTTACCCACTGAGGACAGGACAAGAAGTTATGGACTTAAAATTGGAGCAAGGAAGATTTAGGTTAAACATTAAGAAACATTTCCTAAGGGTAGTTAATCACTGGAACAAATTGCCTAGGGAGGTTGTGGGATCTCCATTACTACAGGTTTTCAAGAACAGGTGGGAGAAAAACCTGTCAGGGATGGTTTAGTTAATACTTAGTCCTGCCTCAGTGCAGGGAACTGGACTAGATGACCAACTGAGCTCCCTTCCAGTCCTATATTTCTATGATTCAGTAATATCTTGTGTCTTGTATATCTGTCACTGCAGAGTCACTATTCACGTCTTAGCTTTCTTTTGGTCAAACTGTAACATGTCATGGGCATTAATAGCCCAAAAGAGGAGAAATCATGGTTTAAACCATAGCATCAGTTGCCAGGTGACATGGATTCGATTCATGACTGTGGTACTGACCTGCTGAGAGATACTGAGCAACTAATGTCCCTGTTCCTCAGTTTTCTCATCTGTAATGTGGCAATAATACCCACCTCCCAGAGGTGTTGTGAGGATTCACTCATGCATGTTTATAAAGCACTCTGAGATCTTCACATGACAGACACTATACTTAGTGGAAGTATTTTATGGATAAATTGTCACTAGCTCTGTGCAGACACTCTAACCAGTGGAAGAGTGTGCATGAAGTCCCTTCCTAAAACACCTGCAGTATTGTGAACAGCCTTGTCACAATAGCAACCTGGCACTGTCAGTGCTAAATTCAGAGTCTAGAAGAAGTCCAAACTGATGTAATGTTCCTCTTCTTCTGGTTTAAACAACATGGATGTTATATCAGGTTAGACTCCCTTAGGGTAACTTCTTTACACTCATACCTACTTGCCAAGTGGGTGTAAGCTAAGGTGACCAGATGTCCTGATTTTATAGGGACAGTCCTGATTTTTGGGTCTTTTTCTTATATAGGCTCCTATTATCCCCCAGCCTCTGTCCTGATTTTTCACACTTGCTGTCTGATCACCCTAGTGTAAGCAGGTCCAGTGGAGTCTGAGTGTAGGGGATCTAACTTGCACCTTTCCTCTGAATTTGGTCTTGTGAGCTTAATGATTGCTTGCACCCCTGGCAGCACTAGCTTCTCCAAAGGAGTGGGATGGGAGGAGCTACACCCCATGGTGTGGGGTACACACTGCACAGTTTCAAAGGGTGGCAGCAGGGGTCACTCTCTGTCCTTTGTTCTCCTGGCCACAGGCACCAACTTTTCTTGGTGCCAGCGGGTGCTTGCACCTGCCCCTTCCCCGAAGTCCCTGCCCAAACTTCGCCCCTCCTGACCCTATTGGGCCCCTCCCCAAATCCCTGCCTCCTCCCCCAAGCATGCCGCATTCCCCCTCCTCCCTCCCAGGCTTGCCGCGCAAAACAGCTGTTTCATGGTGCAAGTGCTGGGAGGGAGGGAGGGAGGAGAAGCAGGAAGCGGTGGCACGCTCGGGGGCGGAGGTGAGCAGGGGCGGGGAATTGCCTATGTCCCTGGCGCTTCGAGACTCTGTGCCTGCTGAGGCATAATGTCTCTGGGAGCAGCTTCCAAATCCCTGTACTACCAGCAGTGGCATTACAACCCCACTCTGTTGCTTCCTATATAAATGGAGCAACAGCAAATACAGTATCCACAGAAGTAAAACCCAGACACCTAGGCCTACAATAAAACAGGATTCCTCTGTGGCTCTGGTCATTGTTTTGATTCAACACTGTTAGTAAAATGCCATTTGAAAATCTGGCCATGCAACCTGAATTAAAATATATCCCTCTGAGTGCTGAGAGGACAAATGAGTTTCACAAGGTGAAGTGGGAATTTGACCTTGAACATGAAAGCAAAGCCCTGACTGCTAGCATAGAAAAATGTTAGCTTCCAAGACTTCACTTAAGAAGCAGAACTAATTAGAGAAGATTAACAGAAATGAGGCATATAATAGCTGGAATGAGGCATGACTGCAGTATGAAAGGCTGAATTGCTGGCCTTGGCATCAAGGTCAAAATCCTAAAAACGACAAGAGTTGTGGTTCAGGTTTTTTTTTAAAAGGAAACAACAGATTTTGCAGATGTTCCTGTGATAGCAGCACTCATTACATGACTATTTTGTACACAAGTGCCTTCCCCGGTTCGATATTGTTCTAAGCTGTAGTGTCATGGTATGGTTCTGAAGGCGGGCGTCTCCGGGAGGGTAACACTCAGCATTCCTGTGGCTCCCCAGGAATTCTGTTAGAAGGGAATAAGTAAGAACATAGCTGTGATGCTGGCCTCCTGCAGGGGAGATTTTGAAAGGAGAGGATTTTGAGCCATGCTTTAGGGCTAAATGTTACATGTTTTTAAGGACACTAACATTTGATTTAGTTTATTTCCCAGGCCCAATCTCCCTCCCCAGTTTTTTAAATTGTGTCTTAAGTGGGAGTTAAAGGCCTCATCTAATAATTCTGTCTCCCCCATTCATCCCCTAGGTTCCCCCAAGCTCTAAATCATATAGGGGATTTCTACAAACATCCCAGAACAGGTAGTGCAGTTCTTCTGATGGCCTGGCTGAGATGACTGCTATACCAGCACCATGACAACTGACTCAGCCGGACTGAAAATGTTTCATTTTTTTATCATCAGTTTTATGTCAATTCTTCTAACTCTTCCCAAAATGCTTTGTGGTATGGCTTTATTTTCCAGAAGCCAAAGTTATTGTAAAGTGCATAATACTTCTCTGTAGTTACCACTGAAAATACAAACACTGAGCAGTTGATTACAGAAAGGAAGCAGTCACCCATGAAGACAGACTCAAATTTTTCAGTTCAAACTAATTCACAGCCCTAGTATAAAAGCCATCCAAGGCTGAGAGATGAGAGGTGAAGCAATCTGCCAGCCGTCTGAACATCCAGTATTTGTGTGTGTGTGTGCGTGCATGTGCATGGGTTGATAAAATAAGTGAAATCGTTATCTGTTTGCAAAGTATTTGACACAGCTCATCTGTACTCAAATAAGGTGTAATTAAATCATTTGTAAATCCCTAAGTGTATTTCTCCCAGAACAACATGTACCTTTGTTAGCTCAGAGAACACATCACTACCATTCAGCTAACATTAAAAAAAGAGATTTCTAAATGACTGCATCCTGCCTGTTACATAGAAATCCCTGTTATGTATAACCACAACCCACTTGCATTTAACAGAATGCAAATGCAGATGCTACTACCACAGCGTAGACCTAACATTTAACGGGCAAGGATTATTACCACCATTCAGTCAGTCTTTCAAAGAAGATTAAAGAGTGTGGTCCTACTTGTGATGCCTCCTAACACAGGAAGGAGACTCAAAGGGAAGCCTCCTGAATTCACTTGAAAATAAACCGTTCTTGATCATAAGCTATTAAACATAAAATAGCACACTGGGTCAGACCAGTGGTAAAACAAAATGGAATGGAGTGGCACAAGAGTAAGGCCAGAATAAGTCAGACTGGAATCAGGGCTATTGTATGCTGTGTTTGGTGCTGCAGGTGCACCTCTGAGTCTTTGGGATCATGTGATGTAGCCCATATAAATGCCACAGAAAGCCTTGGATGCAGCATACCGTATTTTTCGCCGTATAAGACGCACTTTTTCTTCCCCAAAACGGGGGGGGGGGGGGGGGAAGTTGGTGCGTCTTATACGGCGAATATAAAAATGCCGGGCCAGCCCTTTGCGCGCGGGGGGGGGGGAGGAACCGGGACGCTCCCGGCAGCCCGCCCGCGGCGGGGAGGGGGGAACTGGGACGCTCCCGGCAGCCTGCCCGCGGCGGAGACGGGGGAGGGGCGGCGGCGCAGACGGCGGGGGGGGGGGGGAGGAGGGTAGGCGGACCCGGCAGCCTGCCTGCAGCGGCGGGGACGGGGACGGGGGGGGGTAGGTAGGTGGACCTGGCAGCGCGGCGGGGACCAGGGGGGGGGCAGGTGGATCCAGCAGCGCGGCGGGGACGGGGGGGGGGGTGCAGCTGCGGGGACTAGGGCAGGGGTGCAGCCGGCAAGGGGGGGGGGGTTGGCGCTTTTAAAAAAATCTGTGGCTTTTCGGCGGAGGGGGTTCAGAATCTTTTTTTTCTAGATTTTCCGCCTTTAAAATTAGGTGCGTCTTATATGCCGGAGCGTCTTATATGGCGAAAAATACGGTAACTCCTGTGATTCTGTTGCTCAGGAGAACAGCAGGAAGCACCACTCCATGAAGCCTTCCTGGGCCCTAGAGCAGGTAGGATTTTTCAGGGCAGGGTGCAGGGCTAGTACATCCCTGTCTATACAGAGCCAACAGCCTCCCCATGGGTGCACTGTCTGCTGGATCTGTTGCGTTCTCCAGGCTATAACAGGGGGCCACAGAGCAGCTCCACTTTTGCTCTGCAGCCTGGAGGGAAGAATTACATCTCTCCCCACCCAGCCCACAGCTCTCTCCACTGGCCAGCCTATTTAGTCAGCCCACGTACTGGGAAGAGGATTTGGTCCTTTTCTCTATCACACGCAAAGACCGAAATACTGGAAGGTCCTAAGGTGACCAGATGTCCCAAATTTATAGGGACAGTCCCAATTTTGGGGTCTTTTTCTTATGTAGGCTCCTATTACCCCTCCACCCTGTGTCCCGGTTTTTCAATTTGCTGTCTGGTCACCCTAGAAGGTCCCCTAGTTCTTTGTGAATTTGAACGTACTTTGGAAAAAGCCTTTTAAAATATAAAACTAGTGATTGATTTAGGCTACCAAGTGTCCTCACTCCATCACAGGAGCCCCAAATTGGCTGCATGTTGGATGTAATTGAACTAGACATGAAATGCTAAAGATCGAAAGGAACAGACAGTTCTCATTATATCAAGCAGAGGGCGTTTTTACACAGACCAAGGCTTGCAAAATGTTCAGTCTGATTAAGTGTGAATATAGAATTACAAATGTCAGTGGTGTTTCATTTGGAAAAAAGAAACCCTCCAACTGAAAGGCAAAGATGATGTGGATGAGTCTGGGGATAACAACTGAGCCATGTTTTACAGGTGCTACAGAAAAACTGGCCATTGATTGCCCTTTTCAGTTACATTGTAGATACATCGTTTTGTGCTATCCTATAACAGGGCACACTGTAATGTGTCCTTTCAAATCCTGAAACATAAGAGCAGTGAGCAAATAGGTTGGGTTAAGGAAGTCTCCTTCTCCCATATGCTCCCCTCATATCCTCATACATTTTTTAGATGGAAATTCAAAGGGAAATTTTTATCAAGATACTGAAATGTTCAGAAAACATTTTGTTGAACTTCTGTTCTACAGCTGGGCCTGGAACAAAAAGTCTTGAAGGTCCTGCACAGCTCCACTCCAGCCTATAGCGTTGACCTCATCTCTAATTACATCCTTCTCAGCTGCACCAGCAAATGCCAGATTCAGTGCTGCTTCTCTCACTGACAGCTCCATGCCATTTACCACACCAGCCTCTCGGCCCTCCTCACCCAATCTGCAAAGCTGGCACCTTCTCTCTCTTCATGCCCTCCTCAATGCTAATTCTCCAGTCTGTACTGGCACTGGCTGGAGGAAAGCGAGTGTGGCCAGGGCTTTTCCCTACACAGTGCCAGACTTCAGCTGTTTCTGGCCCCCTATGGATTCTGAAGGCTGGTATGAGGAAGACCAGCTTACACAGTGGTATAAGCCAGTGATATACATACATCCTAACCTGTGCTCTGCATTGTTTATCCACACCCCAGGATATGGCCCATAATCAAAGCCATGCACGGGATGCTCAGAAACATTTTATTCTTGCACCTGAGTGTTCTACTGAAATTTACACTCTAGCCAGCCATTATGGCACATTCAGCAATGGCTACGGCACATATTTAAGAAAATGTATTTAAAAATCAATATCACCAACCATGCAAACAAACCAGAGGTGCCAGTCACTGGTTTTTGAAAGGTGGGTGAGTTATGGTCCTACCTGTTGATTTTACTTGATAATATAATAGATCATGGACTCCTCCTTCAGGTGTAAGAAGTCAGGATGCTATACTATCCCCAGATTTATGAATGGTTATGTATCCTGGAGCCATTACTGAAACTTCTTTTTAACCATTTCCAAAATATCACCAGACTCAGACCACTGCTCAGCGTATCAGATTTGGAACAACTAAGGTATTTGGCTGTCTTTTCAGTGCTAAATTATTGCACTTGATTTTGGGAGCGCCTGTTCTCATTATATAATAAATACAAATTATTTGAAATGCTTTATACCCTTATTTTCACATCCTTATAGACATGTGACTTTATTGGGTGTTTTTCTAAACAATATGCTCTATGAATTATTTTGGGGAAGTTCTGTGCCCTCTGTCATACAGGAGGTCAGACTAGATGATCATAGGATCAGATGGCCTTGGAATGTATGGACTGTCTGAGCTTATTGCTCCTGTTTCAAAGTCTTTGCCTTGGCTTCCTGTCAAATTATATATTGATTTCAAAGTCCCTTGACTTCCTTTCAAAGTTATGGATCAACGTGGCATGGTCTACACAGAAAATCTTCCCTCTTGCTGAGTTCAGTTTTCTTCATGATCCATCCCCTTTGTGGATGGAGAGCTGGTAAATATGACCCCTGGAGATTACACTCAGTGATGAGGGTCTCCTTGGCTGGCATAGAGCTGTGAAAAGGCTCCTACTATCATGCCCAAAATGGGGATATGTTACCATAACTAACGCACACTGTATTTCAATTATTCTCAGCTCCCTGTGGCCACTTGGGTTCCACTGGCAGCTTGAACATAAGTTACAGCAGTCCGATGGCTTATTATCTGAACTAGGTGCCAGGCAGGTCTCTGATAGCCCCAGAATACAGGAGGCACAAAGAGGATTCCTAAGGACCTGGAACAATGGAGACAAAGGGCCATTGTGTTTGTGGCTGATTATTTCGGTAGGAATCAGCAGGATATTTGGTTTATCCACGTTATAAATCTGAGTCAGTGTGATCGAGGGCCACGTGCCCTGTCTGTGGGACTCGCTGAGAACTAAAGATGTTTTGTCTGTCTCATTCTAGGGGAGATTAAAGAACTAGGATTCAATCATGCCTAGCCTTGTGCAGATGAGCCAGGGGAGGAAGAGAGTGGAAGAAAGCTCTCCCACTCAGGAGGTGTAGGTACAGTGCCAGTCCATGTGCTCCCGAGCGTACAAAGACAGCTCCAGGCTAGTACCACTATCCATGCTAAACTCTGCATCCTGGCTAGTAGAGTGGGACCCAAACAGGAACCATTCACACATTGGTTTGGGGCCACCCCTAGAGGCATTGTGACTCTAGCCCCCATTGCAGAGGCTACTCCAGCCTCAGCTTGCAGCAACAGCTGCAGAATGGCTCTGCCGATGCCTGGAGAGAGGCGATTATTTTCCTGTAGCCCCCAAGGGGTCCTCTAATCCCAGTTGCTCGGGCTATGTTTGAGAGAGAGGATTTTAGGCTTCCTACAGAATTATACCAACCATTGTACTATTTGTGCAAAATAGTGACTTGTTTACTAGAGGAGTAAAAACTAATCGATATAAAGTGAATGTAAGACTCTAACTTGAAAATCTGTTTCTGATTTTTGCCAGGTTATTTATAATTTAATCTGAGAGGCCTTTCACTGATAAGGCCAATGTGAAAAACTACAAGGAAATAAATAAAAGTTCAGGTTAAGGACTGATTTAAAATCAACAAATCAACAATCAAGAATAACACTATAATCTGTAGGATGCCTGTGCATCCAGATTTAGGATAAAAGTCTCCCCTAAGAAAAAAAAAGTAAGTATCAGGAACAAAAATATTCATCTTTGATTATTTTCTTGACTCTTCAAACACTGCAAAGATGCTATGAGGTTAAAATATTGTTTGATTTTTTTTAAAGAGGTGTCTTACAATTAATCAAGAAGTGAATATTTAAGTTGCATGGAAAAAATCTAATTTGGCTGATGGGGTTTGAACAGTCTTTTAAGTAATCCTGCCTAGTTCCCATGGTTAATGGTTAACTACAAATTTCCACTGAGTTCAGACCTGCATACTTTGTTGGAGAGCATTTTGAATTTCATTGCTATGGGATCCTTAGCTATTTAATTCAGCCAATAGGGCATTGAACAAAATCAGCTTTACCTGTTTCAGTGTTATATTCACACATGCTGTAACACAGAATGATTTATTATAAATTACTAATTATATTATTATTATTATGATTATTATTATGTGTTATTTATTCTCTGCATATATTTGCTGCCATTTATCCAAGGAGCATTGTGTGCTTTTCAAACAATTAATTCAGCCTAACAATACCTTCAGAGTTAGAGAAGTATTATTCCAGTGCTACAGATGCTAAAACTGAGGCATACAGGTGTTAAGTGATTTACTCAGTATTACACCTGAAATCTGCAGAATAGGACCTTAGATTCCTGGTTCCCTGTTCTGTGACTTAGACATAAAATCACCCTTCCTTGGTTCTATGGATATACACCCTAATTTATTTCAAATTTACTGGACCAAACTTAAATGATTTTAATGCATGATACACACCCTTGGTCTCTGACACAGTTAAATATTACACTCTCATAAAATAATTTGCATAGGAAAGGGATTGGCCAATTTTTCAGCAGTTACATCCTTTCTACAAATTCAAATACTTAACTCCCTTGTGCACAAGTATTTGAATTTGTAAAAAGGACGCAATTGCTGAAAAATCGGCCAATAAATATTAAAATCCTAAATACACAATAGGATAGCATACTAGTGATGTGAACCCTGAACACTACAAACAAATCCAAGTCTCATAAATTGTGAGTAATACATGTTACCAGTCTTTCAATGTACCAAGTGCATTTTGATGGTAAACCTCTGTAACCTGAAGCTATGCTATGAGGCAGGATGAAGTCCTGGAAATTAAAAAAGTATACCTTTGTAATAAAATTTCAGTTTCAGCAGTTCTAACATGCATGACTACCCATTAGGGGAATAACTCCCAAGAGAAACACACCTGACACAAGGTAAATTTTTGGAAAATGTCTATGTGACCTAAGCTCCTAAATTTCAATCTCAAAAGTGACTTTGTAGCCAGGTTTAATTGAAAATCATTAAGTGTTAGCTCCTAAGTGCCTAACTCGCTTTTAAAGAAGGGAATTAGGCTCCTAAGTCACATAAGGCCAAATTTGAAAAGGTGTTGAGGCACCAATATGCATCTTCAGATGCCTCAATGAGGTTTTCAAAAATGCCCAAGCATGTTAGTTGCCTAACTCCTATTTCAATCTGCATCTTTTGGCACTAACACACCTTTGAAAATCTGGCCCTTAAGCACTTCTGACACTTTTACCCATATATATATATATATAGTTTATTTGTTTATATCCAGTGCTCAGATCTCTTAATATGTTATTACTGGTCTCTTACTACATTTTCTCAGATACAAAGTATGTCAATGCTGCAAAATGATGTGCATAGCCTGTGCAGCTAGCTGGAAATAAATGATAAATACCCTTCATCTAAATTCTTTTCTTTCTTGTTCTTGGTGTAATAGATCACTATTCACAGACATCCCCAATTTATAGGTTGATTAATGATCTTCCTACTAACTCTCCTTCCTTTGCCTAGGTCTTTCTGATTTGTGACTATTTATATTCCTGTTTTGAACTACCCACACTTTTTTAAAAAATAAGAAGCTAATAAGTTAGATTTCAGCAGTTTTTGCAAAGGTAGCAATCTTCCCTGAAGTTGATATGTTCTCATTGGTGGTCCTGAAGCTCCAGACTGTTAACATTAACTACAAAGGCCAAATTAAAGATCCACAGTCAAGGCCTGTAGATTAAATTAGTAACTAACTATCACGGAGTGCCTGGGCGATGGTCTGGAACCGCTCCCTAGGAAGCAAGACAGGACTTCGGGTGGAGGGCCTCTTCTCCATACACAGGCGTTTCCAAGGCTAGGAGCTTCACGGGTACCCACTTCCACCTTCCTGCGTCTGACCTCGGAGCATTCAGCATCTTCTGCCCCTCCGTGTGCTTCCCCCAGCAAGTCCGCCTGGGCGGGGTCCTGAGGGAGCCCATGGATTCTGCACCCGAAATCCACAGTCAAACGTGACTCTCAGCCAGCCAGTAAATCAGGTTTATTCGATGACTTCTATCTGGTCTAACCCAGACCATACAGCGAGCGTGAGCCCTCAGCTGGATCCATTTTGGGGCCAGAGAGCGAGATAGCTCTTCTCCCCTTCCCTGCCTGGCTCCAGCCAAAACCCAGACTGCCTCAAACTTCCCCAAACAACTTCCTCCCTTCCAGCCCCTCCTCCCTTCAGTCCTGTGTCTTTTCTTTCCAGGGCAGGAGGTATCACCTGACCTCCCTTCCCCTCCTGGGGTCAAGTTACAGCTTCACCCATTAACACCTGCAGTGGCTTTGCTTTGCATCAGCTACACATTCCTTTCCCTCCACACAGATGCTCAAGAAATGCATAGGGGAAACCGAGGCACACACACACAGTATTCCTACTTCGTCACGCTAACCTGAGAGTGAATTTTCCCACTTTAAAGTTCTCACCTTGATGAGTCCCTAGTTGGATTTTCCCTTTAGTATCATGTTCGCATTCCTTTCTTAGAATCATTTTTCTGTGTGCTTCATAAATGCACACAGCTACACACACACTCATGAACAAATGCATGTACACATGCACACATTTTAATATAAACAAACAAATACAGTAAAAGCTGTGTTTCAGAGTGGTAGCCATGTTAGTCTGTATCAGCAAAAACAATGAGGAGTCCTTGTGGCACCTTAGAGACTAATAAATTTATTTGGGCATAAGCTTTTGCGGGCTAGAACCGACTTCATCAAACGCATGGAGTGGAAAATACAGGGTATAAATACATGAAAAGATGTGATTTGCCTTACCAAGTTTGAGGTCAGTCTAACAAGACAATTCAATTGACAGCAGGATACCAAGGGAGGAAAAATAACTTTTGAAGTGGTAATGAAGTGGCCCATGTGGTAATGAAGTGGCCCATTTCAGGCAGTCGACAAGAAGGTGTGAATAACAGGGGGAAATTAGCATGGGGAAATTAGTTTTTAGTTTTTATAGTGATCCATCCACTCCCAGTCTTTATTCAGGCCTAATCTCATGGTGTCCAGTTTGAAAATTAATTCTACTTCTGCAGTTTCACATTGAAGTCTGTTTTTGAAGGTTTTTTTGTTGAAGAATTGCCACTCCCAGGTCTGTTATTGAGTGTCAAGGGAGAATGAAGTGTTCTCCGACTGGTTTTTGAATGTTATGAGTCCTGATGTGAGATTTGTGTCCATTTTTTTTTTTTCGTAGAGACTGTCTGGCTTGGCCAATATACATGACAGAGGGGCATTGCTGGCACATGATGGCATATATCACATTAGTAGATACCCCCTACTGTTACTCATACCAATTTCACCCTACTGTTACTCACATCTTCTTGTCAGCTGTTTGAAATGGGCCACCCTGATTACCACTACAAAAGTGATTTTTCCCTCCTGTTGATAAATGCTCACTTCCACTTTAATTGAATTATCTCATTAGAAACCCCCTCCCCCCCCCACACACACGGTAATGGAACTCCTTCTTTTCATGTACTGCTTATAAATATTCTGCCTACAGTATTTTCCACTCCATGCATTTGAAGTGGGTTTAGCCCACAAAAGCTTATGCCCAAATATATTTGTTAGTCTCCAAGGTGCCACAAATACTCCTCAAATGAACCATTGGTCTGATCCAGTAAGGCCATTCTTATAAACAAGGCACTTTGCTTTATGGGACTGAATGTGATGTCATTTAATTTTGGTTTTACACCAGTGCCATTGATCTAAGTGGAGTTAGAGGTGTAATTAGCTTATATTATTTGCCATGTGTGATTCTTGTTACCACATAAATTTAGGCTTTACTCACAACTTGCAGAAGTTATTCCCTTGTGCATGAGTTACAGTGGGGCCACTACCACCTTATATCCTTGTGATTCAGACAGTTTGCTTCCAAAGGCAGAGAGGAAATTTTGTGTGTGTGCATTATAATGAGGTACATAAAAGGAAAAAGGAACTTATACAAGACTCCAGTGAAGTTTAAGTTCTCACTTTGGGCTTACTTTGGATGATGATCAGAATGAGAAAGAAGAAGAAATATTTTTTATTTATGATGAAATCTACAGAAACAATCTGTGCTAACCAAAATTGAAGGGGAAAGCCACAAGGCTCCTCACATTAGCACCCTGACATAATTGAATGCATCTCTAGCTGCCACTGCATTCCACAGTTAACTAATGAGGAACTATTAAAGTACGGTTATGAACTCATCAAACATTCAACCTAACAATACTTCATGATTCCCTTGATTGCCGGGAACCTGCTTGATGTCATCCTGGTATGCATGAGGGACCATCAGCATGAGCAAAACCACAAATGTCTTTGTAAGACGAGCTTTATTCTGACTACAGTAATTAGGCATTAATTAGAAGTTTACTGAGTAATGAGAATAGTTACAGGAAAGGAAAGTCCTTGTTCATAGGGAAAAATTACATAGTGCTCACATTTCAGAGGGGAAAAGGAGGAGTGCAAATAAAGCTGAGATACTTTGCACAGAATTCCCAGATGGAATGACAAACTAATTTATGTACCTTTGGGGTAGAAAATTATTTAACAGTGTACATTAATAAATGGTTGATTTTTTTTCAGTTGAGCTAAAAGGTCATGAAGCCACTGTAATGGATGAAGATAGTTTTAGATTTTAAAATTTATCCATTGAATTTGTATTAAGAATAATAGCCTATATTTCATTAGAATTAGATTCTTCATTGTGAAGAGTCTATGATAACATAAAGCAAACAGCAGCTACAACATTGGTGATTGGACTGTTATAAAACTAGATTAAAATCTAAGGCCCTGATCCTGCAAATGACTCCTTTGAGCTCAGAGGTCTGCCCACACAACGTCAGCCACAGAGTGAGGGCCTAAAATTACATCTACACTTGCAATGGTCATTTTAGAGAGAGAACTTGCAGTTAGGAGGCCCATGTCTGTCCACAGCTACATGGTGCCAACTTCTATGAGATAGTAGGATGGGAGCAACTTGTTATCCATGTTCTTCTTGATTTGTTGCAGAGTTCACTGCATCTGGTAACACATGCTTACTTCTCATGTAGATCTCAAAGTATGTGGGGATTCACTGTAATTAGTTCATTCATCAAAATTTCTGTACACAAACTAATTTAAACTGCTGCCTTGCTGCAGAACAATATCCATAGTAGGCTCGCCAGGCATCCAGTTTTCAAACAGAACACCTGGCTGAAAAGGGACTTGGGAGGCTCTGGTCAGCACTGCTGACCGAGCTGTTAAGTCTGGGGTCGGCGGTACAGTGGGGGGCCCGGGCCTAAGGCAAGCTCCCTACCTGCCCTAGCTCCACACAGCTCCCAGAAGTTGTGCACAGGTGGCCAGGGAGGCTCCGCACACTGCCCACTCCTAGTGCCAGCTCTGCAGCTCCCATTGGCCAAGAATCATGATCAATGGGAGCTGCAGGGGTGGCACCTATGGGTGCAAGGGCTGTGCATGGAGCTGCCCTGGCTACCCATGCACTTAGAGGCTGCACTGCAGGGAACTGGCGACCGCTTCCTGGGAGCCACAGTAAGTGCCGCCGGGACCCCGCACCTCCACCCCCAACATCCTGTCCCGGTCCGGAGTCCTCTCTCGCAACCCAAAACCTCTCATCCTCAGCCCCACCCCAGCGCCCACTCCCCCATCTGGAGCCCTTCCCCCCTCCCATACCCCAATCCCTTGCCCTAGGCTGGTGAAAGTGAGTGAGGGTGGGGAAGAATGAGCAACAGAGGGAGGGGGATGGAGCAAGTGGGGGTGGGGCCTCAGGAAAGGGGTGTTTGGTTCTGTGCGATTAGAAAGTTGGCAACCCTAATCCATAGCTATCTATGGACTATAGCCAATAAATCATAACAAGATCTGTACTGTGTATCCCAAAACTTACCACTAATGACATGACAAAACTTTTGTCCCACTGGTAGGACTTTGTGTGAATAAAGTTTTAAGTAAAGACTTGAAGTGGCTTCTCTTGTAGAAGGCTTTTTGAAAACATGGATGCATCTCAAGCTGTGCCTGTTTGTGATTGGAGGTTTAAGAATAGCAGCCATGTTTGTCTTATTTACGGATACAGCCTAAGAACACTTGTGGCACCTTAGAAACTAACCAGTTTATTTCAGCATAAGCTTAGTGGGCTATAGCCCACTTCTTCGGATGCATAGAATGGAACAGAAGTAAGATGTATTTATATACACAGAAAGCAAAAAAAAAGTTGTACATTACCATACCAATTCTAAGAGGCTGTTTAATTTGGATGGGCCATTATCAGCAGGAGGAAAAAACCTTTTGTAGTGAATTTCTATCTCACAAGTGATAAGAGTCTTTGAAGGGAATTTAACAGGGAAATGCATTCAATTAGAGTAAAGAGACAGCCACTCATTGTCCCTATTTAACCCTTGGTTGATAATGTCCAATTTGCAAATTAATTCCAGTTCCTCAGAAAGGTTTTTTTCCTCCTGCTGATAATGGCCCATCCAAATTAAACATCCTCTTAGAGTTGGTATGGTAATTTCCAACTTTTTTTTGTTTTCTGTGTATATAAATACATCTTACTTCTGTTCCATTCTGTGCATCCGATGAATACCAACTAAAATTTCATACAGACACTGACTTCTTTATACTGCTCTATATACTGTATGCTGAAATGTATATATATTTATATTCCAATCAATTTTCTAATTATATTTTAAGTGAGAAAGTAAGTACTCTTTCAGTAATAGTGTGATGTGACCCTTTTGTATTTTTGTCTGATTTTGTAAGTAAGTAGTTTTTAAGTGAGGTGAAATTTTTAGCCCTACAGCCCAAACTTCATGAGTCAGTTCACTCAGGCTCTAAGACTCAGTGCCTTAGGTTTCATATTGCATACCCATAGAAATACCCATATGGACAGGAAAACATTTAAGCAAGAGCTTTAAATATTTCCATATTCAGAACAGCAATTACCCATATGCTTAATATGAGGCACATGCTTAAATCTGTTACATTGACTGTAACAGAACATAAGCTCATGCCTAAAGGCATCCGCATTTTATATGCAGTCCTGAATACAGTCCTGAATACAGAGCCTTCCTGAACTGGGCCAGAGTGTGAAATTATTCAATGTGGAAGTCACAGAGGCTTAGTCTGGTCCAATTCTAAAATAAAAGGTTGCAGCTGAATAAAAGAGCTCCACTTTTCTACACCAAAAAACACTTGGTCTCTCCCTTGGTTAATACACTTTAATGATGGTTATGAACAAGTGGTTACAAATGTTAGCCAAAGAAAGAAGCTAAAATTGATTCTGCTATACAGCATGTCAAACAGCAGGGTGTCTGCATCTGAGATGCAAATTACCTTACTGATGGCAGACAAGATAAATATTGAATAATTTTAAAAGAAGCAAAGAACGTTGGCCTGAGCCTTTCAATTAAAACTGAATTTCACAATGACATATTAAAGTAGAGCCAATGTCTCACTCAAGAAATTTAACATCAGTATCTGAGGTGGCAGATATTCTACTATATTTAGAGTTTAAATAAAGAAAGACAGCATTTTCCACTGTTCTTCATCAGCTTTGTCTAGCAGCTTCACACATTTGATTTGTAACATGAATTAAAAATACTGAGTTCAATGGCCACCATCGCTCGTGGTGCCTCAGAAGAACATAGTTTCTATCCAGAAACTGTTCTATAGTTAGATATTGTTTTCATATCCCATGTAAATGAATCAGCTGCACTGTACATTAGACACTTCCGTCATGCTCACTGTACACAGGCGATACACATCAACCCCCGAGATCTGAACACTTACAGATCTAGAGCTCTGAATCCGAACTTTGGAACTCCAGGCCATCCCTTCCCTGGTATGAATATGTGATGAAACTTGGGAAAGATCATCATTTATCCCTCTGACACTCTCTCGCAATCAGAGAAAACTACATGTTGAACAGCCTTTGAACCTCACAAGCAGCCTTTGCACCACTTCTGCTCTCTTACTCATCTCTGCACTATCCTGTATCACCATGTCTATGAGGAGTACTGCTTCTTGCTGATGGGTTGGAGGAAGAACTGCTCTCAGGATGCCAGCTCAGAAAGTGCAACTGACTTTAAGGGGAAAAAAATATCAAGTATTCCATGGGACTCAGTGTAAGTCAGACAAGAACCAAAGCTCCCAGTGCTATTAATGTTTATTTCCTGTTGTGTGTATTTGTTGGTGGGGATGCTGGACACCTCAGGTCATGCCAGTGATGAAAATGATACCGTTCATATGTAATTATTCTTTGTTTCCTAGGGGATAGTGCACCAGGCACTGGAATATACGAGGCAACAAATGGATTTTGAGGGTGATTAAATGAAGAACAGTGCTCAGATACCATGGTGAAGAGCCTGGTATAAATGCTGAGATTAAATGGGAGCTGAAACGGAGGATAATCACAGAAGACATTTGCCATCCTGAATATACCTTGGTCACTATTAAAAGGTCAACTTACCACTGTGTAATATCTGAGTTAATGGAGTATTTTTTTCAGATTCCATCGTTTAATAACTGTGGATAAATGCCTATGTTTTAATGGGTACCACTGTATATCAATGCCATAGCAGGACAAAAAGATTTTTTTGCAAAACAAATGTTTCCTTTGCCAGATGGGTGTTTTGAACATTCTGTGCTGTTGCTGCTCCATCACTTCCAGTGAGGTCACTTAAGAGATGGGGTTTGTGAAAGCAACTTTTCAAGGATAGCTTCTGAAGAAGTGCATAATAGTTACATGAAGAGTGGGATGTGTGAAAGTGGGGTGATATAACTTGACACAAATAGCATCAACAAGGAATTAGATCAGGGATCTCAAGCTCGAACCACTAGGTGGGCCACATGAGGACTAGTACATTGGACCGAGGGCTGCATCACTGACACCCCTCCACACTGTCCCTGGCCCTGCCCCCCACTCCACCCCTTCCAGGAGGCCCCACCCCTTCCCTGCCTCTTCCCACCCCTTCCCTGCCCACATTCCAACCCCTTCCCCAAATCTCCACCCTTTCTCTGCCTCCTCCCCTGAGCGCGTGGCTCCCTGCTCCTCCCCCCTTTCTCCTGGAAAGCGTTAAGCATCATCAAACAGCTGTCTGGCAGTGGGAAGCGCTTGGAGGTACGCAGAGGAGCAAGGACAAAGTGCTCTGGGAGGAGGGAGAGCAGGGGGGGATCTTGGCGGGCTGCAGGAAATAACTCTGGGGCGGAGGGCACAGGGAGCTTAGCTGGGCCGAAGGAAATAACCCTGCCAGCCACATGTTTGAGACCCCTGAATTAGATACTGTTTGAGGGTTGATAATGTTTTATTTTTCTGGGCTGTGGTTTGCTGACTGAAATCCCTCTCACTGTACAGTTTGATGTTAAGCGAAGTGAGTACATCTAATAACAATGTGAGTAAAACACAAGTTTATTAACTGCAATTTTACAAAACTGTTTAATTTAAAAACCTGTTGTCCCCCAACTTTACATAAATCTGTTTATGTTCCTCTGATGATAGAAATTCCCAGTATTATGAAAGTTTTGGCTGTCCCCCAAGACTTTAATAAATTGAAGATTTTCCACGTACTCAACACTTACTTCATGTTGTATAAGAATTAAATAACTAATCCTCTTAACAGTGTTTGAGGTAAATATTATCTCTATGTCACATAGGTGGAGACTGACACTTGATAATAAAGCACCTTGAGTTGTCCTTTTAAATTATCTTTTGTGTTCTGGATTTGTGTGGAAAAATCTCTTTATATCAAATTCACAATAATTTGCAAATGCTAATTAATATGAAGTCCATGCTAAGTAATATTATTTCTGTTTTTTTAGATATTCCTATGTGGATGTAAAATTAAAACTTGGTTACAAAAACACACTACTAGGCAGATTCCTGGGATCTTCAATGGGATATAAGGGCATTCAACACTTTGTGGCGTCAGTTCTTAAATCTATTATAGACCCGCACCCAAGCCAGAGTCAAATCCCACATTGCCCAGTGGAAGAATGAGAAGAAAGGAGGTATCCAGCTGGCCAGGGAACTGTACAATAGCTCTGTATTCTGCTGTTCTTCTAAGTAGGAGTGTCCACCATCTGCCAGCTAGTACTCACTGGTGACAGAAATATATGCACTTGCCAAGTGGTGAGGCTGGATACATCCTACTCAGCAGATAACCCCACTTAGAGACATGGTGCCTGATTCTCCACTGCCTAGACCTTATGCAGACATTTACACTTGTGCAAAGTGTGTGGTAAATGCAATCATTCTGAACCACTGTGCATTCACTTGGCACTTGCTTGGCATAAGGAATAATTTGATTGTACAAGATTCGAGGCAGGAGTGAATCCGACCGAGGGCCATCGTAATGCGTAACCCATCCCCATGCACTAAGTAAAGCTGGTAGAAAAATGGAATTGCTGTCCCATGGAAATTCTGAGATTTTCAAATTTCATTTCATCCCAAATCAGGACAAAAAATTTTAAAAATTGCAATTTTTCACAAGGGAAATATTCTGAAAAATTTCATTTTGATCTTATTAAAATGTTTCATTTCAATAAGGTCAGAACATTTCAGCTGACTATCGCATTTTGACTTTTACATTATAATATATAGTAATATATGTAAAAGTTGAAACATTTACATTTGTATATAATTATAATAAAATATAAAAGGTGAAACAAAACATTTCCAAATGTTGACAAAATCATGACATTCCTGCAAAACACACACAACCTCTTCCTCAGAAAATTCCTGACCTGCTGACCCCAGCTGTCTTTTGTCTCAGGTATCAGGTTTTATGAGTGCTCTGAGCATGCCTACAGGATCAGATAGACATCTCGCTGGTGAGATAGAAATTCTCCTGCCTAGTTTTGAGAGCCCTACTTTGGGGGTGTAGCGGGGTGGTCACCGCGCTCTGGCCCTGAAGGGATCAAAAACAGCCCTGGGGAGGGTTCATAAACAAGGCTGATTGGGGAAGCAGCCACAGGTGGGCCCACACCCTAATCAGGCCACAGCTGGCCCTTATAAAAGGGCTGTGAGCCAGGCACTCAGGACAGTCTGCCTCTAGCTCTGGAGGGAGATGGACCTGGCTGTCTGAAAGTGCAAAGGGTACTGAGGGTGGAGCAGTGCTGGGGAAGGGGCAGGCTAAGATGGGGAGCTCAGGCCTGGCGTCCTCCCAGGCTTCTGCCTGATAGAAAGGCCTGAAAGGTACTGGGCAGCAGGGAAAGGCAGCAGGTCCAAAACCCGCCTTGCCTATGTTGACTGGCTCTTACAATGCAGTCTGCCCAGATGACTGGCAGTAGCCTAGACTGAGGCAAGTTGGGGATAGTGGGTTTGGGGGTTCCCCAGGGAAGGGAGACCCACAGAGAGTGAGGGGGGTATTGCCAGGGGGAAGCACCCCAGGTAAAGGGGCACTGGGATCCGGGAGGGACAGCAGATGGCGAGACACTGGCCTGCAGAGGATGCTCCGGCTGGAAATGAGCTAATTCCTAGACGACCAGCAGGAAGTGTCGCAGGGGTGAGTTGTCGCATCACTACAGGGGGCTTTGGCTTAAGCTATTGTTCTGAGCAGCTCATTAGCTGTGAGATGGTGTTGGCACTTAGGTGCTTTTGGAATGCCGATTGGTGGAAACTTAGGTGCCTTGGGGAGTTAGGCACCTGTGGAGTTAGGCAACAACTAAGCAGTATTTTTGAGAATGTTGGTGGAATCTTACTGGTGGACTTAGGCACTAAATACTTTTGTGGATCTGGCCCCTAGCGCCTGTGTTAGATTAACACATGAACCATTTGGGGAAAGATATGTCCAATGGGATAAAATTATTTGGAAAAAAATCAACTTTTATAACCATGTATACATATTGTAGCTCATATTTTATACTGCCTCAGTTCTGCTGCACATCCCTATCAGTTACACCTATGTCAAGGTCTCCTTTTATACTTATCTTAGAAAATAGCTGTAACCAACAATTTTGTTTACCACTAAAAAATTCAGTAGCTAAAAAGTTCTTAGAAAATTTTTTATGCAATAAAGCACTCTGTCGAGATTGCAGAAAGTGCAGTACTTAAAAATCTATGTTGGTCCCGTTCTTGTGGTAGTTGTTTTGCATTAGTCTTCTGTCCAGTGCAAAGCAGTCACAAACCAGACTTAGATGTCTGAGGATTCAATCACTACAGGGAATCCTCAGGTGGCCTAGGGCAACCCGTGCTAGCCCCTCCTTGCATATCCAGAGAAAGGAAGAAGGCCAAGAGTCTGCTTTAGTGCCAGGGCTGATTTGGGCCTCAATATTGGGGAAGGGTGACAAACAACTTTTGCCTCCACTGGGGTCGTACATCAAGCCAGGCTCAGCCAAACCCAGGACTGAGCCCTGCAAATTTATTTTATTTTTGTTGCTTCTGTACTGCCTTTGGGGTATTATGTTTGAGGGCCTAAGTATCTATCAGTGCCTTGTGTGTGTGTGATACTTTTACTGTAACATTCTTAATCTTATAAGCATTCTATGTTTTCCCCTTTAACACAGTGTCTGTGATACCTTAATTTGCCTGCATTGTCTATGAATTAAATTTCTTCATTGTCACCATTTCAATTCCTTTAATTACGATAGAGGATTCTCTCCAAGAGATATTTGCATAGAGATTTAAAGGCTCTTTGTTTATTAAATAAAGTGACTATAAAAACTGCATCTTGAAAATAAAAGTTCCAAGAAGTCTTTTTCCAATAGTTGTCCTGTTATGAGATGTTTGGAAAAGAACATTGGTGCAAGCAATGACTATGTAATGCAATACATCTTCCAGTAAAAAAACTTATCAGAAACTATACTCAAAAGTATAATATGTCACACTAGTCTTCCTGCTCTAAAGTTTTGTTGTTGTTTTTTAACAGTGCTAATTCATGTAACTGTTTCTACTGGATTTTTAGGGTCTGATTTACATTGAGCTATAAACTGTACAAGTAACAATCTGACTGATGCAGCAACAGAAGGTGACCCAGATTACAAAACACTGTACGCTAATGCCAAGTCTGCTTTAATGGCAGCTGCTCAAAGCTTTGTCTTAGTCCAATTCAGACTCAACAGTCACAAATTGCACAGCCTCTTCACACAGACACACACTCTCGCTGTCTTCATTTTAAACATGTTCAATAGCTACAGCCTTTCATAAACATACATCAGCTTCACCAGCTGAGGCCATTTAGTCTCTTTGGATTCTATTTACTGTCATCCATATGACAAAATTATTAAGGAAACCTATTGTGCATACTCCTGCTTATGTGGAAGTTTGCTGAAGAGATTTCTTTAACAAAAATGATCAGACTAAATATCAAGGCATTTAAACCACAAAACATATCATATTTGTTTAATTTTCCTACAGTTTATTTAAAAAAATCTTGAAGTATTAAGTATTGTAGTGCTTAGACAGTATTCTGATGGACACAATAAGAATACATAATCTAGATGAGCAGTTAGTATAAAAAGTAATATATTGGATTAGGAAACAAGAGAAATCTCCATATTAACACATCATTTGAAACCTTTCAAGCCATACATTTAAACCTGGATGTTTAAAAAGTGCAAAGTTTAAAATGGATGTGTATTTTTATGTGAATATTTCCTATGGTTTCCTAGCACCAAACTTTGAATATTCAAACAAAAAAAATGTTTAAATGTTTTCATTCTCTACTAAACATCAAACAGTGTGAACCCTCAGATCTGAAAGCCATCTGTTCTATGAATTTATAAAATTTATAGTTCCCTGGACCAGGTCATTTTGGCATCTTTAACCAACAGCTTTGAGGCTTCCTAACAAAATGAGCTTTCTGCCAGAGGTGTTTATCTAGCCATCTTGCCCTAGGATATGTCAGAATGATGAGAAAAAGAGCAACACTTACTTTTTAAATGCACGAGCAGCAAAAAACTGAGGTAGAAGATGAGTAGAGAATTAATTCTTGAATAAGCCATATTCATCTTGATAGGACATCCTCCTGTAAGTTGTCAAGTTGCCGAGGGGCTGGTGCTGATCTTTACTGCTTTCTCCTCACCTCTGAGACCAGGATGATAGCCAAGGAACAGAGTCCACTACATGCCATCTCTGCCTGTGACTCTTGTCAGCTTGTTCACTACAAACCTACAGACTTTCATTCAAAAGGCAGTTGTGCTTGTTAAGATTTTAGCTGAGCATGTTTGGGTGATTTTTCAAACCTGGTGCAGATTGTTCCTGCTGGCTGGATTGGAGTCTTTCCCCCGGCTTTCTATTATAGAACTGTGCCAATAAATGCCTAGCTGAAATTTCACGCACAGTTCCAGGGTAATCTGTTAGGCTTTCAGAAAACAACACATTTTATTCTTTATTTAAGGCTCTATTATATCCTTAGTGTATTAACCCCCCTAACAAAATGGATTAGAAACAGAGCAATTTCATTTTAGTTACAAAAGCCAGAACTATTCCCTTCATCTTTGGTTAGTTATTCATAGTGTCTTTTCTGTACTATATATAACTATGCAGGTACATTAAAAGGGTATTTTGCCCAAGTGCTCTGATCTTCATTAGAACATATTTATAGTTCTAAGCTCTAGGTGGGAATCTACCCTCATTTCCATTAATAATAGTAGTTTTTTGGGAGTTTATAAACTCACACATAAAAGTTTGCACCAGGATAAATCTCACTACATAGACTGCATGTCCCCAGATCCAGGAAAAAATGGTTGTGTATCCTTTAAAGTCTGTTTGGTTGTTGCTATGTTTAAAAAAATGCTTACTAATTTGGGTTTCCCTGGCACTTTCCTTTGACTCAAAGGAAGTTTAAACTTTATTCAGCAAAGCACTAAGGCACATGCTTAACTTCAAGCATGAATTCAAGGGAGCTTACGTGTTTAAAGTTAAGCACAAGCTTAAACATTTTGGTGAATGGGGATGGGATTGTTCATGTGCTTAAGTACCTTGCTGAATCAGGACCTTAGTTTGAGGGAGTTGGTTATTTCTCAGTAATTGATGGTGTGTAAAATACTCTTGGTGTTCACTGACTGGAACATCAACCTTACAGGGAAACCAACCCATTTTAAAGCACCTTTCCCCCGCTTTTTAGCCTTTCTTTTCTTTCACCTCAATCAGGCTCAGGTGCCACTTGAACCCCCTCCCCCCGCCACCCATCCTCCTATCAGTGAGGTTTTAGATCCTCCACTTCTAAACAGGGCTGCGACCCTTTTCTCCCTTCTGCTTGTTCAGTATCTCGATTGGAAATCCAGCCACTCCCTTCTTTCAGGCCTATAGCTTCATCTGAGCCTTCCCACCACCAATTGATTCTGAAAAAGACCTCCAGTCTCTCTGATGGGGTTTGAGATTGACTCTTCTAGCCAAATCTAATCAGATACAAACCTTACAGTGAACTGTATTCCTAGTGAGAAAGGAACATTTTGCAGACAACCATAATTGCATGTTAAAGTCCACATTATTGGTCAATCAGCTTTTTCTGTCTTTAAATCTTTCCTTTAATTTATATTTTGCTTCACTGCTTTGTCTCATTGCCAGCTATTTAATTTATTTATAAAATTACTCTGTGAAATACATGAGCATAAGTATGTAAACATGAAAATAGTGTTCTGCCTTTTGGGAATGTTTTCTGTTAGATTAAATTAAATTCAATGCTGAGTACCTCATAGAATTTAGGTTTAAATTATTAATTATTATTTATGTTATTTGGAAGCTTGACTTTTCACTTTGCAATTTTCATTAATCCCTAAAATGTTTCTGTGGTTGTAGAGAATCAGAGAGGTAGCCGTGTTAGTCTGGAATAGCAGAGGTAACAAAGTCCTGTGGCACCTTAAAGACTAACTATAAAGTTTTGAAGCATGAGCTTTTGTGGGCTAATACCCACTTCGTCGGATGCAAGCAGTGGAAGTGTCCAGAGGCAGGTACAGAAAAGTAGGCAAGAACCAGGTGGGAGATAAAAAGGTTAGTCCAATTAGGCTGAACCAGCTTGTTATCTCCGATCAGGGAGGGTGGGTTGTTCTTCTAGCATTTGAATGGGGGGTGTGGACATGGAGAGAGGAGAAACTAGTTCTGTAATGAGCGAGCCATTGTAGGTCTTTGTTCAATCCGAGATTGTTTGTGTTGAATTTGCAAATGAATTGCAGCTCTGCAGTTTCCCTTTGCAGTCTGGACTTGAAGTTTTTTTGCTGCAGTATGGTGACTTTTAAATCTGTAATTGTGTGTCCAGGTAGGTTGAAGTGTTCCTCTACAGGTTTTTATATATTGCCATTCCTAATATCTGATTTGTGTGCATTTATCCTTTTTCTTAGGGACTGTCCAGTTTGGCAGATGTACATAGCAGAGGGACACTGGTGGCATATAATGGCATGATATGGTGGCATAATATGACATTGGTTGATGTGCAGGTGAATGAACCAGTGATGGTATGGTTGATCTGGTTAGGTCCTGTGATGGTGTTGCTGGTGTAGATATGTGGGCAGAGTTGGCATCGAGGTTTGTTGCATGGATTGGTTCCTGAGTTGGAGTTATTGTGGTGCGGTGTGCTGTTGCTGGTGAGAATTTGTTTAAGGTTGGCAGGTTGTCTGTGTGCCAGGACTGGCCTTCCTCCCAAGGCCTGTGAAAGTGAGGGATTATTGTCCAGGACTGGTTGTAAGTCACTGATGATGCGTTGCAGAGGTTTTAACTGAGGACTGTAGGTGATGGCCAGTGGTGTTCTGTTGTTTTCTTTCTTGGGCTTGTCTTGCAGCAGCAGGCTTCTGGGTACACGTCTGGCTCTGTTGATCTGTGTCCTTATTTCCTTGTGCGGGTATTGTAGTTTTGAGAAAGCTTGGTGAAGATCTCGTAGGTGTTGGTCTCTGTCTGAGGGGTTGGAGCAAATCCGATTGTACCTCAGTGCTTGGCTGTAGACAATGGATCCTGTGGTATGTCCGGGATGGAAGCTGGTGGCATGAAGGTAGGCATAGCTGTCGGTAGGTTTTCGGTATAGGGTGGTGTCGATGTGGCCGTCATTAATTTGCACTGTGGTGTCTAGGAAGTGGATTTCCTGTGTGGACTGGTCCAGACTGAGGTGGATGTTGGGGTGGAAGCTGTTGAAGTCATGGTGGAATTCTTCCAGAGTTTCTTTCCCATGGGTCCAGATGATGAAGATGTCATCAATGTAGCATAGATAGAGAAGGGGTGTGAGTGGACGAGAGTTGAGGAAGCGTTGTTCCAGGTCAGCCATAAAGATGTTGGCATACTGTGGGGCCATGGGGGTGCCCATAGCAGTGCCGCTGGTCTGGAGGTATATATTGTCACCAAATTTGAAATAGTTGTGTGTGAGGATAAAGTCACAGAGCTCAGCAACCACTTGTGCTGTGGCATCATCAGGGATACTGTTCCGGACAGCTTGTATTCCATCTTTGTGTGGGATGTTTGTGTAGAGAGCCTCTACATCCATGGTCGCTAGGATGGTGTTTTCTGGAAGGTCACCAATGCATTGTAGTTTCCTCAGGAAGTCAGTGGTATCACAGAGATAGCTGGGAGTGCTGGTGGCATAGGGTCTGAGTAGAGAGTCTACATATCCAGACAGTCCTTCAATGAGAGTGCCAATGCCCGAGATGATGGGGCGTCCAGGGTTTCCAGGTCTGTGGATCTTGGGTAGTAGATAGAATAACCCCGGTCGGGGCTCTAAGGGTCTATTAATTTGTTCCTGTGTTAGTGCAGGGAGAGTCCTGAGTAGATGGTGCAGTTTCTTAGTATATTCCTCAGTGGGATCGTAGGGAAGTGGCCTGTAGAAATTGGTATTGGAGAGTTGTCTGGTAGCCTCCTTTTGGTAGTCTGACCTGTCCATGACGACAACAGCACCTCCTTTATCAGCCTCTTTGATAATGATGTCAGGGTTGTTTCTGAGGCTGTGGGTAGCATTGCGTTCTGCACGATTTGGGTTGTGAGGCAGGCGATGTTGTTTTTCCACAATTTCTGCCTGTGCACGTCGGCAGAAGCATTCTATGTATAGGTCCAGACTGTCATTTCGACCCTCAGGAGGAGTCCATGTGGAGTTCTTCTTCTTGTGCTGCTGGTGGGATGGTGTCTGTGTACCAGTGTGCTGTTCCATGTTGTCTTGAAAGAATTCCTTGAGTCGGAGACGGCAAAAGTAGGCTTCCAGATCACCGCAGAATTGTATCATGTTTGTGGGGGTGTTGGGGCAGAATGAGAGTCCTCGAGATAGGACAGACTCTTCTGCCGGGCTGAGTGTGTAGCTGGATAGATTGACGATATTGCTGGGTGAGTTAGGGGTACCACTGTTGTGGCCCCATGTGGGAGGTAGGATTTTAGATAGTTTGCAGTCCTTTTTCTTTTGTAGAGAGGTGAAGTGTGTGATGTAGATCTCCTGTCTTATTTTAGTAAAGTCTGTTTGTGTGGAAGGTTGGTTGTTTATGAAGGTCTCCAGGTTGGAAAGCTCTTTTTTGATGTTTTCCTGTTTGTTGTACAGGATGCTGATCAGATGGTTCCTCAGTTTCTTAGATAGTGTTTGGCATAATCTCTCACTGTAGTCTGTGCAGTATATGGATAGCAATGGATTTTTCACCTTCAATCCATTTGGTATGATGTCCTGCCATTTGCATTTGGAGAGAAAGATGATATCTGTCTGTACTTGTGCCAGTTTCTTCATGAGGTTGATGGATTTCCACTCCATACGGCTAAATGCAGTGCCTTGCATGATGTCAAGAATCAGAGAGGTAGCCGTGTTAGTCAGGAATAGCAGAGGTAACAAAGTCCTGTGGCACCTTAAAGACTAACTATAAAGTTTTGAAGCATGAGCTTTCGTGGGCTAACAACCCACCCTCCCTGATCGGAGATAACAAGCTGGTTCAGCCTAATTGGACTAACCTTTTTATCTCCCACCTGGTTCTTGCCTACTTTTCTGTACCTGCCTCTGGACACTTCCACTGCTTGCATCCGACGAAGTGGGTATTAGCCCACGAAAGCTCATGCTTCAAAACTTTATAGTTAGTCTTTAAGGTGCCACAGGACTTTGTTACCTCTGTGGTTGTAGTCACTGCAAATAAGAATTTGATAAATATTATTGTGCTGGAGCTATGATGAATGATTAAATTAATCTTAGATTAAGAAGACACCTGGTGCAACTCCATAGTTTAAGGTTGCAATCTCAAATATAATGCTTATTGTAATAAGGGGAGGATCTGGCTTATTACAATAAGCATTATATTTGAGCCCTGAAATTTGTATGTGGAAGAACTATTGGTCTGAATTTCATGTATTCACGGTAGCAATGGAGTAAACTTTTTTCTTCATGATTTTCAGAAGTTTATGATCAGAATTGTTTATGTGGCAAGAACTCAAAATCTATAGTTATCACATTGATTAAAAAGTCCTTAGTTCTAACTTGCAGCAAAACAGTCACAATAACTATTAACTCTAAACCAGTGGTTCTCAAACTTTAACAAACTGTGAACCACTTTCATTAACAAGTCAAGTCTCGAACCCCCTCCTAAAAATGTATATTTCCAGGGATTTTCTCCTTTCCCTAAGTATAAATGATAAAAGCAGCAATTTGGAAATTTAAAATTTGTTTTTATGGCATGCTTATTATGCACTATTATTGATCATTACAGTATTTTTATTACATTGTGAAAACAACAACACTCCAAGATCTCACTTTCGTAGCTTGTATCACTTTGAATAAGCCTGTTATGAGACAAGGTTTCTCTGTTTTATTCAGGAGTATCAGATGTGAAACAGCCTGAAGGTATTTAAGAAGCCAACTCAAACCTTCCTCCTACACAAACGTTCAGGTATTGAGCAGACCAGGCAAACAACGCATGTCACAACAGAGCTTAAACTTGTTCATCAGAATTTTTAAAACAACACTAGCTGCCTATTTAAATTTAAAAACAAATATATCCACCTTCCTTTACATTTCTGATACGGAATCTTGAAGTTTAAATCTCCTCAGTGTGATAGAGATGTTTGCTTTGATCTGCTTAGCTCTTGGAAGTCTAGGGGCTCCGGGCTCCTGGTCCTAGGGACAGCTCTATCCGCCATTAGGGATTTTTTTCCCCGAGAAGTCCCTATAAC
Organism: Sternotherus odoratus; assembly: GCA_032164245.1. Classification (NCBI taxonomy): domain Eukaryota; kingdom Metazoa; phylum Chordata; order Testudines; family Kinosternidae; genus Sternotherus; species Sternotherus odoratus. The sequence goes on along the minus strand of JAVMKO010000008.1, from coordinate 54,797,093 downwards.
ATTTCACAAGCCCCCAGTGGTTCACGAACCCCAGTTTGGGAACCACTGCTCTAAATTAACATTATCCATCCTTCAAATACCGGTCTCTTATAACTGTGAATAAGAAATATCTTACTCTCATTCATGCAAAAATTATATAGTCTGTGCTTCTATACAAATCCATAGGAACAAAGACATGCCACCTATTTTAGATAATAAGAATACCCTATAAACATCCATGTTTTCTCATTGATCAAAACTATTCCATGGTCTCCTAACTAGAACAATATTTCAAGATACAAAGCTAGTGCATGGACAAATCCTAATCCCTATGCTAGTTCAGAAAATGTGTATCATCTTCAGGGTAGCCAAAAGAGACCACTCTTCTTCAGTACAACATCTATCTCTCCATTCCCCTCCACAGTTTTTTAATGGTATATATAAAATGTTTCTTTGCTAGCCATTGCTGTTCTGGAATTTAAATGTGTTTCTCACCAAATTAATTTCAGATCAGGGTGCTCCTGATTCACTGAAGAAGTTGAAGGAATAGGTAGGAAGGAACCCCATTATTAATACTATTTTGCATGCAGCAAACATGAGATATATATTCAATTTGCATATAAATACTATTTAGCCTTGATGACATTTTTGCAGTCACTTAATTCCGTCATTAAACCATTTCTCCTGAATTTGATTCTCACAATCTCATGTCTTCACATTGGAATCTACTGTCTTTCACCTAAGTGCTGTCTCTTGTAATTCTGATTGCTCCACTTGTGGTGATTACAATACAGTATGTGTTTCACGCTCTACCAATCAATGTGACTTCTTCGAGAATATCTCTTTTCATCTCTGGCCAACAAACTTCAATGCCTACATCCTTTTTTTTTTTCTGATATAGGTGATATTTTTCAACTTTGAGAAGTCTTTAACACTGATTATCCCCACATCTGCCTCTCTGACATACAGCATGTTCTTTCTTGATTGTGTGACACTATTCCTGTTAAGACTAATCATTTTCTATTCCTCTTTTTTTTTTTTAGTTCAGTTACCACTAGAGGATAATTTTCCTGGATGATCACTATTTCCTTTAGAGTCTGTGCAACATTTGTTTGTTTTCTCATGTAAACTGAGTATTACATGAACAGAAATCAGTCATTGAATAATCTATGTACAGGTTACAGTTTGAAAATTTAAGACGTGATGTTACAAAGCTGTTGTTGGCTAATGATGATAAACAGAATTGCTTTTTTAAAATGGATCCCTCCTGCCCTTTGGCAATTTAAAGACCTAGTAACTGGCACTTATTAGCTAGCAGCAAACAGATTTTTTTTAAGGTGGCTGTTTTCTCATGAATGCTTCACAGAGGCAGAGATGAAGATTATAGACACACTGCACAAACTCAGTACTATTTCCCTTCAGTTCCAGGTTTTGCGCACCTGATGCATGCACTCTGGTTTATGTTGTAATGTGCCTTTCTTTGGGGCTTTGGCTATTCCTTGCCTGGCAGTACTTATTGTCAGCTTTGTGTTAGGTGATAGCTAAATTTTGTCACAGATGCGTATCATTGGCAAGGTTGTACCTTGCAATAGGGACCAATGGAGCAACCTGGTCAGGGTTTGGGGCCAATCAAAGTTTTGTCTGAGTAAAGACTCCAGGCTTCGACCCCACATAAATATAATTTCTGAAATAAATGTTTTTCTTTTGCTGTGCATCAATGCCTTTAAATTACTAGTTTGGTTATGGAAGTCACATTAATACTATATTTTTCTTTTCAAAAATAAATGTCCTAAATAATTGTCTTGGTAGGGAAACAGTTATTCAGGTGCTAACTTAAACAAAAAGATAATGTACTGCAAGCTCTGTAATAAAAGTAACAGATGTTCCTCATCTGTGGCACAAATATCCTAAGTCATCCAGATAGAATATAATAAAGCATTAGTTCACTTTCTATAATGCTTTTCATAGTCCAGGCATCACGGAATACTTTACAGTCAGCACACATCTTCCAACTGCTACCAGAAGAAAGGAGAATGCAGAGTATACAGGGAAGTCTTTTAATCCCTGCATAATAAATAGATTTTAGGAAAACTTTCATCGAGAGAATGGTAAATAGAGGCAATCTAAAACAAGTGGATTGTAAAAATATATTTGAACCCCATACAAAGTATACAACATTTTAATTTTATGTAATACTATCAATATGGAATCTTTTATCAAGTACATCCAACTCCTTTGCAAGCAAATCATTTGATCTCTTAATATGGTTGAGTCAAGTTATTATATCGATTTTTCAGATGAGTAAACTGAGCCAATTAGAGTTAAGCAGCCATATTCTCCATCCCACACCACCCTATAGAAATTAATGGAATTACCCAGAGTGTAAGTCAATCCAGAGTGTAAGTAACTTGTCTGGAGCTGTGCAGTACAGACTCCCAGCAAGGTCATCTAACCAGCAGACAACATATTTTGCTTTAACTTTAAAGTACGGAGTCACTGAAGTAACTGAAGGCATTGATTAGGGAGTCAAATGCTGCTTGCTTTACTCATGCAAGTTGTCCAACTAACCTCAAGAAAATAAAACAAGCAAGTTGGACTAAAGCTCATGTGAATAAAGCAAGCAGGATTTGACCCTAGCATTATAATGATGGCTGGGTTGTATCATGGCAGCTGACTTTAAATTACAGGTGACCAACTCACAGAACAGCTGTAAACTGATACTTTATTTAGTTCATCACTAGTGTGGATACCCTTTTCACGAATATAGGAAACAAGGTAGACATTGCCATCACATTTTTGGGCACTGAAATATATACCTACCTGGAACCTTTAGATTCATGGAGTCTGCCAGAACCTGTGAGGATCTGTGGGTCTGAAACACACATCTGCTGGCTCCTGGGTGGTGGAATAGACATGGCAACCACCCAGCAGCTCTGGCAAAGTGGGGAACAGCAGCCTATGACCCCTACAGCTTCAAGTACCACACTGGTGGAGCCTACAGCATTTCCTGATTAGCCAAGCCACGCTATTTAGGACCCAAGGAAAATGCACATGGGCTGTCTGTGCTACTCTAAATGGATGCCTGGCTTGCTGCTGCAAACGGACCCTGCTGTACACTCAGGAAGCCTTACTCCTGCCACTGGTCCCGGCATCTGCTCCTGACAACCTTCCTCTGTCTCTGTTCCTCTAACCCTACTTTGACTGACTCACTTGGCTCGAACCTGATATAGCTCATTAGCCTCAACCCTGAGCTCATCCTACAGTGCGACACTGGTACGGATTGATGCTTCTGGCCTTCACCCTCTCGACTGAACATTCTCTAGTCCTCTCCAATCCCAGCCTTGAGCTGGGCCCCAGTAGTTGGATTCGTAACAGAACCGTGGATCCCACCAGAATTGCACTCTCTACCAGCCCAGGGATGATATACTTGGCAAGCAGCTCAGATCCAGAATTATCTTGGACTGATGTCACTGTTTGGGTAATTGGTCAGCATACGTAAACTGGTTTGAATAGGCTAGTGTGGCAGTCCTCAGGATAGTGAGCCATCTCCACTGAGGCAATAGAAAGCTATTTGACTCTTGTCACAAATTTGTCAAAGGTTTGTTCATACATTTAGCCAGAAACCTAGTAATAGGAACAATTACATGTGCATCTATTCCACACAACACTGACAAAAGCAGGTGTCAATAAAACAACAGTCTGACATTACTTTACCCTGTCATTTTTGTGCAGAAATATCTTGTAATTAAGTATCTTGTAATTTTGCATATTGTTCAGTAAAAATGTTTTTCTTTTGAGAGTCCATTTTCTCTTAGCATTTTAAAATCATTTTTCTTACTATTTTTCTTTTCTCTTGAGCTCTTGATTTTGCTCTTGTTGAGCTTTTTTCTTTAGCCAGAAAAGGACTGAGAAGTGAAGCAGAACACCCTGTTCCTGTAGAAAAGACAGAACACAAGCTTCACAACTATGCCAATTTGCAGCTGATCAATGGACTATGAAGTGAAGGGTTAGATTTGAAAATTTACAGGCATTTTGCAAAATCTGCCAAGCCTGCTGGTGCACTAAAAAAATGTTTCTGAGATTTTAGGCACAGAACTGTTTCCCTATGTAGCTGCTATTCCTGTCAGGAAAGGAGGGATTTCTGAACTGCTAGCCTAAAATTTCAGATTGTTGAACTGTGCTGGGAAGATGGTAGGACAAAGGCTCCCACTCAGACATACCTCCTTTGCAGTGTTCAGAAGTTGTGGGAGTGGCCTCTTCCTGCATTCCAGAATGTAAGCAGATAAACTATAGCTGCCTCTAGTACAGCAGTTCTCAAACTTTTCAGAACCGCAACCCTTTTTTCTCTTCCTAGGCGGTGCGGCAGACCCTTGTATGTCCGCCGAAAAGCTGCCGCATTGATTAGTTCTGCATTCGTAGGCTATTTTCGGTGGACATGCTGAGCGTGTCCGAGAGCGCTCGGTATGTCCACCGAAAAGCCACCGAATGTGGAACTAATACATTTGGCAGCTTTTTGGTGGCGGCAGGAACTTGCGACCTCCCTGGGAGTGTTCGGTGACCCCCCTGGGGGTCGTGACCACCAGTTTGAGAAACCCTGCTCTAGTAGGTGTACTAGAGGGAGATGGGTCTCCTTGTTCATGACAGTCATACAAAAAGTAGAAACATGAATAAATTGCTAAAGAGGAGTACAAAAGAATAGCACAAACCCCAAATTGGTGGTGAGTTCTATCATGAGATTTCACCAACCAATTATCATGTGTGAACTTCTGCAGCATTATGGCAGCCTTAACATGAAGTTCCAGACAGTTCCCTTAAGGGCTCCAGGCTATCTTGGCACACAGGCATGCCTGCCTTTGTGATAGATGGTCCCTTACACCAACAGTCCCACAGGACCAGTTACTTATGCCTGATCAATTGTACGTTACCTCTCCCCAAAGACCACACTTGTAGCCAATCGTGTAATCAACTAACTAAAGACGTATTAATTAGGAAAAAGCAGTAAGAGTTATTTAGAAGGTTAAAGCAGGTAAACATACACACTCAAATGAGTTAGTCGTGGGTTCCACAAGTAACAGAAGCTGCTGTAATGTGCAAGCTCTGTATCCTTTAGGGCTAACCCAAGCTAAGCAACTTGGGATCCCTTGCTTATGCTTAGAAATATTGTCCTCTCCAAATTCCAAGCAACATAACAATTCCTCTTTGATGGGGATTTTTATTCCCTTTCCCCATCATTCAAGCCATGATGGGATGAGGGCTTGTGCTCTTACCCTCTTCATGGGTGTGGGGGAAGCAATCAAATACGTCTTGTCTATTGATACTCCACAATGATTTGTCAGGTGTCTGTAGGCGGTTATTGGAGGCGATGACACCTCTTGTGGTAAACTAGTATTTCACACTTGTAAGCTTCTCCCCTAACTGTGGTGGTTTATAGTCTTAAGAAACATTTTTATAGTTAAATAATAAACACTAACTATATAACTATCACCTTACAGAGTGGGATACAGATATTATAATAAGATTAATATGTGCAGCATCCTACAAGCATTTCATAAAGGCTAAACACTAAACAGACTCTTATAACCCGAACATCTATTTTAACAATACTAACACACAGTGAGAGAGAGCACTGATTTCCAGCTATGTATTTATCAGTGTTTTAGTGAGACCTATGGGCATTGGCATGAGCTGGCACCTGGTCTGATAGCATCATGAAATCCTGTGAGGTCTTAAAGAACTTTGATAGAGTTTCATGGAGGTATTTTCAAATCAGGATTGTGTAGGGTCCTTGCAGTTTGCATATCCTTCCTTCAACCAATCATATTATATGGGTAGCATAAACCCTATTATGTTCTAGTATGCCAGCAGAACTCATATTATTTTTGTCAAGTGTTTAATACACAAGATTTGGAATACCTACTAAATTGCTGGTAAATTTATAAACCATATGGGCTTTATGTCCTCAAGATTATATGGTATTTGCTATTATTTTTATATAAAGAAAGATGTCTTCCTGGCTGAAAATGAAGTGTTCAATTCTTGTGATGCCTGAAGGGATAGCCATCTAAGGCGGTGCATAGTTGCTATCGATATTTTTAAAACAAATTGCTACATTACTACTGTGGGCTGATAGGTATCAGATTCTGGTCTCAATTACACTAGGATAGTGGAGATACGCTAGGGTAGAGGAGAGAGTTACACCAGTGTAAATCTGAAGTAATGGACCAAAATCTGTCCCCTAGATATTACAGCTGGATGTACTTATAATACCATTATTGATCCAAGTATTTGCTCATGATCAATTTAAACCAGTTAAGGAGCAAGCTGTTCAGATCATTGCCATTTCAGACAGGAGTTTAGGCTGTTGTTGTTTTAACATGTAAAGTGCCCCCTGGGTATTTTACACTTTACAGACAAAACAAACTGACTCAACTAAGGTACTGCAGGACTCCCCTGGGAGCTGCAGAACTCAGTAGCCGTGTGATTCACTTATCCTTACCTTTGATGAATACTTGCACAAAGAACATGTTTTTACTGCATAGTGTGTGGTTGATACCACCAGGGAAGCGATTCTACTGTCAGAGATGAATGCTAGGTCAGCCCTTGTCACTGCAGATGAAAATCTTGTAATTAGTATTCTGTACCTTCCTGCTAATGAACTGTCTAATCGTGATGTTTTTTTGTGCGTCCTGATAATCTTCAAGTGATTGTCAAGGTTACAGAACGGTTTGACAAAGAGAGAAGTGATATTTTACAAAACTTTAACATACTCTGTTAAATGTATTGCAAATTTTACTTTTATCGCTGTGCCTTTTAACTTCAGTAGTATTTAAACCACTATAAAAAAAGGTCTGTGAGCTTAGGGTTAGATATTTCACCCACTGAAACAAAAAGCCACAGGAGATCTGAAAACTGGTATATTAATAATAGGAAGTGAATTACGAAACTTGTCAGATTTAAAGGATATTTTTTGTCATCTAAGCAAAATTTCCAAGAGCATTTGAAAGAGATTTGAGTTAATTACATGTACAGCATGGACTAAACAATGGTAAATAGTTTCAGAAGGAGAACAAACCCAACAGCCTCTATTAGAGGGTAGTACAACTGTAAAAGCAGGGGGAAGAGCAGCCAGAGCCAAGAAGCCAGGAGCTTCTTTAGTTACAGGATCATTTTGACTTTAAATGTTAACTGTACATGTATAATTTCATGTAATACTGTCCTCAATGCACAGGTAAGGCATGATATGGTAAAAAGGACTCTGGGGGCTTATCTACATGGCTTAGTTAGTGGGAAATATTCACGCCCTAGCTTGCTCCACACAATTTTTCCCATGTTGATGAGCTCTTGGAAGCTCTATTGTTGTTGATCTGTTCTCTTAAGAAGTGGCCCATGCTGAAAATTCTGGAGAACTCTTGGTTTCATAGGCACAGGACTAGAAGTCAAGATGCCAAGATTCTTTTCCTGGTTCTGCCACTGACTTCGTGTCACCCCGAGCAAGTCACTTAATTGTTTTTTCTCACAGAGGTGTTGTGCAGCTTCATTTTAGAGGTCTGACATTCAGGAAGTACAGAGCATTCACCCTCTAAAAATCAGACTCCTTTGAAGTGTCCTGGCTTGGAACCCAAAACTACTAATTCCTCTGGAAAATCATGCTCGTAATGTTAAAATATTAGATAATATTATGGGTTCAAGAGCAGTACATAAAAGTTGGAAACCGCTGAGGGATATCAAGCCACTATTAAATATTGGTTAATGCAGAATTCTCTTAATTCTAATGCATTTTTCATATGCCACAGTTTTTAACCAAACTAAATACTGGAAGATTGTCTGGTTGAATTATTGTTCATGAAGGTAGGGTGACCAGATGTCCTGATTTTATAGGGACAGTACTGATTTTTGGGTCTTTTTCTTATATAGGCTCCTATTACTCCCCACCCCATCCCGATTTTTCACATTTGCTGTCTGGTCATCCTACATGAAGGTAAAATGGAAAATTATGGATTTAGAAATTGCACTCACTGATCCAAAATACTTCGCACCCACTTTGTTTACTTGGAGTGAATTTCACTCCAGTGCAGAGGACATGCAGGAAGACTTGTGCACTATGGGCTTGATCCTTGATCCAATCAAGGCAAAGGAAAAAACTCATCACTGAACACCACACATCTTATTTTAATAAGTGTACTGTTTATAAAGAAATCTATAGCTTAGAGGTAGAAAAAAATGTTATTCTCACATTTTGGTGGAAAATGAATATAAAATAAATGAGATTTGTTTTTCCACGATATTTGGCATGCAAGTAAATCTTAGTGTTAACAGTTAAAATCCTTTGATTCAATTTTTTGGTAAAAGATTTTTAGTCATTTTTGTGCATATAATCAGACTAATGTCAATTTTTCATTATAATCTGATGGATAAAAATGATAAGCAGGTTAAAAAAAACCATGAAGTATTTCAAAATATTTTCTGAATGTTTGGGGGCATAACATAATCCACTTCAGTGTCAAGGATTTTCTTAACTGTTGAACATTGCACAATTAGCTAGGAGTACATGAGAAGAGGTTAGTTAGTTAATCCTCTTCGCTCCTCGTGGAGCATAAGGCGTCAACCATTCTTCTCCATTCAATTTGATCCTAGGCTAGCCCATAGATTTCATCCCAGTTCTTTCCCATATTTTTCATTTCACCTTCGATAGTTCTTCGCCATGTTCCCAGTGGTCTGCCTCTCCTTCTTTTTCCCTATGGTGTCCATCTAAGAGCAGTGTGAGGATGTCTGGTAGTATCCATTCTCAACACGTGCCCCAACCATCTCCATCTTCGTTGTTTCACCTCATCCACTACGTTGTTAATGCCTGTTAGTCGGCTCACTTCTCTATTGGTGACACGTTGCGGCCAGTGTATGTTAAGGATGCGAAGAGGTAGGAAGTATCAAATATTGACCAAGATACTGAACTTCATTGGCCATTGGTCTGATTTGAGATAGCATATCCTGTGTTGTGTACATTATTGAAACATGCTATAATCTATATATATAAAAGTCAAATGGTGTATGCGTGTATGTATGTGTGTATGTACGTTCACTTACTCCTTCCACACCGTTTGAGCTAGAGACTTGAAATTTGGTACAGTTATAGGTCTTAGGGTAAGAGTCGAAAATTTTTCAAATCTCACCTCTGATGCCCCCCAGGGGTGAAATTATTTAAAGGCCAATCACATCAGCTGGGCAGCTGCTGTTCTCTGTGACATAGTTATGATGTCATAATACCCCCCTCCAACAGACCCTGCACTCACTCAGCTCTCTGCCCCCTCCCCCCTCCAACAGACCCCGCACTCGCTCAGCTCTCTGCCCTCTCCCCACCTCCGACGGACCCGAGTTGGATTTGGTCGGAGGGTAAGTGAGGTGGGGGTGTCGGGTTTGGTCTGGGGGGGTGGGAAGGTGTCGGGGTGGGTGAGGGGTGAGGTGTAGGTGTTGGTCAGGGGGTGTTGGGTTTGGTGGGAGGGGTAAGGTGGGGGTGTTGGGTTTGGTTGGGGGGTGAGGAGGGGGGTCGGGGTTGGTCAAGGGGTGAGGTGTGGGTGTCGGGTTTGTTTGTGGTGGTAGGTAGGGGTGTTGGGCTTGGTTGGGGGGGAAAGTGAGGTGGGTGTGTCAGGTTTGGTCTACGGGGGGTGAGGTGTGGGTGTTGGTCAGGGGGTGTTGGGGTTGGTAGGGGGTGACGTGGGGGTGTTGGGTTTGGGTGGGGGGTGAAAATGTGAGTCGGGGTTGGTCGAGGGGTAAGTGAGGTGGGGGTGTCAGGTTTGCTCTCTGCCCGCTCCCCCCTCCAACGGACCCCACACTCGCTCAGCTCTTTGCCCCCTCCCCACCTCCGACGGACCCGAGCAACGCCGGGTATTTTCGCTAGTATTTAATAAATATTACAACCACAGAGATGGAGCCAAACTCAAATATCACCACTTAGAACTTTGGGACAATTTATATCTGAATCTGAACTCTGGGACACAGGTTTATTCATTTTTTATTGTGAACCAATCTGTTTACAAAATGTGAAAGAGAAATCAGTTCAAGGTGCAGTGGTCTTGCAGCCAGGATTTGGTGCTAAGTGAAAACAACATTTCAGGACAAACATATCTCCATCTATGGTTAAAAAAATGTATGGACAATGAGAATAGTAAAAAAATCAGGAAGAACAATTGATTTGGATTAGACCTACTGAGCCATTTTAGAACTGTCCATAAAAACAGCACTAAAACAGATTGCAAAACAGAACATTGTTTAAAAGCAAGTCATGCATAAATAAAATGAAGACATCCATTAGGACACATACAGAGCTTATTAGTGGACTGTAGAGCTGTGTAATTCTAGGACTGTAACATCCCAGTCTTTGTTAACCTCATCACCTTCCATCATGTCAGTCTATACCCTTGAAAAAACATAGTCTTAATTTAATGTAACTAAAACTTTAAAAATAGATGTGATTACATGGAACACTTGCAGGATGAGTTTTTTTCAAAGCTGGTCTTATACATGTTGCCTCTTCAACAATTTGGGACTTTGAGGGAAGCAGCTCCCACAGTCAAACTGCAATCCGCCAGATTACCTGCTCCTATGAGAACTCCTCTCCCTCCCACCATGGTGAGCTATGTGGCCTTTTCCTCTACTGCAGCCTCTTTTTCTTTTACAAGCACAGTCAAATAGGCTAGTGAGATGCCAGCACTATCTTGGGCCCCAGTGCATCACATGTCCCTTGAGCTGGATGTTGTTCCTCCCATAATAACAGAGCAAACTGATGAGAGAGATCAGATGCTGTCACTATGAGGGTGCTGACTCCAGTCCTTTTGCCCCTCTTGTGTTGAGGAGGAGGCAGAATCATTTAGAATGCAAATCCCTCTTTAGTGAGTATATGGGGAACACCAAAGGACCAGGAGGTCCTGGCTCAGCAAAGAGGATTCCAGGGGAATTTGGAGATAACCCTTCATCTTATTTCTTGTAGTTTTCTACTATCCTAGATTGGTCATTTTACATTATGTTTGTCTGCTACATGGCCTATAGCTGAGGTAAAAAGCTCATTGCTCATTCTTAACTGCAGAGACCACATTTCAGCTTGAACAAGGACACCCAGGACCTGGATGTTTCCTTCTTGCCGTGGCTATTCATCCTGCCATCCTCCACATGAGGAAGAGATCTCTGCCAATGAGGAGATAAATTCTGTTGAGGTAAGGTTGATCAGAAAATGGGTGATAATACTCTGGATGAGCTGATGTCCATGAGCCAGAGGAAGGAGACAATTCAGCAAACACTAATCAATACCGTAAGGTATTTACCATCTCTCTCTGCCTCTGGACACAGTAGAAGAACTACTTCTAGTAATGTTTTTCACTATACAGTGCCATGAATGACTGAAAATCATAATAGTTCATAAGAACCCATGCATCCCATAATTTCTCAACAAAAGCAATCGCTATGGCACACTGTTACCTTGACACTGTACTGGCTACTTGGAGAGATTATGCTGCCATTACATTTCACTGACATTTTACTAACTCAGATGTCACTTAATTGCCACTAGACTTTTAATTGTTTTTCTGCTATTAATATGAATTTGTAAAGCATTCTTGTGCACCTAATTCAGATTTTCCGGCATAAACTCCTATGCTGGCTATTTATACATGAGGAACCACTAATTAATCGGGAATAACACTGAATTCCCTGGCTCTTCTGAGTTAGATCAAACTCTTTTCTTTAATACTGTGCATTTATGTATTGTATAATAATCTACTTATGGGGTTTCCTAACAGAAAACGAGTATGTACTGCTTTATATATTCAATAGTAGTTTAAAGTTTAATTAATCTTCATGTAATATGGATTTTCAGTTGAACCCTCCAAGCTGGTTAATTACACCTAATTGTGTTTTCATAGTTAAGTTTTGTAATCACCACTTTAAAATATATAATTAAGGAATCCTGTAATGAGTGTCACATAAGTGAAAAGATGGTTCTATAAATGTCTGCTTCTAGTGTAGTCATGCTCCAGAAATGGATATGCTACTCATGCTTTCATTTTGTAGCAGGTTATTTTTTTCCTGCAAGTAATAAGATACACAGTATAGGCTTCATAAAGGTATCCTCTCACACCACATGTAACTGAACTGATTGAATAGTCATAGAACACACGAACTGGGATCAGATAAATGCACAACGTCTGATAAAAAAGCTCTGATGACCCTAAAGGCATCCTACAGTTGTAACAAAAAAGTTCCCTTAGGAAAAATGTTATGGATAACACAATAATATATATTCTACTTATCTTTTAAAATTGATACTATATACATGTTTAACAAATCCTGATTAAAGATGGCACAGAATACAATTTCCATCTCCCTTTACACTGAGAAACACCATGCCTTTCAAACCGAGAGATGAATGTTGATTGCCTGACAACTGTAACCATGTGAAGTTTCATCACAATGGACAGGAAAAGGGAACAGCTCTAGAAAGCCTTGATAAAAGCCAGTTGATGATATTTTATTCTTTCCTAAGTCTTCTAACAGTCGTTAGCATCACATATGGAATATTATGAGATGACAAGTTGGCTTAGAATCTATTGGTAGCATGTCAGCTTAATGTGTTAATTTTTTGATCAAATAGCATTTCTTGCCTTTTTTAAAAAAAATATCAGGAAACTACCATGCTTGATATTTTATTCCTAAGCATTAATATTTTGATGTATTGGTTCTTTAAAAGTATTAAGTGCCCTGAGTACATAAGTGTGTATATATCTTACCATACAGCCCAGTTTCTTATTTTTATTATACAACATGAGTATTAGAACATGAGTAGAATTGGCAGAAATTTTTCAGTTGAGAAGTTTATTCTCCAAATGCAGTTTTGGGTCAGCCCAAAACTATTTGGAAATTTGCTGAATAGTTTTGGTACCAAAAAAAAAAAAAAAAAAAAAAAGCTTTGGACTAGATTCACCAGGGGATTGGGCCTCATTCATAATATCAGTGAAGGAGAAGGAGAAGTTGGTACCTTCCTTTGTATAGCCCAAGAAATTAGGGAATTTCCCTGAGCGATAGAAGACCCACATTCAAATCCCTACTCTAGAAGGATTTAAAAAATCCAAGACAGCAAATTGAAAAAATGATTATTTACAGAGCTCTACATGAGAGGCCAAATTATCTGTTTATTTAGTTTACTTTATTTATGTATTTATTTATTACTTTACTTATTATCTGTTTATTTCTTTTTATTTATTTATTTATTATTACTTTATTTATTTACTTTATTTACTTATAATCCCTTTACCCAAGGTGTCAGGTTCAGAATTTGGCATACTTTTCTGGTTGCAAATCAGGGTGTACTTACATGTGCAACTGAGAGAAGGATGGAAGGTCTATTAGCCCAAAGGGTGCAGAAATTTTACCATTTGCAAATTCATTATACACTAGTTTTGTACTGGAGCATTCCTCAAATGAACACCTGTCTAAGACATTTTCCTAAAATGTCTGTCACATCACAAAGGTACAGATACTTTTAAGTTGGGTATAATAACATAGTATGTGCTTAGCTGCTTCAGTTTTGCTGAATCAGGAGTTATATAATACGCCAAGACCTCAGTTCCAATTATTACATACATTACTAAGCCGTTATATTTATTCTCAATTTTCAAACTAATGTACAAGTTGGAGCTTTATGTATCCTTACATAAAGGATATTTGATTCAAGGCCTAAAATCTTAACTATCAGCCCAGAGTCTCAGTCTGAGGCTATATAACACAACAGAATTATCTTCAGTACTTTATCTCTAAAAACCTTAACAGCTGGAGTTACCTTCTGGTTTCAGTTTGGTAGGGCTAAATGTAGTAAAGGTGGTTTATTTTCATGCTCGCTACACCTGTTCCAAAATACCACTACTTCCCTTGAGGAGAAAAGCTACATGTATATGTAAGGCGGAGCGGGGAACGATAGGAAGACTTTCACATTTATCTTATGGCCAAATGGGCATTACCAAGGGTGACTGCAGTAAAACTCCAATTGCCTAAATCTAAGGAGAAAAGGGCTGGCATACCCTACTATCCAGTGATATAATTGGACCTGTCAACCAAGGATAATTGGTTTCTGGTTGACTGAACAAAGTGACAATGGCATCACCTCTCTGTTACCCTTTATTACAGGAATACTTGTTGTATTATAATAGGGCCTCAATGAAGAGTTCAGTCCTGCAAGATGATTTGCGGGTCTCTAGGTGTGCAGTGGGGCACCCAGCTATGCTCGGGCTTCTGGAGAGCCAAAGATTGTCTCTGTGCAGGGAGGGATGGTTTTGTTTCCATGTCTGGAAAATGACCTTTTTGATAGTAGGGGCTTTTCTCATAAGGGGCTGATATCTTGATTGTGCTTGCACCTCTCCGATTCTCCTCTGCACATCCCCAGTGCAAGTTAAAGCTGCAGGGGGCAGATTCAACATATAGAGCTGAAGAAACCTCACTAAGTGACATTATCCTCACTTTCCCATGTACACACTTTTTTCCAACCTGCCCCCTGACTCATCTTCCCACCCCTAACATGTCTCCTCTCCCCACATCATGGTGGGGGCAACATAGCTCTATTGGAGGAGGTGGTAGCAGAAGGTGATGGAGTGGGCATTGGAAGTGGCATAGCCAACACTGGCCATAGCTTTCCCCCTACATAGGGAGAGTTCCCTAGGAAGTTTGTCCACCTGCTTTGTTTGTACCACAACCAGAACTCGGTGAATCCAAGAATCCAGCCCGAGGACTTTGATCTCCTCAGTTTTCATAACTCACCTTTCACTTTTTCATAGCAATCAACGTTCATCTCTTTGTTTGAAAGGCATGGTGTTTCTCAGTATAAATGGAGATGGAAATTCTATTCTGTGCCATATTTACTCAGGATTTGTTAAACATGTATATAGTATCCATTTTAAATGATAAATAGAATAGATATTATTGTGTTATCCACAACGTTTTCCTAAAGGAACTTTTTTGTTGAAAGTGTGGGATGCCTTTAGGGTCATCAGAGCATTTTTATCAGACATTCTGCATGCAAACCTTCATGTAGATCTTTGAAAAGAAATGAATAATTATGGAGCTTCAGAACAGTATAACATGATATTGAACAGGAAATGAGACTCAGAAGATCATGCAATCAAGCACAAGATTACCACTGTTGCACATATGGAATTTCCATTGAAATCCAGGGAGTTTTGAGTATGCACTGATGAGAGGATTACTCCTGAATAAGAATTCAACACAGTGTTAATATAGTATTACAACTTCAGGGTTTAGTACAACACCAGCAGTGTCAAACCTATTAAATTAGAGATTAACTCTGACCTTGTCTAGTGACTGAAACGTATCTATAAAATGTACATTCTATACACATACTGATAAGATAGAGGTGAGTCTAGTTTCAGTGTGGGGTTTTTTTTTCTGTTGGGGATTTTACATTTGATATTCGACTTTCTGCTTCTCTTTATGGTCACTTCTGCGGCCATAACACTGAACTATTTCAACAGAAGAATTACCTTGAGAAAAATCTCAGACACCAAGTGAACGCTCCATCTAAGGAGGAAAAGATGCTGTTCACCTAGCTCAGTTTCCCAAGTTCTTGGAATAGAAGTGTTTTTCTGAATTCAAATCAACTGCTAGACAATGCACAGAAGATTTGTATAAAAAGAAGTCTGCTACTTTCCAAGAGATTTTGTCAGACTTTGATAAAGAGGAGTAATAATTTCAACGAATAGGAAAATTGTAGACATATGAACCACTGATCTTAAAACTATGGGCTAGTTTCACTTAGGGTCCACAATGGCACAGGGTTCCTGCAAGAGAAAGCGTGCTTTCAGGAAGTCTGCAGCAGGGCAAGGCGCCTGCAACTTCCTTTCTGCTTGGAGGATTCCCTAACTGGCCAGCAAAGCTCGAGAGGATAGCTCTGGTTGAGATTGTGCTTATTCAGCAAACATCCGCGGCAGTCTCTGTCAGCTCCCTGAAGATACTAAAGCTACCCTCTCCGGAAGAAATCCTGAAGCAGCACAAGCAGCAGTACTACTGCCAGTGGTCCCTTGCACAGTGAGAGAATCTGCTCCTCATCTCTGCACATTGCTGCTTCTGCTGGTATAAAAGAGATACTTGGTCAATAGGGCACGCATGCTGGGAAATAAAAACCTCCCACTGATTAGTGTCCCACAGAGAACTGAATTGGGAGACATATGCTGTCTTTTCATGGCCTAGCTGAAATTGCATCTTGGTAGCATTTTCCCCCAGTAGCTTTAATTCAGCAGTTTGCTAGAAAATTTGTTTAAGTCTCCAGCCAATATTTTGATTCTCTTTCATCGTGACCTAGTTTAAAAGTTTTGTGTGAATGTGAATACTAGAAAAAAAATACAGAAAAATCTTAGAAAAGAGGATAACCCAAGTTTCAGGTCTTTTTTCCTCAGACAATCATTCCTCAATGCTGAAATGAAAGAATCATAAAACAAATAGGTAAGGTGAAGACTATTTGTCTGAAGTGGAGGTGGACTTTTATGCTAGTGAGTTTGTCATGAGGACATGTTGTGAACAATTGCTGGAGAAGATTTTAGTTTCCCCATGAATCAGTTGGACTTGCTGTCACCTTTTAAAAGTTGCATGCTCTTTTTGTGTAATTTTGCTTCTCTTAAATTACAGTTAGGATGCTTGGATATAATGATCTTACTACTCACTGCATTAAATCCCATCTGAATTTTTTTTTATTAGAGCCTAGGTGTGATATTTTTGATCAGGGAGCATGTGTGTAGGGTTGAAACCACCATCTTTAATAACCTTGCAACTTAGAGTCTTAAAGCAAAGCGGAATTCCCCTGATTTTCTAGCATTGCAGATGCATTGTGCTTTCATAGACCAATGTGGTCTATAGTTAAAATTCCATAGGATACCTCATTTTACTGAAGTGCTGTATTTGTAAGCAATGTAATGTATCCCAGGGCTCACAGCTACGGTGCAATGGGCTGAAGTTAAAGCTGAGGCAGGTAATTGTATAGCTGGTGAACATATAGGATAGGCCAGTGGGTGTATACAAAGTTATTTGTGGATGATAGACAAATGCAAATACCGAGCTCCATAATGCAAAATAAAAACAAGCTGAACTTTACCTAACTGTGTTGCAGTCTCTTTTTAGTTTGACATAAATAGCAGCATTTCTTATATTGTTACTTTACTAAAGTCTTCAGAGTTGTACTGAAATAGTAACAATTCCTGAAAAACACCTATTGCTAACTATGAGCAACAGAAGTTACTAAAGATATGATTTACAAATCACATCCATAATTACAGAGCAAGGATCCTGTGGAATAAAGCCCAAATTTCCATGTAATGGTATTTATTTGCAGCTTTCAGAAAAGCATGATTAGTATTCTAGATCATATTGTCACCAAGAACTAGTTCTTTGTGGAATGGTGAAATGACAATTTACTGAACTATAGAAGCTCCTTGATTTGCTGATAAATTGCACCCCCAAGTGGATACATGTCCTATGTACCTCCTACTGTGCTTTCTTTCTTTGGTCACTTGGAAAGCATTAAAACAATGGCAATTTCATAAATACTTTTTGTAAAGTGCTTTGGAACTCTCAAGTGGAAAGGAAATTATTATTACTGAAAGATATTTTACTTTGTCAGCAAGAACTTTCTCAACTTTTTTTCCCTGGACACCTATGGTAAGGACAATATAACATTGCACTTATACAGCCTTTCCAAACTATAGGTCAAATTTTATCCTTTGGATGCATGTGTATGATTTTTGTGTAAATCACTGGGAGCTCCATATGCATGAAATTCAGCATGGAATGTGCCCGCATACATTGCGTAACTTGAAATAGCCATGTTTACTTTATTCATGGATATCAAGTTTTCACAGGACTCTTGTTAGTAATATTTTTTTGCACTGAAACTATACCGCAATCTTTCCCTGCTTCTCCAAAGCTGACTCACATGATCTGCAATTGTGTATTATAGCTTTTCTTTTTTCAGTGCTTAATTTGTAATGAAAGTAGTGCTGGGGCTCAAGCAACTAGGTATTTGGAGCTCATGCAATTTTGTTACATGCATAACTGATGCAGCAAGACCAGAGGCTTTGGAGCTATGAACTGCTACACCTAGAGGTGGTGGGGCTCAGCCCTGACACAAATTAAGCACTCAGGGTGACCAGATGTCCCGATTTTGGGGTCTGTTTCTTATATTGGCTCCTATTATCCCCTATCCGCATCCCGATTTTCACATTTGCGGTCTGGTCACCTTACCCTACTGTCATGTTATGTGCCACACTTGTCTGCTCCCTGGAACCAGTAGGATACACTTCCCTCCTCCCCTTGGCTGCCCGCGTTTCAGTGCCACTGCGTGTCAGTTCTAGAGTGTCTGGACAGCGTCATGTGGGGCGCGACATCGCTCTGCTGCTGTAGTGGGCGTCGTGCTGGAGAGAAATACACCCCCCCCCCCCCGGAGCGCGCGTGGGTCCGGTGACGCTCTTTGGACAGGGCAACACTTGTTTCCACGGACACGCAGCACGCTAGTGGGTGCGGGTGGGAGAGAGCGGCGGCCGCATCCTGCCCTTGCCCACTTCGCTGCCCGGCTGCCCCCGCTCTCTCGCTGTCCCAGGCTGCGGGGATCACACGGAGCCTTGCACGGGCCTAAGGGGGGGTGGCTTGTGCCGCTCTCCTGCTTTGGGCCCGCCCTGCCCCGGAGCCTGACCGAGCCCGGCGCCTAGAGCGGGCGAGGGAGCCTGGGCGCGGCCGCGGATAGGGCAATTGGACAGGCTGGCCCCGCCCCCTTCCACAGAGCGGGCTGGACAGCGCCCACGAGACACCACGTCCTCCGGCAACGCAAGGACGTACCGGAGCCGCTCGCTCTCGCCACCAAGGCTCGCGCGGAAGGGCAGAGTGAGTTCCGCTCCCCGGGTTCCTTCTCAGAGCGAGGCTGCGTCTGACGCAGGGGCGCCGGAGCCCGGAAATGGGTGGGGAGGTGGTTCTGTTTGCGAGCGCAGCGGCGGAGTTTAGCGGCTGACAGGCGGCGGCGGGGGAGCCCCGCGGAGCGCCCGGCCCGGGGCAGGTGTGTGCGGCGGCGTCGTCTCTGCGGCAGGCGGATCCAGTGAGGCGAGCGCTTTACGCCCCCCGTAGCTGGAGCGTCGCCCTGTGTGGAGGGGCAGGTGAGCCCATAGCCCGGCCTGTGGGGGAGGCGGTTCCGTGGGGCTGGGGACTCTGCTCCTGTTCCGAGGCAGGGGGAATCGGGACCCTCCGCAGGCCCCGGAGCGGCGGGCAGGGGCGCTCGCGTCCCTCCCCCGGTCGAGGGGCTGTTCGCCTGTGGGGGCGGAGGTGAAGGGCCCCTCTGTCCTTGGGGACCGTGCGGCAGTGACCCCAGCCTGTCCCTTCGGGGCAGGGGGAACAAAGACTCTCAAAGGCACGAAGTTGCTCCCCGCGTCCTGAGCCGAAGCAGGGACGTGCAGGTCGGGGGAGTTGACATTTGGAGGTAAAATGACCTGCCACCCGAGATCACTTCGCCGAGCCGCACAGGAAGAGCACGCAGCTCCCCAGTCCGGCCTCAACGGGGGTGCGCCCGTTTCGAGTTCAACGAGGGTGTCATCCAGCCAGCCTCAGTTTGAGAAATGCGCAGTTAATAAGGACAATATTTAGTGTTGTCGCTGGGTTTTGATTTTAATTTCGTTCTGTTTCTGAAACGATGCTGCAAAGAGCAAAGCAAATCCGTTTAAGAATGATATCTTGTATCTGTCTGGAAGTATTTCACAAACTATAGGAGCACCCCCTTCAGCTAACTAATAAACAGATTTTATTTCATTGATAAGTGCGCAGCAATGGTTCATGATAGGCTAGAATGGGAAGAGCTTAGGTTTTAATAGTTTAGTAAATGATTAAAGTATGCAAGCCCAACTAAAAGTAAGTAGAAATTGTAAGTAAATGACATACTGTTATGTTCCAAATATAATTATTATTAATATTCTTTTACAGATTATGAAAATATCCTGATTAATCTGTTAAGAAAATTCCGAACTGAATTAAGGTTTCCATAAATTTTTTTGGCTGCTTATGAAGTTTCTGATATTAAAACTGCACTATTGAAATGAAGAAAAGGAGAAAGTTCCCTGGAAATCTAAATGAGAAGATTCATCTTGACTGTGAGAAAAATATTTCTGATGGGATTCTTGTAGTAGATTCTGACCAAGAAACTGTCACCAAATCTGCAGAAGTAGCTATTGCAGACCAACTTGAGTGTTCCCAAGAACTCCCTCCATCACCAGAACAAAAAAAACTCTTAAGTTCACTGCAGTATAATAAAAATCTACTTAAATATTTAAATGATGATAGACAGAAACGACCATCTTTTTGTGACTTACTCATAATAGTAGAAGGAAAAGAATTTAGTGCACACAAAGTTGTTGTTGCTGTTGGCAGTAGTTATTTTCATGCTTGTTTGAGCAAAAACCCAAGCACAGATGTTGTCACACTGGATCACGTAACTCATTCTGTTTTTCAACATTTGCTTGAGTTTTTGTACACATCTGAGTTTTTTGTGTATAAAAATGAAATCCCTTTAGTGTTGGAAGCAGCTAAATTTTTAGATATTATAGATGCAGTCAAACTGCTCAATAACGAAAATATTTCCAGCATACAATCTGAAGTGGTAACTGAAAACCCAATACCAGCTGAAACTCTTAATGAATTGACTGGTAAACTGTCAAATAGTCACCAGTGCACTTTTTGCAGTCGACACTTCTGTTACAAGAAATCCTTAGAAAACCACCTGGCTAAAGCTCACAAATCCCTGCCACTAGAAAAAAAACATGGGTTAAAAATGGTTGAGAAAGCAGACATTTCTACCAGAAGATCTACAAGAAACCGTAAATGCCCAGCTAAGTTTGATACCAGTGATAACGAAAGCAGTGATGTGTCTGACAGCAACTTGGATAAAGTCCGTTCTGAGAGAGAAATATCTGTTAAAAATGAATGTGAAGATAGTGGAAGTGAGTGCAATGCAGATGAAGAGGATCAGGAAGAAGAAATATCAGATGAAGATTCTGATGCTGAAGAGCAAAGTAAAAAAGAACATAATGATATTGACGTGAGTCCTGAGCCAGTTGATTCAGTAGGAAATATTCCTGAAGGTTTAACTCCAGTTATCATTCAGAGTAGTAGCAAAAAACTATTGCAGTGTCCTAAGTGTGACAAAACATTTGACCGAACAGGTAAGGGCAATTAAAGTTTTTTTTCTTTGTCTCCTTCCTCTTTACCACATACTGGTACTTTCAGGTGGAAAATAAGCAGAGTTCTTTGTAGGTTTTTTTTTTGTTTGTTTGTTTATAGAGAATTAGTGTTTGCTAAAATTTAGTATGAAGTGCCAGTCCTTATAGATCTTGAAAATCAGACACTATCATTACTGTAGCACTAAAATTAGGAAGTGACTTAGAGTGCTATTTTTTAAAAAATCCTGCAAATGAAAAATCTCTTCCTGCAGTTGTGGTTTCAGTTCTTAGTATACAAAATAGACTTGAGAGAGTGCAGTAACTTATTAGTAAAATGAAAGGTAAATTATAAGAAATCTGAAACATGGACTTTACTTTCCACCAAAATGTTCAACTTTTACTGATTAAAGTAGCTGACTTTTCTGTTGGTGCTATAGTGTATTAAATGCTACATAAGCAATTATTTCTTAGGATAGAAACGCTATCTCCCTAGCATGTGGCTCCCTGATGATGAAAACACTTGCATGTATAGTTGTAATTCATAAATGCAATATAAATGAGGTCTGTCTTTCAAAATGAGCCTATGTGCTTGTACAAATATAGTAACTAATTTTATAAGATGTTTTGACATTTCTGCATGTCAAATAGAACAACTAAACTCACTTCTAGGTTTAAACTAGGTCTGATTGCAATATCAAGTGGTCTTGCCATTAGTAAATTTTAAATTTTGTTGAAATCTGAAGGCACAATTTTTCTTGTGTGGATCACTAGTAATAGTGTTTACTTAATTGCATTTGTACGTACAAAACATGATCCATTGAGATTGTCAAATTTAATTTTATACCACTTGTTGAGGGATGCGCTGGCTGAAATTTTAGGTGTGGGATAAAATAACACTGCTTTTACAAAGCCAGATTAAAGTATTTTAATCATGGGCTATGTTTTAGGTGTTATAAATGTTCCTCTCGATATCAAGACCGCACTTCAGTGTGTACCCCCAAAGCTTCCCTGCTATCTTTCTAAACTGAGGTGAGGGTCAGATCGTGCCTGCCTTATTCACATAAGCAGTCCTATTGACCTATTTTCCTGCTCTGTGGGTATTTTTCTTTTCAGCTAGGATAGTTAATGTGTTTCTAAGCTTTGATTATGAGGTGCTGAGCCTCCTCAACTGATGGCTGAAGTGTCAGGAGTTATGAGAACAGCATCCCATGAGATCAGGCCCTTTTTAATAGCACGGTACCACTACTACTGTAAATTTTTGTCATCCTGAGATCTGAGAGTTTAGAGTCATTATATGGAAAAGAAAAGCTGTCTCTTATGTGTTTAGACATATTATAGTGAAATGGGCAAGCGTGCTCTGCTGGTATTTGAATTTAATCATTAAGGCAGGAACCATTTTGTTTTCAGACCTTTCTTACAGCAAAACTTTGTTATTAGCTATATAGTTGATAGCTTTTATATAGTTCTCTACATCTTCAAAGCACTTTACAAGCATTAACTAGTTGATCCTAACAACAACCTGGTAAGTATTATTATCCACATTTTACAGATGGGGATACTGAGGCAGAGGTGAAATGAGTTGTCCAAGGTCACAGATTATATAATAATAACTATTCAACATTAAAAAAGGTGAGATCTCTCTCTTTTAAAATAAAAACATGTGGAAAATTATCTGAATTTGATAACTGTTGCTGGAGGTTTTTTAGATACTGAAGGTCCAGACTACAGAGCCTAGTAGTCTGAAGTTTTAGGGTTTTTTTGTTTTTTTTTAAATGAAGTATTTTGAGTGATGGCACAAAGTCAAACTTTTTTTTCTCTTTGTACTCTTGTAATTTAGAGCCACAAAACTTTTGAGTTTTAAAAGGGGGGGAATGGAAGGAGGAATAAAGGCCTCTCTTCCGTTGGTCATTTTAATAACCACAATACACTTCTTTCTTTATAGAGTGTCCAAAAAGTAGTGTGTAGGTGTTCTTACAGAGAAATAACCTTCTTCTGGTCCAAGGACCTGCAGTTGATTCCACTAGTGCGAACCTGTATTGCCGGATTGGGGTCAAATTTCAGCCAAGTCATGAATGAGAATGAAAATCACTGTAGAAGGCATGGAGAAGAGATTATTGTTCTAGTATTGTTGTAATGCCCTGAGACCCGATGAAGTATGAGGTTCTCTCTCTATCTTAGTCTTTATTATCCCAAAATAAATGACATGAAGCTCTGTTTTTAAGTTTCCAGACTGCTCCCTGTTTTGAAAGAGGTACTTCGTGAACTTTGTTATTTAAAAAAGAAAAAGTAATGCATCTCTCCTTGGTCCAGGATAGAGTGCGCTTTACGGAGATCAGTATGTGGGCTCATGTATACAGGATGTGGTAATGGCATATCTGGAGTAAATCTAAAACATTTAAATATAGTGAAAAGTATTTTGGGAACTTTGATTTGATTTATCTATATAATCCCTATAAGATACCCAGTGAAACTCAGTAAAATAATTGTTCATATGTTTGTGGAATATGCCTAGACATCTGGAGGGTTGGCTGAAAGCATTTAGTGTATGTACTATTCAGAGCACACAGACCTGGGTATCAGAACTGTGTAAGGGCCCTCATTGTTTTAGGCTTCAAAATACTGAGTGGAGATTCTAACAAATAGAAATGTACTGTAGATGATAAAGAATTTAAAATTGGTTTGTTTGCCAGTCAGTATGTGTCTTTAAGCTGACTATAGTTGATTATTGTTCTACGTTAAACTAAGATTTTATTTTTTAGGGAAGCTCGAGATCCATACCCGTGTGCACACAGGTGAGAAGCCCTTCGAGTGTGATATTTGTCAGCAGCGCTATTCCACAAAATCTAACCTGACAGTTCACAGAAAGAAACACAATAATGAAACAGAATTTCATAAGAAGGAGCATAAATGTCCTTATTGTAATAAACTGCATGCAAGCAAAAAGACTCTAGCAAAACATGCAAAGAGGTAAGTATGAGCGGAATTGTCTCTTACACTTCTGCGTAATGTATTTTCCAGCCCCAAAGCTGTAGTAGATAAAAACACAAAACATTGGAGAACTATTTAACTTTTGGCTTCTTTCTAGAATTGTTTTTAAAATGACACCTCTTTTAACAGGACATAAGAATTAACAACAGTATGTCACCTACCATATAAGGTGGTATAAGGATAAGTTAGTCAATGTTTGCACAGCACTTCAAAAATGGAAAAATTTATATATATAAAACATATTAAGGTACTGTGAAGTGATAGTGTCCCCATAGCATTTCAACTAGCTCAAGAAAGCTACTTATTAAAATTGATGCTCTGTCATTATCACCCTTTTTTAGGTAAGATTGTGGGTTTTTTCTGGCAAGGCAAATTTGATAATATTCGGATTAGTCTTGTTTCCGTGATCCCTTTCAGTGTGGTGTTAGGTTTGGGCTTGATGCAGGGACAGCAGTGGTTTTGGTGGCAATAATGTATCCTGGTAAATGAAGAAAGTCAAATGTCCATGCAGAGTCTTAGATCTATCAGAAGCACTTACTTCTGTTAACGGTGAAGTATTTTTATTTAACTATAGACCCTGGCAGGGATATATCCATTTAGTCATCTTTTTAAGAGGACTCCTGAAGTGGTGTAATACAACTGATCTGGCCTATGGACTAGCATGAGGTATTGCAAGATTCTTTAGTCTTTTTTAATATGCTACACTTTCAGGATTCCAGCCTGCTGATGACATTTTGTCATTTCATTGGATTGGAATGGTAATGTTTGACTGGCTTTCATGGTATGCAGGCAAATTTGAGGCCTCCATCAGTTTAACCTTAAATGGTAATGTTAGTAGTCTGTATTTATGTGAAAAGGAATGGGGTAGAATGTAAATTTGGTTTAATATCTACATTAGAGCTGTCCAGGACCATCAATTAATTACATTCCTACTCTGATTTTGAGTTGATATAAATGTAATTGAAGTTATACCTATATTAATCTGATCTTAACTTACCTGATTGAATATATAACTTCAGAATCTGTTCCGTCAAGCAATAAATATTTCATATACTGCATATTTGGACAAAGGCTATGTTTTAAAAAAAGTAGACTTGCAAATGACGAGAGCTGCACGCTGGTACTGCTTGCTATGCTAACTAACATGTATTAATATAAATTACACCGCAATTAAGAAATTTATAGCTAACATTACTCATTTTCACTGATCTTTCCTCCTAGGTTTCATCCAGAGAACATACAAGAATTTCTTTCTGTTAAAAAGACAAAGAGCGAAGGCTGGAAATGTGATGTAAGCATTACTTTGATTCTACCAAAAAAATCAAACAACTTGAGGTTTTTTCTACTGGGATTTTTTATGATTAAACCATGTAATTCTGTATAAACTAATGACTTAACGAGTATTTTATTTTCATTGAATTATTCACCCTGAAGTCTCAATAAGCTGTGTAAGTCAGTGAAAGTTAATATGAGTTGATCAGGTTGATATTATTAAATACTGTATCTTAGTGTGTGCATAAGACTGAGGCTCTGTAGAAAGTACCAGATTTCATTTTACGAAATATGTGGCCAGTAAAATTATTAAAATATAGGAATGTTTGCATATGTTTCACATTAAATGGGAGTTGAGTATTATGACTAACAAAAAGACAAAAATAAAGCCAACACTGAGAAACTAGTGGAATATCTTATCTTTAAAAATGGGAACAAAGAGGACACCGGGAAGTTGTAGACTAGTCACCTTAACTTCTATGCCTGGAAAGATCCTGGAAGGAATTATTAGCCCAGTTTGCAAATACCTACAGGATAATAGGGTCACAATGAGTACCCATCATGGATTTGTCAAGAACAAATCATACCAAACCAACCTAATTACCTTCTTTGACGTGATTATTGGCCTAGTGGATAGGAGGAAAGCTGTAGACATGATGATGTATCTTGATTTTTAGTAAAGGTTTTGACATCATTCTAACTGATGTTCTCATACACAAACTAGGGAAATGTGAAGTAGATTAAGTTACTATAAGGTGAATACAAAATTGGTTGAAAGACTATACTTGGAATACCTAGCAGTGATTGTCTGTCAAAGTGGGAGAATGCATATCTAGTCGGGTATTGCAAGTATCAGTCTTATGTCTGGTACTATTCAATATTTTCATTAATTGCTTGGGCAGTCGAGTGAAAAGTGTGCTTATAAGATTGCATATGACACCAAGCGGGGAAGAGTTACAAGAATTAAAATTAAAAATGACTGAGAAATTGGAGCATTGGTCTGAAATCTACAAGATGCAAGTCAATAAAGACAATGCAAAGTACTTTACATAGGAAGGAAAAATCAAATGCACAACTGCAAAATGGGCAATAATTGACTAGGTCATAGTACTGCTGAAAGGGTCCCAGAGTTTAGAGTGGATCACAAGTTGATTGAGAGTCAAGAATGTGATGCAGTTTCTAAAAAGGCTAATATCTTTCTGGAGAGGCTTAACAGGAGTGTCCTATGTAAGACATGGGAGGAAATTGTCCTGCTGTATGTGGCACTGGCAAGGCCTCGTCTGGAATGCTGGGTCCAGTTCTGGGCACCATACTTAAAGATGCAGACAAACTGGAAAGAGTCCAGAGAGAGCAACAAAAATAATAAAAGATTAGAAAACCTGAAAGATTTAAGGATTATTTTTAAAAATAGGCATATTTAGTTTTGAGAAAAGAAGATGGAGGACCAGATACATATTCAGATACGTTAAAGGCTGTTATAAAGATGATGGTGACCAGTATTTCTCCATGTCCACTGAAGGCAAGACAAGAAGTAATGGCAGTACACTTCTGATTTCTTTGATCATAATCATACACTCATCTGCTGCCCATAACTTCTATTCTTGGAGGTGCGCCTGCAGTGGAAGACAAAAGAAGTAATATAATATGGACAAAGTCTCTTCTCTCACTGCCACTTTCTCATTTGGCTGTATGCTGATACTAACTGAACATTGGCATCTGATCAATCTAGGCTTTAAGTGTGCTAAAAGTATTGTGCAGACCTCCCAAATCTAGCTTCATCTATAAAGCCATAGATGCCTTTTATAGGTTTCCCCAAAAATTGGTTATCAGTAAAATAACAATTTAGTATGAAAGTTTTGGCTTTGTGATTTCTCTCTTCCCCCTCCCCCCTCCCCCTGGCATTTCCCTAGTGTCGGTGGAATCAGATATTTTTTTCCAAATCATGTTTTTACAAAACGTGGATCATTTTAAGCAGTCAGGATATTTTAGCCAACAACACAGTGGCTGTAACTAAACTAACTCTGCTGTATGTCCAGAAGTTCGCATCATCGCGAGCCATAACCTGTTATCTTGTTAAGGTTTATAAAACTTTTAGATGAGACATACAGCTCTTTACAAATCCCGTAGTCGTAGCTAAAAGTGAAATTAAAAAGAGAGATTAGATTTTTGACAACACTTGCTTGGGAAGCTTGATGCTTGCCTGGGCAAATGTGAGTGGATTTTGCAAGCCCTGTGGGTTTTAAAATAAATAAATAAATAAAATCCTGCGCTGAGTTTAAAATTGGAGTATTCATTTCTCTGTAGCGATGCATATTGGAAATATTGTTAGGAAGAACTTGGGAGTAGAGGTGGGATTTTTATCACATATAAATGAGAATGGGATAAGGCCCTGAAGTTGTGGCCTTGTTTGAAATATCTCCTCCACTCAGATGCACTAAATGCATACCAACTTCCTGGTGATGTTTGACTGGTATTAGTAGTCTGTGTTTGAACATTAGGACTTAGTGCACTTACACTTTTTGGGATGCAATAAGCCCTTGGGTTTGAATTAAGTTCTTTGGCTATACTTTTTTTTTATTTTTTAAAGCAGCTATAGAAGCTTTAAAAAAAAAAAATCCGGAATTTGTCTCTAGCTAATGTTTGACCAAGTATTTTGTCATTTTAGATTTGTAAGAAATCTTTTGCTCGAAGACCCCATTTGGAAGAACACATGATTCTTCACACTCAGGATAAACCTTTCAAGTGTACCTATTGTGAAGAGCACTTTAAATCCCGGTTTGCAAGATTGAAGCATCAAGAAAAATTCCATCTTGGTATAAAAACATCCTTCTGACATGCAAACAATAGATTTGAAGTAAAACAGTCTTCCTCAAATGGGTGCAGAGTTTGATATTTTTTTGCCTTTGCTCCTGTTAAATATTTTATTAGATTTCTTAAAAGCTTTTGAAAGCTTTAGAAAAAAATAAAATAGCTTAGTACTACTTTTTTGCAGTTTAGTGAAAAAAAATCAATGATATTTTAAAAAATACGCATCTAAATGTACCATGTACAAAATCCAATCCTAGCTGACTGGGAAATTGTGGGTATGACTAAAGGTGTAGATATGTTAATCACCTACAAAATATGTGTATTGCTGGTTCAGTCAATGTTAGGCTGCACTGTTATACAAATAATCATTCTGTGAGGGAGAAATATCCTGTGAGTCTGGAAACTTTAATAAAGTAACAAAGATTTTAAGATTAATATAAACTTCTAAAGTTATTTAAATTATTATGAACTGTTCAGTCTCTTGTACTAATTTTCTGATACCATTGCAACTGAGAGATGAGGTTTCAGAGTGGTAGCCGTGTTACTCTGTATCAGTAAAAACACTAACAAATTTATTTGCACATAAGCTTTCATGGGATATAACTCACTTAATCAGATTCATGGAATGAAAAATACAGTAGGCAGGTATAAAGATGGGAGTTGCCTTACCAAGCCAATTCAGTTAGGGTGGATGTGGCCCATTCCCAACAGTTGACAAGAAGGGGTGAATATCAATATCCACTTTGATTGAAGTGACCTCATTAGCACTGCAAAAAGTAGTTTTCCCTTTGTGATATTCACCACTTCTTGTCAACTGGAGTAGTTTTAGAAGAATCCAGGTGGTTTCACATGATTACATATTATTTAGTACTAAATTGTTATGTTTTTATGGCAGTTGTACATCAGTTCAGAGTATTAGATTATCAAACTTAAATGTAATTGTTGATACACATTGCAAAAAAGACTCAAATGTTTAAATTTTACATACTGAAAGAATGTGAGGCATGTTATAATAATTCATTAAACCAGCCTTTTTGTCTTGTAGCTTAAGGCACACATCAGTGACCTAAACTACACATCTGTTTGTGACTTAATGTAATTACTCACAACTAATAGAAGTTCTGGTTATTTTCTTTCAGGCCCTTTCCCATGTGATATTTGTGGTCGTCAGTTCAATGACACTAGAAATCTAAAACGCCATATAGAATGTACTCATGGGGGGAAGAGAAAATGGGTGTGTTTTATATGTGGAAAATCAGTCCGAGAAAGGTAAGAAGCAATATTTCAATAAAGGCTTGACATACCATGATATTTTAATATAGAAAGTAAATAGCTTTGAGGGTATAAAATCAGTTAGTTTCAGAGGGTTAATAAGCCAGTGTAGCAAAGAAGCAGTATCTCTACCTCAAACAATATATGCATTTATGGTATTATTTTAAATATGAATGTGGAGAGCAGAGAACTGCAAAACACCAAATATAGAAGACTTGTTGGGAAAGTCTGTTGGCTGTATTTGAATTTGCTGCATTGTGCAAGAACATCTTTCATTGGCTACATAACTGAAGAGAGAGATTTTTCTGTGACCGGTACATTGCTGAGTGTGGTAATAGAAAAAAGAGAATTTATAGGAGTGGTTGGGGGAAACTTGGAGAAGTTCTGAACTTCTAAAAGTATATATATGTTCCCTGCCATTTCTGCCCCCTTCAAAATAATAAAAATGTCACGAAAGATTGTAAAAAATTGACTAGAAAAACTCATTTCCCCCCCCCCCTTATTTCCTAAATGGTGCAAAATGTACTGATTTCTAGCCATGTGCAATCTGAAGTTCTAAAGTTTGGGTAATAGTTTCTGCCATTATTGTTCTGGTTACATGTCTTTAGCATGCATAGTTCCTGGAATGGCAGATGCTTAACTTTTAATGCAGAACACACACATTGTAATATAGCTGGGCCAGTGGATGGTTCCAATAGGAACCATATAAATCTGTACAGAAGTAACATTTTTGTTCTCCAGGGGTTAATGATTAACTGATTAACCTCATAAGAGGTTTCTATGAAACAGCCTTTTACATAGCTGTGCAAAGCATCTGAGCTAAACCAGGCTGTCTCTTTTTAAACTGTGGTTGAAACATCTTACATTAAACCTGATAATAGTTTATATTTGAATCTCATGTAAAAAGGTATACTTTTTTCCCTTTGGGAGAAGGTAATTTTTATTACTTTCTTGGTTTGACATAGATCATCTCTAGTAGTCATTGGGGCTGAGATGTTCCACACATCTTAAGATATCATACATTGAAAATTTCTGAGCTATGGACTCATTCAAGATAGCATACATTTATGAGGTATGGATTCACTCAAGATATCATTCATTGAAAATTTATAGACTAATTCCAAATCGCTGACTGTTCCGACTGAGTACTGTTGAAGAGGATTTGGCCCCAAGTGGGACAAGTTTTATTAATTTTTTTAAAGCAGATAAAGATGTCAAGCAGAACACATGACGTGGAACATCAGTGCTTCTTAAAATTATAGAACTGAAGGGCATGTACACATTTAAGTAAACCATGTACAAATATAGTAAGAAGCTTCTGCAGAAGCCCAGCAAATGTTTGTTCCCTGTAACTCATTTTTATCCTGTAACACAAGCTGTTGGTAAAAACACAACAACTTTGCATTATCATAGATTTTTAGTGTAGTTGTATATGTGCACAGAAATAAGTATATTTGGAGTTGCTGGTTTCAATAGCAAATGTAAAAATCACAGTACTTCTAAGTAACTGAAAATATTTTCCTATTACTGGTAAAATTACTAAAATTATCTAGAATTACTAATTAAAAGCAACTAGAGGTTTTTTTTCTTTCAGACATCTCATATATTTGACAGCACTTTGAATAGTCAATTTCACTATTTCAGTTATAGTCAATCAGTTTCCTCTGCCTGAGTGGCCTCACAAAGTTACAGGAAGAGCATTAGGAAAAAAAAAAAAGAGAGAGAGAGGAAATTGGCAGGGCTGCATATTTTCACATTAGTGTGTATGTGAACATATGCACTATGCTGAATTAGGCTTGCAGTGAGGACTATAATTTTGATTTTTCTCTTTTGACTTTAAACTACAGATTTGCAGTAACTTTTTGCACTGGATTTTCTTGTCTCCATGAAAGCAGAAAAGAAGCCGAGAGGTTCCAGTGATTTCAGGGATACACACTCAAATCCAGAACTTTTGGGTGCATGCAGTGAACCAATATCTTAGAATCAGGCTGAAAAAGAAGTTGTGCTGGGGAGGGATAAGCCATCATTAAGACACAAATAGTCAATAACAGTGGGAACAATATAGAAAATATTAGCAAAACCACTTTTTTTTCTGTATAAACATTCATTCCTTATGTGCTTTGATGTGTCCCCTTTTAAGAGTACCTTGTTTTCAGAAGAAACCTGTGGAGAGAGATTAGACATGATGAATGAAATTCAGAAACTTTATTTGTTCATATTCTATATAATTTAATACAAATACTTGAGTATTTAATCCTGTTTTTACCTAAAATGCTGCATCAGGATTAGAGAACATGATTCTGTCTACACACTGAGTTCCTAAAACATTGCTTTGGTTTTTTTAACCCAGAACAACTTTGAAAGAACATTTGAGAATTCATAGTGGGGAGAAGCCTCATCTTTGTAGTATTTGTGGGCAGAGTTTTCGTCATGGAAGTTCCTACAGGTAATGAAGCAGATTCTGTTTAAAGAGATTAAGCTACCACCTTCTAGGTAGTGGTAGATATACCCCCCCCCACTTCTCCCCTCTCTCCCTCCCCCCTCCCTTTTGCTCACACATCTTGAAGAATTACATTGATAATGTGTCATTTGAGTTTCCAATACGAGTAAACAACATTTTTGTATTGTGTGCCAGAATATTTTTTAACTTAAAGAAATTTGGTATGAATTTAGATTGATATTGGTATGTAAAATTCTTTAAGACCCTAAACTTGGGTCTTAAATTACATGACAGAATCCCTTTCACATACTAAATATATCACAGTTTAAATTACAAACTTCAAGAAACATTTGCATTGTTCTTTTCCTCAACTATAATGCAATTTATATTGAAGTTGACTTCTTCCAGACCTTCTGCAAACTTTGAATAAGTGCTGTTTGGTGAGGAAAACCATGTCAAGTAATGTACTGCAGTTTTCATGTTCATTAAGGTGAAACTACATTCTAAAAAGTAATTAAAAAGGCATTCTGAGTTCTCAGTGACCTCCATATCAAGTTTGCCTAGTTTTACAAGTAAAGAAGATATTGCAAGAACTGCAAATTTAATTTGGGATTTGAAAGTAGAGCTGTCATCTTTCTGGCTCATTAAAGAACAGTAAATGATTCTGAAACTGGAAGTTTTTTAGTTGTGTGAGCCGGAAAGGAATCCAGCTTCATATCCTACAGCTATACTAGTTCTGCATGTATATTTGTTGAGGAAGATGCTATTTTTGTAATCCCATTTATAACCATAAACCTGTTACACTTGAACAGTGACATACATTTCTCTCTCTGTTTATATAGACTTCATCTAAGAGTTCACCATAATGACAAGAGGTATGAATGTGAAGAATGTGGGAAAACGTTTATTCGGCATGACCATCTAACAAAACACAAAAAAATACACTCAGGTACGCTATATCTTTGATCTAATTTCCAAAGTAATTGAGTGAGCAGAAAATTAATTTTGGATGCTTGGCTTTTTTTTTTTTTTTTTTTTTTAAGGTTTTAATAGGAGTGGTATTTAAGTCTATTACAAATTTTACTTCTGTCACTTTCAGTGTCCTATGGTAGGGTTTATTTATCTCTTCAAACACTTGCAAAGTTTGAGTAGAATGTTTCCTCTCTATTAATACAGAGAGCTGAGGGACAGTCAAAAAGGTGTAACATTTATTATTTATTTAAAAAAGCAAATGTGATAAGAGGATTTTTTTGAGTGAAGATTTCTTTTCTAATAGGAGCTGTTTAAAACATTAACACTAACAAAGCTGTCATTCACATGATCTCTGTCAAAGTTTGCATCCTGATCACTTTAATATAGAGTACAAACTGAGAAAATGACATGTGAACTGTCTGAGTTTCTAAAGTTCCCCATTGTGGATTGGTTGTTAGGAAATTCTACATGTGGGGAGAATCAACTCTGAGCACAGCAAAGCAGGCGGAAGATTAAAAGAAAGTGTGTTTAACTGCTCCCCTTCCTCCCAGCTATTTTGCACCTTGAGGGAAATGGATCAGATATGTAGAGGAAAAGAATGATTGAAACCATTGGAGCTTCCTTTCTTCCTCCAGAACAGACTCTTAAAGGAATATTCCAGAGGGTGGAAATTACTTTCCAAAGTAGTGTGAAGATATGAAAGTGATCAAGGACTAAACTTTGAAAGCCCTGCTCTGAATAAAACAGCTTATTTAGTGTTTGAAACCTTAACACCTGCTATAAAACAAAGAAATCTTTGAAAACTCAGATACAAAAAAAAAAAAAAATCCCCTTTTTCTACTATTTGCCTTTTTTCCTCTAGAAGATATACTTTGACTGTCCAAACGCCCTCTACTTACATGAGAAGAAATATTCTGCCACTTTGTGAAATATCTCAAGATGACTCAAAAGAAACATCAAGACTTTTAAACAAGATAAAAGGTAACTATTGAAAATCAGAAAAAAGGATTAGTATTTAGATGTAGCACTATGTTTTTAAAACTGATTGCTAAACTAGCAGTGCAAGAGACAGAATTTGGAGTAAATTCTACATTTACTCCAAAATTCAGGCTTTTTAAGGGCTCTTGGAGCTTAGATTATTAAGGGGGAAATTTCAAGCTTCATGAAAGAGGGTGAACTTTCAGTCGTTATCCTCTTGCCTCTCCCTCCTTTTCTCTCTGGCAGTATGGGGTAATGTCCCCTAGCCGTGAAGGCTAGCTACCATGTAGAAGGGAGAAGAGACCAGGGAATGAGGAACCAGAAATGACGATGTGACAGGTTGGATCACAGAAACCTCTTTGGGACTGCCACCTGATGTGCTGAGACTACCTCTGAGCCCATTTTCCCTGGCAGCTTGGGACGTCAGTGCCCTGCCTGGTTGTGCCAGACATGCTAGTCTGCTACAAACACAGACCTTGGTCTGAACCACATGCCCCAAAACCTGCAGGCTTAGCCGAAAACAGCTTAAGAAGTGTTCCTGTCTCCAGCACGCAGATACCCAACTCCCAATGCGGTCCAAACCCCAAATAAATCCATTTTACCCTGTATAAAGCTTTTGCAGGGTAAACTTGTAAATTGTTCGCCCTCTATAACACTGACGGAGAGAGATGCACAGCTGTTTGCCTCCCCCAGGTATTAATACATACTCTGGGTTATTTAATAAAATCACTTTTTATTTATTAAATACAAAAGGTAGGATTTAAGTGGCTCCAATTAGTAACAGACAGAACAAAGTGAATTACCAATCAAAATAAAATAAAATACGCAGGTCTAAGCCTAATACAATAAGAAAATGATTACAAATGAAATCTCATCCTCTGCGATGGTCCAGTAAGATTCTTTTACAAACTAGCCTCCTTCTAGTCTGGGTCCAGCAATCACTCACACTCCTGTGTTTATTGTCCTTTGTTCCAGTTTCTTTCAGGTATCCTTCAGCCAGCTGAAGACGAAAATGGAAGGAATCTCTCAGGACTTAATATAGACTTTCTCTTGTGTGTGGAAACCCCCCTCCCCTCTCCTATGTAGAATCTAGCTGTAAGATGGAGTTTTGGAGTCACTAGGGCAAGTCATATATACATGTATGACTCAGAACTTTACAGGCTGAGCTACATTCCAAGGAAAGCTCAGATGTGGATTGGTCTCTTAAGCTAAAAATGACATTTAAGTGCTTCTTGATTGGGCACTTACTGAGAATAGTCTATTCTGTTCTCAAGAAGCTGACCAACTGCTTCACTGAGGCTACTTAAAATCAAAGTACATAACCAATTTTCATAGCTTTGAATACAAAAATGATACATTCAAGTAAATAGGATGAATGTATATAGTAGATCATAACCTTTGCAGAGATGTTACATGGCATATTTAGCATAAAACATGTTTGTTAGGTGTTGTGAGGTACTTTGGAGATTGCGAGACAAGGCCACACACGTGGTTAAATGAATAAAGTAGGTGAGTTTATTGGAAGGTCCCGGTCCTGGCGCTGAGAGGGCTTATCAGATCAGCGCGACCGCAGAAGGAGAACCCGACCTCTTCGGAGCCGTAGGCCGGGGAAAAGAGTAAGGAAAGCCCCAAGGATAGCCCACAGGAGTGGGCTTAAGTACACTCACACATTTACATCTCATACATATTCATATCTTATTTGCAAGCAACAATTGATTGGTTACACTCAATAACTACGTACTTCTACCTTAGTTTCCCCAATTAGTTTCCCACGCGTTTGCTCTCACCCAGATGGGGTAAACATTCACACAGCTGGGAACAGTCTGAGAACTGTTCCCAAACACACAGATACCAGCAAGGTCAGTCTCATAGCATCACTATACACTCTCCTGGAGTTGACTCAGAAGCGTAACTACACTTCCTAGAGATTGCCCGTCACAATGTCTTCCGGTCCTAACATCAGGTCATATTTACATTCATAAGTATATTTCTGTAAAGCATTATGGGGTGCAACTTCACAGAAGAGATGGGTAAAAACTACCTGTCTGCTTGGATCAGTCCAAGGTCATGAAATCATTACTTTGGGTAATAGAAAATCCTTTTGAGATACAGAAGAGCTTTTGTTGTCTGGAGCCGTTGTACTAAACATGGTTGTACTTTTTCTGAAACTTGAATTTTTGTTACAACTTAATTTATATTTGTTGTTGGTCTCTTTTTAAAGGTGAAAAAGCACATCAGTGTGAGGAGTGTGGGAAGTGTTTTGGCCGTAGAGATCACCTAACTGTCCATTACAAAAGTGTTCATCTAGGAGAGAAAGTGTGGCAAAAGTAAGTATTTTTTTAAAATTTAAAAAATTTAAACATTTCCATGTTGTAAATGAAGTTGGACAGCTTTTCATAAATTTTTCTAATATGTGAAATGTTACTTTTGCCTTTCTCTGTAATTCCATCATGCCAAGGTCTTTGGTGACCCTAAAGTCAGTGCCGAGACCTGTATTTAAATGGCCGTGTGGCAATCATAGCCATCTTGGTAATCCAAAAAAGACCTTTTTCATACAGTTAGGCTGAGTAACCTTAAGCTTTAAAAGGGATCACATTTAGTTCGGCTGTCAATCTGTAATTTTGTTGGTAGCCTGTTGTTTTCTACAATAATTTAATCTAATTACCATCTACAAACTGGGCAAATGACTAAATTACAAGAAGTCTGTTCAGTAGTCTGTGAGCTCTTAATACTTTAAGGTGGGAAAACCAGAACAAGCTTTCAGGACAAAAAGGCATTGCTTTAAATATGAATGTTTTGAATAATTTACTGTAAATTTTAACTAACAGAAGTGCACAAAATCAATTACAGGCTTGTTTAGCTTTTATTCTATTAGTATTTAAATCCACTGTCTCAGTCTACATGTTTCATTGTCACTTGTTTCCTCTTGGGAGGAAACTAACATAATCCAGTCTTAAGGCTTGTTTGGTAGCATCATTTTCTGCCAAACTGAAGACCAACTTTGATCTGAAGTATCCTCTCCAGGGTACATTTGGGTTTCAGATGGGAAGTACAAAGTACTAGACTACTCATTTTGCGGAGAACAAGATTAAATATAGAAAATAATCTAGATGGCCCTCTGACAAGTGGATGCCTAAAGTAATTGCCTGTCCTCCCCAGATACGTTTCATATTGTAATCTAAATGTAGAGGGAGAAAAATGTGATTCTTATGCAGTTTGTGGAATTTTTAAAGGCTATGTACATATTTGAGACTGTTTGGAAAAACCTGATGATCTAATGTAAACATGTTTTCTTCTTTGTAGATATAAAGCAACATTTCATCAGTGTGAAGTCTGCAAGAAAGTTTTTAAAGGGAAATCAAGTTTGGAAATGCATTTTAGGACACATTCAGGTAAAACTTTCACTCTGTGTTACTACCAACTTGGAGTGATGGGAGATGATAAATTATCACAGGACAGACAGACAATTCTTCAGGCTGCCTTTAAGACATCAGTAGCACAGAGCATGAACTGAGCTCCCTACTGCTTGTTGTATGCCATCCCTTGCTGTGTGTGAATACTGCCCTCTTAATGTAGTAGTCAGTTTTATTTAGACTTACCTAGGCAAAGGAGCTTTTGGTGTTGCATGTGTTCTACTGATGCTCATTATATATTCTTACCCAAATTTACTCATATCTTCTACTCAGTCTGGAGATCTAGGGAATACTTAATTTCAGTTTGTAACCTAAATCAGGATTTGGAATCTCACTACCAAGAGGAAAGGTTAGTGTCTTAATACACTCAGCTCTGCATTCTCTGCTTCCTCTGCAAGAAAATAAGTTAACTAGAAAGACCCCAAAAAAATGTAAAATTGAGCTTCTTTAACAATAGTACAATAACTTGAATATTATTCCTCTTTGTAAGGTTTATTGACTGGTCCCCTTCATGTGCACTTGGCAGAAATCCGAACTAGTTGGATTTGACGAGAATGCTATACCGATATCACTTAAAAATAATTTTCTATTTTTACTTAGTTAATTGTATTCTCAGATGCCAAACCTATTTTTTCCAGTACAGCTACTTAAGAACCATATTTATTATATAATATAGCCTCCTATCGCCAACCATGTGATTTCTACACAGTGCTACTTGACTTCACATTTTATCTATTAATGCTGACTCCTTTTCTTCTACAGGTGAGAAACCATACAAATGTCAAATTTGTAGCCAGTCCTTTAGAATTAAGAAGACGTTAACAAAACACATGGTTATTCATTCAGATGCTCGACCTTTTAACTGCCAGCATTGCAATGCAACATTTAAACGCAAAGACAAGTTGAAATACCATATTGACCATGTGCATGGAACAAAGGCTCCAGAAGAAACAGTAACTACTTCTGAAGAAAAAGTAATCTCCTTGCCAGTACAGTACACCTCTGATGACAAAGTTTTCCAGATTGAGTCTAAACCATACATGGATCAGCCCGAAGTTTACAAAACAGAAGTCAAACCTATGCTACAGAATGTACCAGCAGAAGTATGTGTGCCAGTAACACTGGTACCAGTTCAGATACGGGAACCTCAAGCTGATCTAGTACAACATACGACTACTGTGTCACCCCAGTCTCATGGCATTCTTCCCCCACAGGCACAACAGCCAGATTATCAACGAACAACGGATTTGGAATTTCTGGAAAAATATACTCTCACTCCCCAGCCTGCAAATATAGTACATCCTGTCAGACCTGAACAAATGTTGGATCCTAGAGACCAATCTTACCTTGGAACTTTATTAGGGCTTGATACAGCTCCAGCTGTACAGAATATGTCAAATAATGAACATTCATGATCGGACCCATAACATTCCACCTAACTTACTAAGCCATTGGCCACCAGAAGGCTAATGTGGCTATTAAGTTTTGTCATTTATTTGGACTTGTAGTCTTCTGAACAGTTTTGTTGAGTGCAAGAAAAAAATAGATTTGTTTACATATATGAACATTAAGACCCATTTTAATGTATATTTATAGTGTTTCTTGTGGTTTTAAAGGCTTTTAAAAATCTTATAGGTCTTTTGAAAATAGGTTCTCAAATATCTTTTAAGAATACTAGCTGTAGCAAACTTTAATTCCATACCTGGCCATTAATAAAAATAATTGTTCATCTGTCTGCATCTCACTGTCCAAATAAACCTTTCTGTGAATAATGGAAAATATACTAGAAGGCTTATGGGTTATGGCCAATTCATTAGGGTCATGATTGGAAAAACATGACACTAAATCTCTTCACCATAAACTAAAATTTAACTTTTATCCCAGACAAACCTGGTTACATTTGTTTTACTATAATTCATATCTGAATAGTGGAATTATGAATCTGAGACTATAAACAATACTTGTGCTCTCTTAACCTTGGTTCGGTCTTCTAGAATGTTTGGGCCTTGAAAGGTTGAGAGATGTGATGGTAATGTAGTACCTGAGGGTTATAGTAATATAGAAGTATTGGAATACTTCATCCTTGTTTATGAGTACAGAATCTTAACCAAGCTGAGGCCCTCACTGGTATGCCCATTCTACATTACTGCCATGTAAAGTAATTTAAAAAGCTCTTTTCAGAAAACTAATTTGCTCAAATTTATTAAAAGATTAACGAAATCAACAATTATAAATCTTCAGTTAACTTCAGGAAAAGAAAGTGAAAGGAAGTTGGTTGTTTTTTCACCTTAAATGATATACATTGTATATAGGTGACAAATAATTAGGAAGAGGAAGGAAGATTAGAACATGTAAGGCCTTTAACTATTCTTTTACTGTTTCCTTACTGTTTTTCTAATGTAGAACCATATCAAATCTACTGTCTAGAATAATTTAAATGATTAAATCCCTCAAATTCTCTTCTAAGTAGAGGCCTGCAAATCACTGATATCAGCAGATCATTTTTGTGGATTGCGAATCAGATGAGCATACAAACTTGGTATCCACGCAGGGCTCGACTTCTAACCTCATTCCCGAAATATTATTTTCCTTGTAGACTGTCAGTCTCGTGCCAAAGGAAATACATAGAATCATACTTGTTTCTCAGTTATGTCTCATTACGGATTACAATTTAGACTAAACTTTCCCTACTTCCCATAAAAAATGTGGTTTTCTCACTTTTTTTATTGTAAATTATGTACAGTAGACTCGATTATCCAGGATGTGGATTAACCAGGATGTCAAAAAAAAAAAATACGTGCAACTCATATGGTCGGGCTCTGGCTTTGCTGCCACCCCAAGCGCACACACAAAAAAACCCCACCAGGGGGCAGGGCAGCCAGTGAACCAAGCGCAGGATGGCTGGTGAACCAACCCCACTCTTCCCATATTTCCTATGGCTGGTGATTATCCAGGATTTCATTAACCAGAATTAAGTTTTTCCCTATCATCCTGGATAATCGAGAGTTTACTGTATATCCAATTTCTAAATTATGAAACTAAGTTCATTTGCCATGGTGAACTTCTGCATTTGGTAGGAGTGTAAGTAATCTGGAAAAAATGTCAGCATCCTACTGCTACAAACTTTTAATGGCCCTATCGTGTAAAATGCTAATCACTTTCTGTGAGGTGTTTTGAGTGCTTTGCAAGGTTGAGGCTAAAGCTGGGTGTTTGGTCATGTGGAGAAGTTTTTCAATCTATCTTAGATTCTCATCTAAGTGCACCAAAGATTTCTATTAGCAGTTGAATAATTCTAGCATGCATAGAATTTAAATGTATCATTATTTAAATAAGGACTTGTCCAAAGAAGCACAATAGAAGTCCTAGACTTACAGATCTTTAAAATTCAGTTCCTATAGTAGGACTAAGTGTATGTTTAACTGTTTTGTTTATATGTACAATGCAAGATGAGAAAAATACTCTGGGAACGTTCATACTGAGATGCTGTATATATGTCAGGTAAAAAGATGATTACTAATTAACATTATAAAACTATTCAGCCCATTGAATGCCATCTTCTAAAAGGATACTGTCAAGTACTGTGCTTCCTGCTTGTCTGCAAAAAATAAAATACATAATAAAAAAATAATTCACCACCATACTTGTGCTCCAATGCACAAAAATACTATTTAGTTTGTTCCTTTCAAGTTGACAAGTACTGGAGTTTTTACCCCTCTGTAAACCCATACTGTTTGTGAAACACACATCAATGTGGTTTCCAGAGTTTATGCTCGTACCATCAAAGATAAACTGACATCAATGCTGTCAGCACAGTTCTGAGACTGACATTCTAACTTTGCATTCTTTACAGACTTTCTTCCTCTGCAATGAGTGTAGAGAGGATTGCAGTTTGACAGTGGCATAAGTTTTGTTTTTAAGTCCAATCAGTCTGGAACATATTTCACATTATTTAATGTTTGAATTTGAGGCATATGTTACTTGATGTTCTTTTTAAGTCTGTCATGATTGTGCCTATTTATACATTAGTTGATTAATTATTAAAGCCAATATTTTCAAAAGTGCTTAGTGATTTTTGGGTGCTCAACTGGAGACACTTTAAAGTGTTTAAGTTGGGTACCCCACATCTGCTCTTAAAAATGTTGGCCTAAGAGTTCATCAGTGCAATTTTACAGCTAAGCGAACTAGCTTGCATTCTTACCTGCTGGTCAGGCTCAATGGTTGACTGAAGGGAAAAAAATAGTTCATGTAGAAAAACTTTTGTAAAAGTGCTAACTGATTACATTGTTTTTATGTGCTGGGTTTTGATTCTTATGGCCTTATGGGCATAGTGAATTTGCATGTGAGTCAAGTAAATCACCATGGATTGGTACTTCAACTGTTTGTGCTTACAGAATGATCTTCAACCTGAGAGCCCTATTTCTGAATAAAATGATTTGGATGAGAGAAAAATATGAACCATCTTAATTGCACAGATCAGAGCTTGGCCATGGTACCTTCATATCAATAAACACATGTATTTGTACCTATATAACTAGAACATATTCTAGAAGCATGGAGAGAGCATTTTTACAATTAAGGCTGCTTTAATCTGGTAGCATTGACTCAGCTCACTACTTACTGGTCTCGCTTTAAAATGTGCAAATCTCTTCTGATCAGTGCCAAATATTTAAAGGTTGTGTTTGTTTTTCTTCCCACAGAAACAGCTTTGGGAGGAAAAGTGGAATCTTCGTTTGTGTTCTTCTATTTCTTTTGTGAAATTTTCTTTAGATATTAGGCTCCTCTGTAATTCTGCAAAAATTATTGCATTTATGTTCTGTTTACAGATTGCATACATCTTTCAAAAAACCTTTGATTTTTCCCTTGTATTTACTGGGTCACTGGTTACTCCAGGATATCATATCTTTGAATGGGTTTTACATTTTGGGGTTTTTTAAAGAAATTCTTTCTGAACATTGCTACTTTTTCTACAGTATTATCATTTTCCAAGGCTGTCCTTATTCTAGCAACAGCAGTAGTAGTGATAGTGGTATAGCTTGTCTTATATTATGGTGTACCTTGAAGATAAAAGATTATTTTACTTTGAATCATTTTATTTTTATAGATGAATCATGTCTCAAATACCCCTCAGAAACAGAAGTCTTAAAGAGTAAAGAAAATTCATACACTGTAGTGATCAATCCTGATGAGAAACATATAGGGAACAGAATTTTCTGGACAGGTCACTTGTTCCAATATCCCAAACTTAATGCTTCAGAGCAAATGAGTAACCTTCATAATGTGTTTCACCAGGTGTAAAATTAATTATTATATAGGCGGGGAATGAATTACCCTTTTTTCCTTAAAGGTGGAGCTTTCACATAAAGCAGATATGAACTGTGAGAATGTAGTTGCAGATCAGAGCTTTTTTCCTTCTTGGAGTGGGATGGGGAATCCATTCATGGATATCTGCATAAAAGTAACTAAAGCAATTCAAGATCAATTTCCATAAATTGATCTCACATGAATAATAACTTCAGGCTTCTGGAATCGATATGCAGGAAGCATGCATATAGATATAAAATTTTGATGTCATTGACCTTGCTTATAAGATCAGGAGTATTTGGATCATGTCATCATGGGTCTCTTCCTTAACAAGCTAACACTGATTGAATATTACTGCCAAAAAAGAGGGGAAGACACTTTGATAAAACCCTTAACTATCCTTTCTCTATTTTATTATGACTGTTCTGGTGCATTAAAGAAAACAATATTTTCAAATTGTTTGAAGTCTCCCATAACAAAGCATTTTGATCATTTTAAAATGTTAAACTTTTATATAAAAAAGCAAAATAAAAAATAATAATTTGGCAATATTTTGACACATGAAATACTGTGTTTTTAGTGTGGTCTGTAATAGGTTGATATTTTAGGTGGAAGGCTTAAATACAATTGTCTTTTTTTAGGGAAAAATCTCACTGCTATAAGGAATTTTAAATGTAGAATAACTCAGTCCTCTATGTAATTGATATTAAAAATGTAAAGTTCTTTTGTCCTAATGTTGCCTTTCAACATTTCTTGCAGGAGTGGTGGTTGGTCTAGATTTGAACTGATTTTAACAGCATGAAAATGCAGTATTCTGCATGTCTTTCAGATTCAAAGATAAACTATTATCTTCTATCTGGTTTTTTTTGGAAATTTTGTCAGATTTGTGGCTGTCTCGTGATCTTATATTTTATTTTGTAAATT
This sequence comes from Sternotherus odoratus, assembly GCA_032164245.1. Classification (NCBI taxonomy): domain Eukaryota; kingdom Metazoa; phylum Chordata; order Testudines; family Kinosternidae; genus Sternotherus; species Sternotherus odoratus. The sequence continues at coordinate 54,753,513 of JAVMKO010000008.1, read as the reverse complement.
AAATTTAATTTAGGAAAACCCCTTGATCTGGTCTTTGAATGTGGAAGCCTTTCAAAAAAATCTTAAGGCTTACCAAAGCCATTTGTAGTTCATTTATCAAAGGAACTGCACTTACTGTGCAACTTAAGGTAAAATTTCCAAAACTAAAACAGGAATAGATATTCACATACCCAGTTATGCCTGATATTGGGGCTTGGAACTGGGTGACGTACACCAGGAGGGGCAAGCAGGGATATAAAACTTGTGATGATTAATGACTGATCAAGGAGACTAGGCAGTATTTGTTATCTTTTGGAAAGGCTGGGAGCTTGATTCTGCCCTATGCCATTTGGTTCTCAGTCATTCACAGGGTCTACAAAAGCAGTGAAGTAGGATACAGGGGCCCAGGCAATTGACAATTGGCTGTTGGCATTTAGAAGCATACAATAAGGTGTGCAATCTTGGGTGGTCAGTTGCCATTATTGTGTTGTGATTTCCATTCCAGATGTTGGTCATAGATGCAGTGGTGTAGGTCTGTGGGCACAGGATTATTTTTCTTACATAGATGGGCTTCCTAGTGGCTTTAAGGATTGGCATCCACGGATGGGGCAAGTCTGTGTTGGCATGGAAGGGGAAGCATGTTATTGGACCAGCTCATGCCATTTCTGTCTGCCAAGGGGCTTGTCAGCAGACACTAACATGATGAGGTAGCCGTATTAGTCTGGAATAGCAGAAGTAACAAAGAGTCCTGTGGCACCTTAAAGACTAAAGTATTGAAGCATAAACTTTTGTGGGCTAATACCCACTTCGTAGGATGCAAGCAGTGGAAGTGTCCAGGGGCAGGTATAAATAAGTAGGCAAGAACCAGGTAGGAGATAAGAAAGTTAGTCCAATCAGGCTGAACCAGCTTGTTATCTCAAATCAGGGAGGGTGAGTATTCCTCTAGCAACTGAACTGGAGGTGTGAACTCCGAGAGAGGAGAAGCTGCTTTTGTAATCAGCAAGCCATTCAAAATCTTTGTTCAATCCCAGATTGATTGTATCAAATTTGCAAATGAATTGCAGCTCTGCAGTTTCTCTTTGCAGTCTGGTCTTGAAGTTTTTTGCTGTAATATGATGACTTTTAAATCTGTAATTGTGTGTCCAGGCAGATTAAAGTGTGCTCCTACAAGTTTTTGTATATTGCCATTCCTGATGTCTGATTTGTGTCCATTCATCCTTTTTCATAGTTTGGCCGATGTACATAGCAGAGGGACATTGGTGGCATATAATGGCATAATAGATAATGCTTTCTTACACTAGCAAAAATACCAGGCGTTGCTCGGGTCCGTCGGAGGTGGGGAGGGGGCAGAGAGCTGAGCGAGTGCGGGGTCCGTTGGAGGGGCGAGGGGGCAGAGAGCAAACCTGACACCCCCACCTCAACCCCCCGACCAAACCCGACACCCCCACCTCACTTACCCCTCGACCAACCCCGACTCACATTTTCACCCCCCACCCAACCCAACACCCCAATCTCACCCCCCTACCAACCCCAACACCCCCTGACCAACTCCAACACCCACACCTCACCCCCCGTAGACCAAACCTGACACACCCACCTCACTTTCTCCCAAACCAAACCCGACACCCCTACCTACCACCACAAACAAACCCGACACCCACACCTCACTTACCCCGCGACCAACCCCGACCCCCTCCTCACCCCCCCGACCAAACCCAACACCCCCTGACCAACTCCAACACCCACACCTCACCCCCCCACCCACCCTGGCCCCTTCCCACCCCCCCAGACCAAACCCAACACCCCCGGCTCACTTACCCCCCGACCAAACCCGACACCCCCACCTCACCCCCCGACCAAACCCGACACCCCTACCTCACTTACCCTCCGACCAAACCCAACTCGGGTCCATCGGAGGTGGGGAGGGGGCAGAGAGCTGAGCGAGTGTGGGGTCCGTTGGAGGGGGGTATTATGACAACATAACGTCACAGAGAACAGCAGCTGCCCAGCTGATGTGATTGGCCTTTAAATAATTTCACCTCTGGGGGGCATCAGAGGTGAGATTTGAATAATTTTCGACTCTTACCCTGATTAGGACCCTAAGGCCTATAACTGTACCAAATTTCAAGTCTCTAGCTCAAACGGTGTGGAAGGAGTAAGGGAACGTACATACACATACACGCATACACCATTTGACTTTTATATATATAGATTGGTAGATGTGCAGGTGAATGAACCAGTGATGGTGTGACTGATCTGGTTAAGTCCTGTGATGGTGTTGCTGGTGTAGATATGTGGGCAGAGATGGCATTGAGGTTTGTTGCATGGATTGGTTCCTGAGTTGGAGTAATTATGGTGTGGTGTGCTGTTGCTGGTGAGACTCTGCTTAAGGTTGGCGGGTTGTCTGTGGGCCAGGACTGGCCTACCTCCCAAGGCCTGTGAAAGTGAGGGATTATTGTCCAGGATGGGTTGTAGATCACTGATGATGCGTTGGAGAGGTTTTAACTGAGGACTAGGTGATGGCCAGTGGTGTTCTATTGTTTTCTTTCTTGGGCTTGTCTTGCAGCAGCAGGCTTCTGGGTACACATCTGGCTCTGTTGATCTGTGTCCTTATTTCCTTGTGCGGGTATTGTAGTTTTGAGAGAGCTTGGTGAAGATCTTGTAGGTGTTGGTCTCTGTCTGAGGGGTTGGCGCAAATACGATTGTACCTCAGTGCGTGGCTGTAGACAATGGATCGTGTGGTATGTCCGGGATGGAAGCTGGTGGCATGAAGGTAGGCATAGCTGTCGGTTGGTTTTCAGTATAGGGTGGTGTGTTAATGTGGCTGTCATTAATTTGCACTGTGGTATCTAGGAAGTGGACTTCCCGTGTAGACTGGTCTAGGCTGAGGTGGATGGTAGGGTGGAAGCTGTTGAAATGGTGGAATTCTTCCAGAGTTTCTTTCCCATGGGTCCAGACGATGATGATGTCATCAATGTAGCATAGATAGAGAAGGGGTGTGAGTGGATGAGAGTTGAGGAAGCGTTGTTCCAGGTCAGCCATAAAGATGTTGGCATACTGTGGGTCCATGCGGGTGCCCATAGCAGTGCCACTTGTCTGGAGGTATAAATTGTCACCAAATTTGAAATAATTGTGTGTGAGGATAAAGTCACAGAGCTCAGCAACCACTTGTGCTGTGGCATCATCAGGGATACTATTCCTGACAGCTTGTATTCCATCTTTGTGTGGGATGTTTATGTAGAGAGCCTCTACATCCATGGTGGCTAGGATGGTGTTTTCTGGAAGGTCACCAATGCATTGTAGTTTTCTCAGGAAGTCGGTGGTGTCACGGAGATAGCTGGGAGTGCTGGTGGCATAGGGTCTGAGTAGAGAGTCCACATATCCAGACAGTCTTTCAGTAAGAGTGCCAATGCCTGAGATGATGGGGCGTCCAGGGTTTCCAGGTTTGTGGATCTTGGGTAGTAGATAGAATAACCCTGGTTGGGGCTCTAAGGGTATGTTAATTTGTTCCTGTGTTAGTGCAGGGAGTGTCCTGAGTAGATGCTGCAGTTTCTTAGTATATTCCTCAGTGGGATCTGAGGGAAGTGGCCTGTAGAAATTAGTATTGGAGACTTGTCCTTTTGGTAGTCTGACCTGTCCATGATGACAACAGCACCTCCTTTATCAGCCTCTTTGATTATGATGTCAGGGTTGTTTCTGAGGCTGTGGGTAGCATTGTGTTCTGCATGACTTAGGTTGTGAGGCAGGCAATGTTGTTTTTCCATAATTTCTGCCTGTGCACGTCGGCGGAAGCATTTTATGTATAGGTCCAGACTCTGATTTCAACCATCAGGAGGAGTCCATGTGGAGTTCTTCTTCTTCTTCGAGTGATTGCTCATATGCATTCCATTTAGGTGTTCACGTGCTGCGGGCACGGTTGTCTGGAAGATTTTTCCCCCAGCAACGGGCTGGGTCGAGCAGGGAGCCCCCTGGAGTGGCACCTCTATGGCGCTGCATAAGTACCCCTGCGACCCAGCCCCACCCTCAGTTCCTTCTTACCGCCCGCGCTGGTTGCTGGAACTTGGAGCTCTGCTTTTAGCGATCTCCTTTTCTCCTAGCTTTATAGTGTAGATTTGTTCTTAGTAGTTCTTGTTGTTAATAGTTAGTCAAGTTCTTAGTGGTTCTTTGTTACTGATAGTTTAGTTAAGTAGTTGTTAAGTAGTTCTTAAAGGCAGGGGGGTTCCTCCCCTGCCGCCTGGGGCTTTATGCCTCCTAAAACTCCGGGTTTCAAGCCCTGTGAGAAGTGTGGGAAGCCTATGACTGTTGGCAACCCACACTCTAACTGCCTGAAGTGCTTGGGCGACTCTCATCTGGTGGACAAGTGCAAGATCTGTAAGACTTTTAAGCCGCGCACTAGGAAAGACAGGGAGTCTCGCCTCTGTCAGCTTCTTATGGAGGTGGCCCTCGCTCCGGCACCGGACTTGGGTGAGGCACCGGGACCCGCTCCTAAGGCGGTGCCCACCAAATCGATAAAACCTCGGCACCGGTCGCACTCCCCTGGCCGCAGGAGGAGGTCCGAGACGGCTGTCTGGGCACCGATTCTGCCGCCAGACGATCAGCGCCCCGTCAGGGACCATTCAGCGCAACAGCCGCCGGCACCAGCACCGCTGACTCCGGCACCGCCAGCAGAACAGCGTCCGGTCAAGGACCGTTCCAGCAAACAGCCACCGGCACCGTCGACTCCGGCACCATCTCAGGTTCCGTTAAGTCCGGTGCGGGTAAGCTCGCCCTTCAGGGTGCCGGCACAGCAGCAGCTCCTTCCCTCCACACCGGAGACATTTGCTGCTGCTCGGGAGCTGATCATCTTGACAGCTTCTCCCGTGGCTCAGAGACCGGTCCAATCCAGGGGCAAGCCGCCCATGATTGTGCCTGCGGTCCCTGTTGGGAGCCCTTCGGGGTCCCGACACCGGTTGACCTCGCGGCGCCGATCTGACTCCCGGCACCGGTCCGCATCCCGGCGCCGGTTGCACTCTCGACGCCGCTCAGAGTCGAGACCTCGCTCCAGGTCTCCTCACTCCAGATCCCGGCGCCTTTCTTCATCAAGGCGCCGGTCGTACTCTCGGTGCCGATCACACTCCTGGCACCACTCCACGAGCTGACATCGAGGACCGCCCCGGCGCCAGACTCCGCCCCGGCGCCAGACTCCGCCCCGGCGCCAGACTCCGCCCCAGCGCCAGACTCCGCCCCGCTACCGTTCGCTGAGCCGGCACGCTCAGAACATAGAGAGCCTGCCCGGTCCAGATCCCGGCACGGCTCTCCGTCTGTTGGGCGCCGGTTTGCCAGCTCGGCGGCCCCCTGGCCCTCATCGGCCTCGGCCTCACCGCGTTCGGTTCAAGGACAGCTGGTCGCGGTACAGTCCAGCTGGCCCACCTGGACACCTTGGGCATACCAGCAAGCCCAGGGAGCCCTGTCTGTGGGGACCACATCGGAGCCCGGGGTCCGACAGGCACCGTTTGGGGGGACAGACGAGGCAGTTGCAGGTCAGTCCTCGTCTGCTCTTCCTCACCTCGACGTGCCCACAGGCTCGGCGGAGCTGGAACCTTATTCCTCCTCATCCCGGATGAGGCGGTGGCGGGCACGTAGTCTTCAAGTCCACCGCCGGTGGGCCTGTCCGTCTATCAGGCTTTGTTGAAAGCAGTGGCCAAAAACGTGAAACTCCCGATGGAGGAAGTCCCTGCTTTCGACGATCCTGTCGCCAGCATATTAGCAAAGGGTGGACCAGCAAGGGTGGCCTTGCCCTTTATCAACACCATCAAAAGATCCGTGGCCACCATATGGCAGACACCAGCCTCCATCCCTCCTACAGCAAAAGGGGTGGAGAGGAGGTACTTTGTCCCTGCAAAGGAGTACGAGTACCTATATGTCCACCCTCCTCCTTCCTCCCTAGTGGTGGACTCCGTGAACAATAAGGAGCGCCACGGGCAGCAGGCCCCGGCCCCCAAGGCAAAGGAGGCCAAAAGGCTGGACCTTTTGGGGAGGAAGGTGTACTCGGCGGGTGGGCTGCAGCTCAGGGTGGCCAACAGCAGCCCCTCCTGAGCAGACATTTTTATGATACAGTGGACTCCCTGGCCAAGTTCGAGGGTACGGCTCCCCCGGAGGCCAAGCAGGAGTTCAGGGCATTTATCCAGCAGGGCAAGGACGTGGCTAGAATCGCCCTGCAGGCGGCCCTGGACTCTGCCGATTCCACGGCCAGAACGGTCACATCGAGGGTCACCTTAAGGCGCAGTGCGTGGCTGCAATCTTCCAACCTTCCATCCGGCATGCAGCAAACGATACAGGACCTTCCCTTCGAAGGCGTGGGACTCTTTTCAGAGACCACAGACGCACGCCTGCAGACCTTCAAAGACAAGAGGGTGACCCTCAACACTCTGGGGATGCACACCCCGATGATCTAGAGATGGCCCTTCCAACCCCTGAGGAGGTGGTTCTATCCCCCTCCGCGCCCGTCCCAGGACTCCTTCCAAAGGAGGGGGCAGGCCAATCGCCGTCGCTCAAGGCCACGGCAAGGGGGTAAACAGCAGGCCCTTAAAACGTCCCAGGGGCCTAAGCCCAACTTTTGAAGGTGCGCCCGGGGGCAGAGCACCAGTCAAGCACCTGGATCCTCCCTTCTGCGATTGTCTGTCCCACTTCCTCCGTGCATGGTCAGACATTACATCGGACCAGTGGGTCCTCTGCACGGTGGAGCTGGGATATTCGCTCCAGCTCTCCTCTACCCCTCCCTCCCCATCCCTCTTCGGGGACCCCTCTCACGGGCATCTCCTCGTACAGGAGGTGAGGTCACTCCTCTCACTGGGAGCCATTGAGCCTGTCCCAGAGGAGTTCAAGGGGAGGGGGTTCTACTCCCGCTACTTCCTCATCCCCAAGGCGAAAGGGGGCCTCCGGCCCATCCTAGACCTACGTGGACTCAACACCCACATGACCAGGTTCAAGTTCCGCATGGTCTCCTTGGGCACTATTATTCCCTCTCTGGATCCGGGAGACTGGTTCGCTGCCCTTGATATGAAGGACGCTTATTTTCACATCAGCATAAAGCCCTCCCACAGACATTACCTCAGTTTCCTTGTGGGAGGGGAACATAACCAATTTGCGGTCCTACCCTTCGGCCTGTCCACTGCACCCAGGGTCTTCACCAAGTGCATGGCAGTGGTAGCGGTGTTCTTACGCCGCCGCGGGGTACATTTCTACCCGTACCTGGACGACTGGCTGATACAGGGCACCTCCAGGGACCAAGTGCGCACGCATGTGCAGCTAGTCATCAGCACATTCGACTGCTTGGGGATCCTCCTCAACGAGGGGAAGTCCACCCTGGAGCCGACTCAGAGGATCGAGTTTATAGGGGCCCTCCTGGACTCTACTGCAGCAAGGGCATCCCTTCCACAGCCTCGCTTTCTGGCCATCCAGTCAGCAATACACGGCCTGCGATCCTTTCCTATGGCAACGGCTCGGGTGTTCCTCAGCCTCCTGGGTCACATGGCGACGTGCACACACATCACCCAGCACGCCAGGTTGCAGCTACGCCCGCTTCAGACATGGCTGGCGTCAGCCTACAGGCCGAACGTGGACAGCATCCACGCCCTTCTCACCATCCCAAAAGCTACCCTCTCCTCTCTGGCCTGGTGGGAAAATCAGGACATTGTCTGCCAGGGCGTTCCCTTCCTTTCACCCAGCCCCTCCATGTCCCTAGTGACAGACGCTTCGTCTCTGGGTTGGGGAGCCCACCTTGGAGAGCTCAGGACTCAGGGCCGCTGGTCGGAGGCCGATCTCTGCCTCCACATCAATGTCAGGGGGTTGAGAGCCGTTCGACTAGCGTGCCAAACCTTCCGGAGCACGCTAGCGGGTCACTGTGTAGCAGTGCTAACAGACAACACGACGGCCCAATTTTATATCAACAAGCAGGGCGGAGCCTGCTCGAACCCCCTTTGCCAGGAAGCGGTTCTCCTTTGGGAGTTCTGTATAGCCCACTCCATTCACCCGGTGGCTTCTTTTCTCCCGGGAGTCCAGAACACGCTAGCGGACCACCTCAGCAGATCGTTCCTGTCGCACGAGTGGTCCATCCGGCCAGATATAATCCGGCCGATCTTCCTACAGTGGGGGTTTCCCCAGATCGACCTTTTTTGCCACTCGGCAAAACAGGAAGTGCCTCCAGTTCTGCTCCTTCCGCGGCAGCTCCCGGGGCTCCCTAACAGACACTTTTCTCCTCCCCTGGACGGGCCACCTGCTCTACGCATTCCCTCCGATCCCGCTCCTGCACAAGGTGATCCTCAAGATCAAACGGGACAAAGCGCGCATGATCCTCATAGCCCCAGCTTGGCCCCAACAATGCTGGTATTCATCCCTCCTCCAGCTGTCCAGGGCTCCTCCCATCAGCCTCTCGTTGTGGCCAGACCTGATCTCTCAGGATCACGGTCGCCTACTCCACCCGGACCTCCAATCCCTGCACCTCACGGTGTGGCTGCTGCATGGCTAAAGGGCCCGGAGCTCTTGTGTTCTGCGGCGGTGCAAGGTGTTCTTCTGGGAAGCAGAAAACCATCGACCAGAAGCTTCTCTGCTTGGTGTATGCAGCACAACACCATCCCCGGGGAAGCTTCCATCCCAGTTATCCTGGACTATCTGCTGGACCTTAGACATCAAGGTCTCTCCACCTCTACCATTAGGGTCCACCTTGCGGCCATCTCGGCATTCCACCCTGGCCCGGCAGACTACTCGGTCTTCTCAGACCCTACGGTCTATCGTTTCCTTAAGGGGCTGGGCAAGCTTTACCCACACGTTAAGTGCCCCGTTCCGCCCTGGGACTTGAACCTTGTGCTTTCCCGCCTTACCATGCCCCCTTTTGAGCCTCACCACGTGCTCCTTGCTATACCTTTGCTGGAAGGTAGCCTTCCTTGTAGCTATCACCTCGGCACGCAGAGTGTCAGAGATCAGGGCGCTGACCTCAGAGCTATCTTATACGGTTTTTTATAATGACATGGAGCAGCTACGCCCCCATCCAGCCTTCCTTCCCAAGGTGGTCTCTCCCTTCCATGTTAACCAAGACATTTTCCTGCCGGTCTTTTACCCTAAACCCCACGCCTCAGGAAGGGAGCAACAATTGCACACGCTCGACGTCAGGAGAGCTCTAGCATTTTATTTGGACCGCACAAAGCCCTTTCGAAAAACACAGCTCTTTGTTACGGTGGCGGATCGGATGAAGGACCAACCGGTCTCCGCCCAAAGACTCTCCTCCTGGATAACCTCGTGCATTCGCACCTGTTACGAACTCGCGGGCAGGCCTGCTGAGCAGATAACAGCACACTCCACGAGAGTGCAGGCGTCCTCTGCGGCCTTCCGGGAGAGAGTTCCGATCATGGACATCTGCAGGGCGGCCACCTGGTCCTCCGTCCACACCTTCGCCGCCCACTACGCCATAGTCCAGCAGGCCAGGGACGATGCGGCGTTTGGTTCAGCGGTCCTACGCCCAGCGATGAGTTAATCCGACCCCGCCTCCTAGGTATTGCTTGTAGTCACCTAAATGGAATGCATATGAGCAATCACTCGAAGAAGAAAACGAGGTTACTTACCTGTAACTGTTGTTCTTCGAGATGTGTTGCTCACATCCATTCCAAACCCGCCCTCCTTCCCCACTGTCGGATTAGCCGGCAAGAAGGAACTGAGGGTGGGGCTGGGTCGCAGGGGTACTTATGCAGCGCCATAGAGGCGCCACTCCAGGGGGCTCCCTGTTCGACCCAGCCCGTTGCTAGGGGGAAAATCTTCCGGACAACTGTGCCCACGGCGCGTGCACACCTACATGGAATGGATATGAGCAACACATCTCGAAGAATAACAGTTACAGGTAAGTAACCTCGTTTTCTTCTTGTGCTGCTGATGGGATGGTGTCTGTGTATCAGTGCGCTGTTCCACGTTGTCTTGAAAGTATTCTTTGAGTCTGAGACGGCGAAAGTAAGCTTCCAGATCACCGCATAATTGTATCTTGTTTGTGGGGCAGATTGAGTCCTCGAGATAGGACAGACTCTTCTGCCGGGCTGAGTGTGTAGCTGGATGGATTGACGATATTGCTGGGTGAGTTAGGGGTACCACTGTTGTGGCCCCATGTGGTAAGTGGGATTTTAGATAGTTTGCAGTCCTTTTTCTTTTGTAGAGAGGTGAAGTGTGTGATGTAGATCTCCTGTCTTATTTTAGCAAAGTCTGTTTGTGTGGAAGGTTGGTTGGTTATGAAGGTCTCCAGGTTGGAAAGCTCTTTTTTGATGTTTTCCTGTTTGCTGTACAAGATGCTGATCAGATGGTTCCTCAATTTCTTTGATCATGTCTGGCATAATCTCTCACTGTGGTCTGTGGCACACATTGGAAAACACTGTTTGGGAATGTGTAAAGGAGTTCAATTACTGCCCAGAATAAGAAGGGACTTGATGCAGATGTCTTGTCAGACATGTATTCACACAGGGTCTGGCTGAGAGCCTTCAAGTGCCACCTGGATGGACAAGGCTAAACAGATTCTAAAAGGGGAGGTGGCCAAATCACTTGGGGGTCATAAAAGGCTCTAATTTGGGCATCCTGGGGAACCAAATTATTCAAGGAGTATGGGGTTCCCTTGTAAAGCTTTTGAGCCCATTTTGGCAAATATAAAAGATGCCATAAAAAGTCTGGGAACCTGACTGAGTTTGGGGGAGGGGAGGCAACCAAGCTAATTGCTGGCTCCTCCTTGTCTTCGATGTCCAGTGCAGGTACTCAATAGGAAAGGTATACGGTGATGGGAAAAAGAAGTGTTCATTAAAGGAATGAACAGGGGGTGATTGGGGACACCTATGATTGGTACAGCAGGGAGCCAATCCCCCATTCTTATAGCCCACCTTAACCCTCTGTGGTAAACCCAGGGCAGGCCACTGCCAGAGGGGTTTGTGGTGGGAGAGGTAACTGCAGGTTAATTGGGTTCAGCTGAGTAAGGCTGCCACTGGCCAAAGCAGGATCAGCTGAGCCCAATTAAAAAGCTGACAGAGACCTTTTTAAACCCTCCTCCCCAGCTAGGAGGAGGAGGGAGAGATAGACAGTGAGACTGGCCAGCAGGTTGGAGGCAGCAGGGCAGGGAGCCTCTCCCAGGAGGGAGATAGCTTTTCCTAGCCAGAGAGGAAAAACCCTAGCCGGAAAGGAGCACTTAAGGGAAGAAAAAGCCTGCCTTTGGGCTTCTTAGGCAGGCTGCCAGCACGGCTCTTGTCTCACACGAGCCCAAAAGACCTGAGTCAGGGTGGGGCCAAGAAGCCACTTTGCCACACCTCCTATGAGGGGAAGGTCCCAGCAATGGATTTGCTTGAGGGACCTGGATGGAAAACAAGGGGGAGCTGAAGGAAGCCCCCTGGGTATATAAGGATCCAGAAATAAATTTGCTGGAGAGACCTGAATGGGAAAAAAGGAGCTGGTGGAAGCCTCCACAGGTATGGTAAAGTCCCAGCAATAAATTTGCTGGAGGGAATTGGATGAAAAAGGAGGAGTAAAAGCCCCCTATGGTAACTACAGAATAAACATGGGATTACCTGCACTGTACACTTCTGGGTAGTCCCAGACATCTAATAATAAAGTTGTGGCCTGATTTAACCCATGTCAAATGTCTCCTGCCCTTGTTTCGGTATAGCCAGACAATACAGTATTGTCCTGTTTTGTGGTTTAAACTTGTCTTTTACTTAATTAAATTAATCTACCATTAAGTTCCTCAGAGCAAGTACCTGCATAAACTGGCTTGTAAAATGTCATGTGCATCTATGGTACTATAGATCAGGGGTCCGCACTCTTTCAGAAGTGGTATGTCGAGTCTTCATTTATTCACTTTAATTTAAGGTTTCGTGTGCCAGTAATACATTTTAACATTTTTAGAAGGTCTCTTTCTATAAGTCTTTAGTATATAACTAAACTATTGTTGTATTTTTTAAATGTTGTAAATAAGATTTTTTAAATGTTTAAGGAGCTTCATTTAAAATTAAATTACAATGCAGGGTCCCCCAGACTGGTGGCCAGCACCTGGGCACTGTGGGTACCAATGAAAATCAGTTTGTGTACTGCCTTTGGCACGCATGCAATAAGTTTCCTACCCCTACTATAGACTTTAATTATTTTAGCTTCTCAGTCAGAGGATATAGGGAAGATCCTGCTTCTATTGACGTTAATGGCAACTTTGCTATTGTAGAATTGGGCCAATAGTAATTACAGTGGAGCCCTGCTATAACGTGACCAATTGGATCCAAAAAATCCCATCGTGCTAAATGCAGGATCGCATTATAGCGGGGCCCCACTGTAGGAGCTGAATTTTATAATTGTACTAATCAAGTAATTAGAAATAAATTAATTGCAGGAGAGTCTTATACGCAAACAGGCAGATGCACACGTAGAGTAGGTGTAAATAGGCTTAGGCAAGCTGAGAGCGACATGGAATCTGTGGAAATGGTTAGATACCACCATAAGGCTGTTATACAAAGAACAGCTGGAATTGGGAAATAAAAATAAAGCCATGGGATGCACTGAAATGCAAATTCTTAGCTTAGCATCACTCGAACGTGAAATGTTCTGGGTAATATCAGGCAATGTTAAAGTACTGGAGCACCTTTTGAAACAACGAAAAAGATCTTTGATACTTAAAACATGAATGGATACAGTATGTCTCCAGCAGGGTTATGCCAAAATTGCTACTGGGCAATTTTAACAATAATTTCTCCTATCAACAATCTGTGGAGGCAGAGCTATGGAAAGACAATCCACTACCACAATTGGCCATGGGATCTTTCTGGTTACCTCGTATTATGGGTCAGTGGGCTGGGAAAGACAAAACATTATTGGATACACAACAGTGTACAGAGTGGGACCCTAACAAATGGGTATGCCTTTCCCTGCCAGCCACCACAGAACCATGCAGTAGGGACACATCACTAGGCACACGTGTCTGAGATGAACTAGAAAATATAACCCATGTGGTATATAATGGACAATGTGTATGTGTTGTGCCCTGGGAAACAATATTTTGGGAAGATTACAGCATTAGCCAGCCACCAGTGGATAAATGTAGATGCAATGCAAGCATTTTATACACTAATAATCACACTTATTACCTTCCCGAACTAGAGGAAGCCCGAGGTATTATGATTGCCCCCTTAGTAAATTTTTCCATATCTTGGTTTGGGTTGGCAAGAGCTAACTGATCATCTGCGTTTAGGAGCCAAAACAACGCAATTTTTGCAACAAACCCAACAAGATGTAGGCAAGCGAGTTCTCCAAATAACACATGCCAATGGAGAGATGATTAAAATTGCTGACTCTGAAATGGAACTCACTGAATATCACTGGTATGATGTTTTCACAGGATGGTCACCCACCTCTAAAGGCATACTGTCACTTATGCTTCATCCACTGCTATTTGTACTGGTATCCTGCATTTGCCTGATTGGAATGTTATGTATGTGTTGCTGGATAAAAAGAATGTTTGTTAAATTGCAACCACAAGCTCAAATTGCCTCAGTATGTAGCTATGAAACAATTATATATGATATGACCCACTCAAGATTGTTCTTGAGGGGCCAAAAGGGGGATATGTAGGAGCTGAATTTTATAATTGTAGTAATCATTATTAGAATTGATGTAAACTTTAATTTCATTCTATAACAGAAAGAAATGACTGTCTGAAACTGTGATGTTTCCAATATGCATTATGATTAGCACCTCACCTCTTGTTATAAAGTTAGTAAGAAAGAGACAGGAGATGGTCAATAGTTAGTTTAGTAAGAGACAGGATTTCCTAGTGTGTGTTTGTTAAATAGATTAGAGGAATGTTGAAGGCTTGAAGCCATTGTGAATCATTTAAGCTATAAAGGCTTCATTTACAATGTATTCTGTTACCTTTGCCAATTTCAGTAAAAGATTGTATGTATGAATGAGGAATGCATGCATCAGGAAAGGAGAACCATCCTCCTGTAAGAGAGCCATTGTTTTAACCAGATGGTCAAGAAAGGAGGGGTGAAGAGGATTTATCTAAAATCACTAATGCACATCCATAATTGTGGAAGGGCAAATTGATGACCCTGAGGTGAAGGCTAGCACCCTTTTAAAGACAAGAGATTACATCAATCCAGGACAGGTGCATCTGTCCACTTGATTTAGGAGCTTCTCCCCAGCTGGGAGAGAAGCTGCTGCCCACGCTTGCCGGGACAGGAGACTCTGCTGGCAGGCGCGGAGCCACGGCTTCCACAGGGAACTCCTGGGCTGCAGTCTGGCCAACGGGGAGAGAAGCCACAGCCCCTGGCCTGCAGTCCAGGCATTCTCTGTCCCCCGCAGACAGGCTGAGGTTTCTCTCTGAGAGAAACCAGGGCCTGGCACCTGCCAGGGACAAAGAACTCCAGGGCTGCAGATTTGGGAGCCACGGTAAAATCGCAATATATCCGGATTTGTGTTATACCGGGGCATGTTATACCAGGGCTCCACTGTATATGGCAAATCAATGTTGCCTCCTATTGCATTAAAAATTAGGGTATAGGATGGATATTTGCTGCTTTAATAGTCACAGGTGAGAACCAACATGTTAATGTTATGCAGACCATGGCATGGATGAAGTTGACAATTACAAAAATATATCCTCTATCATAGTAAAAACTAGTATGTTCTGATGGATGGGTGTATTTTCAGAAATGATCAGTATTCAGAAGCCCCTAAATCAAGTCGACAGCTGTTTTTTTTTAAAAAAAACCCTCTGTATTCAACAGCTCTTACTGTTTTCACTAGGAGCTGCTGAATGCTTTTGAAAAGCTGGCCACTTCACTTAGGGTATGGTTAGACTGGCGCTTTGTAGAGCTAAAACCCTCCAGGAGCGCTATAATTATCTAACCCCACACACTTGCAAGTAACATTTTGTGCAATAAGCCACCGTTTAAAGCGCAACTATAAAACCACCTCTCCGAGAGTCAGAAGGCTTTTTGCGTATTCCCTGTAGCGTGTTAGGGCCAGTGTATTCACCTAATTACACGATAAGGCAGCGTTTTTTTTTTTTTTAAACAAAACAAAAAAGCTGACCCCCGTGCTTCCCCAGTCCCCGCCGCGGGCAGGCTGCCGGCTGCTTCCCCAGTCCCCGGCTGCTTCCCCAGTCCCCGCCGCGGGCGGGCTGCCGGCTGCATGCCAGCCCCCAGTCCCCGCCGCGGGCGGGCTGGGGGCCGGCGCACAGCCGGCAGACCCCCCGTGGAGGGAACAGGGGACCGACGCGCAGCCGGCAGCCCGTCCGCTGTAGGACGGGGAGCCGGGGAGCAGCGGGCAGCCCGCCCGCTGTGAGGACGGGGAGCCAGGGAGCAGCGGGCAGCCCGCCCGCTGCGAGGACGGGGAGCAGCGGGCAGCCCGCTGCAGGGAGTGGGGGCTGACGCGCAACCCGGAGCCCGCTGCAGGGAGTGGGGGCTGACGCGCAACCCGGAGCCCACCTGTGGTGGGGACTGGGGGGGCTGCGCCCCAGTCGCTGCGAGTTGCGGCGGCAGGAGCTCACGACCCCCCGGGGAGCGCTCCATGACCCCCGAGAAACCCTGACCTAGCTGAATGCTGGGATACCTGCCCTATCGCGCTACTGTCACTGCCGCCAGAAGCGCTGCTAATGTGTGCATTCTTTAGCGCTACAGGGTTTAAATGTGCACAGGCTCTAGTGCGATACCTATTGCGCTAAATTGGGAAGCGCTACAAACAAACACGCTATAATCTCTAGTCTAACCATACCCTCTGATGTCTTAAGGGAACTGAATTCATTTGAAAATTTGGCCACAAGTGTAGGTTCCTAGTATTTCTGCATATCTAGACTGTTTTTTAAAGAGGACTATGTAGTAGATCTGTCTGCCAAAAAAACCTCTTTTGTATTAGCACAGCAGTTTCTTCTATGAAATGGCTGAGTTTCAGTGTATGGAACTGTGGCAGATGCTTAGGTGAGAGATGTAGAGAAGTTTTTCAACCAACCTGTGGTCTGATAGTCACTGCATGCCCACGTATATGCATGTACAGACTGGTAATAGATGTTCCTTCTGTGTACGTGGAACTCTTGCAAGTGTTTGGAGAGCTATTGTGAGACAGTCTGGCTACAAAACACTTGCATTACATTGCAAACTCTGTATGGCAGATATTGCACTGTGCTTGTATTTTACTTGCCCTAAAGCAGTGTTTCTCAACCTGTGAGTCACTTGCAGCCTAATTAGCACACAGTTGTGGTACAAGTGACAGGGCCATAACTAGAGTGGGACAGGAGCGGCACCTGCTTTAGGATGCAGAGCTGGGTGAGGGTGTAAAATGGGGTGACAGCCCCCCCCCCCTAAGATCGAGCCCAGTGGCATCAGCAGGAGGTCAGGTTGCACAGGACTCCCCCTCCTTCCATAGGATCATGGGTCCATTGACTCTGGCTGGATCAGGCTCCCTAGCACTAGGACCACAGTGGCAGGCCGGATGCACAGCTGAGCTATGTGCAGCCAAAGTAGGAGACCAGTGGGCACAGGGAGGGGGATACAGGGGTCTAGGGCTGCAGGGAGGAGGTGCAGCCAGTGCATGGAGAATAGACTTTAGGAGGGGGACTGATGGCTGGGGGTAGTCCCTGGTTCAGGGGCTAGACACTGAGGCACAGTTCCTGGATGGAGAGGGGTTGAATGCTGGAGGGCAGTCTTTGGCAGGGCTAGGGTCTGAGGGGCAGTCCCTGGGTGTGGGACTGAATGATGAAGGGGCAGACCCCTGCACTGCCTGTCCTACTCTGCACAGGGCATCCTGTATCTGAAGGACAGGCACTTGTGCCATCCCAGTGTTGGGGGAAGGGATCTGGGTGCTGGGAGGACAGGCCAAGGGAGTGTGTGTACAGGGGTGGGTTCTCCCTGGCTTGGGAGGCTCCCCCCTGGCTTGGGAGGCTCCCCCCTGGCTTGGGAGGCTCCCCATTTTTGCAGGCAGGCTCTAAAGCTGTGCTCTCCAGGCACTCAGTCCAACTTTACTGTCCTTAGAGTAAATTAATTTTAACAGTTAATGTTTTGACTTAGTTTGCTAATTCAAAATGCTCTTGGCAGACATTTGCCAGCACTGATGTGAAAGGTGCTATATTGACCTGAATCATACTACTGTCATATAACAAATTCTAATTTATTTTAATAAGATGTAGAGGTAGTATATCGTGCGTGTGAATGTGGTCCACATAACACACACAGAGCTGCATATGGAGCCTACAGTAATAAAGAGGTTGAGAATCACTGCTCTAAAGGCTAGTGTATAATTAGTGTTATATAAATAGTTGTGTAGAATTATATGCAATGTTGTAGCCATATTGTCATAGGACATTAGAGAGAAAAAATAGTTAAGGTAATATCTGTTATTGGACCAAATTACCTTGGTCATCTCCTTCCTCCAAAGAGCTCAAAAGCTTGCATCCTTCATTAACAGAAGTTGGTCCACTCACCTTGGCTTCAGTGTGTAATACTGTATACTACACCTTATTTCATAACATTCACAGATATATATTTTGATCATTTTACAACATTAGTGCTGTTTATTAACAGGGGAGGGCAGACAGCAGCAGTAGCTACTGCAGCCATCAATAAGTCCTAGATGTCAAGTCTAGAAGGAAATATTAGGCCTGCTCCACCCTACAGTTAGGTCAACATATGCTGCCTTACATTTACCTAATTATATCAGCATACACACTTAAACCAGCAGGACAAGGATGTAGGTGTACTGCCCTCTTACATTAACATAATGCCCCCTCGAGCAGAGGCAGAGCACTTATGTGAGTGTAGGTAAGGCATGCAGTGTAGACACAACCTTATTTACATCCCAGCCTAGTTGTCTTGTCAATATCACATTGCCAGGCTGGAGTCCTGAAACTGAAAAGAAAGCGGGAGTGTTGGAGCTGGGCTCCTAGGGGCTGCCGCCTCATCCCGAACTCCCCCCGCCCCCCATGACGCGCACGGAATTCTCCCCCTCCCCCAGGTGGTGGCCGAGGGAGCCATGACCTCACGGGGCTCGCCCGCCGGCAGGGACTGCTCTGGAGAGCGCACCTCCAGCCAGCCACCTCCGAGCTGATGTTTAAATAAAACGCCGGGTTGTGATTGGCGGAGAGGCTACAGGGCGGGCACTGTCTGGCGATTGGTGGCCTGGAAGAGACGCTGCGCCGCTGGTTGGTGGGCGGCTTGGAACCGGACTGTGTGGGGATTGGCGGGCCGTGGGGGCGCTTGGGGATTGGCGGGGGCGCTGGGTTTGAATGATGAGTCGGGTCGGTTAGGACTGAGCTGCCTGTTTGTGTTTCTCCGTCCGGCTCGTGCGGTTCTGGGCCGCGCCGAGTCCCGGCAGCAACGAGCCGATGATGGCTGCAGAACTGCTGCGCAGGGGAGACGCCGCTGCCTGGGAGCTGAGCCCGGCCGAGGGCCCCGGGCGGCGGAGGCGGCGCTGGGCCGACAGGGAGGACGAGGAGAACCCCGCCGTGCTGACTCTCACCCACTTCTCCCGGGCGCCCTTCCTCAGCTTCGGCAGCCTCCGGCCCGGCACCTCCTGCACCCGGCTCCTGGCCGTAGACAACCCCAACCCGGAGGAGGCTGACGTGTCTGTCGACCGCTTCCCGGCTCCCGCCACGGGCTTCAGCCTGGATCGCCGGCGCTTCCTCCTCCAGGTAGTGTCCCTTGGTTCGGGCTTGGCGCTGCCTGTAATCCAGTAATTGACGAGCCTGGACGGAGTTCATCCGCTATCCGCTTCCCCGGGGAGGGGGGAGGCACCTCCCCGCCCCCAATATGCTCAGGGGCGACGCGTTCATCTCTATGCCCTGGCTCAGGCCGTCTGAGGGGGAGGAGTATGAAAAGCTTCGGGATAGCTACAGACTCCCTAGAAGAGGACAGGCCGTTGAGGGGGAGACACTGAGCAATCAACCCTGCAGAGGGGAGGTGTGGCTCGAGGAAGCTTAGCCCAGGTCTGGTTCAGAATGGTCCGGCTGTAGGTCAGATAGACACGTGTCGCCTTTCGTGTGTTTGAAACACTTCTTAGGCTTTACTGTCCCGACTCTTAAAGTAAAACCTTCTAAAGTAGATCTCCCCTTACCAGGACAGCGTCCTGGCTGTCGGGCATATGAGGTGGGTCTTTCTCAATCTCTTGTATGTGTTCTTTGCTGTTCCTTTACCTAAGAAGAGAAAACATCAAGCAGTTTAATCCTAAGGCTATTTTGGTCACTGCTAGACACAAGCTCCCAATGGAAAGAACCACAGATTCTGATATGCCTAGTGAGGAATCTGTCAAAAACACTTCCTAAATCTTTTTTGTCTGTATTGTTACAGACATACTGTCTGACAGGTATTTTGAAATAAATGACCAAATTAATTGAAACTGGTGTGATTCTATGGTGGTGTTTTGACAAATATAATATGCAGAATTTTAAAATATTGTGTGTGTAACTTTCAATTTTTGGTGCAGAATTCCCCCAGGAGTATACACTACATCTTTGTAACAGCAGATAGCAAATTTTGATAAGTGCCTTTTCCTGACAGCAATATTTACGGTATCTATACAGTACTCAGTATAGGGAGCAGAATTTCCTGAGAAAGTGACAGCTGCCGCAATTTACTGCCAGTAGTGCAAGTAAATGTGTTAAATGAGTTAATTGTGTGTGGAATCTCTTACTAATATTAAAGAAATATAAAAAAGATGTACACTCCGTTTGTGGGTTTTTTTGGTACAAGGACCTGCAAAGTATAATGAGATTTTTCAGGCATTACATAATGACAGGCTTTGGTTGTCTCACTGCTGTCTTGTTTCTCTCCTCCATCATCATCTGTTTTGATGATATATTATTATATCAGAGTGAACGTACAGAAATGGTAATGCCAAAAGTGCACAGAGTGCTTCATATATTGGCATTTTTCACTCTACTGGTGTTAGTGTCAGCAGAGCAGCAAAATGTACAGTTGGGTAGCTCACCTAGTGTTTTGGCAAGAATCTTCCCTGAGTTCAAGCTGTTCAACAAATTAATTCTTTATCTTCTGCACCATCCCAAAGTTGAGCTACTGGCATGTGAGAAGGGCATTGTCTTCATTATATTTCAATTACTATATTGGTCTATCTGCTCTAATCAACACAAAACTTAGAACTTGGGTATTTGAGCTAAATGTGAACAAAATTACTTAGAAAATCTAAGTATGTTTATTTAAAATTTTGCTTAAATTCTGGTAATTATTTAGGATACTTAACAATGTTGTTTTACTTGTCTGTAATTCATGTTGCTTACTGTGCTCTCATATAGCCCCTTTCACAAGCATTAGAAATATATGTACTACAAAATATGAATGAAGTACTGATCTTTTTAACGGCTAGTAATGTAATGAAATAATTTTAGCAGGTTTTCCTGTAAAAAATCACATCCCTTTCTTATATCCATTCTATCTCCTGACCTCACTATTGTCTGTTTTGTACTTTCTCACCTGTCCTCCATCATAACAACTACAAATTTGTCTAATAAGTCAACATTTTTAAAGTTGGGTCCATACATGTAGAGACACCAACACATATTTATCCACTCACTGGCTGAAAATGTCAGTCCTGCTATTTAGCATTTATATAGCACTTTACTTTTGTTCACTGCTTCTTTTTTAAATGGTCTATTTTCTTAAAAATATTTTTGTCCTTACTATGTTCTTGTTTTAATGCCTCATTCTCTCATAGTCTGGAGAAAGAATCTTTATTTCCATAACATGGACACCATTAGAAGAAGGAAAAGTCAGAGAACTGGTAACTTTTATTGTTAATGGCGTAGTAAAACATCAGGCTGTGTTGTTGGGTGTTGCTGAGCAGCCTCTGAAGAAAAAGGTAAGAAATGTATTTTTTAATTAACACTAATTATTTTTGTCTGATTTGTTGCCTGATTGAGAGCAATATAGCAATTGTTTCTACTAGTGTAGACACAGATAAGTTGTTGAATGGGTATCTCAGAGGGAGCCCCAATAATCTGGAATTTGCTCTCCTTTGATCTGAAATAGCCAAATCCAAAGAACTCTCCAAAGTTGTTGTTTTTCACATTTGAAAGTGGTAGAACATCTTGTGGGTGAATAATTGGAGTAGAAAAGTGGCTTTAGCTAATTTTCCTGGTTGGTTTGATTACCGATTATATTGCATTGTATTGCTGTGGTTCAGCTATGTTGGTGTACTGTTTTTGATATGGTCATTTTAAAGTTTATGGTAAGAGCATAGGGCATGTGACTGCATATTACTCTTTTAGTGTATCTATTCAAAATAACTTTAAAAAAAACACACCCAAAATTAAAAACTTAGTTTTTGTATTGGTTACCTATCAATTCGTTATCTGCATGCATGAATATATATGTATTGTAATTTTTTTAAAAAGCAACTACTTTGGAAATCCTCTAATCTTCTCTTTTTGTGGTTTTTCAGAAGAGTCTTTGGGATGCTATTAAAAAGAAAAATGCTTCAGAAGGATCAGTTTCAACAAGAGCTAAGAAAAAACATTCAAATGTTAAAAATGTTAACAAAACTTTTCGTGTTTCCAAAAAAACAGATACAGTTAGAAGCCCACTCCAGTCCTGTGAAAATTTGGATGGTAGTATGTCCCCCCAAAAAACCTCGCTTATCACTTTAGAAAACAAACTGCCTACATCTCCTATCAGTCCTGTATTGCAAGAACATCATGATACCATTTGCACACCTCTTTCAATGAGAAGATCTACTACATACTCAGTTCTTGGTACAGTGGTAAATGATGAATTATTGCAAGAATTACACACATGTAACATCAAGAAACTGCATAATCCTAATGAGGAAATAAAATCCTCAAGTATTCACAGTTCTCCTTCTGGATTAGTACAAGCACACAGATCAAATACACTTTCACCTGTCTGTGCTCCGGAATGGACAGCAGCCTTGCATTCTTCTTTGAGTCAAAGGAGAATTTTAAGTCCAGATTCTTTTATAAATGACAGCTATCAACTTAATGTAGAAGTTGTAGCAGAGAAAGTTGCTCCCATATTGTCACCTGATCAGTTTGTAAAAGATAACTTAGCTATAGAATCAGTGTCTCAAGTCCATGAAGCTGTTTCACCGTCCCCTTTATCCTCCAGCGTGGAGACTTGTATCACAAAGAAGTCACCATCTTCAAAATGGAAAGAAAATGAAAAAATGAAGATCATACATGTATCTGTAGAACATAATTTTCCAAATGATGTCCTTGATGAGATGCCTATAATGAAATCTCAGTTACTTCATTGTACTAAACCTGAAAAAAATCATCTCCCTTTTCCTCTTTCTGATGAGGATCTTCAGATTCACAGTTGCTCCCAGAGAGAACAACCAAAAAAACGTCCTGTGCTTTCCGCTACTGTCATCAAAAATAAGCCCTCTGCTGCTGAAAGAAAAGGAATGGAGACAACAAATCCAAAATCTAAAAAATCTCTTAATATGATAAGGGAAGGTGTAAGTATGGTTCCTAGACATTCAAAGTTAGAAGTACTCCAAAACCTTCCGGTTATAGATCCCATCTCAGGTGAAACCAAATGTCTCAAGGATGAAATACACTCATCTTCCATTGGATCTACTTTATGTAGTCGTAAGAGGAAAAATGAAGTATACTTAGAAGATATTAAGGCTACAGCTACAGAATATGTGGAAGAAACAGAAACTAAAAGAATCTTTACGTCTTGTGTTGACAGAAAAATAAAAACTTCTGTAAGATCACCGGTCTCTAAGCACGTAAGCAGAGAGACACTAAACCACAGAAAGAAAGCTGGTGAGCATTTTTCATTTGTTCTCTAGTGAAAGAAAATAACTTAAGTGTCTCTCTATATTTTGCCAAAATGTATAAGGGGACCCCTAGAACTCTCAAGCATTTCAGTACCTCTTTCTGCAGCAGGAATGGCGATACTGTAGCAACATCTCAAGTTGTCTGGTGGCAATAAAGCTTGGCTATAGAATACACTATCTGCGTTCATTTCGCAGAAGCCACTTAACTATTTAGTATCTGCTAAATAGTTGTGCAGTATGCTAGAAGACTTGCCATATTTAGCAAAATTGCTGGGGAAGTACTAGATTTGTGTCCCGTGGCTTTGTTGAGCAAAGCCATGGTCCTGATGGCTTATTTCAGCAGGCAAGAAATTTGGGTTGAGGTGGTAGATGAAGGGGTTTTTAAGATGGAGAAAAGAAGTGCTAGGTGGGGCTGTGGAAAATCTAGCATGGAATGTGACATGCTGTCAAAAATGTGAATACTTGGTATTAATGTATTTCAAAAAGCATGCCTAAATGTCTACCTGGTATTCTCTAAAAGACTATTCACAATAGCTTACAGGTATGAATGCATTTCTGATGTCATAAATTTTCTACATGTAGTTCTCTACTTTTTACGATTGGTTCGTTTAGCAGTCTCACATTAGTATAACTCTCTCTTTGGTGTGCTAACACTTTTTATACTTAAAATTTACGTCTGCTCTGAAAAGTGACTCTTGTGATGCCATTTCCTAAAAAACTAATCCAAGTTTTTTATCAGTTGTGCAAAATTCAGCGCAGGAGCTGAAAGTTACGATGGGGTTTTCCTGCCTTTGTATATCTGCCTGTAAAGGTTCTTGCAGGTGGAAATATCTGTCTATTATATCTCTGTAATCTTGTCGCCTTCAAAGTATGTTCACCATTGTCATCTAAGGGCATGTCTTCACTACCACTTTAATTCGACCTTAACGACGTTAGGTCGAATTAAAAGTGTACCTGTCTTCACATACATGCCCTTAAAGTCGATTTAAAGGGTCCTCAAAATCGAATTTGTAACTCCTGCCTGACGAGAGAAGTAAGGCTAAAATCGACTTCTCTATGTCTATTGTGAGTAAGTGAAGAGGCATCTGAAGTTAAGCTTGGGCGAGCGGGGGTCCGGCGCCAGGCTGCTTGGCGAGCGGGTCAGCTGCCTGGTCAATTTCACCCAGTATGAAATTGATCAGGCAGCTGACCCGCTCGCCCAAGCAGCCCGGCGCCGGCTCTCCCCCCCCCCCCCCCCTCGGGTGGGCGGGGGGGTCCGGCGGGGGGGGGCTGTTCTGGCGGGCAGGGGGGTCTGCGGGGCTGCTTGGGCGGGCGGGTCAGCTGCCTGGTCAATTTCACCTGAAATTGACCAGGCAGCTGACCCGCTCGCCCAAGCAGCCGCGCCGGCTCTCCCCCCCTCCCCCCCCCTCGGGCAGACGGGGGGGGGCTGTTCGGGCGGGGGGGTCAGCTGCCTGGTCAATTTCACCTGAAATTTAAAGTGGTCCATTAGGATGCATATCTTTTTTCCCCTCCCGCAGTGTGGTGAGGAACCATGGAATGTAGTAGTGTTTTTTAATTGACAACTTACACTTTAATTTTTTCTTCACTTTTTCTACAGTTGCAAAGCAATTTATCTGCATCCTTCTAGCATTCATTAGCCAGAAGACTTCTGTACAATTATGCTTCATAGCAGCTAGAGAATTAATGTTTCTCCATCACAGATGAGGTTGAAATATTGTTTTTGAGTTTTCCTGAAACACACTGGAAGGATGGTAATTTAAATTTACCACTTTCTGAATAAACACATTTTTTCCTCTCTCTATAATGGCATAATAGAGTGATAGGATAGGGAAGGCAAAGCCCTGCACACAGTAATATTATGTAATTTTGTTGGTGCCCAAATAACACAGTGATGGTCACAGTAGCTACATGCCAATGCCAGATGTTTCGGAGGGAATGATCAGAACCGGGCAATTATCGAGAGATCTGATCCCTGTCATCCAGTCCCAGCATCTGGCAGTCAGAGGTTTAGGGACACCTAAAGCATGGGGTTGCATCCCTGCCATCTTGGCTAATAGCCATTGATGGACCTATCTGCCATTAACGTAATTTAAAGATAAAAATAAAACCTCTAATCAACTCATACCAGCTAGAGTTGAGGAATTTTCAATAACAATAATCTTTCATATCATGTTATACCCCTACCCATAAGAGACGAGGTTGGTAAAGAACGGATTCAAGGCTATCATCCTTCATCTATACCTTGCTTGCTTCAGTGATAAATACCGGTAGTTGTTTGTTGGTTTTTTTTTTGGTGACATCTGATATTTTGTTGACATTTTTAGGTTCTTTGTCTAAAACTATCAAAACTACTAAGCCCATTGATGGTGTGGCTCTGTCTCAGCTGACCTTCATAAAACCATTAAAAACAGGTAAACAGAGGATTTCAGTAACCCATGAAGTCAGAATTTTTCCTGAATTGAATGTCATAATAGAACTTTGTCTATTTAGATAATTTTTCTCCCCCTTTAAGTCATTCCTAGGCATCCAATGCCTTTTGCTGCTAAAAACATGTTCTATGATGAGCGCTGGAAGGAAAAGCAGCAGCGAGGCTTTACCTGGTGGCTGAATTTCATACTTACACCGGATGACTTTACTGTAAAAACAGAGAGTTCACAAGGTAAAGTAGGTAACTTTTAAATAGTGCACTTTTGCTAAATCATGGGAACACTTTAATGTCCAAATATAAAGCAAAACTTGCTCCAGGAATTTTTTAAATTCGTATATGAGCAATGAAACCACTAATTAAAAGCTAGTATCAAGTAAGCTTTCATTAATTTATCCGTGTGTATGTGTAAATAACTTTTCAATAAGTGTAATTTTGGAATGAAAGGAAGTTCAGTTTGCATCCCTATTTTCAGAGCCACTTTGATACCCAAATGTTACCTCTGCAGTTATCTGTTTCAGTAGAGGTTGCACTGAAGGAAATTCTGAATGCTATTTTTGAAGTTTTATATATTTATTTCTTTTTTTCCATGTTCTTTAACTGAAAGTGTACAGTCTTGAGAACGTTGACTTTTCTCATGTCCTATTATACTAATGTCAGCTGTGTATTAGTGTGCATTTAAACTAAAAGTAACGTGACATAAAAAATAGTGAACTATAAAACAGATGCTAATTTACCTTTATATCAGATAACTAGACCTATTTTTCTTCTCTTTTCAATTAGTAAATGCAGCTGCACTTATCTTGGGAGCAGAAAATCATCATAAAGCCAGTGTTCCTAGAGCACCAACAAAAGAAGAAATGTCTCTGAGAGCTTATACTGCTCGATGCAGGTTGAATAAACTAAGACGGGCAGCTTGCCGTTTGTTTACCTCTGAAGCAATGGTTAAAGCTATTAAGAGACTGGAGTTTGAGATTGAAACTAGACGGTTGCTAGTTCGGAAAGATAGGCATCTCTGGAAAGATATTGGTAAGAATGTACAAATGTTGATACAGTAAAACCTCGATATAACGGACTAATTCGGGCGAGGGGGTGTCTGTTAAAGCCGAAAGTCCGTTATATAATAAAGTAGGTTTTCCGAATGCGTATGTTAAAAAATTGACAAATTAGTTAGTTTACCTGTTTTTACTTATATAGACATGTTTGTGTAATTAAAATTAAGTATGTATGAAAAGTTTAATTTCACAGAAAAGTTTTCTATACAGTGTAGACTCGATTATCCGGCATGATCGGGAAAACCTTAATCCCAGTTAATAAAATCCCCGATAATCACGTGTCTACTGTGGGGGGGAGGGCGGATCGCCCGCCACCCTGGGGTGGGGTGGGGGGGTGGGATGGTGGTGGTCCCACCACCTGCCCCAGTCAGCTCCCCTGCTAGCCTGGGTGTAGGAAGCCTGCTGCCGCTTTGGGGTTTTCCCCCCAGGCTCCTGTCAGCCGGGGTCTCGGCTCCCGCTGCCAGCCTGGGTTCCCTACACCCAGGCTGGCAGCGGGAGCTGACTGGGGGAGGCGGCAGGAGCCTGGGGAGAGAGCCCAAAGAGGCGGCGCGCTGAGCACTCAGCCTGCTGCCCCTTTGGGGTTTCCCCCCAGGCTCCTGCCAGCCGGGGGCTCAGCCCGCTGCCAGTCTGGGCTTCCTACACCCATGCTGTCAGCAAATTGAGACCCCGGCTGGCAAGGGGCCAGTGGGGGAAACCCCAAAGCAGCGGCAGGCTGAGCGCTCAGCCCGCCGCCACTTTGGGGTTTCCCCCCGCTGGCCCCTTGCCAGCAGGGGTCCTGCCTCCTGCCCCAGTCTGCTCCCGCTGTCAGCCTGGGTTCCCTGCACCCAGGCTGTCAGCGGGAGCTGAGTGGGGCAGGTGGCAGGAGCATGGGGAGAGAGCCCAAAGTGGCGGCAGGCTCAGCACTCAGCCTGCTGCCACTTTGGGCTTTCCCCCCAGGCTCCTGCCAGACTGGGTCTCAGCCTGCTGCCAGCCTGGGTTTCCTACACCCAGGCTGGCAGCAGGCTGAGACCCCAGCTCATAAGGGGCCAGTGGGAGAAGCCCCAAAGCAGCGGCAGGCTAAGGCTGAGCCCGCCGCCGCTTTGGGGCTTCCCCTACCGACCCGTTTAGACATCCCGGTTAATCCGCAGCCCAGTTAACCTGCGCCCGGATAATCAGGAGTCTACTGTAACGGTGAATTAATAACAAAAAATAACCTGTTAATTTAATTATAAGCAAATCTTGGTTAAAAGCATTTTAAAATTAGCAGGGTGTTAATTTTCACATATGACATACGGACCGGAAATTTTGTCCGTTAAATCCGAAGTCCGTTAAATCGAGGGTTTACTGTATTTAGTATTTTTGGTAAAATAGAATTGAGTCATATTAAGTATAGCAAGTAGAGTAGAAAAACTTTTTAACCGGGGTGCTTTGTAACAATGAAATATGGTTTAAAAGTGTTTGTGAATTTAACTTTTCATCATACTTTACATTCATTGCAGGAGAAAGACAGAAAGTCCTCAACTGGCTTTTATCTTACAACCCTTTGTGGCTACGCATAGGCCTGGAAGTAAGCAATGCTTCTTATGGATACTCTATTCTTGAAAGGCTTGAGCCAAGAGTGGATCTCAAGTTCAGCTATAGCTGGCAGGCAGCTCTGGTTTATTATCCGAACAGAACAATTTCACATTTCCTTTTAATTCATGGTTGTCTTGTTACAAAAGAGAATATTTCATCGGGCAATTTAAAAGTGCCTTTCTGCAAAGAATACCCTGGAACTGGGCTGATGTTCCTTTGCTGCTGTTCAAGTAACTTTACCTTTCAAGTAGGTAGGAAATTGATTCCTAGAGTGCTCCCACTAGGATGCAGCCAGCTATGTTGGGACTGGTTAGGTGAGCTCCTGATGGAAGCAGAGGATCCTTTGCAGACTCCGAAGAGCCATTAGATCACACTGATACTAATTTTAACTTTTTAGATGGGCACTGTATTTGGGATACCTGCTGGAATGAAACTTTGTTGGTGTTTTGCAGATTAATCTGTTTTCAAAGAAATGGGCTAGGTTGCTACTGATTTTGGCTATTGAGATGCTCTTAAATAGTGTATTGCTATTTATTTTGAATATATCCTACTGAAATTCTAAAGAAATGATACAATTGTGAGCACTTTTTAATTTTAAAGAGTTTCCTTTATTTTTTGTTTTTTCTCTAGACTATTTACGGAGAACTGATTGCTTTGGAGAGTAATAGTGATATTATGGGTTTGGCAATGTTTATTCTCAGTCGCCTACTTTGGAACCCTGATATAGCAGCTGAATACAGACACCCCACTGTACCTCACCTTTATCGGGATGGTAACTACTACTTTTTAAAATGGGCTATTTTTAGCATTTAACTTTGCATTCATAAATAACAGCTTTATGAACTTAATATTTTTAGGTCATGAAGAAGCTTTGTCTAAATTTACACTGAAAAAATTGCTGCTGTTAGTTTGCTTTCTTGATCATGCCAAACAGTCTAGAATCATTGACCACGACCCTTGCCTCTTCTGCAAGGATGCAGAGTTCAAGGTAAAGTATGATAGACATTTCTTTTAACAATGTTGTTTGATGTTTGAACATATGACTTTGTATGCATGTAATGTAAAATTGCTTTTTTTAAATATTAAGACTTTAGTACTATTCACACTCAGCAACTCTTCCAGGAGGTCACTAGCAGTGTAAGACTTGCCATCTGGACTTTTGAAGTGCATATAATTTATAGGGAGAGAATTTATAGGGAGAAATGCGCATTATAGAGGTGCTTTCCTTTTCTTTCTAAGACTAAATACTGCTCTGCCACAGCATTTGTCATCTTAAACTTTCAAAATACAAGAGGATTTAACTTCTGAGGGCTGTCCTACAATACTTGGTTCCAGAAAGCTAGGCTGCATGTCCTGTCTGTCATGCTAGATGTTTGGTTAGTAAATAGACTCATCTGTGTTGAACTAAAAACATTTTTCTCTCGTCCGTTGAAGTCATGGTATAAAAATCGTATGCAGTCTATTACTTAGACTACAACACTATTTAATATGTTAAATGCACGAATAAATAAAAATAAAAATTGTTCGTGAACTTTTCAGGATGCTGAGTAGTTATTAACTAATGTTACGGCAGCTTAATATTATTTGCTGTACCCTAGGGAAGTTTTGAAAGTAGTCATTAGGAAATCAGTTAGCTATCTATGTCAGCGTTAGAATATTGTGGAACCAATTTAAATGCCATGAAGAGAGATTTAAGTACTTGAATTTTTTACTAAATGACAAATAACAAAACTAAAGGCATTTGGGGAAGAGATCAAAATGATCACTTGGTCTAAGTTTGTTGTTTTATTTCCCTTTTAGACTAGTAAAGATGTTCTACTGAGATTTTCACGAGACTTCCTGAGTGGTGAAGGTGACCTTTCCCGTCACCTTGGCTTCCTGGGATTACCTGTTAGTCATGTTCAGACACCACTTGATGAATTTGACTTTGCTGTTACAAATATAGCTGTAGACTTGCAATGTGGCATTCGTCTTGTGTAAGTTGATACAGAATGATATTGTGACTATCTATATTTGTCTAATAATCCTTCTGTAAGCTGAACTAAGACATTTCAATATGAAATCTCTTTATTGTTAGGAGAACAATGGAACTTCTCACAAAAAACTGGAGTCTCTCAAAGAAGCTAAGAGTTCCTGCAATAAGTCGTCTCCAGAAGATGCATAATGTTGATGTTGCCCTTCATGTTCTTAAAGAGCGGGGAATTCAGTTGAAAGATGAATGTGGTGAGAATTAAAAAAGTTGCATTAGAATTAACTATGCATTTGAAGAACAAGAATACATACTTTAATCACTTCTGTATTTGATTTATAGGTGCTTCTATCGAGTCTAGGGATATTGTGGACAGGCACAGAGAGCGAACTTTATCACTGCTGTGGAAAATTGTCTTTGCTTTCCAGGTATTGCATACAGTTCTGTGTAGTTGTAAAGAATTTTAAGAAATGTTACAAACGAGAAAAGAGACTGCATGGCTTGCAACAAAGAACTTGTAGTTTTGAAATCATCAAGTCTGGATTGACCTGACTAGGGTGACCCATGAGAGCAATCTTTTGTGGATTCTCATGGTTAGACCTCATTGTGTCACGTGTGTTCAAAGTGCTTTACAACTATTAGCTACATTGATGACCTAGGCTCTAAAATGTAGTACAATTCAGAACTCCTTTTAATTAGGTTCTGTACACTTGTTCATATAATTTATTTTGTACTTGTGCCAGATACTATAACAAAGGTTAAGTGTGTGATAACAATGGTCAGGTAATTTTGGCTACAGAAATTAACTTCTTACTACCCACTGAGGAATTCTTTTAGCGCTGCTAAAAATAGCTCAGATAGATGGATGTATTTAATACCACTTCCAAATACTTGAAGAACATTCCCTTTCGTGGACAGTTATAGGAAGTGAATTCTAGAGCTGTGGCTCTTCCACCTAACTCCACCATATGTGTCTGAGATCAAACAGGGAAAAACTAAAGAAATAAGCACCTATGGACTTAGTATTGAGGCTAATTCATGTTCCTATAATTACGTCAAGGAGTATGTACAGCTCTGAATGGAAGAAAGAAGCAGAGAGTAAGAGAGAAGTTTGGCTTAATGGCAAGATTTAAGAGGTTATTTGAGCCAAATAGTCTTCAAAAATGTATATCCAGCTAAAGTGAATACAATAGGAAGGAGTATACATTATGGAAATTAAAACATAAGATGCAAGTTAGGAGGGAATTTGTAAAGCAAGTAACGACACTTGAAAAAAAAATTATATATACAGTGGAACCCTGCAATACCTCACTATAGCGTGAATCCGCTTATAATGTGGGGCATGCGTGGCTCCCGATGGCGGCGGCGCGTGGCACTTTGATGTTGCGCAACCCTGTGTTTACCGCGATCGGGTATTTTTGGATCCCGATTGTCGAGGTATTGCGGGGTCCGACTAATACATGATTCAAGAATCTTAAAGAGAATACAGTTGCAGAATTATCAGGAAGCTAAAGGATCAATTGAATGCTGAAGATTATTGCAGAGAAAATGACCACTTCCACAATTGCATTAGTTAGGATGAAAAAAAATACATGGTTTTTAGGATATAAGCCAACCATTTTCCCAGGTAGGAAGAAAATATCCCTATAAGTTTTTATTTTAAAAGCATCTAGTACTTGCCACTGTCATTTAGGATGCTGGAGTGGAGTAAGAACTGGTTTGATTCAGTATAGAAACTGTTGTTACTAAATACTGGGAGTGGTCAATCCCTGGCACTTACTTAAGATGCTTTCCTCCTCTCCGTTTAACCACATCAAGTTTATAAGGTCACTGTAACATTTTTAATGTATCAGAAAAATTGATTTGTTTGTTTCCATTAAAGGTGGATGTTTCCCTTAATGTGGAGCAGTTAGAAGAAGAAATTTCTTTTTTAAAGAATACATACAATATTAAAACACACATGACTACTCTAGTGTCCTGCTCTAATCAAAGTAAAGTGAGAAAAAGCAGCAGTGCTTACTCATCTGAAAGTTACAGCGAAAATGTGAAGCTGCTGATGGATTGGGTCAATGCTGTTTGTGAGTTCTACAACACTAAGGTAAGTAGTCTTGTTTCTAGGTGTACAAAACCTGGAAATATATACATCTGCAAATACATGTTCTTACAATGGGAAATGTTTTTATAATTTACTAGCGAAAATACCCGGCGTTGCTCGGGTCAGTCGTAGGTGGGGAGGGGGCAGACAGCTGAGCGAGTGCGGGGTCCGTTGGATGGGGGCAGAGAGCAAACCTGACACCCCCACCTCACCCCCCCACCCAACCCCAACACCCCCACATCTCCCCCCTACCAACCCCAACACCCCCTGACCAACACCCACACCTCACCCCCTGTAGACCAAACCTGACACACCCACCTCACTTTCCCCCCAACCAAACCCGACACCCCTACCTACCACCACAAACAAACCCGACACCCACACCTCACTTACCCCTCGACCAACCCTGACCTCCCTCCTTACCCCCCCCACCAAACCCAACACCCCCTGACCAACCCCAACCCCCACACCTCATCCCTCACCCACCGACACCTTCCCACCCCCACCCCCCGCCGACCAAACCCGACACCCCTGGCTCACACACACACACACACACCCCGACCAAACCCGACACCCCTACCTCACTTACCCTCCGACCAAACCCAACTCGGGTCCGTTGGAGGTGGGGAGGGGGCACAGAGCTGAGGGATTCCGGGGTTCCGTCGGAGGGGGGAGGGGGCACAGAGCTGAGGGATTCCGTCGGAGGGGGCACAGAGCTGAGGGATTCCGGGGTTCCGTCGGAGGGGGCACAGAGCTGAGGGATTCCGGGGTTCCGTCGGAGGGGGGAGGGGCAGAGAGCTGAGCGAGTGCGGTGTCTGTTGGAGGGGGTATTATGACATCATAACAACATAGCTGCCCAGCTGATGTGATTGGCCTTTAAAGAATTTCACCCCTGGGGGGGCGTCAGAGGTGAGATTTGAAAAATTTTCGACTCTTACGGTCATTAGGACCCCAAGACCTCTAACTGTATCAAATTTCAAGTCTCTAGCTACCTGCCTGGCTACATACCAGCCCAGGGAAATCCCCCCTCTATTAGTGGGCAAGCAGAATAAACCCTTTGAAAGACTTCTTAGAAGGATCCCATTAGTTACCTGATTCCAGACTGCAGGAAAGGAGCTCCAGGATTTTTGCAACTGCAAGCAAAAAAATTTTGGCTGCACCCCCAGCTCAAGGCTCCCCCTACCTGCACCTCTCCCCCTCCCCCCCCGTCCGCAGCCCCCTGCTGCCCCAGTTCTGGATCCTTCCCTTCCCCACTGCCAGTGCTTTCCCTCCTGCCGTGGGTCCCCCTCCACACCTGCACCCCCATGCCACTCCAACCCTGGTCACTGGTAACTAACTCCCAGGATGGGTCATCCACATCCTGCTCCTGTCACTAGGGAAGGAGGCTGCATGCACCCGACTCCTTCCCGGCGCCCAGGGGGCCCTGACTCATTCTGCTCCCCCCTGGCCTCCTGCTTGTCCGTCGCTGGCAGGGTGGGGGTAAGCAGTGGGACTCCCAGGCTGCGCCTCAGCTCAGGGTCCCTCCAGCTGGGGGTCCTGCCTCCAGGACTGGCCGGGAATCAGGAGGGCAGAGCCGGGGGAATCACTCCAGTAGGGGGCTGAGGAGCCAGAGCAGGGCAGCCCCAGAGAGAGTTGCCAGTGGGAAGCGGAGTCCCGGAGAGCAGAATGTGGGCCCCACATGGCAGCACCCCGGGCACTGGTCCTCTCTATGGCCCCGCTGCAGCCCCTGGGCGGTTCAGGCCACTTTGCCCAGCCCTGGCTGCGGCGCTGGGGGTTGGCCACCCTGCAACACCTGCAGGCAGCTCCTTGTGCCCCGTGGGGCAGCCCCCTGCACATGACATGCTGCTGAACCCCAGGGCCAGCTTCGGCCACCCACTGCCGGGCTCCAGACAACGTCTACCTGGGTGAGCGCCTGCAGGGCTGGCCCCCAAGGAAAAAAGAAAAGGATGGCCAGAATGCCACCCCTGCAAATGTGCCGCCCCAAACCAGTGCTTGTTTTGCAGGTTCCTGGAGCAGGTCCTGATCAGAATGGCTGACACACCTGCACGGTTTAGGAAAGCAAAATCTAACCTAATTATTTTAAGTTTAGGAGGCTTCAAATTTATTTCCCAGTTGTTGCCATTTCTGAGTCCCTAATCAATGATGCTGCCTTCTTCTCTGAACTTCATGAATTTCACTTTGCATATCTTCCTCTGTTTCTGTCTCAAGTGCATCCATGCCTCCTTCTCTTTAGTACTTATGTGGAATGTCATCCCTGATATCGTGTCTCACAATCAGTCTTCATTTAAATGCTTTTGGTCACAATTCCTCACGCAAACCATTCTTTAACTCCCATAAATAAAAATCAAGGAATGAAGATGATGATGGGTACTGTACCCAAGCAACTTCATAGCATTTTGTGTATTCCCTTCTCTATTCTGCTTGTCTTGCTTTCTTAATACTGCTCTATGTATTCTTGCTTTCCAAGATAAACATATTTAACCAATTGACTATTAAGATTTATGGGTTATAGGTGCTATCTTATTCTGAAAATATTTAGCACATTTTTGACACTAGATAAAAACATCAGTAACATGCTGTGCTACAGAAGGTCCTTTCTAGGATCCTTTCGTAGAATTCTCCGTGTCTGGTTTCTTTAACTATTGTTATTCTATGACATGCACTTTTACTTTGGTAGACATCCCTTTATATTTCTGACTTTCAGGAATGGAGAGTCAACTTAGCAAATTGAGCATTACATTCAGATAACTTGAACTGCATATTTTCCTTTGTATATATTAAAAGAAATGTGCATAGCCACATTCCTATCTGGTTAGATATATTATGACAAATGAGATCTATTTTAAACTTGTGCTAATTCATTAGTGTGAAAAATTTCATGAGAATTCTATTTTTTTAACCAGGTGGAAAACTTCACAGTATCTTTCTCAGATG
Organism: Sternotherus odoratus; assembly: GCA_032164245.1. Classification (NCBI taxonomy): domain Eukaryota; kingdom Metazoa; phylum Chordata; order Testudines; family Kinosternidae; genus Sternotherus; species Sternotherus odoratus. The sequence goes on along the minus strand of JAVMKO010000008.1, from coordinate 54,718,714 downwards.
GCAGAGTATTGTGCTATCTGATTCACCACTATCATCCATGTTATGTGCCTTTAGAAGCTGTGTCCCAACGTACCACTCAAACAGTAGAATGTACAAAAACTGGTACAGTAGCACTAAATTCTTCCTCTGAATCTGATACATCTCTAAATATATTGGATGGAACATTTGACCAAAGTGAGTCATCCTTTAATATAAGGTTTTGAAGCAGATTAAGTGTTTTAAAAAAATACCCTTAATCTGGCTAACAAACATGATTATATTTTTCCTTCTGTTGTAAAGCTATAACTACCTCAGCCCTCTATAAGGAACTTCTGGACAACGAAAAGAGAAATTTCCAGTTGATTAATACTGCAGTTTCTGACCTGGGTGGAATACCAGCTATGATTCATCATTCAGATATGTCAAATACAATTCCCGATGAGAAGGTGAGAGAGGGTTGAGGTTTTTTTAAATGTATTTCACATAAATTGTCAATCTCCTGAACAGTCCTAATTTACTGTTGTTCTTTTAATCTATTTCTTTAGGTTGTTATTACCTATCTGTCGTTTCTGTGTTCACGGCTTCTAGAGCTTCGTAAAGAGACTCGAGCTGCTCGGCTAATTCAGTCATTTTGGAGGAAATACAGACTGAAAGCAAAGCTAAAACTCCATCAGGTATTTTTATCAAGGACTTTATTCTTTTGTGAAGTAGTACAGTAAAAGCTGTGCTATCTGGCCCTGTACCAACTAGAAAGCGCTATAAACCGGCATTTCCAATCTTCATAGAAAGTCCGGTTTATAGTCGGGTTGGAATGGGGCCTGCAGGCTCCGTACCTGGCTCTGTGTGACTCCCCAGAAGTGGTGATATGTCCCTGCTGTTCTTAGGCAGAAGAATGGCCACACAGGCACTGCTCCTCGCAGATCCCATTGGCCGTGGTTCCCAGCCAATGGGAGCTGCGAAGGCGGTGTGTGGGGCAGGGGCAATGCTCAGAGCCGCCTGCCACGCCTCTGCCTAAGAGCAGCAGGGACAGGTAGCTGAATGCGGGAAGCTGCCTGAGGTGAGTCCGGTTTTTCCCCACCTTTACTTCTCTCTCCCTCTCCCCCTCCCCCTCCCCCAGCCTGTGCCCTGCACCCCTTCCCGCACCCAATGTTTAGTTAACTGGCATTTTTCATTTACTGGCACCTCCCATTTCCCCAACATGCTGGATAAAAAAAGATTTTACTGTAATACTCACTCTTGGTTTGTGGTACAGTGGGGGATACAAAATCAACGTTGTGACTGGCTAGTCTTCAGAGAGTAGTATTTGTAACTACTTTTTTGAGGACTTCATATGTTACTCAGATGGTGACACAATCTTGCTTTAAAGCAAAATGCATCGTTTCATTCTCTGACTACTTCTCATTCTGCAATGTAAAGACTAGTGTTCTGCCGGGTTACATTTACTCTTATTAAGAGTGCTTCAGTCCTTTTTCCCAAGTCAAGGCTGAAGTGGCTTTACTGAACTTTATGAAGAACTCTACACTTTTAAATTGTAAATTAGTAAAATTAATAATAAGACAAAAAGAATACCACATTTGAGCTAGGTCTCTTGCCACTGTGCAGTGTATAGGATTTGACACACAACTTGACCAAAGCATTTCAATTGGAATTTTCAACAATTATTAAAAATTCCCAAAGAACTTGTTGCCCACTTCAAACTTTAATTCAGATACTTAAAAGTGAAAAGTAGCTGCGTACATTTCAGGGCTGCAGGCTTTCACCATGCTTCATTTACCACGTGTATAGCACTGAATTTTTCTTTGAGTAGCATCCCTATGGGTGCTCCAATGTAAGTGTGCTTGCATCCCTATGCTGCAGATTGGAGAACTTTGATAGTAGTGTCTGTTAGGCCCACTCGTGCACTGACTCTCCTTGTGCTGCCCTTGCATGATGCACCAACGTCTCAAGTCTTGCTTGAGAACCCTTGTGAAATACCCTTTGGCCGCAACATCTAGGGCTTCTTAACTGCCTTGAGATCGAGGAACAGGAAGCTGGTACCATGGAGGAATTGACGCTGAGGAGCATATTCTAGTTTCTGGATGAAGCCGTCCTGCCTCCCACACCATCTTTGGCAGATGACTTTCATATTTGCCAAGAGCTGGCAAACACCCTCCAGATATAATTGGAGGAAGTCAAGGGCACCCACCACCAGCTCTTTGACATCCTGCACTCTTCATCCTCCACAAGAATCGCCCTTTTAGTTAATGAGGCCATTTTAGTCCTGGAAAACATCTTTTGGCAAACCCTGGCATCAGTGGTGCCAACCTGCAAGCGAGTGGACCGAAAATGCTATGTCTCAGCCCAGGAATCTGAATTCCTATTTTTGCACTCCTCACCCAACTCCAGTGTGGTGGATGCCATCAACTCCTGCAGCCAATAACGCAAATCAAGGACTACTGATAGGGATTGGAAGCACCTTGATACTTTCGGCAGAGAAGTGTACTTCTCAGCCACTTTGCAGTTCTGTATCGCCAACTATCAAGCCTTCATGGCGAAATATAACTACATAAATTACTTGGAAACTTTTCAATAAAGTCATTGTTTCAGAGACACATCACAACTCCTCTAAGGCCATTGCCACTAATTGACCCTCCTTGACAAAGACATTGCTGCAATCTGCCCTTGATGCAGCCATCATGGAGCTAGGTTTGTTTCTACACTGGTGGTAATGCAATGAGCATCACAGCTTCATTTTGTTAGGTTTTCGACAGTTGAGGACCTTCCCTTTTGAGCTTTTTGCTGGGAAGACTGATGCCTTATTTTGCACTCTGAAGGACTCCATGCCTGCCCTCCAGTCACTGGTTATCTATACACTGGGACAAATGAGATGATTTAGTCCCTAACCCCAGCATAAATCACACACCACCCACCCTCCTCCCCTCTACTTCAGAGTTCTTGTCAATGACTATGGTAGAGAAGGAAATAAGGGAGGTTAGGCTGTGCGTGCTGATGAGTCTTCTGGTGCAGCACAAGGAGAGACACAGTACATGTGCAGCCCTAGCAGACACTGCTACCAAAGTTCTCTGATTAGCAGCATAGGGATCCAAGCACTCCTACAGTGGAACACCCATATGGACACACATATTTAACACAATTATAAATGCTGGAGGCAAAGCAAGGTTTGGGGTAAAGACTGCCAGATCATGGACCCCTGCCCATGTAATATCCTTGTGAGACTCTGAGGAATCCTGACTCCCAGTTTGAGAACCCCTGAAATGATTTATCACCTGAAATTCCAAAGATCTATTTCAGGAAAGTTTGCTTCTGGTAACAGGAGGTGAAGAAATAAAAAAATCTTCTCACCTAATCCAAAGGTTTAGGGAGGTGGGGGAGGGATTGAAATATGATACTACATATATTTTAACCAACTTTTGTCAAATTTCTGAAAATAACTATAATCAACATAGTAGTTTTAATAATTATCATTTGTGTATTAAAATTAGAAGGATCCTGTTTTAGTGCTGAGAAAGCACATGAAGCTTATTTGAAAATGTGTTTGAGGGAGAAATAAACATTGTTACTCAAACTAAGAAATGTGTATTCAAGTAAATTTTTGCAATTGACACTGCTGTGACGTCATTTTCCTTCAAGCATAGCTTTGGTTATCTACTCTGTTTGGTTTGGTTGGTTTGTTTTTACTTAAAACAAAAAACCCTCCCTCACAACTTTCAATGGAAATTCACTTCTTGCAGGAACAAGACAAGGCTGCTCGGATTATTCAATCAGCTGTAATAAATTTTCTGTCTCACCGGCGCATCCAGAAAAAAGTTAACACAGCAATTTTCATTCAGAAACACTGGAGAAGATATTTAGCTGAGAGGAAAACTTTGAAATTAAAAAACACAAAACTGGAAGAAACTAAAAGTGAATCAGCTACAGTCATCCAGGTACAATTAAGTTAACTGGGGGTTGGGAGAGAAAGCAATGAAGATTTTTATTTTTTTTTTTAAAAGGAGTTTCTTCTCTACTTAAAGTTGAAGGAAAAGGCACATTCCAGTGTCAGAGGTTTTGCAGATGGCATCACAAAGGCTTAAAGCAGTTTATTCTCTGCCTTCAGTAGCTGTAAACTAAACTACCCAGAACTCTAGATTATTCCTTTGAAAGTGCCAAATGGGACATAATGCTGGTATTTGCTATTGCTTTTCTCATTGGTGCACCAAAGAGTTTAAAATGGTGGCTCCTAAATTTCTGTTCACATGGTGTGGTTATGCTTCTTTTCCAGCTGCCAAATAGCACTGAGCCTGAAAATTAATTTTTTAATATTCCTTTTTTATATAAGCAACTGCTTTAGATGCCACAGGGATGCTTGCATTTAGTGGGAGAAGTAGTCATCTACTGCCTCATTCCTGATTGTGCTAACACATATGACATTTTCTCTATTAAGATTTGATACATGCAGTAAACTCTCTATTATCCAGGATTGGGTTAACCAGGATGTGGATTAACCAGGATGTCAAAAAAAAAAAAACAACCCCAACAACGTGTAACTCGCAGGGCCGGCTCTGGCTTTGTTGCCGCCCCAAGTGTGTGTGCGCACACACAAAAACACAACCCACCAGGGCGCAGGGCAGCCAGTAAAACCAATACCCTCTTCCACCGGCGCAGGGTGGCTGGTGAACCAACCTCCTCCACCATATTTCGTATGGATGGTCATTATCCAGGACTAGCGAAAATTCCCGGCGTTGCTCGGGTCCATCGGAAGTGGGGAGGGGGCAAAGAGTTGAGTGAGTGCGGGGTCCGTTGGAGGGCGGAGGGGGCAAAGAGCAAACCCGACACCCCCACCTCACTTACCCCTTGACCAACCCCAACTCACATTGTCACCCCTCGACCAACCCCGACTCACATTGTCACCCCCCGACCAACACCCCCTGACCAACACCCACACCTCACCCCCCGTAGACCAAACCTGACACACCCACCTCACTTACCCCTCGACCAACCCCGACCCCCCTCCTCACCCCCCCCAAACAAACCCAACACCCCCTGACCAACACCCACCCCTCACCCACCCCGACACCTTCCCACCCCCCCAGACCAAACCCCAAACCCCCAGCTCACTTACCCCCCCTGACCAAACCCGACACCCCTACCTCACTTACACACCCCCCCCCCCCCCCCGACCAAACCCAACTCGGGTCAGGTCTCTGGGGAGGGGGCAGAGAGCTGAGCGAATGCGGGGTCCGTTGGAGGGGGTATTATGACATCAGAACTATGTCACAGAGAACAGCAGCTGCCCAGCTGATGTGAATAGACTTTAAAGAATTTCACCCCTGGGGGGTGTCAGAGGTGAGATTTGAAAAATTTTCGACCCTTACCCTGATTAGGAGCCTAAGACCTCTAACTACCAAATTTCAAGTCTCTAGCTCAAACGGTGTGGAAGGAGTAAGCGCACATACATACACACATACATACATACACCATTTGACTTTTTATATAGATAGATAGATAGATAGATATAAATACTCAACAGTAACTTGTGGATTTCAACCCAAATGCTAAATAAACTTTTTGTAAAAAAAACTCTGAGACTTTGTGTTAATTCTTAGTTTATTTCTCAACAGTTTGAAAGGGAATCTAAACTGCTTTAATAGGTTCACCCTTTGACACAAAATTGATATGTAAAAAGAAATAGCGTTAATGCATTCTGTATTTGTGATCATGAAAAAAGTCCTGAACTGTTAGTCTGGGAATAGGGTAAGAGTGAATAAAATAGAACCCACAGACCAATAGTACATAAATTGAGGCTTAATGTTGAAAGGGGGTGGGGGGGGGAGGGAGTTGGGTTTTTTTTTTTTTTTTTTTTTTTTTTTTCAGAAAGAAAAGTAACTAGCTTTTGGGTTGAAAATTCTAGGCTAACTTGGATATTTATATAACCTCAGTTTAATCCATACATTTATCATTCTGTTCTATTTTGCAGACTTACTGGAGAAGATTCTCTGCTAGAAAAAGATATCTGCAGCTTAGATACTATGCTATCCTTGTGCAAGCTAGGATAAGAATGCTGATTGCTGCTGCTGCGTACAAACGACTTCTTTGGGCAACTGTTACAATTCAGAGACATTTGCGTGCTTCCTTGGTGGCAAAACAAGATCAGCAAAGATATGAAACTTTAAAGTCTTCAGCACTTATCATCCAATCTGCATTTAGAAGATGGAGAAAACACAAAACTGAGCAGAAAATTAAAGCTGTAGTAGTGTTGCAAACTGCTTTCCGAAAATGGCAAGCTAAGAGAGAGCAAGCTGCGGTTGTCATACAGTCTTGGTATAGGATGCATAAGGATTTGAAGCAGTATTTACATATTAGGAAAAGTGTTCTGCAGATTCAAACCTGGATTAGATGTGTTCAGGCTAAACATGTTTACGAGGAAAAAAGAGCATGCATACTCATGATTCAAAAGTATTACAGAGCTTATCAGTTGGGTAAAATTCAAAGAGAAAACTATTTACAAATACGTGCAGCAGTTACAGTCCTCCAAGCTGCTTTTAGAGGCAGGAAAGCTCGACTGTTATATAGACAAATAAAAGCAGTCTGTGTTATTCAATCACATTGGAGAATGCGACAAGAGAAGCGAAGATTTTTACTTATGAAACAGTCTGTTGTTACATTACAGTCTCATGTGAGAAAATATCAACAACTAAAAAGATACAAAGAGACTAAAAATGCTGTTTGCATCATTCAAACTCGATACAGAGCATATGTTGTGTCTAAAAATGCTGTTTCTTCTTTCCAGAAAACACGCCTTGCTGCTATTGTGCTACAATCTGCCTACAGAAGAATGCAGGCTAGGCAAGAGACCCACATATTGAGATCTGTGGTGAAAATTCAGTCACGGTATCGTGCTTATGTTGCTCAGAAGAGATTTGAACATTTAAAAGCTACTGCAGTGAAGATTCAGGCTTTTATAAGAATGATACAAGCACGTAAACGTTATCGTGCTTTAAGGGAGGCAGCAGTCTATGTTCAACGAAGATACCGTTCCCAAAAATACATCCTTCAACTTAAAGAAGAATATAGGAAACTGAAGGGAGCTTGTGTCAGAGTTCAAGCTGTAGTGCGAGGGTATCTGGTCAGAAAACAAGTACAAAGATGGAGAGAGGCTGCAACCTTGCTCCAGGCTTACTATAGAATGAAAAGGGATAGGCAACGCTATTTGAGGGTATATAACGCAACTGTTATCATTCAGAATCGTTACTGTGCATACCAAGAGCAAGTCCGTCAGAGGCAGAAGTTCTTGAAAGTCAAAAAGGCAGTTGTCTACTTGCAAGCAGTCTACAGAGGTTATAGAGTACGCAAAATGCTTAAACTTCAGTATATGGCTACTGTTAAAATCCAGACAGCTTTTAGAGCTCATGCTGCAAGAATGAAATATCAAGCAATGATTCAGGCCTCTATTGTGATTCAGAGGTGGTACAGAGCCTACAAAACTGGTTACCAAGTGAGACTGAGCTTCTTAAAAATAAGAGTGGCTGTGATTTCTCTTCAAGCAGCTCTTCGTGGTTGGCAAGTACGAAAACAGGTTCAAAGGCAACATGCTGCTGCAATTACAATACAGGCTGCCTTTAGAAAGTTCCAGACTAAAAGGTTCAGGCTTATAAACAATGCTGTGCTAACTATCCAGCGGCATTATAGAGCCAGTATTATAGGTAGAAAACAATGTCTAGAATATATGGAACTGCGTAACTGTACTGTACAGCTCCAGGCGGTTTGGCGAGGAAGAACTGTGAGAAAACAAATTCAAAGGAAGCATCAATTTGCAATAATCATACAATCCTATTACAGAATGCATGTAAATCGATCAAAGTTGAAAACTTTGAGACAAGCTGTCTTAGTGATTCAGAGACACTACAGAGCTTACTGTATGAAAAAGGAACAACGTACACTTTATCTTAAAACAAAAGCAGCTGCCTTAGTCTTGCAAGCTGCTTTCCATGGTATGAGAAAGAGGAAACGATTATATGAACTCCACAAAGCTGCTACTACTATACAAACAACCTACAAATCCTATGTAGTAAAAAAAAAATATGCAGCACTTAAAGCTATGACTATCATGGTTCAAAGGCGGTATCGTGCAGTTGTTCAAGCTAAGTATCAAAAGCAGGAATATCTCTCTTTAAAGAATGCAGTTGTTAAAATTCAGGCTATTTATAGAGGTATAAAAGTAAGACGACAAATACACTGCATGCATCAGGCAGCTATTTCAATTCAAGCCATGTTTAAGATGCATCGTATAAACATTAGATATCGTGCAGTGAAACTGGCAGCAATTGTAATTCAAATTAGATATAGAGCATTTTGTCAAGGGAGAGTGGAACGTAAAAAATACTTAGAGCTCCAGAGATCATCCCTTGTCCTTCAGGCTGCTTATAGAGGCATGAAAGTTCGAAGAAAATTAAGAATTGTGCATCAATCTGCAACAACAATACAGTCCTATTATCGAATGCACAGACAACAAAAATATTTCAAAAAGTTATCCATGGTAACTAAACAGATACAGCAGTGGTATCGTGCTTGCAAAGAACGAAATGTTCAAGTACACAAATACAGGGTTATGAAGAGGGCCATACTCTGTATCCAGGCTGCATTTCGTGGCATGAAAACCAGGACACATTTGAAAATGATGCATTTAGCTGCAGCCCTTCTTCAAAGGAGAGTTAGGTCCTTTCTTAAAAGGAAGAAATATATTTCTCTTAGGGCAGCTGCTATTATGATTCAGAGAAAATACAGAGCCACAGCACTTGCAAAGCAACAGCATCATGAATATCTTCATCTCCAGAAGGCTGTTGTTACCATACAGTCTGCTTATAGAGGCTTTGTGGTAAGGAAAAAGATGCAACAGATGCACAGGGCTGCTACAGTTATCCAAGCAACTTTAAGGATGTATAGAATGTGCATTTCCTATCGAGCTGTCAAATTTGCTTCAATAACTATACAGCAGCATTACCGAGCTTACAAGGAGGGAAAACATGTGAGAGAAACGTATTTAAAACAGTACATCTCTGTTTTAGTTCTGCAGGCTGCCTATAGAGGAATGAAAACAAGAAGTCTCCTAAGGAAAAAACAGAATGCTGCAACCGTAATACAAAGCAGTTATCGAATGTACAAGCAAAACTGTTACTACAAAAAAGTACAGTGGGCAACCCAAGTAATACAGAAAAGATACAGAGCCAGTAAGCTGAGAAGAATTGCAGTACAGCAGTACTCTTCTATGAAGAAAGCAGCAACTTGCATTCAGAGAGCTTTTCGAGAGATGAGGGCAAGAAAAAAACATCAAGAAGTGTGCCAAGCTGCTGCTGTTCTTCAGAGACGTTTTAAAACACTTAAAGAACGACAAAGGTATCTTTCCCTTAAAGCTGCTGCTGTTGTCCTTCAGAGAAGATACAGAGCTTTAATTTTGGTAAGATGGTACACTCAGGAATACCATTCTTTCCGTAGAGCAGTTATTCGTATACAGTCTCTGTACAGGGGTATTCAAACAAGAAGAAACATTCAGCGTATGCATAAGGCTGCCAGCACAATCCAATCAGCGTTTAGAATGTATAAGATGAAAATCTCCTACCAGAAAATGAGAATTGCAGCTGTAGTCATACAGAATCATTACAGCTCCTATGTTAAAGGAAAAGTTCAACGGAAGATATATCTGACCATTCAAAAATCTGTGCTGGTCATTCAGGCTGCTTATAGAGGCACAAAAGTACGACGAGAACTGAAAATCATGCATGCATCAGCAACTGTAATACAGTCTCTTTATCGTATGCACAAACAGCATAATCATTATAAACAGTTGCGCTGGGCAGTCAGAATTGTACAGCAAAGGTTCAGAGCTAACAGGGAGGGAGAAGCTGAAGTGAAAAACTATACCAAAATTAAAAAGGCCGCCCTTTGTCTTCAGTCTGCTTTTCATGCTAAAAAACCTAGGCAGTTGGCTACAATCATACAAGCTGCAAAGTGTATTCAGCCAGTCTTACAAATGTACTTAGACAGGAGACATTTTCTTAGGAAGACTGCAGCAGTAGCAATTCAGTCTGCGTTCCGATGCCATAGAATGAAGACTCGCTACAAAGCAATTTGGAATTCAACAATTGCGATTCAGCGATGGTACAGAGCCTGTCGAATGGCTCGCTTACAGAAAGCTGAGTACTCTGCCCAAAGGCAAGCCATAATTCTTATTCAGTCTGCCTATCGTGGAACAGTAGTAAGAAAAACGGCAAAACAGAAACGTGCTGCAAGAAAGATTCAGTCTTTTCTTCACATGGCTGTGCATCGTAGAAAATTTGTTAGACTCAGAGCAGCAGCTATTACATTGCAGACCTACTACTTGATGAATAAAACCAAATTACAGTATATGACCTACAGAAAGGCAGTATTTGTATTACAGCAGCACTACAGATCACATTTAGCTATGAAACACCAAAGAGGAGCTTACTTAAGAACCCGGAAGAGCATTATAATTATACAGTCTAGAATCAGGGGATTCATTGAGCGGAGAAAGCGTCAGAAAATTAAACAAAGCACAGTAAAAATTCAGGTATGTGAAAATGCAATACGTGTTGTGTTGTATACATCCCTGATTAATACTGTAACATCTGATGACAAACTGTAATATAAAATATTGTGTTAAAAACACAATATATTGCCCAGAAGTGCAATACTGGTTGCCAGAATGTGATAGGTTTATGAGTCATGATTGATATAACTCCTGTAACAATCATCAACAGATGAATAAGGTATACTCTGAAAAGTGACTTTAAAAATGGCATTGTTAGTGACTTCCACATCCAAGATGCCTATTTTACAAGTAATAACTTTTCCTAAATTCTAGTCCTACAGACTCCACTTTCAGGCTGTGAAAGTCAAGTTGGTGTTTTTCCTGCTTGTGCAGGAAACAAAGATTCTGCAGGTTAAATTCTGCCCTCCTATTCAGGTGGTTTATTATACAGATGTGACTATTGGTAACTTAATAGTTCTACTGATATGAGTAGGAATGGAAGCCAGGTCATTTACTTAAATGTTTGGGTTCTGGAGTGGTAAGTAGGGTAAAAGTATTAGAGAGGTAGCCATGTTAGTCTGGAATAGCAGAGGGAACAAAGAGTCCTGTGGCACCTTAAAGACTGACTAAAGTATTGAAGCATAAGCTTTCGTGGGCTAATACCCACGCATGCAGATGCTTGCATCCGATGAAGTGGGTATTGGCCCACGAAAGTTTATGCTTCAATACTTTAGTTAGTCTTTAAGGTGCCACAGGACTCTGTTACCTCTGCTAGAGTAAAAGTAGTAACTTATTTTGTCAAAGTGAAAAGCTATGACCATATACATGGAGCAAGTGGTAAGAAGTTGCCATTTTTACATAGCCTTTTAAAGAGGGCTGAAAGACACTATCTTTTAGGGTGAGTAAATGGCTGATCTTAATCCCTTTTTAAAAACTTGTTAACGTGAAGCCCCTGACCATTATCTTTTCAAGGAGTGGGGTGGGAGGCTGCCGAAGAGAGGGGAAGAAGGTGTTGTCTGCAAATCCAGAGATATGTCATGGGATGTAAGGAAAAACACTCAGAAACCCAGTCTGATCTCCCTCTGTGACAGGTCAAAGGGCTGCTGAGAAAAAGTAAAGAGCACTGCGCTTGGGGGGGTTCACAGTAACTGGTCCTCTGAGCTCCCTTCTGGTGTTTCCCACTTTTTTTGGTTGGGTAGGTCTTTCGTTATCCCTAAAGGTTGTTTGTGGGGAAAGCACCAAGTGATTTTTTTTCCCCCTACTCCCCTTAGCTGTCTTGTTTGGTGGCAGACGGATTGCTCCTTGGACTGCCTTCGCTTCCTGAAGTAGGTGGTGCCAAGATACTCCTTACCTTTTTACATTTCCTTCCCCTGCACACCCCAAAAAGGGGAATAGGAGTTTTTGGGTTTCTTATAATAGTCCAGATTTTCCTATTTATTTTTTCAGTTGCTGGAGCCCAGAGATAGTTTCTGCTGCCTTATCTTACCTCACCTCTTACTAATGTGCAGGTTACCTAGACAGGTGATTGGGCTTCTGCCCTCAAAACCAAGGGTGCATAAGGTGGGAGATTCTCAGCATCCCAAATTCCCATAATAGAGATGTAGAAATAATTTGATTAGCCACTTACAAAAAGTGAAATCTGTGAGTAGAGCCACAGTTTATGGTAAGAGCATTAAAAAAAAAAAAAAAGTACAGTACAAACTGAAATCTGCTACGATGTACCATGTAATCAGAGACAACAATACCTTCACTACAAGTTTCCAACTCTGTAAATACAGCAGTGCTACTGAACCCATCACCTTTGAAATACTGACCAATAAAAACAGCTTCAAATCAAAATAGTTGCAGTTTGGTTTCAGGTTGATCCAGGGTTATCTTATCTTTTAATTCATTTTTGGACTTTTTTCTCTTGCTGAAATTTACATTGATGGAAGTGTGTGTAGTACTCCCCAGCTTATACTTTCTCTCTTGATGTGTGCAGGAGAAACTGACTATACACAAAGTGCTATAATAAAAAAGACTGTTTGTTCCTTCCTCTCGAGTAATCTTGTGTGCAACTTGTAACAATAAGATTTTAAAAAGACATTCAGGCAGAAGTGACTGGTTGGGGGGATGTTGTATCAAGCAGGCTCCCCTCCTTCCTGTTTCCTGTCCTACAGTCCCCTAGTCCTAAGAGTTACAAGCAGCATCTAAAACACCACAGGGGAGAACATCCTAGTTTGTCCCATTAAAATACAAAATTAATTGCTTGTTTTGTTTTTATATTTGATAGGCTTTATTTAGGGCTTTTAAAGCCAAGCAATTGGCTGGTAAAATGAGAGCTGCACGAACAATTCAAGCCTGGTTCAGAAGATACAGAGCACAAAAAGAATATACAGCTCTGGTAAAAGCTACTCGTGTCATTCAAGGTTATTTCAAAACCAAACAGCAGAGGACATGGTAATGTACTATTGTGTGACATCTTTTCATGGTCTTGAGCTATTTATTATTTCATAAATTAATATTGCTTTGTACTCTGGCAAATCTGTCATCTCTTAGGCCCTGATTCTGCAAAGTATGGCTAATGTGCATAAAGTTATTCATGTGTTGAGGTCTTTGAGGGCTGGGGCTTAATTTTTGGTTTTGTGTGTGTTAATCTTGGAAGGATGGAAGAGGAGAGCCAGCTGCAGGTATTTAACCTGCTTTCGTCTCCATGTGTGAAGTTTAGTTTTACTACACTGCTTTCTTCTCGAGAGTTATGTTTGAGTTTTGAAAACTCCAGAATGAAAAACATGGGGGTTTTTTTGTGTGTATTTTAATAATCCTAGTATCCTGCTCCAAACTCAAATTTACTTTTGTTTTCTACTTTTTTGTCTTGAGACAAGAAGATCTAAACTTTCTCAAGTCACTTTTTACTAGTTTACTTGAATGTTTCATATTTTCATTGACTTTAACTAGTCTTGAGCCTTAAGAGCTGGGCCAGTGTTCTATTTAGTGTGTGTGTGTGTTCGTTCCAAAATTTCTATGGATTTGATAACTTTCCAATGAATGCTACTTGTCTAGCTAATCTGCTGATGGCAATAAATAAATGCAAATGAAAACTTCTCCTTTTTAAACTGCATTGGCTTTTTTAGAAAAACTAAAATATTCATTTGCTTTAGGTTTTTGAAAATGAAGGCCTCTACAGTTACTATTCAGAGGAGATGGAGAGAAACCCTTACTGCAAGAAAAATTCTGCTACAATTCCTAGCCACCAAGGAAGCTGCAGTTAAGATTCAATCAGGTTACAGAAGATACAGCACTAGGAAACGGATTAAAAAGGTATTTTCACTCTTAAATTTAGGTAGACATGGATGGTGTTGAATGTTAAATATTTTCAGGAAAAATTAAATATTGGAAAAGTTTTCTTGGTTGGGCTCCAGTTTGAAACTACTATATTCATAAATAAAATGACTTTAAAAATGTTAAAGTTGAAAAGAGAAGTACTTAAGTCAGAAAATCCCAAAGTGAAGTCCCCATCAACAAAGACGTAAGTATGTGCTTAACTTTTGACACTTTAAATAATCCCATTGAAGTTAACAATGGCCTTCACTGTAGCTGTCGTGTGCTTTAGTTGTAATTACGGCTGTTGATTAATCACCGTTAACTCACAATTTTTTGTACATAATTCTGCATTGGTAAGTTCAACTATCATGATAAAGAGATTGCACTATAGTACTTGTGTTAGGTGAACTGAAATATATATATATATATTTTTTACAGTGCATGTACTTGTAATAAAAAAATATATAAAGTGAGTACTGTACACTTTGTATTCTGTTATAATTGAAATCAAAATGTAAAAAACATCCAAAAATATTTAAACAGAATTCTATTATTATTTAACAGTGTGAATAATTAAGATTAAAAAATAATCACTTGACAGCCCTACTTACAATACTTTCTGCTATTTAAAAAAAGCTTTGTCACTGAAATATTATGAAGTATAGAAGAGGAAAAGGAGAAGAAGTAAAACCAGAACTAAGATTGCATTGAGTTGTGAATGACACCTAAGAAATATATCAGAGTTGTTTTTTCCCCCTTTTTTGAGTTCTTCCAGTTCCCTAAAGGTTCAGGTTTCCTTTACTTTGAGAGCAAAAAAAATCTGTCACTTAAACCATGCCAAATATGTAACTATAATAACTATGCCTTTTAAATAAATGTAAAAATGGTCTATTGCCGTCATGGCCAACCTGCTGAAAAATGTTGGTAATGGATTTTATTTTAAGTCCTTTAAGGAGGGAAAAAGCCTCTAAGTTGTCAAAACTTCGACTGCTATTAATGAATGCTGACTGACTTGCTGAATTGAATTTAAGTAATAAGTTTAGTGTCACCTTCATTTTATTTTTGAGCCTTGGCCACTTCTTTCCATCTTACAATAGATGGTAACATGATAAAATGAAAACCTAATATATTTCCACTATGACAAGAAAAAGCACACCTGACTATCAATACACAATTTATCTTCTAGAAGCAGCAGGCTGCATGTTTGATTCAGGCAGCTTATCGAGGCTTCAAAGAAAGACACAAGTTTCATCAACAAAAAGCTGCTGCTTTGGTCATCCAAAAACATATACGACCTAGGCAAGAAGGAAGACTTGAATGCATAAAATACATCAAAACTAAAAAAGCTGCTATTAAACTGCAAGCATTTTTCCGGGGGTGGCTAGTAAGAAAAAAGGAAAGCGTCTTTTTAAGTGATTACAACTACATACATTGGTTAGGAGTTAGGCTACAGTGAAAAACTCTGTTTCAGACATTACACTAACCCTTGCTATTTTTGTGGTAACTCCATTTCTGAGTTAGCATACAGTATGATTATGAGGTAGCAAAGACTACCTCTGGATTTGATTATTAATGATGTTTCCTGACTCTGTTTTTTCTTTCTACAGATTTTAGACCAGAAACAGAAGAAGCGGCTGCTTTGTTTCTCAGCTGCTGCATATCATCATCTCTCTGCTATTAAAATTCAGAGAGCATTCAGAATTCACCTTGTACTGAAACATGCACAAATGCAGATCTCTTCTGTCATATGTATTCAGGTTAGCATTATTGGGAGGGAGGAGCTGTTACCCACTTCTCAGTCTCAACTATTTTATTTAACTATTTAACTGTTGCCTAATTAGCACCAATCCTATTCAACTTATTCATAAATGATCTGGAGAAGGGTAAATAGTGAGGTGGCAATGTTTGC
This sequence comes from Sternotherus odoratus, assembly GCA_032164245.1. NCBI lineage: Eukaryota > Metazoa > Chordata > Testudines > Kinosternidae > Sternotherus > Sternotherus odoratus. Next base: position 54,702,998 of record JAVMKO010000008.1, on the reverse strand, counting down.
AGATGATATTAAACTGGTCACGATAATTAAGATCAAAGCAGACTGTGAAGAACTTCAAAAAGATTTCACAAAACTAAGTGCCCTGGACAACAAAATGACAAATGAAATTTAATGTGGATAAATGTAAAGTAATGCACATTGGGGGGGAGGGGGGGGAACCCAGCTATACATACAATATAACGGGGCTAATTTTAGTTAGAACTAGCGAAAATACCCAGCGTTGCTCGGGTCAGTCGGAGGTGGGGAGGGGGCAGACAGCTGAGCGAGTGTGAGGTCCGTTGGATGGGGGCAGAGAGCAAACTTGACACCCCCACCTCACCCCCCCGACCAAACCCGACACCCCCACCTCACTTACTTACCCCTCGACCAACCCCGACTCACATTTTCACCCCCCACCCAAACCCAACACCCCCACGTCTCCCCCCTACCAACCCCAACACCCCCTGACCACCACCCACACCTCACCCCCCCCGTAGACCAAACCTGACACACCCACCTCACTTTCCCCCCAACCAAACCCGACCCCCCTACCTACCACCACAAACAAACCCGACACCCACACCTCACTTACCCCCCCGTAGACCAACCCCGACCCCCCTCCTCACCCCCCCAACCAAACCCAACACCCCCTGACCAACCCCAACCCCCTCACCCACCCAGACACCTTCCCACCCCCCCAGACCAAACCCAACTCGGGTCCGTCGGAGGGGGCATAGAGCTGAGGGATTCCAGGGTCTGTCGGAGGTGGGGAGGGAGCACAGAGCTGAGGGATTCCAGGGTTCCGTTGGAGGGGGGAGGGGAAGAGAGCTGAGCGAGTGCGGTGTCTGGTGGAGGGGGTATTATGACATCAGAACTATGTCACAGAGAACAACAGCTGCCCAGCTGATGTGATTGGCCTTTAAAGAATTTCACCCGTGGGGGGCGTCAGAGGTGAGATTTGAAAAATTTTCGACTCTTACGGTCATTAGGACCCCAAGACCTCTAACTGTACCAAACTTCAAGTCTCTAGCTCAAACGGTGTGGAAGGAGTAAGCATACACCCATACATACATACACGCACGCACGCACGCATACACCATTTGACTTTTTTATATATATATATAGATTAATCAGGAAAAAGATCTTGGAGTTATCCTGGATAGTTCTCCACGCAATGTGCAGCGGCAGTCAAAAATGCAAACAGGATGTTAGGAATCATTAAAAAAGAGAGAGAGAGAATATCTTATTGCCCTTATATAAATCCATGGTGTGCCCACATCTTGAATACTGCGTACAGATGTAGTCTCCTCATCCCAAAAAAGATATACTGGCATTATAAAAGGTTCAGAGAAGGGCAACTAAAATGATTAGGGGTTTGGAACAGGTCCCATATTAGGAGAGATTAAAGAGGCCAGGACTTTAAAACTTGGGGTTGTAAGCAACCCCAACTATGTTACAGAGACCTTATTTGGACACTTTTTAATCAAGTATTTTTTATTAAGGTCCAAACTTCATGGTAAAGATCCAGACTCCAGAGAAAATAATACAAAAACAATAACAATGATAAGTAAATAAAAACATTTTCACCGTCTGTTCAAAAGCATCTGGTGGCCCAGATTTAGCCTGCAGTCTGCCTATTGACTACCCCTGTTTTAACCCAACCAGTCATGCAGGGACCTGCTTAAGTTGAGACAACTAATTTAACCTCCCCAAAAAGAGACTCAGGCTGCTAAAGGGAAGATGGAAAAAGTCCACATACCAAAACAGGCAAATTTACTTTATAGGAAAAATCCTTTTCCGATCCCCAAACCTGGTGATCAGCCCAGTCCCCAGCATCAAAGGAGATCTTGCAACTGGATTAAGGATGGGGCTAGCAACTTCTCTCCCCCAACCACCTCTGCAAATGAGAGCTAATCACCCAGCACCATTACTACCGCCACAGTCTGGTGGCACAACTCCCCCTTCACCAAGTTTCTTTAGGTGCTCCCAGCCCCTTTGAAGCCACATCTTTGCTATCATAGTTTTTGGTTCCTAGCTTTGCATCAATTAAATCCATGATGAATTCAGATTTTAGTCCTTATTTTCTCAGTTTTGAAGTTACAAGAACATGCATACATGCATGTGTGATGGTGTCAGGAAAAGAAAGAAAACTTAATTTTTCTTCTAAAAGCTCCCATTTATCTTAAACAGAAGTGGTTTCGAGCAAAACTTCAACAAAAAAAAAGTCTACAAGATCATCAGAAAATCATAAAAATGCAGCGAATGGTTCGAAGGTGGCTGAAACAGAGAAATGAAGCTGCAACCACAATCCAAAGAGCTGTACGGAAATTCCTTTTCTACAAACACAGAAGAAAGCTGAAGAATGGAATAATTAAATTTCAGGTATATGAATTTTCATAAAAGAATTCAATCTTGCTCATGTTTGCTCTTTTATAGTTCTTAGAAAAGCTTCTATTTTATTACCCACCAAAGGTGTTTTTGTACAGATTGATTTTTTTTTTCTTTTTCTTTTCTAAATGAATACTACACTGGAAAACTAAATGCCAACTATCCATCAAGTAATAGTAAAAGAAGCACTTTCTGATAGATGTATTTTTGAACTGTGAATCTAATATTCAGAAGACTGAATACTAAATCTGATCATAGGCTTATAACTAAGAATTCTACAACAACAAGTATTTTGAGACTAAAATTGTATTAAACTCATAAGGTTGATTTGAGATTCTAATGAATATTCAATCCTTGAGCCACTCTTGCTTGTAAATCTCTTTTCCATTTTGAAATCTTTCTGCCATGTTTTCTCTCAGGCATTGTGGAGAGGATATTCTTGGAGGAAGAAAAATGACACAGCAAAAACTAAAGCGTTACGATACAGTTTGGAAATGGCTAACAAAGAGAGCAAAGAAGAAAACAAACTGTGCAACAGAACTGCAGTTGCAATTGATTATCTTCTAAAATACAAACATCTTTCTTACATTCTTGCAGCATTAAAACATCTAGGTTAGTAGTTTCTTTTCTTAATTAAAAATTATGCACTCTCAAGACGGCAGTAGACTCCCAAAATTCTGAGAGAGAGGAGCACATGATTATTTTCAAGCTTACAGTACAACTGGGAAAAGTGACAGAGAACACAACAGTTTGCAAAGCCATTTCCTATTGAATCGAATATTGCACTGATAACAATCTGTCTTTAAAAACTACATCAGAATGTAGTCATGACTGAATTATTCTAGTTCCTGGCCTCCCCATGCCCAGCAGTACTACTTACTACATGTGAGGCATAAAGGGAGTCCTACTTTTTAATTTCACCTGATATGCAATGTCACATACACTGGATACCTTTGTCTTGCCGGAATGTTCAAAATCATAGTTTAAAAATATGGTTTGAAATTGATTTTTTGTTCTAATGTATTTGACAAGCCTAATAAAAATGTTACTGTTTAGAAAATAACTTGATTAGCATTCACAACTGAATCCTTCTATTTTAGAGGTTGTTACCAGGCTCTCCCCTCTCTGTTGTGAAAATATGGCCCAGAGTGGAGCAATCTTGACAATTTTTATTCTGATCCGAAATTGCAACCGCAGTATCCCCTGTATGGAAGTTATCAAATATTCAGTTCAAGTCCTGCTTAATGTTTCAAAGGTATTTCAGTGTTTTGTTTTTGAAGTTTCATAAACTGTGGACTGTCTAATTTACAGATATTTACATTTATCCAAAGAGATTAGCATGAATTTATCCAATGTATTAACTGCTAGTTTTGAAGGAAGAAAAACCTTTTCTTGTCTTTAAAACTACCGTATTTTTCGCCCTATAAGACGCACTTTTTCTTCCCCAAAACGGGGGGGGGGGGAAGTTGGTGCGTCTTATACGGCGAATGCAAAAAAAAAAAAAAAAAAAGCGCCTCGCTCTCCCGTCCCCGCCGCGCGGGCGGGCTGCCGAGGTTCCCCCCTCCCCGCCGGACCAAAAAAAAAAAAAAGCGCCTCGCTCTCCCATCCCCGCCGCGCGGGCGGGCTGCCGGGAGCATCCCGGTTCCCCCCTCCCCGCCGCGGGCGCGCTCCCGGCAGCCCGCCCGCGCGACGGGGACGGGAGAGCGAGGCGCTTTTTTTTTTTTTTTTTTTTTTTTTTTTGTCCGGCGGGGAGGGGGGAACCCCGGCAGCCCGCCCGCGGCGGGGAGGGGGGAACCTCGGCAGCCCGGGGACGGGAGAGCGAGGCGCTTTTTTTTTTTTTTTTTTTTTCGGATTTTTTATTTAAAAATGAGGGGGCGTCTTATAGGACGGAGCGTCCTATAAGACGAAAAATACGGTAATTATGCCAAATTATTTTGAACCTAAGATCAAATTATTTTTCTTAATATGAAGAATTACTACATCCTGTAAAATAGTCATATTTTAATCCTGGCTTTCAATGAATTTATTTTATTCGAACTAAAATCCTAGTGGTGGCAGAGGGTGCATGGCTGAAAAAATACCTGGCTTTTTATGTTGTGAAATTGGTAAACAGTTTCATGCAGGAAAGAGAAGTAATTATTGGTAGGTTATTGCGTACTGAAGTTTTATGTGTGATTTGTAACTAAAATATTACAGAAAACACTGGTATAGGATGCTTTTCCAAATTCTCACCTTTTCAATATCTATAGATGTGATAAACAGTTCTCTAAGAAATTATTATTTAAAGCTGACTCAGCACAACTTTAGGTTGGAGATGAATTAGTTCTATTTACAGATCTAGTATTTGGATTGAAATGTTTGCAAAACCAGCGCATTTTAGATATACTAACTTGAATGTTGGGTATATAATACAAACATGCATAGATTTATGAAAGTCATTCTCATGTGATGCGCTGAAACCAGTAAAATATTTAGCATTCAAATCTAATAAATTTTCCTAAGTAAATATCTTCTGTTTCATTACAGAAATAATATATTTCAATCACACTGATTTTTAATATTTTTTGTAGACTTGCATGATTTTAAAAGAAGTATACATAGATGAAAAATTTGAAAGGATAAAACTTTGGTTGGACAACTGGACTGCATTGTAGCTGGCTAAGTAATCTGCGAGCACAATATGGACCTTTGTGTCCCAGTTTTAGAAAAATTTATCATAGGGCAATTTGGCAGTGTAGTTTAATGCCCAGAAATGAATTGTTTCATCTGAACTGCAATCCATATAATAAAAGTATCGCCCGGATAGCATGAATGAGAGTAGTCTTTATTTTCTTAGAACTTGATAGGGTTATATTTGAGATCTGTGTGTATCCGCTTTTTTGTCTTCCTTTTAAGTATGAAAGAACTACTCAAGCAGTTTATGAGGTGGAAAATTCTGTAGATACATTATTGGACCTACTGCAGATGTACAGAGAAAAGGCTGGTGACAAAACTTCAGAGAAAGGTGGAAGCATTTTCACAAAAACATGTTGTTTGTTGGCCATTCTTTTAAAGGATTCAAAGAGAGCTTCTGTGAGTTTTAGTGCTTCATTTTTAGTAGTTTCTTATGGCTTCTTCCAGCTAGTCGCTATTGAATAATTCTGACTGCCTATTGAAGTATATGCATTTGACTATAGCAGGGTCCACCACCGCTGCAATAATACTTATTGCTGTAATATTGTAATATGGTGTGTATTTCACCTTGAGTGTGGTCCATGATTTGTGGGTTGCACAATTGGGTCTTTCCACCCTTTTTTATATTTGAGAACATTGACAATTACCCAGAGCTTACATATCATTCATTCTTATAATCGACTCATCCTTTCTTTTTCTTGATGACACATTACAAATATTGTCTTTGCCCTGGCTCTCCATTCCAATCCAGTAAGATTTGTCAATGTTCTCAAATTCGACTTATCGTATAGTTGGTTTGTAAAACTTCATGTTGGCATGCACCATTGTTTCCTGGTTTGTGGCAGACAAATGAACTGTGTGTTCACTAGTTGTATTTCTAAAATGATTCCCATTCGTGTAGCTCCATTGGTGGTAGCAACCACCTTAAGTGTAGTTTAAGGCTCCTGATATAAATAGCCTACAAGTGTTTATCCACATGTCATTTTAAACTTCTTCAAAACAGCTCTACGTTACTCAGTGGTAATATTGTTGGTATCCATCTGTGGCCTTGTCTAATCTAGCACTTCCACTAGTGCAGCTGAGAATGAATTAATTAATATTAATATTAATAATATTAATTAAATATTAATATTTTCTGCATGTTTGGAACCATCATTAGACAAAACTGCATTCAAGGCATAAAATTACTTTCTGGAAATACTTTAGTTGGAAATATTTGGTTATAAAGCTACTTGTGTATCTTCCAGTGTCACTGATAGTTCAAATGTCTAATGCCATCAGGATGTTGAATGCCAACTGAAATTAAAAATCTATTGCTTTCAAATACATTTCAGTGTGTGTTCATGGAGAGAAGTGCTGCATGTTCTATGCAAATGTAGACTACTGAGTAAATTCCCATTATTTATTAACCTACTATTAAATTGCCTTTTGAGTATTGATTGTGTGAAATTTGCATTGTTTAGGACATCCGAAGCGCATCTAGAGCGTCTTCTCGTATTCATAGCTTATACAAACTTATAGCTCGTAAACACAAAATGGATGCTGAAAGAACTCTTTCCAAACACAAGATGCACACATCCGTGAGTGGGAGTTTCTTTGTTCCAGTAACTCCTGTACGAACAAAGGTAGTTTCAAGGTAAGAATTTTAAATTAACTTTTTTTTTTTCTCCTGTGAAAATGTACTGTTACCTAATTTTAAGCAATTCTTTCTTTTTTCACAGAATTAAACCAGACTGGGTTTTAAGGAAAGATAACATGCAAGAAATTGTAGATCCTTTGCAAGCTATACGAATGGTAATGGATACGCTTGGTACTGCCTACCACTAAAATGTAGATACTATCTTTGAAAATGTATGTGTATATATGTGTGTATTCAAAATGCTTAAATGCTTTTGAGGGGGAAACAAATTTAGTGTCAAAAGTGATTACTTAAAGGTTCAAATTCACTTTTAAATTGGCATTTTATTTTATATTTTGTATTATGTACAGGTTTTTTTATGCTACTTTGTACTAATGCCTAAGCAATTGTACAATAAAATAATGAACTGCTTGACGCTCCTGCATGTTTTTCTTACTTTTCTATTTCAAATGTACTGTTTTTACGCAGCTGTAATCTTATAAAAAACAGGGAAGCAATTTGCAGCTTCTCACAAAGGCTTGAATGTGTTTTGGATGTCCATTTGGTAATGAGGACCAACTATTAGTATGGACGTTAGCCTGCAGAGATGGTATATAAGAGAGGAAGGATAGTCCAGTGCTAAGAGAACTACATTGGGCTGTGGGAGACCCAAATTTTAATGTTCATTTCATTACAGACACCCTGGGCAAATCACTTAAACTGTGCTGCAGTTCCGGGTCTGTAAAATAAGGATAATAGTACAGGGCAGTGTTGTGAAGACCGATGCATAAATCTCACAATCCTTATCTCCAATTAGACCCTTTTTTCCTGGGCCATCAGCTACAGATAGGGGCCAGGACTCTTCCTGTTAAACCAGCAGTCAACATGGATACATGCCTTCAGCAGTCCTCTATATCTCCCTTAATTTTTTCTTCTTTCCTGCCTCTTATCCACATCCACAACAAATCTAAGGAACAGCAAAGAAAGCATTAAAAAGAAGAAAACAAAAACTGCATAGGGAGTCTCTGGAGGAGGAGAAATGTTCTTCCTCAGAATCATTCCGTAGAGGACCGGCTTTAGAGGACTGTCCTGCCCTGCCGATGAGCTCCCAGCTCCCGATGAGCTCCTAGTCCCCATCCCATCCCCTGCTGTCCCCTGTCCCCGCACAGCCTTGCCACTGCATGGCTTCCAATTCTGTCAATCTGAGCAGCGTGGTAAAGGGGGTTGGATAATGGGCAGGGGATCCCGAGGGACAGTCACAGGACAGGAAGCAGAGGGTGGTTGCATGGGACGGAGATTTGGGGGGGGGGGGAGCAATCAGGGCATGGGGAATGGGACGGTTAGATAGGCATGGGACTCCTGGGGAGCCTGCAAGGGTCCAGGGCTGTGGATAGGGGTTGGATAGGGAGTGGAGTCCCTGGGGGGCGTTTAGGAGCAGGAGTCCTGGGAGGGGGCAGTCAGGAAACAAGGAGCAGGGGGCCGTTGGCAGCGTTGGGAGTTCTGAGGCGGGTGGGAGGGGGCAGGAGCCAGTTGTTTGAGGAGGCACAGCCTTCCTTACCTGGCTCTCCATAGAGTTTCAGAACCCTGACGTGGCTCTTTATCCTAAAAGTTTGCCCACTCCTAATTTAGCTAGTCTTATTAACAGGGTCCAAACCCCCTCTCAAGTGATAGAGAGGACCATGCCTTTCTGGTCCCTGAATCATCAGGCAAGTTGAACTTCAAGTGGCTGTTCTCCAGACACATGCAATCCACTGGACAGGTTTTTAAACGGTTCTGAATGTCAAGCACTCAACATTTTCTAGTCTTTAGACCCCTAATTACAAATCTTAAGAGAACTTCTAAGGAGGAATCACTTTGAAAATGTGCCTGTAGGATGCGGAAGGAAGTGTCACGCTGCTGCTAGGGAATGGCCTTGTCTCCTTGTTGCTGTTGCCAGCCTGGGCTTCCTGGGGGGGTGGGGAGCGGCCTGCGAATGACATTATAAATGTCCAAATGGCCCTTGGCAGAAAAAAGGTTCCCCACCCCTGCTCTAGAGCATTATAGAGTTATGGCAAGACCCTTGGGGCAAATCAACACCGTTCTGAGGAACTAGCCCTTGATCTGTACCTTGAATGTCCATCAACCGAGTTCTTGTTTATATTTCTGCATATACAGTCTGAAATAAAACCATTTGATGTCCTTTGCTAAATAAAGGAAATGCCTGGAACTGTGGTGGTTGTAATGCTGGCAATAATCCCTACATTGTTTTGGAATTTACGCAACATCAAAAGAAGTTGTCAAATCATCTAGGGCAGAGATGACAATAGGGACTGATAATTCAATATTGTAACATTTCATATTAAGCTCTTTGGTGAAAGGAGTATTACTTATATGTTTGAACTCACTGTCCTAGGCACTTAATCTGGCTGAGACCTTCAGGTGTTACTGCACTATAAATGCAGAGGAATGTGATGTGGTTGTGTCTTAAAATAAAAACAATTGAAAATTATTAGTGATGTAGCCAATGAAGTATCTTGTGAAACTCATACAATACATACTAACCACAGTGAACTTAATGACCAAAGCAACCTTATCAACACCACCCGACCTCCAGCACATGGGTGGAGACAGGATTTCTTGATTTTTGGTTTTAATTGTTCTTAATCTCACTTCAGAGGCACTCATGTAATGTAATATAATGAAATTGGTGATATGCAGGAGGGGACTTTTCGGAGAGCTCCTTGTTTAAAATTTTATAATTTATTTGAAGGGAAGATTTGGGATGATTTTTCTTGTTTATAAGGGAATTGCTGTCTCTTGGGTACTGCTAACTGATCTTTGCCAGAGAATATCACCTGGGGCTCATAATTATTTCTGAAGAGCATTGGAAACTCTCCAATCACACCAGCTGCCAAGTAAGGGCTACCTGCTTTGGTATCAATATATGGTACTCAGTGTATTATTTATTTTTTTTTCAGTGAAAAGTGTAAACAGTTCTAGCAAATGGTTTTTAATAAAATGTCTAATTGTTGTGTCCCCTTGTTTGATTATAGAAGAGTATTTTTATTTAAATGGGGAAACTAACTAAACATTCTCCAGTTCGTTGCTTCTCTTCTACAAGAACCTGAACCCTTGGTTCATGAAGTTCTACAGGCTGAGGAGGAAAATTTTATGAAAGCCCTTGTTAAAATACTTGCAGTATATTACTGAATCAACTGGTAGCAATTGTTCTAATATCTCAGAAACTATGTCCTTATCTTAATTTATTGGCTGTATCTGCTTAGAACTTCTAAGAGAATGTGTGTGTAGGTCAGAATATGAATGTGCATTCAACTGGAATGTGTAAAACCAAAAGATGGGATTATCCTATCCATTAAAACCGGGAATTCATAAAACAGTCTGATCATGCAACAAAGTTTTGTTTTTGTTTATTTGTCTAGCAATGTTGACAATGGCAATGACCATTTTCTCTTTGGACCTAGTAGAACGTAGCCAGTTAGGGATGGAAATCAAAGATAAAATTAGACACGCTATCAACCAAAGTAAATAAATTGATAACAGCAAAATGGCCTTTAAACCACAGGGCCTGAAAATTCCCAGAACTAATGGCTACTAGTTTCCAGTTAGTCTATTTTACAATTTGCCAAAGTTCATTATAGTGAAAACAGCTGCCATTGTCAGAGTTTTTCTCATTATGCCTCACTATTAGTGAGTTTAATTGAAATAGAGCTACTCAGGTCTAGTCATTCCATCTAAGGAATAAAAATCAGTAAGTGCTTCAAAATACTGTGTGTGTGTTACAAAGCATATTCCAAATACCTTTTTGTAAATAATTAACTGAGGTTTCAAAAGAAATACTGAGTTAGCTACTAATGTTCACAGAATGATGAACATTCTTGTTAGAGACAACATTGAATATGGCATTTAAAAGCTGGATTTTTCTCATAATTTTGTTTGATTCAGGAGAAACTTCTGTAGAAGGTAAAAGTACTGAGGCGTTCATTTCTTTATGAAAATATGATCTAGAATATATTGTTTACATATTGCTCTTGGGAAAGTGCTTTATGCAGTCACTTTAATTTGATAAATGGTTTTATTCTTAATAGGGATTTTTAATTTTTTTATTGCTAGTGGGGTTTGTACTTCTAATATTCTTAATTAAACACTTGCTATGAAGAGTGAGCTGTTGCTATGTTGAACCTTGAAATTGATGCAGAAAAAGCATGTCTGGGCAAAGGTTCAGACACTAATATATGAACATCCCATTTTATTATTTCTGGCACCACTTTGAGCTTATTCTGCAGCAGTTACAGAAACAGACTTTAGTTCCATTTTATTTGTAGGCAATTTTCATAAATTGCAATGGTTGAAGGTATGCAGACTTGTAAAAGAGAACTAGGGAATCAAATGCTAGCCTATAGCTAATAATCTAAGATGATGCTCTACACCTCATGTTCCTGGGCCTTCCAGCATGCGATTACTGCTCCCTTCACCCCTATTTTCTTGAAGCCAAGATTTTCAACTATCCCCATCACTAAATAGTATGACACGCCCCTGGTATCCACTCTCCCTTATCTTTTTTTTCCTGTAGGTTAGGTACTTCTAACTAGACCCCATCTACTCTTGTCTATATTTTTAGTTTTTCCACTGTAAGAAAGTTACATGTCAGTCTATATAAATTCCTGCCATGTAGCTTCCAGAGTGCAGTCAATTTACAGACTGTTCTCTGCTCTCTAGGTAGGACCTCTTTGAATTAAGGTCCCCCCCCCCTTACCTTCTCTTGTTACAACTGTTTAAAGGAATTAGGAATGCAGGAATGTAATTTCAAATTTATTTAGTACCACAATATGTTAATTCAGTAAGTCGTTAATGAAGCTCCATTATGTCAATAATGGTTACTAATGAGTAGTAGTTACTTTCCTGTGTTCTAACAAAAAGAAATGCAGGGGTGTCCGAAGACCACATTCCATGTTAAGTGATAGGCCATGGGTTGGAATATAATTTCAGACTCAGTTCTCCAGTCCTTAGCAATTTCCCACTGATGTCACAGTTAGGTTTACAACCAGAGCCTGGAGAGTATCTGGCCTAAACATTAGGGCATGGCTACACTTGTGAGTTAGAGCGCATTAAAGCAGAACTTGTGCTCTAACTCAGGACACATGCATACTGGCAAGGCATGTAGAGTGCTATGACTCCATGCTGGAGTGATCCTGGTAATCCACCATCGCAAGAGGCATAATGCTTGGTGTGCCCTGGCTGGAGTGCCACGACATTAGTGTGGATGCCTGCTCTGTTAATGTGTTTGATTGGCCTACAGAAGTGCCTGTTCTATCCACTCTGGTCATTACTTTGAACTCTACTGCCCTGCCCTCAGGTGACCAACCATCAGATCCACCCTTTAAATTCTCTGGGAATTTTGAAAGTCCCCTTCCTGTTTGCTCAGCCAGGTGTGGAGTGCTCTCAGCACATCTTTCCAGGTGACCAGGCCTCCACGCACCAGGCAATCCCCAGTATGGAGTAATGGCGAGGTGCTGGACCTCATCAGTGTTTAGAGAGAGGAAGCTGTGCCATCCCAACTATGCTCCAGATGTAGGAATGATACCTTCGGGCAGATATCAAGGGACATGATGGAAGGGAGCCATGACCGGGATGCACTGCAGTGCAGGGTTAAAGTGAAGCAGCTGCAGAATGCCTGCTGCAAAGCCCCCTAGGCAAACCTCTGCTCTGGTGCTGCCCCCGCAACCTGCCATTTCTACAAAGAGCTAGACGCAATACTGGGGGGTGACCCCAGCTCCACTCTGAGGACCACCATAGACACTTCAGAGCCCAGTTCAATAAGGCAAGAGAAGGAGGAGGAAAGGGAGTGAAGGTGCTGAGGAGGAGGCAGCCACCCCAGTGTCCCTAAATGCATGCAGCCAGGAGCTGCTCTCAAACCAGGAGGAAGGTAGCCAGTCTCAGCGGCCGGTGCTTGCAGAAGGACAAACACCAGAGGATGTGCCTGGTAAGCAGCTTTTATTTGGGGAAGGAAGTTATTTGCTGTGGGCTCTTGGGGTGAGGAGGGTTAGGGCTGCATGCATGCCTCGATGCAGAATAGGGCATTGATGTGCTCTCTCACATCACAGTAATTGGCCTCAGCGATCTTTTCAAAGGTCTCATTCAGAAGCTGTGCAATGCCTTAGTGCAGGTTCCTTGGGAGAGCTGCTATGGTCCTTGTCCCAGTCAGGCTAACATGTCCATGCCACTGTGCCATGAGGGGTGGGGGAACCATCGCTGCACACAGGCAAGCTGCATATGGGCCAGGGGGGAAGTTGCATTGTAGTAGAAGACCCTCCCTTCTCGGGTCACCCTCAGCAGCAAGATATCTTCCAGGACGAACTCCTATAAAAACGTGGGGACAGTGTAGGTGCCCCTTGCAGCTGTTGGCTCTCCCCAAGGCACAGGACTCCAGAGGATAGTATGGCAGTGAAACAGTCACCCTTGACCCTGTGCTTATTCACCATTTTGGGGCTCCTGTGGGTTGTGTGTGCTTGCTTTGGAATGGGCAAATTCTACTATTGTGTAGACTGTGCTTGTCCTTAAGTATGGATGAATCCTTGCTCTGTCTGGTGTGAACAATGCTGCCTCTGTTAAGTGTTGCATTTTGCCTTTACAGATGCAACCTTGAGATCTCAGCCATCCATGTTATCACTGGCCCAAAAACTCCAAGTCGCTTTTCTCATCTGAAAGTTCTGTGGCCGCAGCTCATCATCCCAGACTTGCATAACGATGTGATCCCGCCACTCAGTGCTTGTTTCCCGAGCCCAAAAGCGGCTTTCCACTGTGATGAGCATGTTCGTGAATGCCACAAACAATTGCGCGTTATATGTGTTACGCGAGTCGCTATTGTCGGACTCCTCACTGTCAGTTTGTAGCTTAAGGAGTAACTTGACTGCCAAATGTGACGTGCTGGTGAGACCCATCTGCATATTCCTCAGCACTTTGGAATCCATTGCCACAGAATGAAAGGGAAAATAGAGCGTGCAGTATAAAAAAAAATGTTGGAAGATGGCACCAAATATGGACGGAAGCACAGGGATGGCTGGGATGCGAAGCGACGAATCACGGAGGTATTGGGACAGGGCCCAGAATGCCTCGCTCCCCCTACCCCTTTCCACGAGCCACAGCACCAGAATGGGACGAGGTGCTCTGAGGGATAGCTGCTCCCAATGCCACTGCAAGTGCCGCAAATGTGGCCATGCCAGTGCGTCTGCAGCTGACAGTACGGACACACTGCTGTGCTTTCCCTACTGCGCTCTCCAAGGGCTGTTTAACTCACAGCGCTCTACATCTGCAAGTGCAGCCATGCCCTGTGTAGCTAAATACTTAGTTTTTTTAAATTATTATGTCACATTCAACACTGCTCAGTGGGAAAACATGCTCCCTTTTACAGCCACTGCTGCTTGTCCTCTTTTGTCACTTCTTTTCACTGATCTCTTTTTTCCCCCCTCTTCCATTCTTCCCTGTGCATTTATTTCCTTGCAGCAACTTTCAATTCCCACATTGCTGTGGGCTTCCAGGCCACATCTTCCCCACTTTATCTGCTAAAATTCATCAGTAATAAAATAGTTATGTTGATACTGAAATGTTAGATTTGTTGCAACCATGAGATCTAGAAACTCTGACCATCTGAATGTGTCTAGCATGCAACATAAATAGATCAAGTGGGCTGAATCCATCCCTCAGGCCATAAGTTTGATACCCCTTTTCTAAAATAAAATAAAACATTTATTTTATTATTGATACCCGTTTTCTAAATATATTAATTTTTAGTTTCACTGAATTTGCCCATTTCTTGTAGTATAGGATGGGGTGACAATAAATGTGGTTTTCAGTATAATTACTCAGTAACATCTAGGCAAATCAAGTATAAGTTCAAAGGATAAATTGTGACAGAATTGGACCTCATGTATGAACCCATGGTACCTATACAGAATTCAGCCGAGCCAATTAATTTTAAATTCATACAGAAAGCACTGTTATATGCATGGGAGAAATTTGTAATGAACAAAACATAATTAAATCTTTTCTAGATAAGCCTTGTGATCTGCCACTCATAGAAAATGGGAAGATAGCCCAGTATTATTATAGTTTTAAAAGTTATTATTTTCCAATGAGTAAAGAAAAAAAGCTTTATTACTCCTGCGTGGCTGGCTATACAACTGAATCTGGGAGTCAAGATGCAAGAATAACATGTACAGCAACGGGATGGTCACCAGCACCAAAGTGTTATAGTAAGTCAATTTCATTGGCCTTTTTTGTTTCCTGTGGACAATAGTAATGGATTTTACCAAGAGGGTATAGTAATGAAACCATAAATTAGGGAAAAATTAGGAAGTGGAACTGGCTATTGATACTTTACATCTTTCTCTCTGAAAATTAGTACCAAACCCAGGAATATTGCCTTTGTGAAATCTGGTAAATTCATGGAGTATAGGTCCATCAAGGGCTCTTAGCTAGGACGACAGGGATGGTGTCTTTAGCCTCTGTTTGCTAGAAGCTGGGAATGGGTGATGGGAATGATCATTTGATGATTTACCTGTTCTGACTCACCTTCTGAAGCATCTGGCATTGGCCACTTGGAAGACAGGATACTGGGCTAGATGGATCTTTGGTCTGACCCAGTATGGCTGTTCTTATGTTCAGAACATCCCTATTTATTTTATATTTTCAGCCTTTGTGCTTTCATTATTGTTTTTATTCAAGTGGTACTGGATTCCCCTTCCATCCTCCATGATGAGCAAATGACCAGTTTCAGTCAGATTTTAGTTCACTTTGTTTCCCCTCATCTCCCGTAATTTTGCCTCCTACAGGCTCATCAGCAGGGATTAAACAAAGTGAAAGCTGCACTTTGCATCAGCAGGAGTTCCCTGCAGGTGGCTGGTTGGCTGCTTCCTCAGACAGTAATGGCATCCCAGAGAGTACTTAGGGTGTTACCCAGGTTTTTCAGAACCCAAAGCAGTGGTAACTTAACTGTCTCTCTTCAGGTGCTGTGAGGAATAAATCAATGGGGAAACAGCTCCTCTGTCTGATAAAGCATTTGTGTTTGTACCAATCATTTAACTTAAAACTACTTTTTTATTAGGTTTCTCTCTCTCTCTCTCTCTCTCTCTCACACACACACACACACACACACACACACACACACACACACACACACACACACACACACACACACACACACACACACACACACACAGCAGTAGGTTCAGAGCATCCCACACCCAAAGTCTGAGCTGGTTTTGAGTAATCAATAATCAGAATTCCAGGCTCCCTCCTACCATCCAGCTGCTAAGGAGTTTAGGTGCCAGATCCTTGCCCAAAGAAAAGTTTCCTTGGAGTGCTCCACAGTGTATCCTTTTGTCTAATCTTTTATAGCTAACTTCAACAAAGCACATAACTCATAGTGACTTGTAGTGGGTCACCAATTCTCCTAATTTAAGCAACCTACTCATTTTTCTCTTAACAAAGCATTCTGTCTATCTCTAATCATAACAAGAAAATGTATAGGTAGGGTGCTTAAAACCAAGGTTGGCTGTCCAAACATTTCTTCCATTCTGATGGTACATTAACTCTGTCTCATCCTCCCAGCAGGAAAGGAGGGAGGGCAGACAGAGACACACACCCTCTGTGTGTGGGTGTGTGTGAGAGAGAGGTGTGCATTTTCCCTTTAAGTACATTGCCTTGTTAATTAGATCCGCTTGCAGAGACTAGCTGCTGCCAGCAAGCTCCCTCTGTCCTGAGTCCTGTCGTGTCCCCCCCCTGCTTTATGGAAAATGGGGTAGGTGGGGTTCAGAGGACAGGGGGGACACCCTGACATTAGCCCCCTTCTTCCTCCTCCCCCCCCCCCAGCAAGCAGGAGTCTTAGGGAGCAGCTCTAAGGCAGAGGGCAGGAGCAGCATGTGGCAGTCAGGGAGGGACAGTTGAACTGCCAGCAATTGATAGCCTGCTGGGCAGCTGCTGCACAGGGAACTTAAGGGAGCGGGGAGCTGATAGGGGACTGCCAGTCCACTCTGGTTCCAACCACCCACCAGCTAGCTGCAATGGGCTGCTCTTCCTGCAAGCAGTGGACAAAGCAAGTGACTGCCAAAAGATGTTAGAATGGAGCATTGCACAACTTTAAACGAGCATGATCCCTATCTGATCAGCAAGGTAACAACGAAACAACATTTCAGTTACTGGGACAACTTTAACTGAGGAGTTACTGTACTTATGATCTGCTGATGGTCATCCGTTCCCTTCCTGGTGACCTTTAATTGCTGCTGGGAGAGAACTCTCACTATGTCTTTGCACCATGATCCTATTTTACTCACTGGGAGAGCATCTTTTAGCCTGGAAGTTGGGTAATTTCTCCAACTCTCAGGACAGCCTCCATCACTTCAGGACTCACTGTGTGCATGGCAGCTTCAGTAGTGATCTGGATCAGAATAAAGAAAATAGTTCAAACTGACAACAAAGAAGATTGTGTGAACCACTGTCCAGATTGACCATACGAGGTGTCTTTTATCTTTCTAACTTCAGCATTTAAAATACCTAGTTGATATTGGTTTTTTTTGTACTATGTCAGGAGGATAAGCAGATAGAAAAATCTTTGGGTGTGCCTCACTGTAGGCAAATATAGGAAGCAGACAAATCCCCATGTAAATATATATTAAAATTACAGAGAAGCATAATACTCCATCAGTTGCCTCTTTCTAATCAATCCACTTATTTTCATGTAGAAAAATGTAGCAAACCTCTCTTGGAAAATGGCATCTTCTCTGATACAAAAGTGTCCTACAAAATATGGGAACAATTGATGTACAGATGTGCTTCCGGCTATCAAACTCCAGGAGGTAATGCTGAAGAAACAGTGCAATGTCTTTCAGAAGGATGGTCTTCTCACCCAAGCTGTGCTAAAAAGTTTGGTATGAACTTACATTCCTCTTTATAACTGACTTTCTTTGTATTTACAAATCAATTGCAAAGCTTTGTGTCAGATTTAAATAGTCTACTAAAAACATATGAGACTTTAATGAGGATCTAGTGAGACAAATCCTATGTCATGTAACTTTAAATGAAATAAGCCCCAAAATGTATGTACTTTTTTTTTTTTTTAAGAGAGCTGCTTAGTACCAGACTTACATCACGGACACTACTCCACAACTCAGCGGATCCTCAAACTGAATGAAACACTGACGTATGAATGTGATGAGGGATACCACACCAGAGGAGGAAACACTACTGAAAAGGCAGTCTGTCACACACATGGATGGTCCCTTATTCCGAGCTGCACTAGTATGTTGTTTTCTTTAAAATAACTTAACTTGAGTCTTCCAAAGTCTGATATTCTTTAATTCTGCAGCCTTTGTTTCTTTTATGGGAGAAAAGCTTCCAACATTTAATGGATTTATTCTGATAAAGTTGTTTTAAATCTGTTTTACTCAGTGTGTGTTTTTCTTTTATAGAAGTAACGTGTTCCTTGCTAAGTGAGATAGAACATGGGAATTTCTATCCCGGGAAGAAAAGCTATGAGGAAGGAGATGTGGTTCAGTTTTTGTGTCAGAAAAATTACTCTTTGAACGGATCTGATTTAATTCAGTGTTATGACTTTGGATGGTATCCAGAGCCTCCAATATGTGAAGGTAACTTCTTCCATGTATGCACCCAACATGGATATGGTGGGACCTGCACACATCAGGGTGCACATTGTTTTGTGCTCAGTTGTGTGAAATAGTGTGGATGCCTCTTCCCATTATAGATTTGTCTCTGAATGGGGCAGATGCATGTCTGTGTATGATCCTTGTTCATTCTACGATGTTGCAGATGTTTTTATTATTTTGAATGTAACCATACTCTATTTTTACAACAAGCACCTCAGTGAGATGAACCCCTTCCAGAGTTCATAGGCCTGCAGAAATAATAGCATGTATACGGCGTTATTGGGTGTGCTACCCAGTAGTGGTGTTTGTATAAATTTACATTTCAGTCAGCTAATTTCTTTTACAACACCAATAGACTTTTGTTGTTATGTATTTTCATAGATTCCAAGGCCAGAAGGGACCTCTGTGACCATCTGGTCTGACCTCCTGTATCACACAGGATATAGAACTTGCCCTAAATAACTCTTAGAGCATATTGTTTAGGCAGAAAAAAATCCAATCTTGATTTAAAAATAGTCAGTGACAATCCACTGCAGCCACTCATAAATTGGTCCTGTGGCTAATTGCCCTCACGTCAAAAATGTACATCTTATTTCCAGTCTGAATTTGTCTAGCTTCATGTTATACCTTTCTGTGCTTGATTATAGAGCCCATTATTACTTTTTTCACCATGTAGATACTTGTAGACTGTAATCAAGTCACCCCTTAACCTTCTCTTTGATACTCTAGATAGATTGATCTCTGTGTGTCTAGCACTATAAGGCATGTTTTCATCATTCTCCTGGCTCTTTTCTGAACCCTCTCCAATTCATCAACATCCTTCTTGAATTGTGGGCACCACAAATGGACACAGTGTTACAGCAACAGTCGCACCAGTGCCACATACAGAGCAAATAACTGTAAAATAACAGCTCCACTCCTATTTGAGAGTCCCCTGTTTTATGCATCCCAAGATTGCATTAGCTCTTTTGGCCACAGCATCACACTATGACTCCCAAACCTTTTTCAGAGTCACTGCTTCCCAGCATAGCGTCCTCTATCCCAGTGATGGCAAACCTTTTTGAGCCCAAGTGCCCAAACTGCAAACCAAAACGACTTGTTTTTTTCAAAGTGCCAACACTGCAATTAAACCTGAATAACGAGGTTTTAGTTTAGAAAAAACAATTCGTACAGTTTTTCAAACTAATTAACAGCTTTTGTTTAAAAAGAAAAACACAATAACAGAGCTTTCCATTAAACATTTTTATTGAAAAAAAAACAAAAAAAAAACCCAAAAAAAACCCTGTACACCCCCCCAACTGACCCACTCAGCCCAGTCTCTCCCCCCAAAACCTCTTTCCCTCCCACCCACCCCCCAAATGACCCACCCAGCCAGGTCTCTCCCCCCAAAACCTCCTTTCCTCCCACCCCCCCAACTGACCCACCCAGCCAGGTCTCTCCCCCCCAAACCTCCTTTCCTCCAACCCCCCCCCAACTGACCCACCCAGCCTGGTCTCTCCCCCCCCGAAACCTCCTTTCCTCCAACCCCCCCCAACTGACCCACCCAGCCCAGTCTCTCCCCCACACCGCTTACCCCTGCTCCCAGCCCAGCCTTCCCCCGGCGCTTACTTGTTCGCTGGGTCACGCTGCTATGACCCGACTCCAGCGAGGCCCCTGCCCCAGTCGCTCCTGTGACGTCCGTGTGTCAGGTGATAGAGCGGGGGGCGTGGCTTCAGTGTTCTCTGGGGAGGGTTCTCCCCAGAGAACTGTGGGAGATGTAGTCTGCGGGAGCCGACGCCGTGACTACAGTGTATGACTGTAGTCACGGCGTGCCCACAGAGACGGCTCGGCGTGCCAGCAGCGGCACACGTGCCACGGGTTCGCCATCACTGCTCTATCCTGTAAGTACAACCTACATTCTTTGTTCTTAGATGTATACATTTACAATCAACTGTATTAAAATGCATATTGTTTTGTGCCCTGTTTTCCAAATGATCCAGATCTCTGAATCAGTAATTGGTCCTCTTCATTATCTACCACTGCCCCAATTTGTGTCAGCTTCAAACTTTACCTGTGATTATTTTGTTTTCTTCCAGGTCATTGATAAAAATATTAAATATGTAGGGCCAATAACTGATTACTGTAGCATCCCACTGGAAACTCACTTGCTCAGTGATGACTCCCTGTTTACAATTAGGTTTTGAGACCTATCAGTTAGCTAATCTATTTGTGTGCCATGTTAATTTTATATCATCCTAGTTTTAAATCAAAATGTGTGGTACCAAGTCAAGCACCTTACAGAAGGCTAAATGTATATTGAATCAACACTATTATCTTTCTCAACCAAACCTGTAATCTTGTCCAAAAAAAAAAAAAAAAAAGCAAGTTAGTTTAACAGGATCTGTTTTCCATAAATCCATGTTGATTTGCATTAATTACATGACCTTCCTTTAATTCTTGATTAATCAAGTCCTCTATCAGGCTCTCCATTTTCTTTCCCGGGATAGAAAGTTGTATAATAGTTGTATACTGATAGTTGTATAATTACCCAGGTCTCCCCATTGACCCTTTTTTAAAATTGACATTTCTTCTAGCATATAATTATGTGATCTGCTTTCAAGAATCAGAGAGGTAGCCATGTTAGTCTGGAATAGCAGAGGTAACAAAGAGTCCTGTGGCACCTTAAAGACTAACGAAAGTATTGAAGCATAAGCTTTCGTGGGCTAATACCCACTTCGTCGGATGCACTTCCACTGCTTGCATCCAACGAAGTGGGTATTAGCCCACGAAAGCTTATGCTTCAAAACTTTAGTTAGTCTTTAAGGTGCCACAGGACTCTTTGTGATCTGCTTTGTAATAGTGTATACATGAGGTTTCGGGTCCTGGTTCACAGTTTACGGTTCCATCTCATCATTTTTATTAGGGCTGTCAATTAATTGTAATTAACATCTGTGATTGAATGAAAATAAAATTATTGTGTTAATCCCAAACCTCTGGGCATGGAGGGAGGCATCGGCGGCATGGGGCTGAAGCTACAGCATGCAGCTCTGCAGGTGGCTGAAGGCTGGAGCCCTGCCTCCTGAGGGAGGCTGAAGCCCAGGCGCCCAGCCTCAAGCCTATATTTAAAAATATAGACAACCTCCAAAAATATTCAAATAAATGGTGTTTTATCATTAACAGTGGGAGTCAAACTGCAATTATTCACAATTAAATTTTTTAATGGTTTGACAGCTCTAATTTTTGTTGGTTTAAACCCAATCTGTAACATTCCTTCTACCATAAATCTTTGTAATGATTTCTTACATTCAGTGTTGTCTAACTTCACCTTCATAAACATTCTTGTTTTCTTATTACTAATAGATAAAATGCTTTCACTGAAACTCAGATTGCACTTCTGAACTAGTTCACAGTCACAACTGATAGTCTAATGCAGTTGAAGGGTAAAGTCACTTTGGCTATGGGATGTTGATTTTTTGGACGTGGTCTGAAGAAGCAGTATGTGTTCCAAGATTCGGTTCAATACTTTTTCAAATTGACTGTGGCCTTTACCTGTGGGCTCCAAATTTTATTTTTTCAGTGGAAAGAGAAAATTGTGTCCAATTTTTAAATGGCATTGGGGTGAGAACTGCATTTCAATTATCAGTAAACTGGATTGTTAAAATCACTGGGTCAAATGCACTCTCTTTTAAACTCTGTTGAACTACATGGTTGACTGAGTCTGTGGGTGTAATTTAATGTCACCTTTCTGTGGCTACAATAGAGTGACAATACCAGGGGAACCCCTAGAAAGCAGAGGAAAGCATAATGGGACTCTGTAGTCCTTTTTTCATCATGGACCTAAGCTCAGCAAGGGAGGTTTGGTGAACAGTTCAGAAAAGTGAACATGACCACTGTGTCCATCAGCTACAATGATCACTTGCAAACTCCTCACCCTGAGATCAACAAAAACAAAAATCATTTTGGGGTGGGTACCACAGGCCGTGGCTGCTCTTACAGGACAAGAAGCTGTGGACAAGCTGCACTGATGCCCTATATCTGGATTGTAGAGGAGGATTTCCTTAACCTATCTATAAAGACTCTCTTACTCAGGATTTGTACAGACATTGAGGGTGTCAATCTATGAAAATAGCACCATCTCCCCCAAAATGTCTATGTTACAGTGCTGGTCAGGGCCGGCGAGAGGGGGGTACAATGGGTACAGCAGTACCGGGCCCCGGATTTAAGGGGGGGACCCTTAAATCCGGGGCCCGGTACGCAGCTGTACCCCCTTGTCGCCAGGCCTTTGAGCAAGGCGCGGCTCCGGGCCGGCAGCCGCTGCAGCGCTCGTCAGCCCCCTCCTCCGGCACCCAGCAGCCTCCCCCCACCCCCCTTTGCTTCTCCCGGCCGGGCCCCGCGGCCAGAGCTCATGCGGGGGTTGGGCCCCGCGGGCGGCGGGAGACCAACGGGGGGGGGCGCGGGTGGCAGGAGGCCGTCTGGAGGGGGGGAGACCGGCGGGGGGGGGGCGGGAGACCGGGGGGGGGGCGCACGATCTTCGTACAGGGCCCCAAAATTCCTGTCGCCGGCCCTGGTGCTGGTTAAGTGTGTCAGGTCTGACTGTGGTGAACTAGACTCTTAAGGTAAAACAAGGAACAAAATGCGTCACCCAGAGCTCTCCAGGTTCTGCTTCTATTGTTTCTTCATCAAGGTTGTTTCTCTGGCATGGGTGTGCATGTGTGTGTAAACCTTAGGAAACCAGTTTGCTTTTTTGATAGAGATAATCTGATAAAGCCTCCACCACATGCTCACATATGTGTTTTCTTTCTAGATAGAAGAAATAAATGCCCTCCTCCACCTCAACCTCCCAATGCCAATATACTCACAGATTTAAGAACATATCCTAATGGAGCCAAAGTGCATTTGGCATGTCAGCTTAATTTTACAATGAGAGGATCAGAAGAAATTCAGTGTGAGAACGGAAAATGGACTTCACCCCCAAGTTGCATTGGTTAGTGGTTGCTTTACAAATGCCTGGAGCTGAAGTAAAACCCCAGTTCAAACCATGTGTTATCCTTCGTGTCTGTGTCTTGGTTTCCCCATCTTTAAATCTGGGGTGATGATATTTATGTATATGTATGAGAAGTGTTATGTAAGAAGTAGGTATTTATAATTTTGGGACAGGGTGGGGGAACAGCCAGGATCTGAAGATGGATTTAAATCTGAATCCAAATTTGATGTCTGATTCCTACTGGTCCCAACTGCTCCACCAGATCCTTGACTTTTTAGCCAGCTGGACAGTCTATAAGATCAATCTTTTTTTTTTTTTCCCTTGGGCATTTGGATGTGGTATCTGGTAGGGAGGAAATAGTTTGCAAATATGAATAATGTGTGAGAGGTGTTTCCAATTTTTTGCTGCTGTTTCAGAAGCCAAAGAAAAAATGTCATGTGATCAGCCACCTCCTATTGAGATGGGTACAGCAATAACTGAGGACAAGGTATATTACACAGGAGACACTGTTAGATTCATTTGTGATCATGGCTACAGTATAAATGGATCAAATGAAATAACGTGTAAAATGGGAAAATGGACATCACCTTCTAAATGTATTGGTAAGTATTCTGCTTGCAGTGTTATAACTCCTCATCCTTGGGAGGTGCTTCGATACTACAGAGATTGTTGATGGAACAACCTGGATGGATAGATTAATGGTCATTATTACTTGTCATTAATCACAATACATTGTATATTGTATTTGAACGGGGTGGATTAATTGCTCCTGGGGCCCTAAACACAGCCAAGCAATGGGCCCCCCTTTCAACTCTCACCCCCATTCACAACCTATCTTTTACTCGCAAAGTGTAATTGACGCAGCATTGGGGGATTTTTGGGGGCCCAAGATGTTAATTGAGACTTTTTTTAATTTAAGGCCGTGCAAACTTGTAATTTTGTAACCATTTTTTGTTGTTTGGGGCCCCTTTTCTCTTGGGGCCCTAAGCACGTGCTTTTATTGCTTATAGGTTAATCCACCATTGTATTTGAAGTTATATTTCGGTTAATTACTGCTGCTGGCGCTTGTATTAAAACATTTTATAACTGTTTTCTTGTCCATGCTGCTTTAAATATTTTGAAATATTAAAACTCTGAGGCTTCATCAGTTGCTTTTTTGCTTAATAGCTTCTATGAAATCATAGATTCATAGAAATGTAGGACTGGGAGGGACCTCAATAGGTCTAGTCCAGTCCCCTGCACTAAGTAGTATCTAAACCTCCAGTGACTGAGATTGCACAACCTCCACAGGTAATTTGTTCCATTGTTTGACTACCCTTACAGTTAGGAAGTTTTTTTCTAATGTCTAACCTAAATCTCCCTTGCTGCAATTACTGTTACTACATGGCCTGTCCCCAGTAGTTAAGGAGAACAGTTCATCACCCTCATCTTTATAACAATGTTTTTTTTTTATGTATTTGAAGACTGTTATCAGGTGGCCCTTCAGTCTTTTCTTCTCTTTAACCATTTTTGTTGCTCTCCTCTTGACGTTCTTTAATTTATTCATCTCTTTGCTGAAGTGTGGTGCTCAGAAGTGGACACAGTATTCCAGTTGAGATCTTGTCAGTGCTGAGTAGAATGGAAGAATTGTTTCTCATGTCCTGCTTACCATATTCCTGCTAATATATCCCAGAATGATGATGTTTTATTTGAAATCTTATTACAGTGTTTACTCATAATTAGTTTGTGATCCACTATAACCCCCAGATCATTTTGTATTTGTACAATTGATTATTCCTTCCTAAGTGTATACTTTGCATTTGTCCTTATTGAACTTCATTCTGTTTATTTCAGATAATTTCTCCAGTTTTCAAGATCATTCTGAATTCTAATCCTGCCCCCCCCCCCCAAAGGGCTTGCAACTCCTTCCAGATTGGTCTTATCCACAAACTTTATAAGAGTATTCTCCGTGCCATTATCCAAATTATTTATGTGGGAAATAAATAGAACTGGACCTTACGTGATATGCCCTTCCAACTTGATTGTGAACCATGATAACTACTCTATTGTTTTCCAGCCAGTTGTGCATTCATCTTATAGTAGGATGCACAACCATATTTTTCTAGTTTGTTTTTGAGAAAGTCATGTGAGACAGTATCAAAAGCCTTACTAAAGTCAAGATATATCACATCTACTACTTTCCTCCCATCCACAAGACTCAAAGAAGGAAATTAGGTTGGTTTGATTTGCTCTTGACAAATCTATGTTGACTGCTACTTATCGTTGTCATATCTTCTAGATACCTGCAAACTGTTTGCTTAATTATTTGGCCTGGTCTACACTGGGGGGTGGAGGTAGGGGGGATCAATCTAAGATATGCAACTTGAGCTACGAGAATAACGTAGCTGAAGTTACAAAGTCCTGTGGCACCTTAAAGACTAACTATAAAGTTTTGAAGCATAAGCTTTCATGGGCTAATACCCACTTCGTCGGATGGAAGCAGTGGAAGTGTCCAGAGGCAGGTATAGAAAAGTAGGAAAGAACCAGGTAGGAGGTAACAAGGTTAGTCCAATTAGGCTGAACCAGCTTGTTATCTCCAATCAGGGAGGGTGGGTTATTCTTCTAGCAGTTGAATGGGTGGGGAGGGGGTGAACATGGAGAGAGGAGAAGCTATTTTTGTAATTAGCAAGCCATTGTAGGTCTTTGTTCAGTCCTAGATTGTTTGTGTTAAATTTGCAAATGAATTGTAGCTCTGCAATTTCTCTTTGCAGTCTGGACTTGAAGTTTTTTTGCTGCAGTATGGTGACTTTTAAATCTGTAATTGTGTGTCCAGGCAGGTTGAAGTGTTCTCCTACAGGTTTTTGTATATTGCCATTCCTAATATCTGATTTGTGTGCATTTATCCTTTTTCGTAGGGACTGTCCAGTTTGGCCGATGTACATAGCAGAGGGACACTGGTGGCATATAATGGCATAGATGACATTGGTTGATGTGCAGGTGAATGAACCAGTGATGGTATGGTTGATCTGGTTAGGTCCTTTGATGGTGTTGCTGGTGTAGATATGTGGGCAGAGTTGGCATCGAGGTTTGTTGCATGGATTGGTTCCTGAGTTGGAGTTATTGTGGTGCGGTGTGCTGTTGCTGGTGAGAATTTGTTTAAGGTTGGCAGGTTGTCTGTGTGCCAGGACTGGCCTTCCTCCCAAGGCCTGTGAAAGTGAGGGATTATTGTCCAGGACTGGTTGTAAGTCACTGATGATGCGTTGCAGAGGTTTTAACTGAGGACTGTAGGTGATGGCCAGTGGTGTTCTGTTGTTTTCTTTCTTGGGCTTGTCTTGCAGCAGCAGGCTTCTGGGTACACGTCTGACTCTGTTGATCGGTGTCCTTATTTCCTTGTGTGGGTATTGTAGTTTTGAGAAAGCTTGGTGAAGATCTCGTAGGAGTTGGTCTCTGTCTGAGGGGTTGGAGCAAATCCGATTGTACCTCAGTGCTTGGCTGTAGACAATGGATCGTGTGGTATGTCCGGGATGGAAGCTGGTGGCATGAAGGTAGGCATAGCTGTCGGTAGGTTTTCGGTATAGGGTGGTGTCGATGTGGCCATCATTAATTTGCACTGTGGTGTCTAGGAAGTGGACTTCCTGTGTGGACTGGTCCAGACTGAGGTGGACGTTGGGGTGGAAGCTGTTGAAGTCATGGTGGAATTCTTCCAGAGTTTCTTTCCCATGGGTCCAGATGATGAAGATGTCATCAATGTAGCGTAGATAGAGAAGGGGTGTGAGTGGACGAGAGTTGAGGAAGCGTTGTTCCAGGTCAGCCATAAAGATGTTGGCATACTGTGGGGCCATGCGGGTGCCCACAGCAGTGCCACTGGTCTGGAGGTATATATTGTCACCAAATTTGAAATAGTTGTTTCAAATCAGATATTAGGAATGGCAATATACAAAAACCTGTAGGAGAACACTTCAACCTGCCTGGACACACAATTACAGATTTAAAAGTCACCATACTGCAGCAAAAAAACTTCAAGTCCAGACTGCAAAGGGAAACTGCAGAGCTACAATTCATTTGCAAATTTAACACAAACAATCTAGGACTGAACAAAGACCTACAATGGCTTGCTAATTACAAAAATAGCTTCTCCTCTCTCCATGTTCACCCCCCCCCCCATTCAACTGCTAGAGGAATAACCCACCCTCCCTGATTGGAGATAACAAGCTGGTTCAGCCTAATTGGACTAACCTTGTTACCTCCTACCTGGTTCTTTCCTACTTTTCTATACCTGCCCCTGGACACTTCCACTGCTTGCATCCGACGAAGTGGGTATTAGCCCACGAAAGTTTATGCTTCAAAACTTTATAGTTAGTCTTTAAGGTGCCACAGGACTTTACCTCTGCTATTCCAGACTAACACAGCTACCTCTCTGGTAGGTGAAGTTGACATACTTAGATCCATTTACTGCAGCATCTTCACTGTGGTAAGTAGACTTCTGCTGCTCCCCACATCGACTCTGTCTGCGCCTCTCATGGTGGTGAAGTACAGGAGTCGATGGGAGAGCACTCAGGGATTAATTTATAGTGTCTAGTGCTGATTGGGCAGGTAGTAGACATACCCTTTGCTCCATTGCCTTTCTGGGTTCTGAAGTTAAGTTGACTGCTCTGTAATTCCCCAGGATGTCCTTATTCCCCTTTTTATAGCTAGGGTACTATAGTTGCCCTTTCCCAGTCCTCTGGGATCTTTCACATCCTACACGAGTTCTCTAAGATCATCTCTAATGTCTTAGAGATCTCTTCAGCTATTTCCTAAAGCATTCTAGGTCAGTGGGTCTCAACCTTTCCAGATCCTGAACCCCTTTCAGGAATCTGATTTGTCTTGCATACCCCAAGTTTCACCTCACTTAAACACTACTTGCTTACAAAATCAGATATAAAAATACAAAAGTGTCCCAGCACGCAGTTACTGAAAAGTTGCTTACTTTCTCATTTTTACCATATAATTATAAAATAAATCAATTGAAATATAAATATTGTATTTTCATTTCAGTGTTTAATATATAAAGCAATAAAAACAAGTCATTGTCTGTATGAAATTTTAGTTTCTACTGAGTTGGCTAGTGCTTTTTATGCAGCTTGTTATAAAATGAGGCAAATATCTAGATGAATTGATGTATCCCCTGGAAAACCTGCATACCCGTGGTTGAGAACCATTGTTCAAGGATGTATTTTATCAGGTCCTGCCATCTTGAGGACATCTAACTTGTCTTAGTAATTCTTAACCTTTTCTTTCCCTATTTTATCTGTGTATTCTACTTAGGTGTGTGTGTGTCCAGCACCGGAGAACTTTGCCTAGCGGTACTCATAGGGGGTGTTGCTCAAGCCCTATGGCCCTAGCCCATCCCCTGGCCATATTAGGGCAGCACTGCTCTGAACCCCTCAGTTCCTTCTCACCACCTAGGGCTGGAATTGGAGCTCTGTGTGGTGTTTTTCACTTTTGGTCTCCGTTTCTGATAATTTTTTTGTATATCATAGTTAATTATACCATAGGTAAAGTTTAGTGGTATTATTATATTATTTTGAATAGTTAGCTACCCTGTGTGATGCCCTTACCAGGGTTCAAGCATTGATCACTGGATGGGGAGATCATCCCCAAGAGTGATCCCAACAAGGCACTTGTGTCTCAGGGAAGGACACACAGAGCAGTGCTCCATCTGCAAGTCTTTCACAAAGAGGACTCAGGTGGTGAGAGACTTGTAACCAAAGCACCATCATGAGGTGATCAAAGATAAGCATAAGATCTCTTTGATGTTGAGGTGCTCATCTGATCGGCAGTCGCCTTTGGATCCAGTAAGTGATCTGCTCTACACCAGACTCTGGCATTTCCCACAAGAGGAGGAGCCATTGTCCTCTCTGCGGTGAGGAAGCGCTACCATAAAATGAATCTGAATCCATTCCAGTGTTCAAGGAGACTCTTCCTGGTCTTTTAAAAGAGGAGTGCTAACCAGCACTGTACTCCCTCTGGCACACAGGGTGGGGCAAATCTATCCCACTGCTCCCTGATACTACTGGGAGTAGCGAGAGCCCATATCATCAACTCCAGTTCTGGCAATGGGGTGTTTGTTGAGTCTGGTACTGATAGCACTGGCATTGGTACTGGCAGCATACCAAGTGGCATCAGACCTGCTTTGTCTCACATTACTGGACTTCCCACTGATTCAAGAGTTTGCTGCTACAATGGGTTCTATTGCCTTGTCCTCCATTGTGCCCTGGGCAGCTTCTCGCAGCATCACAGAGTTACGGGCCTGTTGGAACCACAGATTGTGCTGCTTGGGCCTCAGACTATGGAGTTGAGGCAGATTCTAGGTCCAGCATCGAAGGTCCCCTCAACTATGGTGCATCCTTCAGCATTTTGGTGGTAGATCTCTTGGAGTTCGGTCTTATCCTGAGCCTCAGTACCAGTGCCTCTACTGGTACCATCTAGGATTGTGTCTCATTCAATACTGCCAGTGCTGATCTCCCATTCCTCTACAGCACCCCATATTGCATTTCAGATGACTAGTATTTGCAGTCAGAAGCAGCACTATAGAATGGGATTCTACTCTGGTATTTCCTGATCCCCAAAGGATGAAACCTATTCATGAAGTCAACAAATAGCTCAGATATATGAGATTCTGTATGATCATCTTAACGACTATCCTCCCTTACTTCTTAAGTCATAATGACTGGTTTGCTGTCCTGGACTTTCAGGATACTTATTTATATATAGTAATTCTTTTGATCCTTAGGAGATTTATTGTAGCTGGCCAGCACTAGCAGTATGTCATGCTGCCTTTTGGCCTGTCTTCTGATTCCTTGCCAAATGCATGATTATGGTAACAGTGTACCTCAGTAAGATGAGAATTCATATTCTCCCATATCGGGAGGATTGGTTACTGAGGGGCAAGTCCAGAGAGGAAGTCCTCTGTCATGTCCACTTCATCCTATGCCTCCTCAGTCTCAGCCTAGGTCTCACCCTAAACAGCAGGAAATCAACATTGGTTCCAACTCAAAGAATCAAGTTCTTTGGGGCCCTGATAGACTCTACAAGTTTGAGAGCAGTTCTGCCAATGAAGCAATTCTAGGCATCATGGTGGATGCTGTGTGGTTAGATGAGGAGAAGAACGATGTTTGGAGTCAGTCCGGCAAATCCTTATCAATAGTAGGAAGCCTTTCACCAGAATGAGCTATTCGGCTAAGTGGAAGTAGTTCTCAATATGGGCAGTTAGCCCAGGGACTTTATCCAAAGCTGGCTTATATTCAGGACATCTTGGAGTACCTGTTACACCTTCAGTCTTCTTGTTTAGAACTTAATTCATTGACAGTCCACCTGACTGCAGTTTCAGAGTTTAATCTGCCCATGACAATGAGGTTCTTGAAAGGAGTCCCTCATCTCCACCTACTGCTTAAAGAGCTAATTCTTTTGTGAGACCTTAATGGTTTTAGCAGCTCTTCTGGAGCCTCTGTTTGAGACTTGGACTACTTCTTTCTCCTGTCTGTTCTTCAGGTCATCTGAACTCTGATCAGGTATCTCCTCACCACTCACATCCTCAGTGGGGCCAGAAGGCTCACCATGAACATTTGTGTCTATGTATCTCAGGAGGGCTCCTTCCTGCTTAGACAGAAAAGTTTCCTTTACTTTCTTTCTTTTTCTGAATGCTGCCCCAGAGTGCTTTCTTCTTTCACCCATGACTGAGTAACGGTGAGTAACCATTTTTTCATGGTCTGACCTAGTTTTCCCTTCTTATATGACTTTGTGTGTGTGTGTGTGTGTGTGTGTTTTAGATCATTGACAATATCTTGGTTAAATCAGGGTGGTCTCTTTCCATACTTACTACCTTTCCTATGCTCTTGTACCCTTAATAATGTCTCTTCTAAAAAGCTGCCAACTCTCCTGAACTATTTTTGCTCAAACTTGCTTCCCACAGCATCTTATCTACCAATTCTCTGTTAGCTAAAGTCTGCCTTTTTGTCTTTGTTCTGCTGTTTTCCCTCCTACAATTTCTTAGAATCATGAACTTTAATCATTTCATGATAGAGTTCATATGTCTTCATCTCTTTATTTTTTCAAGCAGTGAGAAATGTGCTAAGCACCCCAGAAAACAAGTAAAGACACTCCCATCCCAGACAAACTTACAATCTAAATTCAGCATGACCCAAGAAGTCAGGGTCACAAACAAAGGAGATTTGGATAGGGGAATGGTACAGGTAGGCTACATATGGCAATAAGACTGCATGGTGACTCAGTAAGGCATGTGCAAGTCTTGGTGCTTCTGTTCCTTTTTGTAATCCTTTTTTTAAAAAAAGCGCATCTAAATTGTTGGAAGAAGTTGCAATGTTGTTTGTTACCCCAAATTTATATTTCTTCTGTAGCTCCAATTTCCTTGTCAGAAATCTATTTACATTGATTCCGGTACTATCATTTGAGAGTACTGCTGTGTACAGATACAGATTATAGTTACGGTTCTTCTCTTAGAAATGCGGGAAACCTGCCCTCCTCCACCTGCAATTAAAAATGGTGCTAGTTTTGGACCACTATTGACAAACTACACAACAGGCTCCTCCGTAAAATACAGATGCTATCGGTACCACACATTGGAAGGCCCTGAAACTGTTCATTGTGTACAAGGCAAATGGACAGCTCAGCCAACTTGTTTAGGTAAGTCTTGTAGAAAAACCTAGATGTTGTATTATATTATTCGTGATTGATAAGACCATGGGGAAAAAAAACATATTGCTCTGTTGGAAATGCTGTGGTCTCAGTTTAATTCCAGGTGGATAATGCCTGCATCACACAAACTGCTACCACTATGATATCTTTCTTGGTAGTCTTGCTGAGACAAGTACTTGATGGATGAAAGAATGAATCCTTCTCTCACCTATTCAGTTTTTGCCTTGTGGTCAGTTTTGAGGCATAGTGGTGGGGCAGTTTGCATGGTCACTTCTCAGGCTGTAGGTTTTTGCTGGATAATCAGAGTTTATTCTCCTGTGCTGTTTCTCAACACCTTTCATGAAAATTACATTTGCAATAAAAAATGAGCATACATACAGAGCGGGTAGAGCAGATCCTTAGTAGTAACCAGTTTTTCTTTAAAATGTCGTTATTAGAAAACCCTTATAGTAAAGCACAGACAGACAGGGTGGTGGAACAATTTGTATAATGGGGGTGCTGAGAGCCATTGAACCAAACTGTAAACCTTGTATGTAATGGAAACTACTTCAAGTTGAGGGGTGCTGCAGCACCCACCACATACCTAGTTCCAGCACCTATGCAAATAGAAGCCCAATACAATAATATTTACTTATTTAATGTAATAAAATGTGTATATCTATCAATTTAAAAACAACAAAAATAAAAAAGCTCTAAAGTAACAACAATTTAACTCAAAAGAAAACCAAGAAAAAGCAAATCACCCCTCCAGATCAGTTCCTCAGTCAGACATCTAAGTAAAAAGTTAAATTTGCCATGTGTTGGCTACCCTTGTCCTGGAATGACTGACAAAATTTAGTATCTGTAGTAGGGCTGTCAGTTCCGGTAGATGACTCTTTTCCTCTTAAAAAGATTTTCCCAGTTATGGTAACTAAGTAGGATTAATGTTCTTATCTCTGTCAGCAGCAGAAGTGACTTATTTACCATCAGTAAACACAGCCTGAGATACCACATGCATCACTGGTACGAATTAGCCTGATTTCCCGTAAAGCTTGTATGAAAAGGAGTTGGTTCCCTGTGAGGGGGAAGTTTACATTCCCCCACTTACTTTTAATTTTACCTATTGTAATTTATGACGAGTAAAGATCTAAAGAAGTTGTAGCATTTCATATGAAGTTCAAATCAGTTTGCAGGATCATTGGGTTCAAGCCTTTTTTGGTTAAGAACTTTTATATTTGAGAATTGTTACAAAATATTTGTATAAAGGTAGATGTTTGTCTTCTAGAACCATGCACTCTTAATGCAGATGAAGTGAGCAATAACAACATAGAGATGAAATGGAGACTGGAAGGAGAGTTATTTTTCCTGCATGGCGACACGATAGATTTTGTATGTAAACAGGGATACTATTTATCATCCTCCAGTGGTCAGGCTCAGCTAACAGTACAGTGTACCCATGGAAAACTCAGATATCCAGCATGCCTTTTGAAAGGTAAAACAATAGCAATTTTGCAATCCTATTATAACTCACCCAGTTCAGACACACTGAGATAGCTTTGCTTGAACAGTAAAGGCACAGACTCTGCTATTACTAGCTATAGAAGTTTAGGGTCAAGTTGTCCCTTCCACAGCAAAGATGTATTTTAAAATTATATGAATGCAGCAGAATAATATATTTTCCTTGTGATGGAGACTGAGGGGCATAGGCGAGGGGGAAGAGAGTGCCTACAAAAGGGGGATGGGACTTGTCTTTCTAAACATTTGGAGCCCAAGTATTTGTGGGGAATCCCAGCTCCAGAATTTTCATGCATACAAAGTAAGAAGTTCTTGTAGGTGAACTTAAATGGGTGCCAGATTCTGCTCTTAGCCCTGGTCTACACTGGGAGGGTGGGGGAATCGATTTAAGATATGCAACTTCAGAAATGAGAATAGCGTAGCTAAAGTTGGCATACTTAGATCGACTTATTGTGGCGTCTTCATGGCGGTCCCCCATCGACTGCTGCCGGTCCCCCATGGACTCAGCTTGCACCTCTCACAACAAGCGCTTGGGGATTGGGGATAGATTTATCATGTCTAGCTTAAATGCAATAAATAGTCCCATAGATAGACCTGCCCTTAGACACACTGTACATCTTTGTTAAAGTTTTTGACGTTATTTATTTTATGTAGATCCCAAAGAAAAATGTGGCTCCCCTCCTATTATTAAGAATGGAGATGTTATTGACCCACGACTGACAGAATATGAGAGTGATTCTTCAGTTGAATATAGTTGTTTTGATCATCATTTTTTGCAAGGCTCCAATACAGTTTATTGTTCCAATGGACAATGGACTACCCCACCAGATTGCATAGGTATGTAAGATGTACTTTTGTTAAAACAAATGACAAGCTCAATAAAAGTTGATTCAACTTATGTTTCAGGTTTTTAATATTAATTTCCAGTATTCAAATTAAGTTCTCAATCTGAGCAATTTTGGTAGATCTGAAGCCTCTGGGTTTTGGTAGATCTGGGCAAACCTGCAGTTGTTTATCCTGTTTTCCTAAGCCTATATGAATTGGAGTATGTATGGAACATCCAAAAGTACTTTCATTTTATGTTTGTCTAATACAGTAGAAGCGAGGAAGGTGTTTGTGTCTAATTTTAATATCTTAGCTATAGCCAAATAATGCAGTCTCATATATTAATATTAACCTGTATATTAAGTTATAAAGGAGATTAACTATGCATGTTTTTTGTGTTTAAGAACCATGCACTTTATCAAAGGATGTAATGGACAAAAATAACCTAATACTGAGATGGAGTTTTGATGACAAATCTTATTTTTTCCATGGGGACCACATTGAATTTCTATGTAAAGAGAATCATTATGCAGCATCATCAACCTCAGTGTTTGATTTTAGAGTACAGTGTAGCAGAGGACAGCTGACATATCCAAGATGTGTTGAGAGAGTAAGGTAAGGCTAAGGCAGTACTTAGTTTGAAATGTTTGTATGCATGTGTATAATATTTTAATTTCCATTTATGGGCTACCATTTCTGAGATGATTAACCAGCACTAACATTGATTCTCGACCAACCTATGCATGTGGCTAATGTATTTATGTGCATTTCACATATGGCTTCTATGAATCACGTAGTTTGTGGTTGGTCCCTTTTTGGGGGTTAAGGAGGGAGCAATAGAAGTAGTTGTTATAGAATCTCTGAAAAGAATTAAATGTCTTTCTGTGTGAAGTGAAAAACTGTTTGGTTTAGTGGTTAGAATCAAAGGCCTAGGAACCAGAAAGATGTTGACTGTAGTTTTCTGATGGCTGAATCAAAAGTATTATATGGCGTGAGTTCATATAGTATGAGTTGCAACCTCTAGATGGGTGGCACTGGTCTGGCTCAAAAGTTGTGGTGAAACTATAAGATCACAGTCACCATTGAAACCCACAAGGAGCAAACAAAGGAGAAGGTCTCTTCCCTCCCCTCCTACATGCCTGTGCCATGGTGCCAGAAAAACTGCTTAAACATAGTTGGGAGTCAGTTGCCTTGACCCCAGTTGCACATAGCACAGCAGAAAATTAATGATACTTTTCTGTAGCAGTGTGACTGTAGGGAGGAAGAGGCAGCTCCAATTCCAATTCAGTAGTTCACACAGTTATCTCAGTGTGTATGAACTGGGTAAGTTATAATAGGATTGCAAAAACAGCTATTGTTTTACCTTTCCAATAGAGCTACCACATCCAACAACCCCCACCCCATAAAGCAACCCAGTACCTACTCTGACTGCCAAAACCAGCTTCTATTTCTTACTATGACTCAAAGGATTGTAGGACTAGCACCATGACAAGATCTCCTGCATGGAAAAAATTTAAGAATGCCTGATCTGAATAATGGATGCCTTCAAATGACTGTGTTTTTGGATATCTTGCTGATTCTGATCCCTAGTGACCCACTGACTCAGTGACCTTGGGCAAGTCAGTTGGTCACCTTCTTTGTATATCAAGAATGCTCACTCTCTCAAAGACCCTGCACTATGGAGACCTTCTTTTCAGCAGAGAACAGCTACAGATGTTGCTTTCCATTTCCACTGGAATGAGAATATCAGGGAGCAAAGTGAAGCGCCTTCTCACCGCACAAATCTTCAATTTTTAGGACTGAATACATTGCTTTGGCAGCAATGCCAGGTTGGGCAGTGAGATTCCCAGTCTAGGACCCATATAATAAACTCCTTGTGTTGCAACATGTTGTTGTAACACTAGACAAGTGGTTAGGTCAAGCAGAACCTTCATGAAAACTGTTATGTGGCATCTGAGTTGAGCTATACTGCTGGTTATAGGTATTACATAGTAGGATTATTTCAGTGATGGATCTCAAATTACTGCTTCTCTCCCTGCTGTATTTTTCATGCACCATGGAGCATTATATATAACTGCCTCAGTTAAAATGGAAATAAAACAATCACATAGGATTTGTGATTAAATCCATTCCTAATAGAATACTAGATAAAGAATAAATAAAACCAAGTGTGATGTAGCATCATTTTATTTAAAGTTAGATATACAAGAACTGACATTCATACCAGATGTCATTTTGATGGACCTCTGCCATTGTTGATACTATTCTCTCCACCTTCTACAGAACAGTGCTTAAAGATCTATGAACTTCATATTGTAAAGAATAACGGCAACTATGTTTGCTTTTATAGGTAAGATGTCAACAGCTTCAATGATGCTTCAATGATGCTTCAAATGATGCTTCAAGGAAGTGAAAGAGGCCACATTTTATTTAGAACCCCCCCAAAATGTTACTAAACTATTATTAAAGACAAAGTGTTTGACCTTGTAGCCCACTTAAAACTTAAGAAACATGTATTTGCACTGATTATTTTCCTAGTGTATGAACCTTAAATCAAAAAGTCATGCAAAAAGCTTTATTTTGTCTGTTGATCTTTTGGTAATTCAGACTATTTTCAGTTCACTAAAACTGTGCTTAATGTAATGCATAGACCATATACTTTCTATGCAAGATTTCTCATAACATTTGAGCATTGGACTGTCCCTTGAACTGTGCATGGAGATCATGGAGCTGGGGTTTGAACCTAACACTTGAGATCTGGGGAAAATCTGAAGAAATCAGAATTGTTGTTCCAAATCCATTACACGTATTATAATAAAGATGTTTTAAAATACTTTATTGAAGCTCCTGGGGTCAAACCCCAATTTTGTTTTCTTTGCAGTTCATTTTAAAGGGTCTCTGGAATTTTATATTCTTTTGTTTGATCTATTTGAGGATTGCTTATGTCTGCCACCATCTTGGCTGTAATTGTTTCTGGAGGCATTACTCCTAAAAAGCTGCACACCCAAAAGTGTCATTATAGCATTAGTTAACATGAATTCGTTGTTGCTATTATATCATTCCTGGCACGACTGCTATCTGATGGTAGTTCTTGTTTGAATGATAAAACCCTGGGGATCCATTTCAGCGGGACCACTGATAATAATAAAAGGTGCCTGCCATTCACATGTGGCGAAGTCTCCTACATTCACCCATCTCTAAGTGCATTGGGGATAGGGTATTTGACCTGCATTGCACCGAACTCTAAAATTATTTGTGGAGTCTGGAAATGAACTGGATCTACACTTAAATTCTACAAAAGTTGCATGTGACACATATAATTTTTGAGCTGAAGTCCACTTTAGATCTATGTTGTGTGATCTCATATCTTCTTGCGTGATAACACATGGCTCTGTAACAACAACAGAAATATCGTTAGAATGTTCTAGAAATCCAAATGGAAGAATCCTACTGTGAAATTGAGGAGATGGCAAATTCTCACAAGTGTATTTAAAAAGAAATTTTTACTCTCTCAAGCTTGGTTCATCATGCTGCTAGAACCATCACTTCAACTACCAAAATCAAATTGATAGTCAGATGTCAGTTAGTCTGGTTAGAATGGACTCCTTGATGTTGGATATTTGGCTATATAACGTTCTGGCTCTTTGCTGTAAGTAGGAGCAAATATGGTTTAATCCAATTAACTTCACTCTATCCTTTCCTTTCTTGCTGGTTTGTTAATCATAAAGCTGGTTTCAAAATTGCCATTGAAACATTTTAAATGGCAAAATGGAGAGATAAGTTGGTAAACATTTCCTAGAAATATTTTCCAGACTTTGATTGACTCTAGTTAATTATGCTGTTTTACTTATAGGGAAAAAAAAGTCATGCAGTTACAGCTTTGAAAATAAATTTTAGCTTAATGAAAAAGAAATGAGAAAATAGTAGCCAGGAGATCATGGTTTATAAAATTAATTTAGTTATAAATTGAAAATTTTTACTACTGAATATTTTTCATACCTAAACAAACTGGTGTTTTTGTCCAGATTCCATTGTTACAGTATGATTTCCGTTCTCCTTCTATAATATAATAATGCTGGCATCTGTATTCTACAGAAGAGCCAAATGCATACTCCTTTAGAGATAAAGTAGTTATATCTCCGTTCTCAATAGTAGGTGGATGGCCACACTTTTCCCCAGTTCCTAAATGAAAATATCTGTAGTTATGATTTTGTACAGAAACAAATGTTTTGGCTTTGCTATTCTATATGCAGCATGCTGATGGCACCAGTGTTCATTTGTCACAGTGCTCTGAATTTTTTGGCTTTTCAGGCCTAATCCATCTGTCACAAAATCAATAGTTTAGCCAGGGGGCAAGATTATACTGGTATATATTTAAGCAAGATCCTAAATGCTACTCTAACACACATTTATACAACATCTATCATGATAAATGCCTTTATTTTGCAAATCATGGAATACACTGCATTGAATTTGTCATTAATAAACATAATCTGCACTCTTGATCCTTTCATCTTTGTGCACATAAACTACATGACTGGTCTAGTTTGCTGATTTAATTGATCTAGGATGATACCAGAAAACTACTAACTGCCTTGCAGTTACCTCAGCTGCCAGTTTTACAAAAATTCATGAAACCACAAAAATTGTTTTTCTCCTGTATTTGGTGGCTTTGAGCAGGCATGAGAACTGATTAAGGAATTACACTGTTCCAAGGTGCAGGGCTTGCCATATACAGTCCTAGACAAGCAGTTCCCAGGTCACTACTTGGTCTATCTATAATCCCATCGGAGTTCCTATTGGGGCCTTGGGTGAATCACATATTTATACATGGAAACCTTGGGTGAAACATGAGGATCTCACGAGAGGTCAAATTTTACATCTGAGCTAAATTTTCCATAGTAAACAATGGATGTTATGATGACTCTGAACCCTGCTTGCCTCACACCGAACTAGTGTGGGGAATGGGACACCATGCAGCTGAGCCTGGCCCCTGGCAGGTAGCCTCAGATCTTCAGGCTCTCATAGACATCAGAAGGGACCATTATGATCATTTAGTCTGAACTCCCGCACAACACAAGCCCACAATGTCACCCACAGATTTCCATACCAGATCCCTAAATGTCCCCCTCAAGGATTGAGCTCACAACCCTGGGTTTAGCAGGCCAATGTTCAAACCACTGAGCTATCCTGATACTAAAGCTCTGGCTACTTTCAAGTATGGCAAAACCCTACAACCCTTCAAATGAAAGGATTACCAGGAAAGTTCAGGTTGAAACTCTCCTTCAAGCAGGTTACTCCCTGGTAGAGAAGACCAAGGCATTTTCTATGGGTTTCAGGCCTGGACTGTTGAATTAGAGTTGAAAACCCGCCCCCCACCCCCTTCTGTCTATTAGGTAAAGCTTTTTGTCTCTGTAAAAGGAAACGTGTGTGTTTTTGAAAAAAGTGGGCTCGCTGCCCATGTTTACCTGAGTCAATGTTTCACTGGACCAGCTTGGCCAGAGTTTTTAATTAAATAGAAACATGAATAGGATGATTTTCTCAGGAAGTCCTGAATTACCAAGTCCCAAAAAATCTGAAAGGAAGACTGATTTGCTAAACTTTGCCCGGAACCAACATTAACCCACTACACGTACAGTCCCTTCCTTATTGGTCAAATGTATTTGAGGAAAAGAACTGATATAGAAATAAGTACATTTACCAGATATACAAGTTGGTAAATCCATATGCCCATCTACACACTTGATGTGGTAAGGGATTTTATGGTCCGAATGTTCACCACAAAGAAATTCCATTGTTCGATCACTTTGAATCAATACTGTACGTCTTCGGCCATTGGACAGAAGCAATGTTTTTGTTTCCAGTTGTTGCCTTGTGATAATACATGGAGCTTTAAATAAAAAAGAGCAACATGCAAAAAGTAGATTAAAAATTTAAATATCTCCTCCCACATTAACACAGTAGTGCAGATTCCATACTCTAGATTCATCTTCCCTTTATGTTTGCCGCATAGAGAATGAATGACTCTTAACAAAGAAAAATTGGACTACTGTCAAAAGTGATTTGTTTTAGTTGTTAGATCAGGGATCTGTAAACCAGAACTCCTGTGTTTGAGTCCCACCTCTGCCATTAACTTGCTGTGTGGTCTTGGCAATTTCCTTAATTTTGTTGCCCCAGTTTCTCCATTCTTGTAATGGGGACAGTGACTTCCCATTGTTAAAGAATGTATGAAAGGTATTCTAATATAAAGTATTGTTAAGCAAAGCCAATAGGACACTGTTATCCATACCAGATAATCTGCTATTTAATATCTATCAACTAGATAGTCCTGTTCACTGATCAGTATTCAGCTCTACCTAAAATTAGATAGTGTATGATGCTCCAGCAAGTCTAATTTTGGACTTGATCCTTTGACACCAGTGAAGTCAATGGGAATTTTGCCATTGCATTGTATGGGAGCAGGATCAGAAACTATGAGAGTGTTGGAAACCTTAAGTAGCCACCCATAGAATAGTATCCATCATTAAATAATACTATGAGACGAGAGGGATGTTATGCCCCACTTACTTTACTCCAATTAATTAAGAACCAAAACATCATCCTACCCAAACACTTTGGCGGAGGTGTCCATTTTTCTCCACTGCATGTTATTCTTTCGGGTCCCACCAGAGTGTATCCTGGGTAGCACCTGTACTGAACAACATCACCCTCATGATGTTGTGCTTTCTCCCCACTGACAATTTCTGCGAAATCGATGTCAGGTGGATGTGGACACTCTTGAACTGCAACACACACATGTGTTAACCTATTACTGATGGGGGTTGTGGGGGAACAGCATTCAAGAAGCAACAGTGTTACATCAATTTTATGTGTTAAGTTCTTTGGAGGTGGAGTTCTGGAGTTCCCGGGAGAATGCTCAGGGATCAATCGCTATCCGCCATCACTACCCGTTGGGTAGTGTAGACCTCCTCCACAGCACTCTTGTTGATCCACAGCACTCATGTTGATCCAAAACACCACGTTAGCCCTTTTCTTGGGGGAGGCAGAATAGCACTCCAGTATTTCTGATAATTGTAAAGTAAGCCAATGATTATACCAGAATTTTCATTTTGCGTGCTTTTGCAAAAATCCTGTATCAGACACCTGCTAATTCCAGCTTTTTGCCAGTGTCAATTTATCAAAAAGACAAATGATAAATGGTCTACTTCATAAATATGTAATGCTGTCAGAAAAAGGGTGTCAAAGCGTGTGATGGCTTGGCTTGTCCATACGTGAAGAAGTGGTTTGCAAAGCATTGATCAGCAGAGGACACAAAATCACAGAAAAAGATACCTGAAGGGGCAGTACAAGCAGCAAACTGGTATTGTGTTTGGGTAGACAATGAAGAATATGAACAATGAAGAAGATACCATGGTAGCATCTTTCAGGTGTGCAATAAAAAGGTAAATTACTATTATAAAGATATTCTTGCTGTTGAAATTGTGTATTCAGGCACTTTTTAAAAAAAGTATTTAACCTCTGGTCCTCCTTCATTTTAAATACTGTGAGAAATTTTACCTGGTTTTGTATTACCAAACTAGAGCGCTTGGTATCTGTTTTAAGAACACATTACTTTCCACATTATTTATACAATTGATTGATTATTAAACACTTGATGGTTTTTCAAATAAACACAATGTGTCTGGGGGGGGGGGGAACTAGCAGAAGTTAAAGTTAAGTTAAAGCTTTCTTACCAATACACACGGGTACTGGAGACCAGCCTTCAGAGGTACAGGTAGTTTCATTAATTCCATTTTCAGGTTTATATCCATGATTACATCGAAAGGTTGTTTTTTCTTCAACTTTGTCCACTATTTTCCCATTTTCTATCCTTCCACATTGTTTTGCTGAACAAAACAGAGCAATATAACCAAAAGACTATTGCAAATGTAAGCAGTGTCAGGATGAACTCCACCCTGACATCTGGTGGGGAATTGTGGGAATTGTGGTGAGCTGTGGAAAATAACTTCAGCTGATGTTATTTGCATAGACACACCCACTGCACCTAGTCAGAGCTCACAGAAGCCAAATGGTCACTTTGGCTGCTGTGAAATTGTATTGCTGAGCAGCAGATGGAGTGGAGCAGTTTGGGTGACTGCTAGCAGCTGGCGATGCGTAGCGGACGGAGCAGAGCAGTTTGGGTGACCGCTAGTGGAGTGGCTGGTGATGAGCAGCAGCAGGGGACAGAGTGGAGCAGTTTGGGCGACTGCTAGCGGAGTACCTGACAATGTGCAGCAGCAGCGGACAGAGTGGAGACGTTTGGGTGACCGCTAGCGGAGTGGCTGGTGATGTGCAGCAGCAGCAGCAGAGTGGCTGGTGAAGCAGAGCAGTCCAGGAACGGATCATTGTGAGGACTGCAGCAGAACCCCATGGAGAGGCAGGGCAGTCGGCCTCTGACCACGTAAGGTGCCCCTTAACCTTCCCTCGCCCCATTTCCATGTAGGTGGGGAGGTAAAACTCTGCTAATGAACTTTTGAACTCTGCAGAGACTTTTGGGCTGTAGGACTTTTGGGACCTTGGGTGACTTTGGGATTTCTGGGACTCAAGAACCAAAGGTGAAGGGCACAGCCCATTTGCTTGTGTGTGTGTGGGGGGGAGGGGGGGGCGGGGGGGATTCTGGTTCATGGTTTGGTTTATGAATCCTGGTTGTGGTGTTTCCCCAATATAATGCCACATTGTTTCTCTCTGTTATTAAAAGGGTTTTGGTACACTCAGACTCGGTGCTTGCGAGAGGGGAAGTATTGCCTCTTAGAGGCGCCCAGAAGGGTGGTATATGGTTGTCCCAGGTCACTGGGTGGGGGCTCGAGCCAGTTTTGTATTGTGTCATTAGAATGGAACCCCTGGATACTGAACCCGGCCCTTGTTGCTGCCAACTCTGATGGGCAGAAGGGTTACACAGATAATATACGGGAATACATGGTGTACTATATACAACGTATTGTACTACCATAATAGTTAGCATTGCGTCATTAGTAGAGCTGGTCAATTTAGAAAAATAATTTTTTGACATTTGTTTTCTCAAAAAGCACAACCTATTTTGTGAGAAACTAGTGATTTTATAACAAGTTTATCTGGAATTTTTTGAAATGTTGATG
The DNA here is from genome assembly GCA_032164245.1 of Sternotherus odoratus. Taxonomy (NCBI): domain Eukaryota; kingdom Metazoa; phylum Chordata; order Testudines; family Kinosternidae; genus Sternotherus; species Sternotherus odoratus. The sequence goes on along the minus strand of JAVMKO010000008.1, from coordinate 54,659,591 downwards.
AAATTTTTACACCCTTTTTTGGGAAAGCTTTTAAGCATTTTTTGAAAGGGTAACATTTTTTTAAAAGCACCTGAACTTTCTACAGTGACTTATGCACTCAGAACCCAGAGTCCTATTGGCTTTCAGTAGTAGTTAGGATCTGAGGTGTCGAAGTTGCTTTGAAATTGGGACTTATACTGTATCTCACCTAGGAGTTTCTGAAAACATTACCCCAGATACTCTAGATCTAACTGAGTCACTGACAGAAAATCAAAGTGAATTATAGCTCATATGAAAGTACTGGAAACATGAACTGATGAAAACTCTGTTGACTCTTGAAATACACCTATTGTCAGGGTCCTTGAACAGGGTTGTTCTCTAAACCAGGGGTGGGCAAACTATGGTTTGTGGGCCATATCTGGCCCATGGGACCTTCCTGCCTGGCCCCTGAGCTCCTGGCTGCAGAGGCTACGCCGGCACCTTCCCTGCTGTTCCCTCTCCTCCACGGCCTAAGCGCGCCATGCTGCCAGTGCAATGCCCTGGGCAACAGCGCTGTGAGCTCCCGCGGCTTGACCCGGTGCTCTGTGCTGACCAGTGTGCGGCTTCCTGTCCTGGTGCAGCTGTGCTGCCAGTCGCTGGTTCTCCAGGCAGTGCGGTAAGGGAGCAGGGAGCAGGTGTGTGTGGATGGGGGGTGGATAGAGAGAAGAGGAGTACGGGGGTAGTCAGGGGGTGGAGGTGTGGATAGGGGTCGGGGGTGGTCAGAGCATGAAGAACAGGGGGATTGAATAGGGGAAGGAATCCTCTGGAGGCAATCAGGAATGTGAAGAGGGATTGGATGGGGCGGCAGGAGGCAGTCAGGGGTGGAGGTTCTAGGGGTGGTCAAGGGACAGGGAGAAGGGGTGGTTGGATGGGGCAGGAGTTCTGGGGTGTCTATCAGGAAGGAGAGGAGTTGGATGGGGTAGTGGGGAGTCCAGGGGCAGTCAGGGGACAAAGAGCAAAGAGGATGAATGGGGAAGAGGTCCCAGGGAGACCATCAGGAAGGAGAAGGGGGTTTGGATGGGGCAAGAGTTCGGGGAGACTGTCAGGGTGAGAAGCACGGGGCAGGGTCAAATCGGGAGGGGGGGGGGTCGTGCCACACCTGGCTGTTTGGGGAAGCACAGTCCAATGCAGCCCTCAGGCCAAAAAGTTTGCCCACCCCGCTCAAAGCTGAGTATGAACATGGTTGCAATTGATAGCATAAACTAGACGTTATCTGTGTTTTGTAACTTTGGCTTAACTAAGTGAAGGCAAAGTGAAAACTCTCACTAATGAGCAAATTCCTTTTTAAAACAGGAAGAGCATCCAAATGTAACTCCCGAGTACATTAAATTATTATAGTTTATGCTATGCTCCTGGAAACTTTCTTTCTACAAGTATATCTCTTTCCTAGCATAACATAGCCCGATCCTGAGTGGAGCTATTACAATACAAATAATAAACAATAATGCTGATAAAACGGAGAGAGCTCTCGTCTCTAAAATTTTTGCTTAGTTTACTCAAGTTTTTTAACGGATAAGGATTGAATCTGTTCAATAATGCTAGATGAAGTAATGGTGCACATTATCTGTAGTACATAAAGTTAAATACAATGACAATGGTGTTCTAAAGTATGTTGTGTTTTCATTTAAAATCTACAATTGAGATTTTTCAAATCTAGACGGGACTTTTAGCCATATAAATGTCCCATAAATTAATGGGAATGATGTGGCTAAATCCCCTCACTGGCTTTGAAAATTTCATTCAATATTTTGTTGTGTTTAATCCCTTCTACAATATCTTGCTTCCAACCTAATCTAATAACCAAAATATAGGTGCTATATTACCTTTATTTTTATAATAGCACTATTTAGCCAAAAACATGTACAAAATTAGACAAATTTTTGTGTAGTCCTAATTTTTCTTTTAGATTGTGTTTGTGATATTATTAGTGTACACATGTTGCATTATCCCCAAAAGGTGTAAATGCAATGGAAAATCATACGAAATGAAGTGTAATGATATTCAAAGAATCACATATGTACGGAGCGTGTATAATGTTCTGGTTGATGCTATGAAGTTGTTATGAAATTGCTTTATCAGGGAATGCTTCCATATGGATGTGGAATCCACCATTTGCCGACAAGGCTGTAAGCCAGGGATGGGTAAACTTTTTGGCCCGAGGGCCACGTCTGGGTGGTGAAATTGCATGCAAGACCATAAATGTAGGGCTGGGGCAGGGGATTCGTGTGTGGGAGGGAGTGCGGGCTGAGGGAGGGAGTGCGGTGTGCAGGAAGGGGCTCAGGGCAAGGGGGAAAAGGGTGCCAGGTATACAAGGGGGCTCAGGGCAGGGGTGCAAGGAGGAGTGCAGGAGGGGGCTCAGGGCAGGGGGTTGAGGTGCAGGAAGGGTTCAGGGAGCGGCGCCGCTTCCCTTGAGCAATTCCAGGATGGCACCAGTGTGCACTGGGGTCAGGGCAGGCTCCCTGCCTGCCCTGACCCCACACCGCTACCGGAAGTGGTTCGCACCATGTCCCTGCGGCCCTTGGGGGAGGGGGAGCAGAGAGCTCTGCACACTCTCCTCGCCTGTTGGTACTTCCCCCGAAGCTCCCATTGGCAGTGGTTCCCCGTTTCTGGTCAATTATTCAAAAAAGCAGCTTCCAGGGTGTGTCATAGGGTCATTAGAGATTCAGCCCAATCTCTTACACCTTCTAAATCTACAATGATAATTGATGTTGGTAATGATGACCCTGAGGCACTTCTCAATCATCAAAGATTAAATTATGTTCATTATAGTTTTTCTATTAGGTGTATTTTTAGTGATCTGGGTATACACCATGTGCTGCCCATAATGACATGCAGTGTCATAAGATAACCCACTGTATAGAAAATGTTACCTTTATACACCTAAGTGCTTCAAGAAACCAACCATTCTGCAGTGCAGTACTACTACTATACTTTATCCTTTTTATGGTATTCTAATTCCTTGAAAATCGGTAAGTATAGCTATTAGTTAACCAGAATTTTTGATTAACTGGCACCCCCCATTCCTCCAATATGCAGGATAACAAAACTTTTACTCTATATTGTTTTTTGTGCTGTGGAAAACAGTAAGAGAGTTTGCCCTCTACCTTCATTTCTGTAATTACAGCTGATCCGTGTTGCAGAGGTGATTCCTGGGAACTTGGCGTTGGTGTTTTGCTGAGAATTCTGAAAAAGGGAGTTGACTGTGTACCCTCTGTGACTGCTCTGTTCCAAGACTGGTGCATATAATGAAACTAATAATCAGCAGCATACAGCCCAGGTACAGTGGGTAAGTATTTCAGTATATCTCGAGTACTGTAAACACTGCAGTGTATCTCTCTCTTTGAAGGACTATATGGAGGAAGTTAACTTTTACTTAAAGCTCACTTACGAATGCATCTGGGTACTGGAGACCATCCTGAAGAAGTACACTCAATTCTGTTGATGTCATTTTCTTCTATATACCCGGCATTACATTCAAATATTCTTTTTCTTCTGAGGAAGAAATTTGGCTTTACCCTCCCATTTTCTATGTTACCACATGAGCTAGCTGAAAGCAAAGTAAATACATAAACTCAGACCTACTGTATGTCATCTGATATCTCTGGTTGAATATTCTGCTGACATTAGTTAGCACAGTGTATTACATTTAAAGAGAATGAAAAAGGATTTAAACTTGGTTGGATAGATTTGGAAAAGCTGAGGAATGTCTTTTGGGTGAAATGAAATGAACACTATCCTACTAAAGGTTTAAAATGAAAACACTGCTGTGGGTAACTAAGACTGGAATTAAGACATAAAAATAGGCAAAGCAGTTTATATAACATGACTTTTAAAAAAAATTGAACGGTCACCATTGCTAATGAATCCTGCTTATGCCCTGATTTGCCCAAAATGCACTAATGCAAATATGGTTAGGCAGCTTGGAATGTATGGACAAATACATACGGTTGTGGTAGCAGGGCAGTTGGTGTATGAACACTACAGTTAAGGCAAATAATGGATTTTGCATCTTGGTGACAAAATTATTTTGAAAATAAATGTTTTGGATTGAGCTAAAAATGTTTTTCTCCCCCAAATTTGTAGCAAATAAAAATACCCCCAGAATTGTTTTGGGTTGAACAAAATGTTTCATTTCAGTTTTGAGCATTTTGTAACATTTTTAATTTTTAAAACGTAAGAACATTTTGAAACAAGGATTTCTTTTTTAGAATCAAAAACTGTAACAAAAAAGTCTAAAGAAATGATTTAGTTTTTCCGAGAGTTCTTAAAGGTTTTTTACTGAAACAATTTGGAAAAATCAACACAAATTTGTGAAATGTTGTGAGTTGCTGAATCTGCATTTTTCACTGAAAGCAGTTTTGGCTGAATGATTTCACCCACCTCTAATGAATAGAACTCATCCATGGTCGGCGGAACCGGGTGAGATGAGCATGTCAAGACCATGTCACCAATAATGTAGTGGTGCTTAATTTATGTGAAATATTATGGAAAGGGGCAGCAATGATGAAAAGAATTGTGCATTTCTGGCGTATTCAGCTGGTATAAACTAGCTAGCAGCTAAATTTGGAGAGGAAGAATTTTATGTATAGCTGTTACACATACCAAATGACAATTACTCCATTAGCATCTTAAAAAACAGGCCCTGCCCTTGAAGCAGTGTCAGTTGTACTACCGAGTCACCCTCCGCTTTTCCTACCCCAATAGGCTTAGGTTGATGGCATATGCTCAAAATCTTTTCCTTCAAGTTATACCTTTACATGGTCATTTTACAAGTCTATATTTTGTTTGTATCTTAACATCTTACCTAATGCAGTGGAGCACACCCATAATACCAAAATGGCAGTATAGCCAAGCTGGGTCATCTTGGTGCCTCAAAAGATTGGCCCACAATTTTTAAGTGCTGGTGTAGTGTAGTTCTGTACCCTGGACTCTGTCCTTACCAATGTCTTTTTTTATAATCCCTTCACTGCGGGGCCCCACACTCTGTCAATATTGCAGCACGAATGTATGCAAATTTTAATTTAAAAGGCAGTCCCAGTTGTTCAGAAAGATCAATTTCTTCCAGTAATTCCCCTCCGACACTTGAACAAGTGAGCCAACTGACTCCCATCCAGCTGTATGGCTCGAGGTCAGCAAGGTTCCTAGGGGCCAGGACAGGTTTTAAATCTAAGAATTATGGTATCTGAACAAGACTGATCTCAACTAGGGTTAATACAATGATAGATCCCACTTCCCCTGATCGAATGCCTGTTGAAGTCATGGCAGATTTCCTGTTGACTTTAATGGGTTTTGGATCATGCCACCAAGTTAAGAGAAATTCAGTGTAATAAAAAAGAAGCACTTATAATAATTTGGACTGTATTCTTCATAAAGCTCACTTAATTTCTCTCTGTGTACCTGGATATTTAAGGTTAGGTGGTGGAGGAAATTAATACTTAGTCTCCAAAGGCATTTGTTGAGAGCAATATCCAGAGCCAGGTGCAGCAGTTCATTAGCCTTCAAAAGTCCTTGATTTATCTTGTGGAGCACTGAAATGATATTGCTGCGCTATAGTGTCATTCATGTATCCTAGATTTTCTGTACTGTACACTAAAATTATTAAAATATTCAATGGACTCTAACTATATATAGTGAAACCTGTACTTATTAGGCAATCTCCTGTCTTCAGACCACCCTGAAATATCTCCAGACATGTAGAGTACAATCATCTTGTATCTTCATTAGGAGGTCACCCCCATTAAGCAACTAATTTTTTGGAAGTTACTTGAACAGTTTTTTAAAACAGGCTACACTGCAATTTGATACTGAGTTCATGGGTTGGGACATTCACTCTTTACACAACCAAAATCAGCATGAAGAAACCACAAAGCATAGCAGGGTTCCCAAACAGCGGTGTTTACAAAAAATATAAAAGCATACAGAGCCTAAGTACAAAGATACAGATGTTCTGACTGACTTCTGGTAGCTTCTAAAAGTTAACACAGTGAGCACTGCTTGAGAACTCACAAAGTATTTAAATGGATACTACTCTATACATTGCAGGTGGTGCCGCTTCCCGCAGCCCCCATTGGACCAGGATGGCGAACCATGGCCAGTGAGAGCTGCAGTCAGCGAACACCAGGTAAACAAAGCGGCGGGGTCTGCTAAGGGTGCTTACCTTGTGGTCCTGCGTGCCAATGTTGCCGATCCCTGCACTAACAGGAGCCTGGGTTCAGTCCAAGCCGGAGGCTCACTTTCACCTTTCAGCCTGATTTTTTCCCAGGCCCCCTGGCACTATTTTTTTTTTTTTTGTAATAGTGGCAGAGGAGAAGAAGAAGGTTGATAGAGTGGGGAAGCACATGGAAATAGAGTAAAATTCTGGACCCAAGGAGGTTAATGAGAGTTTTTCATTTGATTTTATTGGAGCCTGGATTTCACCATAACTGTGAAGGCTTAAGGCCAGATTGCAAAGGTAGTTAGGTCTCTAGTTCTTTTTGGTTTCAATGGGACTTACATGCCTATGTGCTTTGGAGTATTCAAGTAGGAATTTATCTGAATCTTTATGGACCTAAGTCCCACTGAAACCAAAAGCAGCTAGGTGCCTAAATACCTTTAAAACTGGCTCTTAATCACTCATTGTGAAATAGTCATTTTTATGAAATACTTAAAGCTAGACAAATATTTTTGAAAGTTGATTCATTAATACTGTCTCAAATAAAATTGGAGTTTATGTTCGCTGTTGAATGGGTATTGTTACATTTTTGTTAACAAATATTCAGAAAGAGTCTATTTGTGTAAACATCTTAAATTCCTGCAAGCTTTACAAACTGAAACACAAATAGTTATGAAATTCATTTTGCTATGTGTTTTGTTAGTTTTTGCTATTTGTTACTCATTAACCTCCTTCTGAAATGTTTCAGTCATCGAATCGGTGAACAAAACAACAACGTGGTTTCCAAAAGGAGATTAGGAGTTGTCATGCATGATCTGACCAATGGTCCAACTAGCGTAAAATACTGTTCCTGGCAGTGCTCAGTGCTTAAGAAATCCATAAAAAGGCAATTACAGAATAATTTGCCCATACGGGACATTTTCTTTCTAACCCACAATAGTTGGATTTATGACCTGAAGCATGTAGGTTTATATTTGCCCAATCTAATGTTCATTGATGGAAAGACTCCTTTTGACTTCAGTGGACTTTGGAATAAGTGTTATTTTAGCTAATGTAACTGTGGATGCTCTCATTATTATGGAGGTGCTGGTTATGGCTCCGTAGTTAAGGTGATGTTGGAATTTGTACTGAAAGCAGGACTAAACCCCTTTGTTACAGTTTAAATAGTTATTTTGCACTAAATGTGGCTCAGTTTTTCTTCATAGGCTAATTGAAATTTCTACATCATTTCCTCGGCAACAGATATTTTCAGGTTTATTCCGAAAGGCTTTATATCTAGGGGAAGTGATTACTAAAGTCAGGGAATAAAACCTTTACAATGATAGACCTAGGAGCCATTTGTGAGTGAATGTATCTTAGAGCAACAGAAAACATAAGGTACCATTGTAAATGTCTGGTCTGTTTCTGAGACACTGATACTGCAAAGCTATACTGTTCTGCTGTTGTTAAAATGAAAGACGTGCTCTTAACTGATAGTGAGTGTCTTGTAAAACTTATTGCTACAACATTTGACAAAGTATAGAGAAAAATTTGATATAAATTATTTCAGAAGTCATCTTTAATAGGGAGTCCTGTGACTTAGAACCTTCAGGTCTGTTTATCTTGGGCCATCCATCCAGCTTCTGACATCAAGATGCATCAATGTGACGCCATATTGTAGAAGTTAGTGAGCTGTAACCGAGACCTGATTTTCAGAGGTGCTGAACTCCTACAATTCTTATTATGTTTATTTGGAGCTGTGGAGTCTCAGCACTTTTAAAAATTAGGCCCCTGATTTAATAATTCCTGTTCATATTAGCTGTGGAGAAAAATCCTTTGAAATAGGAACTTTATGGTAGACTCAATAGCTTCATTCATCATTTCTTGTATAACACCTGCCTTCCCCCTACAGACTTTTAGTAAGAATTACAGCAAATTGAACAAAAACCTTTTACACTGGGAGAGAAAGTCTTTGGAGTCTGACTTATTTCTGAGTTATTCAAGTTTTATGTACAGATACATTCATTGGTTTTGACATTATAGTGGCATAAAACTGAAGTAACACAGTGGTGAATCAGCACCTTCATATTAATTCATTACATTTGAAAAGTTTATTTAAAATATGGAGTGCTACATATTTACTGGTACACTCCAACTGCCTTATACTACTATGGCAATGAAAAGCAGCCATAAACCTGCCTTAATCTATCATTGAAACTGGGATTACAGATATTTTTTTGTCAAAGCAACTAGTGATTCAGGCCCAGAATAAGTGCTGGTGTTAATGTTGTTCTTCCTAGTACTATGAGAGAACAATGATTCTGACTGGCTCTTATACAGAGTGCTGATCCAGAGTTTGGTATAAGCAGAGCTCCATAGTAAAAGATATCTGTTGGAGAGCTTTAGTACTACTATTTTTTGTTCCTGTGCAAAGCAATGGATAAGAAACTTAATAGAATAGGGAAAGAAAAAGCCACATTAAAAATACTATTTCTTTCTCTAGATTGAAGTTTTGGGTTATTTTGTGAACTGGAACAACAGAAAATGACTTGTATTGTTTAAATTGTAATAACATCACATATCCCATTGATGCAGAATACAGCTGTATTTTAAAATTTTATATTTTGGTTTACTATCTTTTTGGTAAGATATCAGATGCTCAATCAAACAAATTTCCAGGAGTGTCAGGCAGATGGATGGAGCAAAGAAATCCCTTGATGTGGAGGTAAATGCTAATCTTTTTTTCATACCAATTTTTATTATACGACTCCCTATTTTGTATTATGAGATAGAATAAATAGTAGCCTACTTATCATTCATTATTTAAAATACATCTATTCCATTTCTTCTTATTCATCTCTCAAAATAACAGTCCCATTTTTTAAATCTCTCTTCATATGGAAGCCTTTCCCATGCCCATCATCATTGTTACTTGTCTCTAGACCTCTTCTTTCTGTTATGTATAAAACTTCATATAACTATATATAACTATATATATATATATATATATATATATATATATATATATATATAACTATATATATATATATAACTATATATATATATATATATATATATAATTTCTGTTTGTTTATATATGTGTGTATGTTTGTGTTCTCTCTCTCTCTGTGTGTGTGTGTGTGTGTGTATATATATATATATGTGTGTGTGTGTATATATGTATATGTAATAATCTCCTGGGGGAATTCTGGGCTACTGCATACATAATTAATAAACCCTGCAAATTTTTAGTTTTTTTGAGAAGAAAAAAGCTTCTGCTGAATTATTGCTGTAGTTCTGCATTTTTCTCACCAGAGGGCACTATGGCAATAGAACAAAGCAGCAGCTCCCAGCCAGCTAAGAAAGAGAGAACCTGACTTCTTCATAGTACCTGTCAGACCAGGTCAGGAAACGGAGGTTATGGGGAGACAGACTATCATGACAAGATGTGGGGGGTTCAGACAGGGACTCAAAAGGGCTAATGTGGGACAGACTGAGGAAGGAGCTATGGGGGAGGGGGTGCAGAGCTACATAGTGATGGGGTGGCCGAGTGGGGACACAGACACATGGGAACAGGGGAAGTGGGTACATGGACACATAAGGATGGGGAGTGACTGAGTGGGGGCACAGAGATACGTGGGGAAGGGGTGCAGTGTCACATGGGGTGCGGGAGAGTGTGTCTGAGTGGGGGTGCAGGGACACGTGCACAGGGGTGCAAGCAGACATGGGAATGCAGGAACACATGGGGACAGGGGAAGTTGTGCCTGATTAAATGGGTCAGCCAGGGTCTCCATGGGGAAGCTCCCTAACAATCCCTTGGACCATACTTTTCCCACCCATATCTAACAACCCTCCAAGTTCACACCCAAGCTCCTTCCCAGCAATTTACTTCCCTACTCTCAGCTCCTCCCTTACCCCTGACTCCCACAAACCTTTGCACTGCTTTTGAGGGGTGGAGGAAATATGATTCTATAATGTAGTTTAAATGAATTATTACTCAGAGTTTTGTATTAATATGCCTAGAAAGGAATCTATTTGTCAAAAAACAGTTCCTGAATCTTTTCTGTTGTCTTACAGACAAACTTGCTAACAGGTATTTTGAAATAAATGACCAAAAATAATTGAAACTGGTTTAATTATATTGTGTTACTTTGACAAAAAAAAGTATGCAGTATTTTAAAATATTGTGTGTAGAATTTTAAATTTTTTGACACTGAATTCCCCCAGGATTAATATCTATCTATCTAAAGACAAGAAAATAATATTTTTTTTCTCTCCTTATGCACCATTGTGACAGCTGAGATCAGCTGGAACACTGTTGCAGACAATCCCTTGATGTGCACTTTTGATGGTTGAAGGCAGAACATTCTTGGATGTGGAGGATCTAGAACTGTGGTGCTAATGCCCTGTGGCGATAGGTCAATGCTATGTTGCTGATGTTCAGTGAATGGTGCAAGGCTTATCAATTTAGCCAAGCCTTTGTCTAGTTGAAAGCACTTCTCATCTTTATGCACATTGTGTTCATATTATGTACATTTTCATTGCTTTACTTCCTGAATGGCAATGAAAAAGCCAGTGATTAGGAGGATCTGCTAACTACACATGCCTACGTACTATTCTGGGCACGCATCAAGATAAAAACAGCAGCCATTGGTATAAAGATGTGGGTGGGATATATAATGTATCTGCAAAGATGCATTTTATCATTACGGTTTGGTTAAAAATTATAAAATGCCACTAGGAAGTCGTATATGTCATAGAGCCACCAATGTTCTTTATTAGAGTTATGTTGTGGATTATATTTTTGATGAAATTCAGTAAGCTCATTAGTTTTGACCCCATCTCTTGCCAGGCTAGCACTATAATATAAACTAGAATGAACATAGGCCCCCAATACATCAAACTTGCAGACTAATCCACAGCCTTAACGGTGACCTCCTATGCTCTTACATAAATTATACAAACAGATTGGCACATCTGACAGTCAGACATTGCACACTAAAGCCAAAATTAACCATTTGTACCTAAAATTATCATAATTGTAATATTTTTTCTTTAGAAACAGGTAAAAATTGTAGCCATCCACCTATTGAGAATGGAGATGTAGCTTCTTTATCTGAAAAATAATACACATCTGGCTCCTCTGTGGAATTCAAATGCCAAAAATGTTATGCACTGGAAAGGACAGAACAGATCTTTCTGCGACAATGGACTGGAAGAAAGCACCAGTTTGTTTAGGTAAAACTTCATAATGTTTTCTTAGGCCTTGAGACCTTTTTACTGTTTCACTGGCCCCAGTTCATCTCTTGTGTAAATCATAACTTCAATGTGCTTACCCAGGGTTTACCAAGACAACTATTCTCTCTTGCTTATGTAACATGCTGTTTAAATTTTCTGCAGAGCTACAATTCACAAAATTCTGGGGGAGAGGGATAAACATGTAAACTGCAGTATGTAACAATATTTTTCTTTTTCTTATTTTAGAGCCATCTGCTAACTCAGCAGAAGAAATGGAAAATGGGATGGTGGAGTTGAATGGGACAGCAAATGAGAACATACTGATGCATTGGGTATATCTATATCTTGCAGTGATTGCGATGACAGAGTGACACAGGCTCTCATTAGAAACCTTACATGACATTCTTTTGGTGAATTTAGGCAGGGGATCCCTATATACTCCAGTGCCCCCTACCAGTTGGCACAAAGAGTTTCTTGGGTCACACCTGCCCCTTGCTACAGCTGCTGCCATCCTTCCGCTTTTGAAGCAAAAATACAAATGAATTCACTAACAGTAATTCTGCAGTCTCTAAATGTGTGGAATGGAAATATCATCCTTAATGTTGTATTAGTTTACTTTTTTTGCAGCTATTTGTATTATTTTCCATTCATTCTGTTAATTAAATACATATTTTGAAGGTTGCATCAATATACTTAGACTCTTTGCTTGACTTAAAAAGTTTCCACATAGTCATAGAGATGTTTCACTGAAGAACAGAGTTATTGAGCCGGACTCTGGCCGACATTGTGAAGAAGTGTCTGTCAGAAGCACTGTAGTCAGCAGTAAGATTCTTAGGTGGAAGTTGGTTGATCCTATATTAGGCGGAAGAGTGGCTGACTTCACTCAAAACCCCAGGATAAGTTACATGAGAGGTCCCCATGATGACAATTTTTCTCTCTCTAGCCCTCAGAATATGATTTGCCCCAAACAGTGCTGTCTCTTGCCAGAATTCAAAGTGTCTGTTTGGCCAATGAACTGATCAATGTTTAATAAATACTTGTGCTTGCACAATGCCAGCCTCCACAGCCAAAATATATGACTTGGCTTCACTAGAGTTTTTTATTGCCAATTTTTCCAGGGACTTAATGCACAAATAAAGGGTAGTTTGGATACTTCTCAAATGTTTGTGATTAACCAGCTGTAAGGATGCCTAGACTGATCCCTCGGTAAAATTATGTTAGAATTCTGGGACAAATGTTTGAGGAGAGTTCAGACTAACTTTTACAGACTTTTACTAGCTTTAGTTAATTGGTTATCAATTAATTTGAAGTAAAAACTCTAGTATAGATATACCATCACTGTTCTGTCTACTGCACCTACCAGCCCAGTTATACCTCATCCTGCTACCTTTTGAGGAGGGGAAAGGGATGAGTTCCATACCAGTGTATCCTGAAAATCCTGCCACCTTCAGAGAGAGAGAGGAACCCAGCAACTTGTTAATCAAAAACTGATGTATGTGCAAGAGAAGGGGGTCTGTCATAAATCAAGAGAGATGGGAAATATATTTTTGGGGTCCAGGAGATCCTAGAGAATGTTATAGAGAAGAAGGGAGGGTGTTTGTGACATTGAGGGTAATCACCAAAAAGTTCTGATCAGCTTATGTTTTTGGCTGTTTAGTAAAACACACCATCGGTGTCTTCTGAAGATTGGTTATAGGGTAGCTCCTATCTAAGGTTGAATCAGAGTTCCTCTTTATGGGCAATTTTTCAAAGTTCTCTAAAATCAACATGCATAGGGAGTTTGCATTGAAAACTGCTGTGACATTTCAGGTGTAGGACTAGAGCATATGGTGCAAATTTGAGATAAATTTGTTCAAGGATTTCCAAGATACATTACCCCCCTCAGAAAAAGACTCTGCTTTCTAAAATGGCAGGTTCTTATCATGCTATTGTGTGCACTGATTCAGGACAAGTGATGGGGATGGACCACACAAAACCCATATCACTGAACTCCCCCCAGTCCTCCGCTTGTTTACTGCACCTGTCTCTGAAAATGCATTAACCAAAATATTAGCTACTAACAGAAATATCCGGCGTTGCTCGGGGTATTTGTAATTGGAAACTGGGATGTAAAAAGACCACAATGTTTTTTATTAATACAAATTTTGTTCAGAAGTCTCATTTTGTCTAATTAATTTAATTCTCTTGCATTTAGATGGGGGGGAGGGGGGAGAGAGCTGAGCGAGTGCAGGGGCCGTTGGAGGGGGGAGAGATATGAGCGCGTGCGGGGTCCGTTGGAGGGGGGGAGGGGGAAGAGAGCTGAGCGAGTACGGGGGCCGTTGGAGGGGGGGAGAGAGAGCTGAGCGAGTGGGGGGCGTTGGAGGGGGGAGAGAGCTGAGCGAGTGTGGGGGCCATTGGAGGGGAGGAGGGGGCAGAGAGCTGAGCGAGTGCAGGGGTCTGTTGGAGGGGGGTATTATTACATCATAACTATGTCACAGAGAACAGCAGGTGTTAAACTGCTGCCCAACTGATGTTAATGGGCTTTAAAGAATTTCACTCCTAGGGGGTGTAAGAGCTGAGATTTTAAAAATTTTCGATTCTTACCCTGATTAGGACCCTAAAGCCTATAACTACCAAATTTCAAGTTTCTAGCTGAAACGGTGTGGAAGGAGTAACGGAACGTACATACATGCACACACCATTTGACTTTTATATATATATAGATTTAGTTCAGTTCTGTGGAGCAAGAGGTTTTTGGCCTGACAGTACAATGCCCAGGCTCAGACTGACACATAGGGTGTCTTTGCTAAACAGTGCATGGTTGGACTAGTCCTGAGTGAGTTCCTGCACCAAAAAATCCACCCCCGTTGCCTTGTGGAAGAGGCATTGGTCTGGGGGTAACCTCTGTGTTTGTCTCCTCATGTACTACACCTATTTAAGTTGCTGTGCATCTCTGCTGTTCTTGTTTGCAAGCAAAGTAAGTGAGAGTTTGTACAAGGTCAAATCTGGCAGCTCTGGGATGAATATCAAGGTTTCTTACATTGAAGACTGAAATTTTTCAGAGAGTCACATTGCTTTTTTGAAATGCATGTGTCAGATGAAATAGTCTGACATGATTGAATTGGAGCTGGGTGAAGAACTAATTTGTTTAGTTGGCTGGCAGTTCTGAAAAATTGGAAAAAAATATTTCGCTAAGGGCAAATAGAATCGAAGAATTTTGAAAAACTTCAGCAAATTGGAAACATTTACAAAAAGGGCATTTCAAGTAAAATGAAATGTTTTTAGTTTGGAGCAACTTCAGCAACTGAAGTCTTTCACTATACCATATTTATTTGAAAAGCTTGTGCCAAATGGAATAGTCAGGCATGTTGGAATATTCGTTTAGTGATTGTATTCCACCAAACACTTCTTGTACATGTGGTTCTCAACCTTCCAACAGCCAGGAAATCCCTCCTTTAACATTTTAATAAGTCGTGAACTCCCTTTCCAGCCTTTCAAAATACCAGGTCTGTTCAGACCCTCAGAAACTCTGCATGAACCCCTAGGTGAGCAGATTGTAGTATTTAAACCATGGTGGTAAAGAATTAATAACTCATTTTGCATAATGAAGCTTTCTGAAGACCAAAAATGTATCTTAAGCAACCTTTGTTTACAGATAGTGATACCTAAGGGATGTCTCTGAACCCTGAGTAGTTGATATCTTGTGTTTGTCTCAACAGAAGTATCTTCCACATCATACTGTGGGGGAGAAATTCCATGTAATCAAAGAGGGTAATGAAAAAAACCCAAGTTGGACAGTATTCCCAGTGATGTTTGCATATATTATCTCTGGTATCTTGATGTTGAAAGAGAGGAGATAGAGGTATTGAGTGGGAGTAGAAAGCACGATCAATCTTCAAAAGCAGTTGCTGAGGACGGAATGCAGAGAAGTGCAGAAGTCAACATCAGCCATTGCAAGTACTGGATTTAATTGGTCAGCCCTCAGAATGACTTTACTGAGCTGTATCCTCATTCAGATACTCTGGGTTTTCTCTGCTAAGGGACAAGGTAAGATGCAAGAGGAACCAAATATTCAACAACACTTTAGCTTAACTCTTCCCTGGTGTGGGGTGATATTAAATACACTCAGTGCTGCACATAGTCAAGTGCTGCTACAGTGAACTCTCAAATATACAACTTCAGCTCACGTCATTTGATAATGGAGACATCCTGAACCCTGCTTTATAATGACAATACAGTTGAATGTACAGTAAACAAGAGAAAGCAATTAACAGAGTGAATGAAAATCTTTGAAGGCAGAAGGTGTTACTGAGTCTCATTTTTGGGTAGTTCTAGAGAATATTCCCGTGTGTCAGAGCTACTGCCTGTTAAAACAGGGCTGAATGCATCCTCCAAAATATAGCACCATTCAGAGTGCAAAAGCTGGTTAGCCTTCCTAGTATGTCTGTCTGTGTTACTTCTGTTATCAGATCAGCTGATGAAATTCACTTATGTATTCAGATGTCTCTTATTTATGTGAATTGTGATTATATTCATTGTGTTCTGGTTTGTTAAGGAATTGTGTTTGTACCACTCCCAGATTCAGTGTTATATGGATTGAAGAAAACACTCTGGCATGTGGGACTGATTTATAGATACCATGGAGACAGGAACCTTACATATACTTATAGACAGTACAGTAGGTCCCATAGAACCAGTTGGCATTTTAATTTCTGACACCAGACCTGCTTTGTCCATTCCTTCTATGTCACATATTAAAATATGTCTTGGAGTGATGACGTTCCAGGAGATCGTGGGGTTCCTGAGTAGATAAGGGCTTTTTGTGTTTGTGGTAGGAAAGGAGGATCAATCTGAAACCCAATTATTAAAGTGGACCTACTATGGGGATAAATCAGGGTTGAGCAGTGAAGGAGTCTTGTTTAAAACCCTTTTTTCATTTGAATATTAAGGATTATGTTCAGCATTTCTGACCTCAGGATTAATCCTGCCAGGTCTGCTCACTATTAGACATGCTTATCTGTTTAGAGGAAGGGGTAGACCTTCCACCTGGAATAAGCAGGGAGGGTTCTGACCCCAGAACCCACATATTGTGGGAGGTCTCCTGATCTCAATCACAAAGCCAGTAGATTAGGTCCCAGCTACATTGGAAATCACATGTGCATTTATGACATGACAAGACTTTGCATTCCTCTGGGACAATGCCATTACCAGCCCAGCAGTGTGTGAGCTGGATATAAGACACTTTTGGTGAAAGAGTTCCAGCTGTGGACGAACTTCCAGAGGAGATTAGACAAATCATATCTGTCCAAAGCTTTTGATAAAGCTTTTCCATCCTAATTAGAACGACACTTATAACAACAACTACATGCTCCCCATCTTAAAAAAAAAAATTACCCTAAGCAGATTTTCCCAAGAACAAAGATAGGAGAATAGCTACAGGCTTCATCAAGGTCATAGGAATCTCACTTTGACAAACTTATGCAGAAAGTGCCTCTATGATGCAGTCCTCGGAGTTAGGGAAAAAAAGATGGATATAAATAATGTTAATTGAAGGGGATTTACAGCCAAATGTCCTATTTCCAGTTAAAGGTGTTTGTTTCTGTTTAGTAAATTGCATGCAATTCTACAGCAGTGGATAATGGAAACTACCACCCTCAAAAGAGTGCTCAGAAAAGAGGATATAATGAGTAGACTGAAATTGTACATTTCACTTTGATTCAGACAACAGGGGAAAGACAGTGGAATGCACAAAAAATGGCTGGTTACCTATTTCAAGATGTGCCACAAGAAGCTTCCTATAACATCCCATCAGACAGGAGAAGTGTGTGCCTTATACTGTCTGTTTGGATGGTTGTAGCATGTTCCTCTGGGTGTTGTGAAATGTGTTGGAGTGATGGCTCTGTCACAGAGTGCCCGGGCGATGGACTGGAACCGCTCCCTAGCTTGCCAGACCGGACTTTGGGTGAAGGGGAGCCCATGGGTTCTGCACCCCGAATCCACAGTCAAACGTGACTCTCAGCCAGCCAGCAGATTAGAAGGTTTATTTGAGATGTCAGGAACGCCATCCAACTCAGTCTCAACAGGGCCTCTCAGTCAGGCCCTTCTGGGGTGCTAGGAGGTGAGACCCAGATTCTAGGCTCCTGCTTCTTCCCCAGGTTTATTCAATGACTTCTATTTGGTCTAACACGGACCATGCAGCGAGCGAGCGTGAGCCCTGAGCTGGATCCATCTTGGGGCCAGAGAGTGAGAGAGCTCCTCTGCCCTTCCCAGCTAGACCCAGACTCCCAAAACCCCTCCAGCCCCTCCCTGCTCTCCTTTGTCCCTTTCCCGGGCTCGAGGTATCACCTGACCTCTCTCCAACACCTGGGGTCAGATTACAGCATCTGGGATGCCTTCTTGAGGGGGAGGGGTTGCCTCCTTGCTTCCAGTGTCAGCCCCTATTCCTTAAGAACTGCATAGGGGAAACTGAGGCACGCACACACAGTATTCCTACTTCGTCACAGGCTCCACCTTCCAGGTGGATCTCCTGAGTCCTAGGGCTGGTCCCCACTACAGCTTAACGTTGACTTTAGCGACGTTAATTCGACATAAACCTGTACCTGTCCTCACACAGACGCCATTTGCGTCGATTTAAAGGGCCCTCAAAATCTACTTCTGTACTCCTCCCTAATGAGAGGAGTAGCGGTGAAATTGACCTCTCTGGATCGATTGTGGACTAATGAGGACAAATGGGACGTTATTGGTCTCCAGAGGCTGTCCCACAATGCTCCATTCTGACCGCTCTGGACTGCCTCACTGCTCCACTGTGACTTCTCTGGACAGCACTCTCATCTCGCTGCTCTGGCCAGGTAGACAGGAAAAGACCCGGGAACATTTGAATAGCATTTCCTGTTTGGTCAGCGTAGCCAGCTCACCCACACAGCTCAGTCGCCATTCAGAGAAATCAGCAGCACAAGCCACCATGCAGACCTCAGCATCACAAGACGCCATGCAGAGCTCAGCAGCACAGGAGACCAGCCAGAGGAAAAGAGCTCCAGCATGGTCCAATCGTGAGGTGTTGGATCTCATCGCTATCTGAGGAGAGGAATCCATGATGTTGGAACTCCGCAACAACAAACGGAATGCCAACACGTTTGCCGGGGTCTCCAAGGCCATGCTGGAAAGGGGCCACAACAGGGACGCGCAACAGTGCCACGTGAAAATTAAGGAGCTGAGGCAAGTGTTCCAGAAAGCCAAAGAGGCAAACGGACACACAGGGGGTCCGCCGCGGACATGCCGGTTCTACAATGAACTGAATCAGATAATGGGGGGCGCCCCCACCACCATCGCACCGGTCTGCGTGGACTCCACCGGTGGGATAATCGTCAGGGCCGAGAACGATTCAGATGAGGACGACGATGATGAGGAGGGGAAATATCACGGAGCAGCAGGAGGCCAGCAGAGAAACCCTGTTAGCAGACAGCCAGGAGCTGTTTATCACCCTGGAGCCAGAACCCTCCCAAGCCTCCCAAGGGGGTAAGTGTTTTTTTTTAAGGGATTACATGACTCATGATTTTTAAAGGAAGCATTTATTAATGAGTAACTTGCCCTAAGGACTTAGTGTGCTTTCATTGCTGGTCAGTTTCTACTCAAAGAGTTTGTCAATATACTCCGGTATTGACCGGAAGTCCTCCACGGACATTTCAATGAAGCTATCCAGGAGGTAACGATGAATCTTCCGCACCAGATTTCTGGGGAGAGCCGCCTTATGTGGCCCCCCGTGACAGGAGACAGGAGAAATTCTAAGCAAAGTGATGTCATTCATGGTTGCCTGTTTGAAATACAGACTGCAATTAGTTTGGACACAGTGAGCGAGACAGCCTGTAAGGCCTGCCCTGCAAGCCCCCCCCCTTTGCCCCAGCCAGCCCGTTGTGAGAGCAGTTAGAGGAGTTTTGAGCCTACAAGCGGATGCTTCCGCAGCCAGCCAGAAGCCCGAGAGTTTTTGGTCTTGTTTTGCATTTCGCGGTTCGCTGGGAGCCACGCGGTGGGGAGGAAGGGGGTGGGGTTACTCTGGAATACCCGCCAGCCCCCCCTTTCGCCCCCGCCAGCCCGTTGCAAGAGCAGTTAGAGGAGTTTTGAGCCTACAAGCGGATGCTTCCGCAGCCAGCCCGAAGCCAGAGTTTTTGGTTTTGTTTTGCATTTCGCGGTTCACCGGGAGCCACACGGTGGGGGGGGGGAGGGGATGGGGGTGGCGTTACTCTGGAATATCCGAGCGCTACTATAAAGAGTATGGCTTTGCTTACCATAGCCTGCTGCATGGTGATTTCAGCAGTCGTGGTGAGGCTCTCTCCTGCGTGAGGTGATTCTGTGACTTTTGACTGATCCAGTATCTTTTAGGTGAGGAATATGACCTTGTACAGAAAGCATATCAGGCCTGTGAATACTGTTTCCCTGCTGCATAGTAATCCCGTTGTTCTCCGCGACTGTATGTGTCTCGTAACCTTATACCTTTCTTTTTTCACCAGCTGAACAGTTATCTCTGCATCCTCCCTCTTGCCCCTCATGCCGGCTATCACAGATACGAAAGCGTAAAAAGAAAACTCGTGATGACTGACTTTAATGATGATGACTGAGTTTAATGAACTCTCATGCTGAGGCCGCACGGCAGACAGAATGGAGGGAAAAATTGTTACAGTTAAGGCAAGAATCAAGAGCTGCACCAGAAAAGTTGCAGGAACGTGAAGAACGGCGGATGGGTGCTTTGCTCCACATAATGGAGGAGCAAAGTACCATCCTTCGTTGTCTGGTGGAGCTTTAGCAGGTCCAAAGATCGCCTCTACAGCCTCTGTGTAACCACCTCCCCCTCTCCCCAAGTCCCATAGCTTCCCCGCCCAGACACGGGGTGAGAACCCGGGGGGGGGGGAAGCTCCAGGGACCGACCCACTCTACCCCACAAGCCAGCACAAGCAGCAGCAGGTTGAGTTTCTCTAAAAACTTGTAAAAGCTGCTGTCTTGCCCCCCTCCCTCCCCGCTCCTCCACCACTGTGACTGCTGGTTTCCCTCCTCACCCACCCCTTCTTGGCTACCTTGCCAGTGATCCCCTGTATTTGTATTTGTGATGAAGCAATAAAGAAACCATGATTTTTAAAACAGTGAATTTATTTCCTCTGCAAGCATTGGGGGGGGGGGGGAGGGAAAGAGGTGCAAGGACGGCAGGCTTAGGGCCGAGCAGAGCAAGGGAGCGGGTTCTCAAACGCCATCTTGGGCACTCATAAAACAGGTTTTCAAGGCACCCTGAGGCGCAGCGCGTCATGGTGCGCTCTTCTACTTTCCCTGCTGTTTGGCTGCTGGTAAGCAGTGGACAGGAAATTTGCCTCTGCCTCCCAGCCCGTCATAAACATTTCCCCCTTGCTCTCACAGAGATTGTGGAGCACAGAGCAAGCAGCAATAACAATGGGGATATTTCTGTCGCTGATGTCTGAGTGAATCAGTAATGAACGCCATCTCCCCTCCAGATGGCCAAATGCACACTCTACTGCCATCCTGCACTTGCTCAGCCTGTAGTTGAACAGCTCCTGACCCCTGTCCAGGGCTCCTGTGTAGGGCTTCATAAGCCAGGGCATTATGGGGTAGGCTGGGTCCCCAATGATAACGATCGGCATTTCTACACCCCCCACAGTAATTTTCTGGTTGGGGAAGAAAATCCCTTGCTGCAGATCTCTAAATATCCTAGAGTTCCTGAAAACACGAGCATCATGAACCTTTCCCGGCCATCCCATGTACAGGTCGGTGAAACATCCCTTGTGGTCAACCAATGCTTGCATGACCATAGAATAATATCCCTTCCGGTTTCTGTACTTTGCAGCCTCATTGTCCGGTGCCAGGATAGGGATATGAGTCCCATCTATAGCCCCACCACAGTTAGGGAATCCCATGGCAGCAAAGCCATCTATTGTGGATTGCAGGTTTCCAACATTTATAATCCTGGGTAGCAGCAGCTTGACGATTGCTCTGCTTACTTGCATCACAGCAGACCCCACTGTAGATTTACCCACCCCAAACTGATTTGCGACTGACCGGTAGCTGTCTGGCGTTGCAAGCTTCCAGAGGGCTATCGCCACTTGCTTCTCAACTGTGAGGGCCGTTCTCATTCTGGTATTCTTGCGCCGGAGGGCCGGGGAAAGCAAGTCACAAAGTTCCATGAACGTGCCCTTATGCATGCGGAAGTTTCTGAGCCACTGAGAGACATCCCACACCTGCAGCACTATGCGATCCCACCAGTCAGTGCTTGTTTCCCTGGCCCAGAATCGGCGTTCCATTGCGTGAGCCTGCCCCATTGCCACCAAATTTGCCAGATTGTCGGTCGCCCTACTTCCAAAAACGTCAGTGTCCCTGTCCCTGCTGTGCACGTCCAGGTCCATCTCCTCATCACTGTCATCAGGTTCCAGAAAGCGCAGTTGTCTCCGGATCGCATTCCTCTGCAGACGGTACAGCATAAAATCCACAACAGTGCTTGAGGTCCGCACAACGGCCAGTACTGCAGCGATGGCATCAGCGGGCTCCATGCTTGCAGTGCTATGGCGTTAGCGAAGCGCGGAGAAAGGGTGCGAATAATGGGATGCCTACCCACAGTACACTGCTTGAAATGGGGTCGGCGGCACGAAAAAAGGGCACAAAATTATGAAATGCCTACCCATAGTGCAGCACTCGAAATCGTGCCTGCTGGGGACTCCGGGAACTGTGGGATAGGTACCCACAGTGCAACGCTCGCTATGTCGACGCTTGCAACAGTTGTGCGGACAGACACTGTAGACTTGCTGTGCTTTGTGGGGATGCACAAAATCGACTCTATACAGTCTGCTTTAAAAAATCGACTTAAAGGAAATCGACCTACTGCTGTAGTGAAGACATACCCTCAGTTTTGTTGTGTATATATAGAAAATATATAGTGGTTTTGATGTCCATGTGATAAGTATGTGCCTTTGGTGGCATCCCCAGCCATTTGTCCACTGACCCATCCCCCTGGGACTGCTTCTAACAACTGAAAATACTGTGCAGCTTCACATTTAGTGTCACTTGTTTGGGATGGCGTACATAGTGTCTTCCTCCTGCCTTTGGCATTTGTGAGTAATGTGGCCAGTAAGGCAATGGGCTGCACATGGAAAGATGAGGATGAAAAGAAATATTGAATAGTCATCTCATTCATTGAGCACTGTCTAGCCTGTCAACTGAATGAGGCAGGGGTCCTTTGGAAAAAATAATGTGTGATCATACGATTAAAGACTCCAATGTAATACATGTGAATATTTTGAATGCTTCATTTTGCAATCTTAATAATCTTTTAACATAGATTTTGATGGTGTTTTGTATGTAATACAAATATGTATAATCGAGAGTGTGAAAGAGAAAGGTACATACGAAACACAAGATAAACAAATAAATACTTTGCATGTAAAAATTAATGTCTGAATTAAGTGAATAAAACCTGAGAAATTGAGAGCCCCATCCTCAGCTGGTACAAACTGACTTACCCCCATTGTGTTCAGGTGAAGTAACACTAATCTACACCATCTGAGGATGAGGTTCGTAGTATTTTGATCATTGTGCCTAGCTCAGCTACATGAGGTTTTTACAAATGGGTTCCTAACATTGGACAAGGAGCCATTTCCCATGTACAGTACCAAAGCCAAGAAATTACATCATAACCATTTTTGCATAAGATTATTATAATTGTCATTTTTTTCCACTAGAAACAGGAAAAAACTGTAGCCATCCACCTACTATTGAGAATGGAGACATAACTACTTTCTTGGAAAAAGGATACACATCTGGCTCCTTTGTAGAATTCAAATGCCAACAATTTTATGCAACGGAAGGCCAGAACAGATCTTTTTGTGACAATGGAAACTGGACAAAAGCACCACTTTGTTTAGGTAAAATAGATACTGCTTTCTTAGGATTCAGGTTTATGTAGAGATTCACTGAATTACACTCATCACTTGTATAAACACATTACTTCAGTGTTCTTTCTTGGGGGGGGGGGTAACCAACACAACCACACCTTTTTCTTGTTTTAGAACCATGTGCTCTCTCTGTGGAAGAAATGGAAAACCAGATGGTGGAGTTGAATGGGACAGGAAATGAGAACATAGTGCAATGGGTGTACCTAAAACGTGGTGATTTTCTTGAGCTTCGCTGCAAACCAGGATATGCACTTGCAACTAATTTATCTCAATCTACTTTTATGGTGCAGTGCCATGGAAATCCAATTGTCTATCCTGAATGCAAAGGTAGGTGGAGATGGGCTCTAGTGGGTATCTCAAATATAATGCTTTCAGCAGAGGGAACTCTGCAATGATAGGAATAAGTGAATGTTAAAGAGCTGCTTTTTTACTCTCATCACTACAGTGCAGTTGGGAAAGCCTTCCAGACTGGACTTGTGTTAAGCTAATTGCATTTCAGAGGCTAATAGATACTGTAAGGCAGATTCTCCCTCCTCCAAATCTGGCCCCTCGAGTTAATTTAATAACCAACTGGCAATTATTTGTTGTACAACAATTTTAAAAGTGTAAATGAGTTACTGTCTGTAACTAGGCACATCTAAGGCTATTTCAGATGTTACTGAATCTAGTCACAGAGTATTTAATGACAATACTCAGGGTCCTTCTCAGAAACACAGTGTTGGGAGGAGCTCAGTTCTCTTTTGACAATAGAACTTGGGTCTGTAATGGGAAAACCGAGTTTGTGCCTGGAGCTCGGTATATCACTATTGGGTATGAAAGTTCTGGGAGTGGGAGCAGTGTACAGATGGTATGCAGTGGTGGATTAGCCACTGGTCAATGGGGCCCATGCCCAGGGGACCTGACCAATTGTGGGGCCCTGGAAAAATGTGTCCCCCTGTACCCTGTCCCGCTCCGCCCGCCCAGTGCTCTTGGCAGGGCCATAGGTGGGCAGTATTGCCCTGACCTTGCTCCCTGGCAGGAGCACCTGGTTGGGCGGGGGAGAAAGGGAAATGAGGGGTGAAAGGAGTTGGGCCCACTTGTTCTGGTCCATGGCCCCCCCAAAAGGTTTATATGACTCTCATGTTATGGTCAACTTCTGGGTGTCACAGTTTATAACTAAGGATAACACAATGTCTGTTAAATTTCTATGCTACCAGCCCTGAGACAGCATATTTATCAGAGCTGGTAGAAAAATGGAGAAGCAATTTTGTGAAATGTGTTGACATCTGATGGTTTTACCATTTTGCAGGGTTTGAAATACAGCAATTTTCATTTTTACTTTTTGCACAAAATATATACATTTCAGTTTTGAATATTATTTATTTTTTCCCATCAATCCTCACCTACCCTTTTTGTGTGTGTGGGTCTTATTGAAAATAAATTAATAATGTTCAGGGTTTCATCTCACTTTTTCCACTCTGGAAATTTTGAAAATTTCTCCAACTTTGATTTTTCTACTCTGTAACTATACAAAGCTGAAAAAACCCCAAAAAGTGGATGAAAAAGCCCTCAACACCATTCAATCTATTGTAGCTAGTAAAAAGGGGAAAATGGGAGTAGAAAGAAAGAAAAAAATTAAAATATCTGTTTTTTATGAAAAACTGGAAAAATTCAAACCATAAAACCAAAACCAAATAACCAAATTTTTTGTGTGAAAGTATTTGGTTTAGAAAAAAAAAAACATTTCTCATTTAAAAGCAACAGTTTTGAATGAAAAATTTTGACCAGCTCTGGCATGTCTATTGCTGAATTAAGAATCAATAAGGCCACATTCTATTTGGCAACTATTTAAACAGCGTTACAGTAAAAGTAGAGATCATAGTATCTTCCCTCCTATGCCATTTCCATGTGGTTTTTTCAAAGAGAAATCGTAATAATTGCTTATGGATTGTACAGTCTTCTGACCTATTTTCATTTGTAAAATGTATTTGTCTCATTCTCAATAGAAATTGTATGTGATCCTCCAGGAGTGGTTAATGGTAGGTTCAGACCACAAAGGAATGTGTATAGGGATGGTGATATCATTAGAATTACATGTAATCATGGATTTCATATTAATAATGAACAAGATACATCTGAATGCACAAAGAATGGCTGGTTGCCTCCTCCAAGGTGTAGCAGTAAGTTGCATTTATGTCTTATCTTGCTTAACAAATGTCAAAATCCAACTCAGTATACTAAACGTATCAGATCGAAAATGTACTTGCTAACCTAGTAATTTATTTAAATATCAATTGTGGGTATTTGGTTAAGTGCTTGGCCCTTTCTTTTGTCAGTACATAGAACTGACAGGTACATTTGTATTATTTTGTCATTTACAAATGGATTGGGTCTGTATTCAAGGTCTGTATTTGTAAAATAAGTTATTTTGCTTGTCTTTAAAATATGTGACAAAAGCTACAGATGAAACTGAGGAGTGTATAAGCAAATGTAGATGTTGCTAATCATCAGAGCCGGTGCAAGGATATTTTGCACGCTAGGTGAAACTTCCACCTTGTGCACCCCCGGCTCCGCCCGGAGAGCCCTGCAGCAGCTCCCTGCCCTCCCCCACTCTGCCCTGGGGAGCCCTGTGGCAGCTCCCCACCCTCCTCACCTCCGCCCCGGGGAGCCCTGCAGCAGCTCCCAGTCCTCCTCCCCCCTCTCCCCTATATTCAATAATAGTACTATATGAATGGTATAAAAGAAAATGAAAACTTATTATCATAATTGGATTCTGAGTCACTTACGTATAACACAATCCTAGATTAGATTAGATTTTTGTTTCCTCACTTATTCTGAACTGTCACAGTCTCTTCCTGAAGAAGAATGTTCTGTAAGCTTGAAAGCTTGTGTCTCTCACAAAGAGAAAAGGGTCCAATAAAAGATATTACCCCACCCACTTTCTCTCTAATATCCTGGGAGTGACATGGCTACACCAACAATTCTTCCAGGCAGTTCTTTTCCCTGTGCAAAATCAAGAAGTTCTTTCTCAAACGTTTACTCAATTCTTCTCCAAGTAAAATCCCAGTGGCTGTAATGAGAGTTTTGTTGAGAAGGGACTGAGTAAAAACTTATCAAGAACTTTAGAATTTGGCTTTGATAATTACAAACAAATGAAAGCTGCCTAAAATAGGAAGAGGTGTAAGTGGATTTGGAGCCCAGCAATGGTGTTATAAATGAATTCTCTGATAATGGACTCCAGATGTCTTGGAAATCAGGGAGTTAATTCCCTCTGGATCTGCACACAAAGGGAACCTTTAGTATGTGGATCATGTCCTGTCTTGTGTGGAGGAAATTTAGTCACCTCCATTACACTGTTTTGTCAACTGGTGGATGGCCCTGTATCATGAGGAGATCCCACACAACATGTGGGTTCTGGGGACTGGAAACCCTGCCTACCAGGTGAAAGCTCTATCTTGTGCTCCAATGGAACAATTCAGGTAAACTGTGACTGTAACCTTGCAGGGCTCTTCTCTCCTTCCACCTCTTCGAATGAGTGCCCACAGAAGGGGGCAATTTTTCTTGCATGCACCATGTAATATTATACATTTTAAACTTTTTTTAAAGTGAGACCCTGTGGCTACCCACATATAGAAAATGGAGCATTATCTGATTATTATGAACATCACAAAGAACGAGCCTTTCCAGCACAGTTAGGCGCGTCCATTTACTACCGCTGTCATGATGGTTACTTATCTGAAAGGGAGGAGAAGTGGCCTCTGAGCAGATGTACTAAAGAGAGCTGGTCTCCTACACCAAAATGTCTTAGTAAGTAAATATTTGTTTTTATTATTTTCTTAAAATTCTATTGTATTAAAATTAATAATTATATACAGCAATGGACAGAACCAGGACTGGGAGGGAGGGTCGTTGGTGTTACTACAATGCTGCTCCATTATGGCCCCTTGACTTCCCCAGCAAAACTATCACTCAAGGACATGAGTGTCTCTCTAAAAGGATTGAAAAGTATTAGAAGGAGCCAGTACTTGGAACAGGCCTTCAATAAACTGTAGGATTTGCAGAGGAATTGTTTGTATGTTGTTCTTTTTCCCCTCTTCTTTTCTGATTTCTCCTTTTTGGTGATCCCTCAACCAGCATTTCTGTTTCTCTCACAAGGGAATAGGGAATTGTCCATGTGTGTACATGTGTACACGCACACTCTCTCCTCCTGCTGTGTGGGAATATATTATTTTATATATCTCTACACTGAGAGGGAGGGGTCAGTCTAAGATACACAACTTCAGCAAATAGCATAGCTGAAATCAATGTATTTAGGTCACTTACCATGAGACAGCAATGAGCCACTCCCCCATCAAATTCGCCTTTGCCTCTCGCCATGGTGAAGTTCCGGAGTTGATGGGAGAATGGTTGGGGATTGATTTATCGCGTCTAGACTAGACATGATAAATCGACCCCGATAGATCGATCACTACCCACTGATCCGGCAGGTAGTGTAGACCTGCTCTTGCAGCAGTGGAGTACCAGAGCCAATGGGAGAGTGCTTGGGGATCATTCACTACCTGCCGATCCAGCGGGTAGTGTAGACCTGACTTTAGAAGACTTCTGCAGCCTGCCCTTGAGATTACTATTTAAGGCTGCATATGTTATCCTTTTTTCAGGGCTGCTCTTTGGTGGCAAAGAGGGTGGAGTGGCACTGCCAGATGCTCTGAATATGGAGCATTTCAACCTAGAGCTGTTGATCCTGACACATGCTCAGTCTGCTTTGCAACACTCTCGCCATACAAAGCAGATGTAAAGCTGAGTAGCCAGATGAAGACTCCTCTCTAACATTCCACTTTGCAGTCTCAGGCCATCCATCAAATAACTTAATAGCTGTCTATAAAACCTTCCCTCTTATTTGTACAAAGACTAGCCGAATTCTGGTAAATTTCAAAATAATACAAAACTACAAATGAAAGAAACTTTAACAAGTCAATTGTTAGATTGATGTTGTCTCCTTTGAAAATTTTATGGTACATTAATATCATACAAATAATAATATCTATACCCCAACTAGGCAAATATTAGATACATAGTTAGGATATAAACATAGCTTAATGATCAGTGTTACACAAGATGATAAAATTAAGTTCTTCTTCGAGTGACTGCTCACATGCATTCCATTTAGGTTAGGCACGCGCAGTGGGCCTGGTTGCCGGGTAGATTTTTCCCCTAGCTACAGGCTGGGTGAGCAGGGAGCCCCCTGGAGTGGTGCCCTCATGGCGACCCATAAATACCCCTGCGACCCAGCCACCATCTTTAGTTCCTTCTTAGCGCAGACGAGCTGGTTGTAGGAACAGAGGAGTTCTGCATCTTAGCGTTCTTATCTCCTAGCTATTCATTCTTAGTCTTTGTTGTGTAAATAGTTTTAGTAAGGTACTTAGTGTAAATAGTTTTCTCTTAGTGTAAATAGTGATAAGTGCAGGGGCTTTCCCCTGCCACCCGGGGCTTATGCCTCCCAAAGCTCCGGGCTTCAAAGCGTGTACTCAGTGTGGGAAGCCTATGCCCTTGGGCGACCCACACTCTCACTGTTTAAAGTGCCTGGGCGAGTCCCATATTGCAGAATCGTGCAAGATCTGCAGGACTTTTAAACCCCGCACAAGAAAGGACAGGGAGTCGTGCCTCCGACATATCCTGATGGAGGCAGCCCTGGCTCCGGACGCGGGAGAGACACCAGGACCCGCTCCCAAGACGGCCCCAACCAAGACCAAGCCCCGGCACCGGTCTCACTCCCCTTCGCGAAAGAGGAAAAGGGACCTGCAGGCACTGTCAACCGCTCCGGCGCCGGACCGCCGTGAGCAGCCGCCGCCGGTACCCGCGGCAACAGCGGACACAGGCCGCTCAGATGAGTAGCCCTCTGCACTGGCACCGCCGACTCCGGCACCCGTGCAGGGCCCGTCGAGTCCAGTGCAAGTGGTCTCCCCACTTCGAATGCCCATACCGCAGCAATTACCCTCTACGCCTGAGGCGTTCGCTGCTGCTGGCCATCTGCTGGCCTCAGACTCCATGCCGGAGCTGAGTCAGGTCCGATCTAGGGGAAGACCGCCCGTGATCGGGACTGAGATGGCGGCCAGGAGCCCTTTGGGGCCTGGGCACCGCTCGATCTCACGGCGCCGATCAGACTCCCGGTACCGCTCTACATCTAGGCACTGGTCGCAGTCTCGGCGCCGCACGGTGAGGAGACCATCTTCCGGGTCCCCGCGCGGACGATCCCACCATTCCCAATCTCGACGCCGGTCCGAGTCCTGGCGCCGATCAGAGTCCCGGCACCCGCGCTCCGCTCGGTGCCGGTCGCACTCTCGGCGCCGGTCGCACTCCCGGCACCAGTCGGTGAGCTGGCACAGGGGTAGCTCGCGCCACCAGTCTCGACGCCACTCTGTATCCCGGTGCCGATCGGACTCCAGGCGACGATCCCGCTCGCGGCGCCGCTCACCATCCCGGCGCCGATCGTCACCACGGCGGCACTGATCATCCAGCAGATCTCCACGCCTGCACCGGTCATCCAGCCGATCTCCACGCCGGCACCGTGCGAGGTCTCGGTACCGGTCAGGGTCCCTCTACTCAGGGTGTAGAGAGTCAGACAGACCAGCGCACCGTGACTCTCCGCCCAGACCCCAACAGCCTACCACTGGGGTGACACCCTGGCCATCGGCATCAGCCTCGGTGTCCCCAAGATCAATCATGGGGCAGCAGTCACTCCACCCCAGCTGGCCAGCTTGGGCACCGTGGGCTTGTGACCAGCCCCAAGCCACGCAGTCGGACCCTGGGTTTCCCCTGAAGCCCGAGAGCACCGGTGACCCTGTGCCAGGCCCATCCTCGGTGGCCCATCACTTGGATGCACCTTGTAGCTTGGGTGAACCGGGTCCTTATGCCTCCCCTACTCGGGTTGAGGCAGTGGCGGGCATGTCATCTGCCAGCCCATCCTCGGCGGACCTGTCAAACTACCAGGGCCTTTTGAAAGCCCTGGTATGAATATACCCATGGAGGAGGTCCCGGTAGTCGAGGACCCGGTCACCACCATGCTTTCTAGAGGTGCACCGACAAGGGTAGCAGTGCCCTTCATAAACACGATTAAACAAAATGCGGCTGCCGTATGGAAAACCCCTGCCTCCATTCCCCCCACTGCTCGGGGTGTGGAAAGGAAATACTTTGTCCCTGCCAAGGGATACGAATATCTTTATATTCATCCTCCTCCTTCCTCGCTCGTGGTAGACTCTGTAAACAATAAAGAGCGCCACGGGCAGGAGGCGCAGGCCCCTAAGACTAAGGAGGCTAAGCGCCTGGACCATTTTGGCAGGAAGGTGTATTCTTCGGGGGGTCTCCTACTAAGAGTGGCCAACCACCAGGCACTCTTAAGCCGGCATCACTTTGATACAACGGAGTCCTTGGCAAAATTTGAGGCCATGGTTCCGTCGGAGGGCAAGCAGGAGTTCAGGGCCTTGTTACATCAAAGCAGGGACATATCTAGGCATGCCCTGCAGGTGGCCCTGGACTCTGCGGACTCGGCAGCTAGAGCTATGGCTTCCGGGATCGCCCTCCGTCGAGCGGCATGGCTGCAGTCCACCAATTTGGGATGCAGCTTAAAATACAGGACCTTCCCTTTGAAGGAGACTCTTTTTTTCAGATGACACGGACGCCCGTCTCCAGACCTTTAAGGATAAATGGGTAACCCTTAAAACCTTGGGGATGCATACCCTGGCATCCCAGAGGCGTCCCTTCTATCCCCCAAGGAGGCAGCTCTTCCCTCCTGCGCGCCCGCCCCGGGACTCCCTGCAGAGGAGAGGGCGGCCCTATCGCCGTCGTTCAGGGCCACGGCATGGGGGGAAACAGCAGGCCCCTAAACCACCCCAGGGGCCCAAGCCGAACTTTTGAAGGTGCGCCCGGGGGCAGAGCACCAGCCATGATCCTGGATCCTCCCTTTGGAGATCGTTTGTCCCACTTCCTCCGTGCATGGTCGGACATTACATCAGACCAGTGGGTCCTCCGCACGGTGGAGGTGGGATATTCGCTCCAGCTTTCCTCCACTCCTCCCTCCCACCCACCCTCCTAGTCCCTCTTCAGGGACCCCTCTCACAAGCAACTCCTCATACAGGAGGTGAGGTCGCGCCTCACACTGGGAGCCATCGAGCCCGTACCAGTGGAGTTCAAGGGGAAGGGGTTCTACTCCCGCTACTTCCTGATCCCCAAGGTGAAAGGGGGCCTCAGGCCCATCCTAGACCTGCGCGGACTCAACACCCACATGATCAGGTTCAAGTTCCGCATGGTCACCTTGGGCACCATCATCCCCTCTCTGGATCCGGGAGACTGGTTCGCTGCCCTCGACATGAAGGACTCGTACTTTCACATAAGTATAAAACCGTCACACAGATGTTACCTCCGCTTCCTGGTGGCGGGGGAACACTACCAATTTGCTGTCCTGCCCTTTGGCCTGTCCACTGCACCCAGGGTCTTCACCAAGTGCATGGCGGTGGTAGCGGCGTTCCTTCGGCGCCGCGGGGTGCATCTATACCCTTACCTTGACGACTGGCTGATCCGAGGCACCTCCAGGGACCAAGTGAGCTGGCACGTGCAACTTGTCATCAGCACGTTCGACCGCTTGGGGATACTTCTCAACAGAGAAAAGTCCACCCTGGAGCCGACTCAAAAGATCGAGTTCATAGGGGCCCTTCTAGACTCCACTGCAGCAAGGGCATCCTTGCCTCAGATCCGCTTTCTAGCCATCCAGTCGGCCATCCGAGAGCTACGCGCCCGTCCCATGACTACGGCCCGGGTGTTCCTCAGCCTGCTAGGCCACATGGCATCATGTACACAGGTCACCCAGCACGCCAGGCTGAGACTCCGCCCGCTCCAGTCGTGGCTGGCGTCGGTCTACAGACCAAACTGGGACAGTATAGACACCCTCCTCACCATCCCCAGAGCCACCTATCCGCTCTGGCTTGGTGGGAAGAACAGGACAATGTATGCCAGGGTGTTCCCTTCCTCCCCCCCAGCCCGTCCATTTCTCTGGTGACGGACGCTTCGTCCCTGGGGTGGGGAGCTCACCTTGGAGAGCTCAGGACTCAGGGCCGCTGGTCGGAGACAGATCTCTGCCTTCATATCAACGTCAGAGAGCGGAGAGCTGTTCGGCTGGCCTGCCAGGCCTTCAGAGACACACTGCGAGGTCGTTGTGTAGCGGTGCTTACGGACAACACCACAGCCCAGTTCTACATAAACAACCCTCTCCAACCCTCTCTGTCAGGAGGCGACTCCAACCCTCTCTGTCAGGAGGCAACTCTCCTCTGGGAGTTCTGTATAGTCCACTATATTCACCCGGTGGCCTCCTTTCTCCCAGGAGTCCAGAATACACTGGCAGACCACCTCAGCAGATCCTTCATGACACACGAGTGGTCCCTCCGGCCAGATGTCATCCGTCCGATCTTCCTGAGGTGGGGGTTTCCCCAAATCGATCTGTTTGCCTCCAGGCAGAACAGGAAGTGCCTACAGTTCTGCTCCTTCTGAGGCAGCTCCCGGGGATCCTTAACAGATGCCTTTCTCCTACCCTGGACGGGGCACCTGTTCTACGCATTCCCTCTGATCCCGCTTCTACACAAAGTGATCCTGAAGATCAGACGGGACAGGGCTCAGGTCATCCTCATAGCCCCAGCCTGGCCCAGACAGTGCTGGTATGCGTCCCTCCTCCGGTTGTCCAGAGCCCCTCCCATCAGCCTACCGCTGTGGCCAGACCTGATCTCTCAGGATCACGGTCGTCTCCTGTACCCGGACCTGCAGTCCCTTCACCTCACAGCGTAGTTGCTCCATGGCTGAGAGGTCCTGAACTCTTATGCTCAGCTGAGGTGCAGGATATCCTTCTGGGTAGCAGGAAACCTTCCACCAGAAGCACCTATACAGCCAAGTGGACCCGCTTCTCCGCCTGGTGTAGGCGGCATGACACCGTTCCAAGTGAGGCCTCTATTCCACGTATATTGGACTACCTCTTAGGCCTTAGATATCAAGACCTATCTACCTCCACCATTCGGGTCCACTTGGCTGCCATCTCGGCTTTCCACCCTGGCCAGGCAAACCACTCTGTCTTCTCCGACCCTGTGGTGTATCGTTTCCTTAAGGGTCTAGATAAACTGTACCCGAGCGTTAAGTGTCCCATTCCACCCTGGGACTTGAACCTTGTGCTCTCATGCCTCACGATGCCCCCGTTTGAGCCCCTCGCCACGTGTTCCTTACTCCACCTTTCCCGGAAGGTGGCATTCCTGGTAGCTATCACCTCGGCTCGTAGAGTATCAGAGATCCGTGCACTGACCTCCGAGCCGCCCTACACTATCTTCCATAAGGACAAGGTGCAGCTACGTCCCCAGCTTCCTGCCTAAGGTGGTCTCCCCCTTCCATATCAATCAGGACATTTGTCTCCCTGTCTTTTATCCTAAGCAACACACTTCTGGAAGGGAACAACAATTACACACGTTGGACGTTAGGAGGGCTCTTGCTTTTTATTTGGATAGAACAAAGCAATTTAGGAAAATGACTCAACTGTTTGTGGCAGTTGCAGAAAGGATGAAGGGCCAGCCAGTTTCAGCCCAAAGGCTCTCCTCCTGGATCACCTCGTGCATTCACACCTGTTATGAACTCGCGGGCAGACCGGCCGAGAGAATAACAGCACACTCCACGAGAGCGCAGGCGTCCTCTGCGGCCTTCCGGGAGGGAGTCTCGTTAACAGACATCTGCAGGGCGGCCACCTGGTCCTCCGTCCACACCTTCGCCGCCCAGTATGCCATAGTTCAGCAGACCAGGGACGATGCGGCGTTTGGGTCAGCGGTCTTACGCTCCGCAATGGGTCAACCCGACCCCACCTCCTAGGTATTGCTTGCAGTCACCTAAATGGAATGCATATGAGCAATCACTCGAAGAAGAAAACAGGGTTACTTACCTGTAACTGTTGTTCTTCGAGATGTGTTGCTCACATCCATTCCAAACCCACCCTCCTTCTCCACTGTCGGATTAGCCGGCAAGAAGGAACTAAAGATGGTGGCTGGGTCGCAGGGGTATTTATGGGTCGCCATGAGGGCACCACTCCAGGGGGCTCCCTGCTCACCCAGCCTGTAGCTAGGGGAAAAATCTACTCGGCAACCAGGCCCGCTGCGCGTGCCTAACCTAAATGGAATGGATGTGAGCAACACATCTCAAAGAACAATAGTTACAGGTAAGTAACCCTGTTTTCTTCAAATAAAACTTCAACTATTAATATCATAATGAACAATTGTGTGTAGTACTTCATATATACATACATTAAATACTACAGAAATATTTTTTCTTTTCCTGGAAATTAATAATAATAATATTTGATTACACTCCAGTAGTGAGTAGAGGCATAACCAAGATTTGATCCCCATCCCATTACACTGTATAGTAAGAAACAGTCCCTCCCTCAAAGAGCTTGTAATCTAAATAAACAAAACAGGCAAAAGGTGAAAGCGAAAGTCACAGAAAGGTGTAATGACTTGCCAACGTTCACACAAGTTAGTGTCAGGGCCAAGAATAAAACCCAATTCTCCTGTTGACCAGATTAATGAGTGGAGGCCCCCTTTCATGAACACAGTAGTAATAAAAGCAAAAAAGTACCCTGCTTATGACAATCAACAAGTCATGTATATTACTGAATATTCATGGGGAAAAAAATCAAAGACAATGAACAGAATAAACTAATTTTCTCAAACTTTTCTTGTATAACAATCCATAAGAAACTAATAAAACCTGTTTCCAGGCTGCATGCTTTCTTGTACAATTGTGCTTTCCCCTGAGTTTCACCGTTTTCAACGGCATTGTCCATCATTTCTTTCAAACAACTTTGAATGCCCTCATATCTCACTACAATTGTTTTACAACATTCAGCATGACAAGACCATCTCATATGTGACAGGATTTAGGACAAGGAGAGATCCTTGTTCCCTTTTGATAAGATTGTTTCATAGAAGCTCCCATCGCCTGGGCAATGCCACAAAAAAGTTTCTGAACAAAACTGAAACGCTTATGGCTTCCAAGTAATAATCAATACTGCAAGTTCCAGTTAAGTTCAGAGAAGTCTGTGCATGGCACATACACAGCTAGTGGGTTCACTCTTTTTAATCCAAGTTTGAAGATCTTCCTTCATTTCAGACATGTGATTTGTGGTGTTGTATGACTGATTTCTGCAGTTTTCAATAACAATATCGTTTGCAACCAATAAACTGTTTATGGTCAGAAAGAGTGACTTGCCCATCGGACTTTCAGTTGGTATAAACACAGTTAAATCCTCTCTTATGGTACCATGTAAGCAGTAGCATAAATTGACAGATAACTGATTTTCATGGGTGATATCAGAAGTTGAATCTACTATCAACTAGTAGTATTTCTTCAACTATGGCTTCAAGATATCTAGATAATTTCCACTCTGAGGTAAGCCAATAACTTCTTCCCTTCTTCTAAATTCTAAACCACATTCAGCAAGAAGCTTAATAACTATCACAATATGCCTTAAAATGTTTTCACAGTAAGCAGTTTGTGTTAGACACAGCTGTACCATCTCTCTGTCAATGTGATTCTTGTCTTGTGAATATGCTAGCCATGCAACTATGGTGTTCCACACTGTTTTCATGAGAACAAGTCTTCTCCTTTGCTTTTTTCCAGTTGGAAAAGCCTGCAGTTATGAAGGTGCTAAGATTATTAGGCAATGAAAAGAGTTTTCACATAAAACAGAATATTGCTCCTGTGGATTTGGAATGCTTTGACCAATGCCTCCAATGAAGCTCTCCATTTGGTAGTTTTCATTCAAAAAGAAGAGGTGAAAGATACCATTTCTGACATTTGTACTGTCACTCAGAAACTATAACTTTGTCATTGAAATTCTGAAAATGGAGAAGACCTTTCTCAATACATGTAGTACAAAACTCTTCCATTATCAGAGAAGGTGATTTAGCCTCATTTTGGTGAACACTAATAGCAACATCAAACTCTTTATCACTACTATTCATTCTACCTTCTGTATGGATAGGTTTTAGAAAAAGTGGGGCATCTCTTTTATAATTATTTTTGTCCTTGGTTTCTGGGCTGCTTGCCTTTTCTTTTGAAGTGACCAGAGGGAACAAATTAATATCATATCTTTGCTTTGATTATCATTGTCTAAGAATGATGATCCACCATCTTGGAAGATGATTCTGAAGCAGTACTAACAGAGGAATAGTTAGTAAGTTTGGGTAACCTGCTTGTAATACGCTTTTTCTAACTTAGCTTTCCTTTTTCCTGCTCTTCTTTGAAATTGTCAAGTGGACACCTTGTTAAAGCAAGGTTAAAACAATACAGCAGTGCTGTCATTAGCACCCAGCAATGGCAATTAACACTGCCAATTCACACCCTCATTACCAACAATTCAAAATATAAAAACATTAATTAAAATTTAATGGCGAAAGCTTAAGAAATTGGGAAAAAATCAATAGCAGTGGGTGCATAATTTTTTTTGTTCTTTTCTTCTTTGTATTACCACAAGTATGATCAAAATCTCCCTTTAATAATCTATTTTTCAAGGCTTGGCAGCCCCGCAGAAAAGCAGAGACTTGGGGATGCATCCCCCTTACTCCCCACTCCCCCATCCAGCTTCTGTACCCTAACTACTAGGCCAGGATTTCTCAACCAGAGGGTCATGACCACCCCCAGAAGAGTTGGGAAAGACCATTAGGGACATTGTGAAGTGTTGAATGTGCTACTCCATGCACACCCTTACTCTTGCAGGTCAAATATTCTCTATCAACCTTTTGAAACACACACACACACACACACACACACACACACACACACACACACACAGGGTAGCTGGAGACTGGTTCTGGCAGGAGGGATAAATAATTGGGTAATGAGAGGTTGGGGTGAAGAGAAGGAGAGGCAGAGAATCCTACGAGTCCATAAAGTATGCCTTCATTATTAACTCCATACTTGAACAGCACAGCTTTATAAAAGAGCTCCAGCTAAATATTTATATCCCAGACTTTCTCAGATTAGTGCACAAAGTTTTTTACAAAGCCAGATTCTTTCTACTTTATGTGGAAAATGTTGAATGCCAGCTGAAAGAAACTGTAATCGATGAGTCTTATCCAGCTATTATGCAGAATTTTTCATAGAGCTCCTGTGAATTGTCTGACCAGCTGTTTTCATGCCCCCCTCAAAAGGTACGTCTACATAGTCCATGGCAGAGAACCTCCAAGTTTGTAGAAAGAGATTTGGGTTTGCAGAGATTGCACTGCCACAGTAAAAATATCTGTATAGAGATTATAGCTGAGTCTGGAAGTTGGGCTCTGAAGTCAAACTCCTCCCCGCCCCAAGGCATCAGAGCCCAAGTTCCATCTAAAGTCACGCTATCTACACCACTATTTTTAGCATGGCAACGTGAGCACCATGAGCCTGTGTCTGTTAGCCCAGGCTTGGAGGCTTGCTGCCATGGGCATCTACTCATTGTGTAGATGTACACAGAAAGTCTCCAGTTCTGTTGCCCTTCCAGTTGTCTCAGCCTGACGTGAGTCCTTGCTCCTCTTGTGTACCGTTGCAGCTCAGCTATAGTCCCTAAGATATGGCCTAATTCTAAATCTGACTCCAGTCAGGGGCCAGCCCTTCTGCTTGGGTGCTTCCATGCCAATTTACTCTTCCTCTTCCACCTCCTGTGAAGATGCTAAAGTTTGCCAGAGGAGAGGTCTGCTTCCCTCCAACTTAGCAGGCTCACTAGCCACTAAAATGTGCTTTTATGTTGGAGCTTCACTGAATAGACATCCTATGACCAAAGTTGGTCTGCTCCAGACTCCAGTAGTTCAATACACCCACATGTCCCACCCCCTAGTAGTTTAGAATGCAGTTTTAATAGTAGTTAAATGTATAAGTGCTAAGAAACTAGAAAGTACAATTATATGCCCCCGTGATCATAGTTTTACCGGGCCGGGGGCGGGGGGGGGGAGGGTTGGGTTGGTGTGAATATAATCAATTTAGAATTTCAGTTTTTAAACTAAAATGTTAATGAGTAGGCATGAAGATATATAAATATCTGCCTATGTGTGATTTTTTTTTCCAGTTTGTAGCTTATTCTGTTTTCAAGTTAGAAGGGGCAGGATTATTATGAATGGGTTTTGTGTGGTTTTGGTCTGGTTTTCTATAGATAGAGAGATAGATAGATAGATACACACTTTTCATAAAGGGCTCACTCTTTAGGTTTAGGTGTTGTAATTTTTTTCCCTATACTTGGAGAGTGAGGCAGAGGACAGGGAACCCGCCCTTATATTAGTTATAAAATTGTTTCTTGAAAAAGCTACTTCCCATGAAAAGTTAATACAGGAGTGGGTCTAAACAATGCTTGTAATGGAAATATTTTCATCACAACCTTGAGTGTGGAGTTGTGAATAAAATAGTGCTGTGAATGTGCATAGGACTTCCAGAAAGTGCAAAAAAACCCAGTTAGTTTTCCAAACACCTTGCAGTTGAATTCAGACCAACATATTAAACAGGATGACAAGCCTAGTACAAGGTCCAAAGATGCAGAGACTCTTGTGGCAAGTTATTTTTAAGGAGGGATCTGAAGCAGAAGGGCAGTTGGTATACATAGTGGGAGGCTTTCCAAGTATAGGCGGAGTCCTGACAGATAATGCAAAGTCACAAGTACTCCACAACTTCCGTCACACTGTAATTGCCAGTCACACTTTCCTGGCATTCATAGGTCATGGAAGTGGGTGAGGAAAAAGGGTTAAAATATTCAGGGAATCAGAATTTTGGTACCTAGCTTGTTTTTTGCTCCTAGGCT
Source organism: Sternotherus odoratus (assembly GCA_032164245.1). Classification (NCBI taxonomy): domain Eukaryota; kingdom Metazoa; phylum Chordata; order Testudines; family Kinosternidae; genus Sternotherus; species Sternotherus odoratus. The sequence goes on along the minus strand of JAVMKO010000008.1, from coordinate 54,620,467 downwards.
TTTAAGGTCTTAGTGAGCTGTGAAGCCAGTATCTTTAGCCCCTGGTAGGAGAACAATTTTTGTTGCTCTGTAGCAAAGCTCCTGGCTTCATCTGAGTTAGTGATAATGGTATCCACGGTCAATTACCATGAGGCCTTAAGGAAATCTGATGATTCCTCCAAGAATACATCCAACCAAAATTGACAAGCCTAACAAGAGTCCAAACCAAACCTGTCTGAATAATACTTTTCAATCTGCTGCATGAAACAAACATCAATTTAGTTTGGAGGGCCCAACAGTTACCTTTACATTTCAACTCCAGTGATTGAGCACGGGGGGAAGGGAAGTAAGAGATACTTCCTTTGACTGCTGGCCTCTTCTGTCACCTTGTTTATCCTGGGCTGCTGATGTGAATTCCATTACAATGGCACGATTCAAACAAACCAATTACACATGATTTTGTGTTTGCTTTGGATTAATGGAATTTTTCAACTCGTGCCTGAGCCTGAACACAAACCCAATGAACAGCAATGGTCTCTATTTCCCTACATCTTGGTGTTTTAGTGCCTATATTATTTAGAATCTTTAAAGGTGCTTTTTTTTTTAAAAAAAAAAATCAGATTCAATGAGCATCATAGTGATACCTATAAATAAAATACCTTGAGGGAATAATATGATTGATAACATCTTCTGGAGGCTAATGCTGTAAATGAATCTGTGTAGACAGGGCTACTTAAGAAACATATTGGGCAAGATTTTGTGGCTGGTGTAAATCATTGTAGTTCTATTAAGGTTGATGGAGCTTCCTGTTTTGCCCCAATTGAGAATCTGGCCCATGTGACCCAATTCTTTGCTGCCTTGCATCTTGTGTAATTATTTACACAAGTGCATAGTTGATAGCACAAGGTTCAGACCAGTGAAAAAATCAAGCTCTTTGATTCACGTTTGAAAATAAAGGTCTTTTCAGTATAAGGTTCTACTGTACTATTCAGCAAGAAGGTCTTATATGAAAGATTTTTTTCTAGCTAGTTTTGAAGAGGATAGTTTGTTTTGTTTTGTTTTTACTTTGTTAAATGCCTGACTTCCATTTGCTAACTGAACTTGATCTTTTTTTTCCTTAGAAAAGTGCTCTCCTAGTCCTTTGGAAAATGGTCGATTTCAGTCTAGCATTTTAAAAACCTACAAAGAAGGTGATGAAATTTCATATGTGTGTTATCCTGAAAATCGGCAAGCCAAAGCTACATGCACAAAGAATGGCTGGTCACCTACTCTAAGCTGTACGTCTACTGGTAAGCAACAGTCATGTTGTATTGAACAGCTCGTTAAACATATTAATAGACAGGTACTACACTTTGATCTGAACTCAAAAGAGCCGTTACTATCATCATCTGTCTGAAATAAATACAAAAATACCAGTCTTCGCAGGTGACTTGTCTTAATGATGCACATTTCTGACCTCAGTAACTTTGCAATCATATTTCAGTGACCTTCAAAGTTTTTCACCCAGCCCCTGATTACTCTTTATCACCCCTGCGTGTTGTATGAAGGGTGACCAGGTGTCCAGTTTTCGACCAGAGATCCTGGCAGTTTCAGTCAGCACTGCTGACCAGGCTGTTGACTGTCCAGCTCACGGGAAGCAGACGGCACGTGCCCCTCAGGGTCCTATGCATAGGTGTTGCCAGGGGGCTTTGCACACTGCCCTCACTCCAAGTGCTGCTCCCACATCTCCCATTGGCCAGGAACTGCAGCCAGTGGGAACAATGGGGGTGGCGGTGCCTGCGGTTGGGGCAGCAAGCAGAGCTGCCTGGCTGCACCGCTGTGTAGGAGACGGAGTGGAGATCTGCCGCCGCTTCCTGGAGCAGTTTGAGGTAAGCGCTGCCCACAGCTTTCACCCCTCTGGGGCTGCAGCCCCCTGTCCCGGCAAGTGCAGAGCCAAGGCTTCCATGGAAGCTGCTGCCCCCGTGCCCGCCAGAACAGGGGGACTCTGGGGCTGGCGGAGTCCCCCTGGTCCCAGCAAGTGCAGAGTCGCGCCTTCTCTTGAAGCCGCTGGCCCCCCACCCCTGGGACCAGGGGAATCCAGGGCTGCTGGAGTCCCCCTGTCCCGGCAGGCATGGGGAAGCGGCTTCCAGCAGGCTTCTCTGGAAGCCACTGCCCCCGCGCCTGCTGGGGGCAGGGACCACTGGTGCCTGCAGCCCCAGAGTCCCCTGTCCCAGCAAGCACCACTGCAGCCTCTCTCCCAGCTTCCCTTCTGGGAGAGAAGCTGCGGCCCCACGACTGCTGGGACAGGGGACTCTGGGGATGTAGGTGCCGGTGGTCCCTGCCCCCAGCAGGCACGGGGGTAGTGGCTTCCTCAGAGATCTCTGCATCTGCTAGTGGCAGGAGACTCGGGGCTGCTGGGGAGTGGGGCCCCACTATAACGCGACCCCGCATTTAGCAAGATGGGATTTCTTGGATCCCATCAGTCGTGTTATAGTGGGGTTCCACTGTATTATCCACAATCTTCTTGGGCTTATTTCTTTTCTAATCAAAGATGTCAGCAACAATACTAGTGGGCTACATTTTTCCAGAGGTAACACAAGAAGAGGTCTTTCAAATTGAGGCCTAAATCAAAATAATCTATTCCTCCCTGTCATCTTCATTTAACACTAAACTTCGGCTTGGATGTGATGAGCAAGAGTAGAAAATGAAACTGCAATGACTTGTCCCTTCCTCTTATGGAGACAGGCTAGCCCATTTTATCAGCAAATGAAAGGTTATTATATCAGACTAGCAAAAATACCCGCCGTTGCTCGGGGTATTTGTAATTGGAAACTGGGATGTAAAAAGACTACCATGTTTTTTTATTAATACAAATTTTGTTCAGACGTCTCAGCGTTGCTCGGGTCCGTTGGAGGGGGGAGGGGTGAGAGAGCTGAGTGAGTGCAGGGTCCGTTGGAGGGGGGTATTATGACATCATAACTATGTCACAGAGAACAGCAGGTGTTAACCTGCTGCTCAGCTGATGTGAATGGGCTTTAAAGAATTTCACCCCTGGGGGGCGGCAGAGGTGAGATTTTAAAAATTTTTGACTCTTACCCCGATTAGGACCCTAAAGCCTATAACTACCAAATTTCAAGTCTCTAGCTCAAACGGTGTGGAAGGAGTAAGGCAGCATGCATACACGCACACACACACCATTTGACTTTTATATATATAGATTAACTAGTGTAAAAGCCCGTGGACACGGGCCAATGGAAACGGCTCGCGGCCCCCCCCACTCACTAAGCTCTCTTCCCCCTCCCCTCCACTCCAACGCCCCCCTGCACCCCCAGCTCCCCCCTCAACGCACACACACGCCCTCGCCCAGCTCCCTCCCTCCCTCCCCAACCCACACCCAGCTCCCTCCCTCCCCCCCAATGGCCCCTCCACTCAGCTCCCTCCCCCCCAACCCCCCCGCTCAGCTCCCTCCCCCCAAAGACCCCCCCTCACTCAGCTCCCTCCCCCCCAACGACCTCCCTCGCTCAGCTCCCTCCCCCCTCCAACGACCCCCCCCTCGCTCAGCTCCCTCCCCCCTCCAACGACCCCCATCACTCAGCTCCCTCCCCCCCAACCCCCCCGCTCAGCTCCCTCCCCCCAAAGACCCCCCTCACTCAGCTCCCTCCCCCCCAACGACCTCCCTCGCTCAGCTCCCTCCCCCCTCCAACGACCCCCCCCTCGCTCAGCTCCCTCCCCCCTCCAACGACCCCCATCACTCAGCTCCCTCCCTCCCAACGACCCCCCCGCTCAGCTCCCTCCCAACGACCCCCCCTCACTCAGCTCCCGACCCCCTCCAATGACCCCCCCCACTCAGCTCCCTCTCCCCTCCAACACCCACCCCCTGCTCAGCTCCCTCCAACTATGTCTAACTTTATATATATAACTGCTCCTTGGTGCTCTAGCTCCGTGTGAGTGAGGATCCCTCTGGCAGGAACGCGCGGTGGCCATTTTGTGCCTCTGAACTACAACCCCCGTTCGTCCGGGCCATCTCTACTGCGCATGACGGCTTCACACAAACTTCTCTAGCCAATTATTAAATAGGATGGGTCATAGAAATTAGAGAGAAGGGCTATGCCATTCAGTTAGAGAAACTAACCCCATCAGTTCCCCCATCATCCCTTTCCAGAGAATCTTTTCACAAGGTGCTGCTACTTCCAGAAGTGTAGAAATTACTGCTTATATGTGCTGTCAATGCAGTATCTGAACAGCAGAGGTACCAGGGGTTTTATTAAAGATACTTTCAGGTGCAGAAAAAAGACTGGGAGGTGTCATCCAATTTTAGATTTCCGAAATCTGAATAAGTACATTTGGATTATTTGGTTCCATATGTTAACTCTGGGCTCCATAATTCTTTAACTTTCAGCTATGGATTGGATTGTGACTCTTGATTTAAAGGGCAAATATTTTCATATTTCTATCTGACAGTCATTGAAAGTATTTTCATTTTTTGGTGGCAGGACATCATTTCCCGTGCAAGGTGTTCACATTTGGCCAGTCCACAGCATCAATAGTATTTATCAAATGCCTCTCTGTGATAGCATCACATTTGAGAAAACAGGATATTTTTGTTTACATATTTGGATGGTTGGCTGTTGAAATGAGGATCTACATCTGAATATCAAATCTCTACCCAACTCACTGTGATGGGGCAAGGCCAGATGGCTATAGGAAAGTGATAAGGAATAGATATGTTAGTTCCAGGCTAAACAAATCTCTGGTACCACTGGAACCAAATGGCTGTTGTTCCAGCTTAATCCAGACACCTGGGGCCAATTAGGAACCTTCAAGAAAGCAGTAGAAACAGCTAGACTAATTGGGATGCCTGAAGCCAATCAGGGACTGGCTGAAACCAGTTAAAAACCTCCCAGTTAGTCAGGTGGAGGTGGATGTCAGGAGCTGTGAGAAGAAGTTGTGCTATTGGTGAGACTGAGTGGTAGACAACTTATCATACACAAGGAAGGAGGCCCTGAGGTAAGGGTGAAGTGGAGTTTGAAGAAGTGGGGACTGACTGCTGTGGGGAAGTAGCCCAGGGAATTGTATTGTGTTTTGTGGCTTAAAGGTCAGCCATCTTAGCTGATACTATTAGGGTCCCTGGGCTGGAGCCAGGAGTAGAGGGTGGGCCTGGGCTCTCCCTCTTTTACCTCCCGTAATTAATCACTGAGATTGGGAGACAGAGACTGTGCCAGGAAGGATAGCTTCTCCTCACTGGCTTATGATGAAAATGGCTTAGTAGGCTGTGACCTTGTCTCTAGAGAGAGAAGGGCTACGTGGAGGGTCAGAGTAAGCCTCTGAGGCTAGTGAAAATCCGCCAGGAAACGCAGGATCCACGAAGATAAGGATAGAGCTTTGTCACATCACGTAATTTTATTCATGTGCTTCTTAGTGCACAGAGCAACAGTGAAAAAACTTCTTACCAGAGAACAGATTTTTTTAAAATAGCGCAATATGTTTTAAACATATGTCAAACTTGGTAAATGATTTTCTTACTGGATCTCATGGTGGTGACACTTGTATGATTCCATTTGTGCATCTCAAAATAAGGCCAATGCAGTATTGGATGTCTCAGGTCTACAGGCCAATTTGAACAATATTCTAACATTAGTCAGCCTGCCTTCTGAACTTGTGATGGTGGTCAGTCTGAGCAGTTATCTGACTCTCCTGTCTCAGCTTCCATACCTTGTGTTACGATGATTTAATATACTGTATATACTCCTTCATAAGCTGATATTTTTTAGTAAAAAAGAGAAGCAAAAAAAAATGTGGTCGGCTTATGAACGGGTATAGAGAGGGAGAGGTGGGACACAACCCCTCCCCTCAACAGAGGGGGCAAGAAGAGGCAGCACAGCCTGAAGAGCCAGAAGGAAAGAGGTGGGGCAAGTCTCTCTCCACTGCTGGCCACACTGCTCTCCTCCCAGCCTCCAGCCGCATTGCCCAGCCCAGCCTGCCGGAACAGGCTGTGGCCATGCCACCCAGCTTGCCAGAGCTGCTCCAGCCAGGCCAGAGACATCTTCCCCTGGCCCACTTCAGCTAAGGTGGGAAGGAATGGGATGGGGAGAATGTGAGGGTCCTGGGCTAGGGAAGAGGTCATGTGGGGGGTGGTCACAGAGGTTACTCCTCTGACCCCCAGTTTCTCCCCACTGTCTCAAATTTCTCCACCAGTTGCTGTCCCGGCCCATCAGGATAAGCAATTGGTGGGCTGAGACACTTTGTTTACTTAGGTTTACCTCCGTGCCTGCAGACACTCGAGGTAAACAAACCATCTCGTCCCGCCAGTGGCTTATCCTGATGGCCCAAGAGCCAAAGTCTGCCAACCCCTGAATTACAGGGTCGGCTTATGTCTTGCCAATTGATTAAGGTTCATAGGATACAGAGGCAATAAGCACACAAGTGAGGAAGAATTCAGGCTGTTTATTGCATAGCAGGAAAAAAGATACAAGCAAGCCAATTCTACTAAGCTAGGATATAATCTTACAAGCCTCCTTTAGTCGTCGGACTCCTTTAGCCCCTTTAGCTCCAGAGACGACGACGGAGGGACCTCCAGGCCAACACGCAGCATCAGTCTCAGGTCTATGTCGAAGCTCGCTGAACCAGTGTTTCTGGGGCTTATTTATACCCCAAACCCACTTAGGCTATGTGAGAATTTGCGGTAAGCAAGCCCATTAATTACGCCCATCTGCAGTCAATAAGTTCATTAATTACACCTGTTTTGATTTTAGGTACCCAACTCTTATCAATGTTTATAAATTCCTTTCTAGTTTCACATGAAATTTATGAGAGGCAGCTGTCCGCCCTAATTAACTAAAAACTCCTCCAACATTCCAAAATCATGCTATCTGAACACACAGGTGTTTAAACAAAAACTTTTCCAGGCAAGGGTAAGCCAAAGAACTAAAATCTAGGCATGAAAAGGGTAACTGTGCATGCCACTGCTAGTTCCTCATACAATGTCTTCCGGTGTGTTTCCACTACAACTTATGAATGGGACACAAACATTTTCTATTTTTACATATCCATTTTGAGGGGGTTGACTTATAAATGAACCGGCTTATGATCGAGTATATACGGTACTTAAAAACTGAAGGGTTATGTAACACATCTTTGTAAGTTCATTTTGCAGCTATTTTAGCTTACCATTTATTGGTGGATAATAGATTGCAGTTGGTGCATAATTTGTTACTATAACAATAACATAATAATACATTTGAGAAGAAAGGTATCTAATATGTATGCTCTTTGAGGGATTCTGTCCCTTCTTGGAGTCTTATGCTGGTTTTATCAACATTTATGAAACCACTGTTTGAACCCTTGGATGAGTGTTTTTTATTTTTGATATTTAAGGCAGCATTCATTATTGCCATGTCATCAGCCAGAAGGGTGAGTGAATTAAATGGATGATCCGTGATGGATGATTCCTCTTTTAAGTCTTTTCATAAAGATGATATGGTAGTTCTTAGACTTGGTCCCAGGCTTTTGCCAAAATGACTTTCTGAATTTCACATAAGTCAGACAGTTAATTTCCTGACATTTTTTCCAAGGCCACATACTAAGAAGGGGAAATGTGTTTTATGAACTTTGGATTCAAGAAGAGTTCTTGACTATTATTTAAATAGAACAAAAAGGTTTTGAAAATAATCTAGGTTATTTGTGTTTTATCTATAAATCTCGGGGATCAGACTGTGTCTCTCCAGACTATTTGTAGAAAGATTAAAAAATGAATTGTTGAATGTTATATGTTAACACATTCTTGTACCTAGGATACGTTGATCTCATTCCATAAGAGCTGTGATAGTGTCTTTTGCTTGCCTTAAGCAAGTCCCTTTTCTTGCAATGGCAGGGTTCCAATATGGACTTCTGTTCATACTTTTACTAATCATTATGGTCTTAATTTGGATTCTAGGGCAGATAGTAGATTTGGTAGAGCAGTGCTCTGTGATGTCCTCCAATTTACAGGAACTCCTCATTTAACGTTGTAGTTATGTTCCTGAAAAATGCGACTTTAAGAGAAACAATGTTAAGCAAATCCAATTTCCCCATAAGAATGAATGTAAATGGGTGGGTTAGGTTCCAGGGAAATTTTTTTCACCAGACAAAAGACTTTAATTAATATATAATATAATATAATATAATATAATATAATATAATATAATATAATATATACACACAGTATAAGTTGTAAACAAACAATTTAATATTGGTACACAGAAGTGATGAGTGTGAAGCTTGATTGAGGTGGTGGTAAGAGAGTGGGATATTTCCCAGGGAATGCCTTACTGCTAAATGATGAAGTAGAAATTGGCTGAGCCCTCAAGGGTTAACTTGTTGTTAATGTAGCCTCACTCTACAACAGGGGTGGGGAACCTCAGGCCCGCGGGCCTTATACGGCCCGCCAAATCAGTCATTCTGGCTCGCGCGCGTCCCTGGCCGGCGGCTCCCCCAAGCGCTTCCCGTCCCCTTCGCCGAGCGCAGAGCCGCCCCCGCCTGGTGGCCCGGGGCGGCTCAGCGAAGGGGCCGGCAAGTGCCTGGGGGAGCCGCTGGCGCCGCACGGCCACCATTAGCCGGGCGGCGACAGGAGGAGCCACAGGGAGCCGACGGTCAAGGAGGTGGGAGGGGGGCGGTGGGGGGGGGGAGGGCGGGCAGAATAGGCTGGATGGGGTTGGTGAGGCATGGGTGCGGGAGGGAAGGAGGTTTGGTGGGGGGCCTGGGCGGGTCAGGCATGGGGGGCAGGAGGCTGGGTTGGGAGTGGGAGGGGGGAGGAGGTTAGGTTCGGTGGGATGGGCCAGGCCAGGCAGGGGTGGGGGAGGAAAGGCGGTTAGATGCGGGGAGGCTGGGCGGTGGTAAAGGAAGATCATCCCCTACACCCAGGCTGATAGCGGGATCTGACTGGGGCAGGCGGCAGGACCCCGGCTGGCAAGGAGCCAGCGGGGGAAACCCCAAAGCAGTGCAGGGCTAAGCACTCCGCCTGCCACTGCTTTGGGGTTTCCCCCGCTGGCCCCTTGCCAGCTGGGGTCTCAGCTCCAGTTGCCTTCCTGGGGGGGTGGGGAGCGGCCTGCGAATGACATTATAAATGTCCAAATGGCCCTTGGGAGAAAAAAGGTTCCCCACCCCTGCTCTACAAGGTAGAAGTAACAAAGGGAGGGGAGACAGCATAGCAGACAGAGACACACACCCTGTATGTGTATGTGTGTGAGAGAGGTGTGCATTTCCCCTTAAGTATGCTGATCCCCATCTTAAGTACACTGCCTTGTTAATTAGATCAGCAAGCTTGAGACCCACCTCAGCTGCTGCCAAGAAGCTCTTTCCAGGACTGTCGTGTATCCCCTCTTCTCTATGGAAGATGGTGTAAACAGAGTGCAGGAGCATGGGAAAAGAGGGACACCCTGACATTAGCCCCCTTCTAGCTCTCCACGCCCCATTCCCGCACAGCAAACTGGAGGCTTGGGGAGCAGCTACAAGGCAGAGGGCAGGAGCAGCACATGGCAGTGTGGTAGGGACAGCTGAACTGACAGGGGAAAAAAACATTTTGTAGTGATAATAAAGTGGATCTGTGTCTGACATCTTCTTGTCAACTGTCAGACACAGATCCACTTGATTATCACCACAAAATGTTTTTTTTTCTCCTGCTGATAATGGCTCATCCAAATTAAACAGCATCTTAGAACTGGTATGGTAATTTCCAACTTTTTATGCTTTCTGTATATATGAATGCATCTTACTTCTGTGTGTTCCATTCTGTTCATCCAATGAAGTGGTCTATAGCCCACGAAAGCTTATGCTGAAATAAATTGGTTAGTCTCTAAGGTGCCACAAGTATTCCTCATTTTCTTTACATTAATAGAGTTTACTACTAATATGTTTATTTGATTCTCTCCCTTTTCAGATTCAACATGTAGCCATCCACCTCCAGTTATCAATGCTGATATTATAAATAATGAGCAGAGAAAGTATCTGCCTGGGTCTAGAGTGCAGTATAAATGTCAGAAAGGATTTGAAAGTATGGAATTGAATTATGTAGTTTGTGAAGATCGAAAATGGTCACAACCGCCAATTTGCAAAGGTAGGAGTTTGTATTTTAATTAAAACAAGTGGGACCAGGTGCACTTTGAGCTGGGAGCACACAATCATAGGGCTGGAAGGGACCTTGAGAGGTCATCTAGTCCATCCTCCTGCATTGAGGCAGGATTAAATATACCTAGATAATCCCTGACAGGTAACCTGTTCTTAAAACCTCCAATGATGGGAATTCCATAGCCTCCCAAAGTAACCTGTTTTGGGACTTAGCTGTCTAACTATGTAGGAAGTTATTAGGCTGGAACATTTACCTTTTTTGTTTTACTTATGACATTCCTATTAATACTTCCCAGAATGACAATTACCCTTTCTGCAACAACATCACACTTTTGACTCATTCAGTTTGTAATCTGCTATAGTCCCTGTGTCTTGAAGTGCTTGCACCTGTCCTCGTTGGTTGTGTGTGCACTACTTCATTGAAGCTAGTGAACATATCCCATAGCGGAACCTGTCTAGGTGGTACATGCACTTTTGCTGCACATTTATGCTTGTAGCTAAGGGCATAGATGGGCAGAGCTGCCCTAACCCTCTCAGTTCCTCCTTGCCACGAATGGATGGACAGTGTATGCTTCTCACACACTTTCCCATTGGAAATCTTTTTAGTATTCTTTTATTGTAAATGCTTTCATATAGCTGTAGTTTAAATAGTGGTACTCATTTTCAGAAAAAAAGTCTTGTGTTTATCTTGTTTTCTTCAAGTTTTATTTTCAGTGCCAGGTCATGTCTTAAAATTTGGGATTTAAGTGCTGTTTGACTGTTGCAAATCTCTGACAGTCACCGATTCTCACTCCCACTTCTTGAAGAGGGAAGGACACATTAGCCATAAGTACCCTGTTTGTAGGGGATTTAAAACCTGGTCAAGGAAGTTTAGGGAAGTTTTGCTTTAAGATGTCCTGGTGAAAGCAGATTTGTGTCCCCATTTGGAACTCAGCCACTTGACCATACAGGGATTCAGATTCAACTCTCTAAGCACACCACCAGACTTGGTGGCTTCCCCATGTCAAAAAGAGCCAAGGAAAAGACATCATTCTCTATCTCCAGTACCATGCAAACTGCAGAAGTCACCCAGCACCTCAGCCTCTTCATCCAGAAAAAGTCATCATTGTCTTCACTGACCTCTTTGAAGAAGACCACTAGCAAGGTTAGAGCTAAGCCAGCTCCTGTGAGGCTCTTCCCAGTATTCCCACATTCAAGCAACACAGAGTTGTCGACTCCAACACCTTATGGCTAGTCAAGACCTTCAGCAGAATAGACTTCATGGCTGAGACATTCAACAGTATAGACTGTTACTGAGATGCATGTTACTGTTTTGGTATCTACAACACCTGAGGTGTATGCATCAGTCAGTGATATATTGTGCCTGTTGGTGCTGGATTACCAGGACAATGTCCAGGCTCTGCCTATTCCTCTAGGTCTTCACACTGTCTCTTTCCTTCTGGGAGTGCTGGCCTTTCTGGAACTGCTGAGGAACAGTTGAATGCAAACAGTTTTTGTTTGATATTTGGCTGGCCCAACCAAAGTAGATTTGTCACATCCCTACTGTCCAACCTAAGAAGCACTTGGTTTTGTCTTCCAGCTTGTGGCCAGAACTGAGAGCAGACTTCACCAAATAGTGTAGACCTCATCTGGTTTCTGGACTCCCTGAATATGCTTCTTGCACATTACCATTGCTGGAACTCCTACTGTAGTATAGTGCTAGTATGTTGGCAGCCATTTTACTAGCTAAACCAAACCATTATTAGCTGTAGTGAGCTGATTCAGATAAATGTTGCTCTTTGTATTTTATGTTTTCATCCCTTCTTGTAGTTTTATGCAGGAGCCTTTCACCAGGGCTCAAGCTGGGGGTTGGGGAGTTAGTGGTACTCTCTTAATCTCTATTCTCTTAATATACCAAGGTGAGAAGTTACTCTCAGGAGATTCTGCAGATGCTCAAAACATGATTGCCTCACAGTATGGTTTTCATACACTGTTGGGCAGGGCTGGGTTAAGGCACAGGCACAAATAGGAACCTACTCTCAGGCTCTCAGGGTTCTCTGTTGACATAAGAATCTCAACCTTCATTAAAACATATTGTTTCTCATCTGCATGGTTTTGAAAACATTCAACTGAACATAATTGATTTTGTAATGTCTGCATGAGTCTGCAGCAAGAGCTATTAGAGGCAGAAGAGAATCCTCCAATTATAGGCTGAAGTGAGAAGAAGCGGTGGCTGTCTCCCAAATTCCATCCATTCTCTGTTGACTGTAGAGTTCTGTGATACTCTTTCAGTTATTTTACTTGCACTGATCACCAGTGAAATAGTGGGACATGTGAGCCAACCCCATTTAGATTCACAAGTTATTCACCCCACTTAGAAATATTGTTCCAAGCGCAGAACAAGGCAGGCATCTCGGCATCAGTTACATGCATTCAGTTCTTTTTACGGTTTCCCTCAGGATCTTGACTTTAGTTTTCCACATGAAAGCTCAGTGTGACACACAGAAAATACCCCCCCCCCCCAAAAAAAAGTGCTGAGTCTGTGACACAATCCAATTTGAGCCCTGCTTTCCATCAATTGATTTCTGCCAGCTGGCCAGGTGATACAGTACATTTAACTAAATGGTCATATCCCCCCCACCCTCCATCCAGTTGCTGGAATTGCTGTGTGTACCTCCTTCCCATGATTGAAACCCAGATTGAAATAGGAACTAAACAGCTTGAGGCTGATGCTCCAAAAGAAAGACTTGTCCTTTCAAGTAAGATGCAGCATACACTTATGCACCTCTCCACGAAGTTGTGTTGGCCCAGCTCTGCCCAGGTTGGACTGCCTAGCTTTTGGAGAGCTGCCAATTTTGTGAAGCTCTTGCACTCAGTGCAACCATTGCTCCAGGGCCTTCACTGGTTCCAGTGCCAATATCTCTTGGGAAAGGAGGTGGTCTGTCGAGCAGGTAGGTCATTTGCTGATCATTAGGATGTAAATATATAAACAGTATCTCATTCTAGCTAACCATTAGTCATACACATGATGGAGCTGTGTTGTCAGGGGCCAGAATTAAAACTGGAAAGACAATGTCTCCTGCAAAGACACTCCTTTCCTCTGGCTAGTCACCTGAGAGCCACAGATTTGAAGTCCTTAAGGCCCTACCAACATTGCCTGGAAGTGAAACAGAAGAAGTTATTGCAGAAGCTTACATGGCTTTGCCCTTTTTATTTCTGGGGGAAAACTTGGTAGAATCTAATTGGCAAGGCCACCTCAGCCACAGAGCATAAACTCCGAGTGAGTTAGGGAGGAAGAGCACAATGTGACATGTAGACAGGGCCGGCGACAGGGGGGTACTACGGGTAGAGCTGTACCGGGCCCTGGACTTTAGGGGGCCCCCAGCACACAGCAGTACCCATAGTCATCCCCCCTTGTCGCCAGGCCTGGAGAGCGGGGAAGGGGCGGGGAGGCGGCGCGGCTCTCCTCTGGACGAGTGCGCGTGTCCCCGGCAGGAGCAGTGAGCCCAGCCGGCGGCAGTGGCGCAGTCCGGGGGAGAACGTGCACATTGGGGGGGGGGAGCAGCAAGGGTGGCTCGCGCTCCCGCAGGACCCCACGCTGCCGCCAGCCGCTGTCAGCTGGGGGGGGAGCACCGGCTGGGCCGGGGGGGCCCCGGCTGGGCTGGGGGTCCCCCGGCCGTGGTCAGCTGGGGGGGAAGTGCCAACTGGGCTGTGGGGGCCCCCAAAAAATCAGAGTAGGGGGCCCCCAAATTTCTGTTGCCAGCCCTGCATATAGACAGCTGGTCAGAAAGTTTCCAACATAATCAAGATTGATTTGCCAAGCATGAAATGTTTTCCAGAAACTTGTGATTTTGTTTGACTTGCATCTTAACCTGTCCATGCATCTTAACCCAAAGACTTTGTCACCTCTCTGCAATTTAAAATGTTCTGTTAAGCAGGACTGGTTAATCACTGGAGGATTTGAATAGAATTTGTACACAAGTAATGGAATTCCATAAGTGCTTTTGCTAACCCATGTCCTTCATGCAAATGTGTCAGTGATTGTGTTTTCATATGTCGCTTCAGATATGAGATGTGAACCTGCACCAGAGATTCCTAATGGTAAGATTGTAAGTGCTAAGCAGCGAATATATCTCCCTGGCGATAAAGTGCTTTATCGATGTACAAAAGGTCTGAGCCTTATTGGGAATCCAACAGTAACATGCAAGCAAGGGAAGTGGTCCCAACCACCAGAATGCAAAGGTATTTTACTTTCCTATTTCTAAAATAGCCCAGTAGTGATGATATTGTTAGAATAAAAAACTTCACTCTCTTTCAGAAGAGTTTGCTTTGCTGTTTCTCTTCTTTTAATGCACAACTTTATGTTCACTTGAAAGCCAGAAATCAAATCTATTTCTAGTCTGTGATGTTCTTGGGAATGGTTATATCAGGGGTCTCAAACATGCGGCCCGGGGGCCACATGCGGCCCGCAAAGCCCTTCCCTGTGGCCCGCCAAGCTTCCTGGCGCCCCCCCCCCCGGTTCCCCCCCCGGTTCCCCCATAGCAGTTTGCAGGATGGAGGGGCCAGAAGTGGAGGCTTCTCTGCTGCCTGGCTGGGCCGCGCGTGTTTCTAGCTGGACTTCCTATATTGCTCTTGCTTTGTTTGCCAAACAGCTGTTGGTGGTGCCTAGTGCTTTCCAGGAGGGGATGGGGAGCTGCGTGCTCAGAGGAGGAGGTGGGGCAGGGGTGGGACCTCTTGGAAGGGGTCGAGTGGGGGCGGAGCCGGGGCAGCGAGGGCAGGGTGTGTGTCAGTGGTGTGGCCCTCGGGCCAGTGCACTAGTCCTCATGCGGCCCTCATGGTCATTTGAGTTTGAGACCCCTGGGTTATATGGAGCATTAATGAGAACATTCGTACATTGGGCCAGACCCTAACCTCCTTATCAAGCAAACCCTCAGTGGATTTCAATGGGAGTTTGGCCTGAGTAACTTCCAAGTCAAGGTTGAGAGCCAAATTTTGCCACCCCTGCATTTGGCAGTGTGTGAATAAATTGTCTATTCCTATTTTCCACTGCATGCAATAAATTGGAAATTAGACTAGTGCTGTGACAGATGAATCATTATCAGAATCCACAGAGACAAATTAATGAAGATAAAGTGAATATTGAGGGGATGCTATATGTTCACCTTTCTCTTAACACATCTTTATTCAGCTGTTAAGATTTATGTAAATTAATGTACCTACTGTCATTTATGATGCATGTCAGCCTTCTATTTTTCTCTTAAAACTTTGTATACTTGTTTACTAGACTTTTAGAATTGCACTAAATACATAAAATGTCTTCTTGCTAAAATGAGGAAAGGGTAAGAAACATATTTATTTAATTCTAATGCATCTAATAAGAACAAATTAAATAGATAGGCAAAACTTTTCAAAATGGCCACCAGTGCCAGACATGCACATTTCTAAAGGGAGATCT
Source organism: Sternotherus odoratus (assembly GCA_032164245.1). Taxonomy (NCBI): domain Eukaryota; kingdom Metazoa; phylum Chordata; order Testudines; family Kinosternidae; genus Sternotherus; species Sternotherus odoratus. The sequence continues at coordinate 54,604,974 of JAVMKO010000008.1, read as the reverse complement.
GGGGAAGAGACGTAAGGCAAAAGAAGAGGGTCATAAAGCAAAAAGGGCTCAGGGAAACCTGCCAAATGATATGATCAGTACAAGTAATGTTTTTTTTTTAACCACTCATGTTAATTTTTAGCCTTAGTTTTTTCAAAACTTTATCTTCGTTATCCTAATCCCTCTTTCTATGAGAAGAGAAGCTTAGAGAGGAAATGACAACTGGCATTTGAAAGTAAATTTCAGATTATGAGTTTGGCTTTTCTATTAATTATTTTTAAATCCACCTCTGAGACACCTTTCCAAATGGCAAAGCTTACCTACAATTATGAGTTCATCAATTATAGGGACATCAAGAGGCTTTCCTGTCCTCAGATTCATTCTTTATTTTCTCCCCTCATTTTTATACTATTCACGCCTCTTTATCTTTCTAGTGTTATTCTGAGTGTCATATTCAACTTCTTTGGCGTGTATTATTCCAACTTTTATTTAATCTGCATCCTGTTATTATTTTACCCTCAGTCTCACTCTATCAATATTCAGATACTATGGCAAAGTCATAATTCAAAATACTCTGAGAGAAGTTCTGGGTGCATCAAACACCCTACATGGTATTGTGGCCATGGAGAGAGTAGGTACTGTAATTGGATGAACTCCTCAGCAACAAAAAATCAGGTTGATTGGTCCACATTGAGCCTGAGGAGGGGAGGAGTTGAGCCAAAGCCTCTCACTTTGGCCCCCTACTAGTCCGTGTTTAAGGCAGAATGGTAGGATTAGTAGGGCAGATATGACTGACCCAAAAGATCTCAAACTAACCTACATTTTTTGCTTCAAAAGCCATATGGAATCAGGTCTTGAAAAAGCTAGAGTAGCTAGTTGCCTATTTTGACATCAGTTCCATCGTGTTACTTGTTAATGAACAAATATCATGATGCTTCAACTATAAAGATTACTTTAAACTTTAAAGATTTTAGTTTATTGTTCATTTCCAGTATCAGACTCATTCTTTTTCACTTTTCACTGGGATTTTTCTGGCTCCGTCAGAGTATATTGATAGCAGTGTTGTGTAATAGTTGTGATCTTACAGCATTTACTGTAAACAATCGCTGATGCAAATATTCTTTATTTCTATGTTTACGTTTAGAGGCTGCTGGAAAGTGTGGGCCCCCACCTTCTATTGATAATGGAGACACCATTGCCTTTCCACAGGCAATATATGTATCAGGGTCAGTCGTGGAATACAGATGTCAAAGTTTCCATGTAATGAGGGGATCTCAATCAGTGCTCTGTGAGTCCGGCCAATGGACAGAGCCACCAGTTTGCTTAGGTAGGTACAAAAATCTAATATATAAAAAAGAACTGTTATGAGTATATATATTTTTATATTATGAGCCCAATTCTGATGTCACTTGTACCAATGTAACATCACATTAATTCCATCAGTCTGAATGGACTCACTCCTGATTTAGACAGGAATATGTAAGGGGAAGACTCTCCTCTTTAGGGATATCACTGCAGATTTTTTATGAAAGATCAGGAAATGGCAAACAGCAATGTCATTATAAGTATTTAGAATGCACCCCCAAAATAATCTCAGTTAAAACCTGTAAAAACTGACTACAATGATGCCAATGTTTACTGGAAGTGAAAAGATGTACAGTAAAACCTCGATATAACGGACTAATTCGGGCGAGGGGGTGTCCGTTAAAGCTGAAAGTCCATTATATAATATAGTAGGTTTTCCGAATGCGTATGTTAAAAAATTGACAAATTAGTTAGTTTACCTGTTTTTACTTATGTGGACACGTTTGTGTAATTAAAATTAAGTATATATGAAAAGTTTAAATTTCACAGAAAAGTTTCCTATACAGTAGACTCTCGATTATCCAGGATGATCGGGAAAACCTTAATCCCGGTTAATAAAATCCCGGTTAATCACGCGTCTACTGGGGTGGGGTGTGGGGTGTTTCGCCAGCCGCCCTCGGGGTGGGGGTGGATGGTGGTGGTCCCACCACCTGCCCCAGTCAGCTCCCCTGCTAGCCTGGGTGTAGGAAGCCCAGGCTGGCAGCAGGCTGAGACCCCGGCTGGCAGGAGCCTGGGGGGAAATCCCAAAGCGGCGGCAGGTTGAGTGCTCAGTCTGCCGCCGCCTTGGGGTTTTCCCCCCAGGCTCCTGCCAGCCAGGGTCTGAGCTCCCTCTGCCAGCCTGGATTCCCTACACCCAGGCTGGCAGCGGGAGCTGACTGGGGCAGGTGGCAGAAGCCTGGGGCAAGATCCCAAAGCGGCAGTGGGCTCAGCACTGAGCCTGCTGCCGCTTTGGGCTTTCCCCCCAGGCTCCTGCCAGCCGGGGTCTCAGCCCGCTGCCAGCCTGCGTTTCCTACACCCAGGCTGGAAGCAGGCTGAGACCCCAGCTTGTAAGGGGCCAGTGGGAGAAGCCCCAAAGCAGCAGCAGGCTAAGGCTGAGCCCACTGCCACTTTGGGGCTTCCCCTACCGACCCCTTTAGACATCCCGGTTAATCCGCAGCCCAGTTAACCCACACCCAGATAATTGGGATTCTACTGTAACAGTGAATTAATAACAAAAAATAACCTGTTAATTTAATTATAAGCAAATCTTGGTTAAAAGCATTTTAAAATTAACAGGGTGTTAATTTTCGCATATGACATATGGACTGGAAAGTTTGTCCGTTAAATCCGAAGTCCGTTAAATCGAGGTCCGTTAAATCGAGGGTTTACTGTATTCGAATATATTTTTACTTGAAAGGCTTTGAGTTAGAGTAGCTGCTATGAAGTGCAATTCAATAATTTATGGAATGGCATGAGGAATATTGGCCATTGCTCTTCAGTGCTAGGAGTAGACAGAATGCAATCATGAGCAGCACCAGATTCTGCTTTTGTCTAGCGGAAGCTCCAATGGCATAAAACCAATGTGGTCTGCTCTACACCAGTGTCTTTCTAACCTCCATATGCTCAGAGTGAGCCTGGTCTACACTACCATGGTAAAGCGATATAACTTGTACAACTTTTTCCTGTCGACTTCCTTTATGCTCCTCAGAGAGGTGGAGTACAGAAATTGATGGGAATGTGCTCTCCCATCGATTTAGCATCTCTTCACCAGACCCACTAACTCAACACTTGCTGCATCGATTGCAGCAGTGTCGATCTACCGGTAAGTGTAGACATGCAGGGAATAGCAGGAGTACATTATGGTGCAGTGTTCCAAAGTTCTGCAGCTACCTTTGTATGGTGACTAAATTATGGTGAACATATCTTGTGGGCTGGTTTGTCCTGAACCTGACTTCACATCTTGGGAATAACCTGACTCTCTTGCCATGTAACCTATACAAAAGGCATGGTGGATGACAATGGGGAGCCTGATTTGCTAGCTTTATACCAGCTAAGAGCATCCTTCCACATGGAGAGTATTCTGTTTGCTAGGTATGGTTAACTTATGCCCCATTTGCATCAGCTGAGTGGCAGAAAGGGGCCACATTGTAAAATGGAATGAAATCCTGTTTCTGTCTTTCATCTAGCCCCAGTCTCTTCTCCATCCCTTCACACAATATCACACCGTTTGTAGTGAAAGCCTCCTATTCTAGAATTCCTTTTTCTTCTCGCAACTGTACCATCTCTCCTTTACTTTTCAAATCTTGTCTGAAAATATTTCCCTGTTTTATTTAAATTTGTAAAGCATTTAGACACAAGGTCAGGGTCAATACAGTTAGTGAATGAAATTTCCAATCATAGATCCACTAGTACATAATGACATTACATTTTTCTTTTTCCAGAGCCATGTACAATATCCCCAGAAGAGATGGAGAAAAACAATATTGACCTGAAATGGAGGGAGAGCACTAAATTGTATTCAGAAAGTGGAGATTTTATGGAATTTGTCTGTAAATGGGGATATGTGAGGGATCCAACATCTTCTGAATTTAGAGTACAGTGCATAGAGGGGAAATTAACATATCCTAAATGTAAGAAAAGAGGTAAGTAATCTCCAGTTAAACTACAGTACTGGTGAATCATCTGACTAATAGATTTCTTAACTTTTACTGCAGAATTCTAGGATTTAAAAAGTACAAACATGCATGGCCGAGTAGCACTATTGTGGTGGGTACCATAGAAACTCATGGGAAAGCACAGCTCCTGACCCAGACCTCTTGCAATCTAAATAGACAAGACAAATGGGCGTAAAGAGATGCAGCTTGCAAGCAAAGTGACCACACTACTACTTGAGTAGGAACAATCACCCTCTGCCATCTGGGCTTCTGTGGGTTACAGACACAATAGAATAATTTTGCAAGTGTCTTGTCTTACCCAACTTATCTGGCCCAGTTCCTCACCCAGTCAGCTGACTTCCATTGTGGTCTCACTCCTTTGATATCTCTCTCAAGCTGATTTTAGTGCCTAAATCCTTGTTTTAGTAAGCACTGTTAACAGGTTATATATTAGGCAAAGCTCCCCTACTTTCTTTTACTTCCTAGGAAACCTTCTGATCCATGCAAGTCAGTTTGCTTGTCACCTCATTTATCTGCCTTGTCAGTGCGGAGTGGGATTAGTGCAGCTGGGCTTCTAAGGGCTTGTCTTCACGAGTGCTGCCGGAGATCGATCTTCTGGCGATCAATTTATCGTGTCTCGCTAAGACGTGATAAATCGATCGCCCGGAGCTCCCCCGTCTACTCCGGAACTCCAGCTTGCTGGGAGGCGCAATCTGGAGTCGACGGGGGAGAGTGCTGCTGCCGCCGTGGGGACGAGTGGTAAGTCGGCAGCAGATACGCAACCTTCAGCTACATGATTCACGTAGCTGAAGTTGCGTATCTGCCGTCGATCCCCACCCAGTGAGAACAAGCCCAAAGTCTGCACAGATACTTTGTAGCGGCTGCCAGAAGATTTAGGCACAAGCTGACAGTGGCACAGTTTTAACAATACACCAGTCCACCTGTCAGAGTGATCGCCTAGCCTTGTTATACCGATGGGAGCGAGCTCTCCTGTCGACATCATTAAACCTGCACAATGAGATCTCTCATTGGCATCGCGCTATGCAAGTATGCACTTATAACAGCAACAGTTACATTGCTCACAGGATATTTTTTCACACCCCTGAGTGACAAAAATTTACCGACATAACTACTAGTGTAGATCTGGCTTTAGACTGCATGTCATCTCTCAGTCCTTTCCGGTAAACCTCCCACTGTTGCTTCAGTACCTTTTGCAAAGTCTCCAGCTCCTCTTTTAGGTTCTGTTTTTAATTCTTTTTGGCCAGCTTTGAATTTGTGCTTTTTAGCCTAAGCCTTTAGCCAGTATTCAGGGTCTTACACTTTTTTTTGTGTTGGGAGAAAAAAAATGGTGTAGTGTCAAGTATTTCCATGACACAGACCTTGTTATTTACAAGGAATGGACACAAAGTTCTATTTCTCTGAATAGTTGGATCAGACAACAGGAGGTAGTTTCCTTGCTCACAATTCCAAGCCTACCATTACATTCACCAATCTGACCAAAAAGATCTTTCTGTCAGGACCATGCTACCAATACATCTACTACTCTCTCTCCTTCGTTTTCTGTCATGCTCACAAATGCACACACGCATGCACAAACTCTCTCCCTTCAGCCCTCCCTCATTTAAGCCTTAGGCCTCCCATTTTCAATCTCTAGAGAAACTATGCAACCAGAATTGCTCTAGCCTTTGCCCAGGCCTTGCATATGGTCTAGTCCATGGGCAGTGGTTTCCACTGTGTCAGCTATCACTAGACAAAGGGACATGTAACTGCTTCCTCACTTAGCCTGAATGAAAGAGAATGAGGTCTGTGACTGCCATAGCCATAGATCAGACACTATCAAATTTATTGATGGAAAAATCTATTTTGTCTTGCATCATTCTAGTTCTCCTGTCTTCTGATAAAGAAGAATCATAATTGCTGATCTTCTTTATATATTAGGATGTCTATATCATTGTGGCAATTCCCACATCGCCTTTTTAAACTGGTGTGAGAAATGACACTTCCTCTATAGCATTGTGGGGACAGAAGCAAATAATTCATGCGTACATATGAAGAAGGCTGGCTGGAAGCAGCTGATAAGCAGTCATGGAACGAAACAGGTTCAAGATCCCTGTTCCAAAAATTCCATCACCTTCAAGTGCTAATAACTACACCATGGATACTGATAAAATACAGTAATATGTATGTGTAAGCGGGCCTCTGACCGCCTTCTTCAAAATACAGGCAGGAGACTGCTTTTTGGCTTCACCGGTGTCTTTTATTCTTTCACACAGTGCAAAAACCCTACCATCTATACACAGTTTATTTACAAATTCAACTTAGGCTCATCCCTCAGTCTGGCTGGCCTCAGGATTAGCTAGCTCCTGCAGGCTTTCAGCCTCAGCTAGCTTTTTCCCCTCCTGCTTACTACCCCTGCACCTTCTCTATCTCACTCTGTCTCTGTCTCCTTCCTACCTCTCTCCCCTCTGGCTTCCTCCCTGGCAGGCTTTATATCCTGTGGAGGCAGCCAGGTGGAGCACATTAAGCCCTCTGCAGCCCAGGGCTACAGCCAGGTGACTGATTAGCCTTCCCTAGCAGGCCGGGCTTGCAGAGGCTTCTGCCTGTTGCTGGCCTAGGAGGGAGCAGGGGCTGACTCAGCAGGCGCTGGTCAGCTGCCTGCTACAGTATGAAATCACTGTTTTTCTGTGCTATTTTTAAGTTCCACTTCAAAATAAATAATTGCTTTTATTATGAAAAGTAGTTGAACCACTAAACTTCAGGGGTAGCTACAATAATATTTGATGGAGTTTGTTCCCATTTACTTTCTAAAAAAGGTTAAAACCATCTAGTATGAGTTTTATCCCATTCTGTTGAAATAAGTATTCTGTTCCTGTGCAATCCATAAGGGGATTTGTATGTAATATCTGTGTTAAAAAATTGATGTACTAAACTGATTTTCTAGTGTTTGTTTTCTCTCTGACAGGTACTTCAGCATGAATAAAAAGAAACATCAAGCAGATAATTTTAACTCAGATCTGAGAATCAAAATCCATTGACCAGCTATTTGTAATGTTCACACATTATGTTCTTTGTCGGTATTTTAGCTTAAATTGATTACACATATCAGTTCAGTCACTTTTTTTTAATTGTCGTTCACAATGGTTTAAAATATACCATCATAAAATGGTAACAGATGGGCAATTAAATTCAAACACAGATCAAACTACAGCTTTTTATGATATTTGGAAGAGGAAACTTTAAGGGAAATTGTACATATTTGTACATCTTGATTTACACACTTCCTGCTTGCTGAAACAGAAAGCAGCAGTATTTCCCTTTGGTCCAAATCAGGAACTGCAGGAAGTCCCATTAGAAACCTTAATCTTCAGACTTTTTAGCCCAATCACCACACCAGAAAGTTTGGAATATGCATGGAGGCTTCTTTGAGTTCTGCCCATCACTATTAGCTGCTAGTGATCATTCTTTCAAATGTTTTAGTCCATGCAACCAAAACGTGATCTTGTCACCTAGCACAGTTGAACAGAAAACATTAACTTCTCTGGTTAACGTTTAAAGTTAGTGTCTTAATTATTTGTCCTTTTTAAAATGACAGATTTGTGTTTCATTTACCACTCTTCTTTAAAAGTCTGTTATTTGGATTTTTTAAAATTAACATCACCATCTGAAGTAAAGTAGGAAGCAATCTTAGGATTTCTAGAAAAATGGAGACAAAGATGAAAGCCTGCAGCTAATTTGAATAGCTACATTATATGTGCATTTGGCAGTATGTGAATAAATTGTCTATTCCTATTTTCCTCTGTATGCAATAAACTTGAAATTTAACTAGTGCTGTGACTGAGGTGAATCATTATCAAAATCCACACAGACAAATTAATGAAGATAAAGTAACTATTGAGGGGATGCTATATGTAGGAAATGGATCAAATTCTGGACCTGTGGCCTACACAAATAAGCACACATAATATAAAAGCTGAAAAAACTGTGCATGTGTTTTCCCCCAAATGATGTGAATGTTGAAGTTCTTCACATTATTTCAAGACTGCTTGTAGCATTTCAATGACAGCCTGCAATATAAGACCTATACAAGGTTCTCATGGAAAAAGAATCAACCAGTTAGGGTTTATGCAAAATGCACCGTGCAAAGCAGGGAAAGGGGGAAGGTTCGTTATCAAATAAACAGTAATGAAGAAGCTGCTAACAACTTCCCATACATTTGGTGAGCTTTCCCTGTCCCTGAAGTCACAGATATGAATGTAGTGGTCAGTCCTGTCAGGGCACATGCACAGTCAGTACAGTTCAACGCTCTGTCCATGACCCTCAGGTGGCAAAACACATGGATGGCTATAAACAGGCATACAGAAATTTTTGCATTAATTGTCCTTAACAAAACAGAAAGATAAAGCTCCATAAAACATGAGAGCTCATTGAAGACACATTCTCTCTCTCTCTCTCTCTCTCTCCTTCCCTCCCTTCCTCCCTCCTCTGACTACAGGTTTCAGGGTCTTCAACTAGTACTGATGAAGCAAAGCATAGGGCTTGTCTTAGCTTTCTCGGACCTGTTGTATTAGTTTAGATGGAATATATAGGCTAAAGGTGTTAACATAACCCAGTCACTGTTTAACATTAAATAATGTAAAAACAACCTTCAGGGGTTTCCTTACTCATGGGTCCTTATAAATGTGCTGAACCAGTCATTTTTCCTAGCTGAATTGGTAGAATTAAAGATGAACTTTTGAGGTAAAACAATTGTTTGTGTCCTTTATTACGCTTAATATGGGTGGGGAAGGGGGGGAAGTGGAAGAGATGGGGAAAGGAGCTTCAAATGGGATTCCCCCATTATTTTTTTTCCTCTTCTTTTAATGTATATTTCTTCTTCAAGTGGTTCTGCATATTCCCACTTATAGGTACAGACTTGGGGAGTGGCAAGAAGAGGAACCCAAGAGATAGAAAGTCCTTCCGTGTAATCAGAGAAGCATTTAAAAAAATAAGTTGAGCTGTATTCCTGGGGGAGTTTACACATGCTATCTCTGTACTTTGATGTTGACAGACGGGGATGGGGAGAGCTCTGGGGTGGAGGGTTAGAAAGCCGTTAAAGGGAATTAATGAGGACAGGATCCGGAGATGATCATAGCTCCACAGTGGCCATTACAAGTGCTGGGTTTCCTTGGCCAAGCGCAGGATGACTTTGCTGAGCTGTCTCATCATTCAGATACTCTGGGCTTTCTGTGCTAAGGGACAAGGTAAAAGGCAAAATTAATGAAAAGATTAAACAACACATTAGCTTAACCCTTCTCTGGTGTGTGAGGATAATAAATAAGCCTGATACTACTCAAAGCCCTGGGCTATTTCAGTAATGGCTTTTTTCAACAGCACAGTGGAGTTTTGAGGTAGAAATGAACAACTAAGGGAGGGCAGTGAACACAAAATATTTAACATGAGCTTGAACCATCTGATAGCGGTGACATGTCCAGCCTACTTTACAAGGATAAAACAGTAGAATGTATAATACACTGGGAGAAAGCAGTAAAAAAACAGAATGAATGAAAATCTTTGATGGGGAAGGTAAGTTATTCAGACTCCTTTTTCTGTAGTTCTAGAGAATATTTCTCTGTTCCAGAACAACTGCCTGACAAAACAGGGCTCAGTGCATCCTCCAAAGTGCTGCATAGTTCAGAGTACAAAATCAGGTGAGTCTTCCTAGTTTTTCTGTGTGTTACTTTGTAATCAGAACAGCTGGTGAAATTCACTGTGTACTCCAATCCCTGTTCCCAGTTCTTCTCCAGAGTAATGTATTCCACTAAGAGAATTGTAATTATATTAATTGTGTTCGTGTTTAGCAATTGTGTTTTGTATCACTCCCATATTTAGTGTTACATGGATTATAGAAAGCGCTCTGAGGCATGGGCCTGATGTATAGATACCATGTGGATAAGTGCCTGATGTATATGGATAGATAGTACAATGGAGGCCCTACAAAGTAAGTGGCCCTTTTAATTTCTGACACCAAGCCTGCTTTGTCCATTCCTATGATGATGTAGAGTATAATGTGCACTGTAGGGATGACTTTCCTGGAGACTGGGGGTTCCTGAGTAGATAAGGGCTATTTGGGGTTGGTAGAGGCAAAGGAAGATCCATTTGAAACCTTACTAGTAAAGGGGACCTGCTCTTTGGATGAATCAGGGTTGTAGAGTGAAGCAGTCTTATTGGTAGGACCCCTGCCTCACTTAAGCACTAAAGATTATGATTAGCATTTTTGTCCTCAGGGTGCACCTTTAAAAGGTCAACTCAGAGTTTATCCAGACAATCCCATTAGAGCAGGGGTGGGCAAACTACGACCCGCGGGCCACATGTGGCCTGCTGGCCATTTTATCTGGCCTGCGAGCTCAGGTAGGGGAGCGGTGCCAGTAGCACCGTGCTCCCCACCCAGGGGCCGGGCAGAGCGTGGCCAGTGGCTAGGCCCCGCGTTGCCGGGCAGTGCACAGCTGAGCACAGTAAGCAAGAATGTGGGGGGCTGAGGAGGCAGCTTAGGTGGTGGGGTCCCAAGGGGTGGTGGTTAGGGTGGAAGGAGGTCTTGGGAGGAGGCAGTCAGGGAACAAAGAGCAGGGGGGTTTAGATAGGGGGTGGGACCGTGGGAAGTCTCCGGAGGGGGCAATCAGGGGACAAGGAAGGGGGGTGGATAGGTCGGGGATTCTGAGGGGGGCAGTCAGGGAGTGAGAAGTGGGTGGGGGTCAGATAGGGGGCAGGGCCAGGATGTTTGGGGAGGCACAAGCTTCCCTACCCCGCCCTCTGCACCATTTCAAACCCCGATGTGGCCCTCGGGCCAAAACATTTGCCCATCCCTGCATTAGAGCAAGAGGCAGAGCTTTGTCCTGGAATGAGCAGGGGTTCTGTCCCCAGAACTCTCATATTGTGGGGGTCCCTTGACAAGGATCACAAAGCCATTAATAGGACACTGGGTGTGCTGTCACATTAATCTCGGGGAAGTTAGTGGGGCAAGACCAACTGTGCTGGGCCAAAACCACTGGGGTGACATGTCCACAGCACAGTACATTTTTACCCCACAATTCCAATCTGGATTGAGATCCAGGGAAACACTACCAACATGACTGCAGGGGTGGTCCCCAAGCTCCCCTACCCAGTCTTAACTGGCAGGGAATTTCCTGGGTTCGAGAGCTTACTTCCCCCCATTGAGTTAGGGGAGGGAAGTAAACCCCAAGCAGAGTTTGAGGCACCCATGGATGATCCTACCTTATTTTTTGCTGGGTTTTTCCCAGAGTTATTTTCACCCCCTGGGAAGTCCCGGAAACCTAGATGGCAAAGATGGTTAGATAGAGGATTGGGAACCAGGATTTTGGCAGCAAATCAGAGAGCTGTCCTGGTTGGGAGGAGGCCCCATCAGGGAATCCACAAGGTGGTACAGGCCAGTAGAGACCCAGAAACGGGCCCCAGCACTTGCGAGAATATCCCAAGAGAAGGAGGGGAGCCCAATCCAATAGAATCAGGCCAGCTTGGTCCCGCAAGTGAGTGTTTTGGGCAGGACCAAGCCGATGACCCACTGTATGCAAACATGAGGGAGGAGGTAGTAGAAGTAAATGGAGTGCCAACAGAAGGAAAACCAAAGGTCCAGGGCCATACTATATAATCAAATGGGATCTGTTGTACCGGGTAGTTCCAATATGTGGGGAAGTAGTAGTGCATGGAAGCACACAAGAGCTGTGTTAGAATTAGCTCACAGCCATCTGTTTGGGGGACATTTAGGAGCAGACAAGACCCTGGATAGAGTCCTAAGGAGGTTATACTGGCTGGGGGTAAGAGCAGAAGTTCAGCGCTATTGCACCTCTTTCCCAGAGTGCCAGCTGCATAGCCCACGACCTCTGTTAAGGGCCCCATTGGTACCCTTGCCTGTAATTGAAGTCCCTTTCGAAAGGATAGCAATGGATCTGGTGGGACCACTGGAAAGAACAGCCCGGCGCCACCAAAGCATACTCACCATCCTGGACGACACTACGCAGTACCCCAAAGCCATTCCTCTAAGAAACCCTATGTCCAAGATGATTGCAAAGGAACTGGTGCAGGTTTTTGCTAGGGTAGGCATCCCTAAGGAGATCCTGACAGACCAAGGGACTCCCTTTATGTCCAGGGTGATGAAAGACTTATGCACCCTGCTACACATCCAAGCCTTGCGGACTTCAGTCTGTCAGCCCCAAACAGATGGTCTGGTCGAGCGTTTTAACTGCACTCTCAAGAGCATGATCCGAAAGGTAGTGCCCCAAGATGAAAAAGACTGGGATACCCTCCTACCCTACTTGATGTTTGCAGTGCGAGAAGTTCCCCAAGCATCTACCAGTTTCTCCCCATTTGAGCTACTGTATGGATACTACCCATGTGGCATATTAGATATCATGAAGGAAGAATGGGAGGAACAACCCAACCCCGGAAAGAACGTCATTGCACATGTAGCCCAGATGAGAGAGGGAATAGCCCAAGTAACCCCCATAGTACGAGAGCATTTAGAGAAAGCACAAGAAGCCCAACGAACCTACTATAATCATCGAGCCAAAACAAGGAAATTTCAACCAGGTGAACGGGTGCTGATGCTAGTATCTACAACAGAAAGTAAGCTGCTGGCCAGTTGGTATGGATGCTATGAGATAGTGGAAGCTGTTGGGGAGGTGAATTATAAGGTGAGACAGCCAGATCACCGAAGGCCATATCAGATATACTATGTCAACTTACTGAATCCCTAGATTGATCGGGAGATGTGCCTGGCCATCCTGCCGGCTCTGTCCCAGGCAGATGGCCCACAAGAGCAGGTAAGATATCCCCTGAATTAGCCCCAGAGCAGCGAACAGAGGTCGTTGAGATGATCCAGAGGAATCAGGATTTGTTCTCCACAATACCAGGCCAGACAACGCGTATCCAACATCACATCATCTGTCCTGGAGCAAGGGTGATGATGAAACCATATTGCATACCAGAGGCAAAAAGAGAGGAAATTAGGGTAGAAGTAAGAAAGATGCTGGAACTTGGGGTGATTGAAGAATCACACAGCCAGTGGTCCAGCCCTATTGTCTTGGTCCCAAAGCCTGATGTCAGCCAAAGATTTTGTGTTGACTTTCGAAAGTTAAACGAGGTATCCCAGTTCGATGCCTACCCAATACCACGTATTGATGAGTTGGTGGATCAGTTAGGCAAGGCCTAATACTTGACCACTTTGGACTTGACAAAAGGCTACTGGCAGATCCCCCTGGCTGAGGACACCAAAGAAAAAACTGCTTTCTCTACACCTGATGGCCTTTTCTCTACACCTGATGGCCTGCAACTTTCTAATGGTTGATGGACAGATTACTTCAATCCCATACCAAGTATGCTGCTGCCTTATTTAGATGATGTGGTAATCCATAGTCCTGACTGGGAGATGCACCTGGGGAAAGTGGAAGCAGTACTGGATACTATTAGACAGGCTGGTCTCACTTCTAACCCATCCAAATGTTCAATAGGATTAGCTGAGGCCAGGGAAAGCTCCTGCCCAGGGAACAACGGTATGCCATAGTAGAAAAAGAATGCCTACCAGTTAAGTGGGCCATGGAGATTCTACGGTACTACCTGCTTGGGCAGCAGTTCATCCTAGTAATAAACCACGCACCACTCCAATGGATGCACACAAACAAGAAGGGGAATGCACGAGTGACGAGATGGTTCCTATCCCTGCAACCTTTCAACTTCCGGATACAGCATAGGGCCAGAAGCCAACACGGCAATGCGGAGAGCCTGTCACGACAACACTATCTCTCATCCCAAGTAGCTCAACCCATGGTGTTGAGCAAGGAGGAGGGAGGGGATATGTGATAGAGGAGGGTCAGGGAGCTGCAGTAGAGTGTTTGAGGGGAGGTATATAAGCTCAGAGCTAATTGAGGTGTGGCTCCCTGTGGGCAAGGGAAGCTGGTGGAAAGTTGATTGGAACACCTGCAATCAATTAAGGCCCTGTCAGGAACCTAATAAACCCCCCTGCTTCAGGCAGACAGCGGAGGAGGAAAGGAGTTGGACAGAGGACAGTTTGGAGGAGAGTTTGGAGCCAAGAAGACCCAGACCCTAGGTAAAGAGAAACCTGGCTTGTATAGAGAGAGGGCAGGAAGTCCCACAAGCCGAAGGGTAGGAGAGGGAAGTAGCCCAGGGGAAGGAATAGCTAATTCAGGTGGTTTACTGCTCTCCTCAGGGCCCCTGGGCTGGGACCCAGAGTAGAGGGTGGGCCCAGGTCCCTCCCTCTCTACTCCCTCTCCTCTAAGATACTAGTGGGGCAGTTAATACCCTGTTTAGGGGCAAGAAATGGCTCCCTGAACCCCACCCCAGAAGAGAAAGCGCAGGACCCATCACAATAGTGCTGGCAATTTGCCACACTACAGAATAACACAAATCCTTTTAATTTCTAGGGTACCAGTCCTGACACAGAAAATCTGCCAGAGCTGGATAAAAAATGGAGAAGCAATTTTATGAAAAGTGTTGATATCTGATAGTTTTACCATTTTGCAGGGTTTTAAATAAGCAATTTTTCATTTTTTCCACAACATATACATACTTTTAAGTTCAAAATTTTGAATGTTTTCCTGTCGTATCCACCCACCCAATTTTTTTTGGGGGGGGGGATCTTACTGCAAATAAATGAATAATGTCTGGGGTTTCCGCTCTCATTCTCCCTTTTCCACTCTGTAAATTTTGAAAACTTCATGATGACAATTTCTCTTTCCTTAGCGTTTGGCATACAAGGGGGAATTCCTTCAAAACATGATTTACCGCATTCAGTGCTGCTTCATGCCAGAATTCAAAGTGTCTGTTTGGCCAATGAACGTCTTATCAGTGTTTGATTAACACTCGCGATTGCACAATGCCATCCTCCACTGGTGAAATGCTATGTCTCAGGGCTTGCCTTCATTAGAGTTTTTTTACCTCCATTTGACAGATTAATTCAATGGATTTTATGTGAGTGTAAAGGGTGATTTGGGCAGTTCCCAAATGTTTGTGGTTAACCAGAAGGATCAGCCTAGGGAAAACCATGTTAGTATTCAGGGCCAAATGTTTAAGAAGAGTCCAAACTAGTGTTTACAAAATGTTAACTAGCTTGAATTAACTGGTAATCAATTAATTTGAGGTAAAAAATCTAATGTAGATATCCTCCCATGGTTCTGTCTACTGCATCTGCCAGCCCGGCTTCACCCTCATCCTGCTATCTTTGAGGAGGGGAAAGGGGGCTATACAAATACACCCAGCATATCCTGCCACCTTCAGAGAGAGAGGGTCCCAGCAACTTGTTAATCTAAAACTGATGTGTGTACAAGAAAAGGGGTGGGTCAAACAGCAAGAGAGACAGGAACTATATTCTAGGGTCAGGAGATACTGGGGAACTTCATAACGAAGGGAGGGTGTTTGTGACATTCAGGGTAACTATCAAAAAACATAAGAATGACCATACTGGGTCAGACCATCTAGCCCAGTAGCTGTCTTCTGACCGTGGCCAATGCAAAGTGTCACAGAGGGAATGAACAGAACCATCAAGTTCCAACCATGTGCTGATTTTGGCTGTTTAGTGAAACAGCATCTGCGGGTTTTGAATATCGTTTATAGGGCAGCGCCTGCCTAAGCTTGCTGCAGAGTTTTGGTTTATAGACAATATTTTAAAGTTCTGTAAAATCATAGGCATGGAGTTTGCCTTGAAAATTAGTGTGATATTTCAAGTGTGGGACTATAGCCAGTGGTGTAAATTTGGGGTAATTTCCTAAAAGGATTTCCAAGACTCCCAAAAAAACTCTGCATTCTAAAATAATATGTGCTTATAATGCTTCTGTGTGCACTGGTTCAAAACAAATGATGGTGGGGCTCCACACAAAACCCATATCCCTGAAGTTTCACTGCACTCAGCTTATATTCTGCACCTGGCTCTGAAAATGCACTAATAAAAATATTAGCTTTTTAGTTCAGTTCTGTGGAGTAAGTAAGTGTTTTCTGGTCTGACAGTACAATACACTGGCTCAGACTGGTAGATTGATGCTTTTTGCCAGAGAGCACATGACTGGGCTAGTCCGCAGTGAATGCCCTCCCCCCAAAAATCCCTTTGTAGCCTTGTGGAAGAGGCATTGGCCTGGTGAGCCAATGTGTTTGTCTCCTCTTGTACTACACTGGTTTATGATGCTGTGTGTTTCACCGCTCTTCTTTTTATTTGCAGGTAAGTGGGAGTTTGAACAAGGTCACATTTGGCAGAAGTGGGAAGAGATCCAAAGTGTCCAATATTGAAGACCCAATTCTTTCATTCAGTCTCACTGGGCTTTTTTGTGTGTGTTCATGTGCCAGATGAAATAGTCCAACATGATAGAATCAGTTCACTGTCAGTTCCAAATTCTGGAATAAAGAAAGAAAAACCATTCAAGTCAGAGTGAACCTAAAAATTTTGAAAAACTTTGGCAAATCAGAAAAGTTGACAAAGCTGTAATTTCAAAGAAAATGTTTAGTTTGGAACAACTTCAGCAACTGAAGTCTTTCAACTGGACATATTTTTTTGAAATGCTTGTGGCAAATGAAATGGTCAGACAAGATGGGATATCAATTGAATGGGATATCAATTTTCCATAGTGCATGATGTGTTTCTTCTTTCTGAAGAAAGAAAAAAGGTGGTTTATAAAAACTGATGAAAACCCCCATTCATTTTTCCAAATAGGAATTTCTGAAGATTCCAACAAATGCTTCTTGTGCATGTGATTCTCAAACTTCACATAGCCAGGAACCCCTCTTTAACCATATGAATAAATCATTAACTCCCTTTCCAGCATTTTAAAACTATAGGTTCCTTCAGATCTACAGAAACTCTAAATGAACTCTTAGCTTAGCAGAATATAGTATGAAAATTTGAGTTGAGCAATTAATAGCCCATTTTGGAAAGCAGAAAAAAAATGTAGTCATAGAGACGAAAACCAACTTGGGAAATGCACAAAGAAAGTTTCTGCGGACCAAAAATGTAGCTTAAGCAGCCTCAATTTATCGGATATTTACACATGAGGAATTTGTCTGAACTCCCGGTAGTAGATGTCTTAGTACTTAGTACAAGTATTTCCCAGATTATGCTGTGTGGGGAGAAATGTCATGTAGTGAAAAAGGATATTGAAAAAAAACAACCTGAACTGTATTCCCGGTGGAGTTTACATATGTTATCTCTAGTATCTTGATGTTGAAAGAGAGGTAGACAGAGTTACAGGGAGGGGTTAGAAAGCAAGATCAATCTTTAAAAGCAGTTGCTGAATCCAGAGAGGAGCAGAACTCAACATCAGCCATTAGGAGTGCTGGGTTTACTTGGTCAACTACCAGGATGTGTTTGCTGAGCTTTTTCGTCATTCAGCTTCTCTGGGCTTTCTGTGCTCAGGGACAAGGTAAGATGAAAAATGAATCAAAATATTCAACAGCACTTTAGCTTAACTCTTCCCTGGTGTGTGGTGATATTAAATACACTCAATACTGCAAATAATAGGGCTGTTACAGCAAACTCTAATATATACAAATTCAGCTCATATTATTTGATAGCATTGACATCCTCTACCCTACTTTGCAAAGGTGAAACAGTTGAATATATAGGCAACAGGGCAAAATCATTAACAGAGTGAATGAAAATCTTTGAAGGAGGAGGGTAAGATATTCTCTCTCACTTTTACAAAATTCTGGAGATTATCCAGGTTTGTAAAATACTGGCTGATACAGTGCAGAGTTCAAAGTGCAGAAACAGGTGAGCATCCCCAGTATTTCTATAAGTAGCACTGTTGTAATCAAGACAGCAGGAGAAATTCACTCGTCCTCAGATGTGTTTTATTTATGCCACACTACATGAATTGTAATTATAGTCATTGTATTCTGGTTTGTTTAGAAATTGTTCTGTATCATTGCCAGGGTCACTGTTCTATGGATTGAAGAAAATGCTCTGGCATGTGGGCCTGATTTATAGCTACTATGGGGATAGGTGCTTTTCAGATACTTATTGATAGTGCAATGGGCCCTATAGAATGAGTGGGCACTTTAATTTCTGACAGCAAACCTGACTTGTCCATTACCATGATGTCATATAGCAAAATGTGTCTTGGAGAAATAACTTTCCAGGAGCCTGGGGCGGAGGGGGGGGGGGGTGTTCCTGAGTATATTTAAGGTCTATTTAAATGTGGTTGAGAGAAGAAAGGGTCTATTTGAAATCCATCTATTAAAATTGAGCAGCTTGGAGGATGAATCAGGGTGGTGTAGTGAAGGAGTCTTGTTTGTAGGACTCCTGTTTCATCTGAGCACTAAGGATTATGTTCTGCATTTCTCACCTCGGGGTTAATTCTGCCAGGTCCACACATAATTTACCCATCCAATCTCATTAGGGCAAGGAGTAGAGCTTCCACCTGGAATGAGTAGTTGGGGGGGAGGGTGTTTCTTCCCCCAGAATCCACATATTGTGGAGGGGTTCTTCTGATCATGAACACAAAGTCATTAGTAGATCAGGAACACCTACACTGGAAATCACATCTCTATTTATAATGTGCCAAGACTTGCACTCCTTTGGGACAATGCCAGTAACCAAGCCTAGGAGAAATAGTGTGTGAAAGCCAGATATAAGGCATTTTCGATGAAGGAGATCCAGCTCCAGCTATGGGATGAACTTCCACGTGACATAAAAATTATGTCTGTCCAGTTTTAGGTATCACTGCAAGAATTGCCTTTTTGATTAGGTTTTCCCACACAATAAAATAAAATAAAATGACCCTAAGCAGATCCTCCCAGGAGCAGAGACAGGAGAAGAGCTATAGGCTTCATTAAGTGCTCAGTTCTCACTTTCACAGTTTGATGCAGAAAGTGCTCGTATACTGCAATGTTGAGAGGTAATAAAAATATAGATTTAAAGAATCTTAACTGAAGGGGATTTATAGCCTAAATTCCTGTTTCCATTTCAACTTGTTTATCTCTGTATAGAAATTACATGTGATCCTCCAGTAGTGACTAAGGGAACCTTCCAGCCCCAAAAGAGAGTGTTCAGAGAAGAGGATATAATCAGAGTAGACTGTAATCGTGGATTTCACTTTGAAACGGACAACATGGAAAAGACAGCGGAATGTACGAAGAATGGCTGGTTGCCTATTCCAAGATGTGTCTGTAAGTTTTTAAACACATTAAAACAGCTATGGAAATCCAGATTATCATATAATGTGTATCACTGACCGTGTAAAAGTATTTAAAAAGAATCCAGAGACCTCACTTTTGCAGTAAGCAGAAATCAAAGATTCATAGTTGCAGGGCTTTTCCCTTTTGCAAAGCTTACTTTGAATGTTTTGGAAAAAGTGCCTGTGAAAACAACACGGTGTGGTATCAGACAGTTGTGAGGTAACAGAGAGTCCTGTGGCACCTTAAAGACTAACCCAGTTAGTCTTTAAATTGCCACAGGATTCTTTGTTACCTCTGCTATTCCAGACTAACACAGCTACCTCTCCGATTCTAGACAGTTGTGAATAACTGTACAATTAACATATACACTATGACTGACTTGGCAAATGTGTTAGGATTAACCCTAACCCAGGGAAGATTTGTATCTCTGTATTTTACCTATCAAAATGGTAACATACCAGGCACAATGCCAGTATATTATGAATGGTGAGGAACTCTATGGGACTCATATATACACCACAGCCCTTGTTTTGTGCCCTCAGTTTTGGTACCTTCATTTATTCTGAACTGTCTCAGTTTTTTCCAAGTGGTTCTTCCTGTGCTAAATCACTAAGTTTTTTCTCAAATGTTTACCTAATCTATCCTCAGGTAAAATCCCAGTGGCTGCAATGAGAGTTTTGTTGAGTAGGGACTAAATAAAAGTTGAGGAATTTGGCCCTTGATATTTAAATATATCACCAATTATATTTTTGTTGAAGCTGTCTAAAACAGGACTAGGTGTAAGAAACTTTGAACCCCACCAATGTCATTATAAATTAACCCTCAGATTTTGTTGTAAACATGGAGCTTGTTCCATGTGGAGGGAAATCAATCACCTCCAAGGTACCATCTTTCCCACTTGTGGATGGCCATGTAGCATGAGGAGATCCCTCACAATATGTGTGTTCTGGGGGAAGGACCCCTTGCTCACCAGGTGAAAGCAATAACACATGCGCCAATTGAACAATCCGAGTGAACTGTGAGTGGAGCCTTGCAGAACTCTCCCCTCCTCCCCCTCTTCCAATGAGTTTCCACAGAAGAAGGTAATCTTTCCTGGAGTCCGTGAATCACAAGCTGTTATGCAGTAATTTCTAAAGCTGTTGCATCCTGCCTGGTAGGAAAAGCTTATGGAGATGAGAAGTAAAATAATCCAGATTGTATATGTCCTGAACTCATGACTCCTGCTAATGTAACATTCAAATAGCAAAGTACTAAAACTGAGGAGAGAATTGATGAGTAAATATAACAGTGATTTTTCCTTTCCTGGACACTGTAATATATATATGTTCAAAACTTTCTTTTAAAGTGAAACTCTGTGACTACCCACATATAGAAAATGGCAGATTAACTGGCTATTACAAAAACCACAGAGAAAAAGACTTTCCAGTACGTTTAGGGGTGACCGTTTTCTACAGATGTCTTGATGGTTACGTAGCTAAGAGTGAGCGCACCTGGAATCTAATCAGATGTACTGCAGATGGCTGGGACCCAATGCCAAAATGTCTTAGTAAGTAAATGTAAATTTGATTTTTTTAAAAAAATATTAATGTAGCATGAAACACTAGTAAATATATACAGCATCATCAGCATTTGAAGGAACCATGATGGAGGGGAGTGGGAAGACTGTATAACAATGCTTTTGTAGTCTGGCCCTTACATTTTCCAGTCAAGACTTGTAATCCAGGGACATGAAAAAATCGTTATTAAGATTTTCCCCTTGTTTGTCATGGCATACAAACAGAGATGTTAGATAAACACACACAAATATCCTTTTTGGAAGGTTGCATGATAACATTCCTTTATTTCTTAATGTCCAAAATTTTAAGACACAAAAACAAAAACACAGAGAGAAAGCAGGCAGGTTCCCAAGGCAGGGAGGCACAATTCACCCCATCTTACTGCAAACTGCCTCTTTACAGCCTACTAGACCCAGATTGCACGCTTCCCTACAGAGACCCCCCTCCCCCCCGCCTGCAAGCAGGATTAGGAAAATATGTACTGACCAAGTCCACATGGATCTTACTGTCATAATTTTATGCAGACGATGCTCATACTTTAATATACTTTTACTTTAATACAGTTTTCAAAACAGCACGCTCCTCTGCTGTGAATTCCTCAGTTAAAATAAACACAGGAAAAAAAATCATAAATGTAACCATATGAAAGGTCTGTGATTTCACTGTGGCTGGTGGTACCTACCGGGAAGCGCGAGTGACACCTGACCTTTGTCCTGTTCCTTATGGATCATGCTAAACAGGAACGTGCTCATTCTCCTTCTCTTTCGGCCATTATCTTCTAGCAGAACCATCTTCTCTGGCCAACAAAATGTACAACCTTCTTTACTAACTGAGAGGCCACATCCTATACCCATGCTGAGTTTGTATCTGGTAATGGCTGATCAGTGTGCCTCTTCATTGTTTCCCCTTTTACCTCTACCAAACATGTCACTGGTCCCAATATGTGTCTTTTCCCACTTCATCCCTCCCCTGTGGTTTTGTACCAACACTGCCTGTCCTATGCAGAAAAACCTCTTGAGACTTCAGAGCCTTGGGTCAGAGCAACCAAATGTATAATCCGATAAACAAAGTCTCTAGGGATCTGGTCAGGGTACCTATAGTGACCTGCCACCTGCCAGCGTGGTTTCTGGTCCCCTCTCCATTGTTTTGCTTCCTTTCCCTGATTATATAGCCCAGCTCCAGGGGCAGGGCAGGGTGAATCCAGGCTGTCTGGGCTGTAAGCTCCAGACTGTCCCCCAGTATACATGTTAGTATGGTGCAGCATATTCCTTTGACTATGCCTGACTAACACTTCTGGGTGTTTCAAAGTGGGTTAAAGCCAGGGCCCTACCTTCTCTTTCTACCTCCCCTTCTTCTGTGGGGCAATTTGCACAATTTATCCTATACCCCTAGGGCCTGGAAATCAATTAAGATATCACATATACAATTTCATATACAGGTTGTAATTTCTAGTCAGCAATACCATAAGAAAATTGAGCAATACAAGCTTATCGTCCATTCTGCTTCAAAGCCTCCTTTCCTCCATATCTCCATCTTTGTCAATTGTCTGGGAAAACAGATGAGCTGTGCAGTGTATCCTGAAGGTCAGAAAATTCAGGCAGAGAGTTAATTCCAAAGCTGAGTGAGGGCCTTTACGGGATAATGCTCTGCTAACAGCACTGTTCCTTTGAACTGAATTGAATTAAATGTACAAGTCCCTTCTGATTTGCCAAGTACTTTAACAATATGAAGTTTCTTCACAGAATTACTTGTCCACAAACAAACAAAAGAATTGCCATAAAATAAGAGTCATTAGTGTCAAAACCAAACTGATCATTTCCTTCCAGCCAACTTTTAATTTGACTGCTGCAAGACACTATCAGAAATGGCAAGAGTTGGGAAGCAATATGATGTGATGATCTTTATCCATCCATACTGACATCCCACCTGCTCTCCATAAAGTCAGAACAATATGAAGGAATGAAGTGAATTGTTCAAGGAGTTTTTAAATGATATTACTCCATTTAATTTCATGTGCATCTCTCCTCACATGGTCACCTTACATTTATAAAACACATGTTAATGAACAGTATTTTTTCTTGAAGTAATGTCATTTTCTTTCTGCTTTAGAAATATGTGGCAGGACCGAGGTACCTCATGGCTATTTCTATGAAACAAAAAACAGCTTTGATTTAAATGAAAAAGCAACATACAGGTGTCAGATTGGTTATACGACTCCCAGAGGAAATGAGACAGGGGAGATACAATGTCTTGAAGAAGGATGGAGTCCTTTACCAGAATGCATCAGTGAGTAGTTTAATGATTAAATAGTTCTGTTTTTGTCACATGGGTCCTTACTGGATTTTACTTTAATTGTAACTGTTTTTCCTTATTCTAACCAATCTATTGTTTGGGAAGGTGTTACCATAATAAACAAAAGAACTTACTGCCATTGTCTGATTTGTATTTAAATCACAAGGAGATGTATTTTATGTAAAACACCAAAGTAGAAAGGTTTCAAAACTTTCTTCTGATTATCACCTTAGGTATCCTAAACATCCCTTTTCTCCAAGCCAGGGGAAGTATGGTTTTAATGGTGGAGAACTAAATCTCTTCATGAAATAATGATTTACACAGTATTAGTGCAGCCCAAGTGAGGTTTAGCACATTCCTTTTATTCTAGGATGCCTTATCTCCTGGTTATTATGTCTATTAGTATCACCTCTGTGGCTGAAAGAACTCATTTATAATTAGTTTTCAAGATGAGGTCCATTCTGTTTCACAGAGCAAGGATACAATTATAACATAATCAGCATAGCTCCCATGACTATGAGAATCTCCTCTGTGTTGGCTGCATACATGATCTTGAAGCTGCTGACAGTTCTGGCTCTACAAGGTGGTGTCCCTTGTGATAGCACCTACCAGAGCTTTATCAAACTGGGAAGCTGAAAACAAAACAGGATTCAAAATTTCTACAATGAAGGAATAGACAGATTTTTTTTTTTTTGGATGAGTGCCTCTTTTCAATCATTTTCCCATATTTCCAGCCAAGAATAATCCCCCCATTTCTATAGGAGCTTTCTGCACTTATGACTCATATGGAATTCAGGGGGAAGTGTTTCTGGCTTTTGTGGTGTTCATGCATGTTATGATGTTGGAAATACAGTGAGCATGACAGTGCCACAGCATGGATTAATTTGGTTAGTAAACAAGGACTAGTGCTTCAAATGGGATAAAAGGGTCAATATAAGGGCCAGTATTGTTAAATGCAGTTAGAATATCGTATGCACGGCTGTATGTGGATTTCTATCCCTAACCCTTTTATACATACAAAAGTCAAATTTGCCTTTTGCTCCATCCACTTGGCATTGCTCTGTCTGCAGAAAACAACCCGAAATCAGTTTAACTAGCTAGTAGGAGTTCCTCTCAGACATGGAGGAGTTGGCTAGGGAAAAGGGACGTTACTGGGGTGTCCTTGCACTGCAGGGATCACTATCTTCTGGAGTGAACCCTGGGGGGCATAGGTAGCCAGCTTGAAGAGGGTGGATCGGTTTAAGGATCTGGAAGGCAGAAGATTGGCTTAAAATCATCTTTGTTCCATCCCCTACCCTAGTTCCCTCTTGTGTCTAGCTGGTAAGATCAGAAAATCTATGCCCTAGCTTGCCCACCCTAGAGAGTTTGTCTACACTACCCAGTGATCGATCCAGAGGGGATAGATTTTATCGTATCTAGTCTAGATGTGATAAATTGATCCCCAAGTGCTCTTCTGTCAACTCCTGTACTCCACTGCCAGGAGAGGTGCAGGCGGAGTGGATGGGGGAGTGGCAGCAGTTGACTTACCACCAGAGGTGAAAGTAAGGCGGTACGGGCCGGTACACCGTACCGGTACAAAGCCTGTTGGCCCCTACTGCCTTACTTTAAAGCGCTGCTGCAGCAGCGCTTTAAAGGACCAAGCTTAAAGCGCTGTCACAGCAGCGCTTTAACGTTGCTGCTCTTTTTGTGCCCCCACCCCCCAACTGCAGCCCTGCTAGGTCCCCCTACTGGCAGGGCTGCCAACGGGGAGCGCAAAAGGGGCAGGGACGCTAAAGTTCCGCAGCACTTTAAGCCGGGTCTTTTAAAGCGGCAAAAGGACTCTGCTTAAAGCACTGCCGTGGCAGCTCTTTAACCTCCCTGCCCCTTCTCACCCACCACCCCCACCCCGCTGCCACTGATGGCGGGGGCAAAAGAAGTAGCAACCCAGCCCTGGTGGGGGGAGAGGCGGTGCAGAAGGGCCAGGGAGTTAAAGCGCTGCCGCGGCAGCACTTAAAGCAGGGTCCTTTTGCCGCTTTAAAAGACCCGGCTTAAAGCACTGCGGTAGCAGCACTTTCGCGTCCCTGCCCCTTTTGCACTCCCTGTTGGCACCACTGCCAGTAGGGACCTGGCAGGGCTGCAGATTTGGGGTGTGCAAAATGAGCAGCAATGTTAAAGCACTGCTGTGACAGTGCTTTAAGCTCAGTTCTTTAAAGTGCTGCTGCAGGTCCCTGTCCCTTTTGCTTGCTCCCCTCCCCAGCTGCTGCTGATGGGTAGAGGGGCAAAAGGAACAGCTACCGAGCCCCAGGCAGCAGGGGGCAACGGCAGATTCCCTAGCTCTGCCCCTTCCGTTCGAGGCCCTCCGCCCCTTCTGGGAGAAGCGGCGTTCCCCCCCCCCCCCCATACCGGTAAGTCAAATATGTTACTTTCACCCCTGCTTACCACAGTGTAGATGCCGCGGTAAGTGGATCTGAGTACTTTGACGTCAGCTACATTATTCAAGTAGCTGAAGTTGCGTAACTTAGATCGATCTCCCCCACCACCACTGTAGACCAGGCTTTAGTGTAACTCTTGCAGTCTGAAGCCTAGGGGGTGGGTAGGCTTGAGGGCCTGAGCTTCAGCACAAGGCCCAGTGTCCACACTGGTATTTTTAGCATTCTAGCTCAAGGCCTCCTAGCATGAGTCTGTTGACCTCGGCTGGGAGGTTCACTCTGAGGGGGAAAACTGAGTCACTATTACAATAGATTGTCAAGAACAAACAAGCCTGAGAAGACATTTGTGGGACTAGCATAGAGGGAAGCCTACATAATCAGGTCTCAAATTAAATGTTCAGAATGATCTCGTCTGTGCCTGCCTTTTGAATCTAAGAATCCTTTTCTTTTATCTCCTCATTTCTTTACACCTGTTGCATTTGTCTTTAATGTGTGACACTTTGTGTAGCATACTCTGTTTTGGTGTGGCATTGAAGAGTTTTACATTTTTAAGTTTTTTTAAATATGCAGTTAATAAGGTTGACATGCACAAGTACGTATAATGAACAAGTACATGCACAAGTATGTATAATGAGGATATTTTAATATCTAGTTAATAAAAATCACTAACCTTTCTCTAATTCTGTAGAGACATGTAGAATGCCTACTTTTGAGCATATTCATTTCTACACCAGAATAATGGTGTTTTTGCCTGAAGACATATTGGAATATGAATGTGCAGATGGATATCAAACAGTAAATAAAATCTCAAGGGGTCACACAATATGTGGCATAAATGGATGGACTCCAGAGCCCCAGTGTTTTGGTAAGGTTGTTTTTTTTTTTGGGTACTAATGAAACTTCTACACAGCAGAATGTATTTCTTTGGATGGGTTTTGTAGCTTTTTCATTTAATAATTTAAATAAATGTGATTTAGGTGCAGGTTACATTGTGGATAATGATTGGATGGAAAAAATTGATGGCTCCTAGGGTAGTCAAGAATCGTTAATCACATTTAGTCAGCAATCCCAAGGAAACAGTGTTCTTCATAGACTAAGGTTAAAATATCAACCTAATTTCTTGGCTTTCTTTGAAAACTTGGAATAAATTATGTGGGTGACATTATTGATGGAGCACAATGTGATATCTGTTTGTTGTATCCCTCCAACTTCATTTCAAAGACTGTTTTTACAGATGATATAGCCAGTGTGGAAAGTGGTGACAGAGATGTACTAAGATCACAGCAAGTGAAAATCTCTTTGTGCTATTGGAAGCATTAAGTATTGGGTCTCATGAACCCTAATGGTTGTGGTCAGTCCCCATCTGGAATCATAAGGTATTCCCAAGCAGGCTGCAGGAAGCCCAGTCCCTTCAACGACACCATGGGCTGGAGTGAGGGCAGAGGCTGTTTAGACTAGGGAATCTGTCATGGTTTTGCTTGCCATAGTCAGTGGATTTCTAGAGAATTGGTAGCTTGTATGTTAGCTAGTTAGAGTGCTTGAATCAACTCATGCATAGAGAATTTTTACTAAAATAAGAAATACAATAAAATCTTAATACAGATATTAAAACAAATAATGGGGATATCTAACGAGATCACTTGATCATTACATGCTAGGTTCACTCACTCCGGGGCACCTGGCATTGGCCACTGTTGGTAGACAGGATACTGGGCTAAATGGACCTTTGGTCTGACCCAGTATGGCCTTTCTTATGTTCTTATGTAAAGGCCTGATGGAAAATAGTGCAGATTGAAAGGTCAACTTCACCAGCTCATTATTTAGAGTTCACCAAATGTAATTTTGCTGAGTGAAGCCCCAACTCAGTGAAAATGGCCAATTTTTAAAGTTCCCTGCAAAATTATTGAGAATTAGAAGATAGGATGTGGGGGAAAGATTATGAAAAATCAAACCTTCATTTGTTAAGGTTTACCATTTGCCCTCTGACAAATATCATATTATGCCCTGCAGCTTGTTTATATTCATCTTGTTTTGCCTCCTTGTCTTCTTTTCTTCCCCACGTGAGATGGAAATCTTACTCTTTTAGAGATTCCCAGTCTATCCGCACCAGGACTTTTCTTCTTGCTGATAATCAAAGCCCTGATCCACACAATGGGATCCATTCCATTGATTTCAACAGGCTCTAAATTATTTTGTTCCTATTAGTGAAATTATTGACTCTTTTCCATAGGTGGAGTTGTTACAATGTGGTATTTTCTTTCATTCCCTCACTGTAATCTTTAGCGATAGAATGTGAGATGCTGATGCTGTCCCATGGAGAGGTTTTCCCCAAGAAGGACAAATATCTTAATGGAGACGTGGTGACATATTCCTGTGCAAAAAAATACACCAGGGTAGGACCTGACTCTGCTCAGTGCTATTACTTTGGATGGTCCCCAGCACCTCCGACATGTAAAGGTAAATATTTACTCTAGGGTTATTGAAAAGGGAGCATAGTAATTCATCTGACTCTTGAAAACTCATAATCTTCCGGTGGGCTTTTTCTGGATCCTAACCTCTTCTCCAAGTCAAATCATTCATCTGTCCCCCGTGCCAGTGCAGAGACTGTTGCCTTCAGCACATTTTCATTGTCAAGTTCTAAATGCCCTGACTAACTGAGTTTTCATCTTTTCCAGTGGGAAACTATTCCTGAACCTCGTATATACAGTTATGATGTTTCTTCCCTTTCTCAACTGCATCCTATTATTCTTAGCTATACACAGTGGAGAGGGTTGTTGTCTAAAATGACAGAGAAAATTTACACATAAAAGTCCACAGCAATGTAGGGTGACCAAACAACAAATGTAAAAAATCACGATGGTGGTGAGGGTGAGTAATAGGAACCTATAAAAGAAAAAGACCCCAAATCGGGACTGTCCCTATAAAATTGGGACATCTGGTCACCCTACAGCAATGGATAACAATTACAATATATCTGATCCAGAAAAGGATTGGCCATGCCTACCTAGTCCCTCTGTGCTGTAGGCGAGGGCATAAGGTAACCTTAGTGCATACCACTACTTCCTTTCTAAATTATCCAGATCATGCCTCATGCATTAAAGTAGGGTACTAACAATGCAAGCAAATGATTCATACTGAGGGGAGGTATATGTAAACTTCTATCACATATCTATACTGGTGTTCTTCTACCCAGTCCAAAAACACTCTCACTCCTTGCTGTTCCATCCTTGAGTAGAACCTACCAATTGTGTGGAGTGAGACTAGAGTGAGCCCTGCAAAATCATTTCCACTTGTGCCTAAATCAGCATTTGAATCCAAATTTCCAGAGCTGTGTGGTCACTCACTAAGACATTTGTGTCACATTTCCCCAATTGCAGGAGTGAATTTGTTTTCATCTATGTTGATTATAGTGTATAGTAACTATTGCTAATATTATACAAAATATTCAGATAGTCTTTTTGTTCTAGTGGAAGTCAAGGCTTGTGGGCCACCAGTCAGCATTACAAATGGGAATATTATCAGTGAACTTCACGAGAAATATCGGCATGGTGACTCAGTGGAATATGACTGCAACCTCAGATTTAAAATGACCGGATCAAAGAATATAGAATGTGTTGATGGAGAATGGTCATCTTCTCCCTTTTGCATTGGTAAACTATAGATTTTTTACTCTTCAGATTAGTGTGGATTAAATTTTTCTTGTTTATGCTTTCAGGGACTTTTAAAATCCAAACTATTCACAATGAGGTGTAAGATGCTGGCTGGGGTGCATAGTTTCCATTCCATAGCCCTCTGTGAGGTGGAATTAGACCTGGGCAAGTATGTGACAGGTGCTATTTTTAGTGCGGCAGCAATGGGAAGACTCCAGCCTTAATTAAAGTCAATTAAGCAGTTTCTCTTAGGGATTACTTGGGTGGCAATTGTTGGGCTTATGAGACAATTGACTCTATAATTAGGAAGATATATTTGGGAGGAACTAGGAAGTGAAGGGAGAGGAGAGAATGCTGCGCGGAAGATTTTTCCTGTTGTATACCTGAGGTTTCTTTTGTTATGCTTTGAAACTGAAAACTAAAAGCAAACTAAAATTTGGTGAAAGAGAAACAGCCTGTGTGTTTGTAGCTAGGTAGCAGTATTCACACAATAAGTGAAGGGGTGCCCCTGTGACAAAGTGTGTTTGTTGCCTTGACACCTAATATGCTACCCACGGACCAACTGTAATTTACAGGATCTTGAACAAAGGTTGATTAAGAAAATTGAAAGCTCTTTGGTTTTGTGTTTGTACCATACCTAGCAAAATGGGGTCCTAGTTCATAACTGGGGCTCCTTGATACTACAATAATATTATTTATGAGTGCCACATGGTTAATTTACTACTAGGACCCCAACGCAGGCATTCACTATGCATATTAACACATATAATTTTAAGAATCAAAATAAATGCACAAAACTATAGTATTTGCTTGCTCTTGCAATTTATTTGGAAATCAAATAGAGTTTTTTGCTGTTTGGATTCAGCAGCAGCGAAGACCTGCAGCTCCAGGAAATAATTACAGATGTTTTCACAAAATAAAGAGATCCTATGGATGTTATCTATTCTTTACAGAGAATCTTAGGTGCACGTACAAAAACAGTTGAAAGGCAAAGAGTGTGAAAAGGGACATTTGTGTAGGTCAGTAATGGAATGCTTCCTGGGGAAAGTGTATTGTAAGGAGCAATTTAATAGAGGGAGAAGAGGTTAGTTGGTGTATAATAAGCAATAAGGAATCCTAGGTGTAGAGGTGAGCATGAAATTAAGTACAAACTAAAAGTGAATTGAGGAGAGAAAACAAGCAGCTAGCACGGAGGTTTTGTGATGAATGTAGGAAGGTGGGAGTAGGTAATATGGGACAAAAAGACAGGTAAGAATGAGATTGTGTGAGAGTAAGGAACCTGAATTTGTTGCATACAAAGAGAGCAAGAAAAGAAAAGAATCCTTAGAGCGGTGACGTGGTCACAGCAGGAAGGGAAGGAAATTATCTTAGCCCTGGTTTTGCTGCAGATTGGAAGATGGGAAACTGAGGGTGAGGGAAGCCAGGGAGTAAGGGGTTGCAGATGTCAAGTTGTTGTATTGCAATACAATTTTCATTTCTTGGATGTGTGAGTGACAATATTTTTAAAAAGAGCGTGAGTGAGTCAGTGCATCATTGTATTGGTGTAACTGAGTATCATGATAGTAATGAACTGATGTGTAGAGATGGTTCCCTTTACTTATGATTTGAGTGCTTTGCAGTGTTTGTATTGCTGTGAGAAAATACATTTGAGCAACCTTAACTTTAATTTAATTATTTTTTATGTATGAAGCTAGAGACATTTTACAGGAATAAGTGACAAAATGTTTAGAGAGAGCCTAATGCAAGGAAAGAGAAGCCTAATAAAACCTGGGAGACGGGAGGGAGAAGATAGAGAGTTTTGGAGGAAATGGTATTTTTACAGACTTAGTATCCCTCTGCTACATTCATTTATGTCAGTGGGAACAAGATCGGGTCCTAAAATAGTGATTTTAATATTTGCATTACATTTCTTTTATGATGTATCTGTAAATGTGACAAAACCATAATGTAGATCATTTATGTTCTTTGCCCTACAGAGGAGGAAAAAACTTGTGTACCACCCCCCAATATTGTCAGAGGAAGTGCCATCAATGTAAATCAGAACCAATATTTTCATGGTGACACAGTGGAGTATGGCTGTGAAGGAAACCTTGAAATTGCTGGGACAAATATCATAAAATGTCTTAGTGGAGAATGGACATCTTTACCTTCATGTGCTGGTAAGCTGTAGTTAGATAATACTTTAAATATCAATGTAACTTTATAAATTTTAAATAAAATTGAGTTTATTCATCTATATTCATGAAAATACAATTAATATGGATATTGTATCCAAAAGCAATTACATTAAAAGAACATCAAGGTTGCAAAGTCAAGCACTAAAAAATTATACAACTGAAGGTTGTCCATGCATTCAAAACAGTTTGATCCCTTGTTTCAATTTATCTTGCCAATAACAGGCAACTTTGTAGCATCCCTGTGACTTTTAGAATGTAAGAGGCTATAGAGTGGGTTTGTTTGTTTGTTTGCTTTATGGAATTTTCCAATAACCTCAAAAACATTCCCGGGATGTGAGAGATTAATCCTACCCTCTGACCTCCTTTACTTCTGAAGCAGGTCTTTTCATACCAGAACTATGTTACGGCCTTTTCTTCTATTTCTTTCTTTCAGTTTCACAGGCTAATATAAGATAGTACATTAGACTCTTGATTATCCAGGATTGGATGAACCAGGATGTGGATTAACCACGATGTCAAAAAAAATACACGCAACTCGCAGGGCCGGCTCTGGCTTTGCTGCTGCTCCAAGTACACACACAAAAAACCCCTACCAGGGTGTAGGGCAGCCAGTGAACCAACACCTCCTCCCCCCAGTGCAGGATGGCTGGTGAATCAACCCCCACTTCCCATATTTTCTATGGCTAGTGATTATCCAGGATTTTATTAACCCGAATTATTTTTTTCCGTATCATCCTGGATAATTGAGAGTCTACTGTATATGGATTATGTAAAACAGGTAATTGAAATAAAATAAGACTTGCATATTTACTAAGCAAGTAAGCAACTAAGGAGCTTTGAAAAATGTTATCCCATATTCAACGCTGTGGTCAGTTTGCTTAGTTTACACAGTGTGATAGAGGAAGGCCAGGGAGCTGTGGCAGAGTGTTTGAGGGGAGATATATCAGCTCCAGGTTCATTAGGGCGTGGCTCCCTGTAGACTAGGGAAGCAGGCAGCAGGTTAATTAGGAGCACCTGCTGCCAATTAAGGCCTTAATAAAACCCCCTGCCTCCGGCAGACAGGTGTGGGTGTTCGGAAGGAGTTTGGAGGCGTTGGAGCAGAGAGCAGTTTGGAGGCGTTGGAGCAGAGAGCAGTTTGGAGGCGTTGGAGCAGAGAGCAGTTTGGAGGAGTTGGAGCAGAGAGAGTTTGAAGAAGTGCTGTGGTGAGCTAAGAAAGGCCCAGACCTTAAGTAAAGGAACACCTGGCTTGTGTAGAGAGAGGGCAGGAAGCCCCCCACAAGCTGAAGAGTAGGAGAGGGAAGTAGTCCAGGGGAAGGAGTAGCCAATCCCAGTGGTTTACCGCTATCCTCAGGGCCCCTGGGCTGGGACCCGGAGTAGAGGGTGGGCCTGGGTCCCTCCCTCTCCTCTTCTCCCCTCTAGGATACTTGTGGGACAGTTAATACCCTGTTCAGAGGCAAGAAAAAGGCTCCCTGAATTCCCCCACAAGAAGAGAAAGCGCAGGACCCATCAATATCGTGGGAGTAATTTGCCACAACAGTTATCTGAGAAGTCTTCATTATAACTCCCAGAAACCCCTAATTAAAGACACAAGGCCTGGTTCAGCACATCAACTTTAAGACACATACTCCTTCTTGGATACTGAAGCTTTGGAATAAGCTGCCAATGGCGATACATCTCTCTACTACACAGTGGTAGGGTTTGAAAAATAGCAGAAATAAAAATCAAATTATAATTTAATTGTTCTTTCACACATTTAAAGGGATACTGTCCATTTAAAAAAATCACCTTCTGTTAGAAAACATTTTGCCTGCTATTGTTAAAAGAACACACACTAAACATTAGAGAAAATATGTTTTCCCTTTGATCTCCTTCTGCTAATAATCTTGGACATTACTTGTAACAATAGTGGGTACAAAGTTTCACATGGACACGTATCTTCAAGTTGATGGCATCTCTTTAAATGTATATTTACTTGACAGATTTTTGAATGATAACATTTTTATTTTTGTATTGGGTTTTATTTAGATCCATCTGTCAAATGTGCACTTCCAAGGAATCTTGAGAATATCAGATTTTTATCGGTTTACAATTTTCAAAAGAATTTCTATCACAAAGATGTTGTAAGATACAGATGTAATTCAGACGTCAAGAAACTTAAACAAACAGTCTGTGAATATGGGAAATGGACACCCAAGCCAGAATGCATTGGTAAGTTTTTGCATTTCTATAAAATTGTTGCTTTGTAATGCAGCTAAAGAATGCTAATTTTATTAAAGCTACCATTCATCTAAATGAAGTTCACTAGTTTGAAAAATAGGACTGATTTAATAATTAAACCATAAGTCTTTTCATATGCTAATAGGAAGAAAACACTGGCCAAATACTTTTTAGATTACAGAAATAATTTGACAGCCTAAACAAATAGCTTTTAGTAATTTACTATGAATTATTTTTGCTGAACAGTTAAAAGTCTGAATAAAGTACATATTACAATGAGAGTTGATTAACCTTCCCTCTCTCTACATAGAAATAATGTATTCTTGAGCTGCATTCACCTATGACACTGCAGATTACATAGACCTGACTTTTTGTGCTCAGAAAGAAAATGTAAACAAAATGTAGATTTTTTGGGTCAGTGGGAGACTGCTAAAGAAAATGTCAGACCAGTGTGATGAGCTTGTGCTAGTGTCTCTCTCCTTAATTAACTTAATCCTGTAGCAGAAGAGAAAGGGGTCTCCAAAGGAAATGATTTTTGTCCTACATGTTTACTTCAATGGTTTACAAAATTTGTGTCCTTTATGGAAGAATAGATGGACTCAGTATCATGAGTGGTTTTATCCTCAAATTAGTAGGGTTGAACCACATTTGAGGTACATGGAAACTGAGATTAATGCCATAAACATCTATGCAAATGAAACCTGAAAAATGCAAAAACCTTTCAATGGGGGAAGACGAGAAACACTAGAAAACCAAGCGAGGGCTAGATGTGTTTGGATTCTGGGTTTCCAATATCATTTCGAGCCTTTGTGCGATACAAGCCCCATGCATAAATCTGAAAAAATGGACAATCTAGGAAATGCTCCCAGTTTGTCTGAAGTTAGACAAAAATAGAATCCTGAAGGCTGCTGGACTGCAAGTGATTTAGGGCTTATCAACACTACAAAATTAAGTCAGGAACAGAGGTAGCTAGTCGAACATTGCCCCTTCCCCAGAGCACCATGGGAAGCTGTTTACAAACAGGAAGCGGGGAGTGGGGGACGTTTTCACTCCCAAATTGCAGAATCTCTCCCCCAGTCTACTATCAGTCACTTTAAACTACTTGACAACCCATTCTGAGCATAGTAAAGGCACATTAGTGGCCACAATTCAGAAAGTGGGGACGTGGTTTTTTTTTCTGTGTATGAGCACTTTTAATGACAACTTCCCCTGTTTCCCCTAGGTGACCTAGGTGATATCAGTTGGTAGCAGATAATAATGGTAACAGAGGTGGAAAGGAAGGAGATGCTGCAAGAGTATGGGTATAGACCTGGTCCTTATACTACTATGTTGTGTATCACAATGATGCCAGCAGAATTAATTCAGGAGTTGCATGGGAAAGTGTCCTACCGAGGTAGAATAAATAAGACTGCCCTGCCCAGAAACTTTCTGCAAAGGATTGCAGAGTACCCCCATGAAATTTCCCCAGAGATATCCATGGAGGATTCCTGGGTTATCCCAGTCCACATAAACAGTCTTTTCCGGGGGCCACCCTCTCCATAGCTGGAGCTGCCTCTTGTAAGCACCCCGCTTTTTCTTCACAATAAACATGCAATGCCACTGAATGTATGTGTCCACTACAATTTAACTGGACTTTCATTTTAAATGTATACTCACCAGAGATGCCTTCCCTGACATCATGGTTGGCCACTATGCTGTCCTGCAACTCACAGAGCTCCAGAGTTAAAAATATTTCTTGGCTCTTGGGGAGAATTGATCCACCACTCGCCAGTCTCCCATTATCCTCCTCTTCCACCATATAATCCTCCTTCCTAGAGTCACACACCTCTGAGGTGTCCACGTTGCTTGTGGAGATAGGTAAAGTCACCCCTGAGAATTGTATGCAGCTAAGTGTAGAACCAGCTTTTGTGGGGTTCAACACCAGAATAACTGTTTGCCTCCCTTGCCTTCTGGTGGACCTGGCAAAATTCTTTTATTTTCACACAGCACTGCTGTGCATCCCTCATGTAACCCTTCTTCCCCATTCCACGAGTGATCTTTGCATAGATGCAGCATTTCTTCTACTGAATTGGAGCTCTGCCTGAACAGACTCTTCTCCCCACACAGTGATGAGATCCACCATCTCCTGTGCAGACCAGACTGGAGCGCGTTTGAGCCATGTAGTCTCCATGATCAGTTGCGCTCAAGCTGGCACACTCCCAATGCTGATCAAACAGGAATGGGAATTCAAAAGTTCCCGGGGCTTTAGCACGGGGAGGGGCTGTTTTCTGTATACCTGGCTGCAGTGCAGCAGAGTTGAGAATGATCTCCAGAGTGGTCACAGATGAGCATTATGGGACACCACCTGGAAGCCAATTAGGTTGAAGTGCAGACTCAGTATTTTGTAATATCTGGCAGTCGGCCCATGAAAATCGAACTAAGCACTATGCCTTTTGCAGAGGTGGATTACAGAAGTCGACATCAGGTGACTTAGGTTGATATAAAGGACCCGGGAGTGTAGAAACATATATTCACAGGTCGACTTAAGGTGGTTTCCTTCAACCTAACTGTAGTGTAAACCAGGCCATAGCTTACAAAGGCAACAAGATCCTGTTGTTTCCTGACCTGGGACCTATTACAAGGGTCCTGAATAAGGACTCTATTCCCCTCAAATAGGCATCTGAGGAGCTCAAAAGAGAAGTCATATTTCCTTTAAGTTCCATGTTTTTCATGGGGACCAGACTTGCACCGCTTTGATTCTGGGATGATCCTTTGTGTAATTCAGAATGGCCCTTCCTTCCCCAACATCCCCATACATTGGTGCACTGCTGTGTGGGGTCGATCTGAGAGGCATCTACCAACTCTTTTCTATTTGAGTCCTTCTTATGCCAGCACTAATTTAGAGCTTCTATAGGCCACCAGGTCCAGTATAGAAGAACTGCAGAGGATATCAGAATGAAGGCCGTCATTTCACTTGTGAACCTGTTACCCAGTGTTTTCAGAACTCCCAATGGGGAAACTTAACTGTTTCGCTTCAGGCAGCGTAAGGAATAAGTCAACAGGAACATAGCACTTCCATGTGATCAGATTCATGCAAATAAGCATGCTCTATCTAAAACTGCAGTTTATTAGATTTAAGCACCCACAAACGTAAAACAATAGATTTAGAACATCCCAGATACCTAACATCTGGAATGGTAATTAACTTTCAATAAACTTTTAATATCAAAGGTGTCTAGATTCAAAGTTTTTCAACCACAAAAGTTTTCAGATTAAGTTGTTTACTTGTCTGTTCCCTCCTCTCATTCTGATTAGCAGAAACGATAGCTAGTTTTGACCTTGTCTCTATAAGCCTGTCTCCAAATTAACCACTTCAGGGTTATGCACACAATATGGTTGCAGTTAGCTTGATCACATTCTGGGGTATATCCACCCCTCAAATACAGGGCAACAAATCAAGCATTACAGCTATGTGAGAACTGGAATTTCTGTTCCATGGAAAACTTCACATTTAAAAAGAAATTCATCTCAAGTCAGAACAAAAAATCTAAAATGCCAAATTTTCCACAATTTGAGAAGAATTGAAATAGAATGTTTGAAAAACTCTGGGCAAGGAGCTGATCAGTCAGCAGATCTTTGTGATTCAGCACCATAGGAACATGCTGCCAATTAAAGGTGGAGAATGGTTACTAAAAATGTGTGGCACGCTCAGTTTTTCGTCTAATAACTGTTCTGGTTTG
Source organism: Sternotherus odoratus (assembly GCA_032164245.1). Classification (NCBI taxonomy): domain Eukaryota; kingdom Metazoa; phylum Chordata; order Testudines; family Kinosternidae; genus Sternotherus; species Sternotherus odoratus. Next base: position 54,567,810 of record JAVMKO010000008.1, on the reverse strand, counting down.
ACATGGACTGTCACATTTACCATATATTGAGTCATGAGATTTGACTGAAACTATCTTTTGTTGAAGAGAATAAAAGAAAATGCCCACCTCCCCCTCAGCTTCCAGGAGCCTCCAAGATAACAGAGAGAAGAAGCTATGAGATTGGTGAAAAAATAGCTTTTACATGTCTGGAAAATTTCAAGCTTCATGGAGTGAAAGAAATAATGTGTGACGATGGGAAGTGGCAGTCACCACCGCACTGTGTTGGTCTGTAGAATGATTTATTTATGTTTTTGTTTTTAATACAGATTTCCTGAAATTGCATGAATCAGACAAAAGCACATTCAGTAATAACTGTCACATTGTTGGAACTGATACACCCTGGGCCTAACTCTGCTGCATTGAAGTAAATGGTAAAATTCTCATTGACTTCAAAGAAAGAAGAGTTAAGCCAGCACTGAGCTTTCTTAAAAATCCCTGACTTAATGTACCCCTCAGTGTGTAGGTGTATGCTCATCTCTTATTTGGGGCTAGAAACAAGTCAGAGAAAAGATACTGGCCAAAGTCAGAGAAAAGATACTGCACCAGATGGACCATTGGTCTTGTTCAGCATGACAATCCCTGTGTTTCTGTTTGACTGTACTGAATTTATACTGTAACAGCTTCAAATGTTTTTATGGGGCTGACCAGAGGGGGCTTGTTTGTAGCACTTCTTAATTTGAACGACTACGAGGAGTCCTGCATTAAGAACAATGACTAGAATTGACATTCACTCAGCTGTACCTTTTTTCTTTGTTTTAGATTGACATTTGACATGTACATTTTATTGTTCATTTTCTCTTCCAAACAGAAGAAAAATCATGTTTGCAACCACATCCCATAGAAAATGGTGAGATATTAATTCTAGAAAATCAAAGCTTAAGAATGGAGAAATGGGGACCGGTGACTTACCCGAATGGTGCAACATTAAAGTACAGCTGTAATGTGGGCTTCATGTTAAGAGGCCCATCAGAGATAACTTGTAATATGGAAAAATGGACCTCGCCGCCTGCCTGTATTGGTAATTATACGGTCTGCTCTGTTGAATTTCCATTAATACTTTTTCAGTAGAGCAATCAAAGAGCCAGATTCTCTGCTAGTATAATTCCAATGAGTTCAGCAAAGAATTTGACTCAGTGAGTTTTAAGTGGAGGCTAAATGATGTTGAACATGAACTCTTACATTTGTTTAGATTGCTGTGAAACAAACTTCTGATTGAAGGATTTATTTTACAAAAATTATTTGGTTTTTAAAAACTTCCTCATGGAACTTCTCTTCTGTCCCAGTGATTGCTCCCTCCTTTTTACTTCTCTGAGAAAATGAGACCTCTTCCAACTCTCTGCCCTGGAGGCCCCATGAAGACCATAGGAACATCTGTCTCAGCAGGCTGATGTTTCCTGACAGCTTCCAAACAGCCATTGGTCCCAGCTTCTTCCACTGTTAGTTCTTCTCTACACCTGGCGTCTTCATGGGTTACAGGGTCAGTGTCAGGAGCTGGTAGTGGAAGAGACTGATTCCTACTGGAGTAAGACAGTTACATGTCATGGACTGAGTGTTCAGAGTTTGCAGCACCAAAGAGCTAGAACAGAGCTAGCTGTACCCAAAAATCCCAGCCTGCCCTGTATGCCAGGCAGGAGCTGGAAATTCTCTCTTCTCCTTGGTGCAGTATCCTAGATATCAGCCAGTGTTCAGGTGGTAGCAATCATCTGGGAATTCGTTTGTTCATGGAGTCAAAATAACTAAAAAATTGTAAATTTTATTTTGCTTAAAAGTATACTAAACAATGACTGAAGAAGTTTTTAAATGAATGAAATCCACCCATCGAAAAATTCTTTTATAACTTAAGTTTTTATAATGACTCAAAAAATAGACCATATATCTTTGAATAATCTTGTTTTAGTAGATAGGGAGACTACGTTAGCTGATGGGTATTTTCCATCTTTCATTGCCATGATTCTACAATAGAAATCAGATTTTTCTAACTTTCTGATAATCGGTAGGGTCATTTCCTTCAGTCATTGTCCAATGTACATTCCTAAAGTGCTCACATCAGTCTAGCACATCTAGCATGTCTGCTTTGGGATGTAATTGGGATGCTTCAGTACGTGCTGTACCTGTACTGCATCTTAGCAACAATAACAGACATGCCTTGAACTAAGATGGCTCATGAATAAAACTTGCATTTGAGCAAGGTAAGGTGCTTACACTTTTAGAAAACGTGTGTTGTTTTGTGAGGTGCAATATAGCAAAGAAATTAACACTTCCAGCTGGAAAAGGCACCTGCATTGATATCTTGTCAATACAGAACAATAAGGAGCCTTTTGTTTATTTCACAGGGGAAAAAGGACCCATCATTTTGTACTTATAGCACTCATCACTTCATGTGATAGATAAGTAAGGTTATGGATCACATTTTAACCAGTCCTGTTATAAGCTTATGACAACTTCCAGAATAAATAGACTATTTCCAATTATACTTTGGAGCATAATTATATTTTGGAGTGCTGCTTGAAGTCTTTATTTAAAGTTTCTCTCTTTTTGTATCTGAGCACATTGTTAAACATGCTTTATTAAATGAAGGTGGTTTGTGAGAGGGTTTCACTCACTTTCAGTTTGTGTGACTATTTTTTCAGAAATGCCATGCAGAGATGCACCTGAAGTTCCACATGCTCAGGCTGAAGGTAGCATAAAGACTAATTATGAACCTGGTGAAACCCTGCGCTATCAGTGCCACCCAGGTTTTATTGCTGTTGGATCACAGCAGGTAACATGTAAAAGAGGGCAGTGGACCCAGCTACCTGAATGCCAAGGTACAGTGTGTGGTTTGATTTAATTGTCAGGAACCTATTATAATATTATAGGCTCTCAGAAACCCAGGGGATGATCATTACTATTTATTTGAATCAGTGTAGTTCCTAGGATCTTTAGCCATGAACCAGGGCCCCATTGTGTTAGATGCTGTACAGATGCAGAACAAAAAGGCAGTCCTTGTACCAATGTGCTTACAATCTAAGTATTAGACAAGAGCCAATAGACGGATACAGACTATACTGGAAGTACAAGGAAACAAAAAGACACTATTGGCTAGCATGACAGATCGTGGTATCATCACACCAATGGCCTACGTTGTCAAGTTTTTTTGTAGGCATCATGGAAAAGGAGAATTTAAAGGAGGGATTTGAAGGAGGATAATTAGGTTGCTTTGTGAATGTTTTGGGGGTTACCTGTGATGCATGAGGAGCAGCACGGGACAAAGCATGAAGGTGCTAGTTTGAAAATGGAACACGTGGGCAGTGGAGGCTGGCACCATGGGCCGATTGGAGAGGAGCATCGAGAGCTCGATAGTGAATGAGAGATGATGGGATGTTTTATGCAATATAGAAGGGGGGAGCCAGTGGAGGGATTCAAAGAGTGGGTGGATGTTCAAAGGGATGGGATCAGAAAATGATCTTTGCAGCAGCATGGATGGATATGAACAGATCGAGACTACATTTGCAAGGCCAGAGAGAAAGATATTTCAGTCATTGAGCTGAGTCAGATATACAGCTGGAGTAGATAGATACTTTAAGGAGACTGCAGCAACCAATTCAAAAATGGAGCTTGAGAGCAGTCTATTATGGGATGGAACAAGGGAAATTGTGGAAATTTGGGGATTGAATACCCACAGTGTCCAGAGAGCTGAATGGATTGCCCTAAATATACAGTGATTGCTGCACAATACATAGTGAGGAAACAAAGTCCTGTGGCACCTTAAAGACAAAACTTTATAGTTAGTCTTTATGGTGCCACAGGACTTTGTTACCTCTGCTATTCCAGACTAACACGGCTACCTCTCTGATTCAATACATAGTGACAATTTCTCACAAGGTGCACCTGAAGGCTGTGGAGAATACATTGGGATTGGCTATCCAGAGAGCCACATGCCTTTTGTTGAGTCAGATAGCTATATTGATAGGCTTGATAAATACTTTAGGACACTTGACTGTTTTGTCCTCTGCTGCTGCAGAGGCAACAGGGGGAGCAGAAAGTTAACCCCAATCTCTGTTCCATGGCTGTGCTTCATTCACTGGGAAGGCTGATCAGGGCCGGTGGCAGGGGGATACTACGGGTAGAGCTGTAATGGGCCCCGGACTTTAGGGGTGCCCCGGTACACAGCAGTACCCGTAGTCATCCCCCCTTGTCGCTGGGCCTGGAGAGCGGGGAAGGGGCGAGGAGGTGGCGCGCCTCTCCTCCGGACGAGCGCGCGTGTCCCCGGCAGGAGCAGTGAGCCTGGCCGGCGGCAGCGGCACAGTCCGGGGGAGAAAGTGAGCGCGCGGCGGGGGGGGGGGGGGGGCAGCAAGGGTGGCTCGCGCTCCGGCAGGACCCCGTGCTGCCGCCAGCCGCTGTCAGCTGGGGGGGAGCGCCGGCTGGGCTGGGGGGCCCCCAAACGCTGTCAGCTGGGCTGGGGGGGCCCCGGCTGGGCTGGGGGGCCCCCTGGCCGCTGTCAGCTGGGGGGGAAGTGCCAGCTGGGCTGGTGGGGCCCCCAAACGATCAGAGTAGGGGCCCCCAAATTTCTGTTGCCGGCCCTGAGGCTGATACACAAATGCTGATCATTTCAAATATGGAAGGAGCTGCGAGAGGATTTGTTGTTTGTCAAATGGAAAAGGACAGAATAGGAAAAGAAATGTTTTTCCTCCCAGCTTCTAAGAAGAGAACTTACATGCATTTTTAAAACTATTAAAAAGTTCTGAAGGTTGTTTTAACGTATTTCAATTTACTTATCTGACACAATACAAAGTCCAGTGTTGCAGCTGGTGACCCTTTACGCCTGAATAAGGAATACAGAATAAATGCTCTCATCTCACTTTTACAGATTTGTTTTGTTATGAGAGTGCTTGGAGTTTTCTTTTATGGGCCATAAAGTATAAGGTACTCCACAAAAGTGTTTCATGTTGATAAATCTCCCCTTTCAGATGCAACATGTGGAGATCCACCTTCAGTTGCTAATGCTGAGATCATAGACCGTAGAGACAGAAGATATTGGCCTGCTGAAAGAGTGCAGTATCAGTGTCATGAAGGTTTTGAAAGTCATGGACCAAATGATGCCACCTGTATAAATAGGGAATGGTCACAGCCTCCAACTTGCAAAGGTAGAGCTTTGAATTTTTATTAGAACACTTAATGCCAAATTGTACCTGCCTAGTATATGGGTGTCAAGTAAGGTAAGGAGGTTGCAGAATTCCTTCTGAAACATACTGGGCAAGCAGAGTCTGAATGAATGTCACTATCACCCTCCTTGCTTGCAGCTCATTTTCCCCAATCCACAGCTTGTCAGCTCTATGGCCTAGTATATAGCAGGATGGAGCAATGGCCCTGACTCCTGATCCCTTTTAAAACCATGGACCACTAGTAGAGAGAAAGCTGGACTTACATGCATCTGAGCAAAGGGATTGAAATTCTCCCTGGCCCCTAGGTAAGCTATTCAAAAGTGGGGGAAGGCTCCTTGCACCCTTGCCTGTGTTATGACCAGGCAGAATCTGGCTGTTAGAATGGGCAGGGCACAACATTCAGTACTCACCAAGCTCAATGGACAGTTCAAAGAGAGGGGTCCTGCAGTCCTGCCCTTAACAGGCTTATTATTAATTTTGTCAGCTGTGATAAAATCACAGTGTCTCCTTCACTCCTTTCATAGTCCATATGGACATCTCTAAGTGACGGAGTCTGCAACTGGCGTTTCCTTAAAAATAGGAAAGGAAAAGCTTTTTTTAAAAAAATGAAGTGTAGTAAAAGTTAAATTTGAAATGAGTAAAATCAAGGTGATGCCAATATTTGCAGCCAAAAAAGCTGATTTTAAGAGGCTTCCATTTTCAGAAGGTAGGAAAAAGACTTGTATGCTGTTTCGTATGTTCTTATGTTTTCATCCCCTCAATAATTCAAAAGAATTGAGAGGTCTCTCTTGTTGATCTTTTTTTGAAGGATTTGGAGGGAAGTTCTGGTGTCCCTTGAAATCTCACCCCATTCCTGTCAGCAATATTCTCTTTGATATCCTCTTTGTGACTAGGGCTGCAGCCGACTCAAGTGCAGATAAAACTGGTCATTAATAAAAATGTTAAATAGCATAAGGTTAATAGGGACACGCTCGCTTGATGCTGATTCCAGGTTACAGTTACATTTTGAAACCTATCAATTAGCCCATTTTTTAATCAATTTAATATATGTCATGTTAATTTTGTATTGTTCTAGTTTTTTAATCAAAGTATCATGTAGTACCAAATCAAATATTTTACATAAGTCTAAGTCTGCTACATAACCACTTAACAAAACTTGTAATTGCATCAAAAATATATCAGTTTAGTTTGACAGGATCTATTTTCCATAGACCCAGGGTATTTCAGATTTTAACTTATATTAATCTCTGAAGTTAAAAAGGTTTGTCAATTGGTTTTCCACAATTAAAAAGGATCTGAAAAACTAAACAGGGTAAGTTATGTACCTTGACTGGAGGATCTGAACAGAAATGATACAGAGCTACTGAAATGTCATTAAAGATTTGGTTAAACTGAAGTATTTCTTGGAAATGTGTCAGTGACTGTAAATGTATCTTTTCAGATATGATGTGTGGACCTCCACCTGCAGTTACTAATGGTCAGATTTTAGGGTTTGGAAAGCAAAGGTACTTGCCTGGTGAGAGAGTGCGCTATCGATGTCAACAAGGGCTGAGCCTCATAGGGTCACAGACAGTAACATGTCAGAAGAAAAACTGGTCAGAACAACCAGAATGCAGAGGTATTTCATTTTGTTATTTATTCATATCCTAAAAATGAAGATACGGTTGGAATCAAGAGCTGCATTCATACTAAGAAGCTTTTAAATCTCTCTATCTTTCTCTTTGTTTTGTGACTTGCAAAACATACACCAGAAAAATAAATATATTCTTCATACTATAAATATAAATGCTATAAAATACGATAAACATATCTAATTGAGAAAGAACCCTAGCAACTGCCAGATACTCAGCATTATTCCATCAGCAAAATTTAAAATAAGTTGAAACTTATTATCAGCCCAAGTAGCTGTGGAGCCAGGTAGCCCGCCCACCCAACTAGACCCTCTGGGAAACCCAAAAGATGTACATTCCATTGCTTTGTTTAGAAACAAAAATTAGAAAAATAAGTGATATGGTTTCTCTTCCATTATCTAGAAAGTTATCATGCTCTTATGTAGATGTTAACAACCGCTGCTCATTAAAATGATTATTTTTAACTTTGTGGCATAATGTGAGTGTGCTTATGGTGTTGCCATTTACCTTTTATTTGCAGGAAAAAATACTACGAAAATGTAATTGGAAGCTGGAGATGGTAATGCAGTTAAAGAAGTAGAATATATTCTATAATCTCTCTGGTTTCAGAGCAGTAGCCATGTTAGTCTGTATCAGCAAAAACAATGAGGTACCCTTGTGGAACCTTAGAGACTAACACACATTTATTTCGGTATAAACTTTTGTGTGTTGAAACACACTTCATGCCCGCGAAAGTTTATGCTCAAATAAATGTGTTTGTCTCTAAGGTGCCACAAGGACTCCTTTTTGTAGGTGTAAGACCTTCTTGTTTAGCTGCCTCTGGTATCATTACGAGTCTCTGAGTTTGCCAGCCTTGACTCCCTCATAAGAAGCCTTTGCACAAGATGAATTTTGTGAATGCCTCCTTCCCTTTGTGTGTCAAATTTTAAGTCAGAATAGTGGGATTAGTACAGTAGAAATGACTGGCAAGCCAAAGGATTTCAAAACAGGATACATTCCATGCTTCAAAGTCTACCCAGAGTCAATTCATGAAGAGCTAGAGCATCTTGTTACCCTAGTTTGCCATCAGTTTCACACAGTACTGCTGCAACTTGAATGTCAGTATGACTTTTAATCAGGATAGCTATTTTTCCTTTGATTTTTTCTGGTCTACAAATCAGAGTGAATTGATAGTGCAGTACTGTCATATTACAACATTTACAGTAACTAAATGCTGCCCAGTAGTTTTATTCTCTGTTTCTATACTTTATTTCAGAGGCTGAAGGAAAGTGTGGGCCTCCACCAAGAATTGATAATGGAGATATTGTTTCATTCCCATTAAAAGAGTATGTACTAAATTCAACAGTGGAATACAAATGCAAAAGTTTGCATATATTGGAGGGACCTCAACATGTTACATGTGACGCTGGACAATGGACAGACCCACCGGTTTGCTTAGGTATGTACAAAAATCAATTATACGAAAAATAATGGTGAGTTATGCAGCTGTGTTATTTTTTAAGATGAACAATGCTGCCTGCTTACACGCAGTACACATAGCCAGACTAGCTTCAGAGTATGAGACTAGCAGAAGAGGTGAAACCCATGGAGATGGTGGTGGAAAATAACCAGAAAGAATTCTGAGCACCAATAAGTACATGCCCTATAATGTAGTGCATGGGGAAAACCTGCAAGTGATTGTCTTGTTTACACACACAGAATATGAAATTTGTTGCCTTCTTTTCTGGAATCCCTTAGAATTCAATTAGTTAATAATTAGGGATGATAGAATGTGGAAAGGAAGAAAGAGGAAAAATGTAATAGACTCCATATTTTGGCTCTGGAGTTTGTAGGCAATACAGAAATCAGGCTAGCACTAGTGCCCATCACTATATCAGAGCCATTCTTGTTTCTGTCTCTGAAGTTTGGGTTTTTTTGTTACACTTCATTACACAAGACTTATCTTTATCAGCGTCATTACATTCTTATGAGAAAAAGTTCAAATGAGGATGGGATAGGAGCAATCCCACATTTCCACTTAATTATCAGCACCTGCATTTTATGTTCATAGCTTCTTGTGTAATGCTCTGTCCATGTGATGAGAATGCTGCTTCTGTTTCTGCTCCTGATGCTCACTGCAGAATTCTAGCCCTGAATTTCTGGGTCTTATTTATATAAAGATTTCACAACTATGAAATGGGACAGATTCTGGGCCCTGCTAAGGTCACTGTGAAATATTGGAAAAGCAAAAATATTATGATGATGATGATGATAATCATTTATTATTTACTATTTATTTGTGTTACCAGAGTGGAATACTTTAAGGGGCAGCTGAGGATGCTCTCAGCTTGGGGAGAATCCTGGGATGGCACAAAGCTAGAACCATCTGGGGTCAAGTGGAGGTATGTCAGGGGCCAAAGAGGGCAGAGACAGATGAAGTGCACTGAACAAATTTATGGCTAGCAAAATAGTCCCTAGGGGGCCATTATAGCTTTTGTAAGTTCAGGGAGTCCTGGTGCGTTTCTAAATTCTGCTGAGACATGGGGTGAGGATCAGTCCCCAGCTGTCTCCAGAATCAGGGGAGACACAAAAATGGTTTTTAGACAATCTTTGTCTCCCCCACAGATGGTGCTGAGCCTAATATATTTGTGTGATGCTTGTGTGAGTGATGTGATTTCCCCCTTTTAGGGCTGATCAAAAATTTTCCATCTAAACATTTTTTGACTGAAAATTGGGTTTTTGACTGAAGTATTTTTTTTCACAAAAATGTCTTCTTTTTGTATAAAGTTTTTATTTTTATTTTTTTGTTGAAAAACCAAATACTTGAAAATCAAAGGTTTCAGTTTCTGACCAAAATTTTTTATTCGGATATGCTGTGGTGATTCATCATGGTACTTGTACTTTCAGGTGTTATCCTCCACTGTAGGCTGGGCTCCTCAGCTGAAATACATCTCTCATGATGCACTATGGCCAGGGATTCCCATGATGCACAACTTATCCTTACCCAGTAGGGGAGACCATGGTATATCAAGAGAAATGCAGCCCATCAAGGGAGCCTGAGGAGAATGGGTTCATGAGATGGATGAACTATAACTCCCATAAAACTCCATGATGGCATTTCCAGTCAATTTTTTAAATTACTATTTTGCTGAAAAGTTAGAAATTCTGCAGAATAAAACCTCATTTTTGGACTAGCTCTACTCTCTATGCATCATGTAACAGATAATAACAATTTATTAATAATGATGTTCCTCTTCCTAAGGCTAAAAGCCTGGTATTCATTATATTCTGGCTACCCGAATATAGTCTGTGGCTTTCCTCCAGTCATCCTGCTTCATCCTTTTGGTCTTCAGGAGCTGATTGCCTTCCACAAGCTCCTTCTCTTTCCCAGGGTGTAACTCCATTTGTGGAGCAAAGCTGCCAAGCTGTGGCAGTTACTCTCACTGGTACAATCCACTGGTCAACTTCAGCAGCAAAGACTTTACCACCTGAAGCTTTTATGGGTGTTTCCACTCCTGTGTCTGTGACACCCCATAGCACTATCACTGACTCTGCTCGCCTTGTCCTGCCCTGCTTGCTGATGGTACAAAGGGCTGGCCCTCTCAGCTGGAGGGACTGCAACTGAAGCATCCATCCTTTTGGTCCACTGCACTGCAATCTCCTCATCAAGGCTGCTCATGGTGGTGATGGCACCACTTTATTTATCTTTTAAATCCTTTGTTCACTCTCCCCCTCACCAGGTTTCCCATGTAGCCCCAGTAGTGGCATGCATGTGTGACTTCACCCCACATTCAACTGAGCCAATGCTTGCTCCAGTGTTCCTTGTAAATAAGTAAGAATTGGTGTGGACATGGTCACGTCACAAATTAATTAGAATTCAAGAGACTGTCGGAGGATATTTATTTACTCTCACTATTTGCCCAGCTCTAATTGGGAAGAAATTTTCCCCATAGACATTTGATTGCACAGTTCTCCAGCAGGAGATTAATTGGGACTATGACTGTACAATTTATGAACTCTGATTGATACTGTGATGTTGTATTATGGAAAATGGCCAATATGAATATGGACCCACCATTGCTGACAAGCCTTGTAGCAGGTACACACCAGAGAGGGAGAATGGGAAATACTTACGGTTAATAACATAAAGGTTATGCTGAAAAGCAGCTGCATCCTGAAGGGAGAAAGGGAGGTCAGAGCAGTAGAGTGTGACACACAATTAAAAACAAAGGAAGCCGGTGGGATTTAAATAACCAAGCAAACAGGAACAGGGAAGGCCAGACAGGAAAAAGAGTGGGACAGGAGAGAGCAAGGTCACCCAAACTGGGTAAGGAACTCCTTGAGGGAGAGAGACCAGCCAGCATGGGACAGGCTGAATGAGTCAGGGAACTGCCTGCTTTCCTGGATCCAAATGGTTCCTCAAGGATACATAAGTGCAGGGTGAGGACATTGCAGTCTCAGAGCTTTATTATTTTGTGTGGTCTATACTCTCCGGCATTTTATATTATCAGGTAAAAGAGCAAATGTGTTACATGCTGTGCAAAGTGTGTGTGTGTGTAAACTGCTCCCTAACTGTCCTGTGACCTTGGGAGTGTTGAACTGTAAACCACACAAAGCTTCACACTTTTTGGGTGGAGTTCTGGGAAAGGGTAAGTTTAGGTACAAGGGACCCTGAAAAGTCATCTTTGGATCCAGGGACTAGGCAATTGGACACTGGGTGTCAGAGTGGGGGACAGCTAGTCTCCCCGGCCATGAGCTTAGGGGCCGGACAGGACTGTCGGGTGGACCATAGTTTGCCCACCTCTGGTCTACAGGTTTCACTGGAGCATCTGGCTCTATAACTTCAGAGGCAAAGATAAAATAGCTCTGATCTTTATATTTATTTGAAGCATCTGTGAATATATATTTACAAAAAAAGTACTCTTGAGTCAAATGTCCAGGTCAGACCCATGTGCAAATAACTAAAGTGCCATTTCTTTTTTTTTTTTTTTTGCAGAACCTTGTACTGTAACTCCGGAGGATATGGAGCAGAACAAAATACAGCTGAGATGGCCTTATGAAAAAAAATTCTATGTGTTATCAGGGGTCTTTGTTCAATTTATGTGTAAATGGGGACATAAATTGGATCCAACATCTTCTGGTCTTAGGGTGCAATGTTTAGAGGGGAATCTGGAATACCCTAAATGTAAATCTTTAGTTGAACCATAATATTGATGACTTGCCCACTAAGCCAAGATTTTATTTATTTATTTTTATTGAGGATTTCTATGGGATTCATTCAATACAATGAATACATGACATGGTGACTGAACACAGTCAAATGTAATATTCTCTGAAATTCTAATGTATAAAGTGAGATTTCTGCTTCGTTCACAAGATAAAAGCTGCTGCTTTATGTAAAAAAGTGTTGAATATTCCAGTAGAAGTATGAAAATTCTTATTAAGAAATTAAAAACATGAGACCAGATCCACAGCTGGGATAAATCAGTGTAACTCCATTAATTTGGAGAGGTTATTTTGGTAATGGTGTTTTAAATGGAGAAGGAGGAGGGAAACTTAGATACTTTAATCCAAAAATATGTTTTAATTGTCCTCTACTGATATTAAGAGATTTTCCTTGGCACTCAACCCTGTGCCAAGAATTATTCACATGCCAGTCTCCTTCCTCATGCTTCATACTGGCTCTTTGACTCAAGCCCTAAGGGCACTTGTTTGTAAGTTTTGTATATAACAGGAAAGACTAAAGATAATTCTACAATAAGGAAATTAACAGTTTATGGTAGATAATACTACGGCTAGTTGGACATCAGAATGTCCCTTCTGTGGGACATTCTGGAATTTTGATTTTAAAAAAATCATTCTGCTTCAGAACAAAAAGTGAAAATTTTCTCTTCCCACAGAAGAGAATTTCCAAAAACATTTCATTGACAAATAATTGAGGAATTGATTTTGAAAATTTCAAAATATTTCATGGCCCCAAGTCTGAGGCTTCTGGTTCATCCATGTCTCTTAGGGCTTCTGGATTCCCTACTACGGGGCTGCCACTGAGCTAGCTCAGTCACTGAGAAGACCTGGGACTTCCTGCCATTGACCCAGAAGCCTGGGATCTCTCAGGGCTACTATTAGCTTCAAACATTTATATTTACAAGTGACTTTTTTACTTTCCATTATTTCTGTTATAAATGTTCCGCTATTGTTCCTTAGGATGAATGAAAATAAGCATCTAAAAGCATCTTTAACCAGCATCTTATGTTCAATATCAATTAACAGGTATTTGTAATACTCACAGATTATCTCCTGGGTTTTTTGCCATAGTTGCCTGGATTACGGTTTACATGTATCAGTTACACACTTATTTCTTTGTCTTTGATCAAAGGTGTATTTCATTTTAAGTAAAGCAGGATGAGCAACTGGATTTGGATAAAATAAGATCTGAGCCAAATCTTCACCCCAAACTCAAACCAAAACCAAACCTTTTTTGGATGCTTCTTCAATTCCTATTTTTGCTAATATGCTGGTAGAAGCAGCAGTATTTCCCCCCTGGCCAAAAGGAGGATGTGTGGGAAATACTAGCAACCTTGATCTTGTACCAGAATGTTGGTTTTGTTCAGGAAAACATTCAGACCTTTTTACCATCACTGTTAAAACTGATGTTTTGGAAAAGAAAATAATTTAGTAGATGCAATCACAATGTATTTTAATAGAATTATATAGAAATGTTCATTTTGGTTAAAGTGTAAACATGCACAATCTTAATTTTCTTTTTATTTTAAATGAAAACAGTGTACAAAACATTTAGCAATTAAAATAACTCAAACATTCCAACCTTGTAGTTTTTTGTCACTTAATAACAGCTGCATCCTGAAATAAACTGATTGGAAACTTTAGGGCATGATGAAAAATGTAAACAAAGATGAACCAAGGTGGGCAGTAGTGAGCTACGTGTGTTTTGCAATATATGAAAAAACTATTTCTTCCTTCCTCTGTATGCAGTAAATTGGAAAGTTGGCCAGTCCTGTGACTGATGAATTTGCCAGAAACAGATGGGAATGACAAACAAATCCGAAACTAGTGTGCATTGATGGGATGATCTGTCCAGTAAATTGGTCAAATTCTGGAACTTAACCAAATAGCCCCAAAAGCAGGCAGAGAGGAAAGGTGGTCCAGCGGTTAGGGCACTAGCCTGGGACTCCAGAGACTTAATCTCTGAGTGCTTCAGCACTCCAGTTGTAAATAGGAGATAATATAGTTCTTTATCTCCCAGGGAATGTCTACACTTCAAGCTCAGGGTACGATTCCCAACTCGAGGAGATACCAATCATCAAGCTTCCAAACTATAAACAGATAGTAGTCCCGGCAGCTTGAGTGGTGGAAAGGACTAGCTACTTAGGGTATGTGACTGTCCGGGACACTCGGGACATATGTAGGGTTGCTAACCTTTCCCACGACTCACATTGTTGTGGTTACCCTCTATTTTTAGCACACTATTTCAATCAAAGCTAACGTGGATATGTCTCCTTGAGCTGCAAATCACACCCCTACCATTAAAGACTGTAAGGCTTTCAAATACTAAATTATATGCCCCCCTTTCCAAGCTTACATAGATATATGTTATGGGACAGTCTGTGATATGTTCTTCAGTCTGAATATTACCTTATGCTGTGAGCAGTCTGGACAGGTCCCTGGGACACAACCTGGACTGTGGAACTGCTGAGCTCTTCCAAGTCCACCAACTTGGATTGGACCTCACACTGTGACGAAGATGTCAAGTTATCAACTTCTGGCAGATACTGTGCTTACACAAGGGAACGTGTCACATAGTCCCACTGAAATAAATATTACAACACATGTATATTTGTGATAAAAACTCCTAAACATCTACTAAGGGTAGATACACCATTAGGGATCTGTCCTCTGAGACTGCCAGCTGGTGCCATTGAGGAGGAAAGAGGACTTGGAGTCACGCAAATTCATCCTGAGGATCCTGCCACTTTCACAGAGAGGGTGAACCAGCAGCTAGAGAATCCAAAACTGGGGTGTGAGACGGGATCAGTCATGTGATACATTTTAATGTATTGAGCAGAGTGTTAAATCTGTTTACATTAACTCTCAGCTATAGTTCCTTATGCAGTTGCTTATGTTGAATCTGTTACATATAACAGTTGCATGTTTTCTGTCTCTTCTTCTGCAAGAAAAGTGTCAGAAATCATGACTTCAACCTTGGGGACATGTTTGTTTCTAATCAGGGATTTGAGCTATACAGAGCAGCAGGTAGGTTATAGAGTAAATGAGCCAGGAAATGCAATGACGGGAGACTTATTGTGTAATCATTAAAAAAATAAGTTGGGCTGTATTCCTGGGGGAGTTTACACATGCTATCTCTGTATCTTGATGTTGACAGACGGGGATGGGGAGACCTCTGGGGTGAAGGGTTAGAAAGCCTTTAAAGGGAATTAGTGAGGGCAGGATCTGGAGATGATCAGAGCTCCACAGCTACCATTACAAGTGCTGGGTTTCCTTGGCCAAGCACAGGATGACTTTGCTGAGCTGTCTCATCATTCAGATACTCTGGGCTTTCTGTGCTAAGGGACAAGGTAAGAGGCAAAATTAATCAAAAGATTAAACAAGTTTGGCTTAACCCTTCCCTCGTGTGCAGGGATACTAAACAAGTCTGATACGAAACAAAGCCCTGGGCAGTTACAGTAATGACTGTTTTCAACAGCACAGAGGGGTTCAGAGGTGGAAATGAAATAACTGAGGGAGGGTAGTGAACACAAAATATTTAACATGAGATTGAACGATCACATAGTGATGACATCTCCAGCCCCACTTTGCAAGGGCAAAGAGCAGAATGTACCATACACTGGAAAAAGCAGTAAAAAACTGTGAATGAAATCTTTTACAGTGGAAGGTGACTTATGCAGCCTCCTTTTTCTGTAGTTCTAGATATCATAAGATAGTGGTTGCACTCAGGGCCGGCGACAGGAATTTGGGGGCCCTGTACGCAGATTGTGCGGGGCCCCCCCCAGCCGGTCTCCCGCCGCCCCCGGCCCCCCCCCCGGCCAGCGACAAGGGGGTACAGTTGCGTACCGGGCCCGCCCCGGATTTAAGCCCCCCCCCCAGCCCGCTGTCGGCTGGGCTGGGGAGGGGGACGGCTGGGCTGGGGGGCCCCGGCTGGGCTGGGGGGCCCCCAAACTATTAGAGTAGTGGGCCCCCAAATTTCTGTCGCCGGCCCTGAGGATTGGTCTGCCTGTTGCTTGGTATCTCTGTTCTCTTTCCGGGTGTCCTGATGCCATTCTGGCACACGTTCCTCTTATTAGTACTTATCTGTGTACACATGCTTTTAGCAGCCTTCGTCTTGCCAATTTCTGCTTCTAACTCACAGCACAACTTTGCTTTATGTCAGTGAGGTCTTGACCATTACTTTAGGTCTCAGGCGTCATACCATACTGGGCCTCTGATACAAGGACTTATGTTTCAAAGACTCATCATAGTACAGTGTCTATGATTTAATCAATTATGGGGACACCCAAAGAGTTTTATGTCCTTGGGTTCTTTCTTTTATTTTTTTGGTTCTTTTCTCTCCTCATTTTTGTGTGGTATTTTTTTGTACTATTCACACTCATTTATCATTCTAGTGTTATTCTGTGTTTCATATTCTACTGCTTGGGCCTGTACTATTCACACTTCTGTTAGGGCATGTCTTCACTACGACTTAACGTCGACTTTAAGGACGTTAAGTCGAAATAAATGTGTACCTGTCTTCACACGCATGCCCTTAAAGTCGATTTAAAGGGCCCTCAAAATCGACTTTATAACTCCTGCCTGACGAGAGAAGTAGCGCTAAAATCGACCTCTCTAGGTTGATTGTGATGTAGTGAAGAGGCATCTGACTTTAAGCCTCCGACCTCCGGGCAGCCCCGCAGACCCCACCCCGCCTGCCCGAGCAGCCCCGTGAACCCCCCCGCTAGCCCAAACAGCCCCGCGCCGGACCCCCCCGCTTGCCTGAGCAGCTCCGCCAACCCCCGCGCCCGCCCGAGCAGCCCCATGAACCCCCCCGCTCACCCAAGCAGCCCCGTGAACCCCCCCGCCTGCCCGAGCAGCCCGGCGCCGGCTCCCCCCCCTCAGGCGGGGGGGGGGGGTCCGGCACGGGGCTGCTCGGGTGGGCGGGGGGGTTCGCGGAGCTGCTTGGGCAGGGGAGGGGTCTGGCACTCCTGGCACGGTGGGCTACCTACCCACAGTGCAATGCAGGCTATGTTGACCCCTGCAAAAGTTTAAGGACAGACAGTGTCGACCACTGTCGACCTGCTGCTGTAGTGGGGACACACTAAGTCGATTTTCTAAAGTAGACTTTAGAAAATCGACTTAAGGGAAATCGACCTACTCCTGTAGTGAAGACATACCCTTAGGCTTGTAACCTCTTACCATTATTTTACCCTCAGTCTCTCTCTGCTCTCAATATTAAGATATCATGGTAATGTTAACAAAGAGTCCTGTGGCACCTTAAAGACTAACTAAAGTATTGGAGCATAAGCTTTCATGGGCTAATACCCACTTGCATCCGACGAAGTGGGTATTAGCCCACGAAAGCTTATGCTCCAATACTTTAGTTAGTCTTTAAGGTGCCACAGGACTCTTTGTTACCTCTTCTATTCCAGACTAACACGGCTACCATTCTGATTCTTGACATGCTAATGTTATAATTCACAATACTCTGAGACAAGTGCTGGCTGGGTGCACCAAACACCCTACATGGTAATATTGTCACGGAGCGAGTAGGTACTGCACATGGATGCAGTGACAAGAAGCAAGCTGATTGGCCCATGTAAGAGTCTGTTACCCCAGCCCTGTGCTCTCGAGTATAAAAGCTGGGACTCTTTACTAGCCAAACCACTCAACCAAGCTACTTCCCAGCCAAATTAAGTCCTTCTCCCCCACACACCCACTTTGCCAGCTGGGAGATTGGGGTTACCCAACGCTGCCACCACTCAGGTGTACTTCCAAAACCTTGGAGGGGCCCCTGAACTTCCCCTTTACCCTAACTTTGTCCCCCTCCTTGGGAGCCAAAGTTAGACACCTGAAGGCTGCTTCCCTTCCCCCTTCACGGCTGAAGGCAGACTTCCCCTAACCCTGTCTCCCTCCCCGAGAGCCAGAGCCAGACACCTGGGGGCTATTTACCTCTCCCCCTCTCTTCTAGTTGAAGAGCCAGGCACCATTCCTCAGCTAATAACCTGAGCTGATTTGTTTGCCTACTCCCTTCCCTTCTCCCTTCCCAGACTGGAAGCAGAGAACCTTAAGGAAATAAAACCAAATACTTTTATAACTAACAAGATTTAATAAAGGAAAAGAATAAAACAGAGATACAGTACACTTTACAATCTGGGGTTCTCTACCTCCCTTCTAAAACGGAAAGAGACACCCAGATGGCACAGGCTTATTATAAAAAATCACTTACATCAGCTAAGTAGAAATCTAAGAAGAAAACACTGAGTCATCTCCACAGCTAGAGATGAACTCGGACCCTGGCTCCTGCCACATGGCTAGCCAAAACCGAAACTGACTTAAAACTCCTCCCTCCCTCATGGCAAGGAGATTTTAGGTCACTTGTCTCAGATGACATTAACCCTCTACAGGCAGAGTATTACTCTCCAGCCTTTTACACTTATGACAGCCCACATGAGCCTTAATAGGGGAGGTGTTGGGCCAAAGCCTCTCACTTTCCATTTCCCTGCTAGTCAGTGCTTAAGGCAGAATGAGTAGTCCAAAGGATTTCAAACTAACCTACATTTCCTTCTTGAAAAGCAATATGGAATCGTGTCTTGGCAAAACAGGTAACCAGCTGTTCTACCTTTGTCACCAGTTCCATACTATTAGTTGTTAATGAGCAAATATGCTGCTTCAACTTTAAAGCTAAGATTTTTTTGTATCTTGTGTTCAGTTCCAATATCAGGAGGGTTCTTTTTCACCTTTCCCTTCAGATTTTTCCTGATCTGTCAGAGTACATTGATAGTGCTGTTGAGTAACATTTGTGATATTACAACATTTACTGTAAGTAAATATTAATGCATATATTCTCTTTTTCTATACTTAATTTTAGATACTTCTGGAAAGTGTGGGCACCCACCTGCTATTGATAATGGAGGATATGATGGTCTTTCCACAGAAAGAATATGAACCAGGTTCAAGAGTGGAATACAAATGCCAATGTTTTTATAGAATGAAGGGATCTGCATTTGTTAGCTGTGAGTCTGGCCAGTGGTCAGGCCCACCAGTTTGCTTAGGTAGATATAAAAATCTATTATATGAAAAAGAACTCTGAGTTAAACAACTGTGGTATTTTTCAAATTATGGTTCCAATTTGAAGTCTCTTGTAATGGGGTAACACCAGATTAATTCCATTAATCTGAATGGAGTCACTCCTAATTTACACCAGAGTGTCTGAAACAGAGACTCACATTCTTTCTATTGATATCAGTACACACTTTTCAATAGAAAAGATCAGCACATGACAAACACTCACACCAGTTATACGTATCTAGAATGCACCCACAAAACATTTCCATTAAAAACTATAAAAACATATTATAATCCAGTCAACATTTACTGTAAGTGAACAGATGTATTCAAACATATTTTTAGTTGAAAACTTTACAACTACAGCAGATGCTGTGAAATACAATTCAGTAGTTTATGGAAACCCTGGGGAATATTGATCACTGCTCTTCAGTGCTAAGTGTAGACATGGTGCTATCTGGGCAGCAGGGCATTCCACTTTTGTGCAGAGGGAGCTCCAACTGGCATGAAACGTATGTAGCCTGCTCTGCTTTACCCTTCTCCAACCTCCACATGCTTAGAGTGAGAGGATGGAATGGCTAGATTAGATTGTGGTTGTTGTGGAAAAATTAACCACGTATGGTGTTTGAATCAGGTAGCCGTAGGCCAGGGGTCTCAAACTCAAATGACCACGAGGGCCGCATGAGGACTAGTGCACTGGCTCGAGGGCCGCACCACTGACACTCACACACCCTCGCTGCCCCGGCTGTGCCCCCACTCCACCCCTTCCATGAGGACTAGTGCACTGGCTCGAGGGCTGCACCACTGACACACACACACACCCTCGCTGCCCCGGCTGTGCCCCCACTCCACCCCTTCCATGAGGACTAGTGCACTGGCCCGAGGGCCGCACCACTGACACACACCCCGCCCTTGCTGCCCCGGCTCCGCCCCGGCTCCGCCCCCACTCCACCCGTTCCAAGAGGTCCCACCCCTGCCCCACCTCCTCCTCTGAGCGCGCAGCTCCCCATTCCCTCCTGGAAAGCACTAGGCACCACCAACAGCTGTTTGGCAAACAAAGCAAGAGCAATCTAGGAAGTCCAGAGCTAGAAACACACACGGCCCAGCCAGGCAGCAGAGAAGCCTCCACTTCTGGCCCCTCCATCCTGCAAACTGCTATGGGGGGACCGTGGGGGGGGGGGCAGGAAGCTTGGCGGGCCGCAGGGAAGGTCTTTGCGGGCCGCATGTGGCCCCCGGGCCGCATGTTTGAGACCCCTGCCGTAGGCTCTTTATTAAAGGTACCAATACAACCATGCAGGGAGAGAGAGCTATATAAAAGCTGCTCTGCAAAATACAAAAAATCAGAGGTTTACATAGGGACGTTGTCTATGTTCATAAGCATACTTCCCCATTTGTACTTTTCCAATATCACAGCAAGACATGCTTTTCTTTGTGATTTACTGCCCTTTGCGGTTAGTGGTTGCCACATGGTTAGCTGTTTCATTTATGTGTTGAAATTGCATTACTCAAAAAGCCCCCTCCTCATCCCCTCCCTGTCTTACTGGCACACACACAGAGTTAGTCTGTTTAAAATTCAGCTAGCTCTAGCTTGACCAGAATGACCAGAGTTTGAGGCCTGCTCAGGGCCCGGTCAGTTCTTTTCCCTGACACGGTGCTGTGATCCCCAGATGTGTGGTTTTAAAATTATGGTGAATTGATAGTGAACTGATTGTGTGGGCTGCTGTGTCCTAGACTTGATTTTGTAGCTCAAAACCAGCCTTTTTATATTCCTCCCATGTCATTTTTTCACGCTTCCACTTCTTGTAAGCTTCTTTTTTGTGTTTAAGGTCAGCAAGGATTTCACTCTTAAGCCAAGCTCGTCACTTGCCATATTTTCTATTTTTTCTACACATTGGGATGATTTGTTTCTGCAACGTCAATAAGAATTCTTTAAAATACAGCTCTCCTGGACTCCTTCCCCCCTCATGGTATTCTCCTAGCGGATCCTGCCCATCAGTTCTCTTCATTAGGTGAATCCTGTCTCTGCCTAGCAATCCTTCTTGGAACACCATCCCATGGTCAAAGAAGCCAAAGCCTTCTCTCTGACACCACCTGTGTAGCCAGTTGTTGACTTCCGTGATTCAACGGTCTCTACCTGGGTCTTATCCTTCTGCAGGGAGGATGGATGAGAACACCACTTGCACTTCAAACTCCTTTATCCTTCTTCCCAGAGCCATTTAGTCTGCAGTGGTCTGCTCAAGGTCATTCTTGGCTTTATCATTGGTTTCCATGTGGAGAAGCAGGAAGGGTTAGCAATCCAAGGGCTTGATAAGCCTCAGCAGGCTCTCCATCACATTGTGAATCCTAGCTCCTGGCAAACAGCACACTTCCTGGCCTTCCTGGTCGGGATGGCAGACAGATGATTCAGTCCCCCTTAAGAAGGAGTCCCTGACCACCACCACCCGCCTCATTCTGTTGGGAGTGGCGGTCATGGAACTCCCATCCCTAGGATAGTGCATCTCATGCCTTCCAAATGGCGTAGTCTCCTTCTGCTCCCTTCCTTCAGATGTATCATCTAGTCCACTCTCTGCATTAGTAACTGTGGAGAACATGAAAACAGTTGCTCACCTGTATCTGCATTGTTGGTACATGGATGCTCCTCTTGCTGCTGCTTCTCCTCTTCATGTTGCCAATTTTATTCACCATCTTTCTGTCCCTGATGCACAGCCCGCTCTGATTCTCAGGCCCCAGCCAAGCCCCCGTACCGGTAAGAAAGTTAATTTACTTTCACCCCTGCTACTCTCAGACAGATCCCAATCAAACTCCATCTGTTAACTGATTTGCTGTTCAATTACCATCTTGTGTCATCCACAAATTTTATTAGCACACTCATTTTTGTGAGAAGATCGGTAATAAAAATGTTAAATATAATTGGTCTCAAGACCGATCCCTGAAGAACTGCACTATGGCTGTTAAGCTATGGGTGTTAAAACTATGGCATGTTCTAATATGATATTATTATGATATGATATGAGCCTCCCCCAACCATCATATAACTCATTTTAGTCTCCCCTTTAACTAGTTCCTTATCCATCTTTCAATTCTCATATTAATCCCCGTCTTCTGTGTGGGTTGTTTATCGCTAAATCAAAGTCAATATGTGGGCGTTTTATTAATTGCATCTATTTTGCACTGACAGCCCACAGATAAAATACTTGTAAATGTTTTCCTTGGGAACTTATTCTCCACAGTCTGGTGTTCCTTAACAATGAGTGCAGAACGGTGAGTCTGAAACCACAGTTGCAAAATTAGAGAAGAACATCACTTTATGGCTATTTGGTAGCAATATTCAGGGGTTTCTGCTCCCCAAAACTTTTTCAGTTTCTTGCTGTTAGTGTTGCTCCCTATCCCATACAATGTAGTGTGATGCACTAAGGATAATCTTGTATTTGTAAGTGTCGCTGCCTCGTGGTGTTTTGGATGTCTCAACAAAAGCAATTATCCATTTCCACTATACTCCCCAGAGGGACAAAAGGATATGGAAGATGAGCTACAGTCTGATAATGCAAAGTAAGTAAATGTGACTAACACAAATAATCTGTAACTTTTGCTGGGAAGTTCCCCCAAAACGTGATTTACGAGAATAAGTTCTGCCTCACTCCAAAATTCAAAGTGTCCGTGTGTCCTAATCAAGGATTTATAAACAGTCAGGCTTGCACAATACCAGCTTCCACTGGCAAATGTTCTCTCTTAGGCCTTGGGCCTCACTCAGATTTTTCCCCACAACCTAATTGGCTGCCCGTTAATATGAGGTAGTTGACACAAATATAACTGGTTAGTCTCTAAGGTGCCACAAGTCTTCACCATCTTATTTATGGATACAGACTAACCCGGCTGCTAATCTTAAATATAAGGGGTAATATAAACTGCCCAAATATTTCTGGCATGCTCCTGGTTTAGTGAATAGATCAAATGGAGTACATCTCTAGCATAGATATAATCTCAGTGTTCTGTCCACTGCACCTGCCAGCCCAGCTGCCTCTTCCTGGTGCTGCTTTTCAAGCAGGAAGAGGACTGGGGACATGCACATTCACCCTGAAGATCCTGCCATCTTCAGCAAGCGGGTGACCCAGCAACTAGATAATCAAACATCGTGGCTTGTGCAAAAGAATGGGTTGGTCATTGGGTAAAAGAGTCAGGAAACGATATGAGAGAAAACCCCTGTGTAATGAAAGAGCATTGGGAAACAAACAACTTATACTCTATTCCTGGTAAAGTTTACGTCCGTTATTTCTGGAATTAGATGTTGCAAGAGAAGAGGGCGGGAAGAGGGTGCAACAGGGAGGGGTTATAAAGGAAGACCAGCCTTCATTTGCTGTGGACAGGATCCAGAGAAGAGCAGAACTCCACGTTAACCATTACAAGTGCTGGGCATACTTTATCAAGCACCAACATGACTTTGCTGAGATGTATCATCATTCAGATTCTGTGGGCTTTCTATGCTATGGGACAAGGTAAGATGCAAAATGAATTAAAGGATCCTTAGCCACATTTTGCAAGGATAAAACGGAACAGGGGATTAGTGACAAATGGAGGAGGGTGAATGAGAACCTTTGCAGATGGAGGGTTAGTTATTGAGCCTTACTTTTGTGGTGTTCTTGAGACTATTCCCATCTGTTAACTGCCTAATGAAACAAGGCTGAATGAAATACCTCAAAATACTTTAGAGGGTTTCAGAGAGCAAAAGTATGTGAGTGTTCCTAATAGCTCTCTGTGTGTTATAGCTGTAATCCTGACAGCTGGTGAAATTTACTAAGGTACTCACATATGTTTCCTGTTCATCTCCGTAGTTATTTTTGCCACATTAACTGAATTATAAATTCAACAGAATTCATGTTTGTTTAGCAATTGTTTTCATTTTGTATCACTCCAAAAGTAATATTGTACTGATTGTAAAAAAGTTTCTGGTGTATGGTCTGATATATAGATAATATGGGAATAGATGCCTTAGAAATACCTCTAGATAGTGCATTGAGGCCTATAGAGAATGGGACATTTTAATCTTTGACCCTAGACCTGCTGAGTCCTTTCCTTCACATCATTTGCTGAATTAGGACATAGAGGGATGACTTTCCAAGAGACCAGGAGGGTTCTAAGCAGTTAAGAATTTTGGTACACTTAGGGGGTCGTTTGAACCATAACTGTTAATGTAGGACAGGCTGGTTTTGCTCAAATAATCCATGGTAACTGAGCTACTCAGTAGTTCAATGTATTACCTTCTGGAAGAAATGCACTTCCTCAGGCCGGCCTATCTGGATAACTGGATTCCACAGGCTAGATAGGCTTTTAATTAAGAGCAGCAACAGATGGGGTGACAAATACAACCAGGAGAGGACAAAGGTGACAACTGTATCATCATTTAGTGGTTTCGGTGAGTGATTCATGCATCTTAAATTTACACGATTTTCTAAAAAATGATTTATATATGTGGACTGAAATTGTGAAAGTCCCTTAAGAATTTAGATGCACAATAGTTATTGAAAATAATAGTAAATGCCTTCATCTTCTAGTCATCTTTGAATATCTCTGCCATAGTCTGATGAGTCAACATTTCTCCAGACCTCAGCATTTTTCATGCACTGGATTCAGATTTCCCAGAATTTGTGGGTGCTGGCTCCAGTATAATTGAGGGCTTTCTTTTTCTATAAGACTAGACAAAATGGTAGTTGGGAACACTGGTGAATTGCCCTCTAGTCTCCAAGTACATGTGCAGATTTTATGGGCCTAGTGTATCTAAAATCAACTATAGAAATCTTTTAAAATAAGATAAATTATAGCTATTATGTAGCTATTAGTAGCATCATATATATAATAATTGAGAGGGCATGTTCAATCTTAACTGGCAAGACTGAAGTAGATTCTGACATGATGGGCTCATTATAAATGCTTAGGGAGGCTAGATTTGACAGAATTGTTTTCAATTCACATTCAGCAGTTTAATTCAGATTTTGGCAGGCAGGTTTTGATATTTGGGACACTATTCAGACCCTCCAAATCTGAATGATATCTGCTTGCCCACTAGCCTTTGCCCACTTCTCTCTGTAGGACTCCCTCCCCTCTTCCAGAGCCCCAGGCCATATTTTAGACTTGCATGGGTTGATCAGTGTGAATGTGATAAGGTTACACAGGTCTTCACTGTTTACCATTTCAGTGATAATGTCACCAACATGGAATAGGTTTCTAAGTAACAAAACGTGAAGTCCAACCTGTCAGCAAAATTATTTTTTCTTTCAGTGATAGTTTGTTCATATAAAATAGAGAAAGAGGGACAGATGAAAGTGTCATATTTTAGCTCAAGTCAGTCTTTTGGAAATATTTATACAATCTAAAATCTCCTGAGCTCTGCACTGCAAGCTGATGAAATAGTTTGAAACACTTTTAAAGATACTCAGATACCCAGTCTGCACCTATAATGAATAACACTGTTTGTTTGGTTTTTGTAGTGCTAGTATGTGAACAGCTATTGGATACAGAAGGTTAAGTGATATGTAGAAAGCCAATAGATGTTTAGCTCCTGTGAGAGTTTTTCTTCTCACTTTCTTGCTGCCTTTCATCCTCTATTTCCAGGGAAATTCAACACGTTAGTCATTTAAAAAAAGGCTATAGCTTCACTCATCATGTGATTTTTAGTATGTTCCCATGCCCTCCTTAGCTTTATGACCCATCCCTTTTGCCTTATGTACCTCCCCTAAGTCTCATTTTTGACATGCACATTTTTGGTTCTGGCAGCCATCTTGAAAAAACTGAAATTTTTCTGATTCCATTTGTTGTTCCTGGAAGTATTCGAACTGAATGAAGCTTTGTGGCCCTTTTCTCATTAAGAAGAAAATATGTTTTTATGCATTTAGTGCCATCTATATATGTAAAAGTCAAATGGTGTATGCGTGTATGCGTGCGTGCGTGCGTGTATGTACGTTCCCTTACTCCTTCCACACCGTTTGAGCTAGAGACTTGAAATTTGGCACAGTTATAGGCCTTAGGGTCCTAATCAGGGTAAGAGTTGAAAATTTTTCAAATCTCACCTCTGACGCCCCCCAGGGGTGAAATTCTTTAAAGCCCATTCACATCAGCTGGGCAGCAGGTTAACACCTGCTGTTCTCTGTGACATAGTTATGATGTAATAATACCCCCCTCCAATGGACCCCACACTCGCTCAGATCTCTGCCCCTGCCCCCCCCTCCAACGGCTCCGGCCCTCGCTCAGCTCCCTCCACCCTCCCCCCCCAACAGACCCCACACTCGCTCAGCTCTCTTCCCCCCATCCAGGGGCCCCCACACTCGCTGAGCTCTCTCCCCCCTCAGGAAAGAATCAAAATTTTTTAAAATCTCACCCCCCTCACTCCCTCCAATGCCCCCCCACTCGCTCAGCTCCGCCCCCCAATGGACCTTGCACTCGCTCAGCTCTCTCGCCCCTCAGGTAAGAATCCAAAATTTTTAAAATCTCCCCCTCCTCCCCCCACTCCAACGCCCCCCCCACTCGCTCAGCTCTCTCCTCCCTCCCACCCTCCAACGGCCCCGGCACTCGCTCAGCTCTATCCCCCCTCCCCCTCCAACAGACCCCACACTCACTCAGCTCTCTTCCCCCCATACAACGGGCCCCACACTCACTGAGCTCTCTCCCCCCTCAGGAAAGAATCTAATTTTTTTAAAATCTCACCCCCCTCCCTCCCTCCAACAGCCCCCGCACTCGCTCAGCTCTCTGCCACCACTACCCCTCCACCAGCCCCAGCACTTGCTCAGCTCTCTCCCCCCTCCCCCCTCCAACGGACCCCACACTCGCTCAGCTTTCTTCGAGCAACGCTGGGTCCCCTTCCCCCCCTCCGATGGACCCGAGCAATGCCGGGTATTTCTGGTAGTTTTAAATAAAAACAAGTAATCTGGTGTACGAAGTCTTAATGACAGAAGAATACAAAAAGGTTAACATGTTTTAGAAAAAAATAATTTTAAGACAGTTTTTTAATAATTATTTAGAAGTGTACTAATTTACAAAAATCTTAGTAATGACAGAACAAAGTGCTAATGCCGTCTATCAGTTAAAATATATATATATGCAGTCAGTTCATTTCTAAATAAAGCCTTATGGTCAGAGGAATAAAGGAGAAGTCTTAATAAACATATACAGAAACATGCATTTGAGAAACAAATATTTTTGTGCATTTAGTATAGTTCTAGTTCATTAAATAATTATACAAAGTGAATCATAGAGGAATAAAGGAGTTTTAAATAAAATCATATATTTTAGAGAAAATTAAGTTACTACATTTCTAAATAAAGTCATTACATAATTAAAAAGACCTTAGTAAGAGCAGAATAAAGAAATGTTGACATATGAATATGAATTTTCCAATTTTTATAGGATTTTTAAAAATTCTGTTAGCATATTTCTGAATAAAATCATTAGTGATATAATATATTAATGACAAAGGAATAAAGAAGTATTTATATATGCATATAGAGAGAATTATGCATTTTTGAAAAAAAATTATGCAGTTATTACAATTCTAAATGAAGTTGATTAAACAGTTCCAAAAAGGTCACAAAGTATTATTTAGTGACTACTTAGAAAGGCAGTAGCTTCATGAAATATATATTTTATTTTAAAACTGCTAATTCTATATATGTATTAACAGTTCTCCTTGATGTCTCTACCCTAAGACTTTGTATAACTAATTACTATTTAAAATTTACTAAATACATTAAAATATTTGCTCTAAAAATAAGAAAAATTCATGGTGTGCATATAGAAATTTATTCCCCATCATTTAGATGTGGTACTATTATTTAATTTATTTTATATATATATAAGAGTTATATATATATATATATATATATATAACTCTTCTCCTTTATTCCTCTGACTTTAAGACTTTATTAAGAAATATATTAACTGCATATCATTTTTTCTCACAACTGTTTTTCCCTAAAGAAAAGCTGCATGTTAGCCTTCCTTTATTTTTCAGTTACTACATTGTACACCTGTTTACTAGACTTTATTTAGAATTGCACTAGATATATAACATGTGCTCCCTTATTAAAATGAAGAAAGCGCAAGAAACATATTTCCTTCCTGTTTCTAATGCAGCTAATAAGAATAAATTAAATAGAAAGGAAAATACTCTTTTTTTTCAAAGTGGCAACCAGTGCCAAAATGCACATTTCAAAAGTGGGACCTGGGAATGGAACATAAGGCAAGAAGGGCAAGTCAAAAAGCAGAAAGGAGGCAGAGACACATGTCAAGTTATGATGAGTAAAGGTATAGGATTTTATTACTCATGTTAATTTTTAGTCTTAGCATTTTCAAAATTTTATCTTGTTTATCCCAATCTTACTTTCTTTTCCGTGAGAAGAGAAGCAGCGAGAGAGAAAAAGGCAGTTTATATTAGAGAGTAAATTTCAGATGATGACTTTGGCTTCTCTATGAATTATTTTTAAAATCCATCCAGTGCAGGTTTTTTTCTAAGAGCACAGTTTGACCACATCTATGATTGTATCAGTTATAGGGACATCAGGAGTTTTTTGTGTCCTAGGATTCTTTCTTTCCCTTTTCCCTTCATTTGTGTTGTATTTCTTTCTTGTATGATTTACACTCATTTACCTCACTAGTGTTATTCTGTTTCATATTCTACTCCTTTGGCCTGTATTATCCCAACTTCTATTTAGCTTGTATCCTCTTACCATTATTTTACCCCCAGTCTTTCAATATTCAGATACTATGGTAACATCATAATTCACAATACTCTGAGACAAGTGCTCGGCACATCAAACACCCTACATGGCGCATCAAACACCCTCCTGGAGAGAGTAGATGCTGCACGTGGATGCACTTCTCCGTTGATTGATCGGGCCAAAACCACTAATTTACTGTTTCTATGCTAGTCAGTGCTCAAGACAGAATGGCGGGATTAGTTGAGAAGAGATGATTGACCCAAAGTATTTCAAATTAACTTGTTTGTAAAACAACCCTAAATCAGGTTTTGACAAAGCTCGAGTAACCTATTTTGCCCTCAGTGCCAGACTGCTAGTATGGAAGGATCACGCTGTGTCAACTTTAAAATTATATCTTGTTGTATTTTGTGTTCAGTTCCAACACCAAGAGGATTTTTAAAAATTTTCCCATGGGATCTTTCCTGCTCTATCATAGTACATTTGATAGCACTATTCTGTAATATTTGTGATCTTACCACATTTATTGTAAATAATCTCTGATGCACATATTTTTTTATTTCTACATTCATTTTAGAGGCTGCTGGAAAGTGTGGGCGCCCACCTGCTATTGATAATGGAGACATCAAGGTCTTTCCACAAAAAGAATATGAATCAGGTTCAAGAGTGGAATACAAATGCCAAAGTTTTCATAGAATGAAGGGATCTGCCTTCGTTCGCTGTGAGTCTGGCCAATGGACAGACCCACCAGTTTGCTTAGGTAGGTACAAATATCAACAATATGAAAAAACTGTGATGAGTTATAAAACTGTGGTATTTTTCATATTATGGGCCCAGTCCTGAAGTCACCTGTACTAGTGTAACACCAGATTAATTCCATAAATCTGAATGGATTTACTCCTGATTTACATCAGAGTATATATGGGGGAGACTCACAGTCTTTATAGGGACATCAGTGCAGATTTCTCAAAAGGAAAGGTTGGCAAATGGGAAACAGCCACACCATTATAAGGATTTAGAATGTACCCCCAAA
Source organism: Sternotherus odoratus (assembly GCA_032164245.1). NCBI lineage: Eukaryota > Metazoa > Chordata > Testudines > Kinosternidae > Sternotherus > Sternotherus odoratus. The sequence continues at coordinate 54,538,007 of JAVMKO010000008.1, read as the reverse complement.
TATATTTTAGTTTAAACCTGCAACAACCATTATAATGAAACTCCCATTTACTGTATGTGAAAAGATATATTCAAATATATTTAGGTTGAAAAGATTTCAACTATAGCAGATGCTGTGAAATACAATTCAATAACTTATGGGAAACCAGGAGGAATATTGGTTGATGCTCTTCTATATTGAGTAGACACAATGGTTGATGCTCTTCTATATTGAGTAGAACACAATGCTGGCTTGAGCAGCAGGGGGTTCCACTTTTGCCCAGAGGGAACTGTAAATGGCATAAAACCAATATAGTCTGCTCTCTCCAACCTCCATATACTGAGAGTGAGAGGGGAGGGGATAACTTGAAGTACATTGTGGTGGAGTGATCCCCAGCTGTGCAACTACCTTTGTGTGGTTCTTAAATTTATGATGAACAGATCATGTAGGCCTATGTGTCCTGGACGTGACTTCACAGCCAGGACTAGTTCACCACATCCCCTTTCTCTTCTGCTACGTCACCTACACAAAGGTTAGAGGGACGAGGGGGGAAGAGGATAATGGGGAGCCCGATCTGCCAGCTTCATATCATCAAAAAGTAAGTATCCTTCCACATGGATGTTGATTTGTTGGGCTGCTATAGCTAGATTCTGGCCCACTTGCACCAACTGAGTGGCACAAAGCGGCCAGATTGTAAAACAGAATATAATGTTCGTTCTCTCTCTCTCTCTCTCTCTCTCTCCCTCCCTCCCTCCCTCCCTCCAGCTAGCCCCAGTCTCTTCATTGTTCCTTCCTGCAACATGACCCCAGTTGGTGTGAAAGTCTCCTTCTCTAGAACTCCTTCTTATTCTCTCAACCATAACATCTCTCCTTTCCTGTTCAAAATCTGAAAATATTTCCCTGCTTTATTTAGTTATTGTGATACAGCAGGGCAAGAGAGAAGTGGGAGGGTAGTCAAGGGGAGATATATAAGCCCTAAAATAATTAAGGTGTGGTTCCAGTAGACTAGGAAAGGTTAGTACAGGTTAATTGGAGCACCTGTAGTCAATTAAGGCTCTGTCAGGAACTTAATAAAAAGAGCCTGCTTCAGGCAGACAGTATGGTGTAAGTAAGGAGAAAGGCCTGGAGTTTGGAAGTGTGTTGCTGAAGAATTGAAAGACCAGAGAACTGGAGGGCAGGGAGACTCCCTCCCCCAGTGTCAAGGACCGAGGTTAACTCTACCCAAGGGGGAAGATGTAAGAAACCTGCAGGGTGTGAGAGGGGCTGGGGCTCAGAGTGAGGAGCAAACTCAAACCCCTCCTATGCTTTCCCTCCACTATCACCTTTCTGGGCCATTAGTTGGGCCCTTGTTGTCCCAATAGCAGGAGCAAAGGGGGGTGTACTTGCCCCCCTGCCAAGAAAAGTGCGGACCCACCATATCAACATCATCCATTTTTCCACATGTGCTGTCAAAAGTGGGATTTCCGCACGGTGAATGTAACCCAGGATGGGTCATGACTACCCCGTCCCCCGGATGGAAGATGTGGTCAAAGCACTGGTATAAATTACTGCTGCCCAGCTGGAAGCTACCTGGGTCCAGGCAGCCAATCAACAGGAGGCCATGTGGCTGCAACAGGAGACCAATCTCCTGCTGATGAATCATGCCACCCAAGATAGAGCCATGCTGAAGGAACTCATGAACCAGGTGCAGGCCCTTAGCCGCAGATACGATGGGATGTGGACCATATGGCCCAGTTAATGTCTGCAAAAAATAACCTGGGAAGATGATGTGGAGGCATACCTCCTAATCTTTGAGAGGAGAGCTCTCTGGGAGGCCTGGCCCCAAGACCAGTGGTCGGGCATCCTTGCCCCATTTTTGTGCGAGGAGGCCCAGAAGGCCTACTATGATATGTCCACAGAGGAGGCAGCAGATTACCACCGGCTGAAGGCAGAGATCCTGGCCGGATCCAGGTTTGCAACAACCCCACATGAGTACACCAGGTCAGTAAAGATGAACGACATCCAGACCAGAGTGGACTCTGGAAGTGCTGTTACTCTGGTCTCAGGGAAGCTAGAGGGGCAACACCAGCTGAGCCAGGCCAAGAGCACTGGAGTGACATGTGTCCACGGCACAGTAAATTTCTACCCCACAATCCCAATATGGATTGAGATCTCAGGGAACACTACCACTGTGACTGCAGGGGTGGTCCCCAAGCTCCCCTACCTGGTCTTAATTGGCAGGGACTTACCTGGGTTCTAGAGCCTACTGCCACCCCCCATCAAATTAGGGGAGGGCTGTAAACCCCTGGCAGAGAGTGAGGCTTCCATGGATGGCCCTGCCCAAATCTTTGCTGGGTTTTCCCCAGAGTTCTTTTCACCCCCTGGGAAGTCCCAGAAATCTGATGGGAAAGGAGGGCAGATAAAATATTAGAAGCCAGGATTTTGGCAGAAAACCAGAGAGCTTCGCTGGTTGGGAGCTAGCACCGTCAGGGAAACCGCAAGGTAGCAGGGACCAGTGGAGACCCAGAGATGGCCCTCAGCATGAGCAAAATCACCCCCAGGGAAGGAGGGGAAATTGATACAATAGAATCAGACCTGATTGGTCCCACCCATGTATTTTGGGCAGGACCAAGCCTATGATCCACTGTATGCGAATGTGAGGGAGGAGGTAGTGGAGGTAAATGGCATGCCAATAGAAGGGAAAACTAAAGACCCAAGGCCATACTATATAATCAAGCATGATCTGTTGTACCAGATAGTGCCAATACAGGGGAAAATAGTGGAACAGCTCTTGGTGCCATGGAAGCACACAAGGACTGTATTAGAGTTAGCTCACAGTCATCTGTTTGGGGGACTTTTGGGAGCAGATAAGACCCTGGATAGAGTCCTAAGGAGGTTCTACTGGCTGGAGTATGGGCAGAAGTCCAGAGCTATTGCACCTCCTGCCCATAGTGCCAGCTTCATAGCCCCTGATCTCAGTTAAGGGATCCATTGATCCTCTTGCCTATAATTAAAGTCCCTTTTGAAAGGATAGCCGTGGATCTAGTGGGCCCACTAGAAAGATTGTCCCGGGCCACTGAAGCATACTCGTCATCCTGGACTACACTACGTGGTACTCCAAAGCCATTCCTCTAAGAAACCCATGGCCAATGAGCAATGGCATGCCATAGTACAAAAGGAATGCCTAGCAGTTAAATGGGCCATGGAAATTCTACAGTATTACCTACTTCATCCCTGTGATGGAGAATCAAGTAGATGCCTGGGGAACTTCTCGTATTTCAAACATCCTGTTTGAAGGGAGGTAATCCCAATCTTTTCTGTCTTGGATCACTACCTTTAGGATCATGCTCTTGAGATTATGGTTAAATTGCTCAGTCAGACCATCTGTTTGGGGATGATAGACAAGGTCTGCAAGACTTGGATGCAGAGCAGGGTACATACGTCTTTTATTACTCTCGACATGAAGGGAGTCCCTTGGTCTGTCAGGATCTCCTTAGCGATGCCTATTCTAGCAAAAACTTGGACCAGTTTGTGAGAATGCCTGCTTCTATAGAGAGCTTTCTTGTTCTCTCAACCATACCAGCTCTTCTTTTCTGTTCAAATCTTATCTAAAAATATTTCCCTGCTCTATTTATCTATGCAAAGCATTTGGGGACAGGGCCAATTTTAATACAGTTAGTGAATGAAATGTCCAATGAAACATGTACATACTGAAATGATATTTTTCTATTTCCAGAGCCATGTACAGCATCTCCAGAAGAGATGGAGAAAAACAATATTGGGCTGAAATGGAGCTCGAAAACAAAATTGTATTTAGAAAGTGGAAGCTTTGTTGAATTTGACTGTAAAAATGGATATGTGAGGGATCCAACATCTTCTGCATTAAGAGTACAGTGTGTGGAGGGGAAATTGGCATATCCTAAATGTAAGAGAAAAGGTAAGTGATCTCCAGTGAAACTACAATATTGGTGAATTACCTGTTTAATTTTTACTAGGGGATTCTCAGGTTTAAAAGATATTATGGCACCATTGTGATGGGTACCATAGAAACACGGAAAATTCTGCTTCCTGACCCAGACAGCTTGCAATCTAAATAGAAAACACGAATGGTGGATTAAAGAGATTCACTGGTTACTTTGCTTGTGAGATCTATTACTTAATCTTCCTCTGACATCTGGGCCTCTTTAGGTTACCAACAGAGCAGAAAAGTTTTGTAAGTTTTCTTGTCTTACCTAGTTCTCTGGCTGGCCCAATTCCTCATTCCGATAGCTGACTTCTATTGCGCTCTGCACTCATTTACTTTCCCTCTAACACTGATTATTATTATTTTTTAGCTCCTTAAGTCTATTCCTTGCTGGATCTCATCACTGTTAACAAGCTCCATATTGGGGAAAGATTTCATGATCACCTAGAGATACTGGGAAATTGTCTATCCATGAGGATCTGTTTGCTGATCCCCTCAATTATCTGTCTTAACATTTTACAGTGGGAATGTTGCAGCTGGGCTTCTCAATCTGCCTACAAATTTTGTTGTTGCTGACCCAACTTTCTTTCTTTCAGAGTCATCTTTCATACCTTTCTGGGAAACCACCAAACATTGCTTCAATTTATTTTGTGAAGACTTCACCCCCTGTTTCAGGCGTTGTTTTAATTCCTTTGACCTTCTTTGATGTAACCATTTTTTTAGACTGAGTGGTTAGCCAATAGTCAGGATCTTTCACCTTGCTTTTTGTGTTACGAAGAGGAATAGGGGATAGAGTCTGGTTTTCTATGATACAGCTTTTTTTCTTTACAAAGTGTACATAAAGTCCTGTTTTTCTTAAGACAGGAGGATCAAACAGGAGGCAGTTTACTTGATCACAATTCCAAGCCATTCTTCACATTCAGCATTCTGTCCAAAAAATGCTTTCAGTTTTTCTGTGGGGCTAATCTTCCAGGGATTTTCCTGCTGTCCACTGGCTTTCTCACAACTTTCTGGCAACTTCTGTCTCAGACATAAAACCTCCACGCATTAATCCTCAGCTCCTGTGTTTATTCATTCCTACGGATATGGACAACACAACAAAAATAAGGTGTGTGTAAGGGGGACACAGATTTGCCTTCTTCCTGACTGTCTTCTTCCTTTCTCAGGCAGGCCACCAACACCATCACAACCAGCAGCTTAAGTGCCCTAGCCCATAAACTCCTAATCACATCCCCTCCAAATCAGTGCCTGGCCTTGTGACCGGCTGGCACACAGGATCACACTGCTGATCAGGTCTGGCCCAGTAAAAAAAAAAAAAAAAAATCTGGCCACAGCCCAGGTTCCCCCCACCATCACCCTGTCTTAAAAGACTATACCTAGTAAAGCCCCTTGTATAAGCTGAGTGACACTGGGGGTTGAAAAATCGAGTCACGGTGTGTTGGTCTCTCTTCTCATCTGGTCACAGCCTCCAACAGAGTGTTCCTTTATACAGTATGACTATGGTTGTTTTAAGTCCTCATCTCTTGAATTCCTTCTCATTCTTCTTCAAGTAGTGTCCTAATGGACACTTGCATCCCCTGCACCATTGACTGGAGATTTCATGTAGCAGTATCTATTCAGCCCGCGCATGCATCCTGCTCTGTCTCATGCACCTCACTATAATTATCTAGCACTATGAGGATGAATTGCCCTCAATTCCTTTTCAAGCCTCAGAGACAGTATCATTCTACATGGGGTGTATTCTGTTGGCCAGCTATGGCTAGATTCTGGCCCATTTGCATAAATTCGGTGACATAAATAGGCCAGATTGTAAAAGAGAATCTAACTTTGTCTCTCGCTATTAATCTAGCCCCAGTCTCTTCTCTGTTCCTTCCCACAGTATCACCTGGATTTGTGTGAAAGTCTGTTTCCTCAATAATTTTCTTGTTCTCTCAACCTTACCATCTCTCCTTTACTTTTCAGATCTTATCTCTAAATACTTTTCTGTTTTATGTAGCTAAATAAAGCATTTGGTGACAGGGTACATATCAATACAGTTACTGAACCAAATTTCCAATGCTAGATTTACATGTACATGCTTAAATTATATTTCTCCATTTCCAGAATTATGTAGAATATACCCAGAAGATATGGAGAAAAACAAGATTGGGCTGAAATGGAGCACGAATACAAGAGTGGATTTAGAAAGTGGAGACTATCTTGAATTTGTCTGTAAAAATGGATACATGAGGGATCCAACATCTTCTGCATTTAGAGTACAGTGTGTGGAGGGGAAATTGGCATATCCAAAGTGTAAGGAAAGAGGTAAGGCAATCTCCTGTGAAACAACAATATTGGTGAATCACCTGACTAAAAGGTTTCTTAATATTTACTGAGGAATTCGAGGGTTTAAAAAAATAGAGAAGAGAAATGGTGAGTTAAAGAGACAAAGCTAACAAGCAAAGTAACCTTTGTATTATTTGAGCTGGAACAATCTCCCTTTGACATCTGGGCTTCTTTGGGATACCAACAGAACAGAAAAGTTTTGTAAATGTTCTTGTCTCACCCATGTTCTCTGGCTGGCCCAATTCCTCATTCAGATAGCTGGCTTATATTGCACTCTGCATTGATTCGCTTTCCCTCTGAAGCTGATTTTTTTTAAATCTCCTTTAGTCTCTGTTGGAGCTCATCACTGTTAACAAGAACCAGATTGGCAAAAGGTCTCCTGATCTCTAGTTACTAGAAAACATTCAATCTATGAAGGTCAGTTTGCTGGTCACCTCCTTTATCTGTCTTGCCATTATTCATTGGGAGTTTTGCAGGTGGGCTTCTCAATCTGCCTAGAGACTTTGTAGTTGCTGCCCCAACAAATATTTTCTCTCTGACAGTGAGTCATCTCTCATACCTTTCTAGGAAACCACCAAACATTGCTTCAATTTCTTTTGTGAAGTCTCCCACCCCTGTTTCAGGTCTTGTTTTAATTTCTTTTGATCCTTGATGTAACCCTCTTTGGCCTGAGTGATTAGCCAATACTCAGGGTCTTCTACCTCACTTTTTGTATTTAGAAGAAAAATTTGGGATAGGGTCAGGTTTTTGATGACACAATTTAATTTACAAAGAAGATACACAAAGTCCTGTTTTTCTGAATGCAAAATGAACAAACATCACGTGGCAATTTCTTTGCTCACAGTTCTAAGGCTGCTTCACATTCGGCACTTGATCAAAAAAGTGCTCTCTCAGAGTCACTCTTCCAGGACTTCGCTTGCTGTCCACTGGCTTCCTGGCAGCTTCTGACTCACTCAGACACACACAGCTCCACCAATTAATCCCCAGCTCCATTTCTAAGGGCAGGAGCTGTTCAACAGGATTTAACGTATGTGTGAGTGGGACATAGATTTGCCTCCATCCTGACTCTCCTCTTCCTAAGCATCCTACCAGCAACACCACCATGGCAGCCCAATGCTCTGGCCCATGAGCCCTTAGCCCTGTCCTCTTCAATTCTGAGCCACTGGAATGGTGGCCTGGCACCAGGGGCGGCGACAGGGGGGTACTACGGGTACAGCTGTACTGGCCCCCGGACTTAAGGGGGGTCCCTTAAGTCCGGGGCCGGTACACAGCTGTACCCGTAGTCGTCCCCCCTTGTCGCCGGGCCTGAATGATGCCGAGGCGGCAACTTCCCCGCGGTGTCTCGAGCTGCACCCTACCCGGGCAGCTAAGGGAAAAGGGTCCCGCGGGACATTACTTAGCAGTGAAATGCCAGGGCGGTGCGAGCCAAGCCCGCAGAGGAAATGCGATTTCCAATGCGAGCGGCAGCAACGGCTGCTCCCCATTCCCACCCCCGCCACACCAGGCCTTTGCGGAGGGAAGAGGCGCGCCTTGCCCACCGCTGCCTCCTCCCCCCCGTGGAGTGCCCCGGGCTGGAACAGCCACGAGCCCCCTGGGGGAAGAGCTCGCCCGCCCCTCGGGGCTCACCGTGACGCAGCACCAGACAATAGGCACCTCAAGAGGGGGAAAGGCAAGGCTGGGCGCAGGACACGCTCCCCGCCGGGGAGTTGTGCGGGGTGGAGGCGGAAAGGCTTGGCGTGGTGGGGGTGGGAATGGGGAGCAGCCGCTGCTGCCTCTCGCATTGGAAATTGCATTTCCTCCGCGGACTTCGCTCGCACCGTCCTGGCACTTCGCTGCTAAGTAACGTCCCTTAGCCGCCGGGATATGGTGCAGCTCAGGACAGCACGGGGAGAACGATCAGAGAACGAGCACCTCTCCGTGGGGGCGGGGGGCCAGCAAGCAGGCTGGGGAGACCTGGGGCCGGGAGCCAATGGCAGCCCAGTGGGGGGAGGCGGGGCAGCCATGGAGCGCCGAGCCCACCGGAGCCAGCAGCTGGGAGTGACGCTGCGGCCGCCGCTGGGTCGCACCCCCACCCCAAGCATGTCTGGTAGCCAGCGGGGAGGCCAGGCTGGGCGGGCGGGGAGGGGGGCAGGAGACTAGGCTGGATGGGGTGGGCGAGGCGTGGGTGTGGGAGGGAAAGAGGTTTGGGTGGGGAGGAGGCTGAGCTGGGCGAGTCAGGCATGGGGGCATGAGGCTGGGTTGGGAGTGGGAGGGGGGAGGAGGTTAGGTTCGGTGGGATGGGCCGGGCCAGGCAGGGGGCGAAGGAGTTTAGGCTGGGGGGGGCACAAACGATCAGTAGGGGCCCCCAAAATTTCTGTCGCTGGCCCTGCCTGGCACACAGGATAACAGTGATGATCAGATTTTGCAAGTCAAAAAACAATAAAGCCACAGCTCTGGTCCCCACGCTCTCAGCTTCACAGCCTATAAGTTGGCAAATGTCTTGCATTATCTGAGTGACACAAGAGGGGCCAAATTGTAACATAGGACCAGAGTGTGGAGGTTTCCCTGTTCTCATCTGGCCCCAGCTTCCAACAGACTGTTCCTTTACACAATATGATTCAACAGGGCCGGCGACAGAAATTTGAGGGCCCCCTACTCTGATCGTTTGGTGGGCCCCCCAGCCCAGCCGGGCCCCCTCCAGCCCAGCCGACAGCGGCTGGGGGCCCCCCCAGCCCGGCCGCCCCCCCAGCCCAGCCGACAGTGGCTGGGGGCCCCCCCACCCCAGCTGGCACTCCTCCCCCCCAGCTGACAGCGGCTGGGGGAGGAAGCCCAGCCGCCCCCAGCCCAGCCCAGCCCAGCTGGCGCTCCCCCCCAGCTGGCCGCAGCAGGAGTGAGAGCCCGGGAGCGGCGTGAGCCGCCCTTGCTGTCCCTCCCCTCCCCCCCACCCTTTCTCCCCCCGGACTGCGCCGCTGCCGCCGGCCGGGCTCACTGCTCGGCCGGGGACACGCGCGCTCGTCCGGAGGAGAGTCACGCCGGATGACTACGGGTAGAGCTGTACCGGGGCCCCCCTAAAGTGCGGGGCCCGGTACAGCTCTACCCGTAGTACCCCCCTGTCGCCGGCCCTGTGATTCAATATCATTGGTGATCCCTCAGTTCAAGGATGATCACTGCAATGGATTTACATATGGGTCCTGAGATGACTGGAACTACACATCTGCCTGCAGTAGGTACAGACATTTCCTGGCAGTTCAGATGCCTTCTGGGAGCAAGTCCATCCTTACCCATATGCAAAGAACGCAGCTGCATAGGGCACCAAGAAATTTGGGGCACCAAATTTCCTGGTGTTGTGTGCAGCTGCATGCTACTCCAGTCCCTGCTCCACCTCTTTGCCATGGCCACGTCCCTGCTTTTCCACGCCCTGCTTCTTCCCACAGTATCACCTGGATTTGTGTGAAAGTCTGTTTCCTCAACTGTTTTTCCCTAATGAAAAGCTGCATGTTAGCCTTCCTTTATTTTTCAGTTACTACATTGTACACCTGTTTACTAGACTTTATTTAGAATTGCACTAGATATATAACATGTGCTCCCTTATTAAAATGAAGAAAGTGCAAGAAACATATTTCCTTCCTGTTTCTAATGCAGCTAATAAGAATAAATTAAATAGAAAGGAAAATACTCGTTTTTTTCAAAGTGGCAACCAGTGCCAGAAATGCACATTTCAAAAGTGGGACCTGGGAATGGAACATAAGGCAAGAAGGGCAGGTCAAAAAGCAGAAAGGAGGCAGAGACACATGTCAAGTTATGATGAGTAAAGGTATAGGATTTTATTACTCATGTTAATTTTTAGTCTTAGCATTTTCAAAATTTTATCTTGTTTATCCCAATCTTACTTTCTTTTCCGTGAGAAGAGAAGCAGCGAGAGAGAAAAAGGCAGTTTGTATTAGAGAGTAAATTTCAGATGATGACTTTGGCTTCTCTATGAATTATTTTTAAAATCCATCCAGTGCAGGTTTTTTTCTAAGAGCACAGTTTGACCACATCTATGATTGTATCAGTTATAGGGACATCAGGAGTTTTTTGTGTCCTAGGATTCTTTCTTTCCCTTTTCCCTTCATTTGTGTTGTATTTCTTTCTTGTATGATTTACACTCATTTACCTCACTAGTGTTATTCTGTTTCATATTCTACTCCTTTGGCCTGTATTATCCCAACTTCTATTTAGCTTGTATCCTCTTACCATTATTTTACCCCCAGTCTTTCAATATTCAGATACTATGGTAACATCATAATTCACAATACTCTGAGACAAGTGCTCGGCACATCAAACACCCTACATGGCGCATCAAACACCCTCCTGGAGAGAGTAGATGCTGCACGTGGATGCACTTCTCCGTTGATTGATCGGGCCAAAACCACTAATTTACTGTTTCTATGCTAGTCAGTGCTCAAGACAGAATGGCGGGATTAGTTGGGAAGAGATGATTGACCCAAAGTATTTCAAATTAACTTGTTTGTAAAACAACCCTAAATCAGGTTTTGACAAAGCTCGAGTAACCTATTTTGCCCTCAGTGCCAGACTGCTAGTATGGAAGGATCACGCTGTGTCAACTTTAAAATTATATCTTGTTGTATTTTGTGTTCAGTTCCAACACCAAGAGGATTTTTAAAAATTTTCCCATGGGATCTTTCCTGCTCTATCATAGTACATTTGATAGCACTATTCTGTAATACTTGTGATCTTACCACATTTATTGTAAATAATCTCTGATGCACATATTTTTTTATTTCTACATTCATTTTAGAGGCTGCTGGAAAGTGTGGGCGCCCACCTGCTATTGATAATGGAGACATCAAGGTCTTTCCACAAAAAGAATATGAATCAGGTTCAAGAGTGGAATACAAATGCCAAAGTTTTCATAGAATGAAGGGATCTGCCTTCGTTCGCTGTGAGTCTGGCCAATGGACAGACCCACCTGTTTGCTTAGGTAGGTACAAATATCAACAATATGAAAAAACTGTGATGAGTTATAAAACTGTGGTATTTTTCATATTATGGGCCCAGTCCTGAAGTCACCTGTACTAGTGTAACACCAGATTAATTCCATAAATCTGAATGGATTTACTCCTGATTTACATCAGAGTATATATGGGGGAGACTCACAGTCTTTATAGGGACATCAGTGCAGATTTCTCAAAAGGAAAGGTTGGCAAATGGGAAACAGCCACACCATTATAAGGATTTAGAATGTACCCCCAAATATATTTTAGTTTAAACCTGCAACAACCATTATAATGAAACTCCCATTTACTGTATGTGAAAAGATATATTCAAATATATTTTTAGTTGAAAAGATTTCAACTATAGCAGATGCTGTGAAATACAATTCAATAACTTATGGGAAACCAGGAGGAATATTGGTTGATGCTCTTCTATATTGAGTAGACACAATGCTGGCTTGAGCAGCAGGGGGTTCCACTTTTGCCCAGAGGGAACTGTAAATGGCATAAAACCAATATAGTCTGCTCTCTCCAACCTCCATATACTGAGAGTGAGAGGGGAGGGGATAACTTGAAGTACATTGTGGTGGAGTGATCCCCAGCTGTGCAACTACCTTTGTGTGGTTCTTAAATTTATGATGAACGGATCATGTAGGCCTATGTGTCCTGGACGTGACTTCACTGCCAGGACTAGTTCACCACATCCCCTTTCTCTTCTGCTACGTCACCTACACAAAGGTTAGAGGGGCGAGGGGGGAAGAGGATAATGGGGAGCCCGATCTGCCAGCTTCATATCATCAAAAAGTAAGTATCCTTCCACATGGATGTTGATTTGTTGGGCTGCTATAGCTAGATTCTGGCCCACTTGCACCAACTGAGTGGCACGAAGGGGCCAGATTGTAAAACAGAATATAATGTTCGTTCGTTCTCTCTCTCTCTCTCTCTCTCTCTCTCTCTCTCTCTCTCTCTCTCTCTCTCTCTCTCTCTCTCTCTCTCTCTCTCTCTCTCTCTCTCTCTCTCTCTCTCTCTCTCCAGCTAGCCCCAGTCTCTTCATTGTTCCTTCCTGCAACATGACCCCAGTTGGTGTGAAAGTCTCCTTCTCTAGAACTCCTTCTTATTCTCTCAACCATAACATCTCTCCTTTCCTGTTCAAATCTTATCTGAAAATATTTCCCTGCTTTATTTAGTTATTGTGATACAGCAGGGCAAGAGAGAAGTGGGAGGGTAGTCAAGGGGAGATATATAAGCCCTAATATCATTAAGGTGTGGTTCCAGTAGACTAGGAAAGGTTAGTACAGGTTAATTGGAGCACCTGTAGTCAATTAAGGCTCTGTCAGGAACTTAATAAAAAGAGCCTGCTTCAGGCAGACAGTATGGTGTAAGTAAGGAGAAAGGCCTGGAGTTTGGAAGTGTGTTGCTGAAGAATTGAAAGACCAGAGAACTGGAGGGCAGGGAGACTCCCTCCCCCAGTGTCAAGGACCGAGGTTAACTCTACCCAAGGGGGAAGATGTAAGAAACCTGCAGGGTGTGAGAGGGGCTGGGGCTCAGAGTGAGGAGCAAACTCAAACCCCTCCTATGCTTTCCCTCCACTATCACCTTTCTGGGCCATTAGTTGGGCCCTTGTTGTCCCAATAGCAGGAGCAAAGGGGGGTGTACTTGCCCCCCTGCCAAGAAAAGTGCGGACCCACCATATCAACATCATCCATTTTTCCACATGTGCTGTCAAAAGTGGGATTTCCGCACGGTGAATGTAACCCAGGATGGGTCATGACTACCCCGTCCCCAGGATGGAAGACGTGGTCAAAGCACTGGTATAAATTACTGCTGCCCAGCTGGAAGCTACCTGGGTCCAGGCAGCCAGTCAACAGGAGGCCATGTGGCTGCAACAGGAGACCAATCTCCTGCTGATGAATCATGCCACCCAAGATAGAGCCATGCTGAAGGAACTCATGAACCAGGTGCAGGCCCTTAGCCGCAGATACGATGGGATGTGGACCATATGGCCCAGTTATTGTCTGCAAAAAATAACCTGGGAAGATGATGTGGAGGCATACCTCCTAATCTTTGAGAGGAGAGCTCTCTGGGAGGCCTGGCCCCAAGACCAGTGGTCGGGCATCCTTGCCCCATTTTTGTGCGAGGAGGCCCAGAAGGCCTACTATGATATGTCCACAGAGGAGGCAGCAGATTACCACCGGCTGAAGGCAGAGATCCTGGCCGGATCCAGGTTTGCAACAACCCCACATGAGTACACCAGGTCAGTAAAGATGAACGGCATCCAGACCAGAGTGGACTCTGGAAGTGCTGTTACTCTGGTCTCAGGGAAGCTAGAGGGGCAACACCAGCTGAGCCAGGCCAAGAGCACTGGAGTGACATGTGTCCACGGCACAGTAAATTTCTACCCCACAATCCCAATATGGATTGAGATCTCAGGGAACACTACCACTGTGACTGCAGGGGTGGTCCCCAAGCTCCCCTACCTGGTCTTAATTGGCAGGGACTTACCTGGGTTCTAGAGCCTACTGCCACCCCCCATCAAATTAGGGGAGGGCTGTAAACCCCTGGCAGAGAGTGAGGCTTCCATGGATGGCCCTGCCCAAATCTTTGCTGGGTTTTCCCCAGAGTTCTTTTCACCCCCTGGGAAGTCCCAGAAATCTGATGGGAAAGGAGGGCAGATAAAATATTAGAAGCCAGGATTTTGGCAGAAAACCAGAGAGCTTCGCTGGTTGGGAGCTAGCACCGTCAGGGAAACCGCAAGGTAGCAGGGACCAGTGGAGACCCAGAGATGGCCCTCAGCATGAGCAAAATCACCCCCAGGGAAGGAGGGGAAATTGATACAATAGAATCAGACCTGATTGGTCCCACCCATGTATTTTGGGCAGGACCAAGCCTATGATCCACTGTATGCGAATGTGAGGGAGGAGGTAGTGGAGGTAAATGGCATGCCAATAGAAGGGAAAACTAAAGACCCAAGGCCATACTATATAATCAAGCATGATCTGTTGTACCAGATAGTGCCAATACAGGGGAAAATAGTGGAACAGCTCTTGGTGCCATGGAAGCACACAAGGACTGTATTAGAGTTAGCTCACAGTCATCTGTTTGGGGGACTTTTGGGAGCAGATAAGACCCTGGATAGAGTCCTAAGGAGGTTCTACTGGCTGGAGTATGGGCAGAAGTCCAGAGCTATTGCACCTCCTGCCCATAGTGCCAGCTTCATAGCCCCTGATCTCAGTTAAGGGATCCATTGATCCTCTTGCCTATAATTAAAGTCCCTTTTGAAAGGATAGCCGTGGATCTAGTGGGCCCACTAGAAAGATTGTCCCGGGCCACTGAAGCATACTCGTCATCCTGGACTACACTACGTGGTACTCCAAAGCCATTCCTCTAAGAAACCCATGGCCAATGAGCAATGGCATGCCATAGTACAAAAGGAATGCCTAGCAGTTAAATGGGCCATGGAAATTCTACAGTATTACCTACTTCATCCCTGTGATGGAGAATCAAGTAGATGCCTGGGGAACTTCTCGTATTTCAAACATCCTGTTTGAAGGGAGGTAATCCCAATCTTTTCTGTCTTGGATCACTACCTTTAGGATCATGCTCTTGAGATTATGGTTAAATTGCTCAGTCAGACCATCTGTTTGGGGATGATAGACAAGGTCTGCAAGACTTGGATGCAGAGCAGGGTACATACGTCTTTTATTACTCTCGACATGAAGGGAGTCCCTTGGTCTGTCAGGATCTCCTTAGCGATGCCTATTCTAGCAAAAACTTGGACCAGTTTGTGAGAATGCCTGCTTCTATAGAGAGCTTTCTTGTTCTCTCAACCATACCAGCTCTTCTTTTCTGTTCAAATCTTATCTAAAAATATTTCCCTGCTCTATTTATCTATGCAAAGCATTTGGGGACAGGGTCAATTTTAATACAGTTAGTGAATGAAATGTCCAATGAAACATGTACATACTGAAATGATATTTTTCTATTTCCAGAGCCATGTACAGCATCTCCAGAAGAGATGGAGAAAAACAATATTGGGCTGAAATGGAGCTCGAAAACAAAATTGTATTTAGAAAGTGGAAGCTTTGTTGAATTTGACTGTAAAAATGGATATGTGAGGGATCCAACATCTTCTGCATTAAGAGTACAGTGTGTGGAGGGGAAATTGGCATATCCTAAATGTAAGAGAAAAGGTAAGTGATCTCCAGTGAAACTACAATATTGGTGAATTACCTGTTTAATTTTTACTAGGGGATTCTCAGGTTTAAAAGATATTATGGCACCATTGTGATGGGTACCATAGAAACACGGAAAATTCTGCTTCCTGACCCAGACAGCTTGCAATCTAAATAGAAAACACGAATGGTGGATTAAAGAGATTCACTGGTTACTTTGCTTGTGAGATCTATTACTTAATCTTCCTCTGACATCTGGGCCTCTTTAGGTTACCAACAGAGCAGAAAAGTTTTGTAAGTTTTCTTGTCTTACCTAGTTCTCTGGCTGGCCCAATTCCTCATTCCGATAGCTGACTTCTATTGCGCTCTGCACTCATTTACTTTCCCTCTAACACTGATTATTATTATTTTTTAGCTCCTTAAGTCTATTCCTTGCTGGATCTCATCACTGTTAACAAGCTCCATATTGGGGAAAGATTTCATGATCACCTAGAGATACTGGGAAATTGTCTATCCATGAGGATCTGTTTGCTGATCCCCTCAATTATCTGTCTTAACATTTTACAGTGGGAATGTTGCAGCTGGGCTTCTCAATCTGCCTACAAATTTTGTTGTTGCTGACCCAACTTTCTTTCTTTCAGAGTCATCTTTCATACCTTTCTGGGAAACCACCAAACATTGCTTCAATTTATTTTGTGAAGACTTCACCCCCTGTTTCAGGCGTTGTTTTAATTCCTTTGACCTTCTTTGATGTAACCATTTTTTTAGACTGAGTGGTTAGCCAATAGTCAGGATCTTTCACCTTGCTTTTTGTGTTACGAAGAGGAATAGGGGATAGAGTCTGGTTTTCTATGATACAGCTTTTTTTCTTTACAAAGTGTACATAAAGTCCTGTTTTTCTTAAGACAGGAGGATCAAACAGGAGGCAGTTTACTTGATCACAATTCCAAGCCATTCTTCACATTCAGCATTCTGTCCAAAAAATGCTTTCAGTTTTTCTGTGGGGCTAATCTTCCAGGGATTTTCCTGCTGTCCACTGGCTTTCTCACAACTTTCTGGCAACTTCTGTCTCAGACATAAAACCTCCACGCATTAATCCTCAGCTCCTGTGTTTATTCATTCCTACGGATATGGACAACACAACAAAAATAAGGTGTGTGTAAGGGGGACACAGATTTGCCTTCTTCCTGACTGTCTTCTTCCTTTCTCAGGCAGGCCACCAACACCATCACAACCAGCAGCTTAAGTGCCCTAGCCCATAAACTCCTAATCACATCCCCTCCAAATCAGTGCCTGGCCTTGTGACCGGCTGGCACACAGGATCACACTGCTGATCAGGTCTGGCCCAGTAAAAAAAAAAAAAAAAAATCTGGCCACAGCCCAGGTTCCCCCCACCATCACCCTGTCTTAAAAGACTATACCTAGTAAAGCCCCTTGTATAAGCTGAGTGACACTGGGGGTTGAAAAATCGAGTCACGGTGTGTTGGTCTCTCTTCTCATCTGGTCACAGCCTCCAACAGAGTGTTCCTTTATACAGTATGACTATGGTTGTTTTAAGTCCTCATCTCTTGAATTCCTTCTCATTCTTCTTCAAGTAGTGTCCTAATGGACACTTGCATCCCCTGCACCATTGACTGGAGATTTCATGTAGCAGTATCTATTCAGCCCGCGCATGCATCCTGCTCTGTCTCATGCACCTCACTATAATTATCTAGCACTATGAGGATGAATTGCCCTCAATTCCTTTTCAAGCCTCAGAGACAGTATCATTCTACATGGGGTGTATTCTGTTGGCCAGCTATGGCTAGATTCTGGCCCATTTGCATAAATTCAGTGACATAAATAGGCCAGATTGTAAAAGAGAATCTAACTTTGTCTCTCGCTATTAATCTAGCCCCAGTCTCTTCTCTGTTCCTTCCCACAGTATCACCTGGATTTGTGTGAAAGTCTGTTTCCTCAATAATTTTCTTGTTCTCTCAACCTTACCATCTCTCCTTTACTTTTCAGATCTTATCTCTAAATACTTTTCTGTTTTATGTAGCTAAATAAAGCATTTGGTGACAGGGTACATATCAATACAGTTACTGAACCAAATTTCCAATGCTAGATTTACATGTACATGCTTAAATTATATTTCTCCATTTCCAGAATTATGTAGAATATACCCAGAAGATATGGAGAAAAACAAGATTGGGCTGAAATGGAGCACGAATACAAGAGTGGATTTAGAAAGTGGAGACTATCTTGAATTTGTCTGTAAAAATGGATACATGAGGGATCCAACATCTTCTGCATTTAGAGTACAGTGTGTGGAGGGGAAATTGGCATATCCAAAGTGTAAGGAAAGAGGTAAGGCAATCTCCTGTGAAACAACAATATTGGTGAATCACCTGACTAAAAGGTTTCTTAATATTTACTGAGGAATTCGAGGGTTTAAAAAAATAGAGAAGAGAAATGGTGAGTTAAAGAGACAAAGCTAACAAGCAAAGTAACCTTTGTATTATTTGAGCTGGAACAATCTCCCTTTGACATCTGGGCTTCTTTGGGATACCAACAGAACAGAAAAGTTTTGTAAATGTTCTTGTCTCACCCATGTTCTCTGGCTGGCCCAATTCCTCATTCAGATAGCTGGCTTATATTGCACTCTGCATTGATTCGCTTTCCCTCTGAAGCTGATTTTTTTTAAATCTCCTTTAGTCTTTGTTGGAGCTCATCACTGTTAACAAGAACCAGATTGGCAAAAGGTCTCCTGATCTCTAGTTACTAGAAAACATTCAATCTATGAGGGTCAGTTTGCTGGTCACCTCCTTTATCTGTCTTGCCATTATTCATTGGGAGTTTTGCAGGTGGGCTTCTCAATCTGCCTAGAGACTTTGTAATTGCTGCCCCAACAAATATTTTCTCTCTGACAGTGAGTCATCTCTCATACCTTTCTAGGAAACCACCAAACATTGCTTCAATTTCTTTTGTGAAGTCTCCCACCCCTGTTTCAGGTCTTGTTTTAATTTCTTTTGATCCTTGATGTAACCCTCTTTGGCCTGAGTGATTAGCCAATACTCAGGGTCTTCTACCTCACTTTTTGTATTTAGAAGAAAAATTTGGGATAGGGTCAGGTTTTTGATGACACAATTTAATTTACAAAGAAGATACACAAAGTCCTGTTTTTCTGAATGCAAAATGAACAAACATCACGTGGCAATTTCTTTGCTCACAGTTCTAAGGCTGCTTCACATTCGGCACTTGATCAAAAAAGTGCTCTCTCAGAGTCACTCTTCCAGGACTTCGCTTGCTGTCCACTGGCTTCCTGGCAGCTTCTGACTCACTCAGACACACACAGCTCCACCAATTATTCCCCAGCTCCATTT
The DNA here is from genome assembly GCA_032164245.1 of Sternotherus odoratus. Classification (NCBI taxonomy): domain Eukaryota; kingdom Metazoa; phylum Chordata; order Testudines; family Kinosternidae; genus Sternotherus; species Sternotherus odoratus. The sequence goes on along the minus strand of JAVMKO010000008.1, from coordinate 54,519,247 downwards.
CTAAGGGCAGGAGCTGTTCAACAGGATTTAACGTATGTGTGAGTGGGACATAGATTTGCGTCCCTCCTGACTCTCCTCTCCCCAGACACCCCACCAGCAACACCACCACAGCAGCCTAATGCTCTGTCCCATGAGCCCCTATCCCCATCCTCTTCAAAACTGAGCCACTGGAGTGGTGGCCTGGCACACAGGATAAGAGTGATGATCAGGTTTCGCCAAGTCAAAAAACAATAGCCCTGGACCCCACGCTCTCAGTTTCACAGCCTATAATTTGGCAAATGTCTTGCATCAGCTGAGTGACACAAAAGGGGCCAAATTGTAACATAGGACCAGAGTTTGGGAGGGTCTCCTTGTTCTCATCTGGTCCCAGCTTCCAACAGACTCTTCCTTTACACAATATAATTCATTATCATTGGTGATCCCTCAGTTCGAGGATGATCACTGCAATGGATTTACATATGGGTCCTGAGATGACTGGAACTACACATCTGCCAGCAGTAGGTACAAACATTTCCTAGCAGGTCAGATCCCTTCTGGGAGCAAGTCCATCCTTACCCATATGCAAAGAACGCAGCTGCATATGGCACCAGGAAATTTGGGGCACCAAATTTCCTAATGCTCTATGCAGCTGCATGCTGCTCCAGTCCCTGCTCCGCCTCTTCACCATGGCCACGTCTCTTCTTTTCCCTGCCCTGATTATTCCCACCCCTGCTCTGCCTTACTACCTGAGGACTGCATCAGGACAACCCTTAACTCACCAGCAGTGGGAAGTTCAGTGACCCGGCCCCTGTCAAGCCACCAGTGAGTGCGTGGGGGAGGGAGTGTTTCCCCCTGTATGGAGGTGAATAACTGGTAGATAACTGTAGTTTTCTCTAAATAGCTGGTAGATAACTGTATGGAGGTAAAGAACTGGTAGATAGCAGTAGTTTTCTGTAGATAACTGGTAGATAACTGTTTGGAGGTGAAGAATTTGTAGATAACTTGTAGTTGTCTAACTGCTCACAATTCCTTCTTAAGCAACAGAGTTTTCTTCAGCATGGAGTCTCAATACAGTTAGTGAACCAAATTTCCAGTGATAGATTTACATTTACATGCTTAAATTATATTTTTCCATTTCCAGAGTTATGTAGAATATACCCAGAAGATATGGAGAAAAACAAGATTGGACTGAAATGGAGCACGAATACAAGAGTGGATTTAGAAAGTGGAGACTCTCTTGAATTTGACTGTAAAAATGGATACGTGAGGGATCCAACATCTTCTGCATTTAGAGTACAGTGTGTGGAGGGGAAATTGGAATATCCTAAATGTAAGAGAAGAGGTAAGTGATCTCCAGTTAAGCTACAATACTTGTGAAGCATTTGTATAAAGCATCTGTTAAAATTTTTACCAAGGATTTCTCAGGTTTAAAAAATATAATGGCACCATTGTGATGGGTGCCATAAAACGTGGGAAATCATGGTTCCTGACCCAGACACCTTGAAATCTAAATAGAGAAGACCCTGGTTACTTTGGGTTAAAGAGATACACTGGTTACTTTGTTTGTGATCTCTATTACTTGAGCTGGGACAATCTCCCTCTGACATCTGGGCCTGTTTCGGTTACCAACAGAGCAGAAAAGTTTTGTAAGTTTCCTGTCTTACCCACATTCTCTAGCTGCCCAGTTCCTCATTCAGTCAGCTGACTTCCCTTGTGGTCTACACTCCTTTGATTTCCCTCTTATGCTGATTTTTAGCTCTTTAATTCCTTGCTGGAGCTCATCATATTGGGATAAACTTTTCTCATATCCCATAGTGACTTTGGAACCTTCCATCCATTGGGGTCTATTTCCTGGTCACTTTATTTATCTGCCTTTCTATTTCAGACTGGGAGGGTCACAGCTGGGCTTCTCAAGCTGCCTGGACACTTCATATCTGCTGGCCCAACAAATATTTTAACTCAGACTGCAAGTCATTTCTCATACCTTGATAGGAAACTTTCCACAGCTGCTTCAATACCTTTTGCAAAATCTCCATCTCCTGTTTCAATTTATTTTGCCCATCTTTGACTTTGCCCTTTTTGGCTTAAGCATTTAGCCAATAGGGTCTTCTACCTTGTTTTTTTGTGAGGAGGAAAAATGGTGGTAGGGACAGGTATTTTCATGACACAATCCTTGTTATTTACAAAGAATGTACACAAAGTCCTGTTTCTCTGAAAGGGTTGGATCAGACAACAGCAGGCTCTTTCCTTGTTCACAATCCAAGCCCACCTTTACATTCACCATACTGATCAAAGAGGTCTCTTTTGGATTTCTATCACGCCATGCTACCAATACTTCTCTTGCTGTCTGCTGGCTCTCTGCAGCTTTATGACTGCTTCTTACAGACAGTCACTTCCATCATTTAATCTGTGGCCCTCCTATTATGAGTCCCCAGTGCTTTGTCACTTAGCTTGAAGGCATGATAGTCATCTTTCATATCAATTTCACTGAATATGTCTACACAGCAGTGTAAACCTGGTCTTGAGCCTTAGCTCAAGTCTAACACCCCTTGCATCCACACAGCAATTGTGTTAACCAAAAGCTCATATTTAAGGTGCCAGGACCCTACAGTGCTAAAGGGTCTGGGCCCTTATTATGCTTGAACTCAGGGATCAAGCTCTATTGCTTTCCTGTGTACACATGGCCGCAGCTTGACTAGGATCCTGGAAGTCCTCCATATGTATCCCAGAGTTCCTTGGGGAATCTCACTCAGACCTCTGGATGCCTATAATCTCTGGTGCAGTCTATTGCACACTATTGCAAATTAAATTTAATGTGGATAAATGTAAAGTAATGCATACTGGAAAAATAACCCCAACTATACATACAATATGATGAGGGCTACAACTAATCAGGAAAAAGATCTTGGAGTCATTGTGGATAATTCTCTGAAGTCATTCGTGCAGTGGCAGTCAAAAAAGCAACCAAGAGATAGAGAATATCTTATTTCCTTATATAAATCCATGGTGTGCCCACATCTTGAATACTGCATATACCGTATTTTTCGTCTTATAGGACGCTCCGGCCTATAAGACGCCCCCTCGTTTTTTAATAAAAAATCCGGAGGAGAAAAAAAAAAAAAAAAAAAAAAAAGCGCCTCGCTCTCCCGTCCCCGCCGCGCGGGCGGGCTGCCGAGGTTCCCCCCTCCCCGCCACAGGCGGGCTGCCGGGGTTCCCCCCTCCCCGCCAGACCAAAAAAAAAAAGCGCCTCACTCTCCCCTCCCCGCCGCGGGCGGGCTGCCGGGAGCGCGCCCGCGGCGGGGAGGGGGGAACCGGGACGCTCCCGGCAGCCCGCCCGCGGCGGGGAGGGGGGAACCTCGGCAGCCCGCCTGCGCGGCGGGGACGGGAGAGCGAGGCGCTTTTTTTTTTTTTTTTTGCATTCGCCCTATAAGACGCACCAACTTTTTCTCCCCCGTTTTGAATCCACACCTGCCTTTGACAATGGCAGCAGCTCAGATCATCATTAACCCATTGTTTGCTGAACATCAGTCTGAAAGCACTCTACCAGAGAGCCTGCATGATTTTTCAAGGGAGAGTGGTCAGAAGGAGCTTTTTCCAAAGAGAGCTGATTCCTGGTCACAAGAGCACAGCCAGATTTTGGTGCATATTTCCTAGATGCCCCTGCACACACAGACCCAGTGAGGGCAAGGGAGGCCTGAGAGTGGAGTGGGGTCTCAGCAGCTGCCCTGCAGAGACGAGGGGCAGCAGAGTTCCTGGCTCAGCGCAGCCAGGGAAGGGATGACATCCTCCCCCCCAACAATCTGGCTACTCCCTGCTGTCAGGGCGGTGAGTGGGAGCCATTGCCAAAAATTCCCCACAGCCATCTGGGGATCCCTTATCTCTGTCTCCCTTGGAGCAGCCAGTCTGGGTTATACGTGTGTTTTCCCTCTGAATCCTGTATTTTATGTCAAACTTTAAAACAGACAAAAGTAAATAAAAAGCCCAGCCAAAACACTCCCCTTCATTGAACACCCTATTTCAAAAAATAAGAATTGCGTAATTTCATTTTAATAGTTTAACAGCCCTGGAGACTGGTGTCCTAATTATCCTCAGAATAGGTGCACGTGGGCATTTTCCTGCCCATGTGACTCAGCCTAGAAGTGGAGAGCCCATTTTTCAGATTAGATGGTAGTTGGGTATAATGCCTTCTCAAACTGCAGTCATTCTATTGAGACAGCCACTAAAGGGGCTAATTATGCAGTGTATTTATTCAGATACGCCTATGAACTCTTGAATCCTATCAATAGCACCGTCACAGTTAGGAAACTGGGTTGGTAATAGAGATTTCTCACAGTGCAACATATTCATAAGACTAGAGTGTTGACAGCGGGAAGGAGGTGCTAGGCACTCTGGGATAGTTATTTTGACTTGGGTCTGTGCACTGTGGTGTGGATGCCAAAGTCCTAAATTCAAGCACAGGTCAGAAAATCCTTAACCTAGGGATAGAATGCAGTGTAGATGCTCAATCTGAGGGTTCCCTGACACGGGTCAGCTGCTTCAAGTCTCACTAACCCTAGGTTTACATTGCTGTGATACCCACTGAGGTCTGTGACTACCTATAGATTAAAGACACACTTACTGCGATCTAACCAACCTCCGATACAATCAAAAATCTATTGATGGAATGATCGATTTTGTCTTACCTCATTCTTGTTATCCTATCTTCTGCTATAGAAGAGGTGAAATTGCTGATCTTCCTCCCATAATAGACTTGCTCCTCTACTATTTTGATCATTCCCACACCTCCTCTGATAAATTGTTTCTAGAAATGATGCTCCTTTTATAGCACTGGGGACAGAAGCAAATAATTCATGCATATATATGGAAAGGGCTTGCTAGAAAAAGCTAATCAGGAGTCCTAGGATGAAATAGGATGAAGATCTCTGCTTCAAAAATTCCATCACTTTCCAAAGCAAGTAGCTACACAATGAATCCTGATAAAATACAATAATATGTATGAAATCCAATCCATGGTTTTCTATGCTGCTTTTAACTTCCACATAACATAAAATTGTTTTTAATGTGAACAGTAGTTGAGCCACTGTAGTTCAAGGGTAATTGCAATTACATTTGATTGAGTTTATTCCCATTTAGTTTCCAAAGATGGCTAAAATGATCCAGTGTGAATTTTAAGGAGTTGTGCTGAAATCAATCTTCTGTTCCTATAAGAGACCCACAGGGGATTTGTATGTAATATTTGTTTCAAAAAAATGGATGTACTAAATTAATTTTCCAGTATGTGTTCTCTCTGACAGGTACTTCACAATGAATAAAAGGAAGCATCAAGAAAATAATTTTAACCCAGCTCTGCGGATCAGAAGCCATTACCCAGTTATTTGTAAAGTTTACACCAGGGCTTTGGAATGGTGCTCCAGCTCCACTCCAGCTCCAGGCAAAAACTTGCAGCTCCACTGCTCCACGCTCCAGCTCCAGGCTCTGCGCCAAAGCCCTGGTTCGCACATATCCTATGTCAGTATTTTAACCTAGATTGACTGATGCATGTACCTGCTTCTTTTGTCACAATGTATATTTAACATAAAATAGTATAAATAAAATAATCATAAAATAGTAACAACAGCTGGGCAAAAAGTTCCAAACTACAGCTTTTTTATGAAAATTGGAAAAGGAAGTGTGACAGGGTACTAAGCAGGAAAACTGCTTAGCCAACCCTCTGTCATTCCAGCTCCAATTAGGAGGTGAATTGGAGCTGGGTAGATCACCTGGCCCTGGTTGGGGAAAGCTGGAACAGCTGCTGCCTATTCAGGCTGGGGCTTGATAAAAGCCCCAGGGGAAGGAAACCAGGGAGGAGCTGGAAAGAGAGGAAGCTGCACCAAGGGCAAGGCAGTAAGGGGAAGCAGGGAGAAATAGCTCACCCGTCCCTCTTGCTGATAGATTGTAGAAAGAGGACTAAGTCTGTGGTGGAAAGGTGGTGGGAACACTCCTTGTAAATAAAAGCACCAGGTGTGCACTGCAACACAAGCTCTGAGTGACTTTTTCAGCCAAGTGGGGACAGGAGCCAGGAGGGCCCTGCAGAGACCCCTGTTACAGGAAGCTTTATTGGAAATTGCACACTCAGCCACACTTCCTAAATTACACACTTTTTTGCTTGCTGAAAGCAACAGTATTTCTCTCTGGCCCAAATCAGGAACTCCTAGAAGTCTCACTAGGAACCACAGTCTTTTGAGTTTTATAGCCCAATTGCTACAGCCAGAGGTTTATTTATGGATTCAGACCGTTTTGAGTTCCACCCATCCCTATTCACAGTTGGTCATAATTCTTGCAAGTGTTTTAATCCATGAAACTAAACAATTATCCAGACATCTAACATAGTTGTATAGAAAATATTCATTTCTCTGATGAAAATTTAAACTTATGGTGTCTTATTTTTTTTCTTTTTAAAGAGTTGTATATTTCATTTAGCCATTAAAAAAATCTATTTGAGTGTGTTTTTTTTATTAACAACCTAATCTGAAGAAAAGTGAGAAGGAATTTTGAGATTTGTTGAAAAGTGGAGTGGGAAGGCATGCCCACTCACCCCTGCGGCGCCTCCTGCTGGTCATTTGGGTATTAGCTCTTTTCCAGTCGGAGCACCCTCTGCAGGCCGGTGTCTCGCTGTCTCTGGCCCCCATGTCCCTCCCGGACCCTGGTGACCTTTTACCTGGGGTGCTGCCCCCTGGCAATCCCCCCACAGTCTCTTTGGGTCTCCCCTCTCTGGGGAACCCCCAAATCCCCACCTTACCTCAGTCTGTGCTAGTGCCAGTCATCATCAAGCCCCTGCTCCCTGGGGCAGACTGCAGTGTAAGAGCCAGTCATTACAGGCAAGGAGGTTTGGGCCCGCCGCCTTGCTCTGCAACCTGGTACCTTTGTAGGCCTTGCACCAGGTCCTACAGCCTGGGGAGTTACCAGCCTGAAGTTCCCCTGCTCCTCTGGCCTGTCCCCAGCCCTACTTCACTCCTAGCACCCTGTGAGGCAGGCCGCCAGGCCTTGCTCTCTCCCATGAGAGAGAGAGAGAGAGACAGACAGACAGACACAGACACAGACACAGACAGACAGACAGACCCAGCTCCTGGCTACTGCCGTCTTATAAGGACCAGCTGAGCCCTGCTGGGCTGCTTTTAACCCCTTCAGGGTTGGAGCAGGTAACTACCCCTCTACAGGAGAGAAAGATGAAAGCCTGCAGCCCATTGAATAGCAACATGATGCAGGCATTGGGTAGTGTGTGAACAAATCGACTATTTGTACCTTCTACTGTATGCAACAAACTGGACCTTAGACCAGTGATGTGACAGAGATGAACTTATCAGAATCCACATACGTCAGAATAACACATAAAGAGACAGAGGTAACAAAGAGTCCTGTAGCAGCTTATTATTATGAGAGAGAGAGAGAGAGAGAGAGAGAGAGAGAGAGAGAGAGAGACTCTCAATATTTAGCAGACTAACATGGCTACCTCTCTGGTTCTTGACATAAAGAGTCAATGAACATTGCTGGGATGCTACATGTAAACCACATTCTAGACCTGGGACAGCTACAGCTGAACCATGCCCCCCCCCCCCCCATTCACACCCGTCCCCAGAATTGTGTGTGCGCTGCACCTGTTTACATTATTTCAGTGGTAATTTTACTGATCTCCATCATGGATTCCCTACTTCTAACTTAAATACCCAGGCTTCCCATCAAAGAGGCTGGGAGAGTCAGGCACCTACCAGTAGGGCTGCATTTGAGCTTGGAGGTGTGATTCTCAGCTTGCATAGACATATCTGCCCTGGCTGTGCTCAAGCTAGCACCACACGGGCACTAGTGTAGCCTTGCTTCCCCAAGTACAACTCTGCCAGACCCTCAGCTACCCACTCGGCTGCCGCACCCTGCTACTTTTAGGTGCTAGGTTGGGGAGCTCTAACATGGGTACAACTCCCAGCTCAAATGTAGACATACCCTTAAACTGGGGGTTACAAAATCCAGCATGTTGAGCAAGGAGGCACCTAACCCAGCCAGTGGGGAATGCCAAGGACAAGGGTATGGCCTAAGCCTTGCGCCTCAGTGGGAATTGGGAATCTTTCTCCTCATAAAGAAATTGAGGAATACTTGTGACACCTTCGAGACTAACTGGTTTATTTCAGCATAAGCTTTCGTGGGCTATAGCTCACTTTATCGGATGCATAGAATGGAACTCACAGAAGTAAGATGTATTTATATACACAGAAAGCAGAAAAAGTTGGAAATTACCATACCAATTCTAAGAGGCTGTTTAATTTGAATAAGCCATGATCAGCAGGAGGAGAAAAAAAACCCCTTTTGTAGTGAAAAATCAAGTGGACCTGTGTCTGACATCTTCTACAGTGGTTAACAAAGCAAATACCAATGGCCTTTTTACATATTTTTCTTTAATGAGGAATAATATGCATGTAGAAAAGTCCTACTTAAAGGCTTCATTTATATATATATATATATATATATATATATATATATATATATATATATATATATATATATATATATATATATATATATATATATATATACAGGTTGATAAGAACCTGTAAAAATAAACTTAACTGGCTGTAGACAATAGATTGAGTGGTGTATCCTGGATGGATGCTGGAGGCATATAGGTAACTTGTGCTCTAGTTAGTTTAGTGTTAGAGTTATTAGTGTAATCAGATTTTTTCTGTGGTCTCTACCGTGCTTCCAGAGGTGGACGAAGCAGTCTTGGAACCAATCTACTCCTTAGCTGTGAGAATCAAAGTGCTGGGTGACTTTGTGGTATCGGACCAGCCGGAGTCCCCATTGCTGGCCTCTGCTAGGAGGCTTTTGGCCCCTTCTCATTCCTGTCTATCTCCTTAATGCCACTGCAGAATACTGCAGGACCTTCCGGAATTCCAGAAATAATCCAAGCATAGGAACAGAAAGTAGTCTGTGCAACTGGGTTCTTTCTGCTTTGGACGGCTTTCATTGCCAGAGCTGTTGTGGATCTTCTTGCAACCTGATCTGCCCTACCCCATCTCTTGGCACTTAACTCTTCATTTGCCCTCAGACACTGACCTCCTGGTACTGAACTCAGGCTGAGTCCTGCTCTGACCACTTGGTCAGACAGCCCACATCCTAATCATGACAATACCTTCTGCAGACTGCAACCTCTTCAAAAAGCACAAGGATGAGGCCCTGAACACTTTACTCAATGGCCATGTTTTGTCCTTGGAGATATATACCCATGTCACATGAAGAAAGTAATATATAAGCCTCAATTACTCTAGACAGAGACAAGCTTCCTCTTATTATTACAGGCAACAAAGCTGAGGGACACTTTCTGCCCCTTCCTCCTCCACCACAAGCGTGCTTTGACCTGACATCAGCAATTTTGATGGTGCAGTTGAGCCATTTGGAACTGCACAATCTACCTTTTCCTCCTTTTCCTCTCTTTGGGAACCATCCATTTTGCTTTTAGGAGGCCTGAAACTGGTTAAATCCAGACCATTGAATCCTGGAAATAAGGATCATTATTCCTTCCTATTATCTTTATTTAGATTATTTCCCCACAGAATTGCATTTTTCCCACCTGTTGTTTTCCCATCACCGTAAATGAAGGCAACTACATTGGCCCAGCCACTTTATGTGACACTTAGACTTATAAAGTCCTACTGTATTGCCCCTTCTGTGGAAAAAACAGCATATATATTCCATATTATATTCTTACCATCTATGTAATTATCAAAGTATTAAGATAATTATTTAGGGCCTGAACTTTCTCTCATTATAAATAGTGGGAAAATGCCTATTGACGTAAATGGGTGCAGCACTAGGCCCTTAGTTTATACTGACATTTGCCTTTCCGCCAAACTCCCCACCATATGTAAATTCTATTTAAGGCTGTTGAGTGAGTTAATCAGTGTCACTGGTTCTTCTCTGAATCCCTGCCCAGGATGACTGCTGGAACCACTTAAGACTGATCTGCGGGTAAGGACTGGGACCCAGACTGAGAAAGGTCATCCGGTGACTGGTGTACCTGGAGATTTACGCTGCAAGTGGTGTAGTTTATCTTCAAGAAACTCTGCAAAACAACACTTAGAGTGAGAAATTACTATTTGTAGCCAATTTTTTTAATGTAACAAGCCTAGCTTGTGTGTTTTATTTGCTCATTAGGCTGTGTTGATCTGTTTGCTATCCCTTATAATAACTACAAAAGGTAAATTTTAAGTGAATGAGCTTGTTGTATGTTTATTTCAAAACCCAGTTTGTGCAATTCAAAAAGCTGTGCATATGTCACTTCCCAAGGGTGGTGGGGTGATTTTTGATGTTTGTGCTGTACAAATCCCTCTATACAGCACAAGACAATACTATTTTGGGCTTACACTCCAAGGGAAGTGTGCACATGAGTGCTGGGTAAATCCCCTAGCTGAATCTTCCCCCACAGAGCTGATTTCAGGCTCTGTCTGCAGCTGGGTGTGCTAGAGAAGGCTTGAGGGCCTGGCACTCAAGGACAAGGTGAGGAATCCCAGGCTGGTGGAGTGGGTGGGCTCAGTGGGACCCAAATGTATCAGGTGGCACCCTGGAAATGGCAGGGGTCTAACACATCACACCCACCTCTGTCAAAACTACTTGTTTGCTGCATATAAAAGCCCGGGCTAGTATTAGGGAGTAGCAAGCAGGGCAATTGCCTGGGACCCCATGAAAATGGGTTCAGACATTAATTAATCAAAATTGGTGTGTCAGCTATAAGTAGGGCCCTACCAAGTCCTGTCTCATGAAAGTTGATCTCCTAAAAATCAGATGGGTTGGGGAGGGAGAGGCCTTGGTCTTCCCCTGCATGGCTGTTGGGTCAGCCCCACCTCCACAGGCAGCGCAGAAGTGAGGTGGTACAGCCTCAATGCTGTACTGCACCATCCCCAGAGCTGAGCTCCAAACTGATGCCCCCCCCATCTGGGGGCTCTTGCTGGGGCTGGACTTCTGCCCCCTGCCCAGTTCTTGCCTGAGGCTCAAGGCACCTGAGCATTGGGGCTTCCTCTCCCACATTGTTCTTGCCTGGGCTGGTGCTTTTCTATACACCCCCTTCCCCTCCCCTCCCATGGCTCCTGCCTGGGCTGGGGGTGCCCAAGCTCCAATGGGAATTGGGGCTTCCACCCCCTGTGGCTCCTGCCTGGGCTCAGGGACCTGGGCTAGGGGGTTGCCACCACTCACAGTTACTGCCCAGCTAAGGACTCTTTCCCACTCCCCACAACATGGCTCCTTCCCCAGGCTTGGGATGCCTGATTTTCAGGGCTCTTCCTTCTGCCCCTTGTACCCTAATGCTCCTACTGGGGCTGAGGGCATCCAGGCTCCAGATGGAACTTGGGGCTTCCACCATATCCTTAAGCATTTTTTGTTGTCCCTTTAAGTACCTTTTCCTATTCCAATATTATTATTTTTTAGGTTGGGGTGATCCGCTCTGCTTCAGTATTCAAGATGTGGGTGTACCATAGATTTATATAGAGGCAACATATTTTCTTACTTATCTATCCCTTTCCTAATGCGTCCCCACATTCCATTAGCTATATTGACTGTTGATATATTCAGTGGATGTTGAGAACTATCCACAATGACTCCATGATCTTTCTTGAGTGGTAACAGCTGATTTAGACTCATCATTTTATGTGTAGGTTTGATTATGTTGCCCAATGTGCATTACTTCACATTTATCGACACTGAAGTCCACGTGCCATTTTGCTGACCAGTCACCCTGTTTTCTGAGACTTTCTCTAGATGTGTCACACGTTCAAGTCCCTGTTCCACTTTGTCTGCCTAACTAATTAAAAAAAATCATTAGACGAGCTATAATTGGAGACTCGAGAAAGACATCTGCCAGACTAACCTATTGCCTAGTAGTTAGTGAATCACCTGGGTAACCTGACTTCAAGGCCCTGCTCTGCATCAGGCTTTGGGGAGAGGGGGAGAGAGAGAGAGAGAGAGAGAGAGAGAGAGTGTGTGTGTGTGTGTGTGCGTGTGTGTGCGCGCGCACTGTAGGGTATAATAGCAGCACCACCTAGTGGTGTGGATTTTATGAGAAAGGGCTGACCTGACTTTAGGTGCTTAACTCCAGGAAAAAGTTCACAACTGTGTATCCTGAGTGGACAAAGGTGCTCAGCTGCCACTGAGGGGGTAAGGCTTAGGCCACAACCTTGTCCTTAGCATTCCCTTCTGTCTGACTGAGGGGCCTTCTTGATCAGTCTAATGGCTTTTGTGATTCCCACTGTTATAAGTATAAAGTAGCCTAGAATTACTGCTTACCTGTGAGGGGTTAACCTGAAGGTAATCTGAGAGGGGAAAAGGAACCAATAGAAACTGGAGATGCTAATCAACCTCGGAGACAAAGAGAGTTTAAATTTTGGTTTCTCTCTCTCGCTCTGTTCTCTCCAGCTATGGGATGAACCACACCTATGTCTTTTACTCTACCTATCTATAATCATCTAACAAGTCAAGTTCAGTAGTAAGTGAATTGTATGCTTCAACTGTATCACTTGATAATTGATCCACGGTGTTCCTTATACTGTTAAGCTGTAGCAGAGGAAGAATTCCCAGGGAGAGGTCAGTGATGCTGTGTGATGCAAGTGCGTTTTTTTCTATTAATTTCTGTACAAGGGTTTTATGCTTTTCTTTTTCTTTAATTAAAATCTTTCTTTTAAGACTCTGACTGCTCGTTTCCATTGGATAGATCCTGGTTTGGATCGGGCAAGTCTCACAGAAAAGTGAGGCTTTTTTCCCTTTGTGTTCTCAAGCCTCTCCCAGTAAAGGGAGGCAGCTGGGGGGGATTAACAGACAGGTTCCAATTTACCCAAACCCATTGTTTTGTGGGCTTAAATTGGTGGTGGCAGTGAACCAAGTCCAGACACAGAAGGCATTTGTGTTCTGGGGAAAAAGTTTTAACCTAAGCTAGTAAAATAAGCTTGGGGGGGTTATTTCTTTTTTTCAATGCGGGTCCCCACATCCTTACCCTAGAATTCAGAGTGGGGAGGCAATCCTGACACCCACTCTAAAGGTACACATACATTTGAGCTGTGAGATGTGGTGCCCAGCTCCCCTGTATGAACTCACACTAACTAACTCAGCCCAACCTAGCCCCTAAAAGTAACTGGTCATCATGCAGCACCAGCAACAGCTTGCACTCACCACCCAAGTAGATAGCTGAGGCACTGGCAGAGTTGTACTTATGGAAGCTGGGCTGAGCTGGCACCTGTGCAGTGCTAGGTAGAGCATAGCTAGGACAGGTATGTTTATGAAAGCAAGGAATCAAACCCCCAAGCTCAAATATAGATGTACCTTAGGGTGACCGACTCTCCCTGTGCATTGAATAGGGAGTCTGGATAACTAAACTCGGACTGTGGATTCCTCTAGGAGAATCAGTAACATAACTGCTACAGGCAGTTTTGCAATAATGTGAAACATTTAAACATTCACTTCATATTGGGGAGAATACATACACAGTTGTTTCAGCTTTTATAGTGTAAGTGTGCTTATTTGTGTATGCCACAGGTCCAGAATTTGATGCATTCCTTACATATAGCATCCCCTCAATATTCACTTTATCTTCATTAATTTGCCTGTGAATTCTGATGATTCATCTTTCACAGCACTAGTCTAATTCCCAGTTTGTTGCATACAGTGGAAAAAAAGGAATAGACAATTTATTTACACACTGCCAAATGCATGTGTCATGTTGCTATTTAAATTAGCTTCAGGCTTTCATCGTTATCTCAATTTTTCTACAAATCCTAAGATTCCTTCCCACTTTACTTCAGATGATCGTGTTAATAAAAAACACAAAAAGTCCAAATAACAGTGGTAAATGACATATAGAAATCTTTAATTTTAAAAAGGAAAAATAATTAAGATGCTATGAGTTTAAACTTTAACCGGAGAAGACAATGTTTTCTGTACTACTGTGATAGGTGAAAGGATCATTTTTTGGTTGCAGGGACTAAAACATTTGGAAGAATGATCACCAATAACTAATAGTGATGGGCAGAACTCAAAGAAGCCTCCATGCATATTCCAAACTTTCTGGTGTGGTGACTAGGCTAAAAATCTCTCAAGATTAAGGTTTCTAATGAGACTTCCTGGAGTTCCTGATTTGGGTCAGAGGGAAAAACCACTGCTTGCTGTTTCTGCAAGCAGGAAGTGTGGAATTCAAAATGCAAATGTGTACAATTTCCCTTAAAGTTTCCTTTTCCAAATACCATAAAAATCTGTAGTTTGAGCTGAGTTTGAATTTAAGTGCCATCTGCTGTAACTATTTTATGATTGTATATTTAAAACCATTGTGAGCAACAATTTAAAAAAGTGACTGAACTGATAAATGTAATCAATTTAAGCTAAAGTACTGGCAAAGGACATGATGTGTGAATGTTACAAATAACTGATGAATGGATTTGATCCTCAGATCTGAGTTAAAATTATCTGCTTGATGCTTCTTTTTATTCATCCTCAAGTACCTGTAAGAGAGAGAACAAACACTAGAAAATCAGTTTAGTACATGACAATTTTTAAAAAACAAATATTACATACAAATCCCCTTTTGGATTGCACAGGAACAGAATATTGATTTCAACAAAATGGCATAAATCTCATACTGGATGGTTTTAACATTTTTTGAAAAGTAAATGGAAACAAACTCCATCAAATATTATTGCAGTTACCCCTGAATGGCAGTGGTTCAACTATTTTTCATATTAAAAACACTTATTTTGAAGTGGAACTTAAAAGTAGCACAGAAAACCATACATTGATTTACTACATATTACTGTATTTTACCAGTATGCATGGTGTAGTTATTAGCATTTGAAAGTGATGGAATTTTTGGAACAGGGATCTTGAACCTGTTTCATTCCATGACTGCTTCTAGCCAGCCTTCTTCATAGGTATGCTTGGATTATTTGCTTCTGTTCCCATAATCCTATAAAGGAGGTGTCATTTCTCACACTAGTTTACAAATGGTGATGTGGGAATTGCCACGATTATATAGTTATCCTGAATATGGGAAGAAGATCAGCAATTATGATTCTTCTTTTTTAACAGGAGAACTAGAATGATGTAAGAAAAAATACATTTTTCCATCAGAAAATGTGATAGTATTCTACTGGAGATAGAGTAGCTCGCAGTAAGAGTGTCTAATTTATGGACAGTCACAGACCTCAGTGAAAGTGATGGGCATAATACTCCTCTTTCATTCAGGCTAATTAAGGAAGCAGTTACATGCCCCTTTGTCTAGTGATAGCTGACACAATGGAAACCACTGCCCAACTAGACCATACACAATGCCTGGGCAAAGGCTAGAGCAATTCTGGTAGAGCGGTTTCTCTAGAGATTGACAATAGGAGGATTGGGGATTAAATGAAGAAGGGAAGGAGTGTGTGCATGTGTGAGAGCACCAGATATCTATGGAGAGGAGAACAATAGATGTATTGGTAGCATACATCTATATTGTATTGGCTCTGACAGAAACAATATCTTTTTGGTCAGACTGGTGAATGTGAAGGTAGGCTTGGAATTGTGAGCAAGGAAACTGCTGTATGTTGTCTGAGCTGACTGTTGAGAGAAACAGGACTATGTGTCCATTCCTTGTAAATAACAAGGGCTCTGTCATGGAAATACGTGACACTATACCATTTTTTTTCTCCCAACACAAAAAAAGGTGTAAACCCTGCATATTGGCTAAAGGCTTAGGCTAAAAAGCACAAAGTCAAAGCTGGCCAAAAAGAATTAACAACAGAACCTAAAAGAGGAGCTGGAGAATTTGAAAAAAGTACTGAAGCAACAGTAGGTGGTTTACCAGAAAGGACTGAGAGATGACATACAATCACAGGCCATGTATACACTAGTAGCTATGTTTGTAAATTTTTGTCACTCAGAGGTATGAAAAAGCACCCCTCCCACCAAGCAAGATAACGTTTGCTGTCATAAGCGCATTGAACTGGTTTTATTATGTCGACAGGAGAGCTCTCTTCAAAACGGGCCTAATGCAGCTAGATGAGCATTCTGACAGCAGCACAGCTGAATTGGTAGAACTGTGCCATTGTCAGTTTGTAAGTATAGACATGGGCTACAAAGTATCTGTGCAGACTGAGAAGCCCACCCACAACAATTCCACTCTACACCGACAAGGTAGATAAATGAGGTGACAAACAAACTGACTCCGATGAATCAGAAGGTGTCCATGGAAGTAGAGGAGACTAGAGGAGTTTTGACTAACATGTAACCTGTTAACAGTGCTTGCTGAAGCAAAGATTTAGGAGCTAAAAATAGGCTTCAGAGGGATATCAAAGGACTGCAGACCACAGTGGAAGTCAGCTGTCTGGGTGAGGAACTGAGCCAGCTGAAGAAGTTGGGTAAGAGAAGACACTTGCAAAATTTTCTATCGTGTCTCTAACCCACTAAAGCCCAGATGTTAGAGGGTGATTGCCCCAACTCAAGTAATACTGGGGTCACTTTGCTCATGAGCTGCAGCTCTTTATGCCCATTTGTCTTATCTATTTAGATTGCAAGAGGTCTGGGTCAGGAGCCGTGCTTTCCCATGAGTTTCTATAGTATCCACCACAATAGTGCACTCTGCCATGCATTTTTGTATTTTTTAAACCCTAGAATTCCACAGTAAAAGTTAAGAAATCTTTTAGTGAGATGATTCACCAGTACTGTAGCTTAAATGGAGATTACTTACCTCTTTTCTTACATTTAGGATATGCTAATTTCCCCTCCATACACTGTACTTTAAATACAGATGTTGGATCGCTCTCATATCCCCCTTTACAGACAAATTGAATAAAATCTCCACTTTCTGCATACAATTTAGTGCTCCCCCTCCATTTCAGCTCAATATTGTTTTTCTCCATCTCTTCTGGGGATGTTGTACATGGCTCTGGAAAAAGAAAAATGTAATGTCATTATGTACTTGTGGATCTAACATGTGTCATGGAAATGCTTGACACTACACCAATTTTTTTCTCCCAACACAAAAAAAGGTGGATGACTCAGAATATTGGCTAAAGGCTTAGGCTAAAATCCGCAAAGTCAAAGATGGCCAAAAGGAATTAAAACAGAACCTAAAACAGTTGCTGGAAAATTTTCAAAAGGCATTGAAGCAACAGTGGGAGGAATACCAGAAAGGACTGAGAGATGACATGCAGTCTAAGGTCATGTCTACGCTAATCGTTATATTTGTAAAATTTTGTCACTCGGGGATGTGAAAAAACAGACCTGACCCTCCCCCCGAGCAACATAACATTTGCTGTCAGAAGCTCACACATGTACAGTGCAATGCCATCGAGAGATGTCATTGAGTTGGTTTTATTTTATCGACAGGAGGCTAGACGAGCACTATGACAATGGCACAGGTGTATTGGTTTAACTATGCCACCGTCTAATTGTAAGTACAGACGTGGCCTAAATCTTCTGGCAGCCGCTACAAAGTATCTGTGCAGACTGAGGAGCCCACGCAACAATCCCACTCTGTACCGACAAGGCAGATAAATGAGGTGACGGGCAAACTGACTCCCATGGATCAGAACGTTTCCTAGGAAGAAGAAGAAATTAGGGGAGCTTTGCCTAATATGTAACCTGTTAACAGTGTTTGCTGAAACAAGGATTGATTAGCTAATAATCAGCTTCAGAGAGATATCAAAGGACTGAGACCACAATAGAAGTCAGCTGCCTGGGTGAGAACCTGGGCCAGGGAAGTTAAGACAGGACACTTCCAAATTTTTATATTGTGTCTGTAATCCACAAAATCCCAAATGTCAGAGGGTGATTGCCCCAACTCAAGTAACTGGGGTCACTTTGATCACAAGCTGCCTCTCTTTACATTCATTTGTCTTGTCTATTTAGATTGCAAGAGGTCTGGGTCAGGAGCTGTGCTTTCCCATGAGTTTCTATAGTATCCACCACAATAGTGCACTCTGCCATGCATTTTTGTATTTTTTAAACCCTAGAATTCCACAGTAAAAGTTAAGAAATCTTTTAGTGAGATGATTCACCAGTACTGTAGTTTAAATGGAGATTACTTACCTCTTTTCTTACATTTAGGATATGCTAATTTCCCCTCCATACACTGTACTTTAAATACAGATGTTGGATCGCTTTCATATCCCCCTTTACAGACAAATTCAATAAAATCTCCACTTTGTGCATACAATTTAGTGCTCTCCATCCATTTCAGCTTAATATTGTTTTTCTCTATCTCTTCTGGGGATGTTGTACATGGCTCTGGAAAAAGAAAAATGTAATGTCATTATGTTCTTGTTAATCTAGGACTGGAAATTTCATTCACTAACTGTATTAACACTGACCATGTCTCAAAATGTTTTACATAGTTAAAAAAAGAGGGAAATATTTTCAGACAAGATTTGAAAAGTAAAGGAGAGATGGTATGGTTGAGAGAAGAAAAAGGAATTCTGGAGTAGTAGGCTTTCACAACAAACGGTGTGATATTGGGGGAAGGGACAGAGAGGAAACTGGAGCTAGATGAACAGAGAGAAAGATAGGATTGGATTCAATTTTACGATGTGACCCCTTTGTGCTACTCAGCTGATGCAAATGTGCCAGAATCTAACCAAACCTGGCCAACAGAATACTCTCCAGATGGAAGGATGCTCTTTGCTGATATAAAGCTAGCAATTTGGGCTCTCAATTGTCAGACCCTTTGTATAGATTACATGGCAGGAGAGAAAGGGGGCATGTCAAGTTATTCCCAAGATGTGAAGTCAGGTCCAGGACAAGCCAGCCCACAAGATAAGCTCACCATAATTTAAGAACCACAAAGAAGCAGTTGCACAGCTTTGGAACACGGCACCACAGTGTACCCCAAACATTGAGTCTTCTCACTCTGGGCATGTGAAGGTTAGAAAGATGCTGGTGTAGAGCAAATTACTATAGTTTTATGCCAGTAGAGCTCCCCCGAGGCAAAAGCGGAATAGGCTGCTGCTGCTCATGGGAGCATCATGTCTACTCCTAACACTTAAGGGCAATTGCCAATATTCCTCATAACATTCCATAAGTTACTGAACTGTAGTTCATAACATCTACTCTAACTGAAAGCTTTTGAACTAAAATATATATTTGAATACAACTTTTCACTTACAGTAAACATTGGTGTCATTGAGTGGGTTTTTATAGGTTTCAACTGGGAGATTAGTTTGGGGCTACATTCTAAATACATATAATGACATGGCTGTTTGCCACTTCCTGATCTTTTAAAAAGAAAATCTGCAGTGATATCCCTAAAAAGAAGGAGAGTCTTCCCCTAACTTATTCCTGTCTAAACCAGGAGTAACTCCATTCTGACTGATGGAATTTATGTGGTGTTACACCAGTACAAGTGACATCAGAATTGGGCTCATAGTATAAAAATATATATACTCATCACAGTTCTTTTTTACATATTAGATTTTTGTAGCTACCTAAGCAAGCTGGTGGCTCTGTCCAGTGGCCGGACTCGCAGTGAACAAACTGAGATCCTCTCATTACGTGTAAACTTTTGCATCTGTATTCCACGATTGAATCTGATTCATATAGTGGTTGTCCAAAGGCAACAGTGTCTCCATTATCAGTAGGAGGGGGGGGGCCACACTTTCCAGAAGCCTCTGGTAGTAAGTAAAGAAATAGCGAATATGTGCATCAGAGATTATTTACAGTAAATGCTGAAAGATCACAAATATTACACAATACCGCTATCAATATACTCTGACAGAAATGGAAAAATTCCAAGGGAAAGCTAAGAAGAATCGACCTGAGATTGGAACTGAACACCAAAGACTAAAAGTTTTATTTTTATAGTTGAAGCAGCATGATATTTGTTTATTAATAACCAACACTATGGAACTGATGGCAAAATAGGTAACTAGCTACTTTTAACTTTGTCAAGGCCTGATTTCAGGTAACCTTTCAAGCAGAGAACATAGGTTAATTTGTGATCTTTTATGTCAGTCATCTCTGCCCTAATAATCTCACCATTCTGCCCTAAACACTGAGTAACTTGGAAATGGAAAAAAATGAAAAAGCATTTTGCCTTTCTGTTTAATTTATTCGTATTAAATGCATTAGAAGTAAAGAAATGTATTTCTTGCCCTTTTCTCTTTTTAGCAAAAGAACATTTTATATATTTAGTGCAATTCTAAATAAAGGCTAGTAAACAAGTGTACAATGTTTTAAACAGAAGTATAAAGAGAAGCTAATAGACAGATGTAGAGAAAAATGACAGTTAGTATATTAGTAGTATACAGAAATCTTAATAATGGCCAAATATAGGATTGCTAAGATATAGGATAGGTGAACATGCATTTTCCTTTAATGAGTATTTAGAAATGCACTAACTGCATAAAAAGCATTTATTCTTCTAACAGAACAGCTTTCTATATATATATTAACATTTTTCCTTTATGCCTCTATCATTAAAACTTTGTATAATTATGTAATCACTATTTAAAAATACAGTAAATGCGTTAGAATATTTTCAGCTAAAACTCTTATTTTATATATATTAACATTTCTCCTTTATTCCTCTGACCTTAAGGCTTTATTTAGAAATGTACTAGTTGCATAAAAAGTATTTTTCTAAAATCACAGTTAACTTGCACAACTAACTCAAAACAGATAACTCCATTTAAACAATTAATCATGAATAGAATATGAATTTAAATTTATTATAAATATGTTGGATATTTTTCTTCATTTACAAATGTATTGATTTCAATGACAACACAGAATACGAAGTATACAGTGCTCACTTTATATTATTTTGTATTACAAATAGTTGCACTGTTAAAAAGATAAAAGAAATAGTATTTTTAATTCACCTCATATAAGTACTGTAGTGCAATCTCTTTATCATGAAAGTGCAATTTACAAATGGAGATTTTTTTTGTTACTTAACTGCACTCAAAAACAAAACAATGTAAAACTTTAGAGCCTACAAGTCTACTTAGTCCTACTTCTTGTTCAGCTAATCGCTGAGACAAAGAAGCTCATTCACATCTATGGGAGATAATGCTGCCCACTTCTTATTTACAATGATACCTGAAATTGAGAAAAGGCATTCACATGGCAATGTTGTAGCTGGCATTGCAAGTTATTTATGTGCCAGAAAAGCTAAACATTCATATGCTCCTTCATGCTTCAACCACCAATATAGAGGACTGCTATTAGCAAATCCTGAAATCCTAACCTCAGATAGTGAAACACCTACAGATTCTGGTCATCGGTGGGCAGGATCGAACCTGGAACCTCTGGAGCTAAAAGCACAAGCCTCTATGGCAAGAGCTAAAAGCCAGCTGGCCATTAGCTAAGGCTATAGCAGACTCACTAATCGCTAAGTGGTCTTGGTGCCACTAGAGTGGACAGTGCACCACCTCCAGGAGGTGTGGGGTTACATTAGGCACACTGAAGCCAATGTTAACTACTCAACATGAACAGGAATGGCAAAATTTGGCCCTCAACCTTTATTCAGAAGTTACTCAGACCAAACTCCCATTGAAATCCACTGAGAGTTTGCTTGAATACGGAGCTTAGGGTCTGACCCAAAGTAAGAATTTTCTCATTAACACTCCACATGACCATTGCCAATAACTTCACAGACTAGAAATAGATTTGCTTTCTGGCTTTCAAGTGAGCATAAAGTTGTGCATTTAACAAAGAGCTACAGGGAAACAAACTCTTCTGAATGAGAGTGAAGTTTTTAATTCTAACAATATCATCACTATTGGGCTATTTTAGAATAGGAAAGTAAAATACCTCTGCATTCTGGTGGTCGGGACCACTTCCCTTGGTTACATGTTACCATCGGAGACCCCATAAGGCTCAGACCTTGTGTACATCGATAACGTACTCTATCGCCAGGGAAATACCTTTGCTGCTTAGCACCTAGAATCTGACCATTAGGAATCTCTGGTGCCGGTGCACATCTCATATCTGAAAAGACATGAAAACACAATCATTGACACATTTCCATGAAGGACATGGGTTAGCTATTAGTATTCCATTAGTTGTGTAGAAATTTTATTCAAATCCTCTAGTGATTTACCAGTCCTGCTAACAGAACACCTTAAATTACAGGGAGGCGACAAAAAGGCTATCCACTAGTGAATTATTTTGGGTTAAGATGTATGGACAGGTTAAGATGGAAGTCAAATAAAATCATCAAGTTTCTGGTAAACATTTCATGCTTGGCAAATCAATCTTGATTCTGCTGGAAACTTTCTGACCAGCTCTCTACATATCATATTGTGCTCTTCCCCCCTAACCGACTCAAACCTGGTCGGCAGTATGTGATTAGGTCAAATTTAGCCACATTATGTTGAATTAAACCTCAATCTGTCCACACAAACAACCCTGTTTTATCGACTTAAAGGGCTCTTAAAATCGATTTCTGCACTCCTCCCTGACAAAGGGAGTAGCAGTAAAACCGACCTCGCTGGGTCTAATTTGGGGTAGTGTGGAAGCAATTCAATGGTATTGGCCTCTGAGCTATCCCAGAATGCTCCATTCTGACTGCTCTGGACAGCACTTTCAACTCAGATGCACTATCCAAATAGACAGGAAAAGCCCCGGGAACTTTTGAATTTCATTTCCTGTTCTGCCAGCGTGGTGAGCTCATCAGCACAAGTGACGATGCAGAGCTCATCAGCATAGGTGACTATGCAGTCCCAGAACCACAAAAGGACTGAATGGGCAGTACTGGATCTGATGGTAGTATGGGTAGAAGAATCTGTGCAGGCAGAACTCTGTTCAAAGAGAAGAAATGCTGGTATATATGCCAAAATCTCCCAGGGCATGATGGACAGAGGCTACTCC
The DNA here is from genome assembly GCA_032164245.1 of Sternotherus odoratus. Classification (NCBI taxonomy): domain Eukaryota; kingdom Metazoa; phylum Chordata; order Testudines; family Kinosternidae; genus Sternotherus; species Sternotherus odoratus. Next base: position 54,496,423 of record JAVMKO010000008.1, on the reverse strand, counting down.
AGGGATACACTGCAGTGCTGCATAAAAATTAAGGAGCTCAGGCAAGCCAACCAAAAAACAAAGGAGGCAAATGGTCATTCTGAGTCACAGCCTCATACATGCTGCTACTATGATGAGCTGCATGCAATTCTGGGGAGGACCCTACCACTACCCCACCACTGTCCGTGGACACCTGCGAGGGGGGAGTCTCACAGAACGGGGAGGAGGATTTTGTGGAGGAGGAAGAGGGGGAGGAGGAGGACAGTGCACAGCAAGCAAGCAGTGAATCCATTCTCCCCAGCAACCAGGAACTGTTCATTACCCTGGAGCCAATACTTTCCACACACTCCCAAGGTGGGCTTTCGGACCATGAAGCTGGAGAAGGCACTTCTGGTGAATGTCTCTTTGTACATACACTAGAGGGTTTAAAAGCAAGGGTGTTTGATCATTCATTTTTCCCTGAAGACTTGGGATGCATTCACAGCCAGTACAGCTACTGGAAAAGTCTGTTAACGTATCTGGGGATGGAGCAGGAATCCTCCAAAGACATCTCAGTGAAGGTCTCCTTCAGAGGTAATCTGAAAGCCTTTGTGGAAGGTTTCTGGGTAGGGGCTGCCTTTTTCCATCCTCCATGGTTGGACACTTTACCACGTCAGGCCAGTAGCAAGTAGTCTGGAATCAGTGCAGGACAGATCATGGCAGTGAATGCTCCTGGGTTTTGGGCACATTTAAGCAACATTCATTCTTTATCTCTCTGCGTTAGTCTCAGGAGAGTGATATCATTCATGGTCATCTGGTTGAAATAGGGGAATTTGTTTAAGGGGACATTCGGAGGTGCCCATTCCTGCTGAGCTGTTTGTGTTTGGCTGAAAGGGCTCAACCCTGATGATAGCCACACAGTGGGGGGAGGGGTGAAGCGATCACCCTAGAGAATTGATTGGGGAAGAGTTGTGCTGAACATCCACCCAAAAAACCACAGGCCCTCCTTTTAAATGGCCAACCCACCAGGCATTGCTTGGTATGGGAAATGAGGGTGCTGCAGTTTGAAAGCATTCCCAAAAGTAATGAAGGTGGAAGAAGCCTAACCCGGCTTGCACCTTGGACTTATCATGGCTGCCTTCAAGCTGAATTCTGTTGCCCAGCCCCATGTGATGTCTCACACCAAACCGGCAGGCACTCAATATAAAAGGCAAAATGTGACCTTGTACGGAAAGAACATGTGCTGTGTGGTTTGAATTCCTTGATTCACTGTGAAAGAGTCTCCCCTTTGTTCTCTAAAATGTATCTTTTAAAATTCTACTCTCCCTTTTTTCTCTCCTGCAGGTGCAACTGTTTCTACGCTCCCCCTATCATCTTCGTCCCAGAGGCTATCCCAGATTAGAAGGAGGAAAAAACGCACTTGTGATGACATGTTTTCCAGATCATGCAGTTCTCCCACACTGATAGGGCACAGCTGAATGCATGGAGGCAAACAATGGCAGAGTCTCAGAAAGAATTCAGTGAGTGTGATACTAGGATCATATCTGATTCTGGAGTATAGATCTGAATGGGTTAGCACAAATGTAAAATGGTGTCAGTATAATATTATGAAGAAGCTAAATCCATTTTTGATTCTTCAGATTCCTTTATTTTAAAGGATCTAGTCCGGAGATCATTATTAGACAGCAAGCACCACTCTAAGACTGAATTATATAGTAAAATCAGCTAGATTATGATAAGACTCTGAATCTGATTCATTAAAAGAAAATGGATGGGATCTATTGTAACTCTAGTTCTAAAGGAGATAGTGTGTGTTATACAGAAGCAATGGACAATGAATTATAAATTGGTATACGAACATACCAGCTTGCATTAGCAGGATTGGTTTTGACTAATCCACAGTAATGCTATCTGAAACCCACATCTTTCTGGCTTTCTATATCAGCTTGAATGGAGTTATATTTTTGGCCAGTTCAAAAATTTTTAGAAATAATTTTAAACTTCTGCTGGTTACCAAGAGAAATACCATTTGTCTCAAAGATATATAGAAAAGAAATAACAGGATGAAAAGAAAGAGTAGGCTTCAGAATACTCAAATTTTCAAGAGAAAAAAATCTCAAGAAGAGTTTCTGAAAAAGCAGGAAGTCTAGTGAGCTCAGGAAGGCTCTGCTGGAGAATGGCATTAGCTGTTTGTTCTGCACAGTTTCCTTACTTCCTTCCAGTCCACAAAGTTACTGTATTTTAATTTGTGAGGAATAAGAGAATAACTGTTTATGTTTAAGTAAAAAAAAAAAAAACCCACCCTGAAAACTGATATATGCCTGATGTTCTGAGATTGTGCATCTGGTTTGAAATTTGCAGGGACTTGGGCATTTAGCTGCAGGGACCTGAAATGATGCTTAGAAGCTCATGGACAATTTTGAAAGAAAGAATAAATTATATAAAAGTTCCTGCTCTAAAACTTAGTAAATATTTTCCCCCATCTCCACCAAAAAATAAAATAAAGTAAAATAAAATAATATTAATTTTTCCTCCGAAGAACCACTATATTAAATTTTGTGGTTAAATTCAATAATTCAATTTTGAAATAGAGGAATTTTAAACCAGTTTAAATTGCAAAAATTAGTGCACAACCTTAGTTATCTATACACTAATTAAATCTTCAGCATTCCGGCTATACATACACTCACATATGCATAAAACAATTCAGAGGGGTGCCGTGAAAATACATTAATTCATATTTTCTAAGCACTTAGCTCATATAGTGTCATGTACCACATAAAAGCCAAGGAGGAAACATAAAATTGTGTACTCCCAGCAGGGTTTGAATAGCATGAAGCAAATAAACACTAGGGCCACATATTTAATAATGAGGATGAAACAAATTATTGGTAGCTTATTAGTTGAGTAACTACCCTATGCACTGGATGAGGCAGGGATCCTGTGAAAAAAATAGTGTGTGATCATGTAATTAACATTAACATAATGAATATACACAAGGGGGTTAAAGTAAGGTTGCACAGCCAGTCTTAATTATGACTTTTCCTAATTTTTGAATGCTTGATTTTGCAACATTAACATATTTTTGTTATAAATATTGTGTATATGTATATGCATCTCAGTATACACACAAACACAAAACATACCAACATTTTTATGTTTTTTCACAGCACTTAATTTTATTAAATAGACATTGAGAGTCCCATTTATGCTTTAAAAAAAATTCTCCCTTAGTACTCCCTTCTTTCACCCTTATGGTAGGATAAAAAATGATTAGGCTCTGATCTCAGAGTGTACTTAATGACATTACTATATTCATTTTTCAGAACATAGCTCATTTTAACCCATTAACAACATACTGCATATGATTCAAAACCTTTAACCCATTAGTCCAGTGTTACTGGTCTGATTACTTTGTACATTTTATTTTTCAACATTTTATTTTTTATGTATTTTTGCTTTTCTGCACTGAATGATTGGTAATGACGGCTTAACAAAATATGTGAACACTAACTACCACAATGTCCTAGGGGCTAACAGTGACATGAGAGTTGTCCTGTTACTGATATCGTTTGGACTGAAGCAACTAAAGAAATATAAATAAACCCCCCCATACTGACCAACACAGTGCGGTGGTGATTGCCACTTCCCGTTTTCACACATTATTTCTTTCACTCCTTGGAGTTCAAAATGCTCTAGGCATGTAAAAGCTATTTTTTCACCACTCTCGTAGTTTCGTGTCTCCGTGATCTTGATGGCACCCGGGAGCTGAGGTGGAGGTGGGCATTTTCTTTTAATCTCTTCAGCAAAACATATTTCAGTTAGATCTCATGATTCAAACAATGGTAAATGTAAAAGTTCATTACAAACCAGAACAGTTAATAGATAAAAATATGTGCTGTCCATAGATCCTTATTAACTATTCTCTGCATTTAGTTAGCATCATAATCACATTACATTGATTCAAAACATTGCATTATGCAACTTCATTGCTTAAAACAAGACATTTTGTAATGGTCGCTCATTATAACCAGTTCTTCTTCCTGCTCCATAACAAGAGCACATCATACCATCATATAGTAATGAAACCTTTAATGTAATTCAAGTTATTTTTCTGGTTAACTCAGATGCTATAAACTGCTAAAGGGTCTAATCCAGCCTATTTCGTGAATGGCGAAACCAGTGTCACTCCACTGGGCAATAGGGGGAGGTGCAAGAGTATATTGGGTGGCAGTCATACAGGAGATGTGCACTGTCTACTATGGCACAGAGCTGAGCTATGCAGGGACCCCCATGCATGATAGTTAAGAGCGATAAGAGGAAAACAGGTCATAGGTGGGTGGGAGAGGGGGAGCGCCAGAGGCTCTATTCCTTGTTAAGGAGGGAGGAGTGTGTAAGGTATCGCATAGTTTACTCTGTAGTGTGGCTGCTGGGGAAAAAGGATTCCTACTCTTTAGCAGACTTTTATCAAAAATTGAGATCCATCAGAAATACACACAAACACACACACACACACACACACACACACACACACAAAAGCAAGTTTAAAGGAATATTCAGGTTGTAAAAGTCAAGTACTCAGGAGTTAGGAAATGCCAGAACTAAGAATGCCTGTTGCCTGTGCACTTAATTCAGCCCCCTTGTGTGTTTGTATTATGATACCATCTTTAATTACATACTCACATAGTATTTTTTTCTAGAGCTGTCAAGCGATTACAAAATTAATTTTGATTAAAAATCATGATTAATCGCATTGGTGATTGCACTGTCAAACAATAATATAATAAAAATATAATTAAATATTTTCAATATTTTCAAATACATTGATTTGAATTGCAACACAGAATACAGTGTACAGTACTCAGTGTATATTATTATTTTTCATTACAAATATTTGCACTGTAAAAAAGAAACAAAAAAGTATTTTTCAGTTCACCTAATATAAGTACCATAGTGCAATCTCTATCATGAAAGTTGAACTTACAAATGTAGAATTATAAAATATCTGTCTGACAACTCAGCTGCTAGCTCCAGAGTCAATGAAGAATGTCCAGTAAATGAGGCTCATAAACATCTGGATACTCTAGTGTTGTTATTTCTGATGCCTCATAGAATATATTAACACAACCATCTTCTGATCTAACCGAAGACCTAAACTCTGGTTTCAGCAGACATATCAGTGGGTTGTTTCTAACCTGGTGTAATTTCTACCCATAAACTTTGGACATTACTTCAATCCACTATTCCCCCCCACCACCACACTGCCTTCTCGCTCTCTAAAAATATGAAATGTATATATATATATCTATATATATAAAAGTCAAGTGGTGTATGTATGTATGTGTGTATGTATGTATGTATGTACGTATGACTGCGAACTCCTCCCGCACCGTTTGAGCCAGAGACTTGAAATTTGGTACAGTGAGGGGTCTTGGGGTCTAGATGCTGGTAAGGGTCGAAAAATTTTCGGATCTCACCTCTGACGCCCCCCAGGGGTGAAAGTCTTTCAGGGCCAATCACATCGGCTGGGCGGTTAGGTGGTGATGATGTCATAATACCCCCCTCCAACAGACACCTCACTCGCTCAGCTCACCCCTCCCTCCTCCAACGGAACCCCGGAGATCCCTCAGTTCTCTGCCCCTCCCCCCTCCCAACGGAACCCCGGAGATCCCTCCGTTCTCTGCCCCTCCCCCCTCCCAACGGAACCCCGGAGATCCCTCAGTTCTCTGCCCCTCCCCCCTCCCAACGGAACCCCGGAGATCCCTCAGTTCTCTACCCCTCCCCCCTCCCAACGGAACCCCGGAGATCCCTCCGTTCTCTGCCCCTCCCCCCTCCCAACGGAACCCCGGAGAGCCCTCAGTTCTCTGCCCCTCCCACCTCAACCCCGGACTCCATCAGCTCTGTGCCCCCCCATCTGCGAAGGTCCCCGGAATCCCTCGGCTCTGGGCCCCCTCCCCGCCTGCGACGGATCTGAGTTGGGTTTGGTGGGACGGTAAGTGAGGTGGGGGTGTCGGGTTCGGTCGGGGGGGTGAGGTGGGGGTGTTGGGGTTGGTCAGGGGGTGTTGCGGTTGGTGGGGGGGTGAGGTGGGGGTGTTGGGTTTGCTTGGGGGGGGTGAGGTGGGGGTGTCGGGTTTGGTCGGGGGGTAAGTGAGCCGGGGGGGTGTCGGGGTTGGTCTGGGGGGGTGGGAAGGTGTCGGGGGGGTGAGGGGTGTGGTGTGGGTGTTGGGTTTGGTCGGGGGGGGGAAGGTGTTGGGGTGGGTGCCCAGACCAAACCCGACACCCCCCCCCCCGGCTCACTTACCCCCCGACCAAACCCGACACCGCCACCTCACCCCCCACCAACCGCAACACCCCCTGACCAACCCCAACACCCACCCCTCACCCCTCACCCACCCCAACACCTTCCCACCCCCCCAGACCAAACCCGACACCCCCTGGCTCACTTACCCCCCGACCGAACCTGACACCCCCACCTCACCCCCCCCACACCAATCGCAACACCCCCAGACCAAACCTGATACCCCCCGGCTCACTTACCCCCCGACCGAACCCGACACTCCCACCTCACCCCCCCAAGCAAACCCGACACCCCCACCTCACCCCCCCACCAACCACAACACCCCCTGACCAACCCCAACACCCACACCTCACCCCTCACCCACCACGACACCTTCCCACCCCCCCCAGACCAAACCCGACACCCCCCCGGCTCACTTACCCCCGACCGAACCCGACACCCCTACCTCATCCCCCCAAGCAAACCTGACACCCCCACCTCAACCCCCCACCAACCGCAACACCCCCTGACCAACCGCAACACTCACCCCTCACCCACCCCAACACCTTCCCACCCCCCCAGACCAAACCCTACACCCCCCGGCTCACTTACCCCCCGACCAAACCCGACAACCCCACCTGACCCCCCCAAGCAAACCCAACACCCCCACCTGACCCCCCGACCAAACCCGACACCCCCCCCCCGGCTCACGGTGCACTGTGTAGCACACAGATTATTAAATACACTGTTCGGTCGGGGGGTGAGGTGGGGGTGTCGGGTTTGCTCAGGGAGTGAGGTGGGGGTGTCGGGTTTGGTCGGGGGGTGAGGTGGGGGTGTTGGGTTTGTTTTGGGGGGTCAGGTGGGGTTGTCGGGTTTGGTCGGGGGGTAAGTGAGCCGGGGGGTCTTGGGGTTGGTCGGGGGGGTGGGAAGATGTCAGGGTGGGTGAAGGGTGGGTGTTGGTGTTGGTCAGGGGGTGTCAACTGTCTGCCCCCTCCCCACCTCCGACTGACCCGAGCAACGCCGGGCACTTATGCTAGTATATATATATATATACACACACACACACACACACACACACACACACACAGAGTATGTAGGCACTTTAGAGACAGAGATGCAATTCAAACTGCCAATACCTTTCAACCAATTTAAACATTTCAGTTTCACTGAGATTCAAGATAAATTACCAAAACAAAATATAAATACATTTGACCCATATCTCATTTAAGTCCTAGAAATAAAACAAAATGAGAACCACCGATGGCATAACAATATTCATATGTCTTCACTGGGTGTTGCAAACCAATTTAAAAAGCACGCAACAATGCAGAATGGATATTTTCTAGCAGGACTTTAGTGTCCCCAAAAGAATTAACTTTTTCATCATGAGCAATATTAAACTTAACAGGGAGTAGAACTCACTCTCTCTTGCTTACTCCAAATGCTCATTTGAGGACATAAATTCTTTGCTCTGGATTTTTTTAATAGGTGTCCGGTCAGGAAATAAAACCAGTAACTTATTGCCTTTGTTACTAAAGGGTAAGGCACAACATGCATCCCCAGCAATATTCAGGATTCTCTTTTTGTCAAACTGACAGCAAACCTAATAATTCCTATTGTTGTGGATTGAGTTACACCTCATTGAAACTGGCTGGTAGAACAACCACCTTTCATTCCAGATCACTGTGACAAACAATTAATCTCCTTCATGAAACCAGATAGCTGAAGCAACAGGAGCACCACCCAAAACACAGGCAACATGGCAGGGCCTGAATAGAAGATGAATCACATGTCCCAAGATGTCAAGAATCAGAGAGGTAGCCGTGTTAGTCTGGAATTGCAGAAGTTACAAAGAGTCCTGTGGTACCTTAAAGACTAACTAAAGTATTGAAGCATAAGCTTTCGTGGGCTAATACCCAGAAGTGGGTATTAGCCCATGAAAGCTTATGGCCCAAGATGTTTCTCTGGGGACTGGTAAAGTAAATGCAGGGTCTAGGGCATTTATTGGTGGAGCTGTATGTCTCTGAGTGTGAAAAAGAAGCAGTGAGGAACATCACAAAGAAGGAACAGACAGCCAAAGAGATAGCCTCAGGGGAAGCTGTCTTGTGGGAAAGCCTAGATAGTGCTTATTGGGTACAGTGGAAGCTAGAAAAGGTTTGGAACTTAGAGCAAAGGAACTTTCTTCTGTTTGATCCTATTGGATGCAGAGAAATAGGACTCTTTCTCTCTGTGTATACACACACACACACACACACACAGGGGAAGAAAGAAAGAAAGAAAGAAAGAAAGAAAGAAAGAAAGAAAGAAAGAAAGAAAGAAAGAAAGAAAGAAAGAAAGAAAGAGATTCCGTCAAAGAAATATCTCCATCATCAATGTCTTGTCCTACTCGAAACAACCCTTTAAATTGTCTAAGTCCTTGGGTCAAAAGGGGTAACACTCTATCATTCATATTTCCAGATTTAAACATAGGGATTTTATAACAACTGGTATCAAAATTCTATGACAAATCCCAGAAGCTACACATTTCAATCCCTCATTTGGTTTTCTAGAGCTCCTGGAGGGGGGGAGGGGGGAAGGATAGCTCAGTGGTTTGAGCATTAGCCTGCTAAGCCTAGGCCTGTGGGTTCAATCATTGAAGGGGCCATTTAGGGATTGATCCTACTTTGGGCAGGGGGTTGGATTAGATGATCTCCTGAGGTCCCTTCCAACTCCAAGATTCTATGATGCCCAGCGTTTAAATTCTATGATTTCTTTTCCTTTTAGGAAATAATTTTTATTAGAGACTTGGCATATTCTGAACTGTATGAATCCTGGGAGTAAGACCATGTAAGGCTCAGATATTGTTCAGCCTATAACTTGATAGTTTAAACCAAGACTGAATCTAAACTTTCTCTCACAAAGAGCACTGATTTTTGTAAACTATCAACTTTAATAGGTAGAGTAAATATTTTTGGAACCCCCTTGCTCACCTGCTACAATTCCTAAAGAGCAGAACAGTTCTGGCATGATACTGTAGTGAAGGAGTTTGTGGTTTGAACACATCAGACTATTTATTCAGTCATTAAATAAATAAATACTGTTTTGAAAATATTTTAATGGGTAAAACAAGAAGACCTTTTTGGTTCCCTGGGATTTTGTTTTGTTTTGTTTTTGTTTTTACAGGAAATCTTAGGAATTTCGCTCTCCAAAGCTAGAGCTTCTGTCACATCATGTTTTGGTTGCTACCGGGCTCTGCCCCCAGAACTCCCCCAGTGAAACATCTTTAACTTTATTATTACATCTTACAAATGTGTGAAGAGGGATTTGCTTTTCCTAAACAAGATTCTGTAAGGATATGCTGGAATGAAATAATCCTCATACCAGTCAATTGTTTAGAGCAGGGGTGGGCAAGCTGCAGGCTGTCTTAAGATGGCCTGCAAACTTCTGCTGGGGAGTAGGGTTGGGGACATACTATAGGACTCGGCCCTGCCGGGGCGCTCCAGCTGGGTCACAGGTCCGGGGCCGCTCTGGCGCTCCAGTTAGAGCTCTGGGACCAGGGCTGTACAACATGGTTTCCAGAAGCAGTTGGATGGCCTCACTCTGGTGCTAGCAGGGTCAGGGGTCACCCCACGTGTAGGAGCCAGAGAAGGGACATGCCACTACTTACAGGGGCCACTTGAGATAAGCGCTGCTCAGAGCCTGCACCCCTGAGCCTCTCCCATGCCCCAAACCCGTGCCCCAGCCCTGACCCCAACCCCACTCTCCAAACCTCTCAATCCCAGCCTGGAGCATCCTCCTACACCCCAAACTCCACATCCTCAGTCCCACCCCAGAGCCAGCACCCCAAACTAGAGACCTCACTCCCTCCCACAGCCCAACCCCAACTCATGGCCTGCCATACAATTTCTATTTCCTGATGTGGTCCTCGAGCCAAAAAGTTTGCCCACCCCTAGTTTAGAGAATGTGAAATTATTCCAGTAATTTAAAGGCAGCAAGTTATCATTCCTTTCCTTAGGCATACAAACAGATATATGTTTTAATGATTAAACCAGGTTTTTTTTCAAACTACTGAACTTCACTTAGACTAAAGGTAGACGTAATACTTGGTAATTATAATAATACGAAAATAACAATTTGTATATAAATACACAAGCTTACCTATGCAGTCAAGTTTGGGTGTCCATTCCCCATATTTACAAGTTGCTTGAATAAACTTTGTAGCATCTGTTTTACACTTGTACCGTATAAGTGTGTTGTGCCTATAGATCTTTTTCTTGATAGCAGTTTGAAAAATGATTATATTCTCAAAATTCTCTGGAAGTTCACATGTAGCAGATTGATCTAAGTAAAATCCAACACAGAAATTAAAATATGCTATAAATCATAGGATGTGTCCAGTAAATATCCATTTAAAGGCAGACATTCAATTAGCAAATACATGCCCACATGAGACTGTTGTGTCTACTATTATTAAAAGTAAGCTCTAAAGTTACTAGAAGAGAGATCAAAGAAAAAAAATCCAAAATCTTTTCAGTTGGTGACAGCATCCCTTTCATTGTGTAAAGTCACAGAAACACCAGAATTTCATTTTTTTCCTATTTTTTTAAACACCACAACTTAGGTAGAGAGATGTTCATGAATGGAAGCCCTCATCGTTTTTAGAACCATGAGTGTTGTTATGTTTTATCCATACAGGCAGATTATTTCAAACAATCAGTATCCCAGGAAGGTGCATTTGAGACTGAAAGTTGAAGGGCTGAACCAAGTGTGATGGTCTTTATCAGGGGTCTCTGAGATATAGTGATGGCTTCTCTAATAACTGTGTAAGATAAGCAAACTGTGCTTTGTTGGTTCAGATGAAATCCTCCACATAATTGTAGATAAATTATTGTTCTAAATCATTTAAAATAATGGATAAATATACAATTTATTCTTTGGAAAGGGAGGCAAGGATAGAGCATAGATTAAATCTGGTTCAGTAAAACAAACCTTTAACTGTCTTGAGGACAGATCATCTGTTGTATAAATAGTCTATAACAGTTTACACCATCTGAGGATCTGACCCATGGTGTATATCTTGAGTTCAAGTAAAATTTTTGTAACTAAGAAATGTATATTTTAGGTTTCAGTTATAAAATATTAATTTATCTAGCTTTCATTGTGTGCATATTGTATTACTTTAGCCTTTGCAGCTAAATGGGAGAATTAGAGGAAGGAGACATGAAGAGAGCTGATCTAGACCTACAAGAGGTCAGAGGATGTAATTAATATCTCACATTCTACCTTTAAAGGCTATTGGAAAATTCCATCAAAATTTTTAAAAAGGCAAATAACGGCTAAATAGATAATGATGAGCACTTAGCACAGTGTACATCAAACTTTATTACATTGTAAAGCTTTCAAAGATGCTGATCTGTCTTTGTTGGAAAGATATACTGAAAGGTGAGTTCAAGCAAGCCCTGTTGAAAGCCACTGATGCTTTTATGCACCTGCTTAACTATGCAGACGCTATGAATACGCTATAGTATGTAAAAAAACCTTCTAAATATCTGTATACATTGTATTTGCCTAAATATTGATGAATAATCTCTATTAAACCTTAAATTAAGTTGTTAATTTAATGCTTAAAGTATTATGTAAATAGTTTACTAGCACATGAAGGTAGGGATGTCCATTCTCCACTAAGACACTTCACTGTCTTTGGCCCAACCATTCCATAGTTTTCTTCACATTCATATTCCACTGTATCTCCATGAACATACAGGAGATGGTCTACATTGACAGCATTCCCATTGTTAATACTGGGTGGGTTTTTACAGAATTTTTTCTCTTCTGTAGAATAGAGGAAAAATATTCTGTATTATATTCTTGACATATATAGAACACATCATCAAAGAGCCTTCATTAAAATAATTATTTAGGGCCTGAACTTGCTCTCATTAAAGTTAGAAGTGAAACTCTGATTGCCTTAAATGGGCGCTGCACTAGACCCTTAGTTTGTAACAACATTTGCCTTTCTTTCAAATTCCTCTTCCTCACTTCTCTATGACAAGGACAACTCCTCAGTTCAGTTAATCTACCAGGACTGTATTCAGCTTTTCTCTCCTCTCACCTAAATTTTGTGAGGATTATCACTTATTTTTTCTCTATTTACACACAGAAAATATCAGTAACTTAGTGTTGCTCAATTTATATTCCCTCACAAGAATGAAAACACTAAAATACAAGAAAATCTTAAATCAAATCAATACACATCCTTAACACAATACCACACTCCAAATTGTTAGTCATTCACTATTATCATAATACTAAACTACATCCCCCCCAATACTCACTTTAAATTTAAAGAAAAGAAAATCCTTCCACCTTCAGTGCACACATCCAAGAAGTGAAATCACACAGCTATAATGTTGACAACCGCTAGCTCCCTGACCCCCACATTCTTCACGTTCCCCTTTCTAATTTGCAGTCTTTGCTCTCTTGCTGCTGCAACCTTGTCACCCCAGTGAACCTGTTTAAAGCTTTCCCTTTACTGCTGTCTTTTTCTGCAGTAAGTTGAAACTCTTATTCTTGGTTTTATAAAGTATAACTTCTTCCATGGCTATGACATTTTCTTTTATGTCTCCATCCCAAATCTCTTTGCTAACCACTCTAATTTATATTCCACTCTTGGCTTTGTACTTCATTTCACGTTGCCCCTACAAATAGAATTGCTTCCCACATATTGTGCAGTATGCAGCTTTCCCTCCCTTCACTAAACGTCTTTTCTACACTTCCTTGTCTTTCACTTGCTATAAAAATATTTTACTTGTGTTTTAGTTCTCTCATAACTCCCCCAGGCCCTTTAAATTGCTGCCAGAGCCCAGTTGCTGGAGCCTTGGTGGCTATTTAAATGGCCCGGGTCCGGAGAGGCAGTAGGAACCCCGGGCACTTTAAATAGCCCCTAGAGCCCGCCGCTGCTCCGGGGGCTATTTAAAGGGCCGGGGATCTTCTGATTTTACCTCCCCTGGCCCTTTAAATAGCCGCCAGAGCCTGCCGGAGCCCCAGCTGCCACTGCTGCCTCAGCAGGGGGAAGAGGGATGGCACTTACCGGTATCAGATGGGCAGGGCTGGCTCTGATCCCCAGTCCTGCCCTACCCGAGGACCCGCCTCTTCCAGGCGCCAGATCTGGCCCCAACCAAGCCCTGTGGCAATAAGTCCCATTTCTACTTTCACCGCTGATTTAAGGCAAGCCACACAAAATAGGATCCAGGAAACAAATTCAACTTACACAGTGCTAAAATGAAGCCAGCAGCTACACCTCTTTCCTTACATTTTTCATAGAACAGTATGGTAAATTAACCAATGATGATTTCAGCAGGTCAAAGCCCAAATCACTAGACTTGCCAAGATAACCATAGGACCTCTAGTAGATCTTTTAACACTTTGTATTTTGTTCGTCTATGATTTTTTAGGTCATGCCATCTTTTTATTCCATGAAAACATCTGTAAATATTTCCTATAAATGCACATTTTTGTTTCAGATAAAACCAAAAAATTCTGTTTGATTTCTAAATATGCTGCAAGTACAAGCAAATATTATATCTTTGGTTTTCTCTAATACAAAGAGATTATATCTAGACAGTTGTTACAATTAAAAATAGATTACAATACAAATGAGGAAAAAAACAAACAAAAAAACAAATTCACTGTTTCAAGTGGAGAAAGTTGGCACAGCCGACTAATGAATTAATTAACCTTATGTCTCTGGAGATGTGGACTCAAATTCTACTTTAGGTCACAAGTGGAAATGGTTGCCCAGAGTTCAACCTACTACCACTTCACACAATTGGCAGTTTCACTATAATCAGAATAGATGGAATTAAATTCACAGTTTCAAATGGGAAATGAAGGCACAGTAGGTTAGTAAGTGAATTGGCATGAGGATAGGTGGGGTAGTTCACCTTCAGATAGACACTAGGGGCTCGTCTTCACTACGTGCGGGAAGGATCGATCTTCTGGCGATCAATTTATCGTGTCTCGTTAAGACATGATAAATTGATCACCAGCGGCTCCCCTGTCAACTCCGTAAGTCCAGCTCCTCAGAAGGCGCAAGCTGGAGTTGACGGGGGACCATGCCGCCGACCGCCACCGCCGGGAGGTAAGTCATCTATAGAGACATCAATTTCAGCTACGTTATTAATGTAGCTGAAATTGCGTATCTACAGGGGATCTACCCCCCTAGTGGAGACCAGCCCTAGGATCCAGAAAGAACCCACAGAAGAGTTTATGAGTATTGAAGAGCCATATTTACTAATAGGACTGTACTTAAATAAGCCTAAGGGAAATATTTACCTTTACATGTTGGAGATTCTGGGAACCATCCAAAGTAATAGCACTGAGAAGAGTCAGGTCCCACTCTTTTGTGATTTTTTGCACAGGAAAATGTTACCACATCTCCATTATGATATTTACCTTTCAGGAGGGAAACTGCCCCATGGGACAATGTCAACATTTCACATTCTATGGCTAAAGATGGTGGTGAGGGAAAAAAAAATATATTATAGAAAATATTTCTAGGGTAAAGTATTTAAAATTCAAAAGATTTGAACATAATGGGTTGATCAAAAACCAGTTTTAAATCGTGGAAAGGCACCCATTGATTTGGATCAGGGCTTTGATTAGCACGAAGAACAAGAATCTTGCTGAAAAAACTCAAATTTGTAAAAGAGTAAGAATTCCATCTAGGGTGGGGAAAGAAAAGAAGGCAAGCCGGAAAAAAACAGCACAATAGGATATAATTGGGAGGAAAAAGAAAGATGACACTTAACTAATGAAGGGGTGACTTTCTATAATCCTTTCCACACATTTTATTAATTTAAATATAAACATTTTTCAAGAAATTTATAAACTGGTAGTTTACATAAACCCAGATTCTTACTCAGCAAAATCACACTTGGAGTACTCCAAATAATCACTTAATGATGCCTTTCAGCCTGGATTGTTATTTGTCATGACTTAAAATACAACGATTACACATTCAAAGCTTTCATAAGATTTGTTTGCCTTTCATAGTACAATAATAATTCTGCAATTTCCAGTGATCTGATTAACTCTTATTTCCCAATGGTTTCATTACTTTTGAATTTAATCTGGACTCTTTTTGAATCAGAGCTGTTCCATCCACGGTCTGCTACAGACACAGCTAATGCCAAATAGACCACGAAGCTCTCAATCCCAGCAGAGCAGAGAAAACCCAGACCCCACAACCCTCTTCAGACTTCCCTCAGAATCTGACCAAGGGGGATGGCGTTTACTGTTCATATTGCAGTCCAGTCCAGGCCGAGCACCCCATGGCTACCAGATGCTGCACAAAACCCCAGTCCCTGTAGAACTGACATGTAAGTACAATATTTATATTTTAAAGGATTTATTTTAAATTATATGGTAAAAATGAGAAAGTAGCCATTTTTCAGTAATAGTGGACTTTTCATTTCTGATTTTGTAAAGTGGTGAAACTTGGGGGTTCGCAAGACAAATCTAACTCTTGAAAAATGTATAGTAATCTGGAAAGATTGAGACTATGAAGAACACTTTCCTGGGGATTGCTGACAGAATGCAATGAATGATGTTTGACATTCCCAGAAGACATGAAAACTTCCCACCCAGTCATTGTCCACAATGTAACCTGCACCTGAATCAGAGCTATTTAAATTAGTAATCAATATAGCAAGTATAACAGTCAAAGGACTTCATTCTGCAGAGTAAACCAAAACAAGAACGTCTTACCAAGGCACTGGGGCTCAGGAGTCCATCCATTTATGCCACACTCTGTGTAACCTGTTGTGAATTTATTTACAGTTTGGTATCCATCTGCACATTCATATTCCAGTATTTCTTTAGGCAGAAACACCATTTTATTTGTGTGGAAATTAATATGCTCGAAACGAGGCTTTTTGCATGTTTCTGTAGAATTAGAGAAATTTAGTTACTTTTCTTAACTAGAAATTTTGATGTTCTAAAGCATTCTTATTATATGTACCTTTGTGAATTTGGGCCTCAGTATAATAAAAATGAAAATTCTACCTACAGTACCACACATTGTATCACCTTATTTTTCCTTTAGGAATATGTGGTGGTGAAAAGTGTTCATAGATTAGAAGGAAAGACTAGAAGAAAACATTCAGGCAACAAATATATACCTGCAATTTGCATGCTTGCGTCTTAAAGCATTCCCACTAATGTTTGTCTTTGAAAATCTACAGTGATAATAGTGACTCAAACCTTTCCCCTTAGGGTCAACACTAATGATCTTAAGATTCAGAATATCTTCCTAAAGTCTAGCATAAAAGTTTTCCTTCCTTGGATTCGTGTTATTGCCTTTTCTGTACCATTTGAGACTGTGAATATAATTCCCTTCTTTTAGTTGCTGCACTGCATATTGTTACTGTGAATGTTACAGTTCGCTTGTAGTCATGATCCCTTGCGTCAGGGCTAGAGTCTGCTCCAGTGTAGGAAAGCCAAGGAACAGATTCTCTGGTCTGGCACAGCTATGCTCAGGGAGGAACTGGGTCAGGGGATAGAACAAACATGACTTCAAGCCAATGTGATGCCTTCCAGATCCTCATGTTGCTCCTCCTCCTTCAAGCTATCTTATTCTGGTTACCTATGGCCTTAAAGGGTCATTTCAGCACCCAGAAGACCCAGGACATCTAAGTTATTATGCTTTCTCCCTAGTTGCCTTTATACCTCAGGGGAATGCCAACCAGTCAACTATTTTTCTGTCTGTTTTCTGCAGTTAGAGCTATACAAAGCAGATGGACCAGGAGGAGAATTGGGCCTTGTATGTATATGTGGAAACCAGCATACAACAATAAATGAGAAGTTCTCCCTGCATTAAAAAAGTGTCCCTAATACTTAGCCCTATTTTATCCCATTGGAGGGTCTGGTCCTTGTTTACTAACCAAACTAATCTGTGTTTTTGCACTGTCAAGTTCACTGCCTTTATTTTCAAATCATAACATTCATGTACACCACAAAAGTCAGACATTTGCCTACTGATTTCCGAATGAGTCACAAATTGCAGGGAATCTCCTCCCTGTAGAAACATGAGAATTATTCTTGACTGGCAATATGGAAGAATACTTAATAAAGAGCCATGCATCTAAAGGAAGGTTTATTCACTTATTGAGCCAATTTTTTAAACTATTCTGTGTGAAACACCCCAGTGTGGTAGAGCTATTGCAGGTGCTATTCTAAAGGACCCCACTTTGCAAAGCCAGAACTGCAAACAGCTTAAAGTTCATGTATTTCACACCCAATGTAGATGGGATTTTCTAGGTCGTGGTAGCTATGCTGCTTGTTTAATACTCTTCTCTGTGCAATGAAATAGACTTCATTTGAAGAAAAATTATAAGCATGTTATTTTATGCACAAAGACATTCTGTGTATGTGGATACTAATAGGATAAAAAGAGGAATTGCCAGGAAATAAGACAGCCTGGAATAAAAGGAAGAGGACCCGCACTAAAACTGGGTTAATATTAGAGTTATTGTCCCACAAAAGTGGGAGATTTAATTGTGCACTTCAATCACCATATTTCCTCTCATCTGGAGAGAAGGGACTCCCGAAACCAGAGGAAGATAACTAACATACCTAAGTGACAATTGGAAGAAAGTTTTTTAAAATTTTGTGTTCTGATCCTTTTACATAAAATCTTTAGATCTTTATGATTTAAATGCTGATTAGTCAATGATAAGTTATTTTATTTACGCTGGTAGTACTTCCCCAAACAATAGATTAATTTTGCCCAGTCATAGTAAGACATAACCCAAGCAGCCTCAGCCTTATAAGTTTCCCCACGTAAAGCTGTATACTTCTCCCCATACCTGAAGACAGTGCTCATCCTCTAGTCAGGAAGAAAGGAGCAATGTGACAAAGCAGAGAATTCTTCAATCAATAAATTACTCACTAATGCACTTTGGTAAAGGAGTCCATCCTTCTCGAAGGCACTGTGTCCTTCCCACCGTATTTCCTTCTGGAGTCGTGTAATCAATCTGACAACCATATGTTGCTTCCTCGTTTAAATTAAATCTGTTTTTACTATCAGAGAAATAACCATTCTGTATTTCAACCTTTTCACATATTTCTAAAACAGAGAGAGAGAAAGAGAGTATAACATTACCCCAAGATAAATACTGTTAATTAATGTGCTTTTCATAAGCATGGGGTGAGGATGAGAAGAGGTACACCTGAAATGAAATGGAGGAATGCTATTTTAAAACTTTTTGAACAACACCTTCCTTTATACTTTTGGACACAGTGAGGGGAAGGTAAAAAATCATCAGAGTGCATGTCAATTTTTACTGTCTCTCACCATTCTGTCTCTCACCCTTATGCCTAATTTGTAGAATCCAATCTAAATGATGGCTGCATGGAAAATGTTCATTGTGGTTCTGACGCTGCTGGCTCTTACTTTTGGGAAATGTTCTCCCTTTTATTTTATTTTCTTAATCTACGAATAATTTGGTAGAGTTGACCTGGGGTAAATTATTATCCTTTGGGACTAGGAGTAACCACAATTACTGCACAGGGTGAGTAACCATTTCATCATCTTCTTCTTCCTTGAGTAATGCCCCTATGGGTGCTCCACTCTATGTGACTACTGGGCAACTCCCCTTAAGATGGGAGTGGCTTCAGAGTCAAGTCCAGTACCAAAGAAAGTACAGCTTAGCTGAACACACTATCAGCAGCAGAATTATAGCACAGTGTACAGTGAATGTATGTACAGATCCCCCCAAATAGCTGCCATACATACGTCAGTAATGGCCGCATTCTGAAGGATTCAGTGGAAATTGTCGAAGTGGAAATTGACCTAGCAAAATGAGCAGTTATATTTGAAGGTATTTGAATATTGCAAGATTTGTAGCAAGAATTAATCCAGTCTCAGATACACTTGATTAAAGATTGCAGACCCTTTTGACTTATCTGGTAGCAATACAAATAATTTGTGGATCTTTCTGAAGTGCTTTTTCTCCCTATCAAGATAGAAAGCCAGCGCTCTCCTGACATCAAGAGAGTGCAGCAGTGCCTCCTGGATATCTAGATAAAGTTTGGGGTAGAAGATAGGTAAATGGGTTGGTTAACATGAAACTAGGAAGAAACTTTAAGTAAAAATTTGGGGTGGGGTGCAGTGTGACCTTCTCCTTAAAAACTCCATAAAAGGGGGGCATACCATCAAGGCCCCTATTTCTCCCACCTATTAAGACAACATGGTGGCTATGAGTAATGTCATCTTCATTGATAAATGGAGCAGTGAGCAGATAGCTATCATCTCAAATGGTGGTCTTGTGAGGCATTTAATGACCAGATTGGGATCCCAAATAGGAGTAGGGTGCTGGATTGGGAGATAGAGGTTTCCAAGTCCACTGAGAAATCTCATTAAGTTGGGTGAGGAAAATCATCATAAACCTCTATTGAGGGGTGGAAAGCTGTGATAGCTGCCAGGTGGACTCTTATGTTGCTCATTGATAGTCCTGAGCTTTTTAGAGTGAGGATGTAACCCAGTATGTCCAGCAGAGATGAGGTCATCAGTGGAATATGTCTGAGGTCACATCAACAGAGAAATCTTAACCATTTTTGAGAGTACATATAGTGAGAGACTGTTGCCTGTTGTGTAGTAGTATTCTTTTTAGTTTGGCTGAACAAGAAGCAGGACTGAGTGGACTTGAAGGCTCTGAAGTTTTACGTTGTTTTGTTTTTGAGTGTAGTTATGTAACAAAAAATTCTACATTTGTAAATTGCACTTTCATGATAGAGATTGCACTCCTGTATTGTCTGAGGTGAATAGAAAATATTATTTCTTTTGTCATTTTTACAGTGCACATATTTATAAGAAAAATAATATAAAGTATGCACTATAAAATTTGTATTATGTGTTGTAAGTTGAAATCAAATATTTCAAAATGTAGTAAAACATACAACATATTTAATAAATTTCAATTGATATTCTATTCTTTAACAATGCAATTCAAACAGCAATTAATCATGATTAATATTTTATCATGATTTTTTGAGTTAATCACGTAAATTAATTGCAATTAAGTGATAGTTCTACTGAGAACCAAGCCCCTTGCTCTGGTGATGGAATTATTGCTGCAACTGTCACCATTTTGAATATTTTTTTTTTGCCTTCACATAGGTGTTCAATATCCTCAAACCTGGGATGGGTCACCAACCGCCACACTTTTTTTGGTACCAGTAAGTATCTTGAAAAAACCCTTCCCTTCCCTCTCTGCTTCATGTGGGATGGTTCTGTAGTTTCTAAAGATAAGAGAGCATATATTTAGTGATGAATTAAGCTCTCATGAGTGGGTTCTCTAAAAGAGGGAGAAGGAATGGGGGTGGGGTTGTTGGTGGAAGTGTAGTAAAGTGTTGCTGACCATCTGTTGCAGAAAACTGGCAAGGTGGAATTCCTATGAATTTGATGAAGTCTATAGCTGAAGTATTTGCTTGGGATAATTTATTTTATTTTGGGGGTGAGAAGGGGGCAGTGGTGGATATAAGTGTTATTCTGAGTATCATGGAAAAACTTTTTCAAAAAATGAAATCTTGCAGTGACATGTAAAGGTGATCAGACTGGATTTCTTTAATCCTTTCTGGCAGTTCATTTTATACTGCTCCTCTATTGCGTGTAGTTGGATGGAATATGTGGTCTCAGTTCAAGGTGATAAAAATACCCTGTCACAGTACAGCATAAACATAGTTCAGGATTTTAAATACAGAGTCCTGGGCCTGCTTAGTCCCAGGGAAAACACACTATTAAAATTATTTTATAATTTTAAACACATAAAAAGGAAAAACAGGTACAGTACTTGAAATGCAAGGTATCAATTAAAGATTTTTATTTTAACAATATCCCTCTTTCATTTCCCTGTTGTATCGAAGTAAAATCCATTATTACAGGCTACTCCGATTACATCCTCCTTATGGACACGAAGTCTATAACTCTTCTCCCATCTTTGGAGTTGGGAGGATCTGCTGCAGGTAATGTTATTTTATATTTTTAGTGGGGAGTGGTTCGTTGTTATTATAAGTACCATTTTTAGTATGCTGGAAAGGCTTTTTCAAAAAGGCAATTCTTGTAAGTGAGACCTAAATCTGTTCTTTCTGGATTTGTCTAATTTCTTCCGGAAGTTCATCCCACAGCTGGATTTCTTTCACCAAAAATGTCTTGTATGCAACACACACTTTCTACTAGGCTTGGTGAGCACATTGTCCCAGAGAAATCAACTGCAGACCTAGCACCTAAATGGAGATGTGATTTACAGTATATCTGGACCTGGTCTATTAATGCCTTTGTGGTCATGCTCAGGAGACCCCCACACTGTGCATTCTGAGGGCAGAACCACTGTTCATTCCAGGACAAAAAACTCTACCCCTTCCTCTAATGGGATTCCCTACATAAACTCTGAGTGGACCTGTAGTGGGGCGGCTGCCCCACTCCAGGTGAAAGGGGTTTAAAACAGCCCAGGGACGGGTTGTGGCAGGAAGCCAGGAAAAGCCCAGCTAGAGTGGGAAGCAGGCTCAGCTGTGTGGCCACACCCCAAACACACTCAGGCCTGTATAAAGGCTGAGAGGCAGGGGCCTAGGAGAGTCAGTCTCCTCTGTCTCCAGAGGAAGACAGGCCTAGCTGCGGGGAGCCTGAGTGAGTATCCAGGCTGGGAGCTGGGGCTGGGAGCTGGGAAAGCTCTAGCCTGGGAGCTCCAGGCTGTTGGGCCTAGAGGAGGCCCCACCCAGGGGTACTGGGGTTGCAGGGGGCAGCTCATGGCTAGTAATAGAAGCAGCAGGCCAACCCCCCTTGCTGGTGATGAGAGGCCATGATACTGCAGTCTGCCTCAGTGAGCGGGGGCAAGTGGTGACTGGCAGTGGCCAAGTCTGAGGCAAGGTGGGGATAGTGGGTGGAGGGTTCCCCGGGGAGGGGAGGCCCTTAGACTTGAGGGGGTTCTGCAGGGGTGCAGCACCATCAGCTAGAGGGCACCGGGGTCTGGGAGGGACACGGGGGGCCAGAGCAGGAGCAGGACTTCGGCTGGCAGAGGGCGCTCCGGAGGTTGGAGAGCTGATTCCCCAGATGAGCAGCAGAAGGCGCCGCTGGGGTGAGTGTCCGCTCGCCTACAGGACCCTTTAAAGGTTCACCCTGAGAACAGAAATACTAAGCATAATCCTTAGTGCTCCAATGAAGCAGGGCTCCTACAACTAAGGCTGCTTCACTCTATAATCCTGGTTCATTCCCAGAGCAGGTTTCAAATGGATCTTCGTTTGTATCCACTAAACCCAAATATCCCTTATGTACTCAGGAATCACCCCATCCCAGTCTCCGACCTAGAAAGGCATCCCTACATCACATATATTTTACTATATGACATCATGGGAATGGACAAAGCAGGTTGATATCACAAATCAAAAGTTCCATTCACTCTATAGGGCCTCCTTTGTACTATCAGTATATGTCAGACACCTATTCCCATGGTACCTATACATCAGGCCCACATGTCAGAGCATTTGCTATAATCCATGTACGACTGAATATGGGAGTGATACAAAACATGATTGTTAAACATGAACACAAAACTATAATTGCAATTAACTGAGTGGAATAAATAAGTCTGGAGAAGAACCAGGAAAAGAGAGTACAAAGTGGAGTACATAGTACTAGGAAGGCTTACCTGCTTTTGTACACTGAACTCTGCAGTATTTTGGCAGATGCACTGAGCCCTGTTTTATCAGGCAGTAGCTCTGGTATTCAGAAATATTTTCTAGAACTACACAAAAAGGAGGCTACATAACTTACCTTCTCCTATCAAAGATTTCATTCATTGTTTTTAACTGCTTTCTCCACTGTGTGGTAGATTCTGCTCTTTGCCCTTGCAAAGTGGGGCTGGAGATGTCATCACTATGTGATCGTTCAATCTCATGTTAAATATTTTGTGTTCACTACCCTCCCTCAAGTTGTTTCATTTCCACCTCTGAACCCCTCGGTGTTGTTGAAAACAGCCATTACTGTAACCTCACAAAGCTCTGGGAAGTGAAAGGGGTTTAAAACAGCCCAGGGACGGGTTGTGGCAGGAAGCCAGGAAAAGCCCAGCTAGAGTGGGAAGCAGGCTCAGCTGTGTGGCCACACCCCAAACACACTCAGGCCTGTATAAAGGCTGAGAGGCAGGGGCCTAGGAGAGTCAGTCTCCTCTGTCTCCAGAGGAAGACAGGCCTAGCTGCGGGGAGCCTGAGTGAGTATCCAGGCTGGGAGCTGGGGCTCCCAGCCTGGATTAATTTTACCTCTTACCTTGTCCCTTAGTACAGAAAGCCCACAGTATCTGAATGATGAGACAACTCAGCAAAGTCATCCTGTGCTTGAAGAAGTAAATCCAAGGCATGTAATGGTGACTGTGGAGCTCTGATCATCTCTGGACCCTGTCCTCACCAATTCCTTTTGAAGGCTTTCTAACCTCCATTCCCACAACTCTCTCCACATCTTTCTGTCAACATCATGGCACAAAGATAACATGTGTAAACTCCCCCAGGAATACAGCCCAATTTATTTTTTTAATCTCCTCTTTGATTACACAAGGTCTCCTGTCACTGCATTTCCTGGCTCATTTACTCTATAACCTACCACCCACTGTGTATAGCACAAATCCCTGATTAGAAACAAACATGTGCACAAGGTTGGAGCCATGATGACTGACCTTGTATTGCAGAAGAAGAGACGGAAAATGTGCAACTGTTATATAACAGATTCAACATGAGCAACTGCTTAAGGAATTATAGCTGAGACTTAATGTAAACAGATTGAACACTCTGCTCAGTACAGTATCATATGACTGACCCCTTCTTTTGCACAACCCAGCTTTGGATTCTCTAGCTGCTGGTTCACCCTCTCAGTGAAAGTGGCAGGAATTTGCATGACTCCAAGTCCTCTTTCCTCCTCAAAGGCACCAGCTGGTGGTGGCAGAAGACAGATCCCTTGAGGTTTTTACTTCACATTAACCAATTGCCAGTTAACTCTAAGGCTTGTTTGAATGACCCCAAATATTTGTGGCTTACCCTAGCTGACATCTCTTTGGTAAACTAAAACATTTGGACCCTGGAACAAACATTTTCAGAATGTCTTCATTACCCTTTACATTTGTATAAACGACCTCGGGTTATCTGGCAGACACTCAACTTTAGGTTAAAAACACTTCATGAGGCCCAACTGTAAGAGATAGCATTTGCCAGGGGAAGGTGGTGTAGTACAAATGTGAAAATGGTATTTATTGATTACTGGGTATTGTGTAACATGTGGTAACTGCGGGGTTAATAGTTGTAGAATATGTAAGGCAAAATGGAGTTTTGTTTTAAAATGGAGTCTGTCAGCTGGGTGGACATGTAGCCATAATCAGAGGCTGAGCTTGCACGTAGGCCTAGCAGCTCATGCCTTACCTTGTAACAATGTCTCTCATGCTTGTGTTACAGAAAGAGCGGGAACTAACGGCTGGTAGCCATAGTGATGTTTGAATCTGTATACAAGCATGTATGTGGCATATGATTATTGGCTGCATGTAGCTGTGACTATCTTGAATGTTATTGGTTGCTTACATATTTGTATCCTGTATATATGTTTTGCCCACCCTGTGTCTGTGGGCTTTCAGGCTTTGGAGTTGTATTGCCCTGAACCCCTATTTGTGCACAAATAAACCCCTTTTTGTTCAGGATTTCCTTGTGTCTTTTGCCTGTCCTTTGAGGTGAATTGGAGAGGCCTCCAAGGAAAGAACAGATTTTTGCAACAATTGGCGAGCCAGCCAGGAGATCCCTTGGACCACCTCAGGATTGGCGCGGATGAACTAGAGGAGGGGAAGTGGCCACCAGGCAAGTATTCTGCCTGTCCCTAAATCTTGGTTCAGCTGTGGAAATACCTGAGAGGTTAAAGGCAAGCTCCTTTAAAATCAGGCAAAGCTAAGGTCCCTGACAGAAGACTGCGGATTTTTGGATTTTTGGGTTTTTGGACTTTTGAGTTTGGATTTTTGGATTGAGAGGCCTCGAGTTAGAAAGCTGATCAGCGGATCCTTCCAAGACCTTCACCGCTTGAGCCGAGGGTTCGGACCACTTGGAAGCTGCAAGGAATCGCTCCTGCGAGCTGGTCCTCTGGTGCCAACCGTTTGAGGCGAGGTGGAGATGTGAGTATCAGGTTTTCTAATAACTGGTATTCTGAGAGGAGTGTAGGGGTGTCCACTGCCTGGGTGATCCGGGGGGCTCCACCGCTAGACTCCCTCAGGGGATCTTCCTGCGAGGCAGGGAGAGTAATGATCATCAGAGTTATAACCTGATAATCTCTGCATTGGAAGGAGTGTAGGTGTGTCCACTGCCTGGGTGATCCGGGGGGACCGGGAACCAGAGGAGTCAGAGCGCGTAGTCGGGATAACCATAGTTCTCAGTGGTGACCGTGAGGGCCACGTGTCCACTGCCTGGGTGATCCGGGGGGACGGTTCCTAGAGCCGGGTGATCCGGGGGAACGTATGTGTTGAGGACCCAGACCGAAGAGTCTGGAGGACCCAGAACTAGTTGTCTGTGTGTTTTGCGGGGTTAGAGTCCCTGGGGAGCACAGACCCTCAGGATTGCACGGCGGGACTCTTTAGTTCTGCCTGAGGTACCAGTGATAGCAGGGAGACGTTTGATTGTGTGTGACCGGTGTTCTTGTATTTGATAACTTGGCCTCTGGGGGAGAGAAGGTTGATGACATTCGGTGGGATCTCTGGGTCCCCGTGAGATTTTCTCTGGGAAACACGCCAGGGTCATTTGTGGGTTCACTGGTCATTGGGTCATTTAGTCTCTTGGTTTTCTGATATCTTGATCGAGGCCGCAGGTGGAGGTTATTTGGTCGCGGATAGCTTGATCGAGGCTTTCCACTAGCTGTTCATGCCTGGGTGATCCGGGGGCACTGGTGGGGCATTGATCATTTGGTCTAGTGATTTTAACCTCCGGGACTCAGGAGGAAGTTGATGATCGGATGTAGACTCTCCTGAGAGTCCTTGGTTACTTGGTCAGGAAACTCGATCGGGAAATGAAGGCTGCGGCAGTTTCTGCGAGCCGGGGACCCGAGGGAGTGATTCACTGGTTGACTAGACTGCTGGAAGGGGAACATGGGTACGGGTCGCTCCCGGTCCGATAGCTCTGAGGTTCCATTAGATTGCATGCTTAGGAATTTTGAGAAGTTTAGAGGTACCTGTGTGGTGAAGCTGACTAGAGAGGACTTGACGAAGTTCTGTCAGCTAAGGTGGACTAGGTTTGGCCTGGGATGGCCTGAGGGTGGTTCCTTTGATGTGGAACTGGTGAAATTGGTGCACAGTAAGGTGCAAAGGGATGGACTGTGGGATCAGTTCCCCTATATAGATTGTTGGTTAGCGGTTTGCCAGGGTCGGTCACCCTGGTATATGGAATTCGTTGTGAGGACGTGTAGGCAGATGATGTCAGTGATATTGAAAGGTATTAATTGGTTCTGGTACATGATAAGATATTTTAGTGGTTGGTCAGAGGCATGTGCTTTGAACATGCAGGCTAGAGGTTGTGGGCAGCAGGTGCCTGTTTTAGTTAACTCTGAGAGCCCCTCATTGCCTGATCACAGAGCAGAATTAAGATCTGCTGCAGCCCCTGATATCACCTTCAGGGAGGAAGTGTCACCTAAGTGTCCAGGATAGGAAGGTCCTGTGACCAGGAGTAAGGTTCAGAGGCAGTGACAGTGAGAGGTGTAGAGTCTGGTGAGACTTATGAGAGGCAGAGAGATGTGAGCCTCTAGATTTGGAGTAATGTACTAGGGTATGTCTGTGTGGCTTTACCTGCCTGTCTGACTGCTTTGTAGAGGTGCTATGGTGATAGGATTTTAGGTTTCCTTTGTGGATGTCAAATGCAGTTGGAAAAGTAGGACTTGGATTAGGACATGTGATTTGGGTGTTGTGAAGCACTTGGTGGCTTTGTGGAAGCATGTGCTGGGTTTTGTAAAGTATTGCTAGTCTTTGTGGTAAGCTAATGGTGGTGTAGCTGCTGGGAAGGCAGAGTTCAGACTAGCAGATGGCCCCATGTGTAGATTGGTGTATGGTTTTGTGAGGATTTGCTAGGGTTTGAGAGGCATTGCTGATTCTGTGGAGGCATTGCTGATTCTGTGGAGGCATTGCTGGTTTGGAGAGGCATTGCTGGGTTTGTGAAGCATTGCTGGTTTTGAGAGGCATTGCTGATTCTGTGGAGGCATTGCTGGTTCTGTAGAGGCATTGCTGGTTCTGTAGAGGCATTGCTGATTCTGTGGAGGCATTGCTGGTTTGGAGAGGCATTGATGATTCTGTGGAGGCATTGCTGGTACTGTGTAGCATGGATTTGCTGGGTTGTGAGCATTTGCTGGGTTGTGAGCATTTGCTGGTCTTTTGAAGCATTTGCTAGGCTTTGGAGCATTTGCTGGTTTTGTGAGGATTTGTTGGTCTTGTAGAGCATTTGCTAGGCTTTGGAGCATTTGCTGGGTTTAGGTATAGGCCCTGGTGTATGTGCTGAAGGAGAAGTTCTGTGTTGGATTTAAAAGGATACTTTCTCCTCCATTTTACTGCACAGGGATAGCTAGAAGCTGCTTGTTTTTATGGATTGTTGTTGGGAAGGAGATCTAGATGTTCAGTCATGTGGACTGACAAGAGGTTCTCCTTTTGAGTTAATGTTTGAGATGTCTCTCTTAGACACTGGCAGGATCTTGTTAGCGGGGTGGAAAAACAAAACACTGCTAAGTTGAAAGAATATGGTACTGCCGTGTAGTTTGTTTTCTCTGCAGGTTTGCTGTGCCTTGCCAGAAGCATGTCCTTGGACATCCTCATCCTAGGTCCTGATCCAGAGGTGGAAGGAAGAGGCTGGAGGATCCGTTCCAGGTGCTGCTGACGGAGGGTTGTCTACGTGTCAAGAGATACATTCTGCTGACAGAGGGGTGCCTGCGTGTCAAGAGATACATTTCTCTGAGAGAGAACTGGACTGAGCAGTGGACTGGTTTGTCTCTCTCAGGAATTGGACTCAAGTGGACTTTGTATGGACTGAGATTTGTTGAAGGGACTTGGACTTAAGTTGATTGTGTATGGACTGGATGGTTTTGTATAGATTGTTGAGCTTGTAATTGTATGGTTTTGCCTCTCTTGGATATCTTTCACCCAGATTCCAGTGGAACCAAAACAGGGGAGCAGATATAAGAAAACCACTGTCTGTGATTAACATGACCTAGGAATGGACCAGGGTAGGGGTGTCTACCTCTGGGTATCCTACGATTGTTAATAAGACAGGATTATTGTGTTTGCTGACAATAAAGGTTGCCCCATTACAGGAATCAAGGACCTGGGCCTAGATGGCCAAATTTGGACCCAATTTAAATTTGTCAGTGGGATTTATTGGGTATAGGGAATTGGCTTTGGTTGGGAATCAATTTGCTGGCTACCTACCCATTGATTGGTGGGAGTCCTTGTGGTCCTGGCTTCCTTATGTAAGTAAGGAATTGTATCACTGATTTAGAGTGGGGTAATCTGTTTAATTGTCATTGTATTTCTGGGATTGTAGTCTTGTTACGGTAATCATTATACCTTTGTTTATATGGTGGTACTTCCCTGCCTTGTAGAAGATAGGATGTAAAATGTAGAAGAAAGTATCTTTTAAGAGGAGGGATTGTAGTACAAATGTGAAAATGGTATTTATTGATTACTGGGTATTGTGTAACATGTGGTAACTGCGGGGTTAATAGTTGTAGAATATGTAAGGCAAAATGGAGTTTTGTTTTAAAATGGAGTCTGTCAGCTGGGTGGACATGTAGCCATAATCAGAGGCTGAGCTTGCACGTAGGCCTAGCAGCTCATGCCTTACCTTGTAACAATGTCTCTCATGCTTGTGTTACAGAAAGAGCGGGAACTAACGGCTGGTAGCCATAGTGATGTTTGAATCTGTATACAAGCATGTATGTGGCATATGATTATTGGCTGCATGTAGCTGTGACTATCTTGAATGTTATTGGTTGCTTACATATTTGTATCCTGTATATATGTTTTGCCCACCCTGTGTCTGTGGGCTTTCAGGCTTTGGAGTTGTATTCCCCTGAACCCCTATTTGTGCACAAATAAACCCCTTTTTGTTCAGGATTTCCTTGTGTCTTTTGCCTGTCCTTTGAGGTGAATTGGAGAGGCCTCCAAGGAAAGAACAGATTTTTGCAACAGTGGTATTGTGAAACCATGAATGTTTACCAATTATTGATCAGGAGTTCATTGGCTGCACAGACACTTTGAATTTTGGACTGAAGCAACACTTATTCCAGTAAATCATATTTTGAGGCAACTTTCCACCAAATGCTAAATATTATTAGTAGCATTTCTAGTTAAACTCCACCTCGTCTTCCATGGACTCTTGTCTCTCCGGGAAGTATATTTTCCTATACCTGCTATTCCTCTTCCAGGTACTGTGAAGCAAGTGCTTGCACCCATGCAGAAAACCTGACCTCAAGCTGTGCAGCCAGCCTGAGCCTTTTCTCTTGCCATGCCTTTCCTCTGCCAGAAGTCCCCATCTTTGGTACTGTTTGTTGGCCCGCTCCAGAACTTCAACCACAGGTTCATCATTGTGACACTTCCTCTTGGAATGCTGCACGAAACGCAGGCTTCTACTGCAGTGTGGGTGAGCTGTGGAGGTACAGCAGCCAGTAGAGCTCGAGGGGCCTGGAATAGAAGTTAGACACAGGATTATTGTCTCTGTAGCAGAGGGTGACTCACCCTGCGGCGCCTCCTGCTGGTCCGTCGAGGGACTTAGCTCATCCAGCCTCTGGAACACCCTCAGCAGGCTGCTGTCTCACTTGCCACTGACCTCATGTCCCTCCCTGGACCCCGGTGCCCTCTTCCCGAGGGTGCTGCATCCCTGCAGTACCCCACAGTCTCAGAGTCTCCCCTCCCCAGAAAACCCCCACCCCCTATCCCCACCTTGTCTCAGTCTAGGCAACTGCCAGTCACCACTTATCCCCGTTCACTGGGGCAGACTGCAGTATTATTGCCATTCATCACCGGCAATGTGGGTTGGCCTGCTGCCTCTGTAGCCCTGGGCTGTCCCCTGCAACCACAGTACCCTTGTTGGGCCTTCCCCTAGGCCCTGCAGCCTGGGGGTTTCCAGGCAGGTGCTCCCCCAGCTCCTCTTGCCTTGTCCCAGCCCTGCTCCACTCCAGGTATCGTCAAGCTTCCCCCAGCAGCCAGGCCTGTCTGCCTCTGTTGCCAGAGGAGACGGTCTCTCGACAAACTCTGAGCCCTTTTTATCAGGGCCAACTGGGCCCTGATTAACCCAGTTACAGCTGTGGCTGCTCTGCCTTCAGCTGCCTTCTGTTGCAGCCCTCTGCTCCTATTTGGTGTCCCAGGAGGTGTGCGGGCCTAAGCCTGCCCATTACTAAAGTCCCTCCCCCAGCCTTGCAGGCGGGACCCGGGGCCAACTGAATACTTGAGACAACTAATGAAAAAAAAAACAGGGAAGGGAGTGAGGGTCACAGGTTTAAAATGAGGGTACCAGATGGGGACACCGAGGAGAGAACCCCACACAGCGCCCACTGCTCCTCAAAGCTGTCAAGGGAGCCAGTGGACGTGCAGCCCTCTGCTGGGCTGCCTTTCCCTTGCCACAGCCCTCTGCAGGGCTGTTTTAAGCCCTTTTCTTTAGGAGAGGGGCAGCCACCCCACTACAGTCTCAAATATCTCTGTGCAGGAACATAGGAAAAATCCTCGTGGAATTTAAAGGACATAAAATGTTACTTTTCCAAACTCAACTTCAGTAAGGTGGATGCTGTAGGCCAGTGCTCCCCAACCGGTGTGCCGCGGCACATTGGTGTGCCGTGAGGCCATGCCAAGTGTGCCGCGGCAAAAGCTCTGACCGCGGGGCGGGGGAGGCGGTGTGGCGCGGCGCTCTCTGTCCGCGAGGCTGGGGGGCGGGGGAGGCGGTGTGGCGCGGCGCTCTCTGACCGCGAGGCTGGGGGGCGGGGGAGGCGGTGTGGCGCGGCGCGGCGCGGCGCTCTCTGACCGCGAGGCTGGGGGGCGGGGGAGGCGGTGTGGCGCGGCGCTCTCTGACCGCGAGGCTGGGGGGCGGGGGAGGCGGTGTGGCGCGGCGCTGCTCTGACCGCGAGGCTGGGGGGCGTGTCGCTCTTCTCCTTCCCTCGCTGGAGTCGGGTCACAGCAGCGTGACCCAGCAAACAAGTAAGCGCGGGGGGGGGGAAGCGGTGTGCAAGGGGGCGTTGGGGGGAGGCTGGGCTGGGAGCGGGGGTAAGCGGTGTGCAAGGGGGCGTTGGGGGGAGGCTGGGCTGGGAGCGGGGGTAAGCAGTGTGCAAGGGGGTGGGGGGGGAGGCTGGTCTGGGAGTGGGGGTAAGCAGTGTGCAAGGGGGCGTTGGGGGAGGCTGGGCTGGGAGCGGGGGTAAGCAGTGTGCAAGGGGGCGTTGGGGGAGGCTGGGCTGGGAGCGGGGGTAAGCAGTGTGCAAGGGGGCGTTGGGGGGAGGCTGGGCTGTGAGCGGGGGTAAGCGGTGTGCAAGGGGGCGTTGGGGGGAGGCTGGGCTGTGAGCGGGGGTAAGCAGTGTGCAAGGGGGTGGGGGGGGAGGCTGGTCTGGGAGTGGGGGTAAGCAGTGTGCAAGGGGGCGTTGGGGGAGGCTGGGCTGGGAGCGGGGGTAAGCAGTGTGCAAGGGGGCGTTGGGGGAGGCTGGGCTGGGAGCGGGGGTAAGCAGTGTGCAAGGGGGCGTTGGGGGGAGGCTGGGCTGGGAGCGGGGGTAAGCGGTGTGCAAGGGGGCGTTGGGGGGAGGCTGGGCTGTGAGCGGGGGTAAGCAGTGTGCAAGGGGGTGGGGGGGGAGGCTGGTCTGGGAGTGGGGGTAAGCAGTGTGCAAGGGGGCGTTGGGGGAGGCTGGGCTGGGAGCGGGGGTAAGCAGTGTGCAAGGGGGCGTTGGGGGGAGGCTGGGCTGGGAGCGGGGGTAAACGGTGTGCAAGGGGGCGTTGGGGGGAGGCTGGACTGGGTGCGGGGGTAAGCAGTGTGCAAGGGGGCGTTGGGGGGAGGCTGGGCTGGGAGCGGGGGTAAGCAGTGTACAAGGGGGCGTTGGGGGGAGGCTGGGCTGGGAGCGGGGGTAAGCAGTGTACAAGGGGGCGTTGGGGGGGAGGCTGGGCTGGGAGCGGGGGTAAACAGTGTACAAGGGGGCGTTGGGGGGAGGCTGGGCTGGGAGCGGGGGTAAGCAGTGTACAAGGGGGCGTTGGGGGGGAGGCTGGGCTGGGAGCGGGGGTAAACAGTGTACAAGGGGGCGTTGGGGGGAGGCTGGGCTGGGAGCGGGGGTAAACAGTGTGCAAGGGGGCGTTGGGGGGAGGCTGGACTGGGTGCGGGGGTAAGCAGTGTGCAAGGGGGTGTGGGGGGGAGGCTGGGCTGGGAGCGGGGGTAAGCGGTGTGGGGGAGAGACCGGGCTGGGTGGGTCAGTTGGGGGAGGGGGGAAGGAGGTTTGGGGGGGGGGAGAGACCGGGCTGGGTGAGTCAGTTGGGGGGGGTTGGAGGAAAGGAGGTTTGGGGGGGAGAGACCGGGCTGGGTGGGTCATTTGGGGGGTGGGTGGGAGGGAAGGAGGTTTTGGGGGGAGAGACCGGGCTGAGTGGGTCAGTTGGGGGGGGTGGGAGGGAAGGAGGTTTTGGGGGGAGAGACTGGCCTGAGTGGGTCAGTTGGGAGGGGGTGGGGGGGGGAGTTGAATTCAGTCTTAAAATATATTATATGGCTCTTACTGAAATAAATTTCCAAATATTTTGCTTTCATGGCTCTCTGAGTCAAAAAGGTTCCCGACCCCTGGCGTAGTTAAACTTAGAAAATCGGTATATGAATTATATTTATTTTGTAGGGCTTCAAATATGGACAAGTTTTTGCGAAAAGAACGCCCAACTTCACCGACAATTGATGATGAAACCAGCACGAGCGATATTGCAAAAAAACCAGAAGATTACGAAAAGGCAGTACAACGAAGAATATATTCGATATGGATTTTCGTGGTGTGGTGAAGAAACGGCTCCAAAACCAGAATGCGTAATTTGCAGGGAAAAGCTGTCTAACGAGGCAATGGTTCCAAGTAAACTGATTCGCCATCTAAAATCGAAACATCCTAGTTGCGCCAACAAGAACATACAATATTTTCAACGGCTTTTGAGTCAAAATGCTAAACAGATACAATTTATGAAGTCATCAGTCACAGTTTCTGACAAAGCGTTAGAAGCTAGTTTTTCTATTGCAAATTTAATTGCACGTCAGAAAAAAGCACATACAATTGGCGAAACCCTCATTAAACCAGCATGCATGGAAATCATTCGAATAATGTTTGGACCTGGTGCAGTTAAGGAAGTAGAAAATGTTCCGTTGTCAGGTAATACTGTAAAAAGACGTATTGACGATATGTCTAGCGATATTCTGAAAACAGTAATTACCAAATTAAAAGCAGCTAGAAATTTTTCACTCCAAATTGATGAAACAACTGATATTAAGAACCAAGCACAGCTAATTTGTATTGTCCGTTTCGTTGATGAGGGCGCTATAAAAGAGCATTATTTATTTTGCAAAGTGCTTCCAGAGCGGACTACCGGTGAGGCAATTTTTCGTGCTACAAATGATTTCTTCGATACTTATGACATTAAATGGAGTAATTGCATAAGTGTTTGTACGGATGGCGCCGCCGCAATGATGGGCAATAAAAAAGGTTTTGTCTCATGTGTAAAACAACAAAATGCAGAAATACAAATTACCCATTGCTGCATACATCGAGAAGCGTTGATGGCGAAAAACTTGCCAGATGAACTATTGCAAATGATGAACGAATGCGTGAAAATCATAAACATCATTAAAACAAGGGCCCTGAATACGCGAATTTTTGAAATACTCTGCGAAGAAATGGGATCAGAATATCAGTCATTATTGTTTTACACTGAAATACGTTGGCTATCCCGAGGAAAAGTTCTGGCAAGATTATTTGAGCTTCGCAACGAGGTGAGCCATTTTTTATTGAAGCAAAACATGTTCGAACTACACCAGCTCCTCGAGGATGATCACTGGATTACAAAACTAGCATACATGGCTGACGTATTCGAGCACCTGAATGAACTCAATAAAAGGATGCAAGGTCGGAATGAAAATGTATTAACGTGCTCTGACAAATTAAATGGATTCAAAGAGAAACTGGAACTTTGGCAAATGGAGTTAGGACGTGGATCACTAGAAATGTACAAAAGAACAAACCAGATTAAAATTGAAAATAATAAGCAGTTCATAATAAATTTAGCTCAACGACATTTAACATTGCTCTTAGAGAAGTTTGATCATTACTTTCATACAATCAATACGGAGCAATACGATTGGGTTCGAAATCCTTTTGCAACGATTGCCAAAAATTCTACCGAAGTACTTTCCCTTCAGATTCGAGAGGACTTTCTTGAATTGAGGAATGACGGGTCATTAAAAATAAAATTTGCTCAAGTTCCGTTGGATGTGTTCTGGATTGGGATTGAGGAAGAATATCCGCATATCTCCAAGAAGGCTGTCGAAATTCTGTTACCATTTGCAACCACATATATATGTGAACAAAGTTTTTCAGCGTTAGTCCAAATAAAAAATGACAAGCGGTCATGCTTGAAGGGCATCGATCAAGAACTTCGGGTTGCTCTGTCCAGTATTAAACCGAACATCAAATCTCTGTGTTCATTAAAACAAGCGCAGGTGTCGCATTAGTTATAAGTTGTTAGAGAACAGTTAGAATATAGAGTTATGAATTGATGGATGTGTTACAAGTACCTACCTAATTATCAAATAAAATAATAAATCAAGTAATTCTGTTATGCCCAGTTTGACATTCCTATACTATTATACTCTTCAAAACGATATTTTGAAGATTATATTTGTTTTTTATCCAATTTTTGTATGTGGTGTGCCGTGGAATTTTGGGAGAGGCTATGGTGTGCCGAGGGTGACAAAAGGTTGGGGAGCACTGCTGTAGGCCACAGAAGCTTTTTGGACACTGTGGTGTTTTAGATGCTGCTTGTAATTATTAGAACTGGGAGTCTGTGGGACAGGAAACAGGAAGAAGGGGGGAGGAGTTGAGCCAAGCCTGAGTTAGAGCTACAGGGTTTCACTGTTGTTAAATAAAGTCTGTTACTTGCCTGCTTGATACAACATTTTGACGACAAGGATGGCCCTTCTGCCTCTGAACCCACCTGCACCCTTTCTGCAAAGTCCAGGTGAGCCTCCAATTGCTTTTACTGTCTGGATCCATATGTTTGAGCCTTCTCTGCTTGCAATCAGTGCTACAGAGATTTCTGAAGTAAGAAAGCGTGCTCTGCTAATCCACTGCCTTGGAGCAGACGGGCAGCATACATTTTACACTTTTCCCCTTGCAGATGATAAATATGAGACTTCACTCACTGCATTAAAGAACTTTTTTGTGCCAAAAGTGAATGTAGTAGCTAATCGCTACAGATTTCGCTAGCGTGAACAGAAACCAGGGGAGACTATAATCTATATATATAAAAGTCAAATGGTGTATGCGTGTTTGTATGCGTGCGTGCGTGTATGTACGTGCACTTACTCCTTCCACACCATTTGAGCTAGAGACTTGAAATTTGGTACAGTTATAGGTCTTAGGGTCCTAATCAGGGTAAGAGTCGAAATTTTTTCAAATCTCACCTCTGACGCCCCCAGGGGTGAAATTATTTAAAGGCAAATCACATCAGCTGGGCAGCTGCTGTTCTCTGTGACATAGTTATGATGTCATAATACCCCCTTTCAACAGACCCTGCATTCGCTCAGCTCTCTGCCCCCTCCCCCCTCCAACGGACCCCGCACTCGCTCAGCTCTCTGCCCCCTCACCACCTCCGACGGACCCGAGTTGGATTTGGTCGGAGGGTAAGTGAGGTGGGGGTGTCGGGTTTGGTCCGGGGGTTAGGTGGGAGTGTCGGATTTGGTCGGGGGGGGGGGGTGGGAAGGTGTCGGGGTGGGTGAGGGGTGAGGGGTGGGTGTTGGGGTTGGTCAGGGGGTGTTGGGTTTGGTGGGGGGGCAAGGTGGGGGTGTTGGGTTTGGTTGGGGGGGTGAGGAGGGGAGTCGGGGTTGGTTGAGAAATAAGTGAGGTGTGGGTGTTGGGTTTGTTTGTGGTGGTAGGTAGGGGTGTCGGGTTTGGTCGGGGTGAGGTGGGGGTGTCAGGTTTGGATGGGGGGAAGTGAGCCAGGGGTGTTGGGTTTGGTCTGGGGGGGTGTGGGAAGGTGTTGGGGTGGGTGAGGGGTGAGGTGTGGGTGTTGGGGTTGGTCAGGGGATGTTGGGTTTGGTGGGGGGGTAATGTGGGGGTGTTGGGTTTGGTTGGGGAGTGGGGAGGGGGGTCGGGGTTGGTCGAGAGGTAAGTGAGGTGTGGGTGTTGGGTTTGTTTGTGGTCGTAGGTAGGGGTGTTGGGTTTGGTTGGGGGGAAGTGAGGTGGGTGTGTTAGGTTTGGTGTACGGGGGGTGAGGTGTGGTTGTTGGTCGTGGGTGTTGGGTTTGGGTGGGGGGGGTGAAAATGTGATTCGGGGTTGGTCGAGGGGTAAGTGAGGTGGGGGTGTCGGGTTTGGTCAGGGGGTGAGGTGGGAGTGTCAGGTTTGCTCTCTGCCCTCTACCCCCTCCAATGGACCCCGCACTCGCTCAGCTCTCTGCCCCCTCCCCACCTCCGACGGACCCGAGCAATGCCGGGTATTTTCGCTAGTACAGTATATTGCTTCTCTGAGGAGTTCATTGTAACTTGTGACTTTGGGAATATGGCAGATGAGATGATTAGAGACCAGCTCATTCAGAAAACACCATGCTTTGTGTAAGAGAACGCTTACTTCTAGAACCACAACTTACACTAGAAAAAGCAATAACCGTTGCTACACAGTTTGAGTCAGCTATAGCAGAAGCCAAAATAATGAGCATGGATACAGGAGGCACAGTTCAGGCTGTGACTCCTTTGCAGAAAAGTTCACTATTGTTGCAGACAAACAATTACAAGAGGAAAACTAATGAAAACCCACAGAATCAGCAAATGCAAAGTACAGCAAAGGCATGCTTTCGCTGTGGATCCCCACAACACCTTGCAAGCTACACAAGATGTCCTGCAAAAGTAGCTCAGTGCAATCATTGCAGAAAGATTGGGCATTTTGCTAAAGTATGTCGCAGTAGCCAGTCCAATCAATGAGTGCACGCGGTTACAATACCAGATGTTACTGCGCTGAGCGTGGACAAAATCACTACTGCCCATATTCCAGAACAGATAAAGTGCACTGTGAATGTTTCTGCCATACCCTCAGGAAAACCACATTCTATTCAGCTAATGTTGGATACTGGCTCAGCAGTATCCATACTACCTCATTCCATCTATCTGTATTACTTTAAAGATGCGCCTCTTACTGAACCCAAACTTCTCTTGGTGTGCTATTTTAAAAAACAAATTCCAGAACTTGGCTGCCTGCCAGCAACAGTAACTTTTGGTGATTGCGCGCACACACACACACACACACACACACACACACTCTTTTCATCTGGGACCCAAGACCGGGTTGAGGAGAAACTTGGCTGTGCATATGGGTTTCTGCATAAAGTTAAAATGTGAAATAATGTGATGCCTGTACGACAGAAGTTACAGGCTACACGACATGCCACAACACAAAGATCACCCACAGAGTTACTGCATGGGAAACAGAGGAACACTAAACTGAAGATTGCTGGATTGTTAAAGGCAAGACCTGATGCCCCAAACAAGGATGATATGAGAAAAACCAGTTGAACAGAACCAAGCAAAAAATAAGACTTTCACAGACAAACAGCGGGGTGCTAAGGAACCAAAGTTGAGTGTGGGTCCTTCGTTAGAATAAGAAAACCTGGACTTTTACGCAAAGGAGACCATAAATTCACAGCTCCTCTTAAAATCATAGAGAAGAAGGGGCCTTACACCTATCGACTTTCTGATGGGTGGGTATGGAATTCTTCTTATCTTGCACCTGCCTATGCACCACGAAGAGATTATGCCAACACCCTGTCTGCTTTGCATGACTTCACCTTAGTACCAACAAAACAAGACGTTGCACTGGAACTGGGGTTTGAGAGGCGGCCTGTCGGACCCAGACGACCACCTGTCTGGACTAGAGACTATGTTATGTAGTATTTACAGTGTTTTCAGTGTAACAATTCTTCCAGCAGTATTGTGTCTTGTTCTATATTTGTTGCTGTGATTAGAACAACCATGGTTATTTTAATTGAGCGAGTTTCTCAAGTCCTGTGTTCCTGAGTCTTGTGTCATTAAAATCTCACCCTTAATCTTGTATTACACTCATTTTGTGCATCTGTGAGGGTTTAGACCCCTTGGCCAAGGTAGCCTAATGGCCAGAGTCTATAGAGCCTCCCGGGTTGCAGGGCAACACGGCCTAGTGGCCAGAGTCTATAGCGTCGCCCCAGGCTGTGGGGCAGCGTGGTCTAGTGGCCAGAGTCTATAGTCACCCCAGGTTGCAGGGCAGTGATGCCTAATGGACAGAGTCTATAGAGTAGGGTCACCCATCTAGGGGTGCAGTGGTGTAGGTAGGGGGACCTGGGCCCACCCAACTACGCAGTTCCCCCACCCAGGCCCTAACAGTGGTGTAGCACTTTGCCACTGACTCAGCGGGAGCAGGGGGGTGTCCAACTGAAGTACGCTGAGTTTTCTGGGGGGGGGAGGTACCACTCCACCACCCTCCGTATAAAAGCACCACTTTGTGTAGGTAAAAAAAACAAAACACCTGCTTTCTTAGGCTTTGAAGTTTATT
This sequence comes from Sternotherus odoratus, assembly GCA_032164245.1. NCBI lineage: Eukaryota > Metazoa > Chordata > Testudines > Kinosternidae > Sternotherus > Sternotherus odoratus. Next base: position 54,457,391 of record JAVMKO010000008.1, on the reverse strand, counting down.
TAGAGATTCACTGAACAAAACAAATCGCTTGTGTAAACACATTACTTCAGTGTGCTAACCTGGTGGGTTCCCAGGAAAACTGCTCCTTTTTCTTGTTTTAGACGCATCTGCTAACTCAGTGGAAGAAATGGAAAACCGGATTGTGGAGTTGAATGGGACAGGAAATGAGAACATATTCCAATGGGTGTACCTAAAACATGGGGATTTGCTTGAGCTTCGCTGCAAACCAGGATATGCACTTGCAACTAGTTTATCTCAGTCTATTATTATGTTGCAGTGCCATGGAAATCCAATTGTCTATCTGGAATGCAAAGGTAGCTGGAGGTGGGCTCTAGTGTGTATCTCAAATACCCAGCTTTCAGTAGAGAGCTCTCTGCAATGATAGGAATAAGTGAATGTAAAAGAGCTGCTTCTTTGCTCTACAAAGCAGAGGGTAAATCCTTTCAGACAAGACTTGTGTTAAGCTAATTACATTTTAGGGGCTAATAGTGAGAGTTATTATTCCTAATAACTGTGATGGGCCAAGAAATTCACCCAGTAGTCCCACTAGGATTACAGATTAATGATAACTCAGTAATGTACTCCAGAGATCCTAACACACGGACCTGGCAGAATGATAATGTATGGAACACAGTAAATGTAAAAGGGTATAAGAGAAAAGAAGGTTTGGGCTATATCTGTGATGACCAAGCACTGGAGGAACATGATGAATGCTTCTTCTCACAACCTGGGAATAAGTCTCACTGTTCCTTCCAGGAAGAGGCGTCTGTTATTGTCTATGATGGCAAAGCATGTCTGGGTGTGAGTACAAGATAGAATATTGTATTAATGGACATTGGATTCAACCCATGGTGCCTTATGTTAATCACTGTTTCTGTAATGTAACCACCATTGTTATCTGTGACATTAAGTTTACTGTGCCTATATGGACTGTACAACATTTGAACACCTATCCTGAGCCTCTACAAGGAGGCTTCCCCCATTTCACTTGAAATGGATCTCACTGCCATTCAGGGACTATTAACTCACCCCTCTTTACAAGCTGAGCTGCAAAGGCTCAGAACTTTGGGGGAGAATGGCAAACTTGAGATTCAACACAACAGCCAGGAAATCTCTAGGCTTGCAGCCACAGTTAAAAACACAGGCCATCATTCCTGGTGGGAGACTTTGCTTGGGGGGGAGCCCTAGTGCAACAGGTCTTTTGAATATCGTGCTTCACCCCATTGTGGTGATCATTGGTTTCCAAATTATACTAGTAATTGGTCTGGTTCTGCTTGTTTGTTGGATATAACGACTGACGCAGCGGCTGCAATTGATAGAAGATCAGACCCAGTCCCATGAGTAAGGATGTGAAGGGGGTACTCAGCGCAAGCACACCATCAACAGGGGGACTGGATACCAGTCAGGTCTGTGTTCTTGGAGAACCAGAGCTCAGTATCCAGCCTGTCTGACTCCTGAAGCAAAATATGTCTTGGAGGGATGACTTTCCAGGAAAATGGGGGAGGGAGGGCTTCCTGAGTATTTAAGAGAGTATTTGAATGTGGTGGGTTTAGTGGAGAGAAAGGAAGATCCATTGGAAACCTTACTATTAAATTGGAATGAAAGAGGGAGATTGTTAAAATAAAAACTTTAATTGATACCTTGCATATCAGATGCTGTAACTGTTTTTCCTTTTTATGTGTCTTTAAAATTATAAAATTATTTTAATACTGTGTTTGCCCTGGGACTAAGCAGGCCCAGGACTCTGTACTCAAAATCCTGAACTATGTTTGTGCTGTGCTGTGACAGGTTAGCCTTAATACCTTGAACTATCTGAGGCCACATATTCCATCCAACCACACACAATAGAGGAACAGTTTGGAATGACGTCCCAAAAGAAATTAAAGAAATCCAGTCTGATCACCTATAGGTCTAACTGCAAGACTTACCGTATTTTTCGTCTTATAGGACGCTCTGTCCTATAAGACGCCCCCTCATTTTTAAATAAAAAATCCGGGAAAAAAAAAAAAAAAAAAAAAAAAGTGCCTCGCTCTCCCGTCCCCGCCGCGCGGGCGGGCTGCCGAGGTTCCCCCCTCCCCACCGCAGGCGGGCTGCCGGGAGCGCGCCCGCGGCGGGGAGGGGGGAACCGGGACTCTCCCGGCAGCCCGCCCGCGCGGCGGGGACGGGAGAGCGAGTCGGCGCTTTTTTTTTTTTTTTTGGTCCGGCGGGGAGGGGGGAACCTCGGCAGCCCGCCCGCGGCGGGGAGGGGGGAACCTCGGCAGCCCGCCCGCGCGGCGGGGACGGGAGAGCGAGGCGCTTTTTTTTTTTTTTTTTTTTTTTTTTTTTTTTGCATTCGCCCTATAAGACGCACCAACTTTCTCCCCCCCGTTTTGGGGAAGAAAAAGTGCGTCTTATAGGGCGAAAAATACGGTAATTTTTTGAGAAAGTTTGTCCACGATAATTAGAATGACTCTCATATCTACCACTGCCCCCTTCTCAGGGCCGGTGACAGGGGGGTACTACGGGTAGAGCTGTACCGGGCCCCTCACTTTAGGGGGGCCCCGGTACAGCTCTACCCGTAGTCATCCGGCGCAGCTCTCCTCCGGACGAGCGTGCCTGTCCCCGGCCGGATCAGTGAGCCCGGCCGGTGGCAGCGGCGCAGTCCAGGGGGGGAGGGGAAAGACAGGGCGGCTCACGCTGCTCCCGGGCTCTTGCTCCCGCTGCGGCCAGCTGTCAGCTGGGGGGGGGGAGCGCCGGCTGGGCGGGGGGGGGGAGGGCGCCGGCTGGGCTTCCTCCCCCAGGCGCTGTCAGCTGGGGGGGGGGGAGCGCCGGCTGGGCTGGGGGGGGCAGCCGCTGTCGGCTGGGCTGGGGGGCCCCAGGCGCTGTCAGCTGGGGGGCGGAGTGCCGGCTGGGCTGGGGGGGGCAGCCGCTGTCGGCTGGGCTGGGGGGGGGGCGGCTGGGCTGGGGGGCCCCCCAAACTATCAGAGTAGGGCCCCCCAAATTTCTGTCGCCGGCCCTGCCCCTTCTTACCCCCCAAATAAAATATATTATCCCAAGCAAATATTCCAGCTATAGACTTCAAGTTCATAGGAATTTCACCTTGCCAATTTTATGAAAAAGATATTCAGATACAACAATGCTAGCAAAGCTAATAAAAAAAGATAAGAGTCAAATAATCTTAATTGAAGGGATCATTTGGGACCTAATGTCGTTTCCATTTGTTAAACGCCACTGAGCAGTCTTCAGAATTTGTCCCTTCGATAATTAAAAACAAATGAAAACTGTCTAAAACAGGAAGAGGTGGATCCAGGACTATTGTTATAAATAAACTCTCTGATAATGAGAGCCCATATTTCCTGGAAACCAGAGTTTCTTCTCTCTTCCCCCTTTCCCTCATTCCCCCCCCCCCAAAAAAAAAATCTCCACAGAGAGGGGACCTTTAGTATGTGGCTCACCCCCTGTCTTGTGTGGAGGGAATTCAGTCACTTCCATGACACTATCTTACCTGCTTGTGGATGGCCTTGTACCATGAGAAGATTCCCCAGCAATATGTGGGTTCTGGGGGCAGGACCCTCTGCTCTCCAGGTGAAAGCTCTAACCCATGCTCCAATGGAATAATCTGGGTAAACTGTGAGTGGAACCTCATAGAGCTTTCACCTACTCCCATCTCTTCCAATAAGTTTCTAAAGAAGGGACCAATCCTTCCTGGAGCCTGTGAATAACAAGCTGCTCTTCTTTGAATAGTGTTGTTATGGATGCTCCACTCTAGCTGCGCTAGCAGCCCCTGTGCCTTTGATCAGAAATTTCTCATAGCATCCTCAGTTTGGCCTGCACATGCACGATAGTCTCATGAACCAATCCATTGCAGCTTCTATCCAGCATTCATATCAAGAGCCAGAAAAATCAGGGAACTAAAGCTTCGTCTTCAATGGAGAACTCTCTACACCTGGCTTCTGACTCAGCCAAGGGTTGCCCACCGCCACCCCCGGCCAGTCTCTATGCAAATCTGCTGCTTCCATGATATCAGACCCCACGCTTCTAGGACATTGTGGCAGGGCTGGGGTAAGAACACCAGGATTGCCCTGCCACTGCAGGCTAAAGCCTGCTTGCAAGAGGCAAGGCTAAGGGCAGAGGCTAGTACAGCCCAGCTGGGAGCCCTAACGAGGGCTACCCGGAAGTACCTAGCTGGAGCAAGTGGCTACAGCTGGGGCTGGGAGCTGTGAGGGCTTGAAAAGCCTCAAGCTCCAGTTAGTAGGGGGGCAGGCTAGGAAGGAGGCAGGGAGGTGCTCTGTCTCCAAACCAGAGGGCCAGAGAGCCTCAAGGGCCAAAGGCTGTGAGCCAGGGGGGTGAAGGTAACCAAGGTGGGGGTCTTGGGGAGCACTTTCTGGATGTGATAAAGCTGCACTGTAAATAAAGGACACTGGAAAACCACCGGAAAAGGTGTGGACAGCGACTTTGTTCGGGCACCAGGCCATGTGACACAGGAGGACACAAGGCACAAGAGGGGACCCTGTGACAGACATCTAAAAGGAAGACACAGGACTCCACTCATGAGTCCTGAAAGGATTATGCCCCTGGCTCACCAGGTAGAGACTCTACCTCTTAAAAGCCAAGGCTGTCAATGTCCTAAGCAATGCTGGCACCATCTGCCCTTCAATCAGGTACCCACAAGGCAGCTGGTTCCTCAGATACCCAGACAGGAGTGGTAGGAGATATGGCAGCAGAATCATGAATTTTGAGAGCTATTTTTATGCATTGAGTAGTTTTCTAATGTCATTAAATAACTGCACAAAGTGTTAATGATAGAGGAATAAAGGAGTGTTGCATAAAAATCATGCATTTTTGGATAAAATGAATTTCACTGCAGTTAGTACATTTCTAAATAAAATAGTTATTTTAAAAATCCTTAGTAACAGCAGAATAAAGAAGTGTTAGGACATTTATGTTAATATACAGTTCCTCATTTTTAAAAGAAAACATTTTTAATTCTGTTAGTACATTTCTAAATAAAGCCATTAAATAATTCTACAAAGTATTAATGACAAGACTTAAGGAGAAGTATTAATATACATGTAATGATGCATTTTTATAAAAAAAATTATGAAGTCAGTATAGTTCTATATAAAATTGATTAAACAATTCCATAAAATTAACAAGAGTATTAATAATGGAGAGTGAATCGCTTATTTAAGGACTATTAGAAATTTGCTCACTGCATAACAAGCATATAGTACTCTAAAAGTTCATAATTCTATAGATTCATTAACACTTCTCAATTATACCTTTTTTATTAAAACTATAATTACTGACTATTTCAAAATGTACTAAATGCATAACAAATATTTCTCTGTACAAATAAGAGAAATGTATGGTATACATATGTAAGGCTGTCTGGAGAGCTCACCATTATATGTGAGACTCTCAGGGCAGACTATCAGAAAACAAGGACAGATACCCCAAACAGGTGGTATGTTCTGTAATTAGATTTCACCAGGCTAGTAACAAATATGAACTCCTGGCTAACTATACCAGTCTTACCATGGAGTCACAGTTCCCTTAGCCTCTCCAGCCTATTTCAACACCCAGACACACTGAACTTTGTGAGAAGAGGTTATTAAAACCAAAAATCACACCATGTCAGGCTGCTCCCAGTCCCAAAGGACTCACCCCAGATCAGTTGATACTCTGGACCTTACACGAAAGATAATGCTGGCAACCAAATCTATAGTAAACCAACTATAATTGTATTAGTTAAGTAAAAGGATGAGAGTTATTGAGATAGTAAAGCAGGTAAAATACAATAAATGGTAAGTCACAATTCATAATTCCAAACAGTAGTAGATACACAATAAACTTGTTGCTCCCTGCCTCTCCCCATGGTTCCAGCTGGGGCTTGGTGTTGCTGTCCCTGATAATTCCTGCCTCCTGCCCAAGCTTGGGTTTCTGCCTCCCTGCCGGCTCCTGTTGGAGCTCAGGGCTTCCGCCCTGTGGGTCCTGCTAGGGCTGGGGCACCCATTTTTCAAATTGTCCAAGGACCCTGCATTAATCCACCACTGGCCCTGATTAGCATCTAGGAACCCACTGGCCCTGATTAGCATCTAGGCTGGGGCACTCCCTGCAGCACTGGGGAGATTGGACCTACCGTATCTCTCCCTCCAGGAGCCTCCTTCAGCTGCAAGAAACTCTGCAGTTGTTGCCTTCAGAGCTGGGCTCTGAAGCCAGCACAGAAGTGAGTATGGAAATCCTGCAATCCCCCTACAACAGCTTTAGCCTCCCCTCTCTCCTTCCCCCCCCCCCACTTTCCCCTTTTGGATCAGGACCCCCACGGTTACAACACTTAACTTTCAGATGTAAACATCTGAAATCATGAAATTCACCAATTTTAAGAACCCGTGGCCATGGAATTGACTAATCACAAACTGAACCGTGAATTTGGTAGGGCCCTAGTTATAAGGCCTAAGTGGTGGACAAAATTAATAAGAGAATTCCACCAACTCCCTTTTTGAGTCCCTAAAGGAAGTACTTTGTGGGGAGGGGAATACGGCAGACCAGACAGAGGCTACTAGAGCAACATTTATCTTTGTGGCTGCCACCCCTGCTTTCTCCTAGGACCCAGGAGCTTCTTTAGCCTAATCCCGAGAGGTGTCCTGACCAGACTTGGCCAAAACCAGACACCCTAGTGACATTCCAGAGGAACCCTCTACTAGTGTCAGATTAATCAACCACAATCTAAAACAAATTGTCACTGAACTGTAACAACAGCAAAACAACAGCTCCAGTCCATCTCCCCTAATACCAGAAATCCTGCTTTAATACTTTACATTTCTAATGCTTGAACCATTTTCCTTTTCTGTTTTTAATAAAGTTTTAAATGATAATATAAAATAATGCATTTGCCATAGTACTAAGCAAGCTGATATCTTCTCTCCCCCCCCCCCCCCATACCAAACTCTGAAGCTTGTGTAAGCAGGGGAATAGTCCTGCTGTTGTGGGGAACTTTCCTGGCTTCTGCACTACCCCAGTGAAATGGGCTAGCGGAAGGATCTGAGTCCTCGCTCTCACTTCCTTTACCCAGCGGCCTCCCTGACCTTGGTGGCTCCCCTTCCACTCTCCTGTCTGGTGGAGTCCTCGTAACCCCAACAAGGCTGGGCCCAGGATTTCTGGGGGGCTCAACCCCAAACCGTGCTGTGGTTACCCAGGTCAGAGGCTAGGGTGTCCCCACGCTGGGGTGCTCCCTCTGCACTGGGCCCTCTGATCATTTAATAAAACTTAAAGCAAATGCAAATTATTTAATGAACAATTTATCTTAAAAATGAACAAGGAAGAAATAGAACTGATAGGGAAAACACATCACCCTGCTCCGTGGCAAGGAGCATCACACACAATGTCTCTGTAGTGTCAGGACAGTTTACAGTCTGTTCCTTGTAGGGCCCAGGCCTCCTTCTTAGCTGTGCTGCAGGGTTGCTGTGACTTGGACGCTTCCGCTGGTGGGGTCCACACGCTCCCAGCCTCTGGACGGCTCCAGCCCAGTTCCACCCTCTGTGTCAGCTCCACGCTGCCTCAGCACGACGACTGCTGAGGCTGTTACAGCTCTGCTTCCAGCACACGGCTTCTCTGCAGGCAGCCCCTATGTGCCCCCAGCACTGACCTCTCAGCCTCTGATTCCTGACTCTGCTCCCAGGGCAGGTCTGTCTCTCTGGGCTGAGCTCTGGGTTTGGGGCTGCAGCTCTGCTCCCAGCACAGGGTCTGTCTCTCTGGGCTGCTTCCCTGCCCCCTCCGGATCTGGCCCAGCTCTATTCTCCAGCTCAGCTCTGGCCCCTCTTCCTCTGGCCCAGGCAATTCCAGCTCAAACACGGAGGACGGGACCCATCCTGCCCTCCTGACTCCTTGATTAGTCCCCCTGCCTTGTCAGTCTGGCTGACCTGGAGTGCTGGCCTCTCCCCATTGCCCCTGGGGACCGTCAGTCTCAGGGTCCTGATTGCCCATTGACCTTTAGGTCCTGGGAGCTAATAATCAAAACACCCCACTGAGTGTTAGTAAGGGGATAACAGTTCCCTTACACTTATTTTACATTATTTAATGTTAAACAGTGACTGGGTTATGTTAATACCTTTAGCCTTCATATTCCATCTAAAGTAATACACAAGTCTGAGAAAGATAGGACAAGACCTATATTTTACTTCACTTTACTAGGTGAAGACCCTGAAACCTGTAGTCACTGGATCCTTTTTGTGTGTGAAGCAAAAATGTGTCTCTGCAAAGAGATCTCATGTTTTATGAAGATTTATACTTCTGTTTTGTTAATGCAAAAAACTTGTGTGTCTGTTTATAGCCATCCATGTGTTCTGTCACCTGAGGGTGATGGACAGTGCCTCAAACTGTACTGACTGTGCACATGCCCTCACAGAACTGACCACTACATTCATATCTGTGTGACTTCAGGGACAGGGAAGCTCACAAATGTATGGGAAATTGTTTGCAGCTTCCTCATTACTACATGTTTGATAACCAACCTTCCCCTATGCTTTCCCCTTTCCTTGCTTTGCACAGTGCATTTTGCATAATCCCTAACTGGTTGATTCTTTTTCCATGAGAACTTTGTATAAGTCTTAGATTGCAGACTGTCACTGAACTCTCACAGAGTGTCCCACCATTGTGTACCTGTCTGCTTAAAGCTCTTCTCAAAGCAATTCCACTGCTTAATGATTTCTGACACCAGGGCTGGCTCTAGGTTTTTTGCCGCCCCCAAGCAAAAAAATGTATGGCTGCCCCCTACCCCAGAGCTGGGCTCCCCCCCGCACTCCTCTGGCACCCAGCCCTGGGCTCTTCCCCGCCCTCACCACCCCAGCCCTGTGCTCTCCCCCCCCCCCCCCCCCCGCACCCTCCAGCCACACAGACATGGATCACTAGTAACTCACTCCCAGGGCAGGTCATTCAGCAGAAATTTTGGATGTGCACAGAACACAGACAAGATTGGTTCCCATATGGTTACAAAACTGCAGTAGTGGAACAATTTTCAGCTTGTGTGACTGGCAGATATCGGGATGCATATTATAAGACTGTCCTACATAAATGAGGAAAAGTTGAGGTACCTTTATTATTCTTTTGTTACACTCTGTGTCTAGGGGGAATTTGCCAATGCAATATCACTGTCTTCCTTTTAAAAAAACTAACCAAAAAAAAAAAAAAAGGCTGTTGAAAAATAGCAATTCCAGTCCTAATAACCACTGGGAAGCATTTCTTGCTCAATTTTATCCTACTTTTTTCTACAGCAAGTTACAACGGATCAATATATTTGATTTGGGAGAAATGAAGTAGCAGCTGCCCAAACTGATCTTGAGCACGCCTCAGTTTTGAGGGTGCTCAAATCTGGAAAGCAGGTGCTAGATTCTCTTTCTGAGTATTAGCTAAATCTGGAAAGGAAAAGTCAATTCCTGCTTCCAATGGCTCAGAAGTGGAAATCGTCCTATGTGCCTGGTACTGGGTCTAAATCCTCTAGAGCCTCTCCTCCCTTACTTTTCATTTTAAATTCTAGTGGGATCCACGTACCTCCTTTGCTAGGCTTCAGATAGCAAGGTGCACTCTCCATTCAGTCCATCCAGTTCCTTCTTTGGGGGTTGCAAGGTGTGGTCACACCAGTATCCCTAATCGAGTCTGGGAAAGTCTTCTGAAGGAGATATCTGGGCCAAAGCCGTCTACTCCTTGGGCATACTTGTTCCCCGTTGATCTAGGGTTACCATACATCCGTATTTTCACTGACATGTCTGGGTTTTAAATAGCTGCCTAGGAGGAATTTGTAAAACTCTCAAAAGTCTAAGATTTCCCTCCTGATGCAGAGCGTGGTGCAGCTGACAGGGTGGCCCAGTCGGATTGAACCGCTCGCATTGGGGCCTCCAGCATGTAGAGCCCCTCCCCTGCAGCCTCAGCGCACTGGCAGTGCTCTTGGGGGGGGGGAGGCCTGTGTGCTCTGTGATGGAGCACAGCAGCGTGTCTGGCTCCGTGTGGTGTGAAGAGGAGTTGGAGCAGTCAAGGGACAGGGAGCAGGGGTGGTTGGATGGGTTAGGAGTGCTGTCGGGGTGGGGGTGTGGAGAGGGGTCGGGGCAGTCAGAGGACAGGGAGCAATGGGGGGTAAAATGGGTAAGGAGTTTGGTGGGGCAGTCAGGGGACAGGCAGTGGTTGGATAGGTGTGGGAGTTGCCTGTCAGGGTGTGGGAGTGTGGATAGGGGTCGGGGCACTCATGTGAATGGAAACCTAGCACCTAAAAGTAGCCAGTTGTGCTGCAGCTCCAGCAATAGCTGGGGCTCGCCATGCAAGTTGGTAGCTGAGGATTTGGTGGGGTTGTACTCATGGCTAGCTTGAGCACAGCTAGGGCAGGTATGTCTTTGAAAACAGAGAATATGGATGTACTCTAGGGTGACTGACTCTCTGGAGGCACTGAATAAGGAGCCTGGGTGAATAAATTTGGACTGTGGATTCCACTAAGAGAATCTGTAACATAAGCGCTATAGGCATTCTTGAAATAAATGTGAAAAATGTTCAAAATTTTAAGGAAAATACATGCAGAGGTTTTTTTCAGCTTTTATAGTGTAAGTGTGCTTATTTGTGAATGCCACAGGTCCAGAATTTGATCTATTCTCTACACATAGCATCCCCTCAATAGTCACTTTATCTTCATTAATTTGTCTTTGGGGATTTTGATAATGATTCATCTCTGTCAGAGCACCAGTCTAATTTCCAGGAATAGACAGAAGTGACAAAGTAACAAAGAGTCCTGTCGGGTTTAAGATTAGCAGCCGTGTTAGTCTGTATCCATTTCACATATATCCATTTCAAAAGGTATTTTTTCTCCTGCTGCTAATGGCCCATCCTAATTTAACAGCCTCTTAGAATTGATATGCTAATGTACTACTCTCCTTTCTTTTTTTCTTTCTGTGTGTATAAATGCATCTTACTTCTGTTCCATTCTATGCATCCGATGAAGTGGGCTATAGCCCATGAAAGCTTATGCTGAAATAAACTGGTTAGTATCTAAGGTGCTACAAAGTCTTCCTCATCTTATTTAAAGAGTCCTGTGGCACCTTAAAGACTAACTAACATATAGAAGCATAAGCTTTCGTGGGCTAATCTGACGAAGTGGGTATTAGCCCATGAAAGCTTATGCTCCAATACTTTAGTTAGTCTTTAAGGTGCCACAGGACTCTTTGTCACTTCTGCAATTCCAGACTAACACGGCTACCTCTCTGATTCTTAGGAATAGACAATGTATTCACTGCCAAATGCACGTATCATGTTGCTATTCAAATTAGCTGTACGCTTTCATCTTTGTCTTGATATTTCTACAAATCCTAAGATTCCCTCCAGCTTTACTTCAGAAAATAATAATAATAAACACAAAAGTCCAAATAACAGACTTCTAAAGAAGAGTGGTAAATGAAACATATAAATCTTTAATTTTAAAAAGGAAAAATAATTAAGACACTGAGTTTAAACTTTAACCCGAGAAGTTAATGTTTTCTGTACAACTGTGATAGATGACAGAATCTTTTTTTGTTCCAAGGACTAAAACATTAGGAAGAATGATCACCAACAGCTAAAACTGATGGGCAGAACTCAAAGAACCCTCCATACATATCCCAAACTGTCTGGTGGGGTGATTAAGCTAAAAATCTCTCAAGATTAAATTTCTATTTAGACTTCCAGGAGTTCCTGATTTTGGCCAGAGGGAAATACTACTGTTCTCTGTTTCAGCAAGCAGGAAGTGTGTAATTCAGGATGTGCAAATGTGTACAATTTCCCTTAAAGGTTCCTTTTCCAAATATCATAAAAATCTGTAGTTTGATCTGAGTTTAAACTTAATTGCCCATCTGTTACCATTTTATGATGGTATATTTTAAACCATTGTGACCAACAATTAAAAAAAGTGACTGAACTGATACATGTAATCAATTTAAGGTAAAAGACTGACAAAGAACATAATGTGTGAACATTACAAATAACTGGTCAATGTATTTTGATCCTCAGATCTGAGTTAAAATTGATGCCTGATGTTTCTTTTTATTCATCCTGAAGTACCTGTCAGAGAGAGAACAAACACTGGAAAATCGGTATAGTACATGCCAATTTTTTGAAACAAATATTACATACAAATCCCCTTATGGATAGCACAGGAGCAGAAGATTGATTTCAACAGAATGGCATAAAAAACTCATACTGGATGGTTTTAACCTTTTCTGGAAAGTAAATGGGAACAAATTCCATCAAATATTATTGCAACTACTCCTGAACTGCAGAGGTTCAACTACTTTTCATATTAAAAATATATATTTATTTTGAAGTGGAACTTAAAAGTAACACAGACAACCATACATTGATTTACTACGTTACTATATTTTATCAGTATCCATGGTGCAGTTATTAGCATTTGAAGGCGATGGAATTTTTGGAACAGGGATCTTGAACCTGTTTTGTTACATGACTTCTTATCAGTTGCTTCCAGCCAGTATTCTTCATATGTATGCATAAATTATTTGCTTCTGTTCCCATAATGCTATTAAGGAGGTGTCATTTCTCACACCCGTCATTCTATGCATCCCATGAAGTGGGCTATAGCCCACGAAAGCTTATGCTGAAATAAACTGGTTAGTCTCTAAGGTGCCACAAGTATTCCTTGTCTTATTCACAATGATACAGTCATCCTAATATGGGAAGAAGATAAGCAATTATGATTCTTCTTTATCAGAAGACAGGAACTAGAGCAATGTAAGATAAAATAGATTTTTCCATCAAAAAATTGATAGTATTGTTGTACTGGAGAAGAGTAGCTCACAGTAAGCGTGTCTGATCTATGGGCAGTCTCAGCCCTTAGTGAAACTGATGGGCATGATACTCCTCTTTCATTCAGAGTAAATGAGAAAGCAGTTACATGCCCCTTTGTCTAATGATAGCTGACACAATGGAAACAATGGCCCATGGACTAGACCATATGAAAGGCCTGGGCAAAGGCTAGAACAATTCTGGTTGTGTAGTTTCTCTAGGGATTGCCTAGGAGAGCTGGGGATTAAATGAGGGAAGAATGGATTGTTTGTATCTGGGAGTGTGCCAGAAATCTATGGTGAGAGAGCAAAAGATGTATTGGTAGCATGGCCCTGACAGAAAAGTTTTTTTTGGTCAGACTGGTGAATGTGAAGATAGGCTTGGAATTGTGAGCAAGGAAACTGCTGTATGTTGTCTGAGCCGACTGTTCAGACAAACAGGACTTTGTGTCCATTCCTTGTAAATAACAAGGGCTCCGTCATGGAAATACTTGACACTACACCAATTTTTTTCCTCACAGCACAAAAAAAGGTGGAAGAGTCTGAATATTGGCTAAAGGCTTAGGCTAAAAAGCGCAAAGTCAAAGATGGCCAAAAGGAATTAAAACAGCACCTAAAACAGAGCTGGAGACTTGGCAAAAGGTACTGAAACAACAGTGGGAGGTTTACCAGAAAGGACTGAGAGATGACATGCAGTGTAAGGCCAGGTCTAAACTAGTAGTTATGTTGGTAAAATTTTGTCGCTCGGGGGTGTGAAGCTCTCCTCCCCACCCCACCCCTAGCAACACGACTTTTGCCATTAAAAGCACAGACATGCAGAGTGTAATGCCAATGAGAGATCTCATTGAGCTGGTTTTATTATGTCAACTTGACCGCTCTCTCCCTAAGCGAGTACTCTGACAGTGGCACAGCTGTATAGTAAGTATAGAGAGAGGCCTAAATCTTTCTTTGGGAAGCAGCTACAAAGTATCTGTGCAGCTCTAGAAGCCCAGTTGCAACAATCCCACTCTGGACCGACAAGGCAGATAAATGAGGTGACAAGCAAACTGACTCACATGGATCAGAAGGTTTCCTTGGAAGTAGTGGAGACTAGGGGAGCTTTGCCTAACATGTAACCTCTTAACAGTGCTTGCTAAAGCAAGGATTTATGAGCTAAAAATCAGCTTCAGAGGGATATCAAAGGAGTGCACATCACAGTGGAAGTCAGCTGCCTGGTTGAGAAACTGGGCCAGAGAAGTTAAGACAAGACACTTCCAAAAAATTTCTATTCTAACCTACAGAAGCCCAGATGGCAAAGGGTTATTGTACCAACTCAAGTGTGGTCTCTTTGCTTGCAAGCTGCATCTCTTTATGCCCATTTGTCTTGTCTATTTAGATTGCAAAAAGTCTGGGTCAGGAGCTGTGCTTTCCCATGTGTTTCTATGGTACCCATCACAATAGTGCCACTCGGCCATGCATTTTTGTATTTCTTAAACCCTAGAAATCTGCAGTAAATATTAATAAATCTTTTAGTCAGATGATTCACCAGTACTGTAGTCTAACTGGAGATAACTTACCTCTTTTCTTACATTTAGGATATGTTAATTTCCCCTCTATACACTGTACTCTAAATTCAGAAGACGGTGGATCACTCACATATCCCCTTTTACAGACAAATTCAATAAAATCTCCACTTGTTGAATACAATTTAGTGCTCTCCCTCCATTTCAGCTCAATATTGTTTTTCTCCATCTCTTCTGGGGATGCTGTACATGGCTCTGTAAAAAGAAAAATGTAATGTCCTTATGTACTTGTGGATCTATGATTGGAAATTTGATTCACTAACTGTATTGACACTGACCTTGTGTCTAAATGCTTTACAAAGTTAAATAAAACAGGGAAATATTTTCAGACAAGATTTGAAAAGTAAAGGAGAGATGGTACAGTTGAGAGAAGAAAAAGGAATTATAGAATAGGAGGCTTTCACAACAAACAGTGTGATATTGTGTAAAGGGATGGAGATGAGACTGGGGCTAGATGAAAGACAGAAACAAGATTTCATTCCATTTTACAATGTGGCCCCTTTCTGCCACTCAGCTGATGCAAATGGGGCATAAGTTAACCATACCTAGCCAACAGAATACTCTCCATGTGGAAGGATGCTCTTAGCTGGTATAAAGCTAGCAAATCAGGCTCCCCATGCCTTTTGTATAGGTTACATTGCAGGAGAGTCAGGTTATTCCCAAGATGTGAAGTCAGGTTCAGGACAAACCAGCCCACAAGATAAGTTCACCATAATTTAGTCACCATACAAAGGTAGCTGCAGAACTTTGGAACACTGCACCATAATGTACTCCTGCTATTCCCTGCATGTCTACACTTACCGGTAGATCGACACTGCTGCAATCGATGCAGCAAGTGTTGAGTTAGTGGGTCTGGTGAAGAGATGCTAAATCGATGGGAGAGCACATTCCCATCAATTTCTGTACTCCACCTCCCTGAGAAGCATAAAGGAAGTCGACAGGAAAACGTTGTACAAGTTATATCGCTTTACCATGGTAGTGTAGACCAGGCTCACTCTGAGCATATGGAGGTTAGAAAGACACTGGTGTAGAGCAGACCACATTGGTTTTATGCCATTAGAGCTCCCGCTAGACAAAAGCGGAATCTGCTGCTGCTCATGATTACATTCTGTCTACTCCTAGCACTGAAGAGCAATGGCCAATATTCCTCATGCCATTCCATAACTTATTGAATTGCACTTCATAGCATCTACTCTAATTCAAAGCCTTTCAAGTAAAAATATATTTGAATACATCTTTTCACTTCCAGTAAACATTGGCATCATTGTAGTCAGTTTTTACAGGTTTTAACTGAGATTATTTTGGGGGTGCATTCTAAATACTTATAATGACATTGCTGTTTGCCATTTCCTGATCTTTCACAAAAAATCTGCAGTGATATCCCTAAAGAGGAGAGTCTTCCCCTTACCTATTCCTGTCTAAATCAGGAGTGACTCCATTCAGACTGATGGAATTAATGTGATGTTACATTGGTACAAGTGACATCAGAATTGGGCTCATAATATAAAAATATATATACTCATCACAGTTCTTTTCTATATATTAGATTTTTGTACCTACCTAAGCAAACTGGTGGCTCTGTCCATTGGCCGGACTCGCAGCGAACAAATTGAGATCCTCTCATTACATGGAAACTTTGACATCTGTATTCCACGACTGACCCTGATACATATATTGCCTGTGGAAAGGCAATGGTGTCTCCATTATCAATAGAAGGTGGGGACACACACTTTCCAGCAGCCTCTAAACATAAACATAGAAATAAAGAATATTTGCATCAGCGATTGTTTACAGTAAATGCTGTAAGATCACAAATATTACACAACACTGCTATCAATATACTCTGACAGAGCCAGAAAAATCCCAAGTGAAAAGTGAAAAAGAATGAGTCTGATATTGGAAATGAACACAAAACTAAAATCTTTAAAGTTTAAAGTAATCTTTAAAGTTGAAGCATTATGATATTTGTTCATTAACAAGTAACACTATGGAACTGATGTCAAAATAGGCAACTAGCTACTCTAGCTTTTTCAAGACCTGATTCCATATGGCTTTTGAAGCAAAAAATGTAGGTTAGTTTGTGATCTTTTGGGTCAGCCATCTCTGCCCTACTAATCCTACCATTCTGCCTTAAACACGGACTAATAGGGGGCCAAAGTGAGAGGCTTTGGCTCAACTCCTCCCCTCCTCAGGCTCATGTGGACCAATCAACCTGATTTTTTGTTGCTGAGGAGTTCATCCAATTACAGTACCTACTCTCTCCATGGCCACAATACCATGTAGGGTGTTTGATGCACCCAGAACTTCTCTCAGAGTATTGTGAATTATGACTTTACCATAGTATCTGAATATTGATAGAGTGAGACTGAGGGTAAAATAATAACAGGATGCAGATTAAATAAAAGTTGGGATAATACACGCCAAAGAAGTTGAATATTACACTCAGAATAACACTAGAAAGATAAAGAGGCATGAATAGTATAAAAATGAGGGGAGTAAATAAAGAATGAATCTGAGGACAGGAAAGCCTCTTGATGTCCCTATAATTGATGAACTCATAATTGTAGGAAAGCTTTGCCATTTGGAAAGGTGTCTCAGAGGTGGATTTTAAAAATAATTAATAGAAAAGCCAAACTCATAATCTGAAATTTACTTTCAAATGCCAGTTGTCATTTCCTCTCTAAGCTTCTCTTCTCATAGAAAGAGGGATTAGGATAACGAAGATAAAGTTTTGAAAAAGCTAAGGCTAAAAATTAACATGAGTGGTTAAAGAAAACATTACTTGTACTGATCATATCATTTGACAGGTTTCCCTGAGCCCTTTTTGCTTTATGACCCTCTTCTTTTGCCTTACGTCTCTTCCCCAGATCTCATTTTTAGAAATGTGCTTGTCTGGCACTGGTGGCCATTTTGAAAAGTTTTGCCTATCTATTTAATTTGTTCTTATTAGATGCATTAGAATTAAATAAATATGTTTCTTACCCTTTCCTCATTTTAGCAAGAAGACATTTTATGTATTTAGTGCAATTCTAAAAGTCTAGTAAACAAGTATACAAAGTTTTAACAGAAAAATAGAAGGCTGACATGCATCATAAGAGAAAAATGACGGTAGGTACATTAATTTACATAAATCTTAATAACAGATGAATAAAGATGTGTTAAGAGAAAGGTGAACATATAGCATCCCCTCAATATTCACTTTATCTTCATTAATTTGTCTCTGTGGATTCTGATAATGATTCATCTGTCACAGCACTAGTCTAATTTCCAATTTATTGCATGCAGTGGAAAATAGGAATAGACAATTTATTCACACACTGCCAAATGCAGGGGTGGCAAAATTTGGCTCTCAACCTTTACTTGGAAGTTACTCAGGCCAAACTCCCATTGAAATCCACTGAGGGTTTGCTTGATAAGGAGGTTAGGGTCTGGCCCAATGTACGAATGTTCTCATTAATGCTCCATATAACCATTCCCAAGAACATCACAGACTAGAAATAGATTTGATTTCTGGCTTTCAAGTGAGCATAAAGTTGTGCATTAAAAGAAGAGAAACAGCAAAGCAAACTCTTCTGAAAGAGAGTGAAGTTTTTTATTCTAACAATATCATCACTACTGGGCTATTTTAGAAATAGGAAAGTAAAATACCTTTGCATTCTGGTGGTTGGGACCACTTCCCTTGCTTGCATGTTACTGTTGGAGACCCAATAAGGCTCAGACCTTTTGTACATCGATAAAGCACTTTATCGCCAGGGAGATATATTCGCTGCTTAGCACTTACAATCTTACCATTAGGAATCTCTGGTGCATGTGCACATCTCATATCTGAAGCGACATATGAAAACACAATCACTGACACATTTGCATGAAGGACATGGGTTAGCAAAAGCACTTATGGAATTCCATTACTTGTGTACAAATTCTATTCAAATCCTCTAGTGATTAACCAGTCCTGCTTAACAGAACATTTTAAATTGCAGAGAGGTGACAAAGTCTTTGGGTTAAGATGCATGGACAGGTTAAGATGCAAGTCAAACAAAATCACAAGTTTCTGGAAAACATTTCATGCTTGGCAAATCAATCTTGATTCTGTTGGAAACTTTCTGACCAGCTGTCTACATGTCATATTGTGCTCTTCCTCCCTAACTCACTCAGAGTTTATGGTCTGTGGCTGAGGTGGCCTTGCCAATTAGATTCTACCAAGTTTTCCCCCAGAAATAAAAAGGGCAAAGCCATGTAAGCTTCTTCAATAACTTCTTCTGTTTCCCTTCCATGGAATGTTGGTAGGGCCTTAAGGACTCAAAATCTGTGGCTCTCAGGTGACTAGCCAGAGGAAAGGAGTGTCTTTGCAGGAGACATTGTCTTTCCAGTTTTAATTCTGGCCCCTGACAACACAGCTCTATCATGTGTCTGACTAATGGTTAGCTAGAATGAGATACTGTTTATATATTTATATCCTAATGATCAGCAAATGACCTACCTGCTCGACAGACCACCTCCTTTCCCAAGAGATATTTACACTGGAACCAGTGAAGGCCCCGGAGCAATGGTTGCACTGAGTGCAAGAGCTTCACAAAATTGGCAGCTCTCCAAAAGCTAGGCAGTCCAACGTGGGCAGAGCTGGGCCAATGCGACTTCGTGGAGAGGTGCATAAGTGTATGCTGCATCTTCCTTGAAAGGACAAGCAGCAAAGGGTACAGCACAACTCTATTTGCATAGGTAGGAAGAGTCTTTCTTTTGGAGCATCAGCCTCAAGCTGTTTAGTTCCTATTTCAATCTGGGTTTCAATCATGGGAAGGAGGTACAGACAGCAATTCCAGCAACTGGTTGGGGGGGGGGGGATATGACCATTTAGTTAAATGTACTGTATCACCTGGCCAGCTGGCAGAAAGCAATTGATGGAAAGCAGGGCTCAAATTGGATTGTGTCACAGACTCAGCACTTTTTTTGGGAGGGGGGGGTTATTTTATGTGTGTCACACTGAGCTTTCATGTGGAAAACTAAAGTCAAGATCCTGAGGGAAACCATAAAAAGAACTGAAGCATAAGCTTTCGTGGGCTAATACCCACTTCGTCGGATGCAAGCAGTGGAACTTCCACTGCTTGCATCCGACGAAGTGAGTATTAGCCCACGAAAGCTTATGCTTCAAAACTTTATAGTTAGTCTTTAAGGTGCCACAGGACTTTGTTACCTCTGCTATTCCAGACTAACACGGCTACCTCTCTGATTCTTGACATAAAAAGAACTGAATGCATGTAACTGATGCTGAGATGCCTGCCTTGTTCTGCGCTTGGAACAATATTTCTAAGTGGGGTGAATACCTTGTGAATCTAAATGGGGTTGGCTCACATGTCCCACTATTTCACTGGTGATCAGTGCAAGTAAAATAACTGAAAGAGTATCACAGAACTCTACAGGCAACAGAGAATGGATGGAATTTGGGAGACAGCCACTGCTTCTTCTCACTTCAACCTCTAATTGGAGGATTCTCCTCTGCCTCTAATAGCTCTTGCTGCAGACTTCTTTGAAAGGACAAGCAGCAAAGGGTACAGCACAACTCTATTTGCATAGGTAGGAAGAGTCTTTCTTTTGGAGCATCAGCCTCAAGCTGTTTAGTTCCTATTTCAATCTGGGACAACAGAGAATGGATGGAATTTGGGAGACAGCCACCGCTTCTTCTCACTTCAACCTCTAATTGGAGGATTCTCCTCTGCCTCTAATAGCTCTTGCTGCATCTTCCTTGAAAGGACAAGCAGCAAAGGGTACAGACTCATGCAGACATTACAAAATCAGTTATGCTCAGTTGAATGTTTTCAAACCATGCAGACGAGAAACAATATGTTTTAATGAAGGTTGAGATTCTTATGTCAACAGAGAACCCTGAGAGTCTGAGAGCAGGTTCCTATTTGTGCCTGTGCCTTAACCCAGCCCTGCCCAACAGTGTATGAAAACCATACTGTGAGGCAATCATGTTTTGAGCATCTGCAGAATCTCCTGAGAGTAACTTCTCACCTTGGTATATTAAGAGAATAGAGATTAAGAGAGTACCACTGACTCCCCAACCCCCAGCTTGAGCCCTGGTGAAAGGCTCCTGCATAAAACTACAAGAAGGGATGAAAACGTAAAATACAAAGAGCAACATTTATCTGAATCAGCTCACTACAGCTAGTAATGGTTTGGTTTATCTAATAAAATGGCTGCCAACATACTAGCACTATACTACAGTAGGAGTTCCAGCAATGGTAACGTGCAAGTAGCATACTCAGGGAGTCCAGAAACCAGATGGGGTCTACACTATTTGGTGAAGTCTGCTCTCAGTTCTGGCCACAATCTGGAAGACAAAACCAAGTGCTTCTTAGGTTGGACAGTAGGGATGTGACACATCTACTTTGGTTGGGCCAGCCAAATATCAAACTAAAACTGTTTGCATTCAACTGTTCCTCAGCAGTTCCAGAAAGGCCAGCACTCCCAGAAGGAAAGAGACAGTGTGAAGACCTGTGGCTGACCACTAAGTCTAAAGATTCGAGGCAGTGCAGCATAAGGAACTGCAAGACACATCCTCACTAAATATATGTAGTATTAGTTCATGAGTATTCACTCAGGTCCTGCAGAATGCAAAATAGGAGGAAATTACTCATTGTATACAAGAATCTCCACCAGAGAGGTCTTTCGGGGTAGTGGCAGCCACGTCATCACAGGTTGGCCTCAACATCCACAAGGACAAGACCAAGATCCTCAAGATCAACTCCATCAGCAACGACCCAGTCACACTGAATGGAAGCCCCCTGGAAGAAGTACAGTCCTTCACCTACCTAGGCATCATCATTGACCAGCAGGGTGGCACAGTCACAGACATCAAAGCAAGGATTGGTAAGGCAAGAGCAGCCTTCTTACAGCTCAAGAACATCTGGAGCTTTAGAGAGCTGTCTTTGGCAATAAAGATTTGACAGTTCAACTCCAACGTGAAATCAGTCCTACTGTATGGAGTTGAAACCTGGAGGACAACCAAAACAACCACCAGGAAGATCCAGACCTTCATCAACAGCTGCCTCAGAAGGATTCTCCTCATCCGCTGGCCAGACACCATCAGCAACTCTGGCCAGACACCATCAGCAACCTCACCATCTTGGAGAGGACCCATCAACTCCCAGCAGAGGAAGAAATCAGAAGGAGAAGGTGGGGCTGGATAGTACATACACTACGCAAGCAGCCAACCAACACCACCAGACAGGCACTGCGGTGGAACCCCCAAGGCAAGCGGAAAAGAGGCCGTCCAAGAAACACCTGGCGACGCGACCTTCAGGCTGACACCACAAAAATGGGCTACACCTGGAACCAGCTAGAGAGAATGGCCCAGGATAGAGGACTCTGGAGATCTGTGGTTGGTGGCCCATACCCCGACTGCGGTGACGGGAATGAATGAATGAATACAGGAATCAGAGAGGTAGCCATGTTAATCTGGAATAGCAGAGGTAACAAAGAGCTATTTAGTTAGTATAATACTAACTAAAGTATTGAAGTGTAAGCTTTCGTGGGCTAATACCCACTTCGTCAGATGCAAGCACTCATGAATTCTCCCTCCCTCGTGGTCTGCCTTGAGGCTATCTAGCACTGCACAGACAAACCCCCTCACTGTCTTCTCTACTGCAGATCCCTTATAGAGAACTTTGAAGTAGACAGGAGAGCACCCATAGGGAGACACATAAGGAACCATCATTACATATATATAAAAATATGGAGATATACCTATCTCATAGAACTGGAAGGACCTTAAAAGATCATCAAGTTCAGTCCCCTGCCTACACTAGCAGGACCAAGTACTTACACATTTTCTTTTTTCTTTTTTCCCCCCACATCCCTAAACGCCCCCCTCCACAATTAAACTCACAACCCTGGGTTTAACTGGTCAATGCTCAAAACAATGAGCTATCCCTTCCCTCCACACTGAGCTATCCCTCCTGCCACATGGTGAGTAACTTCTTCTTTGAGTAGGTCTCTATGGATGCTCCACTGTAGGTGACTCCCAAGCAGTATCCACCACCACTGGAGGTTGGGACTTCGGAGTGGAGTCTATTATTACAAAGAGTATTGTGGAGCCAAAGATGGTATCAGAGGGTGAATTTCCAGTGAACACATAATGTTCTGTGAAAGTGTTGGCAGAGGCCCAAGTTGCTGCTCTGCAGATTTCCATGATTTGTGACCGAGATAAGAAATTGACCTTGTGGAGTGCATATGGACTCTGGGTACAGGCAGCAGGTTGTTCCCTTGATAACCGTGATTACTGAAAACAGAGAACCATTTGGATAGTCTTTGAGTCAATATTGCTGAGTGTTTGAATCTTTCCATGAGCAAAAGTAAGATTAATGGGGACTTCCTGAAGTCCTTAGTTCTGTCCAAGTAGAAGGGTAGTCCTCTCCTAACATCGAGCATATGGAGAATCACCTCTGTGATGTCACAATGTAGTTTTGGGGAAAAAACAGGAAGTTAGATCTGTTGATTCATATGGAAAGCAAAGGCAGTTTTAGGGATAAACTTGGGATGTGGCCTCAGAGTAACTTTGACTTTAAAAAAGACATGTACAGTGGTGTGCTATCAGGGTTATTTCTCCTATGCACCTAGCTGAGGTGATAACAAATGCTGTCTTCATGGACACAATGGCGGTGAGTTGTATGTGCCTGTGGTGCCCAGGCTCCACCAAATTCTCTCCCCCAGACCCACCTGCCACTCTTATGTGCCTCCTACCCCAAGTGTCTCTGTCTGCCCTGGGCAGTGGACAGCTGCCTCCTGAAGCTCTGCGCTGTGCTCCCTCACTGGCCAGCTAAAAGGGAGCGGCACCGGAGGCAGGCTGAGGGGGCTGTTGTGCCAAAGGAGGGGAGGTGTTGCATGGAATCCCTCCCGCCCCACATACTCCAAGTCAACTCTGGAGGGAGGGGTTTATCCCGTCAGGACCTACTAAGCAGCAGCGTGGGAGGGCCTGGGTGAGTGTCATGCCTCTGGAGGGGTTCCCCCTCCCCCTTTCTCTAGGAACTCACTTCTGCCTGTGGGGAGAGGGCTGGGGGAAGTCCTCTCTGGTCCCCAGCTCTGGGACAGCCTGCCTGTACCATAAACTCCTCATCCCCAGTTCCATGCCCCAGACCACCTCCCTCTGTCCCAGCACCCCAAACCCTCTCATGCACCCAACTCTTTCCCCAGACTAGAGCCTGCACCCAGCACCCAAGCTCTCCCAGAGCCTGCACCCTGGCACCCCCTTTATTTACCCCAACCCCTTGCTCCAGCACGGAGCCTGCAACCAACACAAACTCCATCCCAGAGCACGCACTCAAACTTCCTCATAGACCCTGCACCCAAACCTCCTCCCGCACCCAAACTCCCTCCCAGAGCCTTAGGCAGATGTGGTGGGCTGGGACTTGTACCTGCTGTGGACACTATCACACTATGGGGAGGTGGTGACCAGCCCTCTGTGGAAAAAGAAGTGGTTCAGGACTATTTAGAAAAACTGGACAAGCACAAGTCCATGGTGCCGGATGAACTGCCTCCGAGGTTGCTAAAGTAGTTGGCCGATGTGATTGCAGAGCTATTGGCCATTATCTTTGAAAACTCATGGCAATATGGGGAGGTTCTGGATGACTGGAAAAAAAACATCTTTAAAAAAGGGAAGAAGGAGGATCCAGGGAACTACAGGCCAGTCAGCCTCACCTCAGTTCCTGGATGGATCGCTATCCGCCAATCTGGTGGGTAGTGTGCACCTGGCCCTTGAGGCAGACCACGAGGGAGGAAGAGCCCATGTATGGGCTCAACAGACACTGCTACCAAATATCTCGCATTAGGGGTGCAGGATATACCTACAGTGGAGCACCTATAGGGACACCATTCAAAGAAACATCACCAGTTTGTGTGGATTATCCTGAACCAACTTAGTTTGTATTCCTAGAAAAGTGGTTTCTCTTTTCAGAAATTTTTGGTACATTTTATAATAATCTAGGTCAAGGGAAGATGATTATGAAACAGGAGCTGCATCTGTAAATAATGAGGAAGTGTTGAGTGAAAGGATTATTGTCAATTTTTTCTACTGTCTTCTGAACATCTATATCAGGAGGGTCAGAAACTGGAGGGATAATCTCCTTCAGCTGCTGGGGAGCAGCGCTGGTACGCAGAATGGTAGCAGTTAGAGAATGGCACTTTGATTGAGACCTAGCAGAATGCTGACTATCAGAAGATGACCTAGAGTCTGGAGAAACCCTTCAGATTCCAGAAAGTCCACTGCTGTACTTCATGCAGTACCATGCCCAACTCGAAAGGAAGCAATGTCTTGGTCTGCTCCTGTAAAAGTCATGCACCTTCATAATGAGGAATAAGGAGATGCTTAAGATCTCCTGTAATGAAATTCCAATATTTAGGATCCTACTTCTAGTCTGAAGAAGATCCACTTAGAATGCCAAGTTGGCAAGGTACTGTGTTTAGCGGATGGGTTGTGGGACCTGAGCCAACATAGGATGGAGAGTACAAGAGGAAGCATCTGGGGCTTTCCTGATGAAGAGGCCTGCTGGACAATAGAGATTCAAGACTCTGGCACTACTTACAAAGGCTCAGTTTCCAATGGCACTGAATATGTCAGTGCCAAGGAGGATGCCAGGCATAGAGGAATAGGCAGAGCCTGGACATTGTCCTGGTAATCCAGCACCAACAGGCACAATATATCACTGACTGATGCATACACCTCAGGTGTTGTAGATACCAAAACAGTAACAGGCATCTCAGTAAAAGTCTATACTGTTGAATGTCTCGGCCATGAAGTCTATTCTGCTGAGGGTCTTGACTGGCCATAAGGTGTTGGAGTCGACAACTCTGTATTGCTTGAATGTGGGAATCCTGGGAAGATTCTCACAGGAGCTGGCTTAGCTCTAACCTTGCTAGTGGTCTTCTTCAAAGAGGTCGGTGAAGACAATGATGACTTTTTCTGGATGAAGAGGCTGAGGTGCTGGGTGACTTCTGCAGTTTGCATGGTACTGGAGATAGAGAATGATGTCTTTTCCTTGGCTCTTTTTGACATGGGGAGGCCACCAAGTCTGGCGGTGTGCTTAGAGAGTTGAATCTGAATCCCTGTATGGTCAAGTGGCTGGGTTCCAAATGGGGACACAAATCTGCTTTCACCGGGACATCTTAAAGCAAAACTGCCCTAAACTTCTTTGACCAGGTTTTAAATCCCCTACAAACAGGGTACTTATGGCTAATATGTCCTTCCCTCTTCAAGAAGTGGGAGTGAGAATCGGTGACTGTCAGAGATTTGCAACAGTCAAACAGCACTTAAATCCTAAATTTTAAGACATGACCTGGCACTGAAAATAAAGCCTGAAGAAAACAAGATAAACACAAGACTTTTTTTTCTGAAAATGAGTACCACTATTTAAACTACAGCTATACGAAACCATTTACAATAAAAGAATACTAAAAAGATTTCCAATGGGAAAGTGTGTGAGAAGCATACACTGTCCATCCATTCGTGGCAAGGAGGAACTGAGAGGGTTAGGGCAGCTCTACCCATCTATGCCCTTAGCTACAAGCATAAATGTGCAGCAAAAGTGTATGTACCACCTAGACAGGTACCGTTATGGGATATGTTCACTAGCTTCAATGAAGTAGTGCACACACAACCAAGGAGGACAGGTGCAAGCACTTCAAGACACAGGGATTATAGCAGATCACAAACTGAATGAGTCAAAAGTGTGATATTGTTGCAGAAAGGGTAATTGTCATTCTGGGAAGTATTAATAGGAATGTCATAAGTAAAACAAAAAAGGTAAATGTTCCACTCTAATAACTTTCTACATAGTTAGAAAGTTAAGTCCCAAAACAGGTTACTTTGGGAGGCTATGGAATTCCCATCATTGGAGGTTTTAAGAACAGGTTACCTGTCAGGGATTATCTAGGTATATTTAATCCTGCCTCAATGCAGGAGGATGGACTAGATGACCTCTCAAGGTCCCTTCCAGCCATATGATTGTGTGCTCCCAGCTCAAAGTGCACCTGGTCTCACTTGTTTTAATTAAAATACAAACTCCTACCTTTGCAAATTGGTGGTTGTGACCATTTTCGATCTTCACAAATGACATAATTCAATTCCATACTTTCAAATCCTTCCTGACATTTATACTGCACTCTAGCACCAGGCAGATACCTTCTTTGCTCATTATTTATAATATCAGCATTGATACCTGAAGGTGGATGGCTACATGTTGCATCTGAAAAGGAAGAGAATCAAATAATCATATTAGTAGTAAACTCTATTAATGTAAAGAAAATGAGGAATACTTGTGGCACCTTAGAGACTAACCAATTTATTTCAGCATAAGTTTTTGTGGGCTATAGCCCACTTCATCAGATGCTTAGAATGGAACACACGGAAGTAAGATGCATTTATATACACAGAAAGCAGAAAAAGTTGGAAATTACCATACCAATTCTAAGATGCTGTTTAATTTGGATGAGCCATTATCAGCAGGAGGAAAAAAAAACTTTTGTGGTGATAATCAAGTGGATCTGTCTGGGTCTGACAGTTGACAAGAAGATGTCAGACACAGATCCACTTGATTATCACTACAAAATGTTTTTTCTCCTGGCAGTTCAGTTGTCCCTCCCACATTGCCATGTGCTGCTCCTGCCCTCTGCCTTGGAGCTGCTCCCTGAGCCTCCAGCTTGCTGTGCGGGGGTGGGGGATGGGGAGCAAGAGGGGGGCTAATGTCAGGATGTCCCCCTTCTCCCCTGCTCCTGCACTCTGTTTACACCATCTTCCATAGAGAAGGGGGGATACATGGCAGTCCTGGAGAGAGCTTCTTGGCAGCAGCTGAGATGGGTCTCAGCTTGCTGATCTAATTAACAAGGCAGTGTACTTAAGACAGGGATCAGCATACTTAAGGGAAAATGCACACCTCTCTCACACACATACACATACAGGGTGTGTGTCTCCGTCTGCTATGCTGTCTCCCTTCCCTTCATTATTTCTGCCTTGTAGAGTGTGAGGCTACATTAACAACAAGTTAACCCTTGAGGGCTCAGCCAATTTCTACTTCATCATTTAGTAGTAAGGCATTCCCTGGAAAATATCCCAGTCTCTTACCACCACCTCAACCAAGCTTCACACTCATCACTTCTGTGTACCAGTATTAAATTGTTTGTTTAAAACTTATACTATGTGTATATTATATATTATATTAATTATATTATATTATATTATATTATATTATATTATATTATATTATATTATATTAAAATCTTTTGTCTCGTGAAAAAATTTCCCTGGAACCTAACCCCTCCCCCCCATATACATTAATTCTTATGGGGAAATTGGATTTGCTTAACATTGTTTCTCTTGAAGTTGCATTTTTCAGGAACATAACTACAACGTTAAATGAGGAGTTCCTGTGAATTGGAGGACATCACAGACCACTGCTCTACCAAATCTACTATCTGCCCTAAAATCCAAATTAAGAACATAATGATTAGTAAAAATGTGCACAGATGTCTATGTTGCAAGCCTGCCAATTGCAAGAAAAGGGACTTGCATAAGGCAAGCAAAAGACACTATCACTGCTCTGGTGAAATGAGATCAAACTATCCTAGGTACAAGAATTGGTTAACATGTAACATTCATGAACTCATTATTTAATCCACCTAGATACAGTCTGGAGAGAGACAGTCTGACCCCTGAGACTTTTAGCATAAAAAATGAATAACCTAGATTATTTTCAAAACCTTTTTGTTCTATTTAAATAATATGCAAGAACTCTTCTTGAATCCAAAGTACATAAAACAGATTTCCCCTTCTTAGTATCAAGAATCAGAGACATGTTAGTCTGGATCTGCAAAAGCGACAAAGAGTCCTGTAGCTTATAGACTAACAAATGTACTGGAGCATAAGCATAAGCTTTTGTGGGTATTAGCCCATGAAAGCTTATGTTCCAATACATTTGTTAGTCTATAAGCTGCTACAGGAGTCTTTGTCCCCTTCTTAGTATATGACCTTGGGGGAAAATGTCAGGATATTAATTGCCTGACTTAAATGAAATTCGGAAAGTCATTTTGGCAAAAGCCTGGGATCAAGTCTAAGAACTACCTTATTTTATGAAAAGACTTAAATGAGGAATCATCCATCAAGGCATTTAATTTACTCACCCTTCTGGCTGATGACATAGCAACAATGAATGCTGTCTTAAATAGCAAATTTAAAAAAATACTCAGCCAAGGGTTCAAACGGTGGTTTCATAAATGTAGATAAAATCAGCTTAAGACTCCAAGAAGGGACAGGATCCCTCAAAGAACATACATATTAGATACCTTCCTCCTCAAAGTTATTATCCATATTATGCACTGACTACAATCTACTATCAACCAAAACATGGTAAGCTATAATGGCTGCAAAATTTAAAGATGAGTTAGCTAACCCTTCCGTTTTTAAGTATATTAAATCATCTACAACATAAGGTGTGGATGCTGAAGCAGGAGAATCAGATTTTTCCTACATCCAAGAAACAAATCTGGACTATTTCAAATAAGCCCAATGACTTCAAACTGTAAACTGACTCAAATGAAATGCCCCTTCCTCCTCCATTATTTGATACATCTGAATTTCCCCTGAATGATGGTGAAGGGGAAATTGAACTGGACTCCTCAGAGGATAACTGCTCTGACTGACCACCACCACAAGTCCAGAAGGCAGGCTGACTAGTGTTAGAACATTGTTCAGATTTTGCCTATAAACCTGAGATGTCCAATGCTTTATTGACCTTATTTTGAGATGCACAAATGGAATTATACAAGTGTCACTACCATGAGACCCAGGAAGAAAATTATTTTCTGAGCTTGACATATTTAATATTTAAAACATATTGCACTATTTTTTTTAAAAAAGCTCTCTCTTGTAAGAAGATTTTTAGCCACTGCTCTGTGTACTAAGGAGCACATGAATAAAATTATGTGAGTTGTGTAGAGATTTGTCTTTTTGATGCTGAGATGTATCTCCATGTTTCAACAGCCAATTATCCAAATATTCAAGCAAAAAATATCCTGTTTTCTTAAATGTGATGCTATCACAGAGGCATTTGATAAATACTCTTAGTGCTGCGGACTGGCCAAATGCGAACACCTTGTCTGGGAAATAATGTCCTGCCACCAAAAAATGAAAATACTTTCAATGACTGTGCCATATAAAAATATGAAAATATTTGTCCTTTAAATCGAGAGTCGCAATCCAATCCATAACTGCAAGTGAAGGGATTATGGAGGCCAGAGTTAACATATGGAACCAAACCATCCAAATGCACTTGTCCAGATTTCTGAAATCTAAAATTGGATGAAACCATCAAGTCTTTTTTCTGCAACTGAAAGTATCTTTAATAAACTCCCTGGTCCCTCTGCTGTTCAGATACCTCACTGGCAGTGCATATAAGCACTCAGATCTGAGAAATGTTTATAACTGAATGATTGTACATCAGCCACTGAAATAAAAGTCCTCTTTGGATCCAAAGATGGACCTGAAATTGGAGTATATGTCAAAGCCAGAGTGAAAGACATGGATAGCACAGGATCCGGTGAAATACTTAGATATACCCACTTGGTCCTTGAAGCTGAAATCAGAACTGGCCGCCTGGATTTCAGAGCCAGAACCAGAGTCATAAAGGCCCTGTCAGTATCAGACAGATCTGAAAACAGATCTGATCCACAGGATCTGGCATTGCTAATGGTGCCATCTCCCTTACCATCTTCTTTGGAATTGATGCAGTGTAATGATGTCGTCTTTGGCGGGACACAACCAAGGTATCAATTCAGGACAAATTGTTTAGAGCAGGTCGAGGGGTCTTTTGGAGCCAAACAGAGAGGACTTTGATTTTACCATATTGGCTAACTATAAGTCACACAAGCAATTCCCTTAGACACTCCAGTTTCCCAGTATCACTACCAGCACCTCTCCTTATGGAGATGACTGGTTATGAAAACCAATATCCTAGTAAAGGAAGAAAGGTTCTACCAATCCCAAAGGACCAAGCTCCAGACCCAGGTCAATATACACATCTGATCTTAACCACAAATCATGCTGTTGCTAATCCTTTAGAATCTAAAATCTAAAGGTTTATTCATAAAAAGAAAGAAATATAGATGAGAGCTAAAATTGGTTAAATTTAATTAATTATATACAGTAATGGCAAAGTTCTTGGTTCAGACTTGTAGCAGTGATGGAACAAACTGCAGGTTCAAATCAAGTCTCTAGAGTACAGCAACATCTTGGGTAAATCATTCAGTCCTTTGTTCAGAGCTTCAGTTTGTAGCAAAGTTCCTCCAGAAGTAAGAAGCAGGATTAAAGACACAATGGAGATGATTCAGCTGCCTTTTATAGTCCTTTTGCCATGTGGTGTGTGTTTCCTTTGTTTCAAGTACATGCTACCCAGCACATGGCATGGAAGAACATTAGCATTCTGTCTATAGGGATGTCCCTACATGCCTTGCAGAGTCTCAAGGTGTATCTGCCTTCTCTCAATGGGTCAGTTGTATAGCTGATGATCTTTAATGGAACATCAAACAGGCTAGGCAGAGTTGATGCCAGATTGTTTGGGGTGTCACCCAGAAACAGCACAAATTTGAAATACAGAGAGTATAGAGCCAATACTTATAACTTTAAATACAAAAATGATACATGCATACAGATAGCATAATCACAACTAGCAAATCACAACCTTATCATAGACACCTAATTTCTCCTCCTTTGTAAAAGAGTTGATGCCACTATATGACCTTGGTTGCAACAATGATCTATACAGTCACAGTTTATGTCAGTAACATTACACATAGTCAGGGCTGATAACATGGCTCCTGACGCTGTAATAAGCAGTCTGTCTTTCTCCATCAAAAATGCTTTTAAAATCCTGACTGCTTGAGTAGCAGGACTTAGAGTTCGCCCCAAAGAAGGCTCTGATTTAAAGAGAAAACATCCATTGATTTTAATGACTTAAAGGAGAGAAAAGACTGATGAAATGAGCTCTGTACTGACAAGTACACCCTGTGAATTGTAATATACTAAAAGGGCAGAGGGTGAGCACCCATTTTGTATTTTTAAAATTGATTTTAAATTAATAGTCTTAGCAACTTGCAAAAAAGATGTATTGTTCTACCATTTTTTTCCATTTGGCAAGAAATGATTCCTCCCAATCCCCTCTCTATTTGAAATTATCAGTGCATGAGTTGGCTATTTATTGTTTCTGCGTCAGTATTCTGTAATCTATTATATCTGTCTAACCCATCAAAGTGGTCTCTGAATGTCCATAATAATAATAAGAAAGAGTAACTAGGTTCTTTAAAATTAGAATTACTTTAAAATTTAAAATTACTTTCTGTACCTTCACATACAGGTTGCGTGGACCAGTTTCCTGCTTTACATGTAACATCTGGTGATCCCCTGATGATAAAACCAGGATGGCATCGATAACGGACTTTTTCACCAGGCTTATAACTATTCTTCACTGTACCTTCAGTCTGAGCATCCATAACATTTGGAACACCTGGACATGCCATTTCTGAAAAGACACATATACAAGA
Source organism: Sternotherus odoratus (assembly GCA_032164245.1). Taxonomy (NCBI): domain Eukaryota; kingdom Metazoa; phylum Chordata; order Testudines; family Kinosternidae; genus Sternotherus; species Sternotherus odoratus. The sequence continues at coordinate 54,425,455 of JAVMKO010000008.1, read as the reverse complement.
TAAAAATGAGTATAATCCTCCCACAAGTCACCTTTTTTAGTTAAGCCCTTTGTAACTCCTTATATGGATACCTAATTTTAAATGAAGGTTGCAACCAGAACCTAAACACATGCACTACGTTATTGGTGGGCAACAGAACTTACAACATGAGCACTGTTAAAAATCTGTCAGAAAGTTAAATAAACACCATTCCTAAATACACTAGAAGTTCAGTTACCAAGGACATTTAGTTTGTGCTTCTGTCTGAGACCAGTAATTGCAGTTGCTTCTCTTCTTCTGGACATCTAACGCAGTGGTATGTCTGCTTTCTTCAACAGAACTTGGATGAAAATACATCTGTCCATGTAGGACCTCATATGGCCCTTGTCACTATAATATGTAAGAGCTTCACAACTATTAACGGATTTATCCTCACAACTACACTGTCAAATGAGGAATACTATTATCCTCATTTTATAGATGGGAGCCTGTGACACAGGGTTAAAAAGACTTGCCCAAGACTATAAAGGGAGTCTGTGCGTTAGAGCCAAGAACTGAATTCAGACCTCCTGACTCTTACTTGGGTTTTTTTTAAAACTAAAACTATTCAAAAAATCAAACAAAACCCAACCAGTCAACCAAAACACCTAAAACCATCACACAGTCAGAAGCTTCCTAAAGGCCCTCAGCTAGAAAACTCAGATTTTACAGCAATTTGAACAAATATACATGTAAGCAGAGTCTGAATGAGCCCTCCCCTGATGTCTAGTAGTGAGCTGTGGAAAAATATTTCAGAAACTGATCTCATTTGCAAGGACACACCCTCCCTGCCTAGGGGATTGCTTACCCAAATGATCACTTGTGACTGGTGTTGGATCCCCAGTCTCCTTATTTTGGGGGCAAGAGTAATAAAGGGTTGTTATCCTTGTTGCATGACCTGAGGGCAGCAGAACTGTACCTGGCATACCCCTGTGGAGGGACTCACCCTCAACTTCATGGCACTCACTACGCAGGGGACATGGATTCCAAAGCCCAATGAATTGAGACAAGGTGCGATAGGTACCTGTAGGTGGTGTGGGCCTTGTTTAAGTGTCCTAAATGCCATTTGACCCTTCTTTTTTCCATGGTATAACCAAAGGGCTAATTTAGACTTAATTGAGAGTCTTGTTATATGCTGCAGAGGTGAAATCACTGATACCTAGGTCTAAGCATTAGACCTACTTTGAGACAGTGTGTCTTGCAAGAGACTGTCCAGTATGCACCAGCAGTAAGGCTCCTCTAATAACAGTTGAAATCACTGAGAGCTGTGTTAATATATGGAGGGACCCTGAAGCCATCTTGGTGAGTGGGCAGCTGATAGAGAGATGTAGCTGCGGGGAGGTGTGGCAAGGGGCCAGCAGAGAAGCTGGTGGAGAGGAGCAGAGCCCTGCAGAGGCGTGGCAACCAGAGGAGCAAGTGTCCGAGCAGTTCACCATGTAAGGTGCCTCCTTACCCCCACTCCACTTTCACACAGGGTGGGAGGCGAACTCTGCAGATGAACCTCTGAACTCTGGGGCTGTACTGCCTAAGGACAGCAACTGTGAGTGGGGTACAGAGAAGGGATAGGCATGTTAAAGGGACTTTTGGGTGGCTGGACTTAAGGCACTAAGTGGAAAAGGTGTGGCGTTCTCCCAAAGTAATGCTGAGTTATATCCCTCCTTCTATTAAAAGTTTTTGCTACATTCAGACACTGTGCTTGTGAGAGGGGAAATATTGTGCCTTAGAGGTGCCCAGGGGGTGGTGTGTAATTGTACCAGGTCATGGGGTGGGAGCTTGAACTGGTTTTGTGTTGTATTATTGAAAAGGAACCCCTAGATACTGAACCCAGTCCTTGCTGTTGCTGGCTCTATGTGGCAGAAGTGTTACATACAGAATAATTCTTTTCCTATAATTTAGCCCCCAGTTGAAACCTATTGCCCTCTTATCTAAATGAACTGCTTTTGAAAATTCAACACAGTGTAATTACCAACACAGGTAGGAGGTGAGGTCCATTTTCCAGTCTTACAAATTATCTCAGGTGGTCCACGTAAACTGAAGCCAGGGTTACAACTGTACGTTAACACGGTACCATTCCGATAAGTCATTGGTCCTGATTGCTCCTGTCTTACGTTCTGATCTTCTAAACTGACAATCTCACCATTTGCTATGGAAGGTGGCTGAAAACATGCTTTTTCTTCTGTTTTGGAAAAAAAATAGTATGCCATATACACATATAGTCTAACACTGAAAGAGAAAGTAACAGTGAACTGAAGTGAAAATAAATTGTGGTGATTTTTTAAGTCTGGGGAATATTTTAGAATAACCCACCCAAAACATGATTTCCCATTTCCTCAGGCCCCAGATAATAGCTGGATTCTAGATCATACTGAGGGGGTGCATTAATTGCCTATAGTCTAGTAAACATGGTTCATTCATTTCAAGCAGTGCCGTATATGTGGATTCTTGTTGTAGGAGTTCAGAAATGAGAGGAAGTCTCCAAAACTTTGTCTACACTAAAGTTTTTATACTCATTTTCCAGCACAAGTGAAATTGCAACAATGCATGATAAGGTAAATGGTTTAATGATTTGATGCTAAAAATACTAGAGCCCAGTCTACACCACAGGAGGCTCAATTACTGGAACTGCACTTATCCTGGGACAAAGCTATAAAACATTATAGTGTAGATGCCACCTCTGCATGAGGAGGATCAAAAACCCTAGATCTCCCCTGAGCCCTGATGAAACAGGTAGGTATGTTCTAATGAGGGGGTCAAAAGATCTTGTATTCTAGATGAATGAGAGATTTCAGTAATGTCATTTTGTGTGCACTTGTTTGATATCAGTAATTTATGTTGAGTTTGTCAAGTATACCTGAATTAACAAATTACATGGAATTTAAATAGTTATACTGGTTTTAACAAGAGAGGACACTTAAATCCATTCAAAATTATTTTTGATTATCAATCAGGATGGGGAAGGAGGAAATACAGTTTTCCCCAGAGAGTTATGCTAGGATCATATCGGATCCTGGAGTATAAATCTGAATGGGTTAGCACAAATGGAAAATGGTGTCAATATAATATGAAGAAGCTAGATCCATTTTTGATTCTTCATTTATTTGTTTTAAAGGATTTAGTCAGGAGATCATTATCAGACAGCAAGGCCCACTCTAAAACTGAATTATATAGTAAAATCAGTTGGATTATGATGAGAATCTGATTCACTAACAGGAAATGGATGAGATCTATTGCAACTCTAGTTCTAAAGGAGATAGTGTGTGTTACACAGAAGCAATGAACAATGAATTATGAACTGATATGGAAACATATCATCTTGTATTAGCAGCATTGGTTTAACTCTAATGCATAGTAATGCTATCTGAAACCCACATCTGTCTGGCTTTCTACATCAGCTTGAATGGAGTTATATTTTTGGCCAGTTCAAATATTTTTAGAAATAATTTTAAAGTTCTGCTGGTTACCAGGAGAACTACAATTTGTCCCTAAGATACATAGAAAAGAAATAACAGGATGAAAAAAAAAAAAGGAGTAGGGAGATCCACATGGCTTCAGAATTCTCAAGAGAAAAAGAAATCTCAAGAAGAGTTTTTGAAAGACAGCAGGAAGGTTAGTGAATTCAGGAAGGTTGTCTGGCATTGGCTGTTTGGTCTGTTCAGTTCCTTTCAGCCGCGAAGTTACTTTAATTTGTGAGGAATAAGAGAATAATTTTTCATGTTTAATTAAAAAAAAAAACCCTGAAAACTGACATAGGCCTGATGTTCTGAGATTGTGCATCTGATCTGAAATTTGTAGGGACTGTGGACTTCTAGCTGCAGGGACCTGAAAAGATTCTTAGAATCTCAGGAGCAATTTTAAAAGAAAGAATAAATTATATAAAAATTCCCTCTCTAAAAGTTAGTAAATATTTTTCCCCAGCCTCATACACAATAAATAAATAAAAAACAATCAATTTTCCTCTGAAGAACCACTGTATTAAATTTTGTGGTTAAATTAAATAATTAAATTTAGAAATAGATGAATTTTAAACTAGTTTAAATTGCAAAAATTAATGCACACCCTTAATTATCTAGTCACTAATTATATCTTCATAATTCCTACTATACATACACTTATATATACACAAAACAATTCAGAGGGGTGAAAATAAGTTAATTTATATTAGCAAAGCACTCAGCTGATAAAGTGATAAGTACCACATAAAAACCGAGGAAGAAATATAAAATTATGTACTCCAAGCAGGGTTTGAATAGCATGCATTAAACAAACACTAAGGCAGATATTGAATAAAAAGGATTAGACAAAATATTGGCTGCTCATTAGATGAGCAACTATCCTTTGCACTGATTGAGGCAGGGATCCTGTGGAAAAAATAGTGTGTGATCGTGTAATTAACATTAACATAATGTATACACACAAGGGGGTTAAAGTAAGTTTGCACAGACAGCCTTAATTATGGCTTTTCCTAATTTTTGAATGCTTGATTTGGCAACATTAATGTTTATAACAAATGTTTGTTATAAATTTTGTGTGTATGTATATGAGGTTCAGTAAACACACACACAAAACATACCAAAATTTGTATATGTTTTTTCACAGATCTTAATTTTATTAAAAACATTGAGGGTCCCATCTGTGCTTTTGGAAATTCTCTCCCTTAGTACTCTGTTCTTTCACCCTTATTGGTAGGTTAAAAATGATTAGGCTCTGATATCAGATTATACCATTTAACATTACTATATTCATTTTTCAGACCCTAGTTCATTTATTACCCATTAACAACATACTGCATATGATTCAAATCCTTTAACCCATTAGTCCAGTGCTACTGGTCTGATTACATTGTTCATTTTATTTTTCAACACTTTATTTTTTATGTATTTATGCTTTTCTGCAATGATTTCTTAACAAAATATGTGAACACTAACTACCATAATGTGTAAAAAAGGACTAACAGTGAGATGGTAGTTGTCCTATTGCTGATATTGTTTGTACATTTCCTCACACTGATGCAACTAAAGAAATATAAATACAACCCCCATACTGACCAACACAGTGCGGTGGTGATTGCCACTTTCCGTTTTCACACATTATTTCTTTCACTCCTTGGAGTTCAAAATGCTCTAGGCATGTAAAAGCTATTTTTTCACCACTCTCGTAGTTTCGTGTCTCCGTGATCTTGATGGCACCCGGGAGCTGAGGTGGAGGTGGGCATTTTCTTTTAATCTCTTCAGCAAAACATATTTCAGTTAGATCTCATGATTCAAACAATGGTAAATGTAGAAGTTCATTACAAACCAAAACAGTTAATAGATAAAAATATGTGCAGTCCATAAATTCTTATTAGCTACTCTCAGCATTTAGTTAACATCATAATCACATTACATTGAATCAAAACATTGCATTATATTCAATGAAGTACAACTTCATTGCTTAAAATAAGACATTTTGTAATGATCGCTCATTATAAACAGTTCTTCTTCCTGCTCCATAACAAGAGCACATCATGCCATCATATAGTAATGAAACCTTTAATGTAATTCAAGTTATTTTTCTGGTTAACTCAGATGCTATACACTGCTAAAGGGTCTAATCCAGCCTATTTCCTGAATGGTGAAGCCAGTGTCACTCCACTGGGCAAATAGGGGGAGGTGCAAGAGTATATTGGGTGGCAGTCATACAGGAGATGTGCACTGTCTACTATGGTACAGAGCTGAGCTATGCAGGGACCCCCATGCATGACAGTTAAAAGAGACAGGAGGAAAATAGGTCATAGGTGGGTGGGAGAGGGGCAGCACCAGAGGCTCCATTCCTTGTTAAGGAGGGAAGGATGTGGAAGGTTTCATATTTACTCTGTAGTGTGTCCTCTGGGGAAAAAGCAGACCTTTATCGAAAACTGAGATCCATCAGAAATATACACATATACGCACTGGGCCAGGACTGGCCGAAGGGGGGGGGGGGTAGCCCGCTGGATTGTACCGCCCAAAGAATGGCCGGAATGCCACCCCTTAGAATGTGCTACCCCAAGCACATGCATCCTCGTCTGGAGCCTGCCCTGTATACAAAGCAAGTTTAAAAGGAATAATTTAGGTTACAAAAGTCAAGTACTCAAGAGTTAGAAAATGCCAGAACTAAGGATGCCTATTGCCTGTGCAACTCTAATTCAGCCCACTTGTGTGTTTGTATTATATCATCTGTAATTACATGCATACATAGTATTTTTTTCTAGAGATGTCAAGTGATTAAAAATAATAATTATTAATCACGTGATTAAAACAACTTAATCATAATTAATTGTGTGATTAATTGCACTGTTAAACAATATTTTATTTCACTAGGAGGGTGGTGAAGCACTGGAATGGGTTATCTAGGAAGGTGGTGGAATCTCCATCCTTAGAGGTTTTTAAGGACTGGCTTGACAAAGCCCTGGCTGGGATGGCTTAGTTGGTGTTGGTCCTGTTTTGAGCAGGGGATTGGACTAGATAACCTCTTGGGGTCTCTTCCAACCCTTATATTCTACGATTCTATTATTCTAATGGAATATCATTTATTTAAATATTTTCTTGTTCAGCCAATTGCTCAGACAAACAAATTTGTTTCCATTTTCAAGAGTTAATGCTGCCTGCTTCTTGTTTACAATGTCATCTGAAAGTGAGAACAGGCGTTCATCTGATACTGTTGTAGCTGGAGTCACAAGATATTTATGTGCCAGATGCACTAAATCACTTGTCCCTTCATGCTTCCAGAGGACATGCATCCATGCTGATAACGGGTTCAGCTTGATAACCATCCAAAGCAGTGCAAGCCCAAACAAGGTTATTTTAATTATCTGAGTCAGATGTCAACAGCAGAAGGTTGATTTTCTTTTTTGGTTCTGTAATTTCCGCATGGGAATGTTGCTCTTTTAAGACTTCTAAAACATGCTTTACACCTTGTCCTTCTCAGACTTTGGAAGGCACTTCAAATTCTTAAACCTTGTGCGGAGTGATCTAGCTATCTTTAGAAATCTCACATTAGTACTTTCTTTGTGTTTTGTCAAATCTGCTCTGAAAGTGTTCTTAAAATGAACATGTGCTGGGTCATCATCTGAGACTGTTATAACATGAAATATATGGCATAATGTGGGTAAAACAGAGTAGGAGACATTCAATTCTCCCCCGAGAAATTCAGTCACAAATTTAATTAATGCATTATTTTTTTAATGAGCATCATCAGCATGGATGCATGTCCTCTGGAATGGTGGCTGAAGCATGAAGAGGCATATGAATGTTTAGCATAACTGGCACATAAATACCTTACAGTGCTGTCTGAAAAAGTGCCATGCGAACACCTATTCTCATTTTCAGCAGACATTATGAATAAGAAGAGGGCAGAATTATCTCTTGTAAATGTAAACAAACTTGTTTGTCTTAGCAATTAGCAAAACAAGAACTTGGACTGAGTGGACTTGTAGGCTCTAAAATTATACATTGTTTGATTTTTGAGTGCAATTATATAACAAAAAAAAATTATATTTGTAAGTGGCACATACATGATAAAGAGACAGCACTACTTATATGAGGAGAATTGAAAAATACTATTTGCCATTTTATACAGTTCAAATATTTGTAATATAATAAAGATAATATAAAATGAACAACTGTGTATACTGTTATAATTGAAATCAATTCATTTGAAAATGTAGAAAAACATCCACAAATATTTAACATATTTCCATTAGTATTCTCTGTCCTCTGATGTTTGTACCTTGTCGTGACTGTGTCAGCACAGTCTATATCGGCAGGGGCTTTTTGCTCATGGCTTTTATGGGACAGGGTTTTTAGCCCTGTGCCTAACCCCCAACCTGGAGGAGCAGGGTGTCTGTTTTGTCTGGTCCTTCCCCCACAGACCAATGTGCCGGATTGGTCTGTGAGGGAGGGGCCAGACAAAACAGACACCCTGCTCCTCCTGGTTGGGGGTTAGGCACAATGCTAAAATCCCTGTCCTATAAAAAACAAAATATGTTACAGAAACAGTGATGATGATGAATTGGTATTCTATTATTTAACAGTGCAATTAAAACTGTGATTATTTGACAGCCCTGGTTTTTTCATATGATCCCTACCTCATTCAGTACACAGAATGGGTGGTATGTGATCATATGACTAATGGCTGTACCCCAAGGGAGCTGAATTAAGATTCCACATAGGAAGGATGGTCCAGTGCTTAGTGCGCTAGCCTAGGTCTTGGGAGACTTGGATTCACATCCTTAGTCACAGACTTCCTGTGTGCCCTGAGGCCAGTGTCTCTGTGCTTTAGTCCCTCCTCTGCAGCATGGGAATAATGGGACTTCCCTACTTCACAGGGGCATAGCAAGAATAAATGCAATAAATTGAGTTCCTTCTTTGAGAAAAAAACTGATGTTTTATATAAGGGAAGTGCAGTCGATCTAATAGAATGTGGACTTGACACCATTCCTCATGAGAAATTAGTTAAATTAGGGAAGATGGGGATCAATACAAGTGGATAAGAAATTGGCTAAACAGGGGAAAGGTAATGGGTTATTCTGAATGGTGAAATAGTGCACTGGAGGGACATTAATAGTGAAGCTCCTCGTGGCTCCACATGGCAACTATTATTATTCAATACTAGCAAAAGTGCCCGGCGTTGCTCGGGTCAGTTGGAGGTGGGGAGGGGGCAGACAGCTGACACCCCCTGACCAACCCCAACACCCACACCTCACCCCTCACCCACCCCGACACCTTCCCACCCCCCCAGACCAAACCCGACACCTCCCGGCTCACTTACCCCCCAACCAAACCCGACACCCCCACCTGACCCCCCCCAACCAAACCCAACACCCCCACCTCACCCCCTGACCAAACCCGACACCCCCACCTGACCCCCCGACCAAACCAGACACCCCCACCTCACCCCCTGAGCAAACCCGACACCCCCACCTCACCCGCCGACCGAACAGTGTATTTAATAATCTGTGTGCTACACAGTGCACTGTGAGCTGGGGGGGGGGGTCGGGTTTGGTCTGGGGGGGTGGGAAGTTGTCGGGGTGGGTGAGGTGTGGGTGTTGGGGTTGGTCAGGGGGTGTCGGGTTTGCTTGGGGGGGTGAGGTGGGGGTGTCGGGTTCGGTCGGGGGGTAAGTGAGCCAGGGGGTGTCGGGTTTGGTCTGGGGGGGCGTGGGAAGGTGTCGGGGTGGGAAGGTGTTGGGGTGGGTGAGGTGTGGGGGTTGGTCAGGGGGTGTTGCGGTTGGTGGGGGTATGAGGTGGGAGTGTCGGATTTGCTTGGGGGGGTGAGGTGGGGGTGTCGGATTTGGTCTGGGGGTGCTGCGATTGGTGGGGGGGTGAGGTGGGGGTGTTGGGTTCGGTCGGGGGGTAAGTGAGCCAGGGGATGTCGGGTTTGGTCTGGGGGGGTGGGAAGGTGTCGGGGTGGGTGAGGGGTGAGGTGTGGGTGTTGGGGTTGGTCAGGGGTGTTGCGGTTGGTGGGGGGGGGTGAGGTGGCGGTGTCGGGTTTGGTCAGGGGTAAGTGAGCCAGGGGGGTGTCGGGTTTGGTCTGGGCACCCACCCCGACACCTTCCCCCCCCAGACCAAACCCAACACCCACACCTCACCCCTCACCCACCCCGACACCTTCCCACCCCCCCAGACCAACCCCGACACCCCCCGGCTCACTTACCCCCCGACCAAACCCGACACCCCCACCTGACCCCCCCAAGCAAACCCGACACCTCCACCTCACCCCCCGACCGAACCCGACACCCCCACCTCACTTACCGTCCCACCAAACACAACTCGGATCCGTTGCGGGGGGGGGGGGGATGGGCAGAGCCGAGGGATTCCGGGGACCTTCGCAGATGGGGGGGGGCACAGGGCTGATGGAGTCCGGGGTTCCATCGGAGGTGGGGAGGGGGCAGAGAGCTGGGGGATTCTGGGGTTCCGTCGGAGGCGGGAGGGGGCACAGAGCTGAGGGATTCCGGGGTTCCGTTAGAGAGGGGAGGGGCAGAGAGCTGAGCGAGTGCGGTGTCTGTTGGAGGGGGTATTATGACATCATCACCACCTAACCGCCCAGCTGATGTGATTGGCCCTGAAAGACTTTCACCCGTGGGGGGCGTCAGAGGTGAGATCCAAAAAAATTTCGACCCTTACCAGCATCTAGACCCCAAGACCCCTAACTGTACCAAATTTCAAGTCTCTGGCTCAAACGGTGCGGGAGGAGTTCGCAGTCATACATACATACATACATACATACATACACCACTTGACTTTTATATATATAGATTTTGATTAATGACCTTGGCACAAAAAGTCAAGTGTGCTAATGAAATTTGCTGATGATACCAAGTCAGGAGGCATCGTCAATACAGAGGAGGATAGGAACATTATACAGGAAAACTTGGATGACCTTGAAGACTGGAGTGACAGAAATGGGATGAAATTCAATAGTACAAAGTGCAAGGTCATGCACCTAGGGTCTAGTAATAAGAATTTCTGCTACAAGCTGTGGGCTCACGTAGTTGGAAGCAACAGAAGAGGACAAAGACCTAGTGTGTAGATTGGTCACAGGATGATGATGATCCACCAATGTGATGCAGCTGTGAAAATAGCAAATGCAATCTTAGAATATACACAGTGAAGCATTTTCAATAAGAATAAAGTGTAAGACCTCACTTGGATTACTGTGTACAATTCTGGTCACCCATGCTCAAGAAAGATTAATTTAAACTGAAACAGGCATAGAGAAAAACTACTAGGATGATCAGGGGAATGGAGGGCCTATCTTATGTGAAAAGACTGGATGAGTTTGGTTTGTGTAGTTTCACAAAAAGAGATTCGAAGGGGATAGGGCTGCTCTCTGTCAATTCATTGGGGGGTAATTAGCAGTGATGGTGAAGAACTATTTAAACAACATGACAATGATGGCACAAGAAATAGTGCATGTAAACCTAGCCATAAACAAATTAAGGCTGAACATTAGAGGAAAGTTTCTAACCATCAGAGGGCTGAGGTTCTGAAACAGCTTCCCAATAGAAGTTGTGTGGGCAAACAACTTCCTTAATTTTAACAGAGCTCTGAATAAACTTTTTAATGCAATTGTAAGATGGGCTGCTTGTGATGGTAGGGGGCAAGTCTCAACAACCCTCGAGTTCACTTCTGGTTTAAGTCCTATGTTCCAGAAGCTCATGCTTCAGGGGTTCGGCCAGCCACTGGCAGGGATCAGGAAGGGATTTTTGTGCAAAGGATAGCTGCGCATGCCTGGGGCGGCCTGACTTTCACTGTTAGGGTGGTTGTATGGTTGGCATCATCTCCGATGCAGGTGTCGGTACTGCCGGTGCCAAGAAAAGAGCACAGTGCTCTTAGTCAGTTCAGACTGAGTTGGGGAGCACTTAGGAAAGGCTTTGGGGTGTCCTTCTCAGATCCAGGTTGGAGTAATTTCTCCATTACGGTCCTTTTGAGGTCCCAGTCACACCTGGCTCTCACCTTCAAATTGTTGCACTGGATACACACGGGGAGTGCCTGTAGAAGCGCAGCATAACCTTTTTGCAAGAGCCGCATCTTTTGAAGCCAGGGGAGCCAGGCATGGCTAAAGTAAAGTCCCAAGTGGACCGACATTTTTTTTAACACGGTTTGTGCTCTACAGGGAGCCATGAACCTGGAAATGAAGGATACTAAGATTTTTTTTCTCAGCTAACAACTAACAAACTAACTTATCTATGGAAAAAAATTAAACTGAGCTAACAATTATCTGTGTTTTCTATCTCAAAGGGAAGAAGCTGTCGCACTGGTCCAAGCTCCATCTTCAGCCAAGGACAGTTGAGAAGGAACTGAGGGGGTCAGGCTGTGCACATGCTGAAAAGACTCCAACATTGCTGTGAGACCGCTGCCGTGCACACATGACTTGACCAGATGTAAATCTTTGATCAATGGCTCTGGGAAACACCATCACCTGACATGGAGCACCCACAGGGGCAGCACTCAAGGAAGAAGGAATTTTAGCCCAGGTCGGATCGGATGTTACGTTAGGGTTCTTTTGCCTTCCTCTGCATCTTATTTGCCAGGATTATTTGGATATATCATTCTTACTTTCTCTCCTATTGTGGGATCATTGGGCACTTGCACATCTATTCTCTGCCTGTAGCACATAACAGCCTGGTCTCCCATGGGCTATAATACCCGGGTTTCATTGCAATTTATAGGTTTAGTGTGTGTGTGGTGTTAATGGCCTATGCTATACAGACTAAATGATCTAGTGGTCCCTTCTGTCGTTAAACACTATGACTCCATTAAAAATTGTGAGATACAACAGAGATGGGGCTATAAAAGTTCCTGGCATTGCTTAACTTTTGAGTGCTTGAGCTGAGATAAACATGAAGGGGAAAGGAGAGCTGGCTGTATTTTAAAGAATCCTTATCGAGGTTGCAGGAACAAACCATCCCAATGTGTAGAAAGAATAGTAAATATGGCAGGCGACCAGCTTGGTTGAACAGTGAAATCCTTGATGATCTTAAATGCAGAAAAGAAGCTTACAAGAAGTGGAAGATTGGGCAAATGACCAGGGAGGAATATAAAAATATTGCTCAGACAGGCAGGAGTGAGATCAGGAAGGCTAAATCACACTTGGAGTTGCAGCTAGCAAGGGATGTTAAGGGTAACAAGAAGGGTTTCTTTAGGTATGTTAGCAATAAGAAAAAAGTCAAGGAAAATGAGGTCCCCTTACTGAATGAGGAAGGCAGTCTAGTGACAGAGGATGTGGAAAAAGCAAATGTACTCAGTGCTTTTTTTGCCTCTGTCTTCACGAACAAGGTCAGCTCCCAAACTACTGCACTGGGCAGCACAGCAGGGGAGGAGGTGACCAGCAGTCTGTGGAAAAAGAAGTGGTTCAGGAATATTTAGAAAAGCTGGACGAGCACAAGTCCATGGGGCCAGATGCACTGCATCCAAGAGTGCTAAAGGAGTTGGCTGATGTAATTGCAGAGCCATTGGCCATTATCTTTGAAAACTCATGGCAATCAGGGGAGGTCCCGGATGACTGGAAAAAGGCTAATGTAGTGCCCATCTTTAAAAAATGGAAGAAGGAGGATCCAGGGAACTACAGGCCAGCCAGCCTCACCTCAGTGCCTGGAAAAATCATGGAGCAGGTCCTCAAGGAATCAATCCTGAAGCACTTAGAGGAGAGGAAAGTGATCAGGAACAATCAGCATGGATTCACCAAGGACAAATCATGTCCGACTAACCTAATTGCCTTCTACGATGAGATAACTGGCTCTGTGGATGAGGGGAAAGCAGTGGATGTGTTGTTCCTTGACTTTAGCAAAGCTTTTGATACGGTCTCCCACAATATTCTTGCCAGCAAGTTAAAGAAGAATGGGCTGGATGAATGGATTATATGGTGGATAGAAAGCTGGCTGGATCGTCGGGCTCAACGGGTAGTGATCAATGGCTCCATGTCTAGTTGGCAACCGGTATCAAGCGGAGTGCCCCAAGGGTCGGTCCTGGGGCCAGTTTTATTCAATATTTTTATCAATGATCTGGAGGATGGTGTAGACTGCACCCTCAGCAAGTTTGCAGATGACACTAAACTGGGAGGAGTGGTAGTTACACTGGAGGGTAGGGATAGGATACAGAGGGACCTAGACAAATTAGGGGACTGGGCCAAAAGAAATTTGATGAGATTCAACAAGGAGAAGTGCAGAGTCCTGCACTTAGGACGGAACAATCCCATGCACTGCTACAGACTAGGGACCGAATGGCTAGGCAGCAGTTCTGCAGAAAAGGACCTAGGGATTACAGTGGATGAGAAGCTGGATATGAGTCAACAGTGTGCCCTTGTTGCCAAGAAGGCTAATGGCATTTTGGACTGTATAAGTAGGGCCATTGCCAGCAGATCGAGGGACATGACTGTTCCCCTCTATTCGACATTGGTAAGGCCTCATCTGGAGAACTGTGTCCAGTTCTGGGGCCCACACTATAAGAAGAATGTGGAAAAATTGGAAAGAGTCCAGAGAAGGGCAACAAAAATGATTAGGGGCCTGGAGCACATGACTTATGAGGAGAGGCTGAGAGAACTGGAATTGTTTAGTCTATAGAAGAGAAGACTGAGGAGAGATTTGATAGTTGCCTTCAACTACCTGATGGATAGCTGCCATCCTAGACTGTTCTCAGTGGTAGCAGATGACTGAACAAGGAGTAATATCCTCAAGTTGCAGTTGGGAAGGTTTAGATTGGATGTTAGGAAAAACTTTTTCATTAGGAGGGTGGGCAAGCATTGGAATGGGTTACCTAGGGAGGTGGTAGAATCACTTTCCTTAGAGGTTTTTACAGTCAGGCTTTATAAAGCCCTGGCTGGAATGATTTAGTTGGGGATTGGTCCTGCTCCAGAGGTCCCTTCCAACCCTAATATTCTATTAAACCTTAATGTTCTTTTAACATGGCTTTGTGTGTGTGTGTGTGTGTGTAATTTATGTTTTTAAAAAGTACACAAAAACAGGAAGTCCACCACGTAGCATCTTATTGACACCCACATCAATCATGAATAGAGTTGGGACCTTTAGATTTGCTACACCGACTTCTGCCATTTGAGTGAATGGAGTAACTGGTAGCAGTGGCAGGTTGTCATCTATATGAACCAGCTCTAGGTGGGGATGAGACAAACTCCTTCCCAAGGTGCTTCACAGATATTTGCTTTCTAAGATTATATTTTTGTCATATGAATTACTTTAGGAATTCATGCCCAGCCAGCCCCATATTGTAGCAAAGCATTGGCCTTGTCCCTGTGGGTCCTGTGCTTCCAGGCAGTTTGTGCTAGCCTCAGAGGCTCACTGTGACCCTCCACATAGCCCTTCTCTCTTTAGAGACCAGGTCACAGCCTATTCAGCCATTTTCATCATAAGCCAGTGAGAAGAAACTATCCTTCCTGGCACAGTCTCTGTTGTCTCCCAATCTCAGTGATTAGTTAGCGGAGGTAGAAAGGGGGGAGCCTGGGCCTGCCCTCTACTCCAGGCTCCAGCCCAAGGACCCTAATAGTATCAGCTAAGATGGCTGATCTTTAAGCCACCAAATACAATACAATTCCCTGAGCTAATTCCCCACAGCAGTCAGTCCCTGCTTCTTCAAACTCCACTTCACCCTTACCTCAGGGCCTCTTTCCTTGCGTATATGTTGTCTACCACTCAGTCTCACCAACAGCACAACTTCCTCCCACAGCTCATGACATCCACCCCCACCTGACTAACTGGGAGGGGGGGGGGGCGGTTAACTGTTTTCAGCCAGCCCCTGATTGTCCCAATCAGGATAGCTATTTCTGATGCTTTCTAGGAGCATCTTAATTAGCCCCAGGTGTCTTGATTAACCTGGAGTAGTCTTTGGCTATCCAGGGAGCAGGAACCTGCTGATCCTGAGGCTGATATAACTCCCTTCCAGCACTCTCCTAAACACTTCTGGTCTGACTCTGTCACAATCTATCTATCTATATATATAAAAGTCAAGTGGTGTATGTATGTATGTATGTATGTATGTAAGACTGCGAACTCCTCCCGCACCGTTTGAGCCAGAGACTTGAAATTTGGTACAGTTAGGGGTCTTGGGGTCTAGATGCTGGTAAGGGTCGAAAATTTTTTGGATCTCACCTCTGACGCCCCCCACGGGTGAAAGTCTTTCAGGGCCAATCACATCAGCTGGGCGGTTAGGGGGTGATGATGCCATAATACCCCCTCCAACAGACACCGCACTCGCTCAGCTCTCTGCCCCTCCCCTCTCTAACGGAACCCCGGAATCCCTCAGCTCTGTGCCCCCTCCCGCCTCCGACGGAACCCCAGAATCCCCCAGCTCTCTGCCCCCTCCCCACCTCCGATGGAACCCCGGAATCCCTCAGCTCTGTGCCCCCTCTCCCCTCCGATGGAACCCCGGAATCCCTCAGCTCTGTGCCCCCTCCCGCCTCCAACAGAACCCCGGAATCCCTCAGCTCTGTGCCCCCTCCCGCCTCCAACGGAACCCTGGAATCCCTCAGCTCTGTGCCCCCTGCCCACCTCCGACGGACCCGAGTTGGGTTTTGTCGGAGGGTAAGTGAGGTAGGTGTGTCGGGTTTGGTCGGGGGGGTGAGGTGGGGGTGTCGGGTTTGGTCGGGGGGTACGTGAGCCGGGGGTGTCGGGTTTGGTCTGGGGGGGGGTGGGAAGGTGTCTGGGTGGGTGAGGGGTGAGGTGTGGGGGTTGGGGTTGGTCAGGGGGTGTCGGGTTTGTTTGTGGTGGTAGGTAGGGGTGTCGGGTTTGGTTGGGGGGGAAAGTGAGGTGGGTGTGTCAGGTTTGGTGTACGGGGGGGTGAGGTGTGGGTGTTGGTCAGAGGGTTGGTAGGGGGGAGACGTGGGTGTGTTGGGTTTGGGTGGGGGGGTGAAAATGTGAGTCAGGGTTGGTCGAGGGGTAAGTGAGGTGGGGGTGTCGGGTTTGGTCGGGGGGTGAGGTGGGGGTGTCGGGTTTGCTCTCTGCCCCCATTCAACGGACCCTGCACTCGCTCAGCTGTCTGCCCCCTCCCCACCTCCGACTGACCCGAGCAACGCCGGGCATTTTCGCTAGTATATATATATACATACATATGTACACATACTCACATACATACTATGTACGCACTTTAGAGACAGGGATGCAATTCAAACTGCAAATATCTTTCAACCAATTTAAACATTTCAGTTTTGTTGAGATTCAAGATAAATTACCAAAAAAAAAGTAAATACATTTCATCCATATCGCAATTAAGTCCTAGGAATAAAACAAAATGAGAATCACCGATGGTATAACAATATTCATGTGTCATCACTGGGTGTGCAAACCAATTTAAAAAGCACAGAACAATGCAGAATATATATTTTCTAGCAGGACTTTAGTATCCTCAAAAGAATTAACTTTTTCCTCATGAGCAATATTAAACTTAACAGGGAGTAGAACTCACTCTCTCTTGCTTACTCCAAATGCTCATTTGAGGACATAAATTCTTTGCTCTGGACTTTTTTAATAGGCACCAGGTCAGGAAATAAAACCAGGAACTTGTTGCCTTTGTAACGTTATGACACAACAGGCAAGTCACAGCAATCTTCAGGATTCTCTTTTTGTCAAACAGACAGCAAACCTAATAATTCCTATTGTGGATTGAGTTACACCTCATTCATACTGGCAGGTAAAACAACCACCTTTCATTCCAGATCACTGTGAAAAACAATTAAGCTCCTTCATGGAACCAGATAGCTGAAACAATAGGAGCACCACCCAGAACACAGGCAACATGGGAGGGCCTTAGTAGAAGATGAACTACATGTCCCAAGGTGTTTTCCTGGGGACTGATATAGTAAATGCAGAGTCTAGGGCATTTATTGGTGGAGCTGTATGTCTCTGAGTGTGAAAAATAAGCAGTGAGGAACATCACAAAGAAGGAGCAGAAAGCCAAGATGATTGCCAGAGTAAGCACTGGTGGACGTATCAGTTTTGAGGGATAGCCTAGATAGTGGGTACAGTGGAAGCTGGAAGAAGCTTGGAACTTAGAGCAAAGAAAATTTCCTCTGTTGTTTGATCCTACTGGATTGAGGAAAATATAGGACTCTCTCTCTCTCTCTAAAAGTCAAATGGTGTATGTGTGTATGTATGTATGTTCCCTTACTACTTCCCCACCATTTCAGCTAGATACTTGAAATTTGGTACAGTTATAGGCTTTAGGGTCCTAATCAGGGTAAGAATTGAAATTTTTTAAAATCTCACCTGTTACACCCCCTCGGGGTGAAATTCTGTAAAGCTCATTAACATCAACTACACAGCTCACATAACATCAGCTGGGCAGCAGGTTAACACCTGCTGTTGTCTGTGACATAGTTATGATGTAATCATACAGATACCCAGAGAGCTTAGTGTTGTGTTAAAGCTCAGTAACATCAACTACACAGCTCACATAACATCATCTGGCATAAATGGGGTAAAGTTACTGGGGTAAATTTGGAATCACCTTGTTTTTCCCATGGTCAACTATATGTGGCTTGCTCTAGAGTGGGCACTCCCAAAGGATTATTCATTTTTATCCCAGACAACAAAACAAAAAATGTTGTTTATGATAAAGCATTACAATAGTATGGAATGTACTGATATACAATAAAAATTTATGGAATGTACTGATATACAATAAAAACAAAATTTGTATTAATAAAAAATATTGTAGTCTTTTTACATCCCAGTATCCAATTACACATAGTCTGAGCAACGCCGGGTATTTCAGCTAGTATATATATAAATAAAAGTGCGTGTGGAGAGAGAGAGAGAGAGAGAGAGAGAGAGAGAGAGAGAGAGAGAGAGAGAGAGAGAGAGAGAGAGAGAGAGAGAATAAATAGGATTCCATCAAAGAAATATCTACACCATCAATGTCTTGTCGTAATGGAAACAACCCTCTAAATTGGCTAACTCCTTGGGTCAAAGAAAGGTAACACTCTATCATTCATATTTCCAGATTTAAACATAGGGATTTTATAACACCTGGGAACAAAATTCTATGACAAAACCCAGAAGCCAAACATTTCAAACCTTCATTTGATTTTCTATAGTTTCTAATTTTTTTTCTTTGAGGAAATAATTTATTAGAGACTTGGCATATTCTGAACCTTGTAGAGACTGAGATTAAGACCATGAAAGGCTCAGACGTTGTTCAGCCTATAACTTGAAAGTCTAAAACCAAGATACTGAATCTAACTTTTCTCTCACAGAGAGCACTGATTTTTGCGAACTATCAACTTTAACAGGTAGAGTAAATACTTGTGGAGTTCCCTTGCTCTCCTGCTACAATTCCTAAAGAGCAGAACAGTTCTGGCATGATACTGTAGTGTAGGAGTTTGTGGTTTGTACGCATCAGACTATTCAGACAATGTTATTATTTACAGTATTTAATTTTGCAAATTTCTTACTGGTAAAGAGAAGACCTTTTTGGTCCCTTGGGAATGATTTTTTTATTTTATTGTTTTACAGAAAATCTAAGAAATTCTGCTCTCCAAAGCTGGAGCTTCTGCCACATTGTGTGAAACAATGAAACAGTGAAACATCTTTAACTTTATTATTACATGTTATGGATGTGTGAAGAGAGATTTGCTTTTCCTAAGCAAGATTCTGTAAGGATATGCTGGAATGAAATAGTCTGATCCTCATACCAGTCAATTGTTTAGAGAATTTCAAATTATTCCAAGCAGCAAGTTATCTTTCCTACCCTTAGGCATATTAACAGAGATACATTTTAATGATTAAACCAGTTGTTTTTTTCAAACTACTGAACTTCTCTCAGACTAAAGGTAGATGTAATACTTGGCAATTATAAGATAATAATAAAAAGATAAAAATAAGAAGAAGAAGAAAAGAACAATTTGTATATAAATAGATAAGCTTACCTATGCAATCAAGTTTGGGTGTCCATTCCCCATATTTACAAGTTGTTTGCACAAATTTTGTGGCATCTGTTATACATTTGTACTTTATAACTGTGTTGTGCTTATGGATCCTTTTCTTCATGTTAGCTTGTAAAGTGATCATACTCTCAAAATTCTCTGGAAGTTCACATGTAGCAGATTGAGCTAAATAAAATCCAACACAAAATTTAAAGTTTGCTATAAATCAAAGGATGTGTCTAGTAAATATACATTTAAAGGCAGACATTCAACTTGCAAATATCTGCCCATGTGAGAATGTTGTGTCTAGTATTGTTATAAGTAAGCTCTCAAGTTACTATCAAAGAAAGAGATCAAAGAAAAAAAAAATCCAAAATGTTTTCAGTTTGTGTACTAGTAATAAGAAGAGGGAAATATTTTCTGGAAGAACTATGGTTTTTAAGGTTTTTTAGCATCCCTTTCACGGTGTGAAGTAACAGCAACACCAGAATTTTTTTTTCTATTTTTTCACCACAACTTAGGTAGAGAGATGTTCAGGAAAGGAAGCCCTTATATTTTTAGAACTAGGAGTTGTTTTATTCATATAGACAGATTATTTCAAACAATCCATATCCCAGGAAGGTGCATATGAGACTGAAAGTTGATGGGCTGAACCAAGTGTTGTGGTCTTTATCAGGGGTTTCATAGTTATTAGGCTTGTCTAATAACTATGTAGGCTTGTCTAATAACTATGTAAGATAAGCAAACTGTGCTTGTTGGCTCAGATGATGTCCTCCACATAATTGTAGGTAAATTATTCTTCTTTTAAATAGTTGAATACAATGGATAAATATACAATTTATTCTGTTGAAAGGAAGGCAAAGATAGAGCACAGCTTAAATTTTGTTCAGTAAAACAAACCTTCAACTGTACATATATGAGAAGATCCTCTGTTGTATAAATGGTCTATGATAGTTTACACCATCTGAGGATATGACTCACAGTGTATATCTAGATTTCAACTGAATTTTTTTATTTACTAAGAAATGTACATTTTAGATTTAAGTAATAAAATATTAACTTATCTAACTTTCATAATGTAAATACTGTGTTACTAAATGAGGGAATTAGAGGAAGGAGCCAAAAACATAGTTCAGACATGAAAATAACTGATATAGACCTACAAGAGGTCAGAGGATGTAATTCATATCTCACATCCTGGCTTTAAAGGTTGTTGTAAAATTCCATCAAGATTTTAAAAAAGCCAAATAATGGCTAAAAAGATAATGACAAGTATTTAGCATAGTGTACATCAAACTTTATTACATCATAAAGCTTTCAAAGATGCTGAGCTGCCTTTGTTGGAAAGATACACTGAAAGGGGGGCTCAAGCAAGCCTTGTTGAAAACCACTGATGCTTTTATGCACATGCTTAACTTTGCACACAATATGAATACACTATAGTATGTAAAAATGGTTCTAAATATCTATATGAACTGTATCTGCCTAAATATTAATGGATAATCTCCATTAAACCTTAAATAAAATTGTTAATTTTTAAAGTAATATCGAAGGAGTTTACTAGCACATGAAGGTTGGGATGTCCATTCTCCACTAAGACACTTCACTGTCCTTGACCCAACAATTACATGGTTTTCTTCACATTTGTATTCCACTGTATATCCATGAACATACGGGAAACGGCCTACAATGACAGCTTTCCCATTTTTAATATTAGGTGGGCTGTTACAGAGTTTTTTCTCTTCTGTGGAAAAGAGCATAAATATTCCATATTATACTTTTGGCACATAAAACACATTTTTCAAAGAGCCTTAATTAAAATAATTATTTAGGGCCTGACCTTGCTCTCATCAAAGTCAGAAGTGAAATTCTGATTGACTTAAATGGGCGCAGCATTAGACCCTTAGTTTGTAATAACATTTGCCTTTCTTCCAAACTCCTCTCCCTCATGTCTCTATGACTAGGACAACTCCTCAATTCAGTTAACCTACCAGGGCTGTATTCAGCTTTTCTCTCCTCACACCTACATTTTATAAGGATTATCATTTATTCTTCTCTATTTCCACATACAAAATATCAATAACTTTTGTGAGGGAACTTTATATTCCCTCACAAAATGAAAAACACTATAATGCAAGAAAATCTTAAATCAATACACATATTCAACACAATACCACACTCCAAATTCACTATTATCATGACACTAAACTACACCACCCCAATACTCACTTTAAATTTAAAGAAAATAAAATCCTACCACCTTCAAGTGAAATCACACAGCTACCATGCTGACAACTGCAAGCTCCCTGACCCCCACATTCTTCATGTTCTCCTTTCTAATTTGCAGTTTTTGCTCTCCTGCTGCTGTGACCTGGTCACCCCAGTGTACCTGTTTAAAGCCTTCCCTTTACTGCTCTCTTTTTCTGAACTAAGTTGAAACTCCTTATTCTCGGATTTCTAAATTATAACTTCTTCCATGGCTATGACATTTTATTTTTACTGCTCCATCCGAAATCTCTTTGCTAACCACTCTAATTTATATTCCACTCCTGGCTTTGTACTTCATTTCACACTGTCCCTAAAAATAGAATTGCTTCCCACTGACTGTGAAGCATGCAGCTTTCCCTCTCTTCACTAAATGTCTTTTCTATACTTCCTTGTCTTTCAATTGCTATAAAAATATTTTACTTGTAGTTTAGTTCTCTCATAACTCCTTAGGGAAGGGACCTCGCTATGTGCACCTATGGTGCTCCATAAATAATAATAAACAACATTCAGCAGCATGTTAGGATGATAGATAAATAGTCAACTGACCTGTTATCCAATGATATTCATCAAAAGTTCTGCTTACATGTATTTAAAGAAAGGCACACAAAATAGTATCCAGGAAACAAATTCAGCTTACACAGTGCTAAAATGAGACCAGCAGCTACACCCCTTTCCTTACATTTTTCATAGTTCAGTATGGTAACTTAACCAATGATGATTTCAGCAGGTCAAAGCCGAAATCACGAGGCTTGCCAAGACAACCACAGAACCTCTAGTTGATCTTTTAACACTTTGGATTTTGTTTGTCTATGATTTTTTAAGTCGTACCATCCTTTTATTCCACAAAACCATCTGTAAATATTTTCTATAAATTCACATTTTCATTTCAGATAAAACCAAAAAATTCTGTTTGATTTCTAAATATGCTGCAAGTTCAAGCAAATATTATAATTGTGTGCATTTATTTAATTTTTTAAAAACTATGTTAGTTGAAATGAATACTAAGGGATGCTCTCCAATGGTAGGTAAATTATCAGTATGTGCTCTCAAAATTGAAATTTCGATGCTTTTGGCCAGGATTCCAGACTCTGCAAATTACAGTGAGCCATTGGAAGTGTTTTAGATGTTAGGTCAATAAAAATGCTAGCACAGGTCTAATTTCATCTCAGTCAGGACTGAGGTACAGAGACTATGTACACTGGCCAGTATGTTACATTTAAGTAGAGATAGTTTTGATCTGGACAATCTGAAAAAGTGTAAATAGAAAAGTATTCATTTATTTTAATCCTAAGAGGGTGAAAAACACATAGCATACCCGTGCAAGAAGGTAAAGATGTCCATTCCCCATCACTACATTCTATTTTTCTTGATCCAATAATTTTAAACCCAAGGTCACAATCATATTCCATTGAGTCGCCATGTTGATATTTCTCCTGAAGTTCACTGTTAATATTTCCATTGGTAATGGTGGTGGGTGGTGGCCCACAATCTTTGGTTTTCTCTAATACAAAGAGAGTATATCTAAACAGTTGTTACAATTAAAAATAGATTACAATACAAATGAGAAAAAAAAACCCAAAAAACAAATTCACTGTTTCAAGTGCAGAAAGGTGCCACAGCCGACCAATGAATTAATTAACCTTATGTCTCTGGAGATTTGGAATCAAATTCTACTTTAGGTCACAAGTGGAAATGGTTGCCCAGAGTTCAACCTACTACCACTTCACACAATTGGCAATTTCACTATAATAAAAATGGATGGAAATAAATTCAGTTTCAAATGGGAAATGAAGGCACAGTAGGTTAGTAAGTGAATTGGCATGAGGATAGTTGGGGTAGCTCACCTTTGGGTAGACACTAGGATCCAAAAAGAACCCACAGAAGGTTTATGAGTATTGAAGAGCCATATTTACTAATAGGTACCCTACTTAAATCAGCCTAAGGGAAATATTTACCTTTACATGTTGGAGATGCTGGGAACCATCCAAAGTAATAGCACTGAGAAGAGTCAGGTCCCACTCTTGTGTGATTTTTTGCACAGGAAAATGTTACCACATCTTTATTATGATATTTACCTTTCGGGGGGGAAACTGTCCCATGGGACAATGTCAACATTTCACATTCTATGGCTAAAGATGGTGGTGAGGAAAGGAAAGAAAATATATTATAGCAAATATTTCTAGGGCAAATTATTTAAAATTCAAAAGATTTAAACAGAATGGGTTGATCAAAAACCAGTTTTAAATCATGAAAAGCACGAAGAAGAAGAGTTTTGCGGAACAAAATGGGAATTTGTAAAAGAGTAAGAATTCCATCTAGGGTGCGGAAAGAAAAGAAGGCAAGTAGGAAAAAACAGCACAATAGAATATAATTGGGAGGAAAAACAAAGATGGCACTTAACTAAACGAAGGAGTGACTTTCCATAATCTTTCCTGCATATTCTATTAATTTAAATATAAACATATTTGCAAGAAATTTATAAAATGGTAGTTTTCATAAACCCAGATTCTTATTCAGCAAAATTACACTTGGAGTACTCCAAATAATCAGTTAATGATGCCTTTCAAATTGGGTTGTTATCTTTCATGACTTGAAATACAACTATTACTTGTTCAAAGTTTTCATAAGATTTGTTTGCCTTTCATAGTACAATAATAATTCTGCAATTTCCAGGGCTCTGATTAACTCTTATTTCCCAATGGTTCCATTACTTTTCAATTTAATCTGGACTCTGTTTGAATCAGAGCTGCTCCATCCAGAGTCTGGTACGAACAGATGCAGCTAATGCTAAATAGGCCAGGAAGCTCTCAATCCCAACAGATCTGGATCTGGGCAGAGCAGAGAAAAGCCAGTCCCCCAACCCTTCTCAGCACCTGACCAAGGGAGATGGTGTTTATAGTCCAAATTGCAGTAGTGTCTGGGGTACCCAGTCCAGGCCAAGCACCCCACGGCACCAAATGCCCCTTTAGAACTGACAATGTAAGCACAATATTTATATTCAAATGGATTTATTTTAGAATTATATGGTAAAAATGAGAAAGTAGCCATTTTTCAGTAATAGTGGACTTTTTATTTCTGATTTTGTAAGGTGGTGAAACTTGGGGGTTCGCAAGACAAATCTGACTCCTGAAAGATGTATAGTAATCTGGAAAGACTGAGACTATGGGCTGGTCTTCACTGGGGAGGGGGGGGAGTCGGCTGTAGATACGCAGATTCAGCTACATTAAGAACGTAGCTGAAGTCGGCATATTTACAGCCAACTTACTCTCTGTCCTCATGGCGGTGGCAGGCAGCGGCATGCTCCCCCGTCGACTCCAGCTTGCGCCTTTTGGCGAGCTGGAGTTCCGGAGTCGATGGGGGTGCTGCTGATGAGCAATTTGTCACGCCTTGATGAGACGCGATAAATCGATCATCAAAAGATCAATCCCTCCCCGCTGTAGTGAAGACAAGCCCTATGAAGAACACTGTTTCCTGGGGATTGCTGACTGAATGCAATGAATGATTCTTGACTATCCCAGCAGACATGAACACTTCTCACCCAGTCATTATCCACAATGTAACCTGCACCTGAATCAGAGCTATTTAAATTAGTACTCAATACAGCAAGTATATTAGTCAAAGGAATTCATTCTGCAGAGTAGTAGCTTTAATTAAAACAAAACGAAAACACCTTACCAAAACACTGGGGCTCAGGAGTCCATTCATTTATGCCACACACTGTGTAACCTGTTGTTAATTTATTTACAGTTAGGTATCCATCTGCACATTCATATTCCAGTATTTCTTCAGGCAGAAACACCATTTTATTTGTGTGGAAATTAATATGCTCGAAAATAGGCTTATTACATGTTTCTGTAGAATTAAATAAATTTAGTTATTTTTCTTAATTAGAAATTCTGGCATTCTAAAGCATCCTCATTACGTATACCTTGGTCAATGTGGACCTCTCTATAGTAAAAAATTCAAATTCTACACAGAGTACCACACATTGTAGCTCCTTAATTTTTCTTTAGAAATATGTGGCAGGGAAAGGAAAATGTTCATATATTTGGAAGGCAAGTAGAGAAGAAAACATTTAGGTAATAAATATATACCTGCATTTTGAATGCTTTCTTCTTACATCATTCCCACTAATGTTTACCAGGCATGTTTGTCTTTGACAATCTACAGTGATAATAGTGACTCAAACCTTTCCCTGGAGAGTCAACACTAATGCTCTTAAAATTCGGAATATCTTCCTAATGTCTAGCATGAAAGTTTTCCTTCCTTGGATTCAGGCCGTTGCCTTATCCCTACTACTTGAGGCTGTGAATATAATTCCCCTTTTTCAGTTGCTGCATTACATATTATTACTGTGATTGTTACAGTTAGGTTGTAGTCATGATTCCTTGTGTCATCTGAAAGCGCTAGATTCTGTGTAGGGAAGCCAGGAAACACATTCTCTGGTCCGGACCAGCTATGCTCAGCAAGGAACTGGATCAAGGAATAGAAGCAATATGACTTCAAGCCAACTTTCTGTCTTCTAGGTCGTCAGGTTGCTCCTCCTACTTCAAGCTATTTTATGTTGTTTACCTATGGCCCCAAAGGGTCATTTCAGCAGCCAGAAGAGCCAGAACATCCCAGTTATGAAACCTTTTCCCAAGTTACATCTTCATACCTGTGGGGAATTCAACCAGCCAAATATTTTTCTGGCCGTTTTCTGCAGTCAGACCTATGCAAAGCAGACGAACCAGGAGGAGAATTGGGCCTCATATGTATAAAAGGGCAAATATGGAAAGCAGCATACAACAGTAAATAAGGAGTTCTGACTGCATTAAATAATTTGTCCCTAATACTTAACCCTGTTTATCCTATTTGCAGGCCTGGTCCTTGTTTACCAGCCAAACTAATCTGTCCTTTGGCACTGTCAAGTTCACTGCCTTTATTTTCAAACCATAACATTCATGAACACCACAAAAGATATTTTCCTACTGATTTCCGAATGAGTCACAAATTGCAGGGAATCTCCTCCCTGTAGAAACAGGAGAATTATTCTTGACTGGAAATATGGGAGAATACTTAATAAAGAGTCATGCATCCAAAGGAAGGTTTATTGATTTGCTGAGCCAATTTTGTAGACTATTCAGTGTGAAACCCCTCAGTGTGGTAGAGTTATTGTAGATACTACAGTGGAACCCCATAATATCACGCCCCACTATAGCGTGAATCTGCTTATAGTGCGGGGCGCCCGTGGCTCCCGATGGCGGCAGCACCCGGCACTTTGATGTGGCGAGACCCTGCAATAGCGTGACCCCGTGTTTACCATGATTGGGTATTTTTGGATCCCGATCGTCGCGGTATTGCGGGGTCTGACTGTATCATATATGATACCACTTTGTGGAGCCAGACCTTCAAACAGCTTAAAATTCATGTATTTCACAGACAGACAATGTAGATGGGATTTTCTAGGTCTTCATACTTATGCTGTTTATTTAATACTTTTCTATGTGCAATGGAATGGACTTCATTTGAAGACAAATTATAAGCAAGTTCTTTTATGCACAAAGGTATTCTGTGTATATGGCTACTAATAGGGTAAAAAGAGTAATAACCAAGAAACAAGGCAGTCTGGAATGAAAGGAAGAGATGACCCCCATTTTGGATTGGGTTAATATTGGAGTTATTGTCCCACAAAAGTGCGAGATTTAATTGTTCACTTTAGTCATCATATTTCCTCTCATCTGGAGAGAAAGGACTTCCGAAATCAGTTGAAGATAACTAAGATACCTAGTGACAACAATTGGAAGAAAGTTTTTAAAATTTTGTGCTCTGATGCTTTTACATACAATTTATGTCTTTATGATTTAAATACTGATCAGTCAAGGGTAAGTTATTATATTTATGATGGTAATATTACCCAAATAATAGATTAATTTTGTCCAATCATAGTAAGACATAACCCAAGGAGCCTCAGTCTTGCAAGTTTCCCCACATAAAGCTGTAAGTTTCTCCCCATCCTGAACATGGTGCTCATCCTCTAGTCAGGAGAAAAGGAGCAATGTGACAAAGTAGAGTAGAATAGTTCTTCAATCATTAAATTACTCACTAATACACTTTGGTAACGGAGTCCATCCTTCTTTAAGGCAGCGTGTCTGCCCTGTATTCATTCCTTCTGGAGTTGTGTAATGAATCTGACACCCATATGTTGCTACCTCGTTTAACTCAAATCTTTTCTTACTTTCAGAGAAATAACCATTCTGTATCTCAGCTTTTTCACATATTTCTAAAATAGAGAAAGTATGACATTACCTCAAGATAAACAGCGTTAATAACATGCTTTTCATAAATATAGGGTGTCCACAAGAAGAGGTACAGCTGAAATGAAATGGAGGAATGCTATTTAAAAACTTTTTGAACAATAAGATGTTTGGATACTGGGAGGGGAAGGTAAAAAATCAAAATGTATATCAGTGTTTCTTATCTCTCTCAATCATTCCTGATACTGACTTCTCAAAGCAAATAAAAAAGATGGTTGGTCTGAAAATGGTCATTTTGATTCTGATACTGCCAGCTCTTATTTTGTGGGAAGAGTTCTTTCTTTTTATTGTTTGTGCTGTATAAGCAATTTGGTGAAGCAGCTTTATAGTTTATGACAAATCATAAGAAGTCCATCTGTGAGAAAGACAGTGATAAAACATCACACAGACATTATCACTTAACCTGCCTTCTTCAGAGACAGCCTCTCCCACTGCAAAAAACAGTTATGATCAATAGAGCATTCATGCTAGACCCCCTCCGTTTAAAGTGGAGGGGGGTATTATGATATCATAACTATGACACAGAGAACAGCAGCTGCCAAGCTGATGTGATTGGCCTTTAAATAATTTCACCCCTGGGGGGGCGTCAGAGGTGAGATTTGAAAAGTTTTCAACTCTTACCCTGATTAGGACCCCAAGACCTCTAACTGTACCAAATTTCAAGTCTCTAGCTCAAACGGTGTGGAAGGAGTAAGCATACATACAAGCATACAGCATTTGACTTTTATATATAGATAGATAGATAAGTTATTGTTACAGCTGCTTTGTTGAGAACCTGCAGCACTTCCATGGTTTGGAGCAGGGACTCAAAATTTGGCTTTGGTGTCCACCTGGTTTCAAAAATGTACCTTTTGCTGTCCTCAGAAAAATGCAACCAAATTTGACTATGTTATACACCTATGAAAGTCACAGTTTGTACAGGTTTGGAGCTTGATTATAATCTGACGATTCCACCTGTACCGAAAACGCTCAAACCCAAGGTGGCAGGGACTGAGCAGAACTTTCTTTGCAAATGGCTCCTGGCTCCTACAGGCCACACTAATGACAGGCACTGAGACTGTGAGTATGTCTACATAAGAGTTGGAAACCTGTAAACTGCAGCATGAAGAGACAGACTTTAGCTTTAGCTCTGATCAAAGTAGCACATTAAAAATAGGAGTACTGCTGTGGTGATGCAAGTGGCTAGCCACCTCAGTACATACCTATAATCTTTGACAGGATCATATGTGCCCCGCCCACAGCTCAAGAGCCCACAGCTACTGTTCTATTTTTAGTGCTGAGAGGTGGGAATAAAGATGGCTATGGGGTTGGGTTATGGAAGAACAGGGTTGGGCAGAGGGATTGGGGACCATTATTATTATTTTATTTTAAAAGATATGCTTAGCTCTACACAGAAGACAGAGAAATATCTGGTACCTGTCCCAAAGAGTTAACAATCTAACTTTTAGAAATGACACAAGTAAGGTTACCAACTTTCTACTGGCACAACACTGAACACCCCTGCCCTACCCCTCTTCCAGTCCTACCCATGTCCCACCCCTTCTCTGAGGCCCCACCCCCACTCATTCCATCCGCCTCCCCTCCCCCTGACACTCGCTCTCACTCGCTCATTTTCACCGGGCTGGTTCAGGGGGTTGGGGTGAGGGAGGGGATGCAGGCTGAAGGGTGGCATGAGGGGTTGGGGTGCATATTTGCACTCCGGGATGGGATCGAGGGGTTCAGAGGAAAGGAGGTGGAACAGAGCTGCATCAGGGGGATAGGGAGGGGAGTGGGGGCTCTGGCCTGGGGTGTAGGTTCCAGGGTGGGGCTGGTAACGAGGCATTGGGGTGCAAGAGGGTTTCAGATCTGGGATCCCTGGAAAAGAGGGGTTCAGAGGGCAGTCAGGACTGGGGAAGGGGGGTGGGGCCCAGGAGGGGTCAGGGGTGCAAGCTGTGGGCAGCACTTACCTAAAACTGCTCCAGGAAGCAGTGGCAGATCTCCCCTTCGGCTCCTACAGAGTGGTGCAGTCAGGCAGCTCTGCATGCTGCCCCGACCACAGGCACCACCCCCATTGTTCCCACTGGCTGCAGTTCCTGACCAATGGGAGATGTGGGAGCAGCACTTGGAGCGAGGGAATGCAAAGCCCCCACGCTACCCTTATGCATAGGACCCTGAGGGACACATGCTGCCTGCTTCCCGAGAGCGGTGCCGAGGTTAGCAGGGATCCTGCCAGCCCCGCTGCAAGAGCCACCAACTGGACAGTCAGCAGCCTGGTTAGCAGTGCTCACTGAAGCCGCCAGGATCTCTGGTCGAAAACTGGACACCTGGTCACCATTCATACAACACGCAGGGGTGATAAAGAGTAATCAGGGGCTGGGTGAAAAACTTTGAAGGTCACTGAAATATGATTGCAAAGTTACTCAGGTCAGAACTGTGCATCATTAAAACAAGTCACCTGCTAAGACTGGTATTTTTGTATTTATTTCAGACAGATGATGATAGTAATGTCTATTAATATGTTTAACGAGCTGTTCAATAAAACATGACTGTTGCTTACCAGTAGAGGTACAGCTTAGAGTAGGTGACCAGCCATTCTTTGTGCAAGTAGCTTTGGCTTGCTGATTTTCAGGATAACACACATATGAAATTTCATCACCTTCTTTGTAGGTGTTCCAATAGCTAGACAGATATCGACCATTTTCCAAAGGACCAGGAGAGCACTTTTCTAAGGAAAAAAAAGATTAAGTTCAGTTAGCAAATGGAAGTCAGACATTTAACAAAGTAAAACCAAAACAAAACAAACTATCCTCTTCAAAACTAGCTAGAAAAAAATCTTTCATATAAGACCTTCTTGCTGAATAGTACAGTAGAACCTTATACCAAAAAGACCTTTATTTTCAAATGTGAATCAAAGAGCTTGATTTTTTTCATTGGTCTGAAACTTGTGATATCAACTGTGCACTTGTGTAAACAATTACACAAGATGCAAGGCAGCGAAGAATTGGGTCACAAGGACCAGATTTTCAATTGGGGCAAAACAGGAAGCTCCATCAACCTTAATAGAACTACACTGATTTACACCAGCCACAAAATCTTGCCCAATATGTTTCTTAAGTAGTGTTGTCTGCATAGATTCATTTTGACCTGGAAGAGTAAGGATGTGCATGGAATAGCATATTCAATACTTCACAAATTCTCTAATAGTCTTTCCCAACTCTTCTGGGGGTGGTCATGACCCTCTGGTTGAGAAATCCTGGCCTAGTAGTTAGGGCACAGAAGCTGGATGGGAGAGTGGGGAGTAAGGTGGATGCAGCCCCAAGCCTCTGCTTTCCTGCAGGGCTGCCCATCCTTCAAATATAGATTATTAACTGGATATTTTGATCATACTTGTGGTAATACTAAAAAGAAAAGGACAAAACAACTAATTTATGCACCCCACTGCTATTGATTTTGTCCCAATTTCTTAAGCTTTCACTGTTAAATTTAATTAATGTTTTTATACTTTGAATTGTTGGTAATGAGGGTGTGACTTTGCAGTGTTAATTGCCATTGCTGGGTGCTAATGACTGCACTGCAGTATTGTTTTAACAAGATGTCCACTTGACATCCAATTTCAAAGGAGAGCAGGAAAAAGGAAAAAGGAAAGCTAAGTTAGAAAAAGAATATTGCAAGCAGGTTACCAAAACTTACTAACTATTCCTCTGTTAGTACTACTTCAGAATCATCTTCCAAGATGGTGGATCATCATTCTTAGAGAATGATAATCAAAGCAAAGCAAAAAATATTAATCAGGTCACTTCAAAAGAAAAGGCAAGCATTCTTGAAACCCAGGACAAAACTAATGATAAAAGAGATGGCCCACTTTTTCTAACACCTGTCGATACAGATGGTAGAATGAATAGTAGTCATAAAGAGTACGGTGTTGCTATTAGTGTTGAACAAAATCAGACTAAATCACCTTCTCTGATAATGGAAGAGTTCTGTTCTACATGTATTGAGAAAGGTCTTCTCCATTTTCAGAATTGCAATGACAAAGTTATAGTTTCTCTGAGTGTCAGTACAAATGTCAGAAATGGTATCTTTCACCTCTTCTTTTTGAATGAAAACTACCAAATGGAGAGCTTCATTGGAGGCACTGGTCAAAGCATTCTAAATCCACAAGAGCAGTATGCTGTTTTATGTGAAAACTCTTTTCATTGCCTAATAATCTTACCACCTTTATAACTCCAGGCTTTTCCAACTGGAAAAAAAAGAAGACAACTTGTTCTCATGAAAACAGTGTGGAATATTGCAACACCATAGTTGCATGGCTAACATATTCACAAGGCAGGGAGATGGTACAGCTGTGTCGAACACAAACTGCTTACTGGGAAGACATTTTAAAGCATATTGTGATAATTATTAAGCTTCTTGCTGAACGTGGTTTAGCATTTAGAAGATGGGAAGAAGTTATTGGCTTTCCTCAGAATTATCTAGATATCTTGAAGCCATCATGAAGTCTGACCAGTTTGTAAGAAAGCATATTAAACAATATGGAAATAAAAGGAAAGGTCACCCCATCCTACTTGTGGAAAACAAACTGTGATGAATTCATTGAGCTATTGGGACATAAGGTTTTGGAATTCATTGTCACTGAAGAGAAACAGGTGAAATACTACTCGTTAATAGTAGATTCAACTCCTGATATCACCCATGAAAATCAGTTATCTGTCATTTTATGCTATTGCTTACATGGTACCATGAGAGAGGTTTTAACTGTGTTTATACCAACTGAAAGCCCGATAGGCAAGTTGCTCTTTCCGACCATAAACAGTTTATTGGATGCAAATAACAATGCTATTGAAAACTGCAGAAATCAGTCATACAAAAACACAAATAACTTGTCTGAAATGTAGGAAGATCCTCAAACTTATATAAAAAAAGAGTACACCCACTAGCTGTGTATGTGCCGTGCACAGTCTTCTCTGAAAATAGCTGCAAAACTTGCAGTATTGATTATTACTTGGAAGCCATAAATGTTTCAGTTTTGTTCAGAAACTGCCCAGGTGATGGGAACTTCTATGAAACAATCTTATCAAAAGGAAACAAGGGTCTCTCCTTGTCCTAAATCCTGTCATATATGAGATGATCTTGTCATGCTCAATGTTGTAAAACAATTGTAGTGAAATATGAGAGCATTCAAATTTGTTTGAAAGAAATGAGGGACAATGCTGAGGAAAATGGTGAAACTCGGAGGAAAGCACAATTGTACAAGAAAGCGTGCAGCCTGGAAACAACTTTTATTAGCTTCTTATGGAATGTTATACAAGAAAAGTTTGACAAAATTAGTGTCCAGCTTCAAAAGCCAAGTCTGAATCTTGTCATTCCTGTTATTTTTCTGACTTCTTTGCAAGCATTTGTCACAATCTTACAGTCTCACTTTGATGATTTTGAGGTGCAAGCAAATAAAATTGGGCGATTATACTGATGAGTCCAACAATAAAGTACACAAACATACTTTAAAGCAAAACTTTCTTGATGCCAGAAGTGACTGCTTTAAAGGAAAGGAAAATTTGAGGTTGACTGCTTTTATGTTATCCTCCATAAGCTAAGTTCAGAACTAAAAAGAAGCCATTAATGGTACATTAATTATGCACAAGGTTTGGTTTGCTTAGATTTGTTGATCAGATAAAGTGAAATGAAGTGAAGGGGAGATGCAAACATGCATTCACACATTGCTCAATGTTTACTTGAATGACCTAGAACCTGAGCTTTTGGCCAAAATGTATCAATTTTCAGAATTTATAACATGCTGTCGCATGCAAGGCACTGTTACTGGAATCATCACATTTTAGCATGACAAATATCTGAGCAATGATTTCCTGAATATTTGCATTGCATTGAGACTATTTGACTAAACCCATTGTCAAGTGTGAAGCAGAGTGATCATTGTCTAAGCTTGCCTTTAAAAAACTGTCTTCAGTCAACTATTGCAGAAAAAGTTTAATATCCTGGCTATGTCAATTGAATGAGGTTCGTTTCTAACACTGGCATTTCAAGATCCAATAACTAAATATGCAGCACTTAAAATTTGCAAGATGCCAGTTTAAATGTATAGCATTTCATTTGACTCAATGTTCCATATTTTTATGTTTATTCAGGTAGTTTATTCTGTTCATTGTCTTTGATTTTCTTTTCATGAATATTCAGTAATATATATGACTTGTTGATAGTCATAAGCAGGGCACTTTTTTGCTTGTATTACTACTGTGTTCATGAAAGGGGGCCTCCACTAATTAATCTGACCAACAGGAGAATTGGGTTTTATTCTTGTCCCTGACACTAACTTGTGTGAATGTTGGCAAGTCATTACACATTTCTGTGACTTTCTCTTCCACCTTTTGCCTGTTTTGTTTATTTAGATTACAAACTCTTTGAGGGAGGGACTGTTTCTTACTGTACAGTGTGATGGGATGGGGATCCAATCTTGGTTATGCCTCTACTCACTACTGGAGTGCAATCAAATATAATTATTATTATTAATTTCCAGGAAAATAAATATTTCTGTAGTATTTCTGAAGTGTGTATATGAAGTACTACTTACAATTGTTCATTATGATATTAATAGTTGATTTTTTTATTTGAAGAACTTAGTTTTATCATCTTGTGTAAGACTGATAATTAGGCTATGTTTATACCCTACCTTATATCTAATATTTGTCTAGTTGGGGTATAGAGATTATTATTTGTATGATACCGATATACAATAAAATTTTCAAAAGAACCAACATCCCATCGTAACAATTAACTTAAAGTTTCTTTCATTTGTAGTTTTGTATGATTTTGAAAATGACCAGAATTTGGCTAGTCTTTGTACAAATAAGAGGGAAGACAGTTATGGCCTGAGACTGCAAAGTGGAATGATGGAGAGGAGTCTTCATCTGGCTACTTAGGTCAGCTCTAAATCTGCTTTGTATGGCTAGAGTGTTGCAAAGCAGACTGAACATTTGTCAAGATCAACAGCTGTAGGTCTCCATATTCAGAGCATCTGGCAGTGGCACTCCATCTTCTTTGCCACTAAAGAGCATCCCAGAAAAAGAATAACATATGCAGCCTGAAATAGTAATCTCCAGGGCAAGCTGCAGAAGTCTTCTAAAGGCAGGTCTACACTACCCGCTGGATCAGCAGGTAGTGAACAATCCCCAAGCGCTCTCCCATTGGCTCTGGTACTCCACTGCTGCAAGGGCAGGTCTACACTACCTGCCGTATCAGCAGGTAGTGATCGATCTATCAGGGGTTGATTTATTGTATCTAGTCTAGATGTGATAAATCGATCCCCAAGCATGCTCCCATCAACTCCGGAACTCCACCGTGGCAAGAGGTTCAGGCGGAGTCCATGGGGGAGTGGCAGCAGTTGACTCATTGCAGTGAAGACACCGCAGTATGTTGACCTAAATACATTGATTTTAACTATGCTGTTTGCATAGCTGAAGTTGTGTATCTTAGATTGATCCCTCCCACTCAGTGTAGACCAGGGCTAAGAAACAATATATTCCCACACAGCAGGAGGAGAAAGTGTGCATGTACACATGTACACACATGGGCAATGGCACAAAAGAGAAAAGAATTCCTATAGTTCTGTCACTTTCACAGGCAGTTCTCTTACAACAGAACATCCCAAAGACAAAAGAACCACCTGAACTTCTCCTCATGAAGAAAATTTCACAACACAAAATAGCCCTCCTCATAGGTCTCTCTCCACATAGATTATTATTGATCTTTGCTCACCCTTTCTAAATCTACAAGATCCCAATACCTCCTACAAACACTCTCATTCTCAGAGGAATATCAATTCCTACCCTATTCCCTTGTAAGAGAAACAGAAATGCTGGTTGAGGGATCAGCAATAAGGAGAAATCAAAAAGGGAAAGGGAAAAAAGAACAAAATACAAACTATTCCTCTGCAAATCCTACAATTTACTGAAGGCCTTTTCCAAGTACTGGCTCCTTCTAATGCTTTTCAATCCTTTTAGAGACACTCATGTTCTTGAATGATAGTTTTGCTGGGTGAGTCAAGGGGCCATAATGGAGCAGCATCGTAGTAACACCCATCCTCCCTCCCAGTCCTGGTTCTGTCCATTGCTGTATATAATTATTAATTTTAATACAACATAATTTTAAAGAAAATAATACAAACAAATATTTACTTACTAAGACATTTTGGCGTAGGAGACCAGCCCGTTTTAGTACATCTGGTCAAAGTCCAACTCTCCTCCGTTTCAGATACATAACCATTACGACAGCGGTAGTAAACGAATGCACCTAAATGTGCTGGAAAGGCTCGTTCTTTGTCATAATTATATAATTCTCCATTTTCTATATGTGGGTAGTCACAGGGTCTCACTTAAAAAAAAATTAAAATGTATAATACTACAAAGTGCAAGCAAGAAAAATTGCCCTCTTATGTGGACACTCATTCGAAGAGATTAAAGGAGAGAAGAGCCATGCAAGGTTACAGTCACAGTTTACCTGAATTGTTCCATTGGAGCACAAGATAGAACTTTCACCTGGTAGGCAGGGTTTCTAGCCCCCAGAACCCACATGTTGTGTGGGATCACTTCATGATACAGGGCCATCCACCAGTTGGCAAAACAGTGTCATGTAGGTGACTGAATTTCCTCCACAAAGACAGAACATGATCCACATACTATAGGTTCCCTTTGTGTGCAGATTCAGGGGGAATTAACTCCCTGTTTTCCAAGACATCCAGAGTCCCATTATGAGAGAATTAATTCATAACACCATTGGTCAGCTCCAAATCCACTTACACCTCTTCCTATTTTAGGCTCCTTTGACATGCATGAGTTTGCAATATATTGTTTTAGCTCAGGGATCATGTTCTATTGCAATGTAAACTTTCATTTGTTTGTAATTACCAAAGACAAATTCTGAAGTCCTTGATAAATTTTTACTCAACCCCTACTCAACAAAACTCTCATTACAACCACTGGGATTTTACCTGAAGAAAAATTGAGTAGACATTTGAGAAAGAACTTCTTGACTTTGCACAGGGAAAAGAACTTCCTGGAATAATCTGTTGTATGCATTGTTGGCGTAGCCATGTCACTCCCAGGATATTAGAGAGACAAAGTGTACCCATTTCTGTTTGTGAGAGAGACAAACTTTCAAGCTTACACAGCACTCTTCTTCAGGAAGAGACTGTGACAGTTCAGAATAAATGAGGAAACAAAAATGGGTCATACTAATCTACGACTGTTATATGTAAGTGACTCAGAATACAATTATGATAATAGGTTTTCATTTTCTTTTGTACCATTCATACATTAATGGTATTGGTGCTTGGTATGTAATCATTTGGATGGATAAAACACATAGATACAAATCTTCCCTGTAGGAGGGTTGAGTGTAGCACATTTTGTCAAATAAATCATGATGTTTATGTTACCTGTATAGTTACTTACAACTCCATTTACTTATACCATATCATATTATTTTCATAGGTGCTTTATCCAAGTTCATCAAAGTAAATAAGGAAAGTAAATAAATAAGTGTTGTTTACTCTTTCTCATAACACATAAACTAGGGGTCACCAAATGAAATTAAAAGGCAGCAGATTTAAAACTAACAAAAGGAAGTATTTCTTCATACAACATGCAGTCAACCTTTAGAACTCTTTGCCAGAGGATGTTGTGAAGGCCAAGATTATAACAGGGTTAAAAAAGGAACTAGATAAATTCATGGAGGATAGGTCCATTAATGGCTATTTGCCAGAAGCAGGGAATGGGTTACAGGGCAGGGATCACTTGATGATAACCTATTTTGTTCATTCTCTTTGGAGTACCTAGCTTTGGCCACTGTTGGAAGAGAGGATACAGTACAGACCCATTTATGCGTGGATGTCAGGAGTCAAGCCTTCACAACCATGTGTTAATAGACCGCAGGTTAAGAGGGCCATGCTGAAATATCTTAAGATATCTATATATACATATACAGTAGACTCTCGATTATCCAGGATGATAGGGAAAAAAATAATTCTTTCTATGGGGTGTGGGGTTGGTTCACCAGCCACCCTGTGCCGGGGGGAGGGGGTGTTGGTTCACTGACTGCCCTGAGCCCTGGTGGCGGTCTTTTGTGTGTGTGTGCTTGGGGCGGCAGCAAAGCCAGAACCGTCCCTGCAAGTTGCGCATTTTTTTTTTACATCCTGGTTAATCCACATCCTGGATAATCCAATCCTGGATAATTGAGAGTCTACTGTATATAATTATCTAGGATTATATATGTATTCACTGTGTCCCAAATACTGCAGGCCTATCTGTTAACGGCGCTTTGCAAGAATATAAATTCAAATGTGTAATCTAATAAAAATATTAAATATGCAGTAAATCACTAAAACTTTGAAAAAGTACCAGTTTAAGCTACAAATGTGTAAAACACGTCACGAAACAAAGGTTGCCCATTAGAATCAAATGAACGAGAATCAAACAATTTTGAAATTTATTAGCACAGACTATATAATAAATCTCTATACTGTGACAATTACTAACCGTGCGTGATACATCTTTATCAATATCAGTGATCAAAAGAGGAAACGCCAGTAGGACTACAACATGTTTCCGCTCTGCACTTCCTATTGATTTCTATGTCAGTGAGTCAGTGAGCAAATCCGTAGTGCTACATAGCAAGTTCCTGTATTGCGGGTTAACGAATCTCCCATGTTAAATAAGTAACACTGAGAGGCATGGCACAACTGCGTATTAAGCAGATTCACATGTAAATGGGTCTGTACTGTACTGTGTTAGATAGACCTTTGGTCTGACCCAGTACGGTTGTTCTTATGTTCTTAAACTTTGTAAAAGGAAAAGACCTGCAAATATACCTGTTTCATTTCTGTTTACATTCTCAACTGCAGAACTTGTATAATTATTTGGGCTTTGATATTTTGAAAACATGTTAAAATAAAAGTAACTTACAGATACATCTTGGAATCGGTAACCAGCCATTCTTTGTGCATTCCGCTCTTTTGTCCCTAGAGTCCGTTTCAAAGTGAAATCCTTGATTACAGTCTACTCTGATTTCTTCCGTTTCTTTGAACACACTCTTTTTGGGGTGGTAGGTTCCATTACTCACTGTTGGAGGAACACATCTAATTTCTAAACAAAAACAGATGAACAAGTTTAACAACTGTAAAAAGGACTTTAGGCTGTAAGATCCAACCCCCCCCCTCTTCAATTAAGATTATTTGTATCTATCTTTTTTCCCCTAGTTTTACTAGCACTGTCATATTTGAACATCATATGCATAACACTGGCATGGTGAGATTCCTATGAATTTGATGAAGTCTAAAGATCTTAACCCATCTTTAGAAATCAGAGTATTTGCTTGGGGTTAGTTTATTTTATTTTAGGTATGAGAAGAGGTCGGTTGTTGTTATAAGTCTCATTCTGACTATTGTGGCAAAACTTTACTAAAAAATGAAGCCTTGCAATAAGACCTAAAGGTGATCATACTGGATTTGTCTAGTCTCTTCTGGCAGTTCATTCCACACTACCCTCCTGTTGTGTTTGCTTGGATGGAATAAGAGAGTCCAAAATGTTAATGTAACACCATCATGGTACAAAACAAACATGATTCAGTGGTTTGAATATAGTGTCCTGAGCCTGCTTAGTTTCATGACAAACAAACCATTAAAATCATGTTAACCTTTTAGAGACATAGTAAAAGAAGGAAAAACAGTTACCGTATTTTTCGCCCTATAAGAGGCACTTTTTCTTCCCCAAAACGGGGGGGGGGGGAAGTTGGTGCGTCTTATAGGGCGAATGTCTTATAGGGGAAAAAAAAAAAAAAAAAAAGCGCCTCGCTCTCCCGTCCCCGCCGCACGGGCGGGCTGCCGAGGTTCCCCCCTCCCCGCCGCGGGCGGGCTGCCGGGAGCGTTCCCGACAGCCCGCCCGCGGCGGGGAGGGGGGAACCGGGACGCTCCCGGCAGCCCGCCCGCGGTGGGGAGGGGGGAACCTCGGCAGCCCGCCCGCGCGGCGGGGACGGGAGAGCGAGGCGCTTTTTTTTTTTTTTTGGTCCGGATTTTTTTATTAAAAAACGAGGGGGCGTCTTATAGGCCGGAGCGTCCTATAAGACGAAAAATACGGTAAATCATTTGAAATGTAAAGTTGCAAGTAAGGCTTTTATTTTAACAATATGCCTTATTCCCTTTCCCTTTAGCTATAGAGAGATTTTAGAAGGAAACCCCTCTGTCTGACCATATTGTAGACAGTACTAGCAAAAATACCTGGTGTTGCTCGGGGTATTTGTAATTGGAAACTGGGATGTAAAAAGACTACCATGTTTTGTATTAATACAAATTTTGTTCAGACCTCTCAGCGTTGCTCGGGTCCATTGGAGGGGGGAGGAGGGTAGAGCTGAGCGAGTGTGGGGTCCATTGGAGGGGGGTATTATGACATCATAACTATGTCACAGAGAACAGCAGCTGTTAACCTGCTGCCCAGCTGATGTGAATGGGCTTTAAAGAATTTCACCCCTGGGGGGGCACAGAGGTGAGATTTGAAAAGTTTTCGACTCTTACTCTGATTAGGACCCTAAAGCCTATAACTGTACCAAATTTCAAGTCTCTAGCTCAAATGGTGTGGAAGGAGTAAGGCAGCATACATACACGCACGCACGCATACACGCACGCATACACACACGCATACACCATTTGACTTTTATATATATAGATTAATGATGATAATAACTGGTCTTTTGGGGAAAAAGAGAAGTTAGTTGAGATGGGCTGGAGCTTACTGCTGTTGTTAAAGTCTGATCCTGCTTCCTTTAAGACGAAACAAGACAAACAGACACACAAGAGGAGAGAAAGGAATAGCAAAAATAGACAACACAGCTTCTGCTCTCTGGTGCTGACTCTTATTTGCAACCACACTGCTGGAGAAACACAAGCACAGCAAACACCCTTATCATGCACAAAGATATCTGGCAAACTTGAACCAGCATCAGGCTGTTTGGAACATTGCTTTAAACTGCCTGTCTGACACAGACTCAAAGTAGTGTTGCAAAATATGCACTCCTAGACCAGACTTTTATTAAGCCGAAGGCAAAAAGAGAGAGAGAAAAGAGAATAAGGTGGGGGTAGAAGATGACACGAGGGAGGGAAGGACAGCAGGAACCAAAGTTGCACATCACAGGTGATATTCAGGATTTAGCCAGAGATGGTGAAGTTGGTGATGTCCTCTGTGTCCATCTCTCTATCCCAGTCTCATCAGGACTTCTTTCAGGATCAAGATGTCATAGTATCCCAGGAAATGGTAAGGGTTGCAACCCTGATGGTGAAATCTCACTCCTTTCAGTCCACCGGTCTCCAACCCAGTCTGCTAACTCTTTCTGAAGATTTTTTTAAGTGCCCTGTCACAGGGTGTTTAGCTACCTGATGTTCCACCTTTTCTGTCCCATTTGCCTGTTCTCTTATTCACAACATGCACACAGTCTGTTTCTTTTCCCCATGTGTACCTTTAATCTTTAGATTCCAAGCACTGCAGAACATAGCACAGGCATGTGTCAGAAAGCTCCTTCCAATTATATCTCTTCTCTTTACTGAGCTAATAACCTAATTATCCCAAAAGCTGCCCCCATTGTCAACATTCCCCCAGCAAGCCTATAATCTTCTCATTGATTAATTATTAACAAATCCAGAGATCCTCACATCATCTTCTTAAATGATCCCACTGGCTAAACTAAACAAGGTGTTGACAATCTGCAATGGAAAATGTATCCATTGACTGGAAGATGTTATCTCAATGTAGGACATTAGAGTCTATAATAGTAGCCACAGAAATCAGGAGATATTGATGCCTGTAATGTGGCAGGATATTCATTTTTGAACCCAAGAGCAATCAGGAATCTCATGTGGTCTCAGTAGCTCTTTTTGCATTTTTCTTTCTGTACTGAGTGTTTCTGTAGCACTGTGTTGCTGGGGAGAGGATCCTTTTTGAACAGTTATTCTTAGATTGGAGCTGGTTAGGTAAGATGTATGTGTCCACTCTGTTCGCAGCAGGCTACATTGGTTGGCAGGCAAGCACTTCATTGTTTTACAATGGAGTAAAATGCTTAAAAGATTGAGGGCAAGATACCGTGCTCTAAAAATAAACTAAGCAGAATAAGCACCTTCCGTCTCTCACTGTAAAGCATTTTTTCAAGACATCAAATAATTTGTATGTCTCCTTTCTGCTTACTTTCCATTTTTTCAACATCTTATCTAAAATGTGGGCACCAAAACTGGATGCATTAATCTCAGTAGTGGTCTCACCAATGCCTTTTGAAGAGGTAAAAAACACATCGCTACTTCTACTCACTACTCCTCTATTTATACATTACACAAGGATTGCATTAGCCCTTTTTACAATAGCATCACAGTTCAGTTTTTTTCCACTACGACTCCTAAATCCTTTTCAGAGTCACTGCTTTCCAGGATACAGCATACATAATAATTATGTATTTATATTACTGTAGTACCTTGGAGCATTAATTGTGGACCAGGACCATAGCTATCTAGCTAGAAAAAATTAACAGAACACAGTGTGTAAAATAAGCAAAAGAGGACCTTTACAAGATGGTTCTGGATTCCATCCATATTCCGTACAATCTGCATCAGATCTTTCACTGAATGTATATCCTGGATTACAAGTAAACTGCAATCGCTCATTCTCCTTATAAAGTTTGTTCTGAGTCATTAAATTTCCATTATTAATTTTTGGTGGTTTGCAGGTTACCTCTAAGCACAAAAGAAACAAAATAAATATAAAACACAGTTGTGATGCCTAAGAAAATGCCTCCTAGAAAATAAATAAAAAATTTCACTTTGACATGGCTGTTATAAATTATGCTAATCAGGAAATAGTATGTCAGAATCTGCATGTCAGAATAGAATGCAAGTCTATGTATAAAATATAAAAGCCCATCTAGACCCTAGGATAGATTTCATGAATCTTTCTTTGAATCTTGAAGACATATTTGCGATTTAGGGTAAATATACAGAAAACAAAGTCAGCTCAATGGCATAAAAGCAGCAGCATTCTAACAAGAGCTTTAAACAACCAACATATTTAATATCAATCTTCCACATTTTAATTATAAGAAGTAGGGAGATGCCAGAGCAGCAAACGTTAGCTCAACAGTGTGAATAAGCAATTAATATGCTTGTCACCTATCACATATCTCCTAAATAAACACTTCATAATCAGTCAATGTATAAACAATTTCCTGACTCTGAAAACTCACTGGGTTTAATATTAAATGGAAATATTATGTTAAGAAATCTTTTCAGAGGTAAGTATGCCTGGTGCAAGTACAGGTAAATCAATCCCATACTTTGATCTCTATTTACAAAACAAATTAGAAATCAAATAAGTGATATATCCGGCCATGCCAATTTGAATAAAGCACAATCCACCATGATTGTTTCAGTTTTAAATACTTTAAGAATACAAATAAAGTGGAATCATACTTAATTTTGATATTAAATATCAAATTTCATATAGACTCAAACTCTGTTACAGGTTAGTCTGTTAATTTTTAAAGAATAGGTAATGATAATACATGCCTGTGACTAGTTAGCAGTTAGAAGAAAACATTTTAGATAATGCTTAGATAATGGAGTTATCCTGTACGTGTCACACTCAGCACAGGGGAAAGATTAATGCACTTCATTGGTAAAGAATCAGAGAGGTAGCCGTGTTAGTCTGGAATAGCAGAGGTAACAAAGTCCTGTGGCACCTTAAAGACTAACTATAAAGTTTTGAAGCATAAGCTTTTGTGGGCTAATACCCACTTTGTCGGATGCAAAAACACTGTTGGCTGATTAATTTAACTTCAGAACCTGACTGTTTGCTCCTACGTCACTTTCAAGTTGAATGGGTAAAAATTAAAAGAAATTGATATAGCCTACAATCAGATGTGCTCACAGAGATCAGCTCTTCTCAATGCATGGGCAGGACCTAAAAATAAGATATGACAGGAGTTCTCTATGTTAAGCTGTATTATTTCAGGAGAATTGAAACACTAGTGTTTTAGGTACTGA
Source organism: Sternotherus odoratus (assembly GCA_032164245.1). Taxonomy (NCBI): domain Eukaryota; kingdom Metazoa; phylum Chordata; order Testudines; family Kinosternidae; genus Sternotherus; species Sternotherus odoratus. The sequence continues at coordinate 54,381,433 of JAVMKO010000008.1, read as the reverse complement.
AGAACGCCACTCCCTCCATGTCTATGGTGGGACATTGAGCAACCCAATTAAGAAATGAGTGAATGATATCTCAGCACCCAAGGCAGTGGAAAAATGTAAAGTGGAACTTTCCGAGTCCATGCTACAAGGAAAGGAAATAAGCACATCTCTGCTACATTTCATGTAGAATGTGATGATGCTATTTCTAAGTTCCTAAAATGTGCTACATGCCTTACAAAACAAAAAAACACAGTTTCTGCCCTGAAGAGAATACAATCTCAGTTCAGCACAACAGAGTATCAAGTGAGGTGGACTTGAGTGGAAATTAGGCTACAATTCTGTATGATATACAAAAAGGAATATAATTAATCTCATTCCTTCCTACAGTTTTGGCTCAAAAAAATCAACTATCTAGTTGATCTACTGTTAACAGGATAGAGAGTATTAGAATATGCAAAGAATTAATGAATATTCTCAGCTATAAGTACTTTCTTGTTCCACTTATTCATTCATATGTAATGTCTTATGTATCATCAATGTTAACTTTTCAGTGAAGATTGGTGAATGGCTATAAGACTCTATTATGACTAAATTTTCTATTTCCCTAAATTATTTTATTGCCTTTACACATATCATACAACGGAGATCAATACATCAGTTAATTACTGTAATTATTGTCACTGGAAATATTTTGCTAGTTCCATAACTCTCCTGTAGAATAATCAATATCTATAAGCACCACGATAAGAGGTTCAACAGTACCTTCCAAATCATTTTGACTAAAGAGAAATTTCAATAAACTAAAAGATAATTTTCTGCTCACCTATGCAGGTAGGTACAGGAGCATTCCAATTTCCATCAGCTGAGCAATGTATTTCTTTAGCTCCAGAAAGTTTATAGTCTTTATTACATTCAAACTGTACAACTTGGCCGAAGGAAAATTCTTGCTCTGCCTCATATACACCAGCTGCAACGATTTTTCCATTATCTGGTGCATTTACTGGTAAGCACTTCCTCACTGTAAAAATAAAGCTATAATTTAAGGCCTACTCTGCAACTATATTGTAAAACAAAATAGTCAGCATTAAAAATAAGCTAAACATAGTGGCAAAAAAAGCAAACATAATTCTGGGATGTATTAACAGGAGTGTTGTAAGCAAGACACATGATGTAATTCTTCCTCTCTACTCCGCTCTGCTTAGGCCTCAACCGGAGTATTGTGTCCAGTTCTGGGCACCACATTTCAGAAAAGATGTTGACATACTGGAGAAAGTCCAGAGAATAGCAACAAAAATTATTAGAGGTCTAGAAAACATGACCTAGGAGAGAAGATTGAAAAATTGGGTTGGTTTAGTCTGGAGAAGAGAAGACTGAGAGGGAACATACTAACAGTTTTCAAGTACATAAAAGGTTACAAGAAGGAGGAAGGTAAATTGTTCTCTTTAACCTCTAAGGATAGGACAAGAAGCAATGGACTTTAATTGCAGCAAGGGCAGTTTAGGTTGGATATTGGGAAAATCTTCCTAACTGTCAGGGTAGTTAAGCATTGGGATAAATTGGCTAGAGGGGTTGTGGAATCTCTATCATTGGAGATTTTTAGGAGCAGGCTGGACAAACACCAGTCAGGGGTGGTCTAGATAATACTTGGTCCTGACATGAGTGCATGGGGCTGGACTAAATGACCTCTTGAGGTCCCTTCCAGTCCTAGGATTTTACGATAAACATTAAAATATAGAACAATTAAAAAAATTGTATAAGTACACTACATAGTAAATGTAAAATTCAGGTTTTTCACATACTCAGATACCACAGTGATCAGTGTGGTATAAAGTCAGACTGACAGACACCAGAGAAAGTTGGTACATGGAGTCTCCTCACTCTGCTATGCATTCATCCTGGTTGTAGACAGAGTGCTTACTTAGAATTGCCTTGAGTGACAGATGGGGCCCAACTAATATATCCAGAGTCACTCACAGTCCAGGCTCTGCTAAAAGTCAATGTTAGTTGCTCTTGCTTATGCAAGACTACATCTTCTAAGACTAATTAGTTGGAAAACTTTAGAGAACTGCAGACTGACCAAAACATATCCATCAGTTCACAGTTATTAGCCTAAAATCCTTGATAAAGATATTGGACTAAATTAATCACTGGTATAAGTAAACACAATTTATGTCAGCAGAAAGTATGGCCCATACAGTCCCATAACTGCATTAACCCAAGAAAAAGAATATATGTGATCAAATATTCCTTATTACAAAGGATGCTGTTATCTGGGGCCAAATTCCATCGTTGAATGTTCACATAGGTATTAATGGGAGAGTATGTGTGTATCTGGGACCAAAGTTTTGCCTTCACTCTTTTTTCTCCCAACTTTCTCCAGTATATCAGTCATCTGTCCATTGTTTGATTTTGCATGCTATTTCAGGGTTACTCAAACAAATTTATAAAGAAAACATCATGTAGGATTAAGTGCACACATTCACAAGAAGTCATGTTTTTCCTTTAATGATAAACCCTTAAAATTTTGGGACTAAAAAATATAAATAATAATTCTTGCTGGCCAAAATCACAATCACATTGTAACACAAATACTGTACTGGGGATATGTGCATTCATTGTATGACAAAACACTTTCCCCATAAGTATTAAAGCTATACAGAACAAAATTAAGAAGGAAACTATCTAGGAATAACATTAAAGGACAGATTGTGACATCCTAGATCATGCTGAATGAGTAATACTACTGAAACAAATGGGACTACATGTGTAGTAAGATAGAGCCCTGTAGCTGGACTGGGATCCTGCGTGTCCTGTAGGACACACTGCCATAATAGTGGGAACAAGTAAAATGTATTTGTTATGGGTGGGATTGGGTGGACAAAAAAACCAACCCAACAGATTGTGAAAATGTGGAGGAAAACACTAAAAATCTTGTCAATTTACCAAGAGTAGCCTATTTGGGAAATTGCTATTTATATTGTCAGAGCTTCTCTTTCCTATATATGTTTATATCCCTCCTCTCTTGCAGGATTTGTGGGATCTAAGATTTTTTTTTTTTGGTTTGGAGCAGGATAATAACACCAGAAATAATCCAAGAGAGGATGGGAGATGGTACTGCAGGGCAGGACAGGAACAGAATTTAAATAGTCCCACAGAGGGCTCTAGAGAAAGGTACTAATCAATGTAAGCAAAGATATCAAAATCGGGTATTGCATAGTTTTAGGCAGGCAAATATTAAATCAAAATCAGTTTGAAAAAAAGATTATGGTGTAGATTCCATTTACCTTCACAGTGGGGGAGTTCATTGCTCCATCCATCTGCCTGACACTCACGGAAATTTCTTTGGCTGAGCATCTGATAACTTACCGAAAAAAATTGTAACAAAAATATAAAACTCCAAAATACAGTAGCATTATGTGTTATCAGGATTGTTATTACAGTTAGAAAAAAATAAGTAGTTTCCCCTGTTCTAATAAATAAACTAACACAAAACATTCTCCTGAAGAAGGAAACAATACTGTCTCTACTGGGCTCCTTCCCCATTTTGTTAAATTTCCTATTGCTCACAGTAGCAAAATGTTAAGTGGCAGAAGTAAAGCTTTATTGAAAGCGTCTTTATTACAGGGAGCTGCCAATGCTAAACTCTGGCTCAGCCCTCTGTATAGAAGCCACTGTAATTCACTGTGCTCTCACAAAATTAGGGAGAATTGCAACTTCTAAGCCCAGTTCACCAGTATCCTCAAGCACAAAAGTGGCATAAACCAGGTGAAAATGACAGATTAAGCCAAATTTATGGATGATTTGCATTGCCAGAGCAGTGCAAAACAGCCATACTGTAATGGAGTATATCTTACTACAAGATTTTGCATTTTATTTACTAAAGCTCTTTCAAGAGAGCTATAGTTAGTTGTGAAAGCACATGATTAATGTAGTTACTGAGTCTACCACAAAGTCATTATTTGAAAGAATTTTTCTCTGCAATTACTATAGAACAGGAATGATTCAAGTTTGGCCTGTAGATCAGGGACCTGATTTTCACAAGTTCTGACCTCTGAAAATCAGGCCTCGGATATGATCCACTGGGCCCCATAAAAGGCTTCATCAGTTCATTAGTTTCTGAGTCCTGGATCTCCATATTAAATATGAGATCAGCTGCAGTCAGGTTAAACAAATTAGGTGTGGTGCTAAGGTGGGCAATGTTTGGCTGATTCTGCAACAGAAGCATATCTGGAGGTATAGGATTAAAGAGTTATGTTAAATAGTCTTATGGAAATCTAAGGTGCTTTCAGTGTAATGAAGTTAGGTGTACTTTAATCATTAATCACTTCTAACTATTGTGATAGACCCAGGCCAGATAGATACAGCAGAGTAGCAAAAGGCACATATTCTGGCCACTGGATTAACAATTTTCTGTTCCCTGACTGACCAGAGCAGGGGCTGCTTCAGGCTAATGAGAATACCTGACTCCAATTAACCTGCAAAGAGTCAGGTGAGGCCATTAAGCTAATGTGACCACCTGACTCTAATTAAGGCCTCTCTGGTACTATAAAAAGGGCTCACTCCAGTGAAGCAGAGAAGAGCCAAGGAACCACAGGAGAGGATGTGCTACTGAAGGCCTGGATACAGAAGACACCCTCGAACTATTTTCAAGGGAGAAGCCGGATAGCTGTGGGGAAGTGGCCTAGGGAAAACTCTGGCAGTGAAAGGTTGGCTGCCAACAGCTGCTACCATTAGGGTCCCTGGGCTGGAACCCGGAGTAGAGGGTGGGGCGGGATTCCCCCCAACCTGCCACTACTGAAACACCTCCTGGAAGGGGGAGGCAGGCCCCTACCAGGACAGGAGGTTATACTGTCCTAAAATAAACCCAGAGGGATGACCGAGACTATGGGAGTTCTCTCACCAACTGGCTTATGATGAAAAGGGCTCAGTGGACTGTAACCCTGGCCTAGAGAGAAAAGGGCTACGTGGAGGGTCGCAGTGAGCCTCTGAGGTTAGCATAAACTGCTAGTGCGGGACCCATGGGGACAAGGTCAGAGCTTTGCCACACTATAGAAATCCAAAAATATTAACAGAATGTAAATCTGTCAGTCTTAAATCAAAAATCACAAAGTCATAAGTAGACACTTACTCCATTAACTTTTACACGCCACATTAACCTGCTCTAGTGCTACTAGCATATTGAATAACAAAAAACATTACCCTTCATCACATTTGTACTCAACACGAGTGCCAAATACAAACTCCGTTCCAGCAGTAAGTTGAAAGGAGCCAAATTGAATATCTCCAGGATGTCCACAGGGCTTGTCTGGGGGAGGGGGGGAGGAGAGGGTGGAAAAAAAGGAAAACGTGCTTATAAACCTTCTGCAGTGCTGTAAAAGGAGGTAACTTTGCCTATTCGATAGGAATTGTATTTCCTATATAGGGTGAGATGTTCAAAAGCTTTCAGCATTAGTTTAATTCTCTCCTATTAAAGTCAGTGGGAGTTTTACCATTGATTTCAGTGGTAGCTGAATGCCGAGCGCTTTAGAAAACTCTGCCATAATGCTGGCAAATTAAATACTAGGACTATCTGCATTTTTACTTTTTGAGTAACAAGCAGCAAAGAAACGGACCCTATAGAATATTTGTTAATACGCTAAAGGCCTCTGCTCTAAAGGTGGATGCTTGGTCAGACCTACAATCAGATTCAGATACACTTTAAAAAAATATTAACAAACTGGAATTTTTCAAAGGCACAAGGTTTATTGACCTGATTATTTAAAACTTTTCCTTGCACACTTTCAAAAGGATTCTTTCAAAGAGGTAAAGGCCCTTTAGAAATGTTTCCATATGCATACATGTATATTAGGAGGAAAATAAAAGCATTATTAAGTTAATCAAATACATTACATGTATAGCTTGTTACCTAGGCGATACATAGAGACAGAACTGTAATTATGCATTGACCTTTTAACTGAGGGATATGGTCATTCCTGCACACTAATGAAGGTTTTTAATACCTGTTCATAAATTCCCAGTGAGGAGCTTGAGTTATATGAAAAACATTGTGCATGGAAAGATACCTGTCTGAAAGATGGCACTTTGGTTCCGGAAAAGATAAATACACTCCTACAAAGACAGGCTGGGTCCCCAGGTGAGCGGTTACCCTTCAAACTGGAGCCCAAAAACTTCTTAAGATAGATAAGTGTGTGACCCAGGGACCTCTTGGTGCCATCTGGCAGATGGCATCATTGTACATAAGGGTTACAGGGATCTCCCTTGGTCTGTTTATCTACCTACTAGTTTGCCTAAGGTCTCTACTGAAAGCCTGTGTCACAATGGTCATCATGATCACTGCAAACTGTATGTATGGATAATATGTAAGGGAAATATATATATCCTATATATATAGGCCTTAAGAGCATAATTTTAATTTTCTGTGTGTGTATGTATATGTATATCGAAAATGTATGTAAGAGGTGTGTGTGTTTGTGTGTGTGTGTATTACATATATATATATACACACACCTTACATACATTTTGGATATACATATACATACACACACAGAAAATTATGCTCTTAAATCTGTGAGTTGGAGTCAGTCACCAGAAGTTAAAAAACAAGTTTATTTTAGTAGGATGTTTATCTAACAGTCTATCTGTAAGCAAATGGAGCATTGTATAATTCACAATCAATTCACATTTACAGTCTGAGTTACATGATAATGATGGGATTATGAAATCTTCGGGGGGCGGGGAATTTACAGCAGGAAATAAATCAGCACAAGGAAGTCTTTTTTTACAAGTGACGGGCATGGATTTTTGGACTACAACTGCAGGCACAGAGAGTAACTCTGCATCCTTCATCTAGAATGTACAATGTCAGAGGGTTTGCTTCATTAAGTAAAGATCACAGATAGACAAGTTTTTAAAAACTGGAAAAAGAACTTTGGGTGACATAAAAAAATCACTAGACAGGAAAGTAGCATGTTTGTTAAGGGCTCTATTATGTGTGTTATGATTCTGTTTTAGATGTAACCCTTTGTTTCCAACATTTTAGCTTGCTATCATTTGAAACTCTGCTCTTTGTTAAATAAACTTTAAAATGCTTTCTCTATAAACAAACAAATGCTGTGTGTTAAGCAGAACTTTTTTTTCAGGTATAACTGGTAAGCTGTTGTGTTTTATTCCTTTGGGAATAGAGGTCTCGGAGTTCTGTGTGTGACCAGTGGATTGGGGCTGGATGCTACCGGCAGATATTTGAAGGACTTGGGAATTGATGTGTACCTATCACTAACCTGAAGAGGAACAGCACAGCCTGCATCAGCTGAGAGAAGAGTGCTTGTTCTGCCTGTGGCTGGTGATGTCAAGAAGCTGTGTCCTGATAGGCACAGTTAAGGGGAGGTGGTAGTGAGGTGCCTCACGACCCTACCTCTGGGAAGCACCAAAGAGAAATAATCCAGCAGGATCTACATCCAGTTTGCTTACATAGTGAGAGAGTGACATGTGAGATGGGTGAAAAATTAAAAAGGTTATGGATTGCTATTTTCTGTTTATTTCAGGTAAGGAAATAAAGTGAAGTATAAAATGAGTAGACAAACTAAATAAGCAATAGGTGGAACAACAGTGTGAAGCTCAGGAATTAGATGATGAAGGGAAAACCTTCAGGAACAAGATAAGTTATGCACAGATATAGGCCTGAATGAAACAGTTGTGAAGTTGGAGTTGGCCATCTAGGAGGTGGCAAAAGTAGAGAAGGAACCATCTATGGGCAGCCAAAGAAAAATGGGCAAAGTGGAAGCCACACGCCAGAGAGCACTGGAGCTGGAAGACAAAAAAATTGAAGTCCAAGAAGCAGAGGTCAAAGAAAAGGAGGAGAGGCAAGAAAAAGATTGCAGGCTGCACACCCTGAGCATACTGAAGTTACAAAAGCAGATCCTTCAGCCCACATGTAATCCTCACCAGGGATCACACAGCTGGGACAAACTGTGCCCTAGTTACAAGGCGACTGATTGCACTGAAGAATATTTAACCACATTTGAAAGGATATGCAATATACATAAACAACTCCAATGACTGGAGAATGACCATCTTACTCTCCAAACTGAATGGTAAAACTTTGCAGGTTTTTAATTATACGGATATAAATGAAACTATGAAGTCTGACATTTTAAAATTGTCTGTGTCAAAAAGGTTTCAAATTACACCAGTAGCATACCACAAAGTTTATAAACCTTTAAAAGGCTGACAAGCTAAATCACAGGGAATATCTTCATAAAATGGTGGATTATTTGAAAAAAAAAAAAAGACAAAAAGTAAAGGGGCACTCATGACCAGTTAATTGATCTATATGCTCAAGAACATTTCTTTGATCTATGCTCTAAGCAGGAGATGGCCGCTGTGTGGGAGATGTCTGTGGAAACAGCTGCAGAAGCAACTGGCTTGTACATAGAAGAGAGATCCTTCATAGACCCATGTCTATGTCCCAAAGGGAAGGGGGGAAAGTCTGTGGTAAAAAAGTGTCTTTGGTTTGTTTTTGAAAAAAAGGAGGGAGGGGAGGGGTTTAAACTCACATCATCCTATCTATATCTATATATATAAAAGTCAAGTGGTGTATGTATGTGTGTATGTATGTATGTATGTACGTATGACTGCGAACTCCTCCCGCACCGTTTGAGCCAGAGACTTGAAATTTGGTACAGTGAGGGGTCTTGGGGTCTAGATGCTGGTAAGGGTCGAAAAATTTTCGGATCTCACCTCTGACGCCCCCCAGGGGTGAAAGTCTTTCAGGGCCAATCACATCGGCTGGGCGGTTAGGTGGTGATGATGTCATAATACCCCTCTCCAACAGACACCTCACTCGCTCAGCTCACCCCTCCCTCCTCCAACAGAACCCCGGAGATCCCTCAGTTCTCTGCCCCTCCCCCCGCCCAACGGAACCCCGGAGATCCCTCAGTTCTCTGCCCCTCCCCCCTCCCAACGGAACCCCGGAGATCCCTCAGTTCTCTGCCCCTCCCACCTCAACCCCGGACTCCATCAGCTCTGTGCCCCCCCCTCCACCTGCGAAGGTTCCCGGAATCCCTCTGCTCTGGGACCGCGAAGGATCTGAGTTGGGTTTGGTGGGACAGTAAGTGAGGTGGGGGTGTCGGGTTCGGTCAGGGGGTGAGGTGGGGGTGTTGGGTTTGGTCGGGGGGTAAGTGAGCCGGGGGGTGTCGGGGTTGGTCTGGGGGGGTGGGAAGGTGTCGGGGGGGGGTGAGGGGTGAGGTTTGGGTGTTGGGTTTGGTCTGGGGGGGGAAGGTGTTGGGGTGGGTGCCCAGACCAAACCCGACACCCCCCCCGGCTCACTTACCCCCCGACCAAACCCAACACCACCACCTCACCCCCCCACCAACCGCAACACCCCCTGACCAACCCCAACACCCACACCTCACCCCTCACCCACCCCGACACCTTCCCACCCCCCCAAGCAAACCCGACACCGCCACCTCACCCACCCCGATACCTTCCCACCCCCCCAGACCAAACCCGACACCCCCTGGCTCACTTACCCCCCGACCGAACCTAACACCCCCACCTCACCCCCCCCACACCAATCGCAACATCCCCAGACCAAACCTGACACCCCCCGGCTCACTTACCCCCCCGACCGAACCCGACACTCCCACCTCACCCCCCCAAGCAAACCCGACACCCCCACCTCACCCCCCCACCAACCGCAACACCCCCTGACCAACCCCAACACCCACACCTCACCCCTCACCCACCCCAACACCTTCCCACCCCCCCCCCAGACCAAACCCGACACCCTCCCGGCTCACTTACCCCCGACCGAACCCGACACCCCTACCTCATCCCCCCAGGCAAACCTGACACCCCCACCTCAACCCCCCACCAACCGCAACACCCCCTGACCAACCGCAACACCCACACCTCACCCCTCACCCACCCCGACACCTTCCCACCCCCCCAGACCAAACCCAACACCCCCTGGCTCACTTACCCCCCAACCGAACCCGACACCCCCACCTCACCCCCCCCCACCAACCGCAACACCCCCTGACCAACCCCAACACCCACACCTCACCCCTCACCCACCCCGACACCTTCCCACCCCCCCAGACCAAACCCGACACCCCCCCTCCCCCCGGCTCACGGTGCACTGTGTAGCACACAGATTATTAAATACACTGTTCGGTCGGGGGGTGAGGTGGGGGTGTCGGGTTCGGTCGGGGGGTAAGGTGGGGGTGTTGGGTTTGCTTGGGGGGGGTCAGGTGGGGTTGTCGGGTTTGGTCGGGGGGTAAGTGAGCCGGGGAGTGTTGGGGTTGGTCAGGGGGGGTGGGAAGGTGTCAGGGTGGGTGAGGGGTGGGTGTTGGGGTTGGTCAGGGGGTGTCAACTGTCTGCCCCCTCCCCACCTCCGACTGACCCGAGCAACGCCGGGCACTTATGCTAATATATATATAAAAGTCAAATGGTGTATGTATGCGTGTATGTATGTATGTATGTGCGCTTACTGCTTCCACACCGTTTGAGCTAGAGACTTGAAATTTGGTACAGTTAGAGGTCTTAGGGTCCTAATCAAGGTAAGAGTCGAAAATTTTTCAAATCTCACCTCTGACGCCCCCCAGAGGTGAAATTCTTTAAAGCCCCATTCACATCAGCTGGGCAGCTGCTGTTCTCTGTGACATAGTTATGATGTCATAATACCCCCTCCAACGGACCCTGCGCTCGCTCATCTCTCTGCCCCCTCCCCCCTTCAATGGACCCCGCACTCGCTCAGCTCTCTGCCCCCTCCCTACTCCGACGGACCCGAGTTGGGTTTGGTCGGAGGGTAAGTGAGGTGGAGGTGTCGGGTTTGGTCGGGGGGTGAGGTGGGGGGTGTCGGGTTTGGTCGGGGGGGGGGGGTAAATGAGCCGGGGGTGTTGGGTTTGGTCTGGGGGTGGGTGGGTGAGGGGTGGGTGTTGGTCAGAGGGTGTTGGGTTTGGTGGGGGGGGCAAGGAGGGGGGTCGGGGTTGGTCGAGGGGTAAGTGAGGTGTGGGTGTCGGGTTTGTTTGTGATGGTAGGCAGGGGTGTCGGGTTTGGTTGGGGGGGGAAGTGAGGTGGGTGTGTCAGGTTTGGTCTACGGGGGTGAGGTGTGGATGTTGGTCAGGGGGTGTTGGTAGGGGGGTGACGTGGGGGTGTTGGGTTTGGGTGGGGGGGTGAAAATGTGAGTCGGGGTTGGTCGAGGGGTAAGTGAGGTGGGGGTGTGGGTTTGGTCGGGGGGGGTGAGGTGGGGGTGTCAGGTTTGCTCTCTTCCCCCTCCCCCCTCCAAGGACTCCCTCAGCTCTCTGGCCCCTCCCCACCTCCGACGGACCCGAGCAATGCCGGGTATTTTCGCTAGTATTTAATATTTAAGAGCAGGGCCTCACTGGCTAAGTTTCTGAACCATTTACACTAGGTCTGTAGCTATTCTGCATAATTTTACACTTCTGACTTCTTTACTGTATATTACTGGAATAGAGTGTCCACTTCTAGTGTTCATACTTCAAAAAAGCTGTTGGTAAATTGCAAAGAGCTCAGAAAAAAGCTGCAAGGATGATTAGAGGTCTGGAAAGCATGCCTGACTCAGAAACTAAACAGGCTCAATCTCTTTAGTTTATCAAAGAGAAGATTAAACAGAGATTTGATTGTGGTCTACAAGTGTCTTCACTGTGAAGTGATTTCCAGTAATAGACCACATTTTAAACTAAGAGAAGAAGGCATAACAAAATCAAATGTTTGGAAGTTGAAGCTAAGTAAATTCAAACTAGAAATAGTAAAAAAACATTAAATGAGGGTAATTAACTATTGGATCAGTTTACCGAGGGAAAGGGTGGATTCTTCATTACTTGCAATCTTTAAATCAATGTTATATCTTAAACACAAATTATGGTCTTGATGCAGAAATTATTGGATTATGTTCTCTGGCTTGGGTTATTCAGGAGGTCATACCAGATGATCATAATGATCCCTTCTGGTCCTAGAATCTATGATTTTCTCTTAATGATCTTCATGTCAAATGAACTTGCTATATGTAGGATATTTTGAGTGGAGATGTAGACTATATGAGAAAGAAGCACATTTGGATGACTCAGAGAAGATAACTGATTCCAAATTTAAAGGAAGGCCAAGTGAAGAGAGTAGTAATGACTTGAGCATGTAGTCAAAAGCATGTGAGACCTTTCTCTAAAAGGGCTGGCCATGTTCATTATTGGAACAAATACTATTTAATGACCTTCAGAGAGCTAGATTTTATTCAGAACACTTTGCTTCTTCAATGTGCTTTCCAAACCTAATCTCTTTTTAAATGATTATATTATTTGAAACATATGATCTACAACATCAGTCTTGAAAGAACATATGGTAAAATTTATGAGAGGCTTTCTTTTCCACTAAAAATTACAGCAGCTGTTAACCTGACTTAATTATTCATATAGCTGGTTGGGACTTTTCTGTTGAATGACTTTCTGGTGGATAATGCAGTTTTTGCAAAATTGACATTTTCTTTGGGAATCATCAAAACCATCAAAAATCTTGATTTTGCCAAATATTTTCAAGTTTCATTGGGAAAATTTAAATGAAATATTTCATATTGGGTCACTTCAACTTGAATTAGAATGTTTCAGTTTCTTGAACTGACCCCAAATATTTAATTTTGTATTAGGTAAATAAAGCATTCCACTTGCATTTCCCTATGAAGTCATTATATAATGGGAGATGTAGTTTGAGTCCCTTTCTCTTCTGTGAGTCATGTTCCCTGGAGCACATCTCCCATAATGCAATGTGGATTTCCCTCTGATTGAGATGCATGATGCAATATGGATGTCACATGATTCTCAGAACATAATAAGTGCTGTAGTCTGGTCAGGGCGCCTATATGGGAAGAATGGAAATATCAAGACTCCTGAACACCAACTCCCATGAGGCAATGCGTCGCTTTAATAAAATGCAGTTTAAATAAAACTGAAAATGCTTCATTTCAAATCAAAACTGTTGAAATAAAATGTTTTGACCTTTCAGAATCATTTTTTAAAAATTTCCTTTCTGTGAAACATTTCAAAATTTCATCCTAATTTATGACAAAAACAAATGTTCAAATGTAAGAATTTCCTATAGGATGGAAACTCTGAATTTTGTTCAGTTCTAGCTATTTTTACTATGAAGTAGCTATGTTTACTTTGAGCAACTGTTTAAAAACCCCTCTTTTGCTAAATTCTCTATCTGTACCTTTGGGTATCTGTATTGTAAATCACTATAGTAATAAATATTCTTTTTAATGGAATTTTCTTCCTCATTAAAGTTTAGGGTCCAAATCTTGGAGTTATTACAGACAAAATTCCAATTGAAGTTAATGAGCATCATTGCCCAAGTGAGGACTTTGTGATGTCACCCTAAATGTTGACCTGAAGAAAAAGGAAAAATGACTGAAAGTATTTCCATTGAACATTTGCACATTTTGCAAAGATACTTACTTCTACATTCCACGTATGGGTGGAGATGTTTCCATACCCCATTTGTACACTCAAATATAACACGACCAAGTTTTATGTACCCAGGTCGACAGTTGTAAGTTGCTTGAGTACCATGTGGATAGGAATCCTGGTCCCAGGTTCCTGTAAGTATTTCCTTAGTTCTTCTAGGAGGTGGAGTTTCACAATCTAGAAATTAAGTGAATGAGAATAAATTATTATCAAAATAGATGGTAAATACTCAAAAATAATGTTAACAAAGGGAAGAATGAGATCTGAGAGCCAGAAAATGCAGCTTCTTGATTATAATCACCACACAGTGTTGTTTAGAAAGATCATGGGCAACTGAAAGAGACCAGAGAAAACTGCAAATGGGAGACTAACCTGATTTTTAATAAATGGGAAAAACTTGGTACCTATCCTATAGAAAATCAAAATTATCAATCAAACATGAAACAATAAATATCTAGATACGGGGGATAATTATCTTTCAATACATAAAAGGGACTGTAGATGCATAATATAGAGAGTAGGAACAGAGATTATTGCTTTGATTTCAATTTAAGAGACCCCACCTACTGCATTCTGTCCCTCAACTGCAGCTCCCCAAGACCAGTCCTCCCACTACCAGAGGGGAAAAGGATAAAGATACCCCCAACTCTCAAGACCTCTACTTCTGCAGCTTTAAACTCCATAGCTGCTACTACTTCCCATCACTGGCCAGTATCAGCTTCCCACTTTCCACTGTCAAATCCCCTTCCTTAGCATCTCCACACATCATCTTCTTCCATCTAAGTACCAACCTTCCCACTCCCTCCAATACCGAGACTATTTGTGATCACAGAGAACTGATGAATAACTAAATTCTAAAAATCCATATCGCATCCTCTTCTTCCTTCATCATTTTGTTTTCTGTCTCACATTTTTGTCTGTCCTAACACTTTTCTTCAGGTCAGTCAATACTCACACATTGCCTTCTCCACAGCTTCTTACAATGCCTCCTAACCTGTGTCCAGGTGTTGCCCTTAAAGATTGATCTCCTGGTGTTATAGGATTACATGAGAATATCAGTTTTCATTTTTGTGAAGTTTCTAGCCCTCATGGTTATGGAGAAGACTGGAAAACATGAACCCTAATGGCTCAAAAACCCAGAAGTCAAATAAAAAGTACCCCAAATTTATTATTTTTAACATCTTAAGATTTGTTGAAGCCCAACTCATGATAGTTGAATGCTTGGGGTCATTGGTATGGGCACATGTGCAAGTAGAAAAGAATCAGCAGATTGAGGAAACAGCTCACTAGGCTTTGTAGAATATGTAAAAGGAAGCAAACTACACTGCAAGGGGCTACTGGTTCTAGCTGTGCAGCCACTGTCACAAAGACGAAAGGATCTTCTCTCAGAGTTCTGGACTTTCCTCTATTTAGACACTTTTTGTTGTTTCCAACCGACTTGTACCCTTCTCTTCTGAGGAAAGAACAGACATGAAGATTCAGGATGACTTTTCAAAAGTGAATACTTTTCTTTCAAAGAGACTAGGATCTTAAGTGCCTATGTTACTTTTTAAAATGGGACTTGGGTGTTTTGAAAGTTTTACCCCTTGAATTCAAAAGCTCCCAATTGATCCAGGATAAACAAACCACTAGATTCTCTCTCTTGCTCAAGAACTCTTATTTACTTTTTGATTCTCAAAGTCACATACTCTTTATCAGTTCTGGCCACAAAACAATATTGAAGTTGCTACATTTAATGCTGAAAGATTTTAAAAAACAAGCATAAGAAGTCAGACAGTCTCCTATTCCCCTCCCAAGAAAAAATCCGCAGTAAAACAAACAAAATCCTTCACATACAATGTTGCACAGAGGTTAAAACAGACATCAGAAGAATCTACAGTGAGAAAAAATTGCATGGAATACATGAAAATGTAAAAGGAAATTGTCCCCATCACAACCAATGACCTAACATTTCCTGTTTGCAATGCATATATGACGGGAATTAACCTCTTTGAAAGGCAGCATCTCTCATCCATAATAATGCCCTTTTTGTCTGAGTGATTATATTCAGGAACTTGAAGGGTTGTTTGTTAATCAAGAGAAGCTGATTATAGGAGTCAGGTATATTCTCAGGTACCATTCCAAAGAATGTATACAAAGTTCTGGTGCCCTGAAGACAGCAAGAATGAACAGCAGACTGTTTCTAAGTCTGCCCCTCCAGTCTCTTCTGTACCCAAGGATGCTCTGTCTTTTCTCCCTCTCAGGACTACACTCACTACTGCGTTTTTTTGCCTGCTGGGTTTCTCCTACTGAACATTCACAGAGTTTGCCAAACAATCCCATAATCTCCATGTTTGAAAACAGTCACAAGCAAACTAGCTTAATGCTGATCAGGCTTCTCTCTCCAGCCTAGTGTCCTGGGTGGTAGCCTACTATTGTTTTGAGATATCACTATAGAAAAGGGTGTTTTAGGAGGGTATTTAGGACACCCAAAGATCTGTGATTGTCTATAGATCAAAGGGCCTTTTGACAGCCATTAACACTTTCCCGCAAAGCTATAACAGCAGCGCCACCTGCTTTTTTTGAATACTCACACAATGGAGGATTCTCAGATAGAAAGACCTGAACCAGTCTGAAAACTCACTATAGATTATATATAAAAAAGACTTTGTATGATGATTTGTATCACCAAGAAGAAGAACTTCTGTAGAAAAAACAAAATGCAAGCAACATGTTCAAGCATAAGGAATTTACTCCAAATGAGAGTCATTCAGTTCAGGAAGGTTTTGAAAGGTCCTTTGCACCACTCAAGTGGTGAGGCCACATGCAGAATGGAGGTAGCAATAGATGGTACACTTTTAATGCCATATAATGGGGTCCCCATGCTGCCCCTCTATTGGGGATTATCCTGTGTGACAGACCGCTCTCTCACCCCTCCTCAGGAACAGGCAGGAAACCCTTCTCTTGCTTCAAACAGTGCTCTTTATTCACAGTGCAGGACCCCACCACCAATATATACAGCTTTATACAATACAGTCTTTCAGCTTGCAGCTCTATCAACTCTATATAGTTCAGCTACAGCTTACAACTCCAACACACAGCTCTGAATAGCTCCAGCCACCACCTCACTCTATACCATCCCCACCACACTGGGCTTGCTTCCTGGCAGGCCTTTTATCCCCCTGAGGAGGCTGCCAGGTGCAACCCATCCCTGTGGATTGCCCTGCAAGCCAGGTGGCTGATTAGCCTTCCTGCAAGGGAGGTTTGCAGGCTTCTGCTCCCTCTTAAAGGGCCAGCAGGGCTGGCTCAGGCACTCTTGGCCAGCACCCTGCCACACCTGGTACAGTAAACCCTCGATTTAACGGACCTCAATTTAACGGACTTCGGATGCAACGGACAAAATTTTTGAGCAAGTCTGATGCATCAAAAATTCATTTCTCGTGGGCTGGCTGCCGGCTCCCGGCTGCCGCCCGGGTCACAGCAGCAGGCGGGCTGGCTGCTGGCTCCCGCCCTGGTCCAGCCAGCGGGCGGGCTGGCTGCCAGCTTCCGGCTGCCGCCCGGGTCCAAGCAGTGGGAGGGCTGGCTTCCGGCTCCCGGGTCCCGCCCGAGTCCCGCCAGTGGGCAGGCTGGCTGCCGGCTCCCGCCCGGCTCCTGCCTGCGGATGGGCTGCCGCTGGCTGACGGTTCACGGCTGCCGCCCGGGTCCCAGCATCCAGGACCCGGGTGGGCTGGCTGCCGGGTCCTGGCTGCTGCCCGGGTCCCAGCAACGGATGGGCTGCGGAGCTGCCGCTCCGACCCTGTGGCGGGCGGGCTGCTGCTCCGACTGCTCTTTTTTTATTATTAAACTAGCATAAGTGCCCGGCGCTGCTCGGGTCAGTCGGAGGTGGGGAGATGGCAGACAGCTGACACCCCCTGACCAAAGCCAACACCCACACCTCACCCCTCACCTACCCCGACACCTTCCCACCCCCGAAACCCGAAACCCCCACCTCACCCCCCGACCGAATCCGACACCCCCACCTCACTTACCGTCCCACCAAACCCAACTGGGATCCGTTGCAGGGGAGGAGGGGGCCCAGAGCCGAGGGATTCCGGGGACCTTCGCAGGTGGGGGGGGCACAGGGCTGATGTAGTCCGGGGTTCCGTTGGGGAGGTGGGAGGGGCAGAGAACTGAGGGATCTCCGGGGTTCCATTGGGGAGGTGGGAGGGGCAGAGAACTGAGGGATCTCCGGGGTTCCGTTGGAGGAGGGAGGGGTGAGCTGAGCGAGTGAGGTGTCTGTTGGAGGGGGGTATTATGACATCATCACCACCTAACTGCCCAGTTGATGTGATTGGCCCTGAAAGACTTTCACCCCTGGGGGGCGTCAGAGGTGAGATCCGAAAATTTTTCGACCCTTACCAGCATCTAGACCCCAAGACCCCTCACTGTACCAAAATTCAAGTCTCTGGCTCAAACGGTGCGGGAGGACTTCGCAGTCATACGTACATACATACACACATACATACATCACTTGACTTTTATATATATAGATAACAGACTTTTTGATTTAACGGAACCCCCTCACCTGAATTAGTCCGTTAAATGGAGGTTTTACTGTACTGACTAAAAGGGAGCCACACAATGAACAATTAAGCAAGTGGACAAGATGTGGTTGCTAGGCTGGGGTGGAAGGAGGAAGCTGCACTATGGGTTCCTGTCCGGCAACAGCTGAGAGAAGCCGATTTCAGTTCCCCGGTACCCATGAACTTTGAGAGCATAAATCCTAATTACTGTTTTTATATAGGAAATGAATTTCATTTTATTTGCACCAAAAAATTATTTACCTCTTAGTATTTATAATTCACTAATGTGAATGCCTATAGCTGTGTAAGGAACACAATCTCAGAAAACTATGCAAAACCAAGAGAACCATTTATTACAGAACAAGTCTATAAAAGTAAAGTATTCAACTGTGTACAATTATTACTCTAACCCCACTAGAGGGTGCTCACATGCTATCAAAAACCAGATGCTGGGACTTTCACGGAGAAACTGGCAAGACCAATGAAAACTTATTTGTTTGGTTTTCTTAATGCTCTAATTTTTGCTCCCCTCCTCTTTTAAAATAATATATTGGATTGATATCCTGATTAATCTTTAGCAATTATTACATACCAACAGCTAAGTGAAATGTATTCCTCATCTTCTTTTTCTCTCAAAAAGGTATCTTTTCCTTCTTCCCATATCTTCAAATGATAACAGTTCTATAACTAAATACCAACATTTTGGCTGCAGGAATGTTTGTGCAGCAGTAACATTAGAATATAAAAACCATTGGGCCTTCAGTTTTTTTCATACATCTGTAATGCATCTTTATGACACATTTGTGCGCCAAGTATTCACCTTGAAGTTCAAATAGGTGGTGAGCATAGAATGTGGACTTAAGTGTTTTCATTTTTTTAGTGTATACTTTCCATTAAGTAGTGAAATTTTCCTTTCATGTCTATGAGAAACTCTTATTTACTGTGCATGCTTACATCAAAGGGAAAATAGACTTCTGTGTCTACTTCATTTTTTCCTTTAAAAAATGACACTTTTGACAATATTGTTTTTGTTGACAAATTAAAATAAATATCTTATTATAATCATTTCAATGGTTGCATGTGATTCTAGATTTGGTTTTCTTTATATCCTTTAATTCAGAGTGTGAATTTTATGTAAGATTCTGATGCAATTTATTACCCCATAGCCTTAATGAAGTGGGACATTGGGGAAAAATAATTTGGGTTAAAAAGAGAATAGGAATTTTGCATATTCTACAGAAATTGTATATTTCAGAAAATCTCATGGCACATTGAGTTCTCAGAATGGGAAATGCATGGTCAAAAGCTCTATGTTCATGAAGATTATTTTTTTTATTAAGGATAGCATTAACTTTTCTAATTTTCCCCACCTATAACATCTGCTTTTGTAATCTCTTTCATTAGCAACTTCAAGAACATTTAAGCAGCATTGGAGCTCAACAGAATACCGATGTAAGACTGATCATATCACACACAGGACCCTATCATATGCAAATCCCATTTCAAGCATGTTTATAAAGAAAAAGCTACATATAATGTTTTTATTAGAGCAAATATGAGACCCAAATTCATATTGCTCACAATTCCACTTGCTCTCTATCTACATGCTGTTGGTAGGCTTCAAGGATGACAGTTCGTCAGCATAGTAACTATCTATTCAAGTAATTTTCTCTCTATAGTTCTGTGAGAGATACTGTAAAAGTCTACATTGCACATAGCCTACATATTAACAGCAACTATTTGAATCATTCTCACAATAGTTTACATAGTTAGATTTTCTTAATTAACAGGCTATGAAACATTAATTTTCTCAAACTTGACTAAGATTTATATTCAAGATTTTCTTCTCAAATCTAACCTTCTTTACAGGTTGTCATGAATTGCACTTCCCTGGACACACACCTTGTTCAACACTGGTGTATCTGGGTCACTGATACAGCCCTGCTACCCCTCAAAGCTTCCTCTCGGGAAATTTACCTGTGAATATCAGATGATCCTAGCTGCTTTTCTTAACTCTATTTTGAGGACTGTTCAGATTTTTTTTCAAAAGATCTCAATTGACTAGGCCTCCAACTTCTGGCTTTGGTAAACCCCTACATGTTTATTTAACCAGAGTAAACATAACATAAACATAACTATAGTTTTCAATAGCCCTTCTACTTACTCCCAGACCAGAGGGAAAACCTATAAAGCCCAGCACTTCTTCCCTTTCTGATCACAGTTTATTTCTCCAACCTCTGTGTGATCAGGATTCCATCCTCCTGAGGAGACGACAACTCAAATTCAACCCCCTCTCCCAAGTTTCAAATGGGCAGGCTAGCTAGAGTTTCCGTCCTGTAGTCCTAGCCTCTGTTGGTCTGTCTACACTGCAATAAAAGACCCAGAGGACTGTTGCAGTTGTCTTGGGTTGACTGACTCGGACTGTAGGACTAAAAAGTACAGTATAGACAAGTGTTTCAGAGCCTGTGCTCCAGCCCAATCCTAAACATTTACAGTGCATTTTTTTTGGTTCTAGCCTGTGCCATTGATAAATTCAGATGTTCACTCATTTTTTTCAGTGAGCATATTGCTAAAGAATCAGCTTACATTCTGTGAAGGTTACTTCACCTACATTTATTTTGGCACACTTTTTGGCCCCTGACTGTATTAATGGCAACAGAACAGTATTTATATAATACTAGGCAGTTATATTTTTCTCCTAAAGTATGCATCACATTTTTAATAGAAGTCTCATACAAATAACTAACAAATAAAGTAAGGAAGCTTAATGTATGAGTAAAGAGCCAATAGATTTCAGAATGAAGTTCTAGAGGCTAATATTCCACTCACAAACTGGTGCTATTCCACTGATTTAAATTGAATTATTCCTGGTTTACACTAACAGAAGCTGGGGGAACTATACTTATTGACAGAAACTGTAGCCACTTTAAAGTTAAGGGGAGTTTTGCCATTGACTTCACTGGGAATAGGATTTCACCCATCACAATTATCTATTTATTGCTCAAGCAAGAACTTTACTAACCATGATTTTAATATATATTTAATAGAAAATACATTCTGGGATGCATAGGCCATTATCTGTTTTTAAAGACATAGTCTGTGCTCTGCTAATTGTGTCAGTTGTATGGACAGGTGACACTTTTGTTTTAAATTCATTTTAGTAAAGGGCTCTGAGACAAATTGTTCTATCATTTACTTTGTTATAAATCTGGAATCATTCCATTGTAGAAAACGGATTTACCCCTGATTTGCAACAATGAAACTTAATGGAAACATCTGTCCTGCTGAATCAAATGTTGCCTCATTTACACGCCCTTGCAATCCTACTATCTAAGGAATGTAACATGGGTGTAAAAAGGAGGCCAAACTTGACACAACTTTGTTTTTTCAAACCTGAAGATATTTTTGTACTACTTTGAAAAAACGGAGACCGTAGTAAAAGGTTTGTAAAGTAGTATATTAGTTATACATTTTAATAATTATTTTATTTAAATGATAATAGAAATAACATTAATATGGCCTACTGACTTTCCAGTTAAAACTCTCTCCCACTGAAATATTTTAAAAGAGAAAAGGGTATCTGAAGAATTGTAGCTCCCAAGCCTGCAATCTTTACTCAGCTGCAAGATCCCACATAAAATCACTGATATTGCTTAGTTGACTGAAAGCTCAGTACTGTATGTAATTTATAATTAAAAATTAAAAGTGATCATAGAAGTGAAAGAACCATGGATCAATGAGACCTTCTTGTGTAAATGCATGTACAGTTACCCAATAGAAGGCATATTAGATATTAAACTATTATACTCCCTAATCAGACAGTATGGACACATTCTTATATTACAGAGGAAACCATTTGAAAATTCAACAAAAAAATCAGTTTCTTAGGCCTAGGGCATAAGAAATTGATCCGTGTTACAGTAAATGTCAAGAGGGTCTCGAAAGAAATACAGGGAGCACACAGCTGGAACTAAAAAAGTTTTCATACATAAACTTTGCCCCTTTAATGGGCAAGAAGTTTATTTCTCTGTCATCAAGCCACACAACCAGGATTTTTTAAAAACACATTTTGAAAGCACCTATTCCAGTCAATACAATGAATGGTATTCTTGCAGTTTAACTTATTAATGACTTAAAGTAATTAAATAAAACAAAATCCCTTAACCAAAAGAAAATGTTATAACTTTTTCAATATTATATGTAATATTTACCTTATTCATTCTACAGGAAATTTTATTTATTCACATTTATTAGATGTTAGCTTTCAACAATTATAACACAAATTAATATATTAAGATGACAAACACATTGACCGTCTTGGCTCTAGTTTCTAAGCACAGAAACCATTGAAAAAGCTGAACTTCAGTTTAATAGCATAGAGCACTACAACAAAATGGAGTCAAATGCACAGTTGACATCACACTTACTATAAGATACTGAATACTGAGTATTGGAAGACAGTTTTAATTAGTTTTGACTCCAAGACTCTGCCAAAAAAATGATAATCAAAATATCTATATTTATAAAATATTTTGGTGACCACTTGTCCCTGACTGATCCCAATCTATCAGTGAGGATCATTTTTTAAACAAACTCACCATTTTGTGCAGTACATGTCCACAGCAGGAGCAAAACAGTATAGCCCAGCAATATCATCTCAGTGCCTCAGAAGCAGACCATTACATTTACAATGATAGGTGGAATTTTCTGTTGCTCTTGGCTATGTACACTCTGTCTTCTAACACAAACTGTTCCTGGAGCTGACCCTGCAGAGATTTTATTCTCTGACTTCAGCAATCACCTCCCCTAATCTTCTTGCAACACACAATAGTCTCTTTCTTTCTACACACATATATTATGCAATCTTTGCAGAAAAAAAAGTTAATATGGTTGGCTTGGCCCTTTCACTGTTCTGTTTGCTTTTACCACACACTTCAAATCGGAGAGTCACCACAATCCCTCCTACTTAAAACAAAATCAAATAAAAATAAATACAAGTTGCTTCATTGAATTTAAAGTTTATTTTGAAAGGCTATTTTTTCTGTGTTTGATATGCTTAATTAATTACTTGGATTACTTTGATCCGACTTGTCCTCGTTACACGGCGTCTTGATTCCGCCATGAACGCAAATCGATACTGCTCCACCTTTGACTATCTTGCGCAAGTCGATGCCATCTCTGCCCTAACATCTTGACCATAGGATCCTCCCAGCGTCATCGAGGGCGACCACGTTGGCGCAGTTGTCCTCGCGGAATCCATTCTGTTAATCGTACGGTCCATCTGTTGTCCTGAAGTCACGCTACGTGACCAGCCCACCTGCGTTTATTTTCGTAGATTGACTGAATCACATCCTTAACTCCACTTCGTTGTTGAATGACTGCGTTTGGAATGTGGTCTCGAAGGGAGATTCCACACATTCTGTGCTCCATGGCTCTTTGAGTGACTGCTAATTTGTTTTCATCGGCCTGTGTGGTGCTCCAGCACTCCGACCCATATGTCATTGCTGGAAGAATGGTAGAGTCAAACAATTCTTTACGCAATCGCATGGGGATCTTCGGGTCTAACAGCGAAGTTTTAATTCGATTAAAGCTACCCCACGCTCCCTTTCTCCGTCTTGCACACTCTCCATTGAATTTGTTGGTCTTCGCTAGAAGATGTCCAAGGTACACGTAGACATCCACTTCTTTCAACACTTCACCGTTCAAGATTATCCGTCCCTCTGTGCAGTGATAGTTTCGCATCCACTCTGTCTTCGATGCGTTCATTTCCAGCCCCACTTCACGTGAGCGCTCTTGCAGTTGTTGAACCTTTGTTTGCAGCTCAGCGGTGTCCCTGGCAAAGATAACACAATCATCCGCAAACAGAAGGTGTGTGAGATGTTCTCTGTCCACATTTATGCCTCCATTCCAGTCAAGTTTATTGAAGAGCGACTCCAGTGCAACTGTAAAAAGTTTTGGCGATATAGTGTCGCCTTGGCGTACTCTTCTTCTGATCTGGACGTGACATGGCTCGTCGAACAACTGCATTTCTGTGGCACAGTCACTGTTAAGTTTGCAAAGCAGATCAACGTAAGCCGGGTTTATTGCATGATCATGCAATGCGTTAACAACGGCTGCAAACTCGACAGAATCAAATGCTTTTTTAAAATCCACAAATGCAACACACAGCGGGATTCGATATCCCCTACATTTTTCCATCAGCTGTTTCACAGTATGCATTTGGTCGATAGTCGAGAAGCCCATTCTGAACCCAGCTTGTTCTTTACTTGTTAGCAGCTCTAGATCTTTCTTTATCCGACTGAGAATGATGCGAGTGAAGACTTTGTAGACTTGTGAGAGAAGGGTGATCGGTCTGTAGTTGGAAAGATCTTCTGGGTCTCCCTTTTTCAGCAGCAAAACAAATGCTTAATTAATAATATAATTAATTACATGTTACATTATATATGTTGTAATAGCAACTAAGGGTCTGATGCTGACCCACTGAAGTCAGGGACAAAACTCATTAACTACAAGATAAATAGGATCAGGTGTTTCTTTCTTCACACTCTTAACTCTTCCCTAGCAGACTAAAAGTAACATTGCAATCCCTCACACTCACACTGAGGTTATTCTAATCTTAACCACTAAGAAATATAATACTGGGCCCTTGCAGAGACAGCAGTGGGAGGGGAGGTGGGGGAGGTGGGGGTGGAGAGTGGGGGAATTGAACAAAAAGAGATAGTAAGACCCAGCTCAGTACTTTTGTGGAAATTGGAGAATTCTCATCCATTGTGCTACTTCTCCACATCCAGTGGCAAAAGGAAGAGTAATTTAAACAGCTGTGCAACCAGGATGGCATGAAATTTCAGTTGTCCAAAGGAGAGTCTACAGCAGAGGAACTGACTAATGTTGCCTGCATGTGATCACATCTGTATCTGTACTTGTTGGTAGTTGCCACTCTTGCCTTTTTTTCTTCATGCTAACAGCAGCCCATGACAATTCTGGACTTTATTGCCCAGACCAAGGGTTCTCAAAATTTTCACAGGGTGGGCCATCTTAATAAAAATTATTTCGTAGACCACCTCCTCTCCCATTGGCAACTGCACAGACAATTTGTTCTCCCATTCACAATCACTTTCTGCAATATTTGTAATCTACAACAATGGCTTATGAGGAAAAACAATATCAGTAATACAGTTAGAATACTTTAAATGCAATTTAGCAAAATAAACAAGGAAAACAGCCCATAGTATGTGACCAGATAAGGCTCTGAATAACACTACCAGTTCACAGACAGGAGTTTGAAACCTCTGAATTAGTAATATCCTTTTCACTATACAGAATAGCATTGGGAGGGAAACAGGTTTCCTTTCATGTGAAAATTTTCAAAGTATAAAAAGAATCCTATGCCTTATCAAGACAAAAAGTTTCTCGAAAAGAGAGAAATAAATGGTCTGAGTCACTCAAAATATTTCATTTCAATTTCGACTTTTCTTGTTTTTTAAAACCTTATTTTATCTAGACAGCAGTAAAAACATTTTAACTTGAAAAAACAAACATTTTTACTTTGAATGTGTCAAAATGTGGCTTTTCAAGAGTTTTGAAACTTTGTTTTCCAATAATTTTTCAAGATTCAAAACTGACCCTGTTTTGTGAATAGCTTTGATTTTAATATAAAAATGGTTTGTCAAAAAAATCCCATCCAGCTCTTCTTTATTTGTTTACAGTAAACAAGAGACTTGTTTATTCCTCAAACAATTTCAACCTTAAAATTTGTTTTATCTTTACTAAAAACCAAATCAGTGCTGTGTTAAATGGAAGGATGTTTTTACCCCAGTTAAGTTAATAAGCAGTGATGTGTTTTTGTGTCTTTATAGCAGAGGTTCTCAAACGTGTTTCGTGGCTTGGCCAGGGTAAGCCCCTGGCTGGCCGCAAGATGTTTTGTTTACCTGAGTGGCCATAGGTTCGGCCGCTTGCAGCTCCCTCTGCCCGCGGTTTGCCATTCCAGGCCAATGGGAGCTGTAGGAAGTGGTTGCCTGGCCCACACTGCTTCCTCCAGCTCCCATTGGCCAGGAATGGCAAACCGCTGCCAGTGGGAGCTGCATGTGGCCGAACCTATGACCACTCAGGTAAGCAAAACATCTTGCGGCGAGCCAGGGGCTTATCCTGGCCAAGCCACGGAACAAGTTTGGGAACCCCTGCTTTAGAGGAAGAAACATTATTTCTTTGAACTGCTCAGGAGTGGACTGGATATTGCAGAGCACGTGGTTTGGGGAAAATGTGGGACTGGGACTGTGTGTGTGGGAGGAGACACTTTCCAGGTTGTAACTAAGGGCTGGTCCTCACTACTGGGGGGGGATTGATGGCAGATACGCAAACTTTAGCTACGTGAATCACATAGCTGAAGTTTGCGTATCTGCCGCCGACTTACCTGTTGTCCTCACGGCAGTGGCAGCAGCTTGCACCTCCAGGCAAGCTGGAGTTCTGGAGTCGATGGGGGAGCCGTGAGTGATCGATTTCTCGCGTCTTCACAAGACTCGAGAAATCGATCGCCAAAAGATCGATCGCTACCTGCAGATCCGGTGGGTAGTGAAGACCAGCCCTTAGTCTGAAAGAAGTCAGAGTGGAGTTAGCAGATAGGCAGCTGAGTTTGGAGCTGCTGAACTCGGGCTGTCTAGCACACATATGGTTTGACCCAAATGCTTGCAGGCTGGTTTGAGAATGTCTCCAGCTGGGAGCTACAGCAGCAAAGCATCGTAATGCACATAGGTTTGCAGGGCATATGGTGACACAACCCCTCCCTGGTCTGGACTGAACCCTGAACCCTGGAACAGACAACAAGGGAGGGTTTTTTAAGCTGAAGTTTAAAATAAACATATCCTCTGCAATGTTTGCACCACAAACATTGCAGCACTGTATTTATGCAGGAATATCAGACATTGAAATGGAGAGATACACACAGTGAACAAGTAGTATAAATACAAAAAATAAATAAGATTTGTGAATCTTTCCATTTTTATTTTATATATATATATAATTTGCCTACTCATCAATGTACCTTAGAAAAATAACATGTCTGTATGAAGTTTGGTGTTAAGGATGGTAGAGAATGCAGGGGTTTGTGAGCTGCTGTGAAGTTATTTGGCAATGCTTCATGAATAAAATTATTCATGTAGCAGCATCAACATCCCCCCCTACCCACACACTCTACTGGTAGCAAATTTCTTAAGTGAGTCTTAAACCATTGGCAGCTGTTCCATGTCATCTATTCAGCATACAACCCAGCTACCGTGGGTAGATGCTGCAATGAGAATTTCTTTCTGTAAGAAAGTTAATGAATTTTTAAAGTCTCCAAATTGTTATTGGCCAATGAGTGGTTCTACTGAATACTATTAATATAGTGATGTGATATATGTTTTAAAAGTACAATAGTGCAGACAGGAAGCATTATTTCATTTAGCTATTCCAGTCACAATATGTTTTTCCTAGTTGTCTCAGTCCAACTACTGAATAAGTTTTATTACATTGGCATTCCTTGTCAAACTTGGCTGAGAGACTTAGTCTTCCACCTGTCTGAAGGCTGATCTATCCTATCACTCCACGTATCCCACAGGATAAGGCACATTTGTGATGCAGTTTGCGGAAACTTGTGCTGTTGCTGTCTGTACACAACTGTGTTTTGTCTTTGGATAAGATGAGAAAGCCTTTAGTGAAAACTTGTTACATTCATGATTTAAATAAAAAAAAAATGTCTGCTATCGTATGTAGTTCAGGGCAACTGCATCAGTATTCCCTCAACAGCACCCATGTTAGGTGTGACAGGGGTACAACCTGGAGCTGTGGTACTGCTGTGCCCCCTTAACTCTGCAGCCTGGGCTGGCTCTCGTGATGCTTTGCCTGGGATAAACAGCAAACCCCTCCAGAGGTTGTTATCACTCAGCCATCAGCATGCAGAGGCATACCCAGCTAAGTTGCATGACCACTCCCCAAACCACTCATTAACCATACGTGGGGAAACACCAGCAAATGCTCCAAGCCTCCAGCCTTGCACTCCAGAAATATACCATCTTACACTGCTCAAGATCTTCTCCTGAACAGTGCAAACATATAAATTAGTTCCCTATTTCATCAAAGGAAAGTGGACAGGCACCAGATTTTGTAACCTCAGCAGATTTCCCAAGCACTTTAGACAAACTCACTGGGAAGGATAAAACATTAAAGTGAGTTTATTAACTACAGATAGATAGATTTTAAATAGGGCTATTGGATAATCACAGTTAACATGCATGATTAGCTCAAAAATTAATCACGATTAAAAAAATTAATCACATTTTAGCACAGTTTTAATTGCATTTGTTAAACAATAGAATACCAATTGAAATTTATAACATATTTTTGATGTTTTTCTACATTTTCAAATATATTTATTTCAGCTACAACACAGAATACCAAGTGTACACTGCTCACTTTAAATTATTATTGATTACAAATATTTGAACTGTAAAAATAATAAACAAAAGAAGCAGTATTTTTCAGTTCACCTCATACAAGTACTGTAGTTCAATCTCTTTAGCATGGAAGTGCAACTTACAAATGCAGATTTTATTTGTTACATAACTGCACTCAAAAACAAAACAATGCAAAATGTTAGAGCCTACAAGTCCACTCAGTACTACTTCTTGCTCAGCTAATCGCTAAGACAAACAAGTTTGTTTACATTTATGTGACATAATGCTGCCCATTTTTATTTACAATGTCACCAGAAAGTGAAAACAGGTGTTCACCTTGGACTTTTGTAGCCAGCATTGCAAGGTATTTACATGCCAGATAGGTTAAACATTCATATGCCCCTTCATGATTTAGCCACCATTCCAGAGGACATGCTTCCATGCCGATGACACTCGTTAAAAAAATAATGCATTTATTAAATTTGTGACTGAACTCCTTTGGGAGAATTGGATGTCTCCGGCTCTATTTTGCATGCATTCTGCCATATATGCCATGGTATTGTAGTCTGGGATGATGATTTAGCACATGTTGTTCATTTTAAGAACACTTTCGCTGCTAATATAACAAAACACAAAGGTACCAATATGAGATTTCTAAAGATATCTACAGCACTTGATCCATCTGAAGTGCCTTGCAAAATCTGAGAGGGATGAGTAGTGAAGCATGCTTTCAGAAGTCTTAACAGAGCAACATTCCAATGCGGAAACCGAACCACCAAAAAAGAAAACCAATCTTCTGCTGGTGGCATCTGACTCAGATGATGAAAATGAACATGTGTTGATCTGTACTGCTTTGGATCATTATCAAGCATGTCCTCTGGAATGGCCGTTGAAGCATGAAAGGATATATGAATCTTTAGCACATCTGGCATGTAAGTATCTTGCAATGCTGGCTACAGCAGTGCCATAAGAACACCTGTTCACAATGAAAGTGAGAACAAGTGGCATCGTGAACAAGAAGCGGGCACCATTATCTCCTAAAAATGTAAACAAATTTGTTTGATAGGTAGAACAAGAAATAGGACTGAGTGGACTTGTAGACACTAAAGTTTTACATTGGGTTTTTTTGGTACATACTTCTCAATTTTTAAGTTCAACTTTCATGGTAAAGAGATTGCACTACAGTACTTGTATTAGGTGAATTGAAAAATACCATTCTTTTGTTTTTTACAGTGCAAATATTTGTTAAAAAATATAAAGTGAGAACACTTTGTATTGTGTGTTATAATTGAGATCAATATGTTTGAAAATGTTGAAAACATCCACAAATATTTAAATAAATGGCATTCTATTATTAACAGTGCAATTAATCGTGCAATTAATCACACTTAATTTTTTAAATTGCATGATTAATCACGATTATTTTTTAATTACTTGACAGCCCTAATTTTAAGTGACTATAAGTGGTAGGCATAAAGATCAGAGATAGTTACAAAAGAAAATAAAAGGTAAGCATGTCGTCTAAATCCTAAACCGTCTTAGACTAAGCAGTATTTGGATCAAACAGTTTTTCTCACCCCACTGGATGCAGTACGGAAGTTACAGTTCTTCATACATACGCTGACTTTCCTTCTCAGCCTGGGACAAGTCTCCTCAGTTCAAATCTTTGTCTTTCTGGAATTCTTGTTACCTTCATCATAGGTGGGGGAGGAGAGATATAAAGGCACGGATGCCACTGCCCCTTATTTTATACCCTCAGTTCATGTGCCTGGAAAATACCAGCCCAGACATGTATAGGCACAGACTCTGTGGGTGCTCTGTGGCTGGTGGGTCACAAGCCCCTGTTGTATTCCACGGCATTTCAGTAGATGCCCCAGTATGTGGGGCTGTGTCCACCGAAATGGCGCCAGCCGAGTGGAACACTTCCACGTTCAACAGCTTGTCAGAGCCATGCTGTGTATCTGTCAAAATACTGCCGAACCTGGAAGTGTTTGAGTTGGCAGCTTTTCGGCAGACATACCCAGGGGTCAGCAGCAAACGCGGCACACCAAAAAGGGGTCTCTAACTGGAAAAGTTTGAGAACCCCTGCTCTAGATGCTACAAACTACAATTCAGATTATCGACCACACCTTCCTGTGTTTGTAT
Organism: Sternotherus odoratus; assembly: GCA_032164245.1. Classification (NCBI taxonomy): domain Eukaryota; kingdom Metazoa; phylum Chordata; order Testudines; family Kinosternidae; genus Sternotherus; species Sternotherus odoratus. Next base: position 54,350,866 of record JAVMKO010000008.1, on the reverse strand, counting down.
AGCATCTTGCACAATAGAGCCCTGAGTGTGATGACATGTTTTGGTGCTAACTCAGTACAAATAAATATTCACAATACACACATGTATAATACAATATATTAATCAACTTAATTAATATATATAGCCACAGGAATGCAAATTACAGCATTAGGATAGAAGATAGTTATATATGCTTCCTATATTTTGTAAGGTTCTCCTTTCCTTTAATTTTTCTGAAAAATGTATTAGCACTAATGGATTGCCAGAAACAAATGAAGAAAACTGTTCTCTGTTTGAGGTGTTTACCCTGTGCAGTACAGAAACACCATATTGCGAGAAAACAAAATTTCACAGCAAATTCATTTTAGAAGTACAGCAGGGCACATTTAACAGCTGATGTCATTATGATACCTTTTGCTAAAGACTACACATTTGCTACATACAGTCGGAGCCTGCAATACCACGATGATCGGGATCCAAAAAAAACTGATCGCAATAAGCACGGGGTCGCAGTATTGTGGGGTTCTGTTGTATCAAAGCAGCGCCTTCTGCCAACATTGGGAGCCAGCCACACCCAGCGCTACAAAAGGATTTGCGCTATCTTGGGACGCGGTATTCTGGGATCCGACTGTACTTCTGAAGTAGCCTTGCAAGCTGTACTAGGCCAAACCTGCTCATCAAAAGGCATAAAATCTACCTTATAGCGTACAGCCATTGATTGAATGCTCTGCTAACTCACTAAATCCACAGATTACGGAGTCTTCCTGTCAAGGCTGATTCCCCATTCTGGCACTTTGAGTGCACAAGGTGGGGGCCTGCAAGGATTCTCTAAATTAATATTGCCCACTCCAGGCTTGTATTACACTCCCAAGGTTACAAGGGTATAGGGTGACAGATAGAAAGTATGAAAAATCAAGACAGGGGTGAGGGGTAATTGGTAATTATAAGAAAAAGTCCCGAATATCGGGACTGTCCCTATAAAACCGGGACATCTGGTCACCCTACAAGGGTAGATGCTGCCACCACCCAAGTGCAAAAAAAACCCCTTTGAGAACCCAGGAAGGCACACTTGGGAATTCCTTCCTGTAGGAAGGAAGCCCTTTTACCTCCCCTCTGGGAAAGAGCTGAGAAAGAAAATAAAGGAAATCAGCTGTTGTCACCAGCTGATCAAATAACATGCACAAACCTCTTAGGGACACAAGAATCCAATCCTGTTTTTTAAAGAAAATGTAAACTTTATTAAAAACAAAAATAAAAAATAAATCTGGAACTTAGGCTTTTTTGCAATTTTTTTTAAATTATAAGAATTAAGCATCAAGATAGCTTCTTCAAGTCCAGCTTAATGGTTACAAACAAAACAAAAGCACCTGGGGTTAGCACAGAGTCCACAAGCCATAAAGAAATAAAAGAGACTTTTCCTGATCTGCACATATTTGGGGTGTCAAATGAATAGTTTCTAGGTATTATCTAACGATTTTCATACCTGATCCAAAGCCTTTTACAGCATCACTGATCTGTCCCTCTCCCCTTTTCTGGAGAACCATAACAGACAGACAGAGGGAAGCTTTTTTCCCATTTCAAAAAGTTCTAGTCTTCTCATTGGCTCTTTTGGTCATATGCCCACTCCCTTCCTCTTACCTATGGACTTTTTAAACCTTTACGGGTAAAGCAAGGAGAAAACAGCTACTAACTGGGATTTTATAGCTAACTGGTTGCCTGGGTGTCCATAAAAGGGAGCTATCTCTTCCCCTCCCCCTCATTCATTTATCACATCTTCAGACAATTAAACACTATCTGGCTGATGTAGCTTTACGACTGACTCACAGTGCACTTCTAGTGGCTGCCAGAGCTGTAATCCCCATTTCCAGACTTGACCATATAACCACAGGAATGTGACTGAGAGTTTTTCAAACTTGTGGGAATGTAAGCAACAGGAGCCCCAAAGCCTGGTAGCTGCTTAAACCATTCAAATAATTAATCCTGGGGAACAAAAGCAATCCAAAATATGAATGTCAGGAGGGAGGGACCCTGAAAACTAAGCTTGATTTTTTTGGATCCCTCGCTGCAGGTTTCCATCTGCCTAATCCTCTTAAAGCATCAAGAGCAAAATAGCAGTAGTGTGTGTAAACTTTGTAAAGAATGCAGTTCTAATTGCTATTTTTCACTGCAGTTTCAAGAGCCCACTGAGTTAGCTCCTACACATTTAATGACAGCATGATTTGCGAGTTAGCTGAATCCCAGCCACATGAGATGAAGCAGTCTTGTCTGGATAGGAAACCAAGTAGAAGTTGCTCAAGTTATACAACTATTGGAAGAATTTTGTGCTTAATGCTTACTCCCCCTGGTTCTCTTCTGATTTGTTTTTATTTTTTAAGCACGGTCATGACACCAGCTTTCCTAGGCCTCATACTGGAGTAACTGCTGCTACCACCAAGCTTCACGTGTGGCAATTTTATTTCATGTCACCCCTCACTCTGCTCCTTTTTGCAAGGACACTGTCCCCAGGAATGTGGGGCTCACTGGTACCTATGGTAGATGTTCTTTGAGGGCCAGTGCACGAAAGCCCAATCACTCCAGTCTTCATTTACAAACTGTTATTGTATCCACTACAAGTAAACCCATGAAATAATTCATTTTCAGTCCCTTTCTGGCACCTTCAGCCAGGTCCTGGACCTGTAGTCTGTCAGCTTCAACCCTCCTTCCCAACTGTCCTTGCCCAACTGTCAGAATTCAAATAAGCATTCCGTGGTTGCTCCCAGCAACCAAAAGGCCCTTTCCTTCCCTTGCAAACCTGTACATAAATAGCTTTAATTTACCACATTACTTCATATTCGCCAGAAGGACAATATAATCTCTGTCAGTGTTCTTTTCTGAGCATATTTCTGTGTAGGGTAAATAAATGGTAAAGGGAGATGAGGTGATTAGCTAGGGGAGCCAAGCTTCTTACATTTCTAGACCATTGGATGGCACTGGAAACAATGGTAGTCAGGTGATAGTGGGACACTTTACCTCAAAGTTTCTCCTGATGAAGAAGCCAGTCTATTTGATTCACAAAAACCCTCAATAACAGAGAGCAATGTCTGGGAGACAGCAGTTAATATGCTAAAGCTGGTAAATGTTTTTATTTCAAATACTAAATTTGCTACCAGTGGAGATTATGAAGAAAGATGGCAAACTCTAGTCTCTAGGTATTAGTAGACTGTACTTTAATTACATTTATATATATTTTTAGAAAGGGTTACATTGTGTCTGTAAGGAACACAATCCCACCAAGCACTTCTAAAAGTGATACATCTTACACAAATGATGTCTCCAGGACCAGGGGTGCAGGGGTAACACAGGTCATGTATCGTCTTTTGGAAGAACACAGCACATTTTGCCCTGGCCACACAGTGCCAGCTCTGCTGGCAGATGTAGGGGGCTTGTGGCATGTGGGTCACGGTTACAGTCTCACTCCTTCTGGGGATTCTGGCACATCAAGAGCTCTAGATTCCTGTAGTAGTTCTGCTATGCTCAAAGGCTGCTGTAATACAATAGGGGAGATGGAGACTATTTATACCTTTCTCCACACAAAAGTGTAGGGCTGGACACAATAAACCCACTATTCACTGCGGAAAAGGAAATGTTTGCTGTAACAGTACTCTTATGACCTTTGAAATTTTTAAAATAAATGATAAAAAATATTTTACAGCAAATATTTCAATGCTTTGCTTGTCAGTAGTAGATAGAAGCATTCCTGGAATGACTCGACCTGGTGAGAAATTGTGCTGTGGTGAGGAATCAGATGGCATTGTGTGGTGGGCCCCAAATCACAATAGGCCATGGCTTGGGCTGCTTATAGAGCCCTTCTCCCATTTGTGGCACCCAAGGAATTCTCCAATCAAGAACAAAAAGGTTCTTTTCCCTCTTCCTCTCTTTCAAGAGAGAAAATCAGAATAAAAGAAAAAAAGGCAAAAGGTGGGCAGTCTCTTGGTCACTCCTTTGGTGTTTAGAACCAGCAGATAAGCTGGTGTTCTCGATCAGGGTTACTGCCTGCAATTAAGCCTCTCCTTTGGTAACCCCCACATTATACCTAGTTGGGGGTGACAGAGTCCATGACTGTTTTTCTCTTTGCTGATCTGTCCCTGTAGTCACAGTGTTCACAGTAAATCAGTCCTCCCTCTAATCACGGCTCCTTCCTGTGGAAAGGCTCTCTCTTTTTAAGCTTTCTCCCTCCAAGCAAACCAAGCCATACTGGTTAGTGCAGGCTGAGCCGGTAAGAGCTTGCTAGCCTCTTCTCTACCAGGGTGGGGGTGTGCCCTCTCACATACTGGGAAATAATAAAAGATTTAATTTGCCAGCTGCACTAAAGATATAAAAGAAAATAGTTACAAACATTTCCAGTTTAACTGTTTATAATAATAGGCTTTGTTGTGTATTATTATCCATTTTCTAAATTGATATGACATGTCACTTTTGGTAAGTCCCAATGTAATATATAAACAAGATTTTAATTACATTTGAATCAAAGAAGCATTACAAAAATGTATTTCAGTGCCATTGCTGGTTTGAATGAACCCTATGCTGCTGAATTATCCAGCACTGTAATATTTTTTGTTCCAGTACAAGTGTTGAGCTAAGTAAAAAAAAAAATAAAATCTGTGGGAAAAAAATAACATTTTTTTCAAGTGAGAACTAAGCAGATTGTCTGTGTGGCTTTTGTTAATTGTCTGGAATAGCATATTGTAATTTAAGGCAAGTCAATTTATATACAAAAATTTACCAGTGGGCAACACTTGTTTAAATGATGGATATACAACTTGAACAAATAATTCCTCCTGTACATTCATATTACAAGTTTTTTTTGAATAGTCCAGTAGTAATTTAAATTGTGTTAGCCTAGCTCCATTAATGATTTGACTAACCTAATAGAAAAAGTCTAAAGACATTTTTGTTCATGTCAGTAAAATAATGGTCATGTTCTAATTAGGCCCGAGTTCTTTAACAAATCACAGCTACCTTTACACAATTTGAGCAGTTTAATTTAAATTTTACTACTCACAGAAGTAAAGTTAAGATTGTGCATAAGTGCTTGCAGAATTGAGGCCTAAACTAACAGTATCAGAATTTGCCTCATATACACCTCTGTCCAACAATCCCCCAGGCTCGCAGCATCCCAGAGTCATTTTGAAATATATTTCTGTGGGAAAAACATGAAGTAGCTTACATTACAACCATGTGAATTCATGTCCTCCACTATGATGAATAACAAATGTTGAAATGGTCAATTGAAGTAGAAAAGAAATCAGGCTAGAGATTCAGTAGGCATAGCACTAAGCAAATTTTCATCTCAAACTATGACTTCTTCACTCAGTTTTTAGCTTGACCCCATATTTAATCTTGATGGTAATAAATTATCATTATTTTGATTTTTATTCTCCCCAAGTGGGCCCAGTCATACAACCATCATTCACACAAGTAGTGGGAGGGTTAGCCTGAAAATACTTAAATGCTCTTCTTAAAAATATTTGCTTGATGAAATTAAGCACTTAAGCCCTGATTCAGAAAGACAATTAAATACATTCTGAAGTCCCATGTACATCAGTATGACTTTAGCACACACTTAAAGTTATGCATGTGCTTAAGCACCTTTCCTGAAAAAGGATATTTCCTTTAAGCTTGAGACTTATACAGTGAGAATTCTTTATGAGAACATAAAAGAGGAGAACTATTTTTGGTAAGGAAATATATTTTAGTTTCAAATTTTCAAAGACTGAAAAAGAGAACATTGTAAAAGGCAACAAAAATGTTCATTAAAAATGTAAAATATATTAATACTCTTAAAAGTCAAATAATCAGTCATTGGATTATCACTTAGTAAATTACTAGTACCTAATCTTGCACATCTTTATGCACATGAGGAATTTTTATCTGAGAGACCCATTGTGCCAAATCCTACTCTGCTTTTGCTGAGAACTCCCACTGAAGTCAAAACTGAGATACCACTCTTCCATATGTTTAGTGATAACATGCATAATGAGAAGTTAAAAACACCACGACTTTCAACTCAGAGTTCCTTGTGAATTTTCTCATTAGGAAACTGTAGGCTTGCAAGATAGATTTCTCTTTAAATACCATTCTTAGTGGTGTCACTTTTCTGAAATTTTAGTGCAGAACAAATTAGTATCATACCTTCATTTGAAATTAGGACATTTATTTCTGGGATGTCAACAAAGCTATTTAGGGCTAGATCATGTCATTAAGGTCCTCCAGGCTAAGAGTGGTATAGCTCTGCACCACTTCAGGAAGAGCTCAAGGAGATCCAGTGGGGCATAGAGGCACAGTGTTAGAGAATAAAGAGACTACCCTTGCACCATCTACTGGTAGGTTACACATTGTGGTTGACCAGCTCCTTCCCCTTTGCTATTTGGGATATTTAACTTTCATTTTCAAAAAAAAAAAAAAGAAGAAGAAGAAGAAAATGAATTCTCTGCATGCGTGTGAATCATGTGCACAAAAGCTGCATCTTGGGATATTTATGTTTGCACAAGGTTCTTTATAGGGTATGTCTTCACTATAGGTCTAGGTCGATTTCCCTTAATTCGATTTTCTAAACTCGAGTTTAGAAAATCGAATCAGTGTGTCCCCACCAGGACAGCAGGTCGACAGTGGTCGACACTGTCTGTCCTTGAACTTTTGCAGGGGGTCGACATAGCCCGCATTGCACTGTGGGTAGGTAGCCCACAGTGCAATGCGTGCTGGACCCCCCCCTGCCCAAGCAGCCCCACGGACCCCCCCGCCCGAACAGCCCCCCCCTCGCCGTACCCACCCGCCCGAGGGGGGGTGGGGGAGCCAGCGCGCGGCTGCTTGGGCTATCGGCTCAGCTGCCTGGTGAAATTGACCAGACAGCTGAGCCGATCCCTCAAGCAGCCCCGCGCGGGCTTCCCCCCCCCCCTCAGCAGCCCCGCGGACCCCCCCCGAACAGCCCCCCCAACAGCCCCCCGCCCAAACAGCCCCCCCGCTGGACCCCCCCCCCCCGCCCGAGGGGGGGGGGGGAGCCGGCGCGGGGCTATCGGCTCAGCTGCCTGGTGAAATTGACCAGACAGCTGAGCCGATCCCTCAAGCAGCCCCGCGCGGGCTTCCCCCCCCCCTCAGCAGCCCCGCGGACCCCCCCCGCCCGAACAGCCCCCCCCGAACACCCCCCCCCCCTCGCGGGGCTGCTCGGAGGTCGGAGGCTTAACTTCTGATGCCTCTTCACTAGCCCACAGTCGAGCTTGTAATGTCGAATTTAGCCTTACTTCTCTCGTCAGGCAGGAGTTCCGAAATCGATCTTGAGGGCCCTTTAAATCGACTTTAAGGGCATGTATGTGAAGACAGGTACACCTTTAATTCGACCTAACGTCGTTAAGGTCGAATTAAAGTGGTAGTGAAGACATGCCCATAGATGTGATTGTATAATTATACCTCTCTATATTGTGACATTTAAAAAAATTACTTTTCATTCATCACTAAGCACCTGATCCTACAAAGACTAAAGCCTTATTTTTTTCCAGTACAGGCAAATTCTTCTGAGTATGGACACAAGTTACATGGATTACAACATACTGTTGCCTGTATAGCTTATACAGGGTCAGCAAGTAAAATAAGTATCAAAAACATTTTTTTTTGGGGGGGGGCACTATTTCTGCACCTGTACTAATGATCTTACTGGCACAGAAGTGTCATTACAAAAACAAAACAAAAAACCCCCAAAACATGTAACCAATTTTGCTATGCTGGCAAAAGTTTCCCATGTAGACCTATCTTAACTTCATACACTTTGAGTAATCCTCCTGAAGTTACTGGGGCTCCTCACATTGTATATGTGTACATTTTATCAGGTCTGGGGCGTTGGATAATAGGTAGGTACATGAAGACTCTCATAATCATGGGAGTGAATCTTCAGAGAAGGTAAAATGATGCATCAAGATACTAATTTGATTAATGAGAATGAATCCAAGAGAATTGATAGGTAAGATCCCTTGGGAAGCAAGCCAAAGGGAAAGAGAGTTCAGGAGAGTTGGTAGTTTTTTAGAGACACATTAAGGGCACAAGGATAAACAATCGCAATGCCTAGGAAAGAGAGGAAGTATGTTAATAGATCACTCTAGCTTAACTAGGCGATCTTTAAAGACTTGAAACTAAAAAAAAAAAAAAGTCATACAAAAGTTGAAACTAGGTCAAATTATGAAGGATAACTATAAAAAAAAACCCAGAAGCATGAAGGAACAAAATTAGAAAGGCTAAGGCATAAAATGAAATAAAACTTGTTAGTGACATAAAGAGTAATACCGTAAGAAAGCATTTTACAAATACATTAGAAACAAGAGGAAGACAGAGGACAGGATAATCCCATTATTGTCTTCCCCTCTTCATTGTAAAGAAAGAATAGCAATAGCCAAACTATTAAATGACTTTCATTTCAGTTTTCACCAAAAAAGTTAGAAATGATTGGATGACTAACATAGTGAACATCATTGTCAATGACGGAGGATCTGAGGGCCAAAGTTGGAAAATAAGTTAAAAATTACTTGGACAAGTTAGATGTCTTCAAGTGAGCAGGACCTGATTAAATATATTCTAGAATACTTAAGGAACCAGCCAAAGAGATCTCTGAGTTTATCTCTGAGCACTTGTAGAGTACAGGAGAGATCCCAAAGGAATGGAAAAAGGCAAATATAATACCTATTTATAAAAAGGTGGAAAAGGACAATGCAGGGAAATATAGACCAGTCATCTTAACTTTGGTAAGTAGAAAGATAGGGGAGCAAATAATCAAAAGCACCTAGAAGAAAACAACCTGATAAGTAACAGTCAACATGTATTGTCAAGAACAAATCATGCCAAACAAACCTAATCTCCTTCTTTGACAGGTTAACAAGCTTCGTGGATAGGGGCAAGCAGTAGATGTGATCTATCTTGTCTGGCTTCTCACATGACCTTCTTATAAACATACTGAAGAAATATAGCCTAGATGAACCTGCTATTAGGTGCATGTACAACTGGTTGGAAAAAAGTACTCAGACTTCCTTCAAGGGACATTTTTTCCCATTAGCCTAGATAAAGCTCACCAATATCAGACTACTGGGACGGTAGAGGGGACGAAAAGAAGACTTTCAGCTTGTTGTGACCACAGAGCCTTCCCTGTACAGAAGTATGGCAAGAAATGGTTAATTCTGGGAGAATTGGTTTGGTTATCAATATACTGACGAGTACATATTGGGCCACATTTTTAAAGAGCAGCATCCCTCTCTGAGTTTGCCACCTATCCTATCTACTAGTAATTATAGTAGTAAGAAGTGGGAGCATAGCAACCACATTTATTAATCAGGGATCTGTGTCATGGGAATAAAATAGAGGCCTTACTGAAACAGATTTGAAGAGGCAGTTCAGAGTCTGACAGAGATTGGAGGGAAAAAATATTCAGAGAATTGCTGTCTTGGTGAGGGGAATGTGTTGGTGCCATACCTCCAGGAACCCTAACATGGTATAATCCTAAAAACATTAAGCACAGATTGTGTGCTGAGAAGGGCAGCAGTTTTCTAGCTTTTAATCAGTACAGTAGACTCTCGATTATCCAGGATGATAAGGAAAAAATTAATCCTGGTTAATAAAATCCTGGATAATCACCATCCATAGGAAATATGGGAAGGGGTGGTTGGTTCACCAGCCACCCTGCGCTGGGGGGAGGAGGTGTTGGTTCACTGGCTGCCCTGTGCCCTGGTGGGGTGTTTTTTTGTGTGTACTTGGGGTAGCAACAAAGCCTGAGACAGCCCTGCAAATTACACATAGTTTTTTTGACATCCTGGTTAATCCACATCCTGGTTAACCCAATCCCGGATAATCGAGAGTCTACTGTATAGTCTAAACAGAATGTCAAATTGAGATTCTAACTAATTGCACAGACATGTATAGAGCCATTGCTCTTTTACTGTACACCTACAGTGCAAATTTGAAGCCATTTTTTTCACTGATTTAGGTCAGAAAATGGAGAATACCTCATCCATCTCAAATTGTAGAGATTATAAAGGATTCAGCCTAGATAATCATAATGGTCCCTTCATCTTAAAGATCAGTGAATGAACTTGAGTTGGGTTTGGCCAGGACAACAAGGTTAATATTCCAACTGTTGCAAAAATGAGAGTAGGAACTTTAGGAGCACTTGGTCAGGAGCTTGATTTTATGGTTGAAAAAAGGCAAGTTTCCAAGAATAATGTACCCTAGTACTGTGGTAGGACACTTATTCATTACTGATACAGAAGCAGAATGCCATATAACTAGATCTGGTAAAAAGAAAATCAGAGAAAACAGTTATCAGTTGAAAAATGCAGTTTCAATGAAATCTAACATTTGTGGGATTGTGTTAATTTGACTGAAAAAGATTGACAGGGAAAAGTCTAAACATTTTGTTTTGAAAATGTTGCAATGTGTAATTTTGATGGTGGCTGAAATATTTCATCCTAGCAATGTCATTATGATTAATTTACAACTTCATTTTTATTCATATTATATTAAAATTAATTTAATTATATATCACATTTAATACATGAATCTATCTATATATATAAAAGTCAAATGGTGTATGTATGTTCACTAACTCCTTCCACACCATTTGAGCTAGAGACTTGAAATTTGGTACAGTTATAGGCTTTACGGTCCTAATCAGAGTAAGAATCAAAAAATTTTCAAATCTCACCTCTTACACCTCCTAGGGGTGAAATTCTTTAAAGCCCATTAACATCAGCTGGGCAGCAGGTTAACACCTGCTGTTCTCTGTGACATAGTTATGATGTAATAATACCCCTCTCCAACGGCCCCTGCACTCGCTCAGCTCTGTCCCCCCTCCCCGCTCCAATGGCCCCCGCACTTGCTCAGCTCTCTCCCCCTCCCCCCTCCAAGGGCCCCCCAGTTGCTCAGCTCTCTCCCCCCTCAGGTAAAAATCAAAAAATTTTAAAATCTCCCCCCCCTCCAATGGCCCCCGCACTCGCTCAGCTCTCTCCCCCCCACATCTAAATGCAAGAGAATGAAATTAATTAGACAAAATGAGACTTCTGAACAAAATTTGTATTAATAAAAAACATTGTAGTCTTTTTACATCCCAGTTTCCAATTACAAATACCCCGAGCAACACCGGGTGTTTTTGCTAGTATTTAATATTTTAACATAATTCAATATGTGGGATCACATTTAAATATTTCAGAGTTTTTATTTCACAAGAAATTTCAGAATTTTTGCTTTTTTCTCCTGGTTCTGAACACCCTTTTTCTCTTAGATGCTCGCAGAACAGAAATCCCAGTCCCCTATAGCACTATCATCTAATGAATCACTAGCATCAATTCCTTCAGCACCTGAAATTTTATTTGGAGGACTCTCACTCAACTATTGACTCTGCTTAGGTTGTAAGATTCATACTGTCACACTAGAAGCAGGAATAGTTATAGGCCATAATGACTGCCTAGGAGGAGGACTGCAGAAAAGGATGTGGAGGACATAGTAGACTACAAGCTAAATATGAGTGAACAGTGTAACACTGTTGCAAAAAAAGCTAACATCATCCTGGAGCTTATTAGCAGGAGTATTGTAAGCAAGACACAAGTAGTAATTCTTCCACTCTACTCCATGCTGATTAGGCCTCAAATGGAGTATTGTGTACAGTTCTGTGTGCCACATTTCAGGAAAGACGTGGACAAATTGAAGAATGCCCAGGAAAGAGCAACAAAAATTATTAAAGGCTTAGAAAACATAACCTATGAGGAAAGATTGGAAAAAATGGCTTTGTTTAGTCTGGAAAAGAGAAGACAGAGTGGGGAAATGATAACAGTTTTCAAGTACATAAAAGGTTATTACAAGGAGGAGGGAGAAAATATGGTCTTCTTAACCTCGGAGGATAGGACAAGAAGCAATGGGCTTATACTGAAGTGGGGCAATTTAGGTTGGACATTAGGAAAAACTTCCTAACTGTCAGAGTGGTTAAGCACTGCAATAAATTGCCTAGGGAGGTTGTGGAATCTCATCATTGGACATTTTAAAGAGCAGATTGGGCAAACACCTGTCAGAGATGGTCTAGCTAATACTTAATTCTGCCATGACCTCACGATGTCCCTTCTAGTCCCATGATTATATAAATAAGTAGCCTTTTGTTGCCCCTTTCAAAGATCTACCTACTACTAAGCCTCCCAACAATGCTTTCTCTGACAGACCTATATAGAACCCTTATCAGCCACCTAATATTGACAGCCAAGAATTTGATAGCAGACTGCAGGAAGAAAAGCTTTGCCCCATTCTACAATAATGATTTAAAGAAACTTGAAAAGTTGACACTTTCCACTCAAAATATTTATTATTACTGTATAACATGACTGCCACACATAACATTCTAATGAGCTTCAGTACACATATCTTTAATGATAGGTTTATACTCAGAGAGACAAGGTGGATAAAGTAATATATTTTATTGGACCACACTCTGTTGTTGAAAGAGACAAGCTTGCAAGCTTACAAAGAGCTCTTCTCCAAGTCAAAAGAAGAGCTTTTTCATCAACAGAAATTGGTTTATTAAAAAATATATTATCTCACTCATCTTGTATCTCTAATATCCTGGAGCTAACATGATTACAACATCACAAACAATTTTATATTCAGGAAAGTTATAGGTTTGTATTTTCACTAATCTTCAACTTATTTTTTCCCTATCCCCTTGCAGTAAAATCTCAGCAATTCAAACTATATCAATACACCTTGTAACTTTTTCTCTCAACCCCCACCCCCTCCTCCCTCAGAAAAAACACAAAAGCAGTGATTCTCTCCACTTCAAGATTGAACAGACTTCTATACTAAGGTCTCATGTTTCGATTTCATTTATTTTTAAAAAGATGCCTCATATTTCCTTATATTCTAAAAAGTATTTTATAAACATTTAAAACTAAATTATATTTGTTAAGTATATGTGCAAAATACATGTCTGATACATTATCTATGCATTCATTGTGTGTGTTTCCTTATGTACTAATTTGCAAAATTCAATAATTCACAACAGGTCACCCAGTATAAATTAGGGAGGTTCTACTCTAATATAAAATTTAAATGAATTATTAAGATGTCATCCCATACATATAATTATTCTAACTTGGATAATAATATTAACCTTTCTCTGATATGTTTTGTTATATTAATGTTCCAATTTAGTAATTTTTTCTCTTGATAAATTGTATTAAGTGTCTAATATAGTTCTCTGCAGGGAGGAAGCATAGTTTAGTGGTTTTCTCATACCACTAGGCATTAGAAGTTGTGGGTTCCATGCATAGTTTTGCCACCAACTTGCAGTGTGATCTTTGGCATGTAATTAGGCCACAAGATAATATAAATATTAATTTACTGTAACTTCTCCATTTCCCCATCAGTAAATTGTGAATATTGCCTATCTCAAAGTGGAGCTCTCAGGATTTCTTTATGTTTTCTAAAGTGCTTTGAGATTCTCCAATTAAAGGGAAAAAATGAAAGGCAGCTAATGATTTAAGAGCCTATGTCTTATTTTGACAAGACACTTTGAGAATTTAGAAACTTAGGTCTTGCTGAAAGTCAATAGGATGCCAGCTCCTAAATGATAACATCACTTTTGAAAATGTTACTCACAGATTCTTTTATCTTTCAGCTCTTTTGAAAAGAGGATTTTAGGTAAATTTTTCAAATGTGCTTAAGTCCATTGACTTTTAGTAGGATTTAGCTGCTTTACTCAGAATGAATTATTTATGTAAAGGGGTACTATCAGTTTTTTTAAATGGAATGATTTAAAAAGCACATTTTTGATTGAATGCTTTAAAAAAAGTATATAAACAAACTAGAGAAATACAACCTAGATCAGTGATGGCAAACCTTTTTGAGCCCAAGTGCCCAAACTGCAAACCAAAACGACTTGTTTTTTTTCAAAGTGCCAACACCCCCGCTCGACTCGGGACTCCCCCCCGGCCTCAGCAGCGCGGCTCACCCCCCCCCCCCCCGGCCTCAGCAGCGCGGCTCGCCCCCCCCCCGGCCTTGCCTCCCCCCCTTGCCTTGCCTTGCCTCCCCCCTTGCCTCGCCTCCCCTTGCCTTGCCTCCCCTTGCCTTGCCTTGCCTCCCCCCCTTGCCTTGCCTTGCCTCCCCCCCCTTGCCTTGCCTTGCCTCCCCCCCCTTGCCTTGCCTTGCCTCCCCCCCCTTGCCTTGCCTTGCCTCCCCCCCCTTGCCTTGCCTTGCCTCCCCCCCGTTCCCTTGCCTCCCCCCCTTGCCTTGCCTTGCCTCCCCCCCCTTGCCTTGCCTTGCCTCCCCCCTTGCCTTGCCTTGCCTCCCCCCTTGCCTTGCCTCCCCCCTTGCCTTGCCTCGCCTCCCCCCCCTTGCCTTGCCTCGCCTCCCCCCCTTGCCTTGCCTCGCCTCCCCCCCCTTGCCTTGCCTCGCCTCCCCCCTTGCCTTGCCTCACCTCCCCCCCCGCCTTGCCTCGCCTCCCCCCCCGCCTTGCCTCGCCTCCCCCCCCGCCTTGCCTTCCCTCCCCTTGCCTTGCCTCCCCCCCTTGCCTTGCCTTGCCTCTCCCCCCCTTGCCTTGCCTTGCCTCTCCCCCCCTTGCCTTGCCTCTCCCCCCCTTGCCTTGCCTTGCCTCCCCCCCCTTGCCTTGCCTTGCCTCCCCTTGCCTTCCCTCCCCCTGCCTTCCCTCCCCCCCTTGCCTTGCCTCCCCCCCCTTGCCTTGCCTCCCCCCCCTTGCCTTGCCTTGCCTTGCCTCCCCTTGCCTTGCCTCCCCCCCTCGCCTCGCGCGGCGGCAGCACCGCCTCCTGCCTTGCCTTGCCTCGCGGCGCCTCTCGCCGCCTCTCGCCTCGCCTCGCCTCCTGCCTCGCCTCGCCTCCTGCCTCCTGCCTCCTGCCTCCTGCCTCGCGCGGCGGCGCCTCCTGCCTCGCCTCGCCTCGCGCGCCTCCTGCCTCCTGCCTCGCGCGGCGGCGGCGGCGCCTCCTGCCTCGCCTCGCGCGGCGGCGGCGGCGCCTCCTGCCTCGCCTCGCGCGGCGGCGGCAGCGCCTCCTGCCTCGCCTCGCGCGGCGGCGGCAGCGCCTCCTGCCTCGCCTCGCGCGGCGGCGGCGGCGCCTCCTGCCTCGCCTCGCCTCGCGCGCCTCCTGCCTTGCCTCGCGCCTCGGCCCCGCCTCCGCTCTCCTTCTTGCCTTGCCTCGCCTCCTGCCTCGGCCCCGCCTCCGCTCTCCTTCCCGGGCTCCGGCCGTCCTTTCACTTCCTCCTCCACCACCCGCTCGCCTCTTACTGACCCCGCCCCTCTGCTCCGGCGTTTTGACGGCGTGCCCACAGAGACGGCTCGGCGTGCCGGCAGCGGCACGCGTGCCACGGGTTCGCCATCACTGCTATAGACTCTATAGTATAGAGTAATCATCCGTGGTTCACAGTCATGCTGGAAGGGCATAACAAGTGGGGTCCTGCAGGGATCGGTTCTAGGTCCAGTTCTGTTTAATATCTTCATCAATGATTTAGATAATGGCACAGAGAGTATACTTAATGTTTTTGGACGATACCAAGCTGGAAGGGGTTGCAAGTGCTTTGGAGGATAGGATTAAAACCAGATAAATGGTCAGAAGTAATACGATGAAATTCAATAAGGACAAATGCAAAGTGCACAACGTAGGAAGGAACAATCAGTTGCACGCATACAAAATGGGAATGACTGCCTAGGTAGGAGTACTGTGGAAAGGGAAGTGGGGATCATAGTAGATCATAAGCTAAATAGGAATGAACAGTGTAACACTGTTGCAAAAAAAAAAGCAAGCATCATTCTGGACTGTATTAGCAGGAGTATTGTAAACAAGACACAAGAAGTAATTCTTCTATTCTACTCTGTTCTGATTAAGCCTCAACTGCAGTTCTGGGTGCCACATTTCAGGAAAGATGTGAACAAATTGAAGAAAATCCAAGGAAGACAAACAAAAATGATTAAGGGTCTAGAAAACATGTCCTATGAGGGAAGATTTAAAAAACTGGGTTTGTTTAGTCTGGAGAAGACTGAGAGGGTACATGACAACACTTTTCAAGTACATAAAAGGTTGTTACAAGGGCTTAATTTGCAGCAAGGGCAGTTTAGGTTGGAAATTAGGAAAAAATTCTGTAACTAACTGTAAGAGTGGCTAAGCACTGCAATAAGTTGCCTAGAGAACTTGTGAAATCTCCATCATCGGGGATTTTTAAGAGCAGGTTGGGCAAACACCTGTCAGGGATGGTCTAGATAATACTTAGTCATGTCCTGACTGCACTAGATGACCTCTCAAGGTTCCTTCCAGCTACGTTAAAAATCCTTCCCTTCAAAAGAATTCTGAAAGGTTTAAGGTTCACACCATCCCTTGGAAGATGGCTGTCTTATTTCTGCCCATTGCACTCCTGTTCATCAGAAATTATCATTCGTTGGGCATACACTAAGCACATGGTGAACTTTAAGCACTGGAGCTGTGTGAATATAACAGGACATGTGCCTAAATATTTTCAGGATGAGGCACAAATATATCAGTCACAAATGCTCAAATGAACTACCAGGACAATCTATGAGCAATTAAAAATTGAGCCCAGTGGTGGGAAAAGGTAACAAGAGGCCAAGTGTGGTCAGCTGACTCACTTTTATATCATTGAATGACAAAATAATGGTACCAGTGCAGATTTTAGTAAAAAAACAACAGTACAGTAAATATAGCTGATATGGAGACTGGATATAATTTTAGCAGATATTTCTGGCCTTTCTAAAAATGTCACCACTATTAAATCTAATCTACTATATAATGAATTTACAAAAACTGCTTTGGAAACTAGTGAGCTTAGCCATGACATTGCCAGACTGAAAAACAGAATGGACATATATGAAGAGAGGCAGGAGTGCCTAGAAAATAACACCTTTGTGTAAAAGAGGACTCACTAACAAATTGGTTTTCATAGAATCATAGGACTGGAAGGGACCTCAAGAGGTCATCTAGTCCAGTCTCCTGCATTCATGACAGGACTAAGTATTATCTTATCCTAGACCAGTGATGGCAAACCTTTTTGAGCCCAAGTGCCCAAACTGCAAACCAAAACGACTTGTTTTTTTTCAAAGTGCCAACACCCCCGCTCGACTCGGGACTCCCCCCCGGCCTCAGCAGCGCGGCTCACCCCCCCCCCCGGCCTCAGCAGCGCGGCTCGCCCCCCCCCCCCCGGCCTTGCCTCCCCCCCTTGCCTTGCCTTGCCTCCCCCCTTGCCTCGCCTCCCCTTGCCTTGCCTCCCCTTGCCTTGCCTTGCCTCCCCCCCTTGCCTTGCCTTGCCTCCCCCCCCTTGCCTTGCCTTGCCTCCCCCCCCTTGCCTTGCCTTGCCTCCCCCCCCTTGCCTTGCCTTGCCTCCCCCCCCTTGCCTTGCCTTGCCTCCCCCCCGTTCCCTTGCCTCCCCCCCTTGCCTTGCCTTGCCTCCCCCCCCTTGCCTTGCCTTGCCTCCCCCCTTGCCTTGCCTTGCCTCCCCCCTTGCCTTGCCTCCCCCCCTTGCCTTGCCTCGCCTCCCCCCCTTGCCTTGCCTCGCCTCCCCCCCTTGCCTTGCCTCGCCTCCCCCCCATTGCCTTGCCTCGCCTCCCCCCCTTGCCTTGCCTCGCCTCCCCCCCTTGCCTTGCCTCGCCTCCCCCCTTGCCTTGCCTCGCCTCCCCCCCCGCCTTGCCTCGCCTCCCCCCCCGCCTTGCCTCGCCTCCCCCCCCGCCTTGCCTTCCCTCCCCTTGCCTTGCCTCCCCCCCTTGCCTTGCCTTGCCTCTCCCCCCCTTGCCTTGCCTTGCCTCTCCCCCCCTTACCTTGCCTCTCCCCCCCTTGCCTTGCCTTGCCTCCCCCCCCTTGCCTTGCCTTGCCTCCCCTTGCCTTCCCTCCCCCTGCCTTCCCTCCCCCCCTTGCCTTGCCTCCCCCCCCTTGCCTTGCCTCCCCCCCCTTGCCTTGCCTTGCCTTGCCTCCCCTTGCCTTGCCTTGCCTTGCCTCCCCCCCTCGCCTCGCGCGGCAGCAGCGCCGCCTCCTGCCTTGCCTTGCCTTGCCTCGCGGCGCCTCTCGCCGCCTCTCGCCTCGCCTCCTGCCTCCTGCCTCGCCTCCTGCCTCCTGCCTCGCCTCCTGCCTCCTGCCTCCTGCCTCGCGCGGCGGCGGCGCCTCCTGCCTCGCCTCGCCTCGCGCGCCTCCTGCCTTGCCTTGCGCGGCGGCGGCGGCGCCTCCTGCCTCGCCTCGCGCGGCGGCGGCGGCGCCTCCTGCCTCGCCTCGCGCGGCGGCGGCGGCGGCGCCTCCTGCCTCGCCTCGCCTCGCGCGCCTCCTGCCTTGCCTCGCGCCTCGGCCCCGCCTCCGCTCTCCTTCTTGCCTTGCCTCGCCTCCTGCCTCGGCCCCGCCTCCGCTCTCCTTCCCGGGCTCCGGCCGTCCTTTCACTTCCTCCTCCACCACCCGCTCGCCTCTTACTGACCCCGCCCCTCTGCTCCGGCGTTTTGACGGCGTGCCCACAGAGACGGCTCGGCGTGCCGGCAGCGGCACGCGTGCCACGGGTTCGCCATCACTGTCCTAGACCATTCCTGACAGGTGTTTGTCTAACTTGTGTCATCAGATTTCAATACGGTAGGCACTGTTTCATCTTTTAATTTTGCTATGGCCACCTTTTTCCATTTCCGTTCCCATTCTTCAGGCTCAAGGTAGCTACCTGAAGCCTACTGTTGATCACAAATATTTATAACAGGGGATGGCACATTTTTTTCTGTGGGTTTTCTACAGCTGTCTCTATTTTTTTGTTTTCCTGCTTTATCTGTTCGAGCATATCTGGACCACCTGTTGCCCTGTTAAAAGAGCTTGAGCTTTCCAGTGCTGAACTCCTTGGGTTGCTTCCTCCAAGGCTTTAATTATCTCTTCTACTTCCATGGTTTTCCTCCTTTATTTGCCTTCACTTTTGTTATTTTTCTAGAGCTTCTATTTCTACCATTGCTTTACATGTGCCAGTCCATGTTTCCCCACTTTCTTTTTAAAAATTCTACAGACTCCCTTTACTGGCAATCCAGTGGATCCATGAGTTATCAAACTCTTTGGGATTTGAAGGGAGGGGATAAGGGAGTTCCCTAGCTCATGGTTTTCTGTCATGTTAGATCACGATTCCTATGGCAGACAGATCACTTACTCACCAGATCAGCAGTCTGGGTCACCAGGGTTCTCAGATTTCACCAGTGTGCTGTTCTGCTGTATCCAATGTTGATAACAGACAGCTGCATGCATGTGTTCCCTCTGTGTCCTGCCGTGGCTCTGTGCAGATAGCTGGCACATCAGATCCTGAGAGAACCCCCCAATGACCACAGACTTCAATAAGGTACGAAGGCACCCCACCAGGTTTATTGCCAAATGAAAGACAGTCTATAGCTCACCGGATCAGATGTCTACAGTTCTGCTAGTATGTGTGTGTTCCCTGACAATGGACCAGCTCAGTCAGTGGCGGGACTCATCACTGCCCCCTAGGCCAGACAAAGACAACTCCTCAGGGGTGAATTCTTATACACAGGTACAAACAAGTTACACATCACTACTGATACACTGAAGTATAACCTCTCACCTTGCACATGTTGGTATGAACAAAACAATCCTATCTATCATATTACCCTTTCCCCCCTGTCTTTAGGATGGGTCCCCCTGTTCTTTGTTATATATATGTAACTGAGTGTTCTGGTATCATCCTGGTATATGTTTATATCTCTAGAGTCCAGTACCTTTTAGGTATGTGTAGCTTTGCAACATTAGCCCTTTCTTTGCTAGCTTCTGTGAGCAGGGCCTGCCTCTCGCTCACAGTTTAACTTTGCTTTATGTTAACAAAGTCTTGACAACTACTTTAGTTCAGGCCTTAGCCTTCATACCAGGCCTCTGATACAAGGGTTTATGTTTCAGGGCCCCATTTTACTACCATTTTACTACAACCTACTCTTAAAAATTTCCAATTATAGAGATTGCGCAACCTCCGTAGGCAATTTATTCCAGTCCTTAATCACCCTGACAGGAAGTTTTTTTCTAACGTCCAACATAAACTGCCTTGCTGCAAATAAAGCCCATTGCTTCTTGTCCTATCCTCCAAAAATCTGGATATGTCCAGGATAATCCGGACGTATGGTAATCCTACAAAAGAGCAATTCAGTCCCATGCAATATCTAAGCAGCCTGCATCCACATTGACACTAGATTTATTACTGGGAGAGAAAGATTTTGAAGTGCACCCCATGGTTCCTACATTCCCCCATGAACTGTGCTGCCATCGTAAGGCCTTTCTTGACATTGTGGGAAAAAATGTCTGTTCCTTCTGGGAGGAAATTTAGGAAACTCCACAGTTCAATTTAACTAGTCCTTAAGGGAGTTTGCATTCAGGACACAGATCCATCCAGGTGTTTCCTCTCTCTTCCAGCCTGGCCACACCCAGTTTCTGCCCCTCCCCTGGGCCAGTCTGGGTGTAGAGGTCCCCTGAACAAGGGGTATGCCTGGGGGAGGGATGGGCAGGGTTACACGTGCCCTGTATCCATATCTGGTGCAATGCCTCTCTCTGCAGGAGACTTCTGGGCATCCCTTGGTATACCTGCATCCACAGGGCTCTGCTGCTGCTCCAGACTTGTGTCTGGGATTGAGACAATCCCACCGCCACATTATGCTAATACTTTTAATCCCATTGGCTGGCGATGAGAGATTCCCCTCGCCTTCTCCGGGCTATGCTAATGAGAGTTAATCGCATTGGCTGGCCCGCCAGCGGCAGCTCCAAATATCATTTGCATGGCTGCGTATGGCAGGCATCTCTTTGTTGTCAATCCAGAGCCTGCGAGCTGTGTGTGCATCTAATGCAGCCCTGGTCCCTGCCAGCCCGCCGCACCTGCTTCCTAGGGAAAGGCTGCGACCAGCCGCGGCGGCAAGAAAATAACTCCCGGGCCCGGCTCTCTTCGTTCTCCTTTCGGCAAGAGAGGCTGGGACGGGTTCAGATGCTGTGGAGCGTCCCCTTCCCAGCACAGGACTCGAGGCTGCTCTCTGCCTTTGTGTGTTTAACGCCGGCACTGGTTTGGGGCAATCTGTTCTGTTCCCTTCTTCCTTGTGGGATTGTTGCTATCTGAGCCGCGGGGGAGCGGCTTTGGGCTGCCAGGGTAGGATGGTGGATCTGGAGAGCGAGGTGCCTCCTCTTCCTCCCAGGTACCGGTTTCGGGATTTGCTGCTGGGAGATCAAGGATGGCAGAACGACGACAGGTGAGTCTGGGGTTCAGCTCTGCAAACACGCAGAGAGAGAGAGACAAAAGGGGGAGGGGGAAGTTGGAAGATGATAACGACCATTCCCTCTTCTTCCATTTTCTACAGGGAAATTCCTAGAAACGTGGGACCTGTTACTATTTACCGAGTTATGTAAATAGCACAGAGAATGCTTAGCCCCTGTATAGCAAGAAAAGTCAGAGAGAGAGAGAGAGAGAGAGACTGACACTCATCCAAAAAGGAGAGAAACTCTACCTTGGTTCCTTCAGGGGACAGTCAAGCTGCTTTATATCTTCCAAACAGTGAAGGAGGCTGACTTGATTGGTTGAAGTGCTCCCCCTCAGCCCAGGAAAATTGGCAGTGGGGTCGGTCTCCCATTCTGCTTCTCTAGAAGTCAGAGCTGCACTGATTTATGAATGCAGAGAGCACCCTTGCTAGTAGACATTGACGCTGTTACTGCAATGCTCTCCACTGAAGATGAAAACACAAGTTGCAGAGTAGTAGCTTTTAGTGGCCTAAAGGGGAAACAGCACTGACATTTATTATTGTACTTCTGGAGTCTTCCTGGTGTGCAACAAATAAGAATTATTGCACACTGTGCTGAGCGTAGGATGTGAGAGGCAATTAAACATTGCTGTATATCAGTGCACTATGTATTTAACTTGTTTAAGTGTATGAGAAAGTTACAGGACAACTCAATGCAATGATCAATTTTTTCTGTCAGGTATTTAAATGAAAAAAATAAAATCTCATCTAAGTCACAGAAACAGCCACATTCTGCATTTGAAACTTCAGACATTATTAAAACTTTCCCTTTGAGAGACTATACTGATCATATACATTCATTACAGAGCTACATGGAGCTCAGGCATCCACAGTGAAATCTTCAGTCTAGCTCTGACATATGGGCACTGGTTCTCAACCAGGGGTCCAGGACCAACTGGGGGGCCACAAGCAGATTTCAGGGGGGCTGCCAGCAGGGTCAGCATTAGATTTTCTGGGGCCCAGGGCAGAAAGCTGAAGCCCCACAGAAAGGTGCTCAAGTCTAGCACCTTGAGCTCCATCACTCCAGGCTGAAGCTGAAGCCTGAGCAACTTAGCTCTGGGAGGCCCCATGTGGCCCTGGGCCATTGCCCTGCCTGCTACCCCCTAACAATGCAGAAAAACAGTTGTTTTGACAGAGGTAGGCTGTGGAGTTTTTATAGTATGTTGGGGGGTGGCCTCTGAGAGAAAAAAGTTGAGAACTCTGACTTAGGGTATATCTACATTGTGACAGGCCAGTTGTTGTTTGGTTTATACATGCAACTATGGTAACACAACAGATCACTCCTCTACATTAATACATGGATATCATGTAGTCCATCGATTCTCAACCTGAAGGTCAGGACTTATAGGAAAGTTGTAATCATCTTCCCCATACCACCTTTATTTTTTGCTAGATAAGAAGGACACAAACTATTTTTCCTCTGTGGGAACATAGTGTCATATGAAAATATTTCAGAATCACTAGAGTAGCAACAGTGTTTGCTGTGGTAATTCTACACACTTTGCTTTACAACTTGTGTGGTTTTGTAGATGCACTTTTTTTCTTCAATCAGGATAGTAGACATAGATCTGAGCACCGATACACTACTCTCATTTGTATTGTTTCAAGGGCAACATGCAGGTTTAATTCTAAATCACAAAAAATGTTGTGTGTGTCTACATCAATTATATCAAATACTGGAAAGTGCTCCCCCAAATATTAAAGCAATACAACTTTTTTAAAAAATGATATTTTTATTATTTAAACGACTGTGCATCATCATCATCAGCAAGTTCTTCATTATAACCTGATAAATAAATACCTCCAGAGGACATCTATCTATGAGCAAGTCATTTTTCATTGGACAACATCTTTATTGTGGTAGTAAATCATAACTGCTAATATACCTGTACATGATCCTATCATGCAGGGACTTGTAGTAGCAATGTCAATTTAAAAAAAAAATCACATGAAAACACCGACAGATTCTTTTTCTATTCTGATACAAATTGATAGTCAAGTCTTCAGTCTTCCTTATATGTTAGTCATTGGTAAATCCAAATAGACTTCTAAGTAATGGGATCTGGCCCCAAAAAAGATGTAGTGCATGAGACTTTCATTGGCAACTGAACAAACTGAAAGTGTCCATTGAACTGTAGAATTTCATGTTTGAAGTATGAATAATGAAAAGAGAACAATGTAAATATTGCTACTTTGCATCACTCTAGAACTGCTGTTAATATTTTTCATGATTATTGGTTATTTTTAAACACTTTTAACCACTTTTACTGTAAACTCATACCCATGGATTAGTGCAAAGCAAATTGTTACTTTAAATTATTTATCAGTATTGGGTGCTACATTAAACCATGAAAGTATTAAGATAAATAATCTTGTTTACTCCAATATTAAATCTGAAAAAAATGTGGATCATACTTTTGCAAAAGTCTAAACCAATTCTATACTGTTTTTACCGTGACATTATCATTTATATGAATGATTGATGTATGGTTTTGCATAGAGACTCTCATTCTGGGGACATTTTGTGAATATTACAAATACTTTCAGCACTTAATTTCTGGAAATATTTAATGAAGGGAGATTACATAATGTGGTCTCTAGGAATGCTGGTTACTGGTTAGCTGTTATTAGCTATTACGGAGTAGTCACAAAATTGATGCTACACTAATATTGCATATTTGTTTGTGAATGTCATCTGTTTTAGTGATATGCTACATAAACATTAATTTGTTTTTGACAGACCATAGTTCTATTCTTCTGCTGCAAATAGTGTACAATATTCATTTTTGTTTAAATCCCTCTTCCCTGACATTCTGATGCACCCTGTTCACCTAAATTCAGAAAGCAGGAGTTAGTGTAAAGTCTTTTAATATTTATATCTGTAACTCACCAGGCCTAAAATGTAATTTATGTGTGAGTGTCAATCATGATGCATTAATTAGGTTAGTGGTTCTCAAACTTTTACATTTATATCACCAACATGAGTTTAAGTCCCATCTTATATACTAAAGCCATCATTCATGTATATCAACTGTTAATGGAATACTTGAATTCTAAAATGCTTGTCTTGTGTCTGGAAAAAACATACACTATGAAAATGCTCTATATGCTATTCCTTTTCATAAAGAAGCCAGAAATAATAGAATAATAGAATATCAGAGTTGGAAGGGACCTCAGGAGGTGTAGTCCAACCACCTGCCCAAAGCAGGACCAATCCACAACTAAATCATCCCAGACAGGGCTTTGTCAAGCCTGACGTTAAAAACCTCTAAGGAAGGAGGTTGCACCATCACCCTAGGTAACCTATTCCAGTGCTTCACCGCCCTCCTAGTCAGGGCCGGCGACATGGGGGGTACTACGGGTACAGCTGTACCGGCCCCCCCGACTTTAGGGGGGCTCCGGTACACCGCTGTACCCGTTGTCGTCCCCCTTGTCGCCAGACCTGGAGAGCGGGGAAGGGGCGGGGAGGCGGCGCGGCTCTCCCCCGGACAAGCGAGCCTGGCTCCAGCAGGAGCTGTGAGCCCGGCCGGCAGCAGCAGCACTGTCCGGGGGAGGGGGGGGGGAGAAAGGGCGGCTCACGCAGCTCTCGCTGCCCGGGGGAGGGGGGGGGGCGAGCACTGGCTGGGCTGGGCTGGGGGGGGGCCAGCCGCTGTCGGCTAGGCTGGGGGGGGGCCCGGCTGGCCTGGGGGGGCCCCCATCCGCTGTCGGCTGGGCTGGGGGGAGGGGAGCGCCGGCTGGGCTGGGCTGGGGGGGGGGCAGCCGCTGTTGGCTGGGCTGGGGGGACCCCCCATCCACTGTCGGCTGGGCTGGGGGGAGCCCCGGCTGGGCTGGGGGGGGCCCCAAACTATCAAAGTAGGGGGCCCCCAAATTTTTGTCGCCAGCCCTGCTCCTAGTGAAAATGTTTTTCCTAATATCCAACCTAAACCTCTCCAACTGTAACTTGAGACCATTGCTACTTGTTCTGTTATCTGCTACTATCTAGATCCATACTCATTGGAACCCCTTTTCAAGTACAGTGGTGCACCAGTATAATGTGAATTCGGATATAGGGTGGTTATACTGTGGCTCTCAAGGCTTCAGGCGCCGCTGTTCTCTGTCCCTGGTGGGAGCAGCAGCTTCCAGAAAAGCCGCAGCCCTGCGCCTGCCGGGACAGATGACTCTGGGGCTGCAGCCGCTGGTGTTCCCTGGCCCTAACAGGCACGGGGCCGCGGCTCCACAGATGTCAAAATGAATCTCAAACTGTTAAAATATACTTCATGGTGGGCCACTTAGATAGACACACATGGACAGATCAAGACCCATTCCACCAGAGCTCAGGCATTCTCTGCTGATTCCCTATGGGGTGTCCCAATCACATTCATTTGTAGAGAAACTACCTAAAGTTCAGTTCACAAATCTGTCCTGCAGTCTGTCCTGCAGTCATCTGGCAGATCTGTCCTGCAGTCATCATCTGCTGTAGATTGAGTGTCCACCTCCTTGCTGGAGGTCTCCTGATCCAAAAACCAGTTTGGTAGATCTGTCCTGGAGTCATAATCCCAATAGATTTGGAGCACCACCTCCAGAATACAAATCTGTGAGTGAGTTGAGTCACCGGAAATGGAATACGGGTGGTAAATCATGCAAAGAACAGCAGTTTTCCTACGGTAACTATGATTCTTTCAGATGTATGTGAACATGCATCCCCCAATGTGCCCTCCTTCCCTACGACTGCTAAGTCCTTAGCAATAGACATTCTGTCTTAGCAAAAGAACTAGAATGAAGGAACTAGAGACTGCCCCCCCTTTTATGCCTTTCTCTCTGGGATGCTGGAGGGTATGTTGGGCACTGGTATGAACCCAACAGACACTGATATTTCTGGAATTTCTTTTGGGATATTTATTTCTGTTTTCTAGTTCTAGTTTTCTATATTTTAATAAGTATTATTAAATCATAAGTAAGTCATAGATAGCAAATAAATATTTGTATGATTCCTTTAAAAATCCATAAATTCCTACAAGCCACTCAGTTTGTTGCTTTGCAACTAAAGACAGTGTAAATATCACTGTTCTCTGGTTAGTCAGAAGCTCAGTTAGTCTTGCAACTGATAGAAAAAATATTCAATATATGGTTCAGCAATTTCATATTTAAAACCTGTTATTTTCCTTTAGTAATGTGGGCATAGGTCACCAGAAATAGGTTCAAAATTAAATTATTGAGATAAATGTGGTTCTTCTTAGAAACACATTCCATCTTTGTTTCATGAATGGAACATGAACTGTTCCATTTCTAACAATGGAAGTTTTGCTCAAACACACAGGGTAAAATATGACCATGTATCACTGTTTTATTCTGTCTAGCAGCAAACTGAAAAAGATAATAATGAATTGGTTTACAGTGACATAGCTATTTTCACTACCATGGGCCATTTCCTCAACTTGTGTAAATTGGCATATCTCTGACTTCAATAAAGCTATTTTGAGTTATAGCTGAAGATCTAGCCAATTTTCAAGTGGAAGCTTAGATTCTGGAGAAGATAGTAACATTTGCCGAAAATCTGTCTCTTAAATCCTTGCATTCTATGCCTTCAGATTTCTCTTTTTTTTTAATCCAATCCCATTGGGGAAGGTTATCAATGCCAGACAGCAGTATGGACTCTTACTGAGGGGAGTGGAGATGGAGAATTATTCTCCTGTTGTATCGAGATGGAGAATTATTCTCCTGTTGTATCTTGTTTCATAATACAAACGCATATGGGACACTTTTTTAAAAATACAAAAACTATTTCTTTGTGTCCATGCTATGCTGATTTTTTTTTAAGTTCAATATGATAAACATGGGAAAAAGTGTTATGTAAAAGAAAAAAAACTGATAAAAGGTTAGATGGGCAAACTAATGTAACTTGGGTGTGTGTTCCCAAAGGGATGGGAAGAAGCTAGAGCTGAGATGGGACAATGCTTCTGTTACTCCTCATGGATGCCCCATAGTCATGTCTCTGTCTAAACAGCACAGTTTAACCCAAATATCTTAGCTAAATGTAAAATAATAAATCTCAATGTGATTAACTAGACATCTTAGTCTCATGCTCATTTCCGCTAATATCCTGTTATCCTTTTGACCTGAATGGTTAGCCAATATTCAGAACCTCATAGGTTGTATCTATTAGGAGGGAGAAACTGATGGGATTTCCTACAGCTTTTTGTCCACTTCTGTGGAGTTTCTGCTGCTTCTGTGTCTCATACACACAGCTCCATGAAGCAGTACCCAGCCACTTTGTTTGCATTCAGCCCCAGTGAATCTAAGCTTCTGCTAAGATAGCTCAGAATCCTGACTGAACTTGCACATGACCTGTCTTTTGGGTAGTGACTCCTATTGTTTCAGTTATCTTATTCCATAAAGTAGCTTAATTGCTTTTTACATTTATCCTACATGAACTGTAGTTGTCACACCCACGAGCTTCAAAGTTTCACTGAATGTACCGGTACATTAGCCAATAAAATGTTCAAGCTTTCATAAAGCCTGGTAAACATCAGTTCTTAGTACCTTTAATTAGGTTGAAAAACAACATGCTTAAAGAAGTGAAAACATCCAATTTACTGAAGACATAAAGATGCTTAACAACCTGGAGAGATCATTTAATTTGAGAGAAAAAATGTTTATTTTTGCTGCCCTTGTTCGCTCATGAATACAGTGATGAGTCTATTAATGAGAAATTTGTATCTAGAGTCTATATATACAGGTCAAAGAATGATCAGATCAGACAAGACTAGAATTTCAAAGAAAGGAATTTTATTTTATTTATTTTACAAAAAGTATCTAGCAATGGATTCCACTGAATTTTCCAATAAAGTCAAAAGGTAAAAAATTAGTTCCAGGAGTTCAATAGAATTTGGTTCTAATTCAACAAAGCACTTACACATGTGCTTAACATTTGCTTAAATATGTTCATGTACTTTGAAAGGTAAGAATTTGTTTAAGTGCTTAGTTGATTAGGAGCCTTAATGAAATGTGCACAGGAATCTGTGAAGAGACATACTGGGCCAAATTGTGTTGTACTATAGAAAGAACCTCCAAACTAGTGCATATTAGCATTACAAAAAACTCAGCATTTTTCTCCTGCTCATTCTTTCTAGCAATCCCATATCCCCTGCCTCTCCCCCCAAAATCCCTCCACAGTCAAACAAGCAGATTATTAGGTTAAATGAAGGTCTAGCTCAAGATCAAGAGAAGAAATACAAGCTTGGAATTTCCTTCTTGAACTGTTCTATGAAGTCTTCACCAATGATGGTGAATGATACAGGTCAAATTTAACATCCCAGACCTTAATTACTTTACAAAAATGATTCCCCTAATTAAGGAAAAACAGTGGAACAACTTTTTATTAGTTTTTTAAAGAGAAAAATACATAGATGATGTTTAAACTGTGCATCTTTTACTAACAGGGTGAAATTTACCCCAGGGCAGAGGGCCCATAAAAAAGGGCATAATTTAAATCCTTAATCACTTTAGATTTAAGATTTTAAAAATGCAGAGGGCCTTAGTTGGCCTCCATACTGGGATGAATATCACCTGCAGTGAACATTTCTGCAAAACTGCTAACCTAGTGCACTGTCTGATGTTTGAGCAAGTCACCATACTGTCTAGCAGTCATTTCAGTTTGGACTGACATTTATCCTATTAAGAATCAGAGAGGTAGCCGTGTTAGTCTGGAATAGCAGAGGTAACAAAGTCCTGTGGCACCTTAAAGTTAGTCTTTAAGGTGCCACAGGACTTTGTTACCTCATTTATCCTATTGACTCACCCCACCAGATTTAATGTCAGACAGTTTACAAAGTCAATATTATTTAAGAAGCTCTCAAGGTTAGTGTGTTATTTCTATAATGCAGACTAAAAAATATTGAACTCCAAACAGATTTTAAATACTATTAATAAACACAACA
The DNA here is from genome assembly GCA_032164245.1 of Sternotherus odoratus. Classification (NCBI taxonomy): domain Eukaryota; kingdom Metazoa; phylum Chordata; order Testudines; family Kinosternidae; genus Sternotherus; species Sternotherus odoratus. The sequence goes on along the minus strand of JAVMKO010000008.1, from coordinate 54,321,682 downwards.
TTTTGGAATTATTGCATTTGTTATTCCAACAACAAATATTTTGTAATTTCTTTAACAGTAGAACAGAAACTGGTATTTCCCAATACCATTTTTCCTCTTTTTTTGTAAAAACTCATTTAACAATATGGGTAGGTAGACACCATTAGTGCATTTCACATACTGTTTCTATGTCATGAAAAACAGTCCGGGTAATTTATATACAGTGCATATTTTCAGGCCAGAATGGCAGAGCTAAATATCAGCAAATGTAAGTACTAGTTTTAGAAAAAGACATTTAAGGGATTAAAGAAAAATCAGGTTTCCCTTTTGATGTGCTTACTATTCAAATAAAAGAAAGAATTACCACCTATCTGCAAACGAAAGGGATTTGGATCATTTACTACACCTCCTCACATTATCTGGGCAATTGCACTGCTGGCTGTCAGCGATTGATGGCTTTTGCTGAGCAATTCCCTTATGTAAATCTCAGAACTCACTTACACAGTCATTTGATCTGCCATAGTGTGAATTATTGAGTGAAGCTCTGTTTTGCCATTTCAATAGGAAAGCACCTTGTGATTGTTAAACTGGGAGGGGGAGGAGGGGAAATCAAGTGATCTAAAATACCTGGTTGTAGATTCAACTTCATGAAAATTTATGATTTTCTCAAAAGGAAAGGCATATTAAAGAAACATGTGAGTCAATTTGTGCTCCTAATTACAGAAAACAATCTTTTTACTTCTATCCATTCTATGCTAAGTATTTAAGGACTTCAAGCAAATACTGGATAGCTTTTGATTTGTCACTGTAGGTACAATTTTCAAAACATTTAAGTAACCTAGGACCCTAAATTCCATTTTCAAAACTGACTTTCAATAAGACGTAGGCTCCTAAATTTGTAAATCATTGTTGAATGTGAAATTACTGTGTTTTTGAAAGTGTTAATCTACATCTGTACTTGGGCAGAATTTTTCCTTTGCAGTACTGTTATTGTTTTGCAGTGTCCATCATTGTGCAGCCCTGAAACCTGAGCTACATTACAGGGTACTCTCCCTCTCATCTCTCACTCCTTACCATTTCGACTGCCTGGGTGTGGGAGGAAGGAGTCCTTGGGCTTTGAGAAAGAGTTATCCTTAGGGGGATTGGCCATAAAGACCAATTAATGTCCAAAGATCTCCAGGAAAGTCCTCAATCCATCCTGTGTTCCCCCCTGGAATTACATATCTATTGGTTGTTTATTGTAAATAGAATAGAAGTTGGTGCTGAATTTATTTACTACTGTTGATTGCTGGGGACTGATACCATAGAGCCCAGACAACATAACATTCATGATTATATTCATGAAAACCCTCCTAGTGTAGCTGCAGTTATAGCGGCAAAAAAAAAAAAATTATATACACACACACACATATATACATACACACACAGGGTAAGGTTATACTACAGGATTATAGCGCGTTTACCTATTGCACTATATGGGACGCGCTATACCCATAGCGCTATGTCGTGGCCACATTTGATGCTGCTGCTGCGGCACCGGGAGTGGTGCATGATGGGCAGCTATCCCAGCATTCAGCTGGGTGCAACGTGCTTTTCAAAGGAGGGGGGTGAGGGTACAATGGGGAACGTGTACAGAGGGAGACAAGTTCAGGCTGTCACTGATTTCTCTCTACGGAAAAGTAGCAGGCTCTGAATTTCAGTCAACACAGCTCCATCAGTAAGCAGTTTGACTGCTTAATTGCTTCTGTTAAGAGCGGAGTTCTGTAAGGGAACTTCCGCATTCCTAATTCTGTTTGCAAAACAACACTGAACATGTCAAATGCCTTAAATGGCTCAGAGGCGTGCCAAAGATCCCTTATCGCGTAATGACTGATTACACTGTCCCTAACACGCTACAGGGCTAGCGCAAAAAGCCTTATGACTCTCGGAGAGGAGGTTTACAAGTTGCGCTTTAAAGGGAGACTTTTTGCGCAAAATGTGCATTGACAGTGTGTATGGTTAGAGAGTTATAGCGCTCCTGGAGGCTTTTTGCACTATAAAGCGCCAGTCTAACCATGCCCATATAAGCTATACTGGCAAAAAAAAAAAAAATTTGCCGCTATAACTGCAGCTACACTAGGAGGGTTTTGCCATTATAGCTTTACTGGCAAAAAAATTTCTAGTGTGGACTAGGTCTCAGCTGCTCTGCTCTAGCCTTGTGAATTTTGAGGCCATTTCCATTGAGTGATGAGGATGACATGGCCCATTATTAATGAAAGGGTTTGTTGTCTTTCAGAGTGAAAAGATGCCATATAAAGCATTTTATCAATTAAAATGTACAAAATAGGGTATAATTTTTTATGCATGTTACATGGATTTTGAAATGAATTATGCTAGTATATGGGGGGAATTGTATAATTCCCTCTCAGTTTCTTAGATGGCTTTTATTTTTTCCAGTGATTATTAATTTGTATCAGTGAACTTTGTTTCTGTAATGCAGAGAATCTCTCTCTATCCATGCTTTTGGGCTATTCCACAGCCATGGAACAACTGATAGTGTTTAATCAACGTGTGATATCCTTGCCCCCTTAAACACTGTAACAGAGGTAGTCAACCTGGGTATCAGAAGTTATTACACCAGAAGCATCAAAATAAGACTATTATGAGACAGTCCTACCAACCATTTGTCAGACATGCATACAGTTTCTATGTATTGTCCATCAGTAAAGGCTACCTTTTTGTGGATGAATTCTGTGATGTGTACACTAAACAGAAAAGTTTGTGGTGATCCATTAAATGGTTAAAAAGTGATTCCCCAACCCTATATACATGAACAAATAAAGTCCTACCCAGAGGCCTAAACACCATGGAATGACAGCCTCAATATTCTTTAAGAAGAGCATAACCCAAATACCACAAATTCTATTGTACAGAAGATTCAATAAGAATGCTTTAAAACAGCTGATAAAGATTTCATCCTCCCTCATGCAATCATCTGCTGATTATGTTTAGCACATAACTCCCTGGTGGGAAGTTGCAGTAAAATGGAAACAGTCATTAAGAGACAAAAGTACCATTTATATTTATGGAGATACAAAAACAGTGATTTTGTATTATTATTTTCCAGTAGATGTTTCCTGAAGGACAAATCTTGCCTCCTCCTCTGGGGATATTTTAGGTGAACTGCTAGTTTCATAGTGGAGATGGGGACAGGTAGCAAGGAGTTAATGCATGAGAGTTTGTACCCCATAATCCCTGTACTGTGACTCTATTTGCACCACTATAGAGAGGTGGTTTAATACATAGAATGGTGGTAGATCACTAATATTGTGAGCTGGGTGAAACCATGTTGCAGGTTGAGCTAAAATTTCAGTAAAACCGATGTGTGAATGCACCCTTCACTTAAGATAGTTGTAAGAAATACTCAAGATGCCACATCTAAAACAAGTTCTAATAGGATATATCTAAACTGCAACCTGGAGTACCCAGCTTGGATAGACAGACACAATAGTTCTGCTTGAGCTAGCATGCTAAAAATAGCAGTGTAGAGAATGCTGCATGGGAGGCAGCGCGGGCCAGCCACTCTATGGCTCTAAGAGGTCAGGTGGGCACATACTTAAGGTGGTAAGGTGCCCGGGTTTTCGACCAGAAAATCCAGTTGAAAAAGGGGTCTGGTTGTCCGGTTAGATCTCACTGGACCCCCAAAGTCTGGTTACTGCAGGTAAGGGAGGTGGGAAGGTTCCAGGTTATCACCCACGCCAGCCCCTACTCAGCCAGGGCTGCCTCTTCTCTGTTTGTCAATTGCAGCTCCCAGTCTGCAGGAGAGTCCCTCCCGACTCAGGTGGAGGGGAATGCGGGAGAAGATAAAGCAGCAGGCAGGGCATGCGAGTGTCAAGGGAGTTTCCGGCACTCCTGCTGTAGTGTCCGGTTTTTAAATGTTACAAAGTTGGCAATCCTACAATATACTCTGGCAGCTATCCTACGCTGCTGCCCATGCCACCACGTTTACACTGCAACTTTTAGCACTCTAGTTAAAACAGAGTTAGTGTGCGTTTGTCTACCTGAGTTGAGAGGCCTGCTCCCACATACCCATATAATCTAGTCAGAAATCAGCACCATGTGCAGAAGGTGTTCCACTGACCAGGGGTGTCTGTGTGTGAGAGAGTCGGACATAGAGAGAGAGAGGCAAAAAGCAAAAAAGCTAAGCAGCAGCCTATAAACCCAGTGTATGACCCTAGTGATTTTTTGGGTCTGGTGTTGTATAAAGAGGCTTGAGTCTCTTGTCAAAGAAACTATCCTTTTGTTTTGGTTCCTCCTGCATTTGGAGAAGCAGGAGTTTGCACATTCCTTGTAATTCAACAAGATTGCATCAAAAGAAAATTCCAGACTCCATAGTCAACTTCTACCCTCAGCTGCAACATCCTCAGAGCTCTGGACTCTGATGAGACAATCGAGTCAAAAAGAGGCAAAAGTTACAATGTAGAGGGCCAGCTCTAACTTTTTTGCCACCCCAAGCAAAAAAAGAAAAAGGGCAGCCGGAGGAGTGCTGCCCTAAGATTGGCTGGAATGCCGCCCCTTTCCGAGTACCGCTCCAGGCACGTGCTTCCTATGCTGGTGCCTGGAGTCAGCCCTGACAATGCAGATCTACTGGCCAACTTCATAGCATAAGGGAGTGATGCGGGGGACAATAAAGGCAACAGCAGTTTTAAGGAAGCAATAGTGAACTTGAAGCAGCTGTGCTAGGTGCCCTCTAGGAGGATTCTCTATGCTGTGCCAAACCTGTTTGTTTGCTCTCTGCCCCAGGCCCTGATCTCACTCCACCCAAGCCCCACCTGCTCCACCTCTTCCTGCCCCCACTCTACCCCAACTCCATCTCTTCCTGCCCCATCCCTGCCCTTCCAACCAGCACGTCCTGCTTGCTGCAGAACAGCTGATCACTGGTGGGCAGAAGGCGCTGGGGGAAAGGGGAGGAGCTGATTGGGGAGACTGCCAGTGGGTGCTGAACATCCACAATTTTTTTCCCTGTGGGTGCTCCAGCCCCAGAGTTGGCACCTATGTTACAGTGGCTGTTTAAATATTTACCATGTAAGCACCTTTTAAAAAATATGTCACTTCTCATGTTCCAGTCAATAATCTAAAATGTTGTGTGGTTCCCTCCCCATTTATCGCATCTGTCCCCTGCGATTACAGTGAAATTGCAGCAAAGAATACATATGCAACCTTACCCAACCAAGTCTTATGGAAATACAAATGGGAAAAAGCGTCAAAGTGAGTTGCAAATGGAAAGACAAACAATATTTTTACTCTGCCTATATTGTTCTTTTATTCTCATTCCCTGGTAGCATACACCTCACTGCCTGAGCCTGCAAGCTGCTCAGCACCTTAACTCCCACTGAATTCAACAGGAGCTCATGAGGTTCAGTGCCTCCAAGAAGTGTTCAGCAACCTGCACTATCAAGCTCATACCTACCTATAGTAGAGACCTAGAATACAATCTCCTAGACGCTAGTGTTATATATCTGCTATACAACTTTATGGGGAAACACACAAACCATCAAAAGATACATTTTTCAAATTGGAAATATTATGTTTAAATATAGGCATCTTTTTGGCAGATGTTTTCCAGATTTTTATTGCTATTTTGTGCTCTTTGTAGTCAGCTGATCAAGACAATTGAAAATAGAACAAAATATTCCATGCTGTGCAGAAACTGATAAATCAGCAAGTTTTTACATAGAGAACAGTAAGAGCTTTTTTAGCTATTCCAGCACCACAAGGCCTTGTGTCTGAAGCTAATCACCCAAGGTTAGTTCACTGGGAAGATCTTTAATTTACACTGAAGAATTTACAAAATGTAATTAGAACATTGATCCTAAAATCCATTTTTAACATGACAATTATTTGTTTTGTGTGACAAAAGGTTGCAGGTAAAAGTTATGAGATAATTAGCAAAAGCCACCTGAAATGATCCAATCAAAATGTGTTAAATTCATTTCAAAGGGTAAATTAGTTTCAGTAAATTATTTATGGAACTCTGTGTATTAGAGTGTGGCAGTTCATTGATCCAAGTGCAGAGAGCAGACACAGTAATCTCAATCTGTGTTGGATTTGTAATTATAGTTGAAGCCGTGAATTGTGTCAGTTACTGGTTACTAGAACTCAGGTGATTTGTTCATCTTCCTAACCAGCACAATTGGTTCGTAAGCCCTCTTAAGAGGAGGGTGTTCGTTGTCCCTCGAGCAGGGTATAGATCTTGTTGGAAGAGGAGCAAAGAAGAGCAGGAAAAGTGCACTGTGGCAATGGGGATGCTGCCAGGGGCTTGGTACCTCATAGACCTTGGGCCAGGGTGAAATGAGGGTCAGAGATTGTTAAGTCCTCAGGTTCCCCTGAAAAGGCAGTGCCATTCTACAACATCAGGGAAGAGAGACACAAAGCTGGGCCCAGATGTGAATAGTATGCTCCTTTGTATCCCCAGACACCTGGGGTACTAGACTTAGTAGATTCTTCCTCCACCCACCAAGCCACATGAGCTGAAATCTGATTTCAGACTTCCTCCCCATCATGGAAACCATGTACCCCCTAACAGGGTGGGCAGCAGTTAGGTAGATCCTCTTCTGTCAGTGAGGGAAAGGAATCTGTTCTGTTGATCCCCCTCCTCCCTGACAAAAAAAAAATCACGTTTAGTTACTATGTGTAGTGATAAAGATCTCTAAGAGTATGTCTAGACTGCCAGGAAAGACCTGGGACAAGGTAGCAGCTGGCCTGGGTTAGCTGACTGATTTGCGATGCTCAGATTCCGGGGCTAAAAATAGCAGTGTAGACATTCAAGCTTGGGCGGGAGCCGAAGCTCTGAGACCATGTGAGGGAGAAAGGCATGTGAGCCAGGACTTCAGCCTGAGCCCAAATGTCTACATGGCTATTTTTAGCTCTACAGCCTCAGTTCCACAAGCTGCAGTCAGCTAACCCAGGGCAGCTGCTACCATGCTGTGGGGCCAAGAATTAGTGCCTTGAGTTTTTTTTTTTTTACTGCAGTATAGACATAACCTAAGGGTCTAATTTGGTACATGAAGAGGCTGACTCAAATAGAAGCAGGAACAGGCTTTGAATGAGATTAATAAGCATTAGTAGCGTTCTATATCTAATGTTAGGTATTGATATTAAAAGTCTGAAAGTACTAACAGCTGTCATCTAGCACTATGCATTTTCTACTAGCACATATAGGAGAGAGGAGGAAAGACTGGCAAAGGGATTGGTATGTGAGTAGAGCACCTCTTGTCTGTCACATACAAGAAAGAATGTCACTGGAAAATATTGATTCAGATGACCAAAAAATGGCAGGAGTTATAGAGGAAGCTGAGTCACCTAAACTAAGGGAAGGAAAGAAAATAGGGGTAGGATGACCATTTCTTTAAAAAAAACATTTAACGCCTACTTTTCCACCACCAGTGGTGGAACATTGTCCCACTTCAGCAACTGCAATTTCCATCAGAGCTGCAGCTAGAGCTCACTGGTGGTTTTAATTGAATCGGGAATGTAAAAAAACAAAAACAAAAACAAAAACACCATCTTACAGAGTAGGAAGATATTATTAAAAGAAACCTCAAATCAAATGTGCACATTATCTATGCTGATATGGTTTGAATAGCTCAGTAATCAGCCTGTGGGGACATTCAGCACAAGTCAAAAAAACTAAACAGACTTTCTAAAAAAGTAATTTCTTGATGACTCCTCAGAGTTTGCAGGCCACTCCAAATTTGCTGTGAGTGCTTCAATATGCTTTTGGGAGCCCCAGATAGTGGGAAAATTCAGTGGCTATATTGAGCAAATCCCCAGGGCACCTGGTAAATATTTTTTTTAAGACATGGTACAATTTGCAGAGTATCTTTTTAGTATTTGAAACTAATAAGATGTACTTTGAAAACTAATATGTTGGGGACCTGATTCTATTCCCCTTGCTTATGTTGAGCAGTATTTTGTTCCACATAATCAAAGGGAATACAAACAGTAAAATGTTACTCAAACTAAGAGTGGGCCAATTTGTCTCAATATTTTATGTTAAAAAGATATACATTTTACACTTTCTTAAAATCATACAGGAAACTTTTAAAACTATGCCTTAGGAGGCTTAGGTGAAAAGGAATTGCTTAACCTCAGGCTCTAAAAGCTAGCTCAGTACAATACAATAGAAAATCCCATAATAATTAATTTCACTGGTACTGACAGAAAATTCAACCACCACATGAAATCCCGGGAAAAGGAAAAAAATTGGTTTCTTTATTTTGATTTCAGTACTCCTGACAGGCTTGCTAATGGGGCACTTTTAAAATGTTTATTAAAAAATAATGTAAAACAATAGCCATACATAACACACATAAACTATTTTTGATGGAACGAAAGTAATTCCCAGCAAACTGTGTTTCATGGGAAGAAAGTAATAGTGGAATTGCTTTCTTCCCATCAAACACAGCGTGTTATGTAGCAGCCACAGCCAGATATAACATAGCAATTGCCTATTTTATGCAACCAGTCTTATCTTACCATTGCCATGCATTCTGTTCTACATCACCACTATCATGCTGGTGAAAAGGATCCTGCTCCATGTGATACCAGAGAAACAAGACTAAGCCCTGGTCTACACTACACAATTACTTCGGTATAATAATCCACAGCTCTGAGCAATGTAATTTTAATGATCTGCATGCCGGTGTAGACAACGTTAAGTTGGTGGGATAGCTGTCTTCTGTCAGCATAGAACATCTTCATTAGAGCACTACAGCATTGCAGCATTTTAAGTGTGGACTTGTCCTGACAGACACACGCCCATACATGAGATTTAGGGAGTGATGCTGCTGTGCTGTGCATGTCCAGCTCCTGATGACATTGAACAGTGAATTAAGTCCTTTCACTCCTTTGTCACACTTCCTTCTGTTGAAGCTTCAGGCATGACAAATGTATTTGTTGTCAGCCTTTTGTTTTTATACAGTGTTCTGTTAGGCTTACTTTCTCTTATCTCTGCTGCCTTCTTTTTATCCCAAAGCAAGAGGCCCCCTCCTGCACCCAAACTCCTCATCTCCAGCCCCACCCCAGAGTCTGCACCCCCAGCCAAGAGCCCTCACCCCCTTTGCATCCCACCCCTTTACCCATCCGAAAGACCCATCCCACACCCTGACCCCCTCATCCCCATCCCCACCCCCTTGTGCACCACAACCCTGTGCCTCAACCCAGAGCCCCTTCCCACACTCCAAATCCCTCTTTCCCACCCCTCATCTTTGAGCCCCCTTCTACACCCCAAATCTTCATCCCTGGCCCCATCCCAGAGCCAGCACCTCCAGCTCAGAGCCCTTATCCCTCCCACATTATAACTACCTGCCTCAACCCACAGTCGCCTCCCACATTTTGAATCCCTTGGCCCCACCTCCCAGCCTGGAGCCCCCTCCCGCATCCCAAATCCCTCATCCCTAGCCCCCTCCTGCATCCCACCTCCCTGCCCCAGTCCAGAGCTCTATCCTTCACCCTTAATCCCTCATTTCTGGCCCCACCCCAGAGTCTGCACCCCCATTTAGAGCCCTCAACCCTCACCCCTTCCATACCCCAACCCTCTGCTCCAGACCAGTGAAAATGAATAAGGGTGGGGAGAGCGAGCCACTGAGCCAGGGGGTATGTAGTGAGTCAGGCTACAGTGGCGCCAAGGAGCAGGTCTAGGGTGTTTGGGTTTGTGTGATTAGAAAGTTGGCAATCTTACCCAAGAGATGATATCTTTCTAGAGGTGTTTACAACTGAAGTGATTCTGCTTAGTTATCCTCCATTGTTTTGGTTCCTGGAGGAACTGTGGTAACCCTCCCCACCCGGAGCTGTATGCTGTCCCTGGCCCAAAGTGGTACGTTAACTTAATACAGTACAGTCCCCAAAGATATTGCATGGGATTGAAACATCTGCCACCTTTAAACACACATAAACCCCTTTGTGACATATAAGGCGGCCTAGAAGGGTTTTTATGCTTTGTTTTTCACCTTAGCAATATTAAGTCAGGTCTTCCCTGGTTTTTCTGGAGGATCTTTGGGAAATCCCAGACATGTTTATTGTGAGCTTGGGTAGCTTAATTGGAAAGGTGAGTGCTTTATTCTGAGGAAAGGAGCAAAAAACCTTCCTTCAGCCAAAACAATTATTGTTTATGATGTTAAATAGATGTCAGTATAAATAAACAAAATCCAAGCACTTTTAAAGTAACACTAAACATCCTTTCCAATCTTAATAGCTCAACTTCCACTCTCCTGTGCTATGGCATCTCTGCCATAAAAAGGTGTGCTCTTACAGTGACATAAATGGTGGTTAGTGGTCACACCTTATAATCCTAGAAAAGACAAGGTGCAGGAAATATTTACTGTGATGGAGTTAGACAAGGTTAACCCTACATCCCTCCCCTCACTTCTTGGTTGGCCTTCCTTAGCTACACTCAGACCAAACCCATTTGGACCTTGTCTCCATTGGGATTTTACAGCAAGACAGCTAATCCATGTAAGTAATCTTGCAAAAAAATAATTTAAAAAATCCACTCTTTTGGCAGTGAAGACAGCTTTGGATCTTGTGTTGTTACCATTTCCAGTGTTGGTGTTTACCTTTTAAAGCCCTGGATGAAACTAGACCCAATTACAGGATCAGACTGCCAGTCACCCTATGCCCAGTCACCCTATACCCAGTGACAGTGGTTAAATGGAGCAGGAAGCTTTTGCTGTCCGGGTTGAGCTTTTCAAGGTAAGAAGGAAGATTATTTTGTAAAGGGTTCCAACTTTCAAACTGTCTGCTTACCAACAGATTTCAGTGACCTTCAATGTCAATTTTCTGTTGGTTTTGGTCATATTTCTGACAGAAGAACCAAGAACATTTTACATTAAAAGAAGTTTAAAAAGGGCTATTTCAAAGATTATTCCTGTGCTTAGTATCCCTATCTGCCTGGTTAATGGCAATATTCAGCACATATTTCTGGACTGAAGTTAATATTTAAAGAAGAAAACAGTAACAGGGTATTTTAAAATTCCAGCAACTAAAGTTAAAGCCAGTCCTATTATGCCTTCTGTGAGAATAATGAAGTTGACTGTGTATACGGATGGAGGCAGTAAGCACAGAGTAGTCATGCTACCATTAAAAAGTTTGTAAATTTAGCCCTTATGAAGGTGAGGGACTATCAACAGTAGCTTGAGACTTGTAGGCAAGTATTGTGCAATTTTCCCTATACGGCTGTGCCAATGAACTTCCTTTCTGATGCAGCATTCCTGCTGTTTTAGTCCTGAACCTCTTTTTAGCAGAGATTACCAATAAAATATGGTTACTTAGTGTAACTGTTGTCCTTCAAGAAGTGATGCAGATGTATATTCCATGTAGGTGTGCATATACCCAGCACATCAGAGATGGAGAACTCTGCCTAGCAATATCTGTAGGGGCAGTGCTCAATTCTCATTACTTTAGCTCTTCCTCTGGCCATATAATGGTGGTGCTGCCGTGACTCCTATCAGTTCCTTTGCACTGAATGTCAGCAGCAGATACTCCAGTGTCGAGCGGATGGAGGGTGGGTTGGGGAACATCTGTCTGCATCACACCTTGAAGAACAACAGTTTCTGTAAGTTACCTTGTTTTCTTCAAGCAGATGCAACTGTGTAAGTGACTCATAAGCAGTGCCCTTAGAAGGGGGGCTTATTGTCTAAACAAGGACTGCAGAGCTTTCCTTCCCAACGTTTGGATCTGAGTGAGATGCAGTAGTAATGACATACTGGTTCATAAACGTGTGTACAGAGGACTTAGTGGCTGCCTTGAAAATGTTCAAAATGAGACCACCACTTTAAAATGCAACTGCTGTTGCTTGGGCTCTTATAGAATGAGCTCACACCCTGCGGGGGTGGGGGGAGGGAATTGTCCGAGCTACTTCATATGCTGTCATGATGCAGGAAGTTATCTGCCTGGAGATCATCTGGGAAAAGACTGCTTCAGACTTCATTCAGACTGAATGACAAACAGATGAGATGAGGAACAAAGGGGTTTAGTCCTATCCAGATAGAAAGCTAGACAATACCTGAAATCCAGTGTATGAAAATGATGCTCCTCAGGTTAAATGAAGCGTAGGCAAAACATGACTTGGTTCAAGTGAAATTGAGAAACCACTTTAGGCAGAAACTTAGGGTTGGGCCACAGAACACTTTGTTTCTGGAAAACTGTGTAAGGAGGCTCTGCCATCCAGGCCTGCAATTCACATACTGTTTTTGTAGATGTTATTGTTATAAGGAAGTCAATTTTTTTACACAGAAGGACAGAAAGTTGACAAAAGCTCAAATGGAGGTCCCATAAGAGCTGCTAAGACAAGTTTAAAGTCCCACAGAGGAGCTGCTTCATTCACTGGCAGGTAGAGACAAGTGACTTCTTTTAAGAATCTCACTAATGTGGCAATCAAAAACACTGATTTCTCCAGGATTGGTGGTTGAAACACCAAAATTGCAGTCAGGTGCACTCTCAATGAACTTAGTGCAAGACCAGAAGACTGAAGGTGAAAACAGGTATTTCAAGATGTCCTGGATGCAAGCTAGTTGAACTCTCTGGGCCAATAACTATATTGAGAACTGCTTCTACTTGGCTGAAAAGGCCATGCTGGTGCAGGTTTCCTACTATTGAGCAGGACTTGTTGGACTACCACCAAACATTGTTAACCTTTCATCTAACCATGCAACATCCATGCTGTGAGATTCAGGAAGTGGAGTGCTGGATGCAAAACCTGACTATGCTGCTGGTTCAGGAGGTTGGGATGAAGAGGAAGTGATATGGGAGGTTGGAACACCAGCATCAACTCACCCATGCTGGGATAAAGATAATGAGCTTGGCATGGTCCAATTTCAGCTCAAGAATGATTTGCAGGATGAGAAAGATAGGAGGAAATGAATACAGAAGTGTAGTTCCCATCAGAGGTGAAAAATATGTCAGGGAGTCGAGACTGAGACTCCCATCCGCACAGGAACAAAACAGCCAGTGTTTCTTGCAGATCTCTATCACCTTCCACAATCAATCGAGTAATATACAAACAAGTCTAAGAGCAGACTCTAGGCAGTACCATCAGCAATAGATGCTTCAAAGGTGGGAATATTTAGTCTTACTCTCTGACATCACTCAGGTTTCAGGGCAACAGGTGGTCCTTGGAGCAGATTCAGAGTAACAGCAGCAGTAGCTTCCCACACCCAAACTTGAAAAAACATATTAGGGATTAAAGTGGATAGGAAGATGGATAATCTGATATAGAGCTTTCCAGACCTTCTAGTTCAGCAGTTGAAATTCGGCACAAGTGAAAAATCATGAGTACCTCAAAGTTAACATGAAATACGTTAGAAACTGGACTGAAACAACTACTAGCCTTGTATCCATTATAAAAATCACTGCTACAATTGGCCCCTTTGGTGGCAATTTTAGCAGAATGGACAGGGATTGAATAGGGGCAGATTATGAATGTTCACTGCCAAGATATGATTAATCCACAACAGAGTTGAAGCACATAGGAGAAATAGTACTGGAGAATTGTGCACTGATTATGCCTACACTTTAACTGGCCTATGAACACATGAAGTTTTGCAGTCTGGGGTTCTCTGATAGACACCTTTTACAATAAATAATTTCATATAAGATTAGAAGTATATACCTAAAATAAGGATATTAATAAATTGTATGCACATTGATAAGAGAATAGATCACTTAGATAACAATGGATTCCAGGTGACAGAAAAGTCTCCCTCCCCCCTTTTTCCCCCCATGTTTATCACTTTCCCATTCATTGTCTTTTTTTCAATCTGATTTTTATGCTAATTTTCCTTTTTACATAGAAATATGTAGGTGATGAGGTGGAAAATGCAATATTTATATACATAATTCCATTGTTATGGTTTCTTCTAACCTAGTGGCTCTGTAAGTACAGAGACCTTGCTTTCAATGATGTCAGCCCTGTTTATTTACTTTTTCTACTTATTAAATGTATTTGATTCTGTAGCTTCAGTATAAATCTCTAGTGAGCACTGTCAAATGCCTTATAAATATTTAAGTAAATGATGTTCACTTCAGAGCATCCCCTTTATCTTTTTTCCAATTATCTCATAATGGAGTAGAGTGCTACAATTCATAGGCTTTCTATCCTTAGCTTCCTTCCTAACTTATTCCCATGCTAAATCCATTTGTAGATCCTGCTGTAGTTTGAATTATGTTCCATCTCTGGTTGACCTTCTAACAGACTATTTTCCTCTTATTAAACTGAAGTACTCAATGCAAGAATTATTATTAGTTTGGTGTCATTTATCCTCTCTTTGTGGATAGTCATTGACAGCATTAAATGCATCCAAATATTTAGACATACAGAAAAACCTTGATATAACGGACTAATTCGGGCGAGGGGGTGTCCGTTAAAGCCGAAAGTCCATTATTTAATAATAATAAATTATTAGTATTATTAAATAACCCATCCGCCGAAAAGCCGCCGAATTTTTTTTTTAAAAAAAACCTGCCACTGACCCCCCTGCGCCTGGCCCCAATCCCCGCTGTGGGTGGGCTGCCAGCTGCGCTCCGGCCCCAGTCCCCGCTGGCGGCTGGGGCTTGGGGCTCCAGATGCTGCCGGGGGAGCGCGGCTCGATCCGCGTTCCCCGGGGCTCGGGGCTCGCTCCCCGGGGCTTGGGGCTCCAGCCGCCGCACTCCCCAGGGTTCGGGGCTCCAGCCGCCGCCTGGGGAGCACGACTCCAGGCGTCGCCTGGGGAGCGCGGCTCGATCTGCCTTCCCCGGGGCTCGGGGATTGCTCCCCAGGGTTCGGGGCTCCAGCCGCCTCCCGGGGAGCGAGACTCCAGCCTCCGCCCGGGTCCTGGCTGCTGGGACTCGGGCGGGAGCCGGGAACCGGCAGCCCGCCCACTGGCGGGACTCGGGCGAGAGCTGGCAGCCCGCCCGCAGGTGGGAGCCAGCAGCCAGCCCGCCCGCTGCCGTGATCCGGGCAGCAGTCGGGAGCCTGCAGCGAGCCCTCCCGCTGCCGGGACCTGGGCAGCAGCCGGGAGCCGGCAGCCAGCCTGCCTGCAGACGGGAGCCGGCAGCCAGCCCGCCCGCTGCCTGGACCCAGGCGGCAGCGGGGAGCCGGCAGTCAGCCCGCTGGCTGCTGGGAGCCTTGTGGCAGCCCGCCCGCAGCTCGAACCCCGGTGGCAGCAGGGAGTGGGCAGTCAGCCCGCACGGGTCCCGGCTCCCGGGACCCGCCAGCCAGCCCACCTGCTGCTGGGAGCCGGGCGGCAGCCCACCCGCAGGTCGAACCCCGGCGGCAGCAGGGAGCCCGCAGCCAGCCCTCGACAAACGGATTTCGGATGCATCAGACTTTCTTAAAAATTTTGTCCATTGCATCCGAAGTCCGTTAAATCGAGGTCCGTTAAATCGAGGTTTTACTGTACTTCTAAAATCTGGACAGAGTATTTTTAATGCAGTGGTTATGCAATACACAAATTTGATGCCTTTCTTTCAATGAAAACTGTAAGCCTTAGATTCTTTTTAGCAATGTTGGAACTAAAAGGGTACACAAAGAATACATTAAGTGCACACACATGCACATATGTATCATATATCAAACTAGGTGCAATTATGTTGTGTGGTCAAGAGCATACATATAATATGCATGAGACTGCAGTTGTCATACGTGCTATTAGCATCCAAATAGAAAATACAGTATATGCATACATTTGCACATGTATGATGCTGTATGCAGAACTCCAAACAACTGTATGGAAGCAAGTTGAAGGCATACCTCACTAAGGGACTGATCCTATCAATTAAAGGACAAGAATTCTCACTGATTTAAGTAGCAGCAGGATTAGAGCCTAGAGGCTGTTGCTAAAGAACATATCTGAAGCTTTCAGACCAATATTTGAGGGAAAAATTGGCAAAATAGAAGGAACAAAAGAACATTGAGAGGACTCCAAACTTTTCTCTTTAAATTCTTGTATCCACTTTTATTTGTACTAGGATACCACCCAGAGGCCCTAATTTAAGATCAGGATCACATTGGGCTATACACTGTACTAATATTATTCCCGTCCCAAGAGATACACAGAATGCAAGTCAAGCAACAAAGTAAGACAAAGGGATTAAAAAAAAATCCACATTTGATCACAGCAAAATAATGAATCAAAACACATCTCAGCTATACTCAACTGCCACAAAACTTAGCCTTTCTTCTTGTCATCATGGGAAAAAATGGATCATGAGAAGAGATTAAGAGGGAAGGACATTCCAAGGGTAACATTTTACAGATTAGTTTGGGGAAAGTCCTATTTGCAAAGAGGGCCGCATGGAAGAAAGTGCAAGAATAAAGTGGGAAAAACAAACTAATTAAACTCCTCAACCCTGAAGAGTTCCTACTGTCAAGCAGAATTATTGTTTCCTTTGTGTGTATGTGTATAGATACAGATAATGAGAATAAGAAACAGTTTAGCTATAAAACAGTCTTCTCTTCTCCGTGAGAATATTAAAGTTTATTAGCATGATGTAAATTGAGTCAGTGGTATGTTGTGCTTTTAAGAGTTCTGACATCTAAATAGTGGAGGGCCCGGAGGATGCATGGATTGGTAGTTATCTACTTGGGGAATATTTAAGAATTTCCCAGATCTTTCAAGAATTATGATTCATAAAAGGCTTCTCTTAATGCACTTACAACTAATTCTGAGTATGTCTGCTGATAGAATCTTGCTCTAAATGAAGAGTATCAGATAAGTGATAAATTGATACAATAAAATAATAGCAATCCATTTACTGAATGCATTCATTTTATTAATTTTAAATATATAAAATTGCCCATCCCAGGGCCTCTGAATACAATAATAATACACTTCACACAAATGGACTATATTTCCTGCAATAGTATACAAGCGCTAGCTGCTTTACAGAATAAATGAACAGTGTAGCTCCTACCCCAAAGAACGCACTGTCTAAAGGACCAATCCTGCAAACAACTGCCCCATTGACTACTCACAACAGTTATCATCATTATTCATGGTTCTAGTTGAAGAATCAGGCCAGAAGTTTAGCTTTAAATTTAATTTGTGATAAAAATAGCCAGGTGTGGATGTTAGGAAAAAGTTGGATAAGTATAACATCATAAACCTAAGCAACTGTATGATCTTATTTACATTCACATCTATGAGTTTGTGTTTGTACTTGTATAATTAGAAGTTTTATTAATTATAACAACTTTTTCCTCTTCCATTCCTTTTACTCCTTTGTATGTGTGTGTGCATGGGTGCACATGCACATAACTGGTGTGAGATGGCCCAGACCCCTAACATTCATCTCAGTTTGTCCTGGAATTAGATTGTTGAAAGAAGTGTTGTTAATTAAAAAACCCACTCCTCCCAAAATAGAACCTATCTAGCTACTCCATCTCAGGAAAGATGCTGAATAAAGATACGGCTTATATTATTCTCCGCTTCCACAGTTCACTGAGGACTCACACTATGCACAAAAGGAAGGCATAGTAATAAGGGATATTTTATTCAAAAGTTAGGATGGCCATATTACTTATGAGTGATGACACCATGAATAAGGTAGACAAGTTATCCCAAAAGATTGATGGTAAAACCTAACTTTGTACCATATCATATATTTTATGTATGACTCCTAATTAATGGGAAAGCTATTTTAGAAACATTTGAAAATTTATAGACAACTTTTTTTGTAATTCTCTACCAGTGAGTTCCAGATCCCCCTAGTATTATGCATTAAACTGTACAGACATCAGAAAGTGTGTGTGTGTAAGGGGGGAATAACTAATAAATAAAAAAACCATGTATAGAACTTCTCCAAAACATAAACAAGTCTGTCTTGTGAAGACAGAGGTTTCTCAGAACTTCTAGGGCTAAAAGAAAATCTTTTGTGCTCCACTGGAAAGCTGAGATCTTTCTTTTTCAGTGGCAAAAGGCTACATTTTTAGCTTTTCAGATCGTAAGATATTAGACCTTAGTCCTGGACCTGGAGTGGGTTTGAATATTGCTCATCTTGTGCAGAAAATGTCACATTCTGGTAGAAAGATTTTTTTTATTGGCAGTTTGATTTTAAAAATAAAAAAGGCAGTCATTTGAATATGTTCAGCCCTTTGAAATGGTAGATGTTAAGTATAGCGAGAGGTAGGCAGAGTAAAGGTGATGTGTCAGATGCATGATGTAGACGTGATAGCTACGTGATGGATTAGATTTGTTGTGATAAATTGCACAGGATTATGATACATTTATTTAGAATTTGCCTGTGCAACATATCAGGTACTTGTCTTCATCATCTGCCCACAGATCCATTTCTTATTAATTTGCCAATCCCCCAGCAGCTCCAAACATACATTATAATAAAATAATAATAATAATAATAATAATAATAATAATAATAATAATAAAAAAACCCTTCTCGCATGAAAAAAACTTCACTGCTTTGAAGATCCATATGTTGTGTTGATTTTGGGTTAAAAAGGACAGATTTATATTATTTCAAAGATGATAATGTGACTTCCCAGTAGTACTTAGCACTTATTTCTGCTTTTTAGGAGTATGTGAGAGCAGATTTTAAAATTTTTTGTTTTTTAAGTTTAGAAAAAAAAATTATTCATTTTTGCAGGTGTTCCATCTATTTTAATACTATTTTTTCCTTTCAGTTTTGGCCTTACATTTTTGAATTTATGGAAACTGAGGCTCCCTGGCATAAAAGGCAGAGTAATACAATAACAGTTGCAAACATTTTCTTAAAAATTCCCAAAAGCCTATGCTAAGTGACATATACCAAATAAATGATATTGTTAAATACTTGACAGTCCTAATAATTGTTTTTTTAAAAATTATCATGATTAAATTGCCCTTTTAAATAATAATAGAAACAGGCTTGCAAGGGTTTTAGGTTATTGTCTTTATAGATTTAAACAAATTTAGAGTGAAATCCTGGCCCCACTGATTTCAGCAGTTGACTCTGGTTTGTTGTTGCACAAGATGAGAGCTATTTCTCTAGGCATTTTGAAAACAGGATTTAGAGGCTTCACATTACTAGTGTCTCCATGGGAAATACAGAGGTATTTCATTGGGATTAATTTTGAATCTTTTTGATTTTTAGATTGTTTGCAATTACAATATGTTCAAATGTTAATACCTCAAGGTTATTACTCCTAGACAGATGGGATAATAATCTGCACATCGGGTTTGTAATTGTTTTGGAGCTACAAGCTAAATTATAGGTGTAATTTCTCCTGAATAACATCTGCACAGTAACATGTTCATTTTGAGTAACAAAGGAAATAGGATACACTTTATTAGAACTATATAGAGTCATGAAAAAATTAGGTCATTGAATGAGATCTGAAAAGTCAGTTGATTAGAAACTCTGCACTGAGTGCCTAATTATAGATTTAAGTGCCTAAATTTAAATATCCATTTTTTTAAAAAAATAAGTGGATGGGTGCCTAGTCTGTATGGCTGCTAAGATAATCCACAGCTAAACTAATGTAGTGTTATCTTCCTGAGTCTGCAGCCTAGTCCAACAGCTCTGTTACATCTCATAGCTTTCTGAAGCCAGGCACAAGAGCTACTCACAATGAAGGCTGGTGATGAAGGCTGGGGTAGATTGGTTGTTTAGAGTACATTATCACCCCAGTAGCCAGGAGTGTGAGAGTATTAGACTAATGCCTTCCAAGCAGTTAGGAGGCCTGGTTTCAGGTGAAACAGGAAAAGGGACAGACAGATAGCTCCTTCTAGTTGCCTGGAGGAGCACTTGAAATA
The DNA here is from genome assembly GCA_032164245.1 of Sternotherus odoratus. Lineage (NCBI taxonomy): Eukaryota > Metazoa > Chordata > Testudines > Kinosternidae > Sternotherus > Sternotherus odoratus. The sequence goes on along the minus strand of JAVMKO010000008.1, from coordinate 54,301,937 downwards.
TATCAACTCACAATTAGCCAATGTGATACAAAAGGTGGCATAGCATCTTGAATCAGTGCCCTCAGAAATAAAAGCACCTCCTTTCTTCCAAATAGGTGGGTTTCAGAAGTAGGCATCTCACCAGGGCATTATCTCCATATATTACTACCTCCCTTTATCTTTTGTAGGCTAGAAGGCTTAGCACTCTTGTGCCTAGCTCACTGGTAGTTTTATCAAGCCCCAGCATGTACCACTACAAAGTATTTATTATGGAACATGCTGTAAATACTTCTCTTAAATTGGTTGCAACCTGAGAACAGGATTATCTTCATTAAAAAAAATGAAATTTCAGGTTAAATTCACATCTCATGCACCCCAGTTTTCTTTCCAGCCTCAAGCTGCTGTTAAACAATTGACATTACGCTCAAAAGGTATTAAAACCCACTGCAAAGACACATGCAAACATTGTTAGACAATCCCTCTTCCATTCCTGACAGTAACCACTGAATTTAGGTGTTAAAATAATAATACAATAAAAAGAATGGAGCATGAAAACATTATCAACTATATACTTTGCAATAAAACAAGTTTTTATTTCATTTCAGAGACCATTGTTTCTGAATTTTTTTAACTCTGTACTAAAATCTTAATTGGCATATATCACCACCTCAAAATCACATTTTTTCCTCCATTGAGTACTTTCCTCTATGACAACTTTGTCCTAAAAGCTTATTAATTGTTTTCTTTCTTTTGGTAGGTAACTCTTCAAGTCTTAGAACAAAACATAGGTATTCTCATTGGAGCCAAACATCTTCTTTCTAGAGAGGTCTTAAAAATTGTCTTTTGACTAGATAGCATTACAACAGAAATCATTGTACCCTGCACTTTTCCATGACAACATAGTATACAATGTTATTCATCTTACCAAAAAGAAGAATCCTAAATTGCCTTAACATAATTGATTTTACTACAACACACACTAAAAGAAGGAGAATAGGCAAACAAACAACAATAGAGCAACATTTTAAAAATGGAGAAGCTGTGAATGTATCTAACAAAATCACAAAACAATTGTATCCTTTATTTGGCTATTCTAAAACTACAACATTGAGTATGGGTAAAACATCTTAAAGTTTAATATTAAAAAAGGTTACTTTTATTTCTGGAGAAAGACAGTGGAGCATTTGGAGTGGTAACAAAAAGTTTGTTGTGAATACTTCTGCCCTCTTCATCCTGTGCCAAATGGAGTGCCCATCAAAGTAAAAAGGAGTCTTTCCATTGACTTCAGTAGGCACTGCATCAGGCCCTTTAGGAAGAGTGCTCTGATGATGGACCTGCATGCCTCAGAGCTTAAAATGGGTGTTGTGGTATTGGTCATAGGATGCATAAAATTACCACTAGACTACTTAGAATTGGATTCATCCACAAGATTTTAGATATCCTACCTTTGCTGAAGTTTTTGATCCATCTGCTCTTTTTACTCTACAGCTCTATTTAATAAATTAATTTCTAATAAAGATTGAAATCCTAAAGCCTTATTTTTTTCAGTGAAAATAAAAAAGGAAACTAATGCCTCCCATATGAGATACTGTAGCTGATGTGCATATAGATCATCAGAAGCTCTAAGCACGGTCCTACTTTTAGCTGCTTTTGAAGCGGTGCAACCTTGAGGAGGGAAAGAGCCATAGAATGAGTGTTAAAAGCCTTGCCCCATCAGAATAAGAGTAAAATCAGTAAATAGCTGCCATGATAAAGTGCAGAAGAAAGATCCTTTGGAGGCATAGTCTCATCCATGTGGGATTTTCTTGCTTACATGACATTAGTACTAATGGCAATTATGTTTTATTGATACCCACATCCTGAGAGGACAATTAAGTGTTTGATGATTGGTATACTTCAAGTCTTCTAGAAATGATAAAATCTAATTGGAAAATTTCAGGCTAATATTTAATGTCTTTCACAGATTTGACTGTTCAGTAGGTATTTTTTCTATTAGTTATGTTTTCTTTCCAAAGATCTTTGACAAGCCATTTTGGTTAACAAGGTCAACTTTTTTTGTGATTTATAACAAAAGAAGACTTAGAATTTGTACCAAACTTTTATTTCATATATAGAAAAGTACTTTAGAAAGAGGAAAAGACAGCTTACAGCTGGATACTGATTCATAGGAAGTGCTTAAGCCTGTTCCTAATTATAAACATGAGTAGCTCCACTGAAGTAAATGAATTTTTTTCCCCTAAATTCAGGCATGTGATCAAGTATCTTGCTGAATCAGTGCCTAAATTCCCAGAAATTTGTATATAGTTTTTTTTTAAAGTCCAAGTTTTAAATTAACATATTTGGAAAATCCATCTCCAAGACAGAAGATAGGGCAACAAAATGGTGATATATAGTGAATATCACAGTGAAATAACCATATCAGTTTCTCTGGCATGATTGACAAGTTTCTAAAAGTGACCACTGCACCAGTGAAGGCTGTTGCAGATCATATTATGCTTCTTGGAGCCGGATATGGCTTTCTTAAAATACTTTCCAAATTATTTATAGTGAGAATATCTGGTGGGACAGCCTGTGATGCACAGCTGTATTGTATTCATAGCATTTCTTTATCCCAGGTAGAGGTGGTGATAGAACAAATTATAGAGACCTTATGCAGTTGCCCAGTACCCTGTACTTCCTTGATCTCTGCATGCTCAGACCTAACCCACCAGGCACAATACCACTTGCTCTCTTTAAAGAATAACAGTTTCTAACCTGATCCAGGACCATACCCTGCAACAGTCTCAGTTTCACCTTCTTAGCATTCCCAAAAATTGTACCCAGACTCTTGTAAATCTTCTTGGATCTGGTTTTATTAAGACAATGCAATTCAAGTATCTATTTAAACCAGAACAAATCTTTTACCCACTCCAAATTTTCAGACCCTTCTTGAGCTCAGCAGTTCTTTGCCAAGACCAAAGTTGTTCTGCCTAGTGTTTACTCAAACCTCTTAATTTTAAGGGTTCTGTCCCTGTACTGAGTGCAGCCAGCTAGCTTCAGTAGGACCTTTCCATCCAGCTGTCACGGAGAGTCTCTTCTTCAGCTCTTGCAAGAACCTTCTAATTTCCTTCCTCTCTTCCCTGAAGTATGCTAGGTAGACTCCACTTTGTGTGCTTCAAACCCCATTACCTCAAAAGGAAGTTGACAAGTTTCAGGTGTGGCTTAGCCCAACTCCCTTACAAAGCCAAATGGTTGGCTCATTACAGACATTGTTTCTCGTCTCTCCATGTTCACACACCCCATTCAAATGCTAGAAGAATAATCCACACTCCCTGATCGGAGATAACGGGCTGGCTCAGCTTAATTGGACTAGCCTTTTCACCTCCCACCTGGCTCTTGCCTACTTTTCTATAACTGCCTGTTTGTGAACACTTCCACTGCCTGCATCCGACGAAGTGGGTATTAGCCCACGAAAGCTCATGCTTCAAAACTTTATAGTTAGTCTTTAAGGTGCCACAGGACTTTGTTAACTCTGCTATTCCAGACTAACACGGCTACCACCCTGATTCTTGACATGTTGTGGCCTGTCAATTATCCAGATTTTAATCAATTTAATTTATGTCATGTTAATTTTATAGAGTTCTAGTTTTGTAATCAAGTTGATATGCGGTACCAAGTCAAACCTTTATCAGAAGTTTAAGCACCTTACATAAATACTGTAAGCTTTATCAACTAAACTTGTAACTCAAAGTCAAGTTAGTTGGACCGAGTCTATTTCTGATAAATGTTGACTGGCATTAATTATATTACCTTCCTTTTAATTCTTTAGTAATCAAGGTGTGTATCAACTTCTCAATTATCTTCCCTGAGATCAATGTCTGACAGGTCTGCTTGATTGGTTTGCCCCCTCAAGCACATCACAGCTTCAATGGAAATTTGACAAATTTATTCTATCTATCTATATAAAAGTCAAATGGTGTACGTGTGCATGCATTTACGTTCCCTTACTCCTTCCACACCGTTTGAGCTAGAGTCTTGAAATTTGGTACACTTATAGGCTTTAGGGTCCTAATCAGGATAAGAATCGAATTTTTTTCAAATCTCACCTCTGACACCCCCTAGGGGTGAAATTCTTTAAAGCCCATTCACATCAGCTGGGCAGCAGGTTAACACCTGCTTTTCTCTGTGACATAGTTATGATGTAATAATACCCCCTCCAACGGACCCCGCACTCACTCAGCTCTCCCTCCTCCCCCCCTCCAACGGCCTTCCCACTCGCTCAGCTCTCTCCCCCCTCAGGTAAGAATCAAAAAAATTTTAAATCTCACCCCCCCCACTCCAACGGCCCCTGCACTCGCTCAGCTCTCTTCCCCCCTCCCCCCCTTCAATGGACCTGAGCAACGCCGGGTATTTGTGCTAGTTTTATTATAATTTATTGGGTTTGGTTTTATTATTAACCCTCCTCCAAAAAAACCCATCTGCAGCTATCCTAATACCTTGATCCTCTTAACTAATTTCCAAATTCACAGTATCAAAGCACAATAAAGAGTCCCTTATTTGTCTATATCCAACTCAAACTATTGCTTACCAGCAGTCAAATAAAAATAGGTAAATTAAATAAGTTAATGTGTAAAAAAAAAAAAAAAAGCTTTGCATTTTCAGAATATGTTCCAAGGTTTCAGACTAGAACCTGATAGGGTAAGTGAGAAAATATATGCACACAATCTGGGTACAAAACTAAATTATTCAGGCACTCAACTGCCACATACTAAGTGTGAGTGCCTGAATAATTTAGTTTTGCAACCAGACTCTGTGTGCACTCTTTTTTGAGGCTCCCATTTTGTTCTTGTAGTGATGCTGTACTTGTTTTGAAGAAATTTCTTCAGAACACTTGTTATTTTTATGTTTTGGGGGAAATTCAAGGAATTTATTTATTTTGATCTTGAACTTTATTATTTAGTCACACTTGTATCACCAGCTTGTCTATCCATTGCTTTTTGCTATATCTAATACTCTAATATACTCTTCCATCCGGTCTGCACTAGTGAGCAAAGTCATCATTATCCTTTTTCACTCTTGTCTTTGTTCAATTGTTTTGCTCAATTCTCCTCATGAAGCCTGTTCCCTCACCGGATTCTCCTCTTAGAGCTACAACTCTTGTAATGTAGATTTCTTTTGTTTTCTCCTTTGACACTCAGGCGTGTTGGTGTTTTTTTTTAGTAATATCCAAGATGAGAAGGGAGGAGGGAATCATCAGAGATTATTAAAATTTTCAAACAAAGGGTAGAAAGAGTCTGTTCAAGGAGTTCAAAACAAGCAATGGGTAAATGGATACATTGGGAAGGGAAACACTGGCAGGGGGAGCAGAAGAACTGTCATAAGCAGGGATTGAACTACATTCTGACATCAAATAGTCAGGGTACTAAGAGCCCCAGTCTTGACCGATGAGACAGTCGGTGCTCTGTTCAGCATCCTCTGGCTCCCAATTCTACTTGTGAGAGAGGTGAGGGAGGAACAGGGATTCCTAGTCCAGTGTTCAGACACAACAAAGTTTTACAGAACCACATGCCACAATGTTTCACTGTCACATCAAGCAATGGAAAAAAACAAAAACAAATACGCTTCTAAGAGTAACCACCTCTCCAATTATTCCTCTCAAAGGGTCACACAGACCAATATTCTCTCCTCTTCCTTTTAAGTTCCTTAAGCTACACTACAGCTATTTTCAATAATATAAATAGCAAACAATAGCTGAAAGGGACACCCTTCAATACTAACCTCTTTTTACATTGTAGTCTAAAATTTTGCATTTTCCAGATTAATTTTTTTTTTTTTTTTTGCCAGAACACACAGAGGCTTTCTGTATAACCATCCCTTGGGCTTCAACTCCGCAGGTGCCACCAAGCCTGTGCAGAACCCACAAATTTCCTTCTCTCCTTCTTTTGTCCATAGTAAAACCCTAAAGACCTATATTTCTTCAGAATGTACTAGATATTTGCAAAGGAAAACAATGATAGCTCTTAAAAAACAAAACCATAAAAACAACCAACACTCTATGGGTTTAAATTTCCAGCTTTCCATTGAAACAAAGGTTAAACAAATTCACATTATCTGCACAAACATTATAGAACATATGAAAAAAAGGAAAGTCACACACAGGTACTCTTCAAATAACTGTAGGTTTTGTGTTTGACCAAGTTCTAGCGTCAGAAGTGCAGCATGTTGTATTGTGTATTTCCCAGGATATGACACAAGAGCAGGGAGAGTGCTTAATGCTGGAGACTGAGTCAAGATTCCTAGAATCCATTTTTGGCTCTTTTATGGACTCTGTCACCTGGGTTAAGACAATTGTTCTGTGCTTCAGGCTTCCCTTCTATAAAATGGGGACAACTGAGTCATTTTGTAGAGGACCATAGTTAAGTTTACCCCAGGATTAACCCTATTGGCTTAGTAATACTTGCCTACTTCATGAGACTACTATGAGGCCTACCTCACTTTTGTAATGTGGCTATAGTTCCCCACATAAAAAGCACTAAACAAGTGCAGATGATTGCTTTGCCTCAGCAAATCATATCTTTTTTAAAACTGTCCATTCTGATGTCAGCTTTTTGCAAGCGCATGGTAATTTCCAAGGATAGAAACAAAAAGATGTGTTGCTGAAGATAAAAGGATGGTGGGAGAAGAAAAAGAGGAGGGACTTGCTGAAAGAGCAAGTTGTTCCTCCTATTGACTCTACGCATATAATTTAAGGCCAAAATGGCCAGCGTGTAATAATTCAGGAAACAGTGGTGAATAGAATGGCTGTTCATACAGTTTTGTTTTATTTCAAGAATTACAAAGGAAATTCAAATCTGTAAACCAAACGTGACAAAAAATCATTGTATTTCATAAATTGAGGGGGGGAGAGACAGTTTCCTCAATGGGTCATAGTGGAAAATGTCACCCATGGGCACATTTTTGATTTAGCAACCTCTGTACAACTATTGTGTTTAACTTATTGCAGCCGAGTCATGAAACTGGTGAACCAGTGATATAGTGCACCACAACTACAGTCTGGTGCTTCAAAACAAAATAAAAGCCAGTCAAAGCTCAGTTCACAAAGCAAACACTCTCAGACAGAGTATACAGAGAAAGGAACACAGGAAGAGAAAGATGTTGTGACAATTTATTTGGTAATTGTGAAGGGCTCTGTAAAATAATCATGTTAACCAGAACACTGGTCTTCCTGCCTCATCAAAATTTCCCTAATAGTCTGTCAAGCAGCCTTGAGCCAAAGGTACAGAGAAAGTAGACTCAAAAAATCAACTACTGAATGTCTTACATGGTAAAACATTCATAAAAATAATGGACAAAGACTGCTGTACTCTCACACTTTGGGCAGACATTTGACTTAAAGGAACAAACCGGAATCACTTCAGCAGAACACTGAGAAGACAACCAGTATGTCCCCAAAGCTAGTTCCCTGCGGATCCACATTTGTACCTTTTCCAGGACTTGAACCTTCAGCATATGATGCAAGAGAGAGGTAAACTGTAACAAGAGTTTATAACTGACAGACAAAAGCGCTGAGATTTTTTCTTAAACATTATTACCATGATTAAAATGATAAACTTATGCTTTACTCCTTGTTTGAAACTTACGGTCGGGTACCCTTTCATGCCAGGCAGAAAAAACAGAGTTAATTAATGTCTTAATAAAGATTCAGTTACTGATTGACAATTTTTTTTTTAAAAAAAAAATTTAGTTCTTGATAAAACATTTGTATGTTAATGATAATTGAACATTTAATAAAGCTATTATTTCTCAGGGATGAAACCATTGTGTTTGCAGTGTTAACTGTCCTGTAAGTTTCTGTGAAAGCAATTTAATTGTAACTTAGGTGCCCAATTCCTATTGAATCCAGTGGGGTTGCGTGGCGAACTTCTTTACATTATTTTGAAAATTCCAGGCTCAGTACTAAATATAATAAGTGGCAAATGTTCCCTGGGTGAATCTTAAATCAGTCATATCATCTTTATGCTATACTGTCTCATACTAGCCTTTGTTTAATGGAGTTCCTAATATGATATATTGTTTGTTCTTAAACAATTATACCTCTGCTGTTTATAAAACATTATAATGTCAAATCCCTACATATTTTAAAATCACTTCACAATTTTCTACTTTCATAAATTAAGTGCATTGAAGTCATTGTATCCATTGTGAAAGAGGTTGCCTTACAACGGAACAAAGAGATGATCTTTGTGTCGCAGCATCCGTTCTTTTCTTTGTGCAGCCTGTAGAATGCAATGACTACAGCATAGATGGGTTCTAACCACCTCATTGATGTCGCCAATCAAGGGAATAATTCCATCTAATGAAAGAGAAGTAATGCTAACAAGTTTCTAGTACAGAAAATATTGGTTATGAGCCAGGAAAAATACTGTATTATAAGCAAACAGAAGATGATAAATAGACTCCATTAATGTCTTTTTTTTACACTGCACATTTGCCACAATAAATTATTCTCTTCTTAAAATATACAATATAAAATAAAAATATCCTAAAATATGCAAGTATGTACATATCTAACTGATGATCAACAAAGCTTTAAAGAAGTCCTTTCTGGGGAAAAAACAGTAGAGTCAAAAAGTTTGGCACATCTAGCATTATTAATATATATATAAAGCAATGATGCTGATAGGTCTTAGAATTATCTGCAGCTTACTAAGAACTTATCTCCATTTATTTCATATCAATAGTTAGGATTTTTTTCTATTTATATGAACACCTGCATTTTCCTTTCTCTGGATAGTCTCCATGACAATGTTTTTTGTACTGCCAAACTGTTCATTTTCTGAGGCAGCTGGCATAAAGGTAAGAACTAGAAAAGCGGAAGAAGTTCACTCTGAAAAGTGTGAAGTTGAGAGCGTATGAACTGAAAGTGAACTGATTATTAAACTCAAAAACCTACTGAGAAATAATGGCAAATTTGAGACTAACACACACAAAAGATAGGTAGCTATATCATCATCCATCTCATTATTTCAGCACACACAGTGAACTTTATGGCACATACTCTCTCAAGTCAGTTCCCCACCCTACTGAGGAATATAGATCTATTTAAAGGAGAGTCAAGAATCAGAGAGGTAGCCATGTTAGTCTGGAATAGCAGAGGTAACAAAGAGTCCTGTGGCACCTTAAAGACTAACTACAGTATAGAAGCATAAGCTTTCATGGGCTAATACCCACTTCGTCGGATGCAAGCAGTGGAAGTGTCCTGGGGCAGGTATAGAAAAGTAGGCAAGAACCAGTAGGAGATAACAAGGTTAGTCCAATTAGGCTGAACAAGCTTGTTATCTCAAATCAGGGAGGGTGGGTTATTCTTCTAGCAGCTGAATAGGGGGTGTGAACTAGGAGAGAGGAGAAGCTGTTTTTGTAATTAGCAAGCCATTCATAATCCCTATTCAGTCCGGTATTGATTGTGTCAAATTTGCAAATGAATTGCAGCTCTGCAGTTTCTCTTTGCACTCTGGTCTTGAAGTTTTTTTGCTGCAGTATGGTGACTTTTAAATCTGTAATTGTGTGTCCAGGCAGGTTGAAGTGTTCTCCTACAGGCTTTTGTATATTGCCATTCCTGATATCTGATTTGTGTCCATTTATCCTTTTTCATAGGGACTGTCCAGTTTGGCCGATGTACATAGCAGAGGGACATTGGTGGCATATAATAGCACATATGACATTGGTAGATGCGCAGGTGAATGAACCAGCGATGGTGTGCCTGATCTGGTTAGGTCCTGTGATGGTGTTGCTGGTGTAGATATATGGGCAGAGTTGGCATCGAGGTTTGTTGCATGGATTGGTTCCTGAGTTGGAATTATTATGGTGCGGGGTGCAGCACGCTCAGTTAGTGGGCACCGGGGTCCGGGAGGGACACGGGGCCAGAGCAGAAGCGAGGCATCAACCTGCAGAGGGCGCTCCGGCTGCTGAGAAGCTAATTCCCTGATCGACCAGAGGGAGATGCCGCAGGGGTGAGTGTGCGCCCCATGACAGTGATCCTCATTTGATTTTTTACTTCCTAAATGAAGTACTTTGTACTGGTCTTATATTGAATTTCATCTTGTTGAATTCAGACCAATTCTCCAAGTTGTCAAGGTCATTTTTAATTCCAATCCTCTCCTCTGAAGGTCTTGCAACCCCTCTGATCTTGAAAATTTTATAAGCACACTCTCCATTCCATTATACAAGTCATTAATGAAAATATTGACCAATACCAGATCCTGGACTTACCCATATGGAATCTCTAGATACATTCTCCCAGTTTGCCAATGAACCATTGATAACTACTCCAAGTATGATCTTTCAACTAGTTGTGCACCCACCTTACAGTAATTCCATCTAGAAATTTCCCTAGTTTGCTTATGAGAATATCATGTGGGACTGTGTCAAAAGCCTTACTAAAAATTAAGATATACCATGACTACTGCTTTTCCCCATCCACTTGGTCAGTAACCCTGTCCTAGAAGGAAATTAGGTTCTTGACAAATCCATACTAGCTCTTTCCTATGTCCTATTATCCCTTCAAAGCACATATACATTGATTGTTTAACAATTTAACAAGCCTAAACTTGTTATGGCCAGTTGATAGCCATTTGTTCTTGTGTCCACATTGGCATTTAAATAACTCTTCGCCCTTCTGATGAATCCAGATTAGCCTCCTCTTCTTCCTATCTTTCTTTTGCATTGTGATAGCTTGCATTTGTGCCATTAATATTGTCTCCATGAGAAAATGCCAGCTCTCCTGAATTCCTATTTCCCTTAAATATTTTTCCCATGGAACCTTACCTGCCATTTCTCTGAGATTGTCAAAGTCTGCTTTTTAGAAATTAATTGTCCTTATTCTGCAGCTGAATATGAATGCCCAGTATGATACGATGTTCAAAAGGGTTACTACAACTGTCAGATATACTAGCAGGGGAATATTGAGTAGGAACAGGGAACCTGTGTTACTTCTGTATTTGCAATTGGTGATCACTTCTGGAATATTTTGTCTAGAACTGGTGTACACAATTCAAGAACAATGTTGATAAATGGAGAGGTTCAGATAAGAGCACAGAAATGATTAAAGGACTGGAAAACATGCCTTACAGTGAGAGAGTCAAGAAGCTCATTCTATTTAACTTATCATCCAGAAGGTTAAGGGGTTACTTGATTACAGTAGCTTCATAAGGAACATACATTTGAAAATAGAAGGTTGTTTTGTCTAGAAGACAAAAGGTATAACAAGATGCAATGGTTGGTAACTAAAGCTAGAATACTAGAAACAAGGTGTACATTTTTTACAGTGGAGATAATTTATCACTGGAAAAGTTTACCAAGGATTGTGGTACATCCTCCATCAATTTATTTAACTCAGAGATTGTTTTCTCCTTCCTAAAATATATGCTCTAGCTCAATAAGGTTATTGGACTTCAAGTAAGAATGAATACAGGGAAGTCATATCACCTGTATTATGTAGGAGCTGACACTAAATCCAGAAGGGACCTTTGTGATAATCTAATCGGTGACTCTGGACTTTAAATGGAAGCAGAACGAAAGCCAATGACTAAATTTAAGAAGAGGAGAAAAATAGGCATTTTTAATAGGTTGACATTTGAAAACAAAATCAAGCGGTGGGGGGTTGTGCTTGTTAAGGAATGGGCTGAGTATCAATAGTGGGGCTTGTAGAGGGAAGCATTTGATTTTTAGAGATAGTGTTAAGGAAGTAACAACAGGATATAGTGACAGCCCAGATGAGGAAGAGAGGTGAGGGCAAAAGAGAGAGAGTGGAAAGAAAGAGCCAAAGACAACACTAAACAAATGGATTTTGTTGAGAAAGAGTGTGGTAGAATTGCCAGTGACAAAGAAATCAGTCTTGGAGGAAGCGAATACATTCAATTTTCAACACATAGTTAAAGATGGTGACGAAACATCAAGAAAGACAGAAAGAAGTGGAGATACTGATTTGACTTATTGTGAAAGATCAAGGGTGGAGAAGTAGATTTGAGAGTTGTCCAGGTAGACATGCAATAGCAGAGACCTTGGGTGTGAATTAGTTCATCCAGCACCTGAAGGTAGAAACAACAGGTCAAGAGTAAATTGATGTGGGATTCTGAGATAATGGCATAGAAGCCTCCAAAAGGGTATGATGAAGGAACAGTTGGTGAGGGAAGAGGAAAGCTATGAAAGCACCAACAGAAGCTGGAGTTTAAAGAAGGGAAAGTAGGAGGGAGTGTCAATGACAAAGATATATATGAATGGACAATGAGCATGGGAAGGAAAGGAAATCAAGATAACATGAACCATTTTCTCAAGGATTTTTTACAGAAGGAAGACTAAGTAGAAAGGCAATAGGTGGAGAGGCAGATTGGGCCAAAAGTAAGTTTTGAAGGTGATATAAATTAGTGTCTATTTAAAAACATTAGCAGGGAAGAACTGGAAGAGAAATTGAGCATCGAAAGGGGAGGAAGGAAAAAGAGGAAATGGTTTGATGGGGCTAACAACAAAGTTTTGGGAGGAGACGAGCAGGAGAAGTGAGATCTTAGATGGGCATAGTAGGAGATAGAAAAAGTGACGAAGAATTATTTCCTATTGCAGACAGTTAGTTTTATTTCTGAAGAAATGTGGAAGATCTGCGGTAGAAAGATGGAGATGGAGGACAGACACAAGGCAGGTCAAAAGTAGCCAAAAGTCAGAAGTTAAAATATGGGAGTCCACAAGGAAAGAGATGTAGACTTTTTTGGCAAAGGACATAAAAAATTAAGAAAACGTGTAATAAAGGAAGTCCATGATACCAGGGGATTTCACAGAGACTGTACAGGAATGCAGGTATGAGGAAATAGGAAAGGTTGAATATTAGATGGGAAGACAGAGTGTGAGAAGACAAAAGGAGATGAGCACAGGGTGGAGTTTCAGACCCAGTATGAAACCAACTGAAGTGGTGGAGGATGATGAGGGTAAGAGGGACCCATGTGCTCCACTGAAATGAGAGGTTAGTAGATTGTGCATCACAAGTGCCTTTGCAGGCCTTATTTTGAGCATGCCTGGATAGCCGAATGAAGGGCAGAATGTAAATAAATACATTTCTGAGTGGCCCCAAATCTGCTTTCTTAGAGAAACAGAGTATTTGTTTCCGCTTTAGTAACACCAACAGGGTTTAGGGATAGGAAAGAGTGATATAGAGAAATATCTAGAGGGGTCTTAGGTGCATGAAGTCTCCTCCCTTTAGGCAGCTCTAGTACTCAAACAGCACCTGCTCTTGTGTTGACTTTTCACAACAGGACTACTTTCAACTGAGCAAATAAATAAATGTTTGCTAGATTAGTGCAGAAAAAAAGTTTTCACAAAGGTATCAAGATATCCAGATCAATGCAGAGTTAAAAATGTAGAGTACTGGGGAGGAGCATAGAATGAGTAAAATGAGATGGAAAGCTCAGGAGTTTATAATGGAGCATTTCACCACTAAGACTCTGGTTCACATCTAGCTCATGTGGACAATGACAAAGGGTATGTCTTCACTACCCGCCGAATTGGCGGATAGCGATGGATTTTCTGGCGATCGATTTCTCGCGTCTTATGAAGATGCGAGAAACCGATCACTCGCGGCTCCCCCATCGACTGCGGAACTCCAGCTTGCCGGGAGGCGCAAGCTGGAGTCGACGGGGGAGCACGCCGCCTACTGCCGCTGCCATGAGGACGGACGGTAAGTCAGCTGCAGATACGCAAACTTCAGCTACGTGATTCACATAGCTGAAGTTGCGTATCTGCAGTTGATCCCCCTCCCCCCCCCCGTAGTGGAGACCAGCCCTAAAATTTGTTACCAGAGAATTATTCTCTGATGTGAAATAAATATGGGATGAGTCCCTTCACCCATATCACAAAACAAACAAACAACAAACTGTTACAATATGTGCTAGTTGTCACCCTTTGTAGTTTGGCAGAGAAGCCAGGGACTGAATGGGCATGAAGACAGAAGAAACAAAGATGAATCTAGTCTAGACTTTGTGTGTGTGTAGATTCAGACATTGAGACCGGCTGTGTGGTGGACTTACACAGCAGCTGCCCAGGTTGTACATATTATACTGATAAATAGAAGGATTTCTGTCTCTAAGACCAACAGCAAGGCTGTTTTCACATGCAATAAAAGCACCTTAAAAAGAAAAAAGTCATTATTAAAAATATTGCTTTAATATTGCTTTAACTTTGGCAAAAAAAGTATTTGACAATATATGCTAATTGTTCCTCCCCCATTGTAGTTTAAATATAATATTTTTAGTTTACAAAGAAAATTCTGTCTTGGGATAGGATACATAAATAAGTGACAGTGTATGTGTCAAAATTCATCCTTCTATAGTTTAAAAAGGGCAATAATTTAACATTCCAAAATGTATATTTGCAATAAAAAAGTTGACTTTATTTGCAGTGCTACTAGGAGCCTGCTCAGAGTTTTCATTTTTCTACAACATGTAGAAGTGGTTTCTTAAGGACATTTTAATTTGAATTAATTTATTAAAAAGTGCTGAGAACATACTTTAAAGACTATAGGGTCTGTCCAATGAAAGGTTTGGCATTTACTTTTTCAACAGGCACAGAATCAATCAATACCATGGGAACTTTTTCACTTATTTATTTTTTTCAAACAAGAGCATGAAGGTTTCTGAGTATGGACCCAAGATATTCTGAAATTGAAACCAGTATTATTATTTGATTGGAAAAATGCATGATTACTTGATAACATTCTGCTTCACAGAAGAAATTAAACCAGCTTTTAAAGTTCAGGGGAAAATGGAGAGAATTCTTTTCTACACAGAAGTATTGGACGATAAATAATCAATATTTCATATCTCACCATGTCATTTTAGTACAGTGCTATCCTGTACCTGTGTATGGTTCTTAAAAGCAGTTTTATATAACTAACTATGCTCAGTTAGTTTCAGGAAGATTTATGACACTGTCTCTCTAATCATTTGTTGTAACATCTCTTTGAAGTGTATAAAATCCCCAAACAAAAAATAAAATAAACCCTAGCTTTATAAGCTAGTAAAGGCTTCCATGGTTTTATCAACCTGGCATATGCACATTTAATTAGGAAGGAAGTTGGCCTTTTTATAGGACAAACAGGGCCAGAATTTTCTCAATGTACAAGGTTCAAAGTTTTATTTTGTGCAATCTGCTAAGACCTGCTCAGAATTTTTATTACTGACATTTGGGTTTCTTACACTAAGGAAGAAGTATTGGGGAGCCTTATTCTCTCTGCTGGGACACATTAATGGAGTTGCCCTGCACAAGGGTTATTCATGGCTAATTATCCATTATTCTGTCCTTGGCTGACAGCTCATTTCAGTGGAACTGGCCAAGCAAGGAAGGGAATGAATGTTTCACTCTCTTCTACAATGGCAGTGTGGAATCTTGGTGTCACCCATTGTAGTCAGCCCCTCTGCACACCCACCAGTAAAAGTTAATTGTTTAAAATGTAAACAAAGGCCCTGGAGCCTGTGTATCCAAAATGCCAGTGAAATTAGAATGGATGTGCTCAGGTGTGGAGTGGATGGAATTTAACACTGCTAATGCAGATCATCTAATTTTTTAAGCCAAATTTTAAAAAAAATGCAACAAACCTCAAAATTGGATGCCCTACACATATTCATCTTCTATTAAGATGTAGACATATTTTTACATTACAGGATAAATTAAATCCAAATCAGAATGTCAAACTTGTTAAGCTGTAGTCATAATTTCCTAATTTAGAAGAAATTAGGAGTTATAATGAATAATATTGTTTATTGACTTGTTAGCCATAGCAAACAATTCGTACTATTTATATGGTTTTACAGTGCACAAAACATTTCAAAGGAGAATTATAGCAGTAAGGTCAGTATAATACATGCAATATAGTTAGGACATTCATGAGCAGCTGTGTAACATCTTCCTTATAAATCCATAGACATAATAAGAAAAGAACTTTGAGTCACCATTTCAATGAAATGTTTCCTTCTATAATGAGAGGAAACATTAAGGGCAATAAAGCAAAAGTAAATATTAGATCTTTATTTAAACCTGTTTAATTTCAACTCATGTGCTTCTACAGAACATAAATTATGTAGTATAATTAATACACCGTGTCCTACAGTGTTCGCAGCTAAACAAGCAGATAAAGGTAACCCAGGTGCTATATCATTTTCAGATCAGCAGGGCTGTTGAAAATTTTACTTTGACTCTATATGTTATTAATAGAAAACCAGTAAAATCCCTGTGTACAAAAAATGCTTCTATTCCTATATTAGTTTTAGTTGAGCTGCATTTAGTGGAGGTTAAATTCAGTAAAGCATGAGTTCCTATTTCAAACAAGTTTTTTTAGCTTGATGGCATATTGGGCAGTTGACAGATGTAGGAAGTGGTTAATATTTTGCTACAGACCACCTCCAAAACCTGCCAGAGGATCTGTAGTGGGGCCTGTGCTCTGAAGTTCCCCTGGCTCAGGCAGCAAGGTTGGATGACTAAGCTGAGGAGTTGGCAGTCACAAAGAGGACAGCAGCATTTCATCCTTCCAGTGAATGGGTGCAGGCAGGTCCAGATGTGACTGAGCACTCTCCCATCATTTTGGCTGCTCTCACTCAGTATGATCAGGAAGTAGGAGGACCAGGAACTCTAGCTGTTCTGTGGGAGGCCTAAGTTCTATGCAATCAGAGTCCAATGGTGTCCTGCTGAGGGAGTGGAAGCAGCTGATGTGGGCATTTCCTGTACTGCAATGTCAGTAGTAGGCAACTATTGGTCTTGCCATTGTGTTTTCCCTCTTCCCTGTCTCTCCCTAGAACATATGGAGATGTGTTGGGCTCCCAAGAGGCCAGCTAGCCAAGGTTTGAAGTTTCACACCAGCATTTTGGACAGCTGGAGCAAATGAAGAAAGTTTGAAGTTGTGGACCTAATGTTGTTATGCTGTGTTAGCAGAAAGGCCAGAATGTTTCCTACCAGGTTCCATTTTTATGCCTTGTTCCCCATGAGAAAGGGGGAGGAAGGGAGACATGAAGGAAACACATGCAAATCCAACTATTAACGTAGCTACATTGTGTGTAAAACAGATGCACTGTAACAAAACTACATATAAAAAGCTAGAAATAGGGTCTGTCTGCATTTTCTTTATTAATGCTATGCAAAACTACTTGGGCTCCTGAGAGGCCACTTGACCGTCTATGTTTAAACATTTTCCCTTCCTTCAACACGAACAGTTCAGGCAAGGGGGTATGATGTGTCTGGACAAGGGGACCATGTAGCCTCGTCAAATCCTTCATAGTTTAGAATGCCTCTCTTTAAATATATATATGGACAACTATGCTTCCTTTCCTCCAGTGTCTTTGGGGAACTTCCAGGTGTGGCCACTGCCCACAAGATGCTGGGATTTAGGATGGTTGGTAAGCAATCCCCCCCATCCCCTCCCCACACGGTTACTCCCTGCTCCTGATGACAGCAGCTTTTTGATTGGTTGAGAAAGCATGCAAAAGAGATTTTCCTTTCCCTTTGTCACCATAAAACCGGCTCAACCAGAGAATGAGAACTATGTCATGCAATCCATAGGCGTGCGCACGGGGTGTGCGGGGTGTGCCCAGCCACACCCTAATGTCTCAGAAAAAAAGTGGCTTTCAATGCAGAGTGCAGTGCCTTTAAAAACAAATAAATTCCCCATGGTGCACACCCTAATGAAATGTGATGCGCGTGCCTATGATGCAATCCAAATTAGACTGACAAGTAAAAAGCTGTGAGATACAAAAAGGTATCCTTTAAAAAGTGGAAGTAAAATCCTATTGAGGAAAATAGAAAGGAGCATAAACTCTGGCAAATGAAGTGTTAAAAAAATGGAGCACTCAAGGATAAGGCCATTGCGGAAAAACTAAATGAGTTCTCTGCATCAGTCTTCATGGTTGAAGATGTGAGGGAGATGCCCAAACCTGAGCCATTGTTTTTAGGTGAAAAATCTGAGGGACTATCTCAGATTGAGGTGGTGTTAGAGGAGGTTTTGGAAACTAAACAGTAATAACTCACCAGAACCAGATGGTATTCACCAAAGAGTTCGGAAGGAACTCATATGAAACTGTAGAACTACTAATTGTGGCATGTAACCTATCATTAAATCAGCTTCTGTACTTGATGACTACAGTAAACTTAACTATAGTAAACTATAGTAAAGAACAAAATTCAGACACATACATGAATATGATTTGTTGGGGAGGAGTCAGCATTGCTTTTGTAAAGGGATATCATGCCTCACCAATCCACTGGAATTCTTTGAGAGGGTCAACAAGCACATGGTAAAGGGTGATTCACTGGTTATAGCATACTTATATTTTCTTGATGATCACCTAGCTAGATGATCTTGATGATCACCTGCATCTTGATGATTACTTGTTCCGTTTATTCCCTCTAAAGCACCTGACACTGGCCAATCAGTAGACAGGATACTGGGCTAGATAGACCTTTGGTCTGACCCTGTATGGCCGTTCTTATGTCATTTTAAATATTAGTCACTCACTTTTGCAATCCTAACAGTAAAGAAAATGTCAAAATGTCAAGCAAAAAACTTCATTTGCAAAAGGCTCCAAATCCAAATAATTTTCATATTTTTTTAAAAATGTGAAATGATTAAAAACAGGAGGGGTATTTTGTCTAGCTCGGCTGAACAGGGGAGACTGCTCTCATATGTGCACAAAATAAGGTGTATGGTCTCTCCTCTGGTATGTGCAGCACAAGTAAAATTTAAAAGAATATAATTAATCTCCAGCCTGACTTCTATTGTAGAATCGACCCAGGGTCAGGAAATGGTAATTGGGCTACAGATGCTGACATTCAAACTCTCACTGTGCATGTTTAGAGAATTATTGCTGATATTATTAATTATGAAGGGATCACTTTAGCCCAAAGCTGCTGCTTTAAGCAGAGAGAGAATATATAGATTTCCTGTTCTGGCAACGTAAAGTGTGATTGTACCAGCAGAATGCCATTCTAAATAGTTAATGACAGGTGGTTTATAGATATTTTCATTAGTAGATTTCAGGTGACTACAGTTACACAGCTGGAATTTCTACTGCAGACAGATTGGCTCTGCAGATTTATAGTCAATTGAAGGAACCGCTTACACTAGTCTTCTCAGAGTGAAGTACAGAGTACCTTTAAATGGGTACTTTTCCACTATACTTTTCTTTGCCTCATATTAAATGGGTGATTTGAATTACATCTGAATCAGTAAGTAGAGTGCAGTGTATACTTGTAATTTAGTTGCACTTAAAAAGTCTCTTGTCTTTTGAAGGATTCTACTGACAGGAGAGCTATAGGTCTAACACTGGAAATATCGCTGGAAATTAGAGTTATTATTAAATGGAACAAACTTTGAAAACACATTGATAGCAATAGGAGAGTAACTTGCCTGAGAAAGGCAAGAAGTTAAATCATTTATTTGGGAAGAGTGTCCAACAGAGTGAGTAGGGAGGTTGTGGAATCTCCATCAGTGGAGGTTTTTAAGAGCAGGATAGACAAACACTGTCAGGCATGGTCTAGATCGGGGGTTCTCAAACCGGGGGATCGCAACACTTTGGGGGGTCACCAGCTGCCCCCTGAGGGGTCGTGAGCTCCTGGCGCCGCTGAAAAACCGCCAAATTAATTATTTCCGCATTCTGCAGCTTTTCGGCAGACCTGCTGAGCTATTTCAGGAGCGCTCAGCTTGTCTGCCGAAAATAGCTGCCGAATGCAGAAGTAATGAATTTGGCGGCTTTTCGGCAGACATACAAGGGTCTGCGGAGCAGTGAAGGAAAGTAAAAATGGGTCGCGGTGGGGGAAAAGTTTGAGAACCGCCAGTGTAGATAATACTTAGTCCTTCCATGAGTGCAGAGGTCCCTTCCAGTCCTATGAGTCTATGATTCTATAATCACCTATCTGGGAAAATAGGAGATTGGATCAAAAGTCATACTAAGTAAGATTTGTTCTTGAATTTAGAAAGCTAGGGTTTCCGTGGAGTATTTGAAATCTGTGACATAGATAGCAATAGGAGAGTAACTCAATGACATTTTAATTGGCTCTTATTTTACATACTTAACATGCCTGTAAAGCAGATTTAGGGTTTGGGGTGGATAATCAGCTAAACATTGAGCTCCTAATGCGATGCTATGACCAAAAAGGCAAATGAGATCCTTGGATGCATAAACTGGAGAACCTTGACTAGGAGTATAGAGGTTATTTTGTCTATTTGGCATGGGTGCATTTGCTGCTGGAATACTGTATCCAGTTCTGATGTCCACAACCCAAGGAGGAGGTTGAAATATTAGAGAGGGTTCAGAGAAGAGCCACGAGAACAAATAGAAAGCATGTCTTTTAGTTATTGAGCTCCTTGAGTGTATCTATTTAGCTTAATAAATAGAAGGCTAAGGGGTAGCTTGAATGGTCCATAAGTACCTATACATGGAACAAATATTTAATAATGGGCTCTAGCAGCAAAGGGTGTAAAATGAGCCAATGGCTGGAAGCTGAAGACAGATTCAGACTGGGATAATTTTAAAAATCAAGATCGAATGTTTTTTCTAAAAGATGAGCTTTGGGAAAGTCCTGCTACCTGTGTTATACAGGAGGTTAGACTGGATGATCTCAGTGGTCCTTTCTGGCCTTGGAATTAATCCATCTCTAACCAAAAGATATAGCACGCTATCATCTCCTTAGATTACTTTTTTGATAAGGAGAACAAAAAACTATGATTTCCTTCTCACTTTCTATCAAGAAAAGAAAAAAGTGATTAAAAAAGTGATTAATGATTTGCTGGTATTATTTACTTGGGAGTATAAAACAGAAAAGAAACATTTCAGAGGTCAGTAGGTTTACAAGTTGTGTGTACATTTTATGTTATTACCGTTTGGTCTGAATATTTTTCATAAAGTGACACCCCCAGGCACCACCAAATCCTAGGGAAATGTTCTACTGCTATATAAATACAGAGGATTTACAAAAATGCACCACATGAGCCTCACTCATTCATTTAAAACTCCCTTAGCAACTCATACTTAATAATCTGAGCCTATTAACATTTACAATGACTCCATTATGCACTATGTGTCAAAGAAAAAATATTAACTAAGTGATCTGATTCTCATTTCAAAAAGACAGCCAGCCATAAAATGAATAGCAATGACTCTTGTAATAATCAGGCTTCTGATGCTAAGCAGGTTCAATCTGACCAGTGCTAGAATGGAAGATTTATAGGGAAAAGGTGCTAAAAAAAGTTCTATTGGTGATTTAGAATGTGCTATACTTCCTTTGATAGTGTAGAAGCAATACGCCAGCATGAGTCATTCTTGCTTTTTGATGTGCTCCTTTCAAAAAGTATATATTTCTTATGGCAGGTATTTACCATCTGATCTATGTTAACTAGAGCGGATAAAACCAGGCAAGAAAGAGTAAAGTCAGGAGAGACTGCAGTGATTGTAATGGGCATGGACAAAAGCTGTTAGATGCTCTCTTTAATATTAAGCATTTCAATATTGTAGATGGTTGCTCACATTCCTTACCTCCAATCATTCATTCCCCAGCTGTATTTCTCAGAGTTAGTGATATATTAAGCACTAACATGTGATATTGGTTTCTCTTAATATGAGATATGAAGAATACCTCACAAATTTAAGCAGACAGTTCTCTACTCAAATTCTAAAGAGAGAAGAAATGCAGAGCTAAGGTTGAAACTCCACCCAAACGTTTCTGCCCTACCTGAAAAATGGGCTTTTCCCCAAACCATTCATTCTATCTTAAAATTATTGTATAATTATTGTAATTATCTAGTTAATGACAGACCAAAGGCACTCTCTCTCTCTGGAAGTCTGTGCTACTGTTCTTTCTGCTGTAGGCTTAAGTCAAAGTTAACATAGGATATTAGCTGCACTGTATATGTATAATATCTCTATCTATCTGGTTATTGCATTTAACTACAGGTTCTGAAAATGTAGAACTCACTTGTGGTTTTCACTTCACTTAAAAAAAGAGAGAGTTGAATGTACAAGTGAACTGCATTTGTAATCCATTTTGCCATGGAAACCATCACACTGTGGAATCCCAATCTGCTTGTAAGCAGTGGTTGCTAAGGAAAGGGAAGGAGAAGTAGACAGCTGCTGGCAGGCTATCAGAGAGACTCAATGCCAGTTGATAGGAAAGTGATTAGCCCCCACATTCTCTTTACTCATTATCATATCACTGCTTACTTTTAGCATGTATTGTTTCATTGTAAGTGACTACTGTAATTTTCTTTACTAAAAGATGTGATTAGTTTAAACCATGTCAAGAGATCAGTAACATAGGGTTCCTTTTAAATGGAAGTCCCTCATCTAATAGTTTATGTTGCTTTATTTACTTACCTGAAAAACAACTCACTGGAGATAAAGATTGTATATTTTGCATAACAGCAACCAAGTAATAAATGTCTCCTGTTAAAAATGTAACAGTAATAATGATAAGCACTTTGTTATTAAAGAGTAATGTAATCTCCCTTAGCCCCCATGGCTTGCTTTTCCCAGGGTTACTAAAAAGGTGGCACCATCAGAATGCTGAGGCCTACACAGATAACACTGTCATTCATTGTCCTACCTGAGACGACTACTTGTAGCACTGAAAGGCAGAGTTGAAGACCCTTCAAGATGCAGGTCTTAGGACCAGCCCCACAACATGTAACTAGCCATGACTGAGGTACCCAATTTGGGGTACCACACAGGGTGCAGTCTCATGAAACTAGTGATTGACAGGGCACAGGCTCTAATAACATACCCAACTCCCTGGAAGAAAAGGCAAATGAGGTATTTTCTCAGCCTAGCAATTATTACTGGTTCATCCTCAGTTTTATCTCAATCTCAGCCTGCCTTACAGACCGAATTAAAGGTACACCATCCAAAGATGATCTGGTGGGGAGGAATAGGGAGGAAGCTTTTAATGAACTGAAAGCACAACTCTGCTGACACCTGTGCTCTTTGGCCCTGATTTTTCTTTTGAATTCATACTGTATGTAGATGCCTCGCATGTCTGCCTAAGTGCTATGCTCTCAGAAGACATAGAAGAACACCACCCAATCCTATACTTGACTAAGAAGTTATTGCCTAAAGAAAAGGTGTACTCAATTACTGAAAAGGAGATACTGGTGAGTGAATGGGCCATGGAGTCTCTCAGGTATTATCTGCTACCAGAGACCACTGCCTACGTGCACAGACCAGCAAGAGGAAGACAACTGCAGAACTTGCAGCCCGTGAGACTTCATGGACCAGGTATAAAGCAGGGGTGACCAAAAGGAGGGACAGGAGGCAGACCTTACTCGTGATTAAAGACTGTGTACCTGCAGATAAGCCAAACCCCAAAAGGAGAAACCGAAAGACCACCTAAGACACTGACCACCTTTGCCTTTTTCTTTCACTCTGGTTTTCCCTCTCCCAGAGGAGGGAGAGGAAAAAGGGCCTTTTAAAAAAATCCCTTGAGTGCCACAAACAGGGGAGAACTCTGTTATCAGCGCAAATCATGATTTGGAGGGGGCAGGTACCCACTATAAGATAATTGAAAGGTGTAAACATTGAGAAAGAAATTAGAGGAATTATTGAAAGCAACAACAGTAAACTAAGAAAAAAAGAGAAGCTTATATTAATTAGGGAAGACTTCCTGACAGAGATTTTCCAGACTGCAGAATAGTCTTTCAAGGGAGGTATTAATCTCTAGTGTTTATGATTTTAAAAGCTATAGCAAGCCAGACACTATGCTGAGTAGCGTAGGGAACTAATCCTGCATTAATAGAGAATAGATGAGATGACATAAGGTCTTTTCAGCATTTAACTTTTAATTATTCTAATCAATGTTTCAAGTGCTTAAATGTGCATTTTACTTAAAATTCTTAATATAGTCCTCTAATTATATGCTAAGGAAAAATATTAATCCGAATCACGTGAAAATGCTGATATTTTGTGGTGCAAATGTACCTATATAGTCATTAATAGATTGACTGTTTAATTCTAATACTCTATTTTCTGTTTCAGGGTACAAGTTGAATTTTATATGAATGAAAATACATTCAAAGAGAGACTGAAGTTATTTTTCATCAAAAACCAAAGATCAAGTAAGCAGTATTGATTCATTTCTGTTACATGCATTTGTTAAATATAGAGGCTGAAATCTTGGCCCCTTAGAGTCAATATCAAGGGTTCCACTGACTTCAATGGGGCCAAAATTTCATCCATAGGAGATTAGCAGAGTCTGTTTTTAACAAGATTTCCATGATGAATTCTCAAAACACACTAGCAAGTTAGTGTTGTTTTTCTTTTTTATTTTGTTAGAGTCAACTATTTATTGACTGGGTTTTATTTTTGCAATGTCTTCAGATGAACTAGTTTCCATGGATCTGACATGTCAGTGTATTTGGATGGGTCATTACGTAGGTTTCTGAAGAAGGAAAAGAAAAAGTTCCAGAGGCATCTGGACTTTGAACCTTTTTTATTTGATTAAATTCCTCTTAAATTAAAT
Organism: Sternotherus odoratus; assembly: GCA_032164245.1. NCBI lineage: Eukaryota > Metazoa > Chordata > Testudines > Kinosternidae > Sternotherus > Sternotherus odoratus. The sequence continues at coordinate 54,277,448 of JAVMKO010000008.1, read as the reverse complement.
TTCAAAATCTCTACCTAGGTTGCAAAAATAATTTAGGAAGGTGACCAGCTGAAAGGGATCCCAGTTTCTAAGGCGTTTCTGAACATGGTATTTCAGATACAAATAACTTAGTTGCCTTGTAATTCTTTTCCTCCAGCCCTGATTCAGCAGTCTATCCAAAATTCACCAAAGTACATTAACTGCTTTGCTGAATGGGACCTAAATGATTTTTCACTCAAACTGTCACATTTAAAACTAACAATGATTTCCCCCCCCAGCTTTTAAAATTAACTAACACCAAGTGTGCACTGGGGAGAAATTCACCCCAAGTGAAGGACCTCCCTCATGCTGTATCCATAACTAACGTAGGGCCTGTATGAAAGCTCAAATTCAACCAGGGGATGGAGGGCCAATGCAAGATTTCCCCCACTACCTTGGGTAATTGCAGGTAGGGTGACCACATATCCTGATTTTATTGGGGCAGTCCCAATATTCAAGGCTTTTTCTTATATAGCCACCTATTTGCCCCACACCCCAATTTTTCACACTTGCTATCTGGTCATCCTAATTGTAGGAGGAAGCTGTGGCCAGAAGGGCTATGTAAGATGCAATCCATACATTTTGGCAAGACAGACCTGCTTAAGCCATCACAGAAAGCCACAATGGGCAGGGGCTATGACATTTACCTTTACATTCATCCAATCATTCCCAAACCCCAAACAACAACCTGAATGAAATAAAACCTGATGTGTATATGTTAACTGTGTGTGAGGAAAGCAACAGCACACCCTGGTCAGATGTGTTAGCCTTGTTGATTTCACTACCTTTCGCCCTCTATCCATATTAGAGCCAGATTACAGTGGCTTTCTGCAGGTGAGGGAAATGGATTTTACCTTAAGTACTTAAGTACAGCTCAGGTCGCAGCAGGGCTTGGTACAGTAAAAATTGTATTTTCACCCTTTCATTATATGGGGAAAGGGTAAGTGGACGGTTTTAAGGGGGACACAAGGTGGTTGAGATGACAACTTTTTATTGAACTAACTTCTCTTGGGGAAAGAGACAAGCATTCAGGCTACACTGAGTAATTTTCCCAGACTTGAAGAGTTCAGAGAGTCACAGCAAAATACAAGGTGGAGCAGATTGTTTAGCATATCGGACACATTTAAAATGAAGTGGTCCTTTAAAATATATGTTAATGTCCTCATGCTAAACAATCTGTTCCACTTTATATTTAGCGGTGACACTCCCAGACCTGGAGAAGAGCTCAGTGTAGCTCAAAAACTTGTCTTTCACCAACAGAAGTCAGTCCAATAAAAATATATTACCTCATTCTGGCACAAACACTGCTACAGCACCACTGCAAACAGATTTCTAAAAGGTATTTAGGCATGCTGAGATGCAGATAAGCACCTAATAGGATTTTCAAGAGTGAGTAGGTATCTAATTCCATTGAAATCAAAACTGAAAATTATCAGTAAAGGGAGTGAATTCAGCATATGTGAACTCAGAGTCCATTTTAGGAATACTGTTGTGATCAGTGCAGCTTTAAAGTAGCACTTGCAAAAAGAAATCTTATGACTTGGATGTCTAAATCTCTCTTTGAGCAACTAAATAGAAGTGGCTTGATTTTCTTTCCCCCCTCCGCACCCAAGCACTGCACACCACTGTTTTGCTCACACCCACCCATACATGTTTCTAAACTCTTTAGTGCCCTTTATTTTTGGCCTTATGCTGTTTGAAACTATTCCCAATTTAGGAATTCCACATTCAAGTGAACTCCCAAACTCAATTCACTGCCATTTATAGTTACTTTCCTTTGTTTTTTCGTCAGTGCAACTTTGGTGACAGACAAGCACATTTTGTTTCATTTTACATGTAAAATCTTCTATGACACTGCATAAAATGCATCACTATATCCAGTAAGCAATCCAATGTCAAGTATGATTTAGGAATTACTTAAATACCGTATTTTTCGCCCTATAAGACGCACTTTTTCTTCCCCAAAACGGGGGGGAAAAAGTTGGTGCGTCTTATAGGGCGAATGCAAAAAAAAAAAAAAAAAAAGCGCCTCACTCTCCCGTCCCCGCCGCGCGGGCGGGCTGCCGAGGTTCCCCCCTCCCCGCCGCGGGCGGGCTGGGCTGCCGGGAGCGTCCCGGTTCCCCCCTCCCCGCCGCGGGCGGGCTGCCGAGGTTCCCCCTCCCTGCCGGACCAAAAAAAAGAAAAAAAAAAAAAAAGAAAAAAAAAGCGCCTTGCTCTCCCGTCCCCGCCGCGCGGGCGGGCTGCCGAGGTTCCCCCCTCCCCGCCGCGGGCGGGCTGCCGGGGTTCCCCCCTCCCCGCCGGACCAAAAACAAAAAAAAAAGCGCCTCGCTCTCCCGTCCCCGCCGCGCGGGCGGGCTGCCGGGAGCGTCCCGGTTCCCTCCTCCCCGCCGCGGGCGGGCTGCCGGGAGCGCGCCCGCGGCGGGGAGGGGGGAACCGGGACGCTCCCGTGGCGGGGAGGGGGGAACTGGGACGCTCCCGGCAGCCCGCCCGCGCGGCGGGGACGGGAGAGCGAGGCGCTTTTTTTTTTTTTTTTTTTGTCCGGCGGGGAGGGGGGAACCTCGGCAGCCCACCTGCGCAGCGGGGACGGGAGAGCGAGGCGCTTTTTTTTTTTTTTTTTCTCCGGATTTTTTATTAAAAAACGAGGGGGCGTCTTATAGGCCGGAGCGTCCTATAAGATGAAAAATACGGTATGTATGATATGCTTAAAGATATGCATGAGAATGAGAGAGAGTGAAAAACAAAATCATGAATTCTACAAGTTTTATTGAGATTGGCACACTTGAATGTACAAATTAAAATATCTAAATATTACTTTAATATTTGGTGACATACTTTAATATTTGATTCTCTTACTCACAGTCAATAGAGCTCTACTTGCCTAAAGTGGGAATACTCATGATGTAAAGTACTATTCAACGTGAATAAGGCCCATGGTTAGGGTCAACATTCCAACAAGAAATATTGTATGAAAAATGCATAAAGTACTTCAGAAAATCATGTTACCATGCAAAACAGATAGCAACTCTTCTGTATACCTTGAGTCAATGAATAAAAATTATATTGAATATATATGTAAGACTATATTTGCACTCAAACTAATCAAAACAGTAGAGATTTTTTATAGCAAATGTATTCTGAATCTACAGTCTTGAAGCAGTGATTTCAACCTTCACATTTCAATCAATCAATCTTCAGTGTTTTTTTAAATCAGTGAAATCTTCTCAGTGCACACAATGACGTCAGTGTAAGCTTCTCTAATGCACACAGATCATGTCAAAACTATTTGTTTTTTTGCTTGTGTTTTTTGCAGAAACATTCCTACATATTTTGTGGATGTGCCATACTTACATATATATACATAGCCTTTCAAGTATAGGCAAATGAACCTTTTTGGAATTCAATTCATAGATCAATACGAAGTGTCAGGACAATGCAAACTAACCACTTTTCTGTTTCTGGGAGATAACTGGAAGACTACATACCAGTTAAATTAAGCATCTGGTTCCAGAGAAATGGAAATATAGTTATGAAAAAATAGATATGTTGAGAGGGAAACTTGTATTTTTAAAATGGAATAACCATTTTTGGACTACACAAAGATTAGGGATTCCCTAAATGAGTCCAGTTTTGGTAATAGAGAATGTTTTTTGTTCCATGTAGATAGTCCTTTTTATATAAAAAGGGGTTATATGTAACAATCTCCTATATTCACTTGATTGCATGTTAACGAGTCTCTTGGCATGTTGCAAAGGAGGAATTGCTTTGCCCATAAACTATTGTCATAATGAGAGTGCAATATTTAAAATGTTATTGAGAGGGGATTTATTTGATTATACTCATCCTCTATTCCCCTCCAGATCCCTCATTTCTTTGTTTCAGTTGTCCTGCTTGCAAGCTCCTGCTTGAAGGTTTGATTACACAGTGGATGCCAATTCTCATGTTAGTGCATCACTATATTTCCACTTAATTAATATTGTTAGACACCTATGAATCTGGTTCTTCACTAGTTCCCATTTATTTTCCTACTCTCTAGAGCAGGAAGGAACTTTAGTCTATATATACACACACACACACACACACACACACACTTCAGCAAAAATAAACACATTTGGACTGACAAACATTTTGTGAATTTGTGTTGATTTTGGCAAGTTGTTTTGGTTGAAACAAATATTTTCGGAAATGTTAAATTGGTTGATTTTGACATTATCAAAATAGCCACAAAACTTTTTTTTTTTTTAATACATTTACCAGTGGATTCAGACATCATTCACCAAACTAAGGAGCAGTGGTTAGGCCACTCTGTGTGGAGGTGGAAGATGTGGGTTTGAATAGGCGCTCTGGAGTAGGGACTTGACTGAGGTCTCCCTTCCCTCCCAGGTGAGTGTCCTAACTGCTGGGCTATATTCTCGGGTAGGACTTAGTACTGTTGAAACCGTTACCGTTTGCATAAGATACTTAACTATCCCTTGGACTAGACAGCAAGTGACCATATAGCCCAGTAGTTAGAGCACTCATTGGGGAGAGAGTAGGGGAAAGCTGGATTCCAGTCCAATGACTTCTCAAACAATTTTATACAACATGGAACAGCTTCAACAGGAGAGAGAGACAGACCCACTCCAGAGTACCCAGTAGGCTGGTAGTTAGGACATTTACCTGGCAGGGTGTGGGAAAAAATCTGTGTTCAAGTTTCTGCTCTAAAGCAGGGATTCAGATCTAGTCAGGTTAGTGCCCTAATTACTGCTCTAATGAATATAAAGAGGAGGAGTGGCAGCACTTTATTTGTATTACAGTAGCACTCTAGGACTCCCAGTCATCCTCCTCTTCCTCTATAGTCCACAGATTTGCAGCCAGCCTTCCTTAAAGGGAGCTAGTTAAAATGACATAGTCTTTAAACTAAGTTCAAGTAGCTGGAATCAGGGAAGCAAGTCTGAGGCTGAGAACATAATGGTTATGTATTTATAGTGTGGAACGTGATAAGAAATCCTATTCAAGATCCCATAGCATATTCAAAGCATTACTGGTTCTTACGGTCTCTACACTATAACATGCTTTTTTTAAAATGTAATTTCTATATTAAATGTTTTCTGTAAACACACCCAGGAAACAGGTCTCCTCACAGCAAAGTGATCAGTCCAGTGATATGGAAACCACAAAAAGTGCAAGAGCTAATATGCTTAGCTAAACGCCCTTACCAAGACATGCGGAGGTCTGTTCTTATCCAAACCCTCCCCAATGAAACAGCCCTATGGCAGAAACCCAGAAAACCCCAATCACTTGTATTGAGGTCTTTTGGTGGGGAAGACCAGTATCCTGCTACGCATTCTAACAGTTCTGGTGGCAAGATTGCTGTCCCATTTGGTGTTCCAGCTACTGTCTCCACCCCCATGAGTTTTAGGTGGATTTCAGTGGGAACACAGAACACTCTTGTAATATACTACAACAAAGGTAATCACAGATGCTGTTTTCTGAACGGCTCAGAGAAGAGCACACAAAATGCATCTTTTCCCTCTAAGTAGTTGCTAACCTCTAAGACTTCATGGCATAGTCTTAGCTAGTTCTGGTTCCCTGATTAATTTTGTGGGTTTTATGTGATCAACAAATACAACTCTAGATTTTAAGCATTTCTAAACAAATACTCCATTACCCAAATCCAAATGATATACAGTACACACGTCATGATGTGTGAACAATTTCAGAGTTGCTCCAATTTGTCAAATATTCCTATAAACTGACAAAAATAAAATCATATTATTTCACATGGCTCCAAAATTTAGTTATCAATATTTCCACATAGAAAATGCATGCAAGGTTTACAATAAATATGACAGAGTGCCAGCCCGCTACACAATGACAGAGAAGTGATCAGGGCTGGGGCCTGGTACACAGCTGTACCCGTAGTCGTCCCCCCTTGTCGCCGGGTCTGCCGCCTGGCGCTGGGCTCCACCCGCGGCGCCCGGTTCCGCCGCCCGCTCGGGCTCGGGGCGCATCTGGCTCGCCGGTGGCAAAGGGGGCCGGGCTGCGCTGGATGCTCAGCACGAGAAGAGGGGCCGGCCGACCGCACAGCATCCCTGGGAAAGCAGGAGCGAGCCCAAGCCCGAGTTGCAGGCGGGGTGCGCCAGGGCAGGAGCGGGGGCAGCGGGGCACCAGGCACCTGCCTCCCTCCCTCCCATTAACCCTTCGACATCCCAGCCCCAGCGCCTGGCCCCCTCGTGTCCAACACCCTGGGGACAAAACAGCGACCCCCGCACCACAGCCCGGGCAGGGCAGCTTGTCCCTGACTGCCTGACGGCATGGATGGGGAGGGGAGGAGGTTAGGCTGGGGGAGGAGATTAGGTTGGGTGGGCAGGGTCAGGCGGGGGGGGGAGGGAGAAGAATAGGCCGGGGGGAGGTTGGAGGGGCCCAAACGATCAGAGTGGGGGGGCCGAAACGATCAGAGTAGGGGGGCCCAAAATTTCTGTCGCCGGCCCTGGAAGTGATAACATGTTGCTGTGACTTGCTTGTATCTGGCAAGATGAATTGGTATAAGATCACATCCTAAAACAAGTTTCAGAAAGAGAAAATAACAGATGAAACTTCAATTCAGTGCAGGTGGGGGGAAATGAAATACTCACACCCAAAAAACGTATTAATGCTATGTTTTGAAATAAGACCTGAAGCCACTTTCTCTGTAAATGGCTCCACTTAAAAACAGAAAAGGGTTAGAGAGTTATGAGAAAGCTCATACCAAATCTTTCACAACAGCTATGCTCCAAACTAATTAACCCCTTGCCCCAATGCATGCAATTGGGATAGAAAAATTATGCAGATCCAAATGAAATACTTAAAGGGATACTTAAAGACAATACTAAAGAATAAGGCCTGATCCTCAGACACTATACATTGGTATAACATGATTTAAGTTATTTTACCCCATTTAGAAACTGGCCTACAGTCTCCAGAATGTCTGTGGTGTATTACAAATTCAGTCAAGTTATCATTTGATCCTCCAAACCTGGGTCGCAAGCAAACGCAGGACAATGTGGTAGTCTATACACAAACACTTCTTCTCAATCTCAACACACATTTACTTGTGCCTTTCTTAGATAACATTTTATTCATTTATGTTGTTTAATGAAAAACAGATTGTGAACCACAGTTATCAAATTTTGTTTATTTTAAACCACACAGTGATACCATGGTTACAGAAACAATGAAATCATAATCACATCACCTCAAAACAATGAATAACTGGATAAAACAGTGGATGATTGATGTTGCTGAATATAAATGTCAGACATCAGTGTCAAAATAGCATAGATAAAGACATTTTGTGCAAACACGTGCTACTTGACAATCTGTTTAGGAACGGGAGGAGGGGAAACTGAAATCCAGTCAGACAAATCATACTGAGGTTATGACAGCATTTAAAATAGAAATAAAAAAAGTTAACCAGCAAAAAGAAATTGAGAAGAGTGGATTTACAGTGATGTTTGCAGGAATAGAAAGAATGAAAACTAGGAACCCATTTCATATAGAGAAAGGATTAAATTAAACTAAGGCATTTAGGACTAGAAAAATATGTTTTAAACTAGAAACTCCTGGACATATTGAAATAAATCTGGTCCTGATCCTTTACTGTCAAACATTGGCTAGTCATTTAGAGATGTGCAAAGAGTGTAAATCTGTACTCAATGAGAAGAATAGTGTTTCACACCCACTTTAAACAGATGACCATCTGTTTGTACATCACTTAGCACAATGGGGTCCTGGGTCCATGACTAGAAGTCCTGTGTGCTATGATAATAAAAATAACAGTGTGCTTGACTATTCAAAGTTTAAAGCATTGGAAACCCAGGCCCTCAGTTTAACTATGACAGAAGTCAATAGCATCAACAAGAGGGAGATGCCTAACTATACCAAATGAACTCTGGGATAGGCTTATCTATATCTATCTATCTATCTATATATATAAAAGTCAAGTGGTGTATGTATGTATGTATGTATATATGTATGTACGTATGACAGCGAACTCCTCCCGCACCGTTTGAGCCAGAGACTTGAAATTTGGTACAGTGAGGGGTCTTGGGGTCTAGATGCTGGTAAGGGTCGAAAATTTTTCAGATCTCACCTCTGACGCCCCCCAGGGGTGAAAGTCTTTCAGGGCCAATCACATCAGCTGGGCGGTTAGGTGGTGATGATGTCATAATACCCCCCTCCAACAGACACCTCACTCGCTCAGCTCACCCCTCCCTCCTCCAACGGAACCCCGGAGATCCCTCAGTTCTCTGCCCCTCCCCCCTCCCAACGGAACCCCGGAGATCCCTCAGTTCTCTGCCCCTCCCCCCTCCCAACGGAACCCCGGAGATCCCTCAGTTCTCTGCCCCTCCCCCCTCCCAACGGAACCCCGGAGATCCCTCAGTTCTCTGCCCCTCCCCCTCCCAACAGAACCCCAGAATCATTTTTCTTGAAGTTTTTTTGCTGCAATATGGTGACTTTTAAATCTGTAATTGTGTGTCCAGGCTGATTGAAGTGTTCTCCTACAGGTTTTTGTATATTGCCATTCCAGATATCTGATTTGTGTCCATTTATCCTTTTTCGTAGGGACTGTCCAGTTTGGCCTATGTACATAGCCGAGGGACATTGGTGGCATATAATGGCATATATTACATTGGTAGATGTGCAGGCGAATGAACCAGTGATGGTGTGGCTGATCTGGTTAGGTCCTGTGATGGTGTTGCTGGTGTAGATATGTGGGCAGAGTTGGCATCGAGGTTTGTTGCATGGATTGGTTCCTGAGTTGGAGTAATTATGGTGTGGTGTGCTGTTGCTGGTGAGACTCTGCTTAAGGTTGGCGGGTTGTCTGTGGGTCACGACGGGCCTGCCTCCTAAGGCCTGTGAAAGTGAGGGATTATTGTCCAGGATGGGTTGTAGATCACTGATGATGCATTGGAGAGGTTTTAACTGAGGACTATAGGTGATGGCCAGTGATGTTCTGTTGTTTTCTTTCTTGGGCTTTGTGACGGGGTCGGTCATTCACCCGGCGGCGCCCCCGTCTGGTCGTCACGGGAATTAGCTCTTTGACCCCAGAGCGCCCTCTGTCGGCCGACGTCCGCCTCTTCCCTCTGGCCCCGTGCCCCTCCCGGACCCCGGAGCCCCTTGCTGAGGGGGCTGCACCCCTGCGGTACCCCCCCGGTCTTAGGGTCCCCCACCCGGGAACCCACCACCCACTATCCCCAACTCACCTCAGATTGTGCCACTGTCAGTCACTACTTGCCCCCGCTCACTGGGGCGGACTGCAGTCTCATGGCTACTCATCACTGGCAAGAAGGGGTTGGCCTGCTGCTGCTATTCCCAGCCCTGGGCCGCCCCCTTGCAACCCCCAGTACCCCGTGGGTCGGGCCTTCTCTAGGCTCAGCAAGCTGGGGCCTTCTCGCTAGAGCTTAGGCTCCCCGGCTCCCAGCTGCCTTGCCCTGTCCCAGTCTGGGTACTCTGATACAGGCTCCCTGCAGCCAGGCCCTGTCTCCCTCTGGCTACAGAGGAGACTGTCTTCCTCTCAATGCAGAGGAGACTGACTTTAGGCCCTTGCCTGCTCTTGCAGCCTGGGGCTCTCAGGCTAGAGCTCTCCCCAGCTCCTACCGCCTAGCCCCAGCCCTGCACCAAGCTCAGTACCTTCCTTAAGGCTCCCTGCAGCACGCCTGTCTCCCTCTGCTTACAGAGGAGACTGACTGCTTCTCTGTCTCCCAGCCCTTATATCCTGGCTGGGAGTGTTTGGGGCGTGGCCACACAGCTGAGCCCAAACTCCCAATCAGCCTGGGAGTTTGCAGGCTCCCAGCCACAGTCCCTTCCCTGGCTGTTTTAAACCCCTTTGGGGGCTTTTCCAAGCCCCTTCCGGTAGGGGGCGGGTGGTCACCCCGCCACAGGCTTGTCTTGCAGCAGCAGGCTTCTGGGTACTTGTCTGGCTCTGTTAATCTGTGTCGTTATTTCCTTGTGCGGGAATTGTAGGTTTGAGAAAGCTTGGTGAAGATCTTGTAGGTGTTGGTCTCTGAGGGGTTGGAGCAAATACGATTGTACCTCAGTGCTTGGCTGTAGATAATGGATCGTGTGGTATGTCCGGGATGGAAGCTGGTGGCATGAAGGCAGGCATAGCTGTCGGTAGGTTTTCAGTATAGGGTGGTGTGTTAATGTGGCTGTCATTAATTTGCACCGTGGTATCTAGGAAGTGGACTTCCCATGTAGACTGGGCCAGGCTGAGTGGATGGTGGGGTGGAAGATGTTGAAATCATGGTGGAATTCTTCCAGAGTTTTTTTTCCCATGGGTCCAGATGATGAAGATGTCATCAATGTAGCGTAGATGGAGAAGGGGCGTGAGTGGACGAGAGTTGAGGAAGCGTTGTTCCAGGTCAGCCATAAAGATGTTGGCATGCTGTTGGGCCATGTGGGTGCCCATAGCACTGCCTCTGGTCTGGACGTATATATTGTCACCGAATTTGAAATAATTGTGTGTGAGGATAAAGTCACAAAGCTCAGCAACCACTTGTGCTGTGGCATCATCGGGGATACTATTCCAGACATTTCTGAGGGTCTCAGCTGTGCCCTATCCCTCACAGCAATAGCCAACTCCAGGCTCCTTGGTAGAGTGGAGGATGGCAAAGGACTTTTGGCTTGTGTGCTTCCTCCACTTTGCATGCCCTGCAGCCTGTGATGTTCCAGAGACAGTGGAGCTGACAGCTCTGTGCAGTGATTTCATGTCTTCCCACTGACACATTTTCACTCTGTCCATAAAGATCTCTTGCCAGAACTTGAGTGCTGCAGACAAACAAGTCCATGTAAACTCCCACGTTTCACTAGCACAAAGTCTTGCTGTTTTCTATCAAGTACAGAGTTCATCTAAAATAAGCTTCTTATTTTTTGGACTCTGAGTCCTTCCTTAGCAGAACCTACCAAAGGGTCTCAGTTCTGATCAAATAAAAATTTCTAGAAGTACAGGATTTAAACAAGAATCAGGGTGGTAGCCGTGTTAGTCTGGAATAGCAGAGTTAACAAAGTCCTGTGGCACCTTAAAGACTAACTATAAAGTTTTGAAGCATGAGCTTTCGTGGGCTAATACCCACTTCGTCGGATGCAGGCAGTAGAAGTGTTCACATACAGGCAGTTATAGAAAAGTAGGTAAGAGCCAGGGGGGAGGTGAAAAGGTTAGTCCAATTAAGCTGAGCCAGCTTGTTATCTCCGATCAGGGAGTGTGGATTATTCGTCTAGCATTTGAATGGGGTGTGTGGACATGGAGAGATGAGAAACAATGTCTGTAATGAGCCAACCATTGTAGATCCCGGTTCAATCCCAAAGTGTGTGAGCTGAATTTGCAAATGAATTGAAGCTCTGCAGTCTCTCTTTGCAGTCTGGATCGGAAGTTCCCTTTCTGCAGAATGGTGACCTTTAAATCTGTAATAGTGTGTCCAGGCAGGTTGAAGTGTTATTAGCCCACGAAAGCTCATGCTTCAAAACTTTATAGTTAGTCTTTAAGGTGCCACAGGACTTTGTTAACTCAGGATTTAAACAGAGGCAGAATAGGGAGGTGCTTCTGATAACCAAGAAGGAATGGGAATCTGATTAGCAGCCAGATGATTTGTATATCAAGACTTTTTCAAGTCATTGTTTGTCACAAATAAATCCAATCTATCCAGGGAAAGCAGCTCTTCATGACACATGCAGAAGTTATGAATGTTTTATTTTTTGCATGCATTAGTTTTGTAATGATCTACATTTAGAAAGAATATAATAGCTTCACTACTCAGATTCAGTGCCCTTAGGATTCTGGGGTGTTTTTCCTTTGCTAGTGCTTATTTACTTGTATGGTCTCAATTAACATATTATTAAGTCGCTTTTGCAGTATTTAAAGCTTCTATTGGGGGTTATCTCAAAGCCTTGTCTTTTCCAATGTGAAAAAGTCCAATTTTCCACACCATTCCCTGCCATTTAGATTTATGACACCTATTGGAATATTCTTTGTGTTATACAAAAGTGGTATACTACACTTTTGAAGGGAAAAAAATCTTAGTTGAAGTATGAAGGATATTGCTTAAAATAATTGCTGTAGTGGAATCTAACACATTTTATGCAGCAAAACTTCTCTCGATTTGTATTCTTGTCTTGCTAATATGGCCGGCTATGTTTTCTCTCCCACCCAGTCTGAAAGTCATAGAATCCTAGAACTGAAAGGGACCTCAAGAGGTCTTCTAGTTAAGTCCCCCATTAGAGAATGAGCAGGCTGACCCCAAAGTGGATTGAGTAGACGGGCTTCTTTATTGCGGTACTTGTTCCCCTTGACCTAATTGTCAAGTAAGCACTGAAGTAGTCACAACACACTCCTTTTATTTAAGTTAGTACGGTATGTAAATCCTACATTTAGTACAGCACTCCCAGAAGCTTTATTGAGTATATGAATGCCCATACAATAAATATGATTATTCTCTCCCCTGTTTACAGCATTAAGCATATTCTACAGATATTTTTCCTTTGAAGGTACATTCCTTTGCAAAAATTGCAATCACAAATTCCCTTAATAAGCAGTTTGCAGGGAAAGGAGGAAAGGGTTTGTTTAGGCCACTGGGAATAGAAGGGAGGGGGAGATAACACTGCTTTACATAGAGTATCCTTTAACTCCCCACATTCCTTATGCAGTTTCAACATTTCAACATTTATCAATCCTTAACAAGCAGAAAGGTAGCTTTTCTCAAGCATAGAAGTGCCTGCACTTGATCTATTGAAGAAGCAGTGCTTTCCTGTGCCTCTACTCTCTAATACCATGTCTGCACACCAGCAGTTTCCCAGGTCTCTACTTATCCCTTACATATCCCAACATCCCCTTTACTCAAGGCAGGACTAAGTATTATCTAGACCATCCCTGACAGACCATCTAACCTGCTTTTAAAAATCCATAGGCAATTAATTCCAGTGTTTAACCACTCTGACAGTTAGGAAGTTTTTCCTAATGTCCAACCTAAACTGCCCTACTGCAATTTAAGCCCATTTCTTCTAGTCCTGTCCTCAGAAGTTAAGGGGAACAATTTTTCTTCCTCCTCCTAACAACATTTAATGTTCTTGAAAACTTCTCATGGCCCCTCTCAGTCATCTCTTTTCCAGACTAAATAAACACTACCCCCAATTCCTTATTAAAGGAGAGCCTTTTCTGTAATAAACATCCAAGGTCCCAGTACAGACCAATGACCAAATGTCCCAGTTAGCATTTATTTTGTAAGAGTAGGGCTACACTACCCACTGGATCGGCAGATAGTGTTTGATGTATCGGGGATCATCGTGTCTCGCCTAGATGCTATAAATCTATCCCCGAAAGCGCTCTCATCGACTCCGGAACTCCAGCTCTGTAAGAGGAGTAAGTGGAGTTGACAGGGGGAGATGCTGCGATTGACCCGCCGCTGTGGGGACAGCCAGGTAAGTCTAACTAAGGTACTTCGACTAAGGTATGCGAATAGCATAGCTGAAGTTGTGTACCTTAGTTCGACCCCCCTGTGCTAGTGTAGCCCAGGCCTATGTTGAATTATGGGAGGCTTAGAAGATTTTTTGGGGGGGTGGGGGAGATGAGACTGAACTCTAAGGCCAGGCTTCTGCAAATGTGCCTGAGCTGATCTTTAAGCATGCAAGTACTCCTTACTCGCTCAAAGGTAAGGAAATATTAAAGGATATGCAATTGCAGTCTTGGTGCTTAAATAACGAATTCAAATTAAGCCCTGGTTAGCCGGACAGAAACAAACTCTTATTTGATGGCCTTTTTGATGACAGGATGGTCTCACTTGATGGACATATCTACGTTACAACAGAATGGCTGTAGTTTCTGCAGAGAAGTCAAGGACTTACTTTTGCATGGGGACTGAACTCTCTCAGGGGGTTGTTCATCATGTCTGAGGTGCATTGCAGAGCAGCATGGGGGAAGTTTACATTGCTACTGTCCATGTGCTCCCATATAATGTCAGGCACTCTAGTTACCTCTTATAACCAAATATGACTTCAGACAATGATTAAAAGTCACTTTATTATCAGTAGGAAAATCAGGATATGTTCCACACAGAGATTAACAGTTACAGAGCTAAAATAAAAGCACAATGCTGCAGATTGAAGACCTTTGCATTTCATTAACAGAACAGCTAGACAGATGAGGCCAATACACAAAGGCCCTTTATTCTCTCACCTCACCTGGCTGCCTATTTAGAACAGCCCCGCTGACATAGCAGCTAGTAGTAAGCAGATTTCTCCAAAAGGGTTAGTTCAGATAAGAAGATTTTTTCTTCAACAGTTCAAAAAGAAAGAAAGAAAGAAAAAGTAAAGCTTATAACACAGCAATGAATACGTCCATGCCTCAGCCCTCTCAGCCTACGATTCTATCTTCTTTCCTTTTCTATCTCTTCTCCCTGCTCTGGGGAAATCAAGAGTCTGCTGCTAATTAGATTTGATAAGACAGCAGGAGTTTCTAGATAAATGTTGACAAGTCTAATTGCTGGTCACAGCTGTAGGACTTCTCACTGCTTGGGAACCTAAAATGAGATTTTAACCCCCAGTTTACCAATGCCAGGTTCCAAAAGGGGTTAATCTAATCTTCACAGTTAAAGTAGCAAAACAGTGCTCCATTATAAAGCCTTATTTTCGGTCTCTCTCTCATATACAGATTCTAAGATGTAGTTAAAGTACACACTGTTCTGATTTTTTCTATAATTAAGTATACTACTCTTTGAAGGTGGGAAGAGCGGAATGATTTTCAAAAACTTTACCTTTATGTTCAGTTTAAATGCAACTTCCCCCAAAAGCAAAAATCGGGGGAATTCATGGGGGCTCCAGCACTGGGCTAGAGGAGAGAGCAAGTTATGCTCAATAAATAGATTTATGTTCTGCTCGTAGAAGCATATATACACACAAGCACACATAGGTATGGAAAAACATAGTTGGCCCTAACATAGCAAACATATGACTGGTTCTATTCAGTACAATGGGCCTATTCACATGCATAAGTCCTAGAAGAATTGGTGTCTTAGCTTACAATGACAGACATTACTTATCCTATGGTTGACTGGTGCTTACTAACATCCTGCTCTTGCAATCAGATCAGTGTGAACTCACATCAGTCAACAGAACTCTGTATGGGCACAAGAGTCCAAGTGTGGTGATCCAAATTCAGGATTGCAGCCTTGGTCTACAAGTGTACAATTTACTAATGGTTGCTAATGATGTTGCTTTCTACTCACCTTTGCCAACAATGATTATTTGTATAATTATTAGTAACTTATTTTTAAGTATTACATGCAAAAAAACAATAACACCCCACTTGTGCAATTAAGGCTATGCTATCTTTAATTACAAGATCGCTTGCATATCTTTGGTCCTGATGTTGCAATGAGGTCAGAGTCTGATTCAATGAACATGAAGTTAATGGTGCCATTGGCTCAAATTGGACCTTCAGAGAAGCAAATGCTATGCTTATGTCAAGTCCCTTTGAGTTCAAGGATGCTTTGCACAGGTCTGGGCATCTGCTCACATGGAATTTATTACCTAATTGGGGCCTGAGTTTGTAGAAGACACTCAATTATATTTGGTTGCATTATTTTCGACCTTGTGTGCAGTACAGTACAAAGAGTAGAGTTAAAGTTGTGCCGGGTATTCGTTTTTACATTTTCTGACTTTTGTGCCACTATCAAAACATTAATATTAGTTTAATATTTTATACATTGGGGCAATAATAATACATTCCCTCCACAAAGCTATTCCAGAAAAACTTCCAAATATTAATATTTGAATACTTGTCATCACAAGTTCGGTCTTGAGTTGAAGGCCTATCTTGTTTCTTTTAAGTAGTTTTACATTAAACATGAATTAAAATCTAAAGAAGCTGAATTTGTATTTTCTTTCCTTTTATCAAACAGGTCTCAGAATACGATTGTTCAATTTTTCTCTCAAGTTATTAAGCTGTTTGTTATATATAATTCGAGTGCTCCTTGATGATCCTACCCAAGGACATGGATGGTAAGATTTTCTTTTTTATTTCCTCTCTCAAAGTACTTCTTATATTGTATGAAACAGATCCATCATATTTGATGCTTATACATATTTGATATTCTGACAACAGGGATTTAGTTTTAGAGTTTATAGATGGCTGTGGTGCAGCATGAATTGTAAAACTAATCCAGTCTGAGTGAATATGATAAAGTATCCAATGAAAATGTAATATGATTTTCTTTCAATCAAAAGCATTTTGCTCCTTATTACTGAAAGTGCTTACTATATATCTGTTCATATTGTGTAATAGTCTCTGTGGAATGATGTAGCTGTGCTATTGCCCGTATCTCTTTGCCAAATTACTGAATAACATTTCAGATTGTGTCATACACATTATAAATCAATGAATAAATCATTGCCATATTCCAACTCCTCTACTTGTGCACCCTGCCAAAGGTCAGGGGAACTGCACCTCTATTCCCTTTTTATGGTCCACCAAGGGTACCCACTCTCAGATTTCTGGCTCCTCAGCCTGCACCTTTCTTGGATGGAGATGTGCATCTCTCCTCCTCCTGACCAGGGTTTCTTCAGGCTGTACCCTGCCTACACTGAGATCCCCACCATGTCAGACCATCTAAGTAGACCTACTTTGCTTTCTCTTCAAAGGTTGTAAACATAGTTGTCCACAATTATAAGTTACCACATAGCTTTTGCTAAGCTTCTTATTTTTATTGGGAAAGCATAACAGAGAAACATTAAAACACTAAAAGAACCCGCACATGCTAGTAAGCTTACCAGTGATAACCCTAACTCCAGCAAGGGCTCTGGTAAGAGTCAATCCTTCATACCTACACAGGAGTTTTTCCTGTGGCTATAAGTTTATAATGGCCTTGGCTCAGGACAAGCAACACAGTCAATCCAGGAGTCATTCTTATATGCAATTAGAGACTCTGGTCTTGTCCTCTTGTAATAGGTGATCAGCAGACAAAAGTCCCCTTCTCAAGGCAAAGGTTGAAAAGACTGACTTCTTGCATAAGTGGAGGGAGTATATTTGCATACTCTACCCCTAGAAACTTCATGGGAAACTCACTCCATTTTAACTGTTCATTCTTGGCTAGCACACAGTTTCAAATAGTCTTTTGAAGGTTATAACACTTCCCAGGGTTTATGCTAGCTATGTCTCCCCCTGGAGATGTTGCAGAGAATCCCACAATAACATGTAAATATTTGCATTTTTAATACAGTGAATTCCAAAAATATTTAAACTTAATTCAGTACAGCTTGGCTTAGCTTTATACAGCAAGGTTTGTCTAGGACATTGCAGGAAATTGTCATCTATTACACATCCATCATTTTAGGGGCACAGTGCCAGGTGAGGAAGCAGGGACCATGCACTGGGAAGATGTGCAGAAGAATCTGAAGCCCCTGATTTACATAGAGCAGGGAGTGACTTGCAAGAGGAGGTATCCACCATGCAGATATTCTAAGCTGTGCAGTAATAGAGTGGAGATGTCGAGCTATTTGTATCTGAAGCCTGACCCAGTAGCAGCACTTTAAAGATATTGAGGTGTAAAGCCCCACTCCTGGCAAAGTCATCCTACTGCATGTAAAACAGTGCTTCAATTGCTTCCTTCTCTGCTTGGCTCACCGTCTCCAGTTTATGAACCATAGCGATGGCTGAATGATTGTACTCACACTGCAGCAGCAGCACTCTGATGTTGCTGCACAACTTAGGACATCAATTATCAGAGAGGTAGCCGTGTTAGTCTGTATCCACAAAAACAAACGAGAAGTCCAGTGGCACCTTAAAGACTAACAGATTTATTTGGGCATATGCTTTCGTGGGTTAAAAAAACAAAACACCCATTTCTTCAGATACATGGATTGAAAGTTACAGATACAGGTATTATTATACTGACACCTGAAGAGAAGGGAGTTACCTCACAAGTGGAGAACCAGTGTTGACAGGGCCAATTCAATCAGGGTGGATGTGGTCCACTCCCAATAATTGATGAAGCGGGGTCTTCTATGGAGAAAACACCCATGGATTCTGGAGCGAACCAGCTCTCTAGACTCTTCACCCCACTAGCACAGTTCCCCAGCAGCCTGGACGTTCCAAGCTTTCTTCCCTACTTCCCAATTAGAGCTGGTGGAAATTGGGATTTTTTTCCCCCATAGAGAAGACTGGTGTTTTTCAGCAAAGAGTCAAATACTTTGGCCAAATTTTTGAATTTCAATTTCCCAATGATCATAGAAAAGCAGACATTTTGCAGAAAGTATGCATTTAGCTGAAAATCTATAACCTTTTTTTAAAAAAGGAAAACAAAGATTTTGATCAGTCCTGCAGCTAGCACCTGTGCCCCAATCACTGCAGCCATGGTGCAGAGAGCTGGGGATAGGCATTCAGAAGCAGCATTGACTCCTACATGGATTTACACTGAAAACCTGTCAGGCTAGGGGTGGGGAAAGAACAGCGTACTGTGTTTTATAGCTCATCCCTAACTACATTCCCATTACATGAATCCCCAACCACACAGGATCCTCACAGAGGGAAAAACTGATGTTCAGTCCTTCCACTCTTCCTAATCCAGTTTCCATGACTTTCCCTCTCATTCATCAGACTAAATGCCAAGCAGAAAATTTGTGACCTGTAACCTATAGTCCATATGCCACTCTAAATGAAGTCAGTTTTATTATTCACCTAATGGCAGTAGAATTGGTCCCTATTCGGCTAAAAGTAAACATTTTTAAAAGTTATAATACTGGAATGTTGTATAAAAAGAAAAGCAGAAAATACTGGAAAAATTAAAAAAGCAGAAAGAAATAATGAGATGTTAACTAGAATCTGTATCTGACAAGTCCAGATCTAATAGAATTAGTGTGTGAGGACAGCTATGGGTCACATTAGAATCAACATGATCTCAATTACAATCCAATCATCACTATTCTTTGTTAAAGTTACAAAGAGTCCTGGAATTGCAGGATTTTCGTGGGCTAATACCCTCTTTATCGGATGCATGCAGTGGAAGTGTCCAGGGGCAGGTATAAATAGGTAGGCAAGAACCAGGTTAGAGATAACAGGGTGGATCCAATTCAGTCCAACGCTGATTAGGGATTATGAATGGTTAGCTAACTACAAGAGCAGTTTATCTTCTCTAGCTGTTCATACCTCCAGTTCAGCTGCTAGAGGAATACCTCACCCTCCCTGATTAGAGATAACAGACTGGTTCAGCCTCATTGGACCCACCCTGTTATCTCTAATCTGGTTCTTGCCTACCTATTTATACCTGCCCCTGGACACTTCCACTGCATGCATCCGATGAAGTGGGTATTAGCCCATGAAAGTTTATTCTTCAATACTTTAGTTAGTCTTTAAGGTGCCACAGGACTCTTTGTAACTTCTGCAATTCCAGACTAACACGGCTACCTCTCTGATTCTATTCTTTGTTAGTTACAACACTTGTGGGTTATGCAGAAACTTAGGGCCGGTCTACACTACTGCTTAAGTCAATGTACCATAGGTGGCTCAGAGGTCTGTGCACACTGGTGCTATATCAGAGGGAGATGCTCTCCTGCCGACATAACTCGTCTTCACCAGACATGCTACAGTGGCACAACTGCACCAAGGTAGCGCTGACTTGCCCTTCGAAAATTGCAAGTTACACTATAGTCTGAGGCAGTGTTTCCCAAACCTTTTTGGCCACAGAACACTTTTTAGCCTGGTATACGTCTACAGAACACATATTTTGTAGTCTTTTGGTTTTCAAATAAAAAATTGTGTTATTTATGCTCAAATATATTTTATTTTATAAATTATAGTCATTCAAAAAGAGTTGGAAAGTATGCTTCAAATTTGCCAAATGTAAAATAAAAAAAAATGAAAGACCCTTTTTTAAAATTATAATTCTTTCATGGAACACCTGTTCACATCATGCAGAACACCAGTGTTCTGCGGAACACAGTTTGGGAAACACTGATATAGAACAATGTTACCCCAAAAAATTAACCCATGCCCATTACCCCCCCCCCCAACTCTTTTTATTTATTGTGTTTCCATATACATCTTGGACTGTGTGTGTGGATTTATTGACTTCTGGCAGCAAGGAACTAAACAGGGGCTGCTCCAATCAAAACTACACACCTGCCAAGATTGATTGGTGAGTTCCAGATTTATTCATTTTTTAAAACACAACAGTGATCTACTTTGTGCACAAATACCCATGTGATGTGATTTCCTTAATGCATATGCAGAAAGTTAAAGTTATGTGTATCAATGAGGGATAAATAGTCCACAGTAGCTAAACTGTCTGAATCCTGCAGCCTTTCTGGACACATTTGAACTATGTTGATGGAGCCGTAAAATTCCTTCAGAGAATTTCTTACCCCATAGAAATAATTCCACTCAGTAACTCTGAGTTCCTGGCAAAGAAACACACCATTCCTGCATGATTGGTAGGATTGTTAGGCTCCAGAACTGTGGAACAAGTCATCTCTAATACCATGTCTTTGGAGACCCAAAGATGGGTTCAGTATCCTATATAATAATCGGCTAGAAAAAAGTGTGTGTGAAGCCGTCATGCGCAGTAGAGATGGCCCTGACGAATGGCATGCTGGGGGTTGCAGTTCGGAGGCACAAAATGGCCACCGCGCGTGCCCGCCTGAGCGATCCTCCCTCACACGGAGCTAGAGCACCAAGGAGCAGTTATACATATAAAGTTAGCTGGGCTGTCGGGTGCATGATGAGGAGTTGAGGGGGGAGGGGGCTGAGCGGGGGGGGGGGGCATTGGGGGGGAGGGAGCTGGGCGGCGGGGGAGGGCCGCGAGCCCTTACTGTTGGCCCGTGTACACAGGCTTTTACACTAGTTGTGAATAATTGCCTATTTCTGAACAAGTGAACACCACCATGTTAAATGCAGAAGTCATGACTTCCAGATATTTGGACTATTTGGATTCTAGACATTTATTTCCTTACTGAGATAGAAAATACATGATTATTTTATAGTCTAGAGTAGCACAGTGACCAACATTAACATGTGCCAAGTTTTACTGATACTGTATCAAGAATGTATTTTGTTTTGTTGAAATGGTAAGTACTTCATGAAGGAGATGAATTTCACCAAGACAAAAATAGTTTCTTAGGAAAAATTCATTAATAACTGGGTTTTGCAACGGATAAGAGTAAATATTTCCAGTTTCAGAACCAGTGCAAATAAATGTTTACTAATGTGGATACTAGTTAATAAAACTATTTATCTGTACATAATAGAAAGCAAAAGAGAAAATACTGCCAAAGAATGTGATTAGATTTGTTTTTTCTACCACAAATTAATGATTCCAAATGAAGGACAGTTTCCCTTTGCTTCTTTAAAATGCGTACATCATATTATTTCCTCTAGTATCAAAAGGCCTGAACCAGTGTCGGGACCAGCTCCAGGCTTTTTGATGTCCCAAGCGGAGAAAAAAACAACAACAAAAAACACAAGCTGCAACTCATGGACCTGCCGCTGAATTGCTGCGGACAGGAAATGCGGTGGCGGTGGCACTATGGCTGCCGAAATGCAGCTGAAAGATGCCACGCGCCGCCCCAATCACAGACGGCACACCTCCCCCCCCCCCACGTTGGTTGCCCCAGGCACACGCTTGGGGGGCTGATGCCTGGAGCTGGCCCTGACCAGTGTTCACTGAAATCAAACTTTTGATTGATTTCATTGGCTGTTAGATTAGACCCCAAAAAAGTCAGTGTCTGCTTCTAGGTTAGAAAGACAATTGGATTGTCAATGCTGAGTGACTGGTTACCCATATATAATATGGGAAGTGATTAACTATTTTACACTACTCCAAATACTGATCATCTGGCTTTTATATGTTAAAAATAGCAGCTGATGCAAAGCCCATTGAAGTTAATAGATATCAATCCCTTGACTTTGTTGGGCTTTGGATCAGGCCCATAAACACCATTTGGTGCGTGTCACATTTATTGTGTCATTGTGATTCAACAGGTCTCCTATTATTTGGGTGAACAGAAGCTTGCCTTTATGGGGATTACAGGTAATGTATAATTAGGACATTTTTAGCAATTACATTTTTATATCCCACTTGGATTTTTAATACTCCTAAGAAGCTAATACAGATATAGAAAGGGTAGCAAGCAAAATTCTACTTCCTTGGCAGCCACTAGAGTGATAAATCTAAACAAATTAAAGTGACCTTAGTAAGGAAACTCAATTTCTACCTATATGATATTAAATGTTACACTGCTCTGGAATATGTGTATTTATAGTAAAGTATTATAGGTCAAGATAAGAAAGTTTTAATACTCTTCAGTATTTTTCCTTAGAACTAAAAGTTTATTGGACCCAATCTCACAGTCTTTACCAAGAACTTGTCTAGCCCTCTCATCGACAAAGTGTTGTCTACAGCAACAGTTAGGTCAGTAGAACTGCATTGCTTAGGGCTTGTCTTCACTACCGTGGGTAGCCATTGATCTTCTGGCGATCGATTTATCACGTCTCATCAAGACGCGATAAATTGATCGCCAGTGGCGCCCCTGTTGACTCCAGAACTCCAGCTTGCCAGGAGGCACAAGCTGGAGTCGACGGGGGAGTACGCCGCCACCCGCCGCTGCCCTGAAGACAGCAGGTAAGTCAGCTGAAGTTACGCCAACTTCACCTATGTGATTCACATAACTGAAGTTGTGTATCTTCAGTCGATCCCATCCCCCCCCCCACACACAGTGAAGACCAGCCCTTAGAGGTGTGGATTTTCCACACCTGAGCGACAGTTGTACTGACATAAATTGGTAGTGTAGACCAGGATTGAGGTTATAAGGCCATATCTATATCTATAGATATGGCCTTATAACCACTTATGTCAGCAAAACGTATGTCACTCAAGAATGTGAATATTCCAACCCCAAAGTGACAGAAATCACACCAGCATAAGTGGTAGTGTGCACAGTGTGGTCAGTGGTAACTCTCCTGCTGACATAGCTACTGCCGCTCATTCAGGGTGGCTTAATTATGCTGATGAGAACGCTGATAGCATTGAGTGGCTATAGGAGAGATCTTACAGCGGCGTATCTGCATTGGTACAGCTGTGCCACTATAAACTCTCTACTGAAGACAGCCTGAATTTCAACTTCTTTACCTGAAGACTATGCTACTGTAATGGGTTCTATTTGGGTCTATACCTTCAATCCACAAGGAAGGCAAAGCTAGTGCAGAATATGGCAGCCCACACATTAAATGAAGAATCTTGCTATGAGTACATTACACCAGTACTTTGTGATCTGCACTGGCTGGCCGTGGGTTTCCAAATGCAGTTTAAGCTATTGGTTTTCACTCACAAAGCCCTAAGTGGTATGGGACCTGCCTACCTGAGAGATTGCCTTTCCTCACTGCTGCACAAGAGTTCAAAGACGACACTCAAATTTGATCATCCTTCCCCTCAGTAAAGAATAATGGATTGCTACTAGGATATTCTTTGAGGGGTCCTCTTTTGGCTTTGGCAGATGATCCCCATCCTGGTCCAAAATAGTCTGGATTTGTTAGACTTTTGGGCACACTTCATGAGGAGGGAGATATTGTTTAAGACATGTCATGTTTCCCTTTTCCTCCTTTTTAAAATCTGAGTGGCACTATTATATAGTTTATTTACTTGTATTATGTGCGATTGCTGCTGGCTCTTGTCTATTATATGGCATGTCATTTAAGTAGGTGACTTTATGGTTTCTCATCTAAAATAAATAGAAAGTTATGAGATTGGAATCAGGCCCATAGTTATTAAACTTTCTGAAATAAGCTATTGCTTTGAATTAAGTTAACAGCAAAACTTGAAAGATAGTTGTAGGAGTTCTCCCTAAATACTTAATTTTTCTATTAAAGATTCCAGAACCATTTAGTTTAACCATAATCATGCTATTACATTTCTGTACTATGCTCAGTACAAATCTGTTATGGTGAATTCTCTCTGTGTAATACAGTTGTTTATTAAAGCAACAATTCTCTGATGGAAATATTTCTCTGATGGAAAGTTTTGAATATTTGTTTATTTTCTCAGGCCTTGCTTATTTTAAAGTTTGACAGACAGCTAGATTACTTTCTCTATTTAATCTTAAACTATTGAGACACACCCTTAATAGTTTATGGTGATGGTTTTAGACATATTCTTACACAGTAAGCCTATGCTAGTCAACGAACGCAGGAAGATCGATACAAACACAAAATAGGAGGAGATATATATTATATATAAAATGTTTTATAGTAACAGCAAACTACATTCCACTTTTATGCAAGATAAACTTCTCTTTAGCTGGAGCAATGCTAAGTACTGTAAGAGTGAAATGTTTTTGTGGTTTTTTAGAATCTATTTTCTAATTCACACCATCTATTTTGAATCTTGATAATGTAATTTCAAGTGCAATTAGTACAGGATGTTGAGCTTTCATTAGTAGTGAGCATTAATTTTAAATTAGGAGTAGAGACTAATTTGATTCCAGACTCCAGATTAAGTTATATAAATGTATAAATAGTAAAAATTTTAATGTAGTGTATGCACAAGCTTAAGCTGGTTTTGTGATTAGTTTTAAAAGACATTCTGGAGTATATATGCAATGTGTAAACTAAATAAATATATACAAGGTCACTCTTAAATATGTCAATTAGTTCAACACACACAGATTTAAACAAACAAACAAAAATTACCATCTCTCTTTTGCTGTGTTTTAAGACTTTTTTTTTTGGTGGTGGTGGTGGTGGGGAGATAATTATGAACCATACACACTAAACATTTCAGTGTAATAGTGTAATGTCTGGAAAAGGTCATGACTTCCTCCCACCATTTTTTTAAACACATTATTTATTAAACACATTCCTTAAACTTTGTCATCTCAAAATGGGACAAGTCCTGGAAGTTGCAAAAACCTGTTGTAGCATGGCACAGAAACAGGTTGCTTTTATTTGGCCTTCCCTAAAAACTCATGGAGACACCCTTCTGGAGACCTTCTAAACAAAATTAATGGAGGAGATTTTGAGGGCAATGCCTAGCAGACAACAGGACTTAGTAGACATGCAGGGGGTAAATACTAATGGATCGTTCATTAGGACTTTATTCAGCACATTGGTGATAAGAGGTTTTAAGATTAGAACTAAGCTTTAGTCTTTAAAGATAGTTTGAGAAGATTTATTCACCATAGATCAGATGGTTTTGATTATCTTTAATCTTTCGGTTTAATTCTTCAGGTCCTTTTTGCTTTAATTACATTACTAATTCTGCATTAACATATATTTATATATCATTATGTTAGGTTTCAGTGGCTTTGATAAGTCTGTTTGAAACAATGCTGCTGGGTTATCTGAGCTACAAGGTAAGACCTATTGGCTTCATTCTTTGGAATCAATTCTCCATGTGATAGAT
The DNA here is from genome assembly GCA_032164245.1 of Sternotherus odoratus. Classification (NCBI taxonomy): domain Eukaryota; kingdom Metazoa; phylum Chordata; order Testudines; family Kinosternidae; genus Sternotherus; species Sternotherus odoratus. The sequence goes on along the minus strand of JAVMKO010000008.1, from coordinate 54,252,036 downwards.
TTTTCTTAATACAAAGGAGAGTTTACATATGCTTATTGACCAGAGACGAGATCCCTTTCTAAGACAGTTTACTACTTACAGGTTGACCGAAAGAAAAAAAAATGATTATCTTACATTACCTGTGACTAATTGGTCAAGAAAAATCTTATAATTACACTGAAGTGCATGACTCATTCATGATTTATGAAGTTTACAACAGGTCTGAATCAAAGCCCATGAAGTCAATGGCAGTCTTTTCATTGCCTTCAGTGGGGTTTTAATCAGCCCAATGTTTAGTTAAGAACAGCTGCAGAGGACTGAGGAATATCATGGTACCAAAAAGGTGAAGGAAGAGATAGGCATCCAGATGGTCAGCAAATGTGAGTCGGTGCCCCTCTGTCAAATTTAGGGCTTGTCTTCACTTGAGCCGGCAGGGATTGATCTTTTGGTGATTGATTTATCGCGTCTCATTAAGACGCGATAAATCGATCACCAGCGGCTCCCCCGTCGACTCCGGAAGTCCAGCTCCTGAAGAGGCGCAAGCTGGAGTCGACGGGGGACCGTGCCACCGACCGCCACCGCCGTGAGGATGGGAGGTAAGTCGGCTGTAGAGACGTCGATTTCAGCTACGTTATTAACGTAGCTGAAATTGTGTATCTACAGTCGATTTCCCCCCCTAGTGGAGACCTTCTCTTAGTGACATTAGCTCAATTTACACCAGTTGAAGAACTGACAAGTAGCATTCTATCGATTTGTAATGACTAGAATATAGATTTGCCAATATAGGGCAACAATTTGGGGGCAAATGAATGTCATCTTTTTTCTGAAGATGTACTATCTACATCTCCCAACAGGTGCCAAGGTTATTCAGGAAATGGTGTTGATTCAGCAATTCCCTCTGATGCTGGAGCAGCATTAGGGAGCACTGCTGTTGAAAAGACTATCTTCCATGAAAATTAAAACCATGGTCTTGACTGCTTTTACTTCATTACAAATCAGACAGCATTTTTCAGAAGAGTGGGAGTGTTAGGTGTTACATTCTAATTTGGACAATTGCACTCTGCTAATTTAAATGTTCACATTTTTCACATGTTCACATACCTGTCCAGTGACTTTCCCAAAGTCACTGGACAGGTTTGCAGTTAACAGTAAAAATATATATTATATATACATACATACATACATAAAAAACTTATTCCTGCTGTGACTACATTTCATTAGTGGGTGAAGTGATAAGCATTATTACAAGGATGAGGGAGAAAAGTTATTCTCCTTAGCCTCTGAGAAAAGTTATTCTAATATTCTCAAGAAGCAATGGGCTTACATTGAAGCAAGGTAGTTTAGGTTGGACATTAGGAAAAACTTCCTAATAGTCAGGGTGTTTAAGCACTGCAATAAATTGCCTAGGGAGGTTGTGGAATCTCTATCATTGGAGATTTTTAAGAGCAGGTTAGACACAAACTGTCAGGGATGGTCTAGATAAAAATTAGTCTTACCACTAGTGCAGGGGACTGGATTAGATGACCACTCTAGGTCCCTTCCAGTCCTATGATTCTATGATTTATATACTTCCAAAGTGCTCAGGGAACCTTTGGGATGAAAAACTGTAAATAGGCACCTTGGTCCAGATCCACAAAGGTATTTAGGTTCCTAACTTCCATTTATGTTGAAGAAGTTAGGAGCTTAAATACCTTTGTGGATCTGGGTCTTTGGTACTTTTGAAAATCCCACTAGGCATCTTTGTTTAATTGTCTAAATACTTTGTGAAAATCTGTTCCTTTGGCCTAGCAGTGCTGAACAGAGCAATGCCTAAATACCTTTGACAATCTGGGACTAAAATTATTTCAAGAGGCAACTGAAGAAAGTAAATGTAAAGGCAAGAGAGGCCTACGTTTGTGTCTGGGCTTAAATGGTATAATGCAAAAGCAGAAAGTCTGATAAATTTATAGATGATGTCATATTTTCTTAAACAGCCTTTTCTTGTTTCTCAAATGTTTTAGGTATCAAAATAATCAGAGCAGGGGACTGGAAGTCAGAAATACTGAGTTTCACTTTTAATTCTTCCACTGCCTCTCTGTGTTGGTTAGGGACAATTTTTCAAAGATGGCTTGGGTGGGGAGGCGGGGGGAGAGAGGAGATAGTCATATTTCTGTGGTATTATTTTTCAATATGTGGAGAACCCTCAACTCCCTCGGACAGCAGTTCAAGTAGTTGCTGCACAATATCTCTGGAAAACTTTTTAAAAATAAATCAGTGTTCAGTCATCTGAAATTGGGCACTCAGGAATTGAGGCACACACAAACGGAGGGTAATTCTGAAAATATGAGACCACATTTGTCTGCACCTCAGCTATTCCAACTCTAAACTAGGGATCTTTACAAAATGCTTTGAGATCTGATGATGAATGCAAGTACAAAATATACATTTGTATTTGTTTTTTTTCCCTTAAAATGAGGAAAAGTTCTCTTCAGTTATATTTTTCTAATGTTTTGGTTAGAATTTCCTCACATAATTTGCCCTTTAATTTTTATGATGTGCTGTTACAATGAATTGTAAGAAGTCTGCATTTTGATCTGTTTGGATGAAAGTAAAATAAATTTCATGGAACAAAACCAGAAAAGTTTTAATATCTCATTGTGTGAAATGAGAGCATTTTATGCTTTTAGTCTGATTCAATGGTATTTAATAACTAGCCAATCCATCAGTCAGGGTAATACTTTGTTATACTTAAGTGATGATTGCCAGAAATGTTTTTCAAAGAGTGAAATGTTTTTAATAAGCTTAAAATTGGCTACTAAATTATACCTGATAAAAAAGCAGCTAGTTTATATAGATTAGGTGTTGTCCATTATAAAAATAAGGCTCCTGGTGGAAAAAAATAGTATAATGAAAAACAACTGGTGCCAACATACTGTTTATAAAGCAATGGCACTTTTCATTCTAAAGTTATTGGACCAGATTTTCTAGGGCCTTGAACTTGCGTAGTTCACACCTGTGCAAACTTTCGATAAGTACAACTGTTTTATCTAGCATTTTATCCCTATGCCCACTTTGTACCAGTTTAAATGAGCACACAAAAGCAATGGTGAATCAGTTCCCTATGGTTGTTTATCTCTCTGGAAAGTGTGTATAAAACTCTGCCATCCTGATTTTGGTAGCAATTTATATCCACGTCACACGTATAGTAAATTACTATATGTAAGAATGGCCATACTGAGTCAGACCAACCATTCATTTGGCCCAGTAGCCTTTCTTCCAACAACTTCCAATGCCAAATGCTTCAAAGAAAATGAACAGACGAGGGCAATCATCAACTGATCCATCCTGTTGTCCACTCCCAGCTTTTGGCAGTCAGAGGCGTAGGAGCACCCACAGCATGGGGTTGCATCCCTGACCATCCTGGTTAATAGCTATTCATTGATCTATCCTCTATGAACTTATCCAATTCTTATTTGAACTAGTAATAGTTTTGGCCCTCACAACATCCCCTGGCAATGAGTTCCACATGGTAAAGGTCAGCGAAGAATCAGTCCCATAGGATCTTGTTACAAGTTGTACATTTCCTGAAATGATTATTTTTATATCACAGATCTGCATGGAGGCTAACCATCCTACTTGATTTATTAATTTTAGGCCAGGGGTCTCACAATAACACAAGTATCAGCTCCCCTTAAACTGTCTGCCAGATCCAAGACAGATCCTGTGTGATAGGACAAGGTTTGTTCCAACAATCTGCAAGATTGAGAATCAGGCAGCAGCAGGATCTGCATGTCCAGAATCCCAAATAAAGAACTTCCTTTGTGTTTGCTACACTTGTGTCCTTTTTTCTCTCTCGTGATGGACACTACCAATACAATGAAATCTGTAGCAGCTGATCATCCTTTGTTAGGAAGCATAAAGAGAAGTCCCCTAGACAGTAGAATAAGCGAAGATATTTGTTCAGTAGGAACACATGGTGGGTGAGTTTATAATGAATTAAAAATTTGAAATTCAAATTTCATTTAGTTTTTTATTGTGCCCACAGTTAAATACAACCACAGCCTTTAGTCATCCTCCTCCCATCAATTCTGTGTACAGTTACCACGCAGAACATTTAAAACTATCCAACTATAGTCTCATTCATCTGTCAAAATAAAATTCTTCTGGCACTATAGCAGCGTGGCTTCTGGAGATGAAGGTGTGTGTGTGTGGTGGGGGGAGAGATGAGAGGATTTCCTTTTTGCACAATAAAGCTTGTGTTTAGCATTCAGTGACTGAGTCAGATTATATAAGAATGAGGAATAATTTGTTGATATAAATGTTAGATCATTTATGTCTATATTTTTAATTTATTCTATTTAAATTCTTGAAATATTGACATGATCTATTCCACAATGTACATGCTGTGGTATTACATCAATTAATATGAGCTTCATTAACTTTACCTTTGTGAAGAGTCACTGTGAGCTGGATTCACAAGAGGACTTGGGTGCCTAAATCCCAGAATCAGGACTCTCAACACACTGCTCAGCAACCCCCAAATGTTGTAAAATCACCCTGCACCTAAATTTTTGGCATAAATGTTCCCTAAGGCACCTTTCCTTCCATCTCTGAGCATATGCAGTGCAGCCCTATGCTAGGCATCCAGATACCCAAGCCCCAGAGCTAGGCACAAAATGGGGGAAGATTCCTCTGCCTAATTCACCTGCAAGATCCAATCTGGTAAACAGGTTCAGACCTCACCTGTAGATTTGGCACCTTTTGGTGAGTTTACACAAAACAGGGGGACGGGAAGAGGACCTCCCTCTTAAACTTGAGCCCAGCAGTGAGTGTACTCACCTGGGATGTGAGAGATCCCAAGTCCAAGCTAGCTCTCCATCTGAGAGGGAAAAGGGATTTCCAACTAGGGGCTGCTGCCTCTCAGGTGATGACCTTAGTCACTGAGCTATGGGATATTTTTAGTATCTCCTATTGAAGATGTTCCATTGCAGATACATTTTCAAAAAAAGTCATTGGAGCAGGAGGTCTGGATCCTGGGTCTCCTGCTTCCCAGGTGAGTACTCAAACCACTAGACTACAGAGTTATTCACATTCTTTCTTGCTCTCTTAGCCCAGTGTTTAATCCACAGTTCAACACCTTCACTACTGAAATATCACTGCTTATTCCACAGGGACTCCTGACAGACTGATCTTGAGGGAGCTCTGAGGGAAATTTCATGGAGTTTTCCTCGGCTGCTGGCCCCTATTTACCTAATCTATTGTTTGACCCCCCACCCACCAGTAGGAACACTAGTACCAAATTCTGAAGTCCTTTCTCAGGTAAGATTCCCAATGTCATCAATGGAAGTCTTGCCTATGTAAGGACCACAGGATTAGGTACTTGGTCTTTTCAGATTGTTCCATATTTGTACATTGTTTGGGATGAACGGTCTCAACTGTGCAACTCAGTGAAAGTCTGTGTCTGAAATTTGGTATGATTTTCCTGTTTTAAAAAGGGAAACATCTGGGAACAAGTTTTGAGAATACCTTTCCTCCTGGAAATAATCAACGCTGTCCCCTTTATCATTACAGTAAGTATCTGAATGAAGTGTTTGTGTCCATACCTGGGGGTGGGTGGGTGGGTGGGGGACTATGGGTCTGGTCCAATGCACATTGAAGAAAGTAGAAGCCTCTATTGACCTTATGATTGATGAGCAGGTCATTTGGAGATGCTAATTTAGCAAACTTTTAAATATTTTTTTTCAAGAAGAAAAACAAAGTCTCACAGCCAACAGTGTGATGAGCAAGATAAACCAGTTAGATGAAAGGCAGAGAAAACATGCATGGTAAAATGTTATCTACACTGTAAACTACCTGTCTTAGTCACATGCCTTTGGGTATAATATATATTATACAGAAAGGAGTAATATAGTTATCAGTTTTTACATCAGGAGCACACAATTTCATAAACAGTGTATTGGATGTAGTTTCTTGGACAGAAAAGCTGTTAAGATGTATTTGTGTTTATTTCCCCCTCCTCAGATTTTCTGGCCTGCATTAAGAAACCTATTTATTCCAGTATTTTTAAATTGCTGGCTTGCCAAACATGCTTTGGAGAACATGATTGTAAGTATGACCAAAAAATAGAGAGGCAAGAATAACTTTTTTTAAAAAAAATCCATTTTGGAGTCTGCTGTCTTCAGCAAGGGGACTGCACTGTACACATTTGTCATGGGATTGATCACTTTCACAATTCAATCATGGAGATGCTTCTACCTTTTGCTGTATCACCATTTTGTATCAAATTTGGAAATATTTTCCAATAGTTCATCAGTTGGTGGAATCTGGCACATCACTGACTTCCAACAAGGGAAGCTCCCAGAATGGCTAACTCTTATGCCACTCATATGTAGTCTCTGCAGCAGGGGCCTAAAGAGCTGCTATGCTCCAGTTACTACTGACTGGCATATAGAACCATTTGGTCAAGCTGATTAAATTTAGCACAGACTCCAGGATGCTTTAAATTATGTAGTCAAAGACACAATCATGAAAATCACGGAACAACAACTGACTCCTTTGCACCACCCACTGTGCTCAGCAAATTGTAAGTGCATTTGGGCAGCTGTATCTTATCAAAATATCATGGAACTATTGTATAGGATCAGCAGATGCATTATTTAGAAAAACATAACCAACCTGCTTTTTCTATTAATATAGAATGATCTCCATAGAGCCATTCAACGTACACAGTCTGCAATGTTTAACCAAGTTCTTATTTTAATATCCACATTGCTGTGTCTTATCTTCACCTGGTAAGTAGAAGATGTTTATTACTATGTATTACATTTTCTAATTTAAGCACATTGTATTAAAACAGATATAGTAGAAATATTGTTTGTTAAGAGATAATGTTGTTCCCATGTGAGGTTTTAATTAACAGGTGGCTCCAAGGCAGTGTTGGTGTAGGGGGGTTGGGTGAAAAGGGGCTAGAGTTGTTCTAATTCTTCTGAAAATTAGAGGTGTGCAAAAAACATCAGTAGAAAAAATAGAGAGCACTATTTCAGATCTCAGAGAGAAAGTTACTCAAGTACATTGCCTGCCCCCCCCCCCCCGCACAGCTTCCCAAACAACTTGAGCCCTACTGTGGGGCTATAAAAGGAAAGAGGTTGGTGCTGGAGTGGCACTTAGTGGGGCTTCTGTGTCCCTGTGCTCTGTTAAGATGATTGCCATTTGAGTTTTTGTTAGACTGGTGAGACAAGTCTGGAAAGGATCCACAGTATCAATATTTTGGCAACTCCAATGGCTCTATGCTGCCATCAAAGTGGGTGCAGAGGAACTGATCACATTTCAGTTCATGGGTTGGAATAGCAGCTTCAGTAAGGTAGCACTACAAACCAACGGCCTACCTAAGTATACAGATTCCTTTCCAACAGCAGAGCTCCCTGCCAAACCCTTGTTTCTCAGGCTGTAGGAGGTGGGAGAGAAGAGGCAGTGAATGGGGAGGACGCTGTGCAGAGCAACTATAGTTCTATCATTATTTACTGTGCTAGCCAGAGTGCCTGCGGTGTCACTGCATTGATAAAGCTCAGTCTGTCATTCTGGAGACACTGATTTGATTTTCTCCTGCTTTATTTCTCCAACCTAATTCTTCTGCTAGCCACTACTATACGACTTTCACCCTTTGGTCAGGCTAGAGTAACACATGGCCTCTTTTAGTTCTGCCATTAACGTCCGTTCTGTAAATCAGAAGAATTTGTGATCTCTAGTGGTGCAAGGAATATTTCTATTTTTACTCCCTTCACTTACAGCCACATAACTGCATGAGGCCAGATCCTGCAGTCCTTTTCCAGCCAGAATTCCTATTCAAGCCAAAATTTCCCATTCAACTCACATGGGATTTTTTGGCTGTGTGAGGACTGCACCATTTGATCCACACTGTACATACATAATTAGGGCCCTAACAAAAATCAGCCCTCCCCCATCAAATCTCATCTCCCCTGCTGCTGGGAGCCTGGGGCTCAGTCCTAACAAGATTTGTTCTTCCCCTGCATGACTGCTCTTTGTGGGGAGATCAGATCCTCTTTGAGAGGCAGCCCGGAGATGAGGGTGGTACACCTTCACTTGTGCACTGCAGCAGCCTGGGATGTAGGCTCTGGGCCTACCCCACCCCTGCAGTTCCTGCCACAGCTCTGGGCACTGAGCTCCTGCCTTCCCCTTTCTCCCCCAGCAGCTCCTGCTCCCAGTGGCTGCACCTGGGGCAGTCTGGGATCAGGGCCTCCCCCCACTCCAAGCAGAGATTTGGGGTCCCTGTTGTTCCATCTGGAGCTAAGGGCAGCACCTTCCGCTCCAACATGGGCAGCCCGGCCACGGGACTTCCCCAACCCAGTTAGGGCACCCCGGTATTGGGGCTCCCGTTCCTCCAGAGCCAGAGTGGCTTGGGGCTTCCGCCCCCCACCCCCCACCCCCAGCTAAGGCTCAGGACACTCTGAGGTTTGAGGCTTCAGCCCCACAGCTGAAGCCGGGGCTCAGGGCTTCTCCCCCCAGAGCTTCTTCCAGGGCTCGAGGTGATCCATCCTAGGGCTTCTTCTGGGGCCGAGGCACCCATTTTTTAAGGGAGGCCTAGATTGACATGGGGACCTTGCCTTAGTCTGTCCTTGGCCTGGACTAGCAGCCCTCAGCTGGGTCACTCCTAGTAGCATGGGAGAGAACCTACCCACCTCCACCTCCTGGAATCTCCTCTAACTGCAGGAAGCTCAGAGGCTGCAGCACAGAAGTGAGGATGACAATCTTGTGGTCCCTCCCAATAACTTTGCAACTGCAACCCCCCTACGATCCCATTTTGGATCAAGACAATCCCCCCCCCCCCATTACAACACTGTGAGATTTCAGATATAAACATCTGGAATCGTGAAATTGACTAATTTTAAAACCGTCTGGCCATGAAATTGACCAGAATGGACTGTGAATTTGGTCGGGCCTGTATTTAATTCTGTCACTGTAATACCAGGATAGCCCATATTGAATCTTCAGCCACAATTAAAGTACAATATAAAACTCTGGAGCAAGCTGTGCTTTAATAATTGTTCCTGTCCAACATTTCACTGGAGTGCTAGACAAAATACAAAGTATGCATCTACTTCACAATGGAAGTAAAGCAAGGTCTTTCTGGAAATAAAGCAATTTCCAGAGAGCTTGCAGTGTCTCTGCTTGAACAAGAATATGAGCTCTATTTGAAATGGAACATTGTGTTCGGGTCCAGACATTTTGGTACCGATAGTAAAACATGTCGAAAATGGCAAGTTGACCTACAGTAATTGTGTCTGGTTTCAACAGTTGCAGATAGAGACTCATTATAGATCATTATATGCTGACCTAGTGTTGACCCTACTAGACAGGGAAATAAGCTAAATAAAAATGAAAAAATACCCAATAACAATTGCTAAATGAAGCACTTGGCAATGGCTTGTAGTATTTGTTGACATCATTTGCCTAAGATGAGGCTTGTGTTGACCAGGAAATTGTTTATATTATTTATTTGAACATACAGTATTGAGATTTATATATTTGGGGGTAGCCATTCATATATGAACTTCCAGTGTAGGGCAGCACTGTAATGACTACTGAAATATTCAAACACACCATAGACAGCATACCAAAGCCATCTCCAGGATATAGTCCTCAGTTATGTTATATCCTTGGTGAATTCGAGCCAGTGTCTTTCTTTAGTAGCTGCCCTTATTTATGGCTCAAACACAGGTCCTGCTGCAAAGCAACAGAGGCGAGTAAAATGCCCCATTGTGGGCCAAACCCATTGTTGGAGAGTGTGAAAAAGCAGAAAAGAGAAGCTGGCACTGGGCTGCCATTCCACATCCCACACAGAAACAGGCAGTGGCAAAAGTGGCTTTGTCCCCAAATGCACATGGACCCATACCAGAGCCAACATGGAACCCTTCTGCAGGCACAGATTACTCCCCACCACTCCCTTGGATGGAACAGGAAGAATGAATCAAATCATTCCCCCTTATACGAGTTACAGGGCTAATTACAATACAGCCCTTCACACCTGCAGATTTATAGGTACTAAACACTTGTTGGATGTTCAGCACTTCTGAAAATGAGGCCACTTGTCTTTTCAATGCAGTGTATTAGAAGCCATGCTTTTATGTATGAGGATAAGAAAATCCTAACAAGATATAGTAATTTATAGTGAAGATGGTTTGAGGTTTTCTCTTACTTTACTCTGAAAATGAAATAACAAAAGAGCTTCAGTTGATACCTTCATAACCATTACAATTTCTGGGAAGTCAAACTTTTGCTTCATAACTGATTTATAAGTATTGATATATTAATTTACTAGTTGAGAAAGATGTGAGGTTGAAACCATTTTATGCTCAAAACGTTTAAGTTACATTCATAAAATAATAGGAATGAAGGGTCGGGGGGATGGAACAATATTTATGGTGGGTGTGCTAAGAGCCATTGAAGCAAACTGAAAACCATGTGTATAATGGAAACCACTTCAAGCCAGGGTGTGTGGCACACCCCCTCCTCAGCACCTATGTGTAGGGCTGGAAGGGACCTCAAGTTCAGCCCTCTGCAATGAGGCAGGACTAGATAATCCCTGACAGGTATTTGCCTAACTTGTTCTTAAAAACCTAAGGACAGGATTCCACAACCTGTTTTGGTAATCGATTCCAGTACTTAAGTAGCCTTACAGTTAGAAAGGTTTTTCTCCCCTTATATGTAAACTAAATTCCTTTGCTGCAGATTAAACCAATTGTTCTTGAGCCTACCTTCAATAAACCTGTAGAACAATCACTCACCATCCTCTTTACAAGAGCTCTTAATATACTGGAGGACTTGTCAGGTCGCCTCTGTATTCTTTCCTGTAGACTAAACATGCCCAGGTTTTTTAGTTTCCTCATAGGTTATGTTTTCCAAACATTTATCATTCTGTGTTGCTCTCTGCTAAATTCTCATTTCCCCATGTTGTTCTTTGAATGTGGCACCAAAACCTAGACATAGTACTCCAGGAAAGGCCACACAAGTGCTGAGTAGAGAAGAACATTATTATCTCCTGCATATAAGACTCCTGTTAGTACACCCCAGACTGACATTAGCCTTTTTCAAAACTGCATTGCATTTTTTATTCATACGGTGTTTGTGGTCTACTACAACTCCCAGTACTACTTTCTAACCCTTTATTCCCCATTTTGTTTTTTTTTTAATTTTCCCCTCCAAACTATAGTACTTTGCACTTGTCTTTATTGAGCTTCATGTTGCTGATTTCAGACCATTTTTCCAATTTAACTAGATCATTTTAAATTCTAATTCTGTCTTCCAAAGTGTTTGCAACTTCACCCAATGTGGCATCATCTGCAAATGTTATAAACATATTCCACTCCTCCTCCCCAATGTTGACTGTCCCTTATAGCCCTATTATCCTCTAGGTGCTTACAAACTGATTTTTAATAAAACTGTTCCAGTATCTTTCCAGTTTGGAAGTTAGACTTACTGATCTAATTCCCTGGAGTCCTTTGTTCCTCAGAACGTTTGCTCTTCCCTAGCCCTCTGGGATCTTACCCATCTTCCATGAGTTCTCAAACGTAACTTGAATGGTTTCAAGATTCCTAGATTTAAATTAGTTCTTTAAGCCTAGGGTGAATTTCATCAGGCCCTGATTACTTGAATACACAGAATTCATCTAAATATTCTTTAATTTATTTCCCTATTTTCACTTGTGTTCCTTCCACCTTGTTAATATTCATTGAGTTAAACAGCTGGTCATAATTTACCTTTTTAATTAGACTGAAGCAATATAAACATCAAACACCTGAGCCTTCTTGGTATCTAGTATTACCTCTCCTTCCCCAATAGTAGTGAACCTATACTTCCCTTCATGTTTCCTTTGTTCCTGATAGACCCTCTCCTTACTGCTTTTTTTGTGTGTGTGCGCGCCTTAGCCTTTCTGATTTTATCCCAAGCTATTCTTTTATACTCATCCTCATTAATTTGACCAACTTTTTATAGTGTTCCTTTTTGGTTGTCAGGTCATTAAAGAGCTCCTTAAGCAACCATCTTTGCCTCTTCCTATTCTTCCCTTCACATCAGCATAGTTCGCTTTTGTGCCTTTAAATATTGTCTGAGAACCTACCAGCTCTCCTGAACTCTTTTTCCTTGTTAGATGTTTTCCCCCATAGGGCACTACCTACCAATTTCTGAGTTTGCTGAAGTCTGCACTTTAAAAAAAAGAAATCCATTGTCCTTATTCTGCTACTCTCACTCCTTCCTTTCCATAGAAAAATGAAATCTCTTATTTCACCCAAATTGACTTCTCCACCCTACTGGCATCAGGCCCACAATCAGAAGGGGCTCTGGCCAGCCCAATCCCCAGGCCAGCTTAGCCAGCAAAGAAAGCAGCCCCCAGCCCTGCTCCGCCCCTTCCCCAAAGCCTCTGCCCTTGCTGTGCTCCCCATCCCTTCCCTAAAGCCCCACCCCTGCTTCACCCCTTGTCCCACCTCTTCCCCTCTCCCTCCCCGCCCGCCCAGCTCCAGCCCTTCCTGATGACTGCAGCAGGGGTCAGGCGCCCAGCACTCACCAGTTGGCAGTAAGTGGAGAAGCAACCTGGCCCTGCCCCTCCATGCTCCCAGCTCCCAGCCATGCCATTGGTGAGTGCTTGGGAGCCAGGGGAGCAGAGTGGAGCAGGCTGGATCCAGGTCACTCCATTCCAGGGCAGGAAGTGGAGGAACCTGGCTCCAACCCACTCCTCTGGCTCATGCTGGGGTGCAGTTTCCCCCCTACCCCAAAAGCCTGGTAAGGAAATGGAGCTGTGGGGTGTGCGTATGGGATGAGGAAGAGACGGGGGTAGGGGAAGCGGGGGTCCAGCATGTGGATTTTCTTGGCAGCAGCTGGGGCTCCCATGTTAAGCAGAACCCTCAAACCCTTAACCTGACAAGCCCCACCTCCTCTGCATCTGTACCACCCCAATGAGCTCTCCCCAGACACCCTTCCCACTGAACCCCAGCCACCTACACCTGGACCCCCACCCAAATGACCCCCCCACTGACTTCCAACTAGGGGGGCTTGGCATATTCTTGCCTCTTACATGTGTGCTGGGCATAGCGGGTCCAGGGGCATTGGGATCTGTGGGTGAGGTCTCTGGGCAAGGGGGTGCTGCGCATAAGGGCAGGGCACTGGGTAGGGGGCAGTGTGGAAAGGGCACGCTTGGTGGGCTAGTGTGCATCTTGCAGTTGTGGGTTTATAAACAGTGCTCTTGTGCTGTGCTGAGTGGGGCCACTCCCGCTGTTCTGCACCTCATTGCCCCCCATCATATGCCCTATTTTCCTAATGGGGGCCCACAACTATGTTTGGTACCAGGCCCACAAATAGTTAATCTGGCCTTGCTTCCACCTTCCGATGTACAACGAATTCCTCCCTGTTAGTCAGATTCAAGTGAATTACTACTAGCCCCTGGTTTCTTCCTCCACCTAATGACACAAGAAGTTGTGCGCAACACATTCCAGTTACTTACTGGACATTGTGTGTTTGGCTTTATTACTTTTCCAGTATATGTCAAGATCTTTGCTTAAAGCCCTGAAGAAAGAGAAGCGTGTAGTGACTCCTTCCCAGGACTGCACCATTCAAGGGGAGCCACCAGACTTAATTGAACCTCAGAAAAGTACAATTCCCATCTCATCCTTGCTCCCAGAGGGATATAGCTTCCTTCAGATCTCTATGGGTGCTGATTGTTTCCATTCATGCTGGCTTAGCTGATCAGACTGATTCACTGGAAAGGAAGAGCCCAGCCTAACTCCCATTTAGAATTTTCAATGGGACTGATGTAGTATATTGGTCTTGTGCTTGTCCCTTACACATGTGAATTTCAACCAAAGTACAGATCAATTCAAAGACCTGATTCTAAATAACCCCTTTGTTCTTAACAGGTGTGTACCTTTGAACACCCCCCATCAAGGAAGAAGGGCATAGAGTTTAAAAATTAAACTGGTTTAGAGAGGCAGTGAAGGCTAAAATTAGACTTTTCAAAAGCCAGCTCTTTCAAAACCCTTGGATGCATGTTGAGGAGCTCATCAAACCACCAATATTGATTTTCTATAAGCATTGGGGCACTGGAGAAGTTCCAGATGACTGGAAGAAAGCAACTATCATGCCTATTTCTTAAAAGAAGGTAAACAAACAGACTGTCCTAAGCACTTGTAGGCCTGTCAGCCTGACATCAGGCCCAGGGCAAAATAATAGAGCAGCCTATACAGGATTCAATTATTTTAAAAGAATTAAAGGGAAAGAATATAATTAATGCAAACCAGCATGAGTTTCTTGAAAATAGATCTTGTCAAACTAACTTCATTTATTTTATGAAGTAACAAGTTTGGTTGATAGAGGTAATAGTATTGGCATATATACTTAGACTTCTTTAAGGCATTTGACTGGTAGCACAAGAAATTTTAAAAACTAGAACGATATACAATTAACACAAAACACATTATATGGATTAAAAACTGGCTCAATGTGTAAGTGTAAATTGGGGATTTTCACTGAGTGGGCATTTCTCTACTGGGGTCCCACAGGGATATGTTCTTGGTCATATGCAATTCAACATTTTAATCAAGGATCTGAAATAAAACATAAAATCATCACTGATAAAGTTTGCATAAGACAAAAATAGGGGGAAGTGATGAATAATGAAGGGACAAGTCACTGATTCAGAGCAATCTGGATCATTTGATAAACTGGGCATGAGCAAACAATACCTTCTAATACAGATAAATGTAAATATGTACATCTAGGAACCAAGAATGTAGACCATACTTACAGTATGGGAGAATATATATTGGTAAGCAGTGACTCTGAAAAAGACTTTGAGGCCATGGTGTATAATCAGCATAACATGAGCTCCCAGCAGGATGCTGCAGCCAAAAGAGCTAACATGATCCTGGGATGCATATAGGGGTATTTCAAGTAAGAGCAGTATTTTACCTCCATATTTGGCATTGGAGCAACCACTGCTGGAATACTGCATCCAGTTCTGGTGTCCACAATTCAAGACGACAGTTAATAAAGTAAATAGGGTTCAGAGAAGAGCCATGAAAATGATTAAAGGATTAGAAAACATCCCTTATAAAATAGATTCAAAGAGGCCAATCTATTTACGTTAATAAAGAGAAGGTTAAGGGATGACTTGATTACACAGAGAATCTACACGGGGAAAAAATATTTAGTAATGGGCTCTTCAGTCTATCAGAGACAGGTGAAACAATCCAATGTCTGGAAATTGAAGCTACATAAATTCAGACTGGAAATAATTACTCACTGTCAAATTTAATCCTTAACTATTGAGACAATTTACCAAGGGTCATGATGGATTCTCCATAACTGAGAATTTTTAAATCAACACAGCGTGTTTTTCTAAAAGATATACTCTAGGTATTATTTTGGGGAAAGTTCTCTGGTCTGTGGGGATACAGGAGGTCAGAGCACATCACCACAATGGTCCCTTCTGGCCTTGAAATCTGGCCTTGAAATCTATAATAATCATACACATTTTTGTGTTCTCTAAAAATAAGTGTTTTCTGTGTTTTACTCCTGTTAGCTCTGCAGAATCTACACATGTAAGAAGGAGTGAATTGGATTCTTTGAATAATTGTTTACTAAGTTCCAAACAGTTTTATCAATGCAAACTTGTCAAAATCAGTGTTTCCAAAGCATCATTGAGGGTATAATTTTGAATTTGCTAAGCCTGTTCTGTGAGGTAAAGTAGGTAGCCAGCTTCACCCTCAGAACCTAGTTTGGGGTGTGCAGGGCTCGCAGTTAGTTTCACATATAGGGGGGTAGGCATACTCTTGCCTCTTACATGTGTGCAATGAGGAGCTTCCCTGCCACACACACCACTCCTCTCTTCACCTATTGCAGGCAGCCCACTATTTGAGTCAGGGTCTCTGGGACGGGCAGGGACTGCTTATTCCTAGTCCCCCATGGGTGTACAGTACCTCAAAGGGAGCTGTGAAGGAGTAAGGCCATGGCCTTTCCTTCCCCACTCTGGTGTGTGGATCAGGACTACTACACAGTGGAGCATTCTGCAATCATAAAGGCCATAGATGTAGGCTTATTTCCGCTACATGCCAAGGACTTTGGAGAGGCACTCTCTCTCACAGGTCCCAGGACCTCCCACGGGGATGGTACAGTACTGCACCATCCTTACTCTGCTTTTTATATTCAGTCCAATCTATCCTAAAAGAACATCTGAAATCAAAGTCTGAGAGGCAAGCAATACTGAACCTCACAATGACAGACGCAAGGCTGTTTTTTCAAAGTAGAATTACACTTCAAAGTTAAGGTCAAACACTAAATATATAAAAAGAGCATCTTCTTACTCAAGCCTGCTACCTCTGTTTATCCGTCAAATCTGCTGACTTTAGAAACAATCACATTTTTACTACTGCTAGTACCCCCCAAGGCCCCAGCTGAGTGGGAGGGGGAGAACAGACAGGGGTAAGGGGACTGGCTTTCAGCATCCCCACTATTGAAAGTATTCATGCACCACTGACTATAGACAGCTTATATGAATTGTATTCTGCCTCATTCATCATGAGCAAAGCTATCAGTTAATATCTGTGGTTATGCATCTGATCCCAGGCTGAACTTGCAGGACAGGTAGTTAGAAAAGTCATATTTTGGTTATAGTTGAGCGAAGAGTCAATAAGAAGAGACATAGAACCTCACAGTAGCATTTGTAGGGAGCTACTTTTCAGACTACTCTCTGTAATGTAAATTTTCTTGGTCAGGGACGTATTTCTATAGATGCCTAGTACCTTGTGTATGTTGCGAAACAATCACTCTGAATATAATTTCAGTAGAACTCTTTGAGCTGCATTAGGAACAGAACCCCTGTTACATTCCATCTTTTGACAGTCTGTTTGTGCATGTAGGGTAGGAGTGGTTGGCAGATACACACTTGATAAATTCAAATTTGCTTAACCAATAGCTTGTTCTGTATGTGGCAGTACATCTAAGGATTTCTCTTTATTCAAGAGACTTTCTTACTTCAAAGGCAGTACAAACTCTCCAGTAAGTTACTTTAGGCACATCAATGGTTTTCCCAAGAATAGCATTGTACTAAAATAAGTCTCCTTATCAGACAGAATGTTCTGTATAGATTGAGAAAATATAGCATAAGTGATAGTACTGACAAAGTTTGTTGTGAATCATTTATCCACTGGAGGCTATCACTTATTCACCAGTGACTTATTCAACAAGCTCTATGGACAGTTAGAGTGACCGACAACCTTCCCCCCGCCAGCACTCAATCAGTAAAACACTTCATTGTTTTTCAGCACTAGTAATCATAAAAAGAGCTATGAGCGTATAATGAGAATGTTGCTTCGGCATCAGATTGTCAGAGGATCCAATGTTTTATGCTTAGGGCTATAAGAAACTTTCACAAAAACTTTGCCATGGAAATGGTCCAGTAACTCAGGCCTGACCCAAAACTCATCGTCAAGAAGATTCCCAGTCCCTTACTGTAGGATGCTCCAAATACCAAGTTATATAATACATCACAGCAGACGTGGATTTTTTTCTTTAAAAAGAGGTCCAACAAAAAACAAACAACTTCAAATAAAATCCATAGGCAAGATTCTTAGCTGAAGTAAATCAGTGTATTTCTACTAGAGACAAACACACCCAGGTTTACCCCAGCTAGACGAATGTGGTGTGACACTAGGATATAAGTATGGTCTATTATGAGACATAGGATAAGACATGCTTTGAGGCTCTGGATAATCATCTAGGCCCAGATTCTTAAAGGTATTTAGGTATTGATTTAAATGGGAGTTCAGTGTCTACATGCCTTTGAGGATCTGGGCCTTTAGTTCATCCAGGCCTTTAGTTCATCATTACTATTTTGTCACATAGTTCACTCAGTGTTAAGGGCCCGATCCTGCAACTTATTCTTTTGAGAGTTTGGCATCCAAAGAGACTGCTGGGTTGGACACTAAGGGCTGGTCTTCACTCGCGCGGCGCGGGATCGATCTTCTGGCGATCGATTTCTCGTGTCTGATGAGGACGCGAGAAATCGATTGCTCGCGGCTCCCCCGTCGACTGCGTAACTCCAGCTTGCCGGGAGGCGCAAGCTGGAGTCGACAGGGGAGCGTGCCGCCGACTGCCGCTGCCGTGGGGACCAGAGGTAAGTCGGCTGCAGATACGCAAACTTCAGCTACGTGATTCACATAGCTGAAGTTGAGTATCTGCAGTCGATCCCCCCCCCCCCCCCCCCCGTAGTGGAGACAAGCCCTAAGGGCTAGATTTACAAAGGAACTTAGGCGTGATGATGCTCAGTCGTCTCGCCATGCCTAACTTTGAGCAACTGAGAAAAACTATTGGGATTCCTAAAGGAGTTCAGTAGCAAGGCTCCCTATACAATAAATGGGAAGAGATCGGTGCCTCAGAGCAGGGTTCACTAAAGCGAGCATGCTAGGCAACTCCCTACCTAAGCTAAGCAATGGGAGAAGCCCAGTGGAGGGGTGTGTTCTGAACCTAAGCCCTCAAGGAGATTGGCGCCTAAGTACAGGCTGCATTGCCTCTGCTTGATATTCTCAGCTGCAAACCCTCTTGGAGTTAGGTGCCTATCTCCTTTGGGGAAGGGAGGACCTGCCTGATCTTCACTTTAGCCCAGGGGTTAGGGAACTCGACTGAGTTGTGGGGGTCTGTCAGTTCAATTCTGCCCTCCCCTGAGGTGTAGAAGGGATGTGCCATCTCTCAAATGAGTGCCCTACCCATTGGGACATTCTGATGTGGGCCTTCCTCCGTCACTACTGAGGGAGAACAAGTAGCCTTTGCAGCATGCCTGGGAGATTGATTACAACCGATGAACATGTAAAAATGATCAATGTGTTATTTTAGTGCCTTACATGGTGCCAATTCAGGAGTCCTTCACAGGCAGACACATTAAATTTACTGAAAATTTTATCTGTGAAGGACTGTGGATTACTGCTCATAAGGCTAAATTATGTGATAGAATATGTGGGCTAGATCCTCATCTGCCTTAATCATAGTTCCCCTGAAGTCAGTGGAGGCACACCAGTTTACACCAGATAAAGATCTAGTCTGTCTAACTGAAGTCAGATATTTGCCCAGCTATTTTATCATTTCTATATTTGTTCAGATGTCATTAAGTTTAAACATTGTTGCTGGACCAATGACAATAAATTGGCCTTTTAATCAATGCAGAAATCAAGGACAGGTTCTGAATCAACACATACTGCTTGCCTTAGAGAATCCTGTCTCTAAGAAATAATGTCTGAACAAAATTCACTCAATTGTGTAGTTTAAGGTTCGACTATAACAAAGTCACATAAATAGGTCAATGGTAATTTCATGTAGGTTTCACTAAGAGTTCAGGAGCTAGCTAGCGTTTCTGCATGTTAGCATCTTCCTATTTAATTATTATTAATATGCAAAGTGCCATGGTTTCTTCAACTCAAGTTACTGATCTGGACGCTAGATGGAGAGCCCCTTAAGAAGGAACATCTTGAAAGAATGAGTACTGTTAATCAGAGGCAAGCTATTTTAATGATTATGATTAATGGTATCAATAGAGTCCTGATGTTTTCCTTGTGCTTTAGTTTTTCTAGTCCCCCTACTCCAATCCCCTCATTCTGCATTTTTAGAATGTCGCAGCTTAAAATGAACACCCTTGTAACAGAGCTGAACAGTTTGAAAGTTAGGTATGATCCAACTCTGACATTTCCAGTCATTTTACTGCCAGATCCATGTTTTTATTTGCATTCGGAGGTCATGGATGGAACCCACAAAGTGGAAGTAGAAAGTGTTATGAGCCAGAAACTTTTACACAAGTCCTGGAAATATGCACTTTAATGCTGTTATCCAGTTAGTGGTACATTCACATTGGTTGGCTGTATATATTTTAAGATTTGAATTACATTTAAAAAACAGATCATGTGCAATCTGGTCTTCATTTACAATATTGCATCAAATGTATTTTATTTTAGGATAACAATTCATTTTGCTATTAAATGTTTCAGATCAGTTTGCCAAATTCATTACATAATTTGAAGTTTCATATTCCCGGTGAATCAACAGTGGAAATTTCCTAAATTGCTTCTCTTTGCTTTAATTGCTTCGTGGAAAAACTAAAAAGGATAAAA
Organism: Sternotherus odoratus; assembly: GCA_032164245.1. Classification (NCBI taxonomy): domain Eukaryota; kingdom Metazoa; phylum Chordata; order Testudines; family Kinosternidae; genus Sternotherus; species Sternotherus odoratus. The sequence continues at coordinate 54,231,919 of JAVMKO010000008.1, read as the reverse complement.
TATAAAGCCATGACTATATATTGCACTGAACATGCAGACTAGTTCTATAGGTGTTCCCTAGGGGGAAAAATAGACTGTAGGTTGCTTAAGTATATTTTTAGTGCAACGAAGAAAAAAAATAAAACAAATGTGCTAACAGACTATGCACTTCCACAATAAACTCCCTTTCAATTGTAACATGGAACCATTCACAATATGCACATCCATTTCCCCATAATCACTTTGATTCCATAATCTACATCAGCAAGATTAATATATCTCACCGATAAACATGTATACTGCTAATATGAGGTTTCCAGAGAAATTATAATGCTAAACAGTAATATAGTTCACAACTAAAATGGAGATGTATTTTTCTAGTAGACATATAATCCATTGTATTGTGACCTCATCAATGAATAATACCAGCATTTTTTCATTACCGGTACCTTCTCTATGATCTCTCCTTGCAAAAATACTGGGTAATCTTACTATTTATTTTATTATAATAGCGCTCAAACACACGATGAAGATTGCGGGTCCCTTATAATAAAAACTGTTCAGAGACATAGGAAGTCCGTCACTGTCCCAAAAAGTTTACAATCTGGACTACATACAGGCAAAATTCCCACTGATTTCAATGGGAGTTTTGTCTTAATAGGAATTGCTGGAAGATGCACATAATTAGTGTGTTAGAAACATAGGGCTAGATTGTGCAACAGTCATACATTTTGATGTGAACTTGCTCACATCAGTAGTTCCAATGACTTCAATAGCTACACAATGTAGCAGCTTGTAAATTTAGTACAGAAAATAGGTTAGTTCTTGCATTAGCCCTGTACCATTTCAATTTGATAGACTGGCAAGATTTTAGTGTGTGTAATACCATTCCTTTTGTTCTGAATGCTTTCTTCTGTATGATGTGGTATAATTTTACATTTTAAACATTTAAATATTTATATGTCTTTTTAATTCAAGCCATTTAAAGAGTAATTCAGGGAACATGAATTCTATTGTGCAGTAAAGTCAGGAAACGGAAAGTATGGAAAGCAAATCAGATCGGGTACCTACCAAACATGGTTTCCATAGAAACTTACATAATTATAGGCTTTCATGTAATTTCAGTTATTAATTTGGTGGTCCATAATATTTCCTTTCTTACTCTCTTTAGAGGTTTCCATGTGTTTATTTCTAAGATTTAACAACACTGGTCAAAAATATTTTTTAATGTCCCCTATGGGGAATTCTTTATTTCTGCTTTTGACGTAGCTGAATCCAGAGGCAAATGAAGTCAACAGTAACTACTTCAGTGGGCTGTGGCTCCGGCTTATACAGATTTACAGTACATACGTAACTTCTGCCCATCAGAGTTGGCAGCAAAAAGGGCTGGGTTCAGTATCTAGGGGGTCCATTCCAATAACACAATGCAAAACCAGCTCAGGTCCCCACCCAGTGACCTGGGACAAATATATACCAAGTTACACCCCTCCCCGGCCCCCTGAGATCAATACTTCCCCTCTCACAAGCACAGAGCCTGAGTGTAACAAAAGCCTTTTAATAACAGAGAGAAACAATGTGGCATTATGTTGGGGAAACATCACAAAACAGGATTCATAACACAAACCATGAACAAAAGACCCACCCCAAGCAAATTGGGCCATGTCCTTTCCCTTTGGTTCTTGAGTCCAGCAACCCAAAAGTCACCAAAAAGTCCAACAACCCCCAATTCTCTCTCCTGGTGAGTGTAGCTCCAGAGTTCAAAAGTTCATCTGCAGAGTTCACACCCACCCCCCCAGCCTGTGTGGAGATAAAGGGGGAGGTAAAGGGGCACCTCGTGAGCCGAAGGCCAACTGCCCCACTTCTCCATGGGGTTCTGCTGCAGCCTTCACTGCAAGCTGCTCTTCTCCGCCAGCTGTCCTGCTAGTTCTCTGCTAGCAACTCCCCAATATATCTTCAGGCCTCCCAACTACTTTACACAGTACTCAGTGATTTCAGCTTATAGTAGCCTCAGTGCTAGCATACTGTTGGCCTAAAGTGAATTCAGCTCTGTAATTTGTAACCAGATTCCTAAACATTTTAAAAACCTTATTTACTTTACGTACAACAATGGTTTAGTTATATATTATAGAAAGAGACCTTCTAAAAACATTAAAATGTATTTGTGACACATGAAACCTTAAATTAGAGTGAATAAATGAAGACTTGGCACGCTGCTTCTAAAAGGTTGCCGACGCCTGGGGTGGAGCTTATCCCGACTCTGCTTACATATAAATCAAAAGTACTTTGCCACAATATATATTTGTGCGAGTCATATTTGGCTGACCTAACACTGAAGTACAAATAGAATACCCAAGCAACAGCTCTGAAAGCTTTAGTTTACAGCATCTCTTTACTTTATAGAGTCAATGGGAGATTAACTATAAACAAGACTCCACTCTTGAAAAAAATAGAGAAACATTAAATTAACTAAGACACTTTGAGAGGGGAGTTTCTTTTTGACTCAAGCTGGGAGCTGAATAGGAGCTGTCTGTTATGCATGATCTCTTCCAGTGACAATCAAGTCTTTGTTGATGTTCTAGTATAGGTAGCAAGCCACCTGCTAGTTTTGAAATCAATAGCACCAAGCTGAATTTCAGATGCCTAGTTTCATTGCTTGAATCAAAATGTAATATAGATTTGAATAGGAATTCAGAAATTTGAATATCTCCCTCTCCCACTCATCTAACTTATTACTTCTCTTGAATACATACAATTCATGTACATTTGGAATATCCCCCCCCCCCACACACACACACACACACAAAAGATTGCTGAATGAAGAGGAAAACTAATGGAATCAGAGGGGAAAAATTAATCATTGTTTTCTTAAACCTGAAATAAGATTTGGCCTATATGCTTAAAAGTCCTGTTGGACCTGTATCAGATGGTGATTTTTCTCTGGGTTTGGTTTCTAGATAGAAAACTAATGCAAAAATTAGCTTCTTGCACCCTCTGTTCCATCTGTCATTGAACTTCCTGTTAGCATTTACCACAATATATATCCCAATCTTCAAGGCCAGCTAAATGGTTTCCCCTCCAGTCATATACAATGGCAGATCCCACTAGTCCAACACCAATGTATCTTTGTACTGCTGTTTCTGATTAACTTCAAATGATGGGAGTTTGATTCTGTGTGAATTTGGCACTTAAGAGCCTTTGAAACTCTGAGTTTATGTTCTGGAGATGTATAGTGATTACTAGTTGTTGGAATAGTTTCCTTGTATCCCATTTTAAATGGAAGTTGTACTCTGTGTCTAATACAAGGAAACTAGAGGGTCAGCAGTCAGAATGAGTGAAGTGACAGCACTAGATTTCAATACATTTTAACATAACATTTATCAAGTCCTTTGGTCCAGGAGTAAATGTAACCAATCACATTAATCTCAGCTATGTCACTGAGATGCATCAGCCTCTCTGGGTCCTGTCTGGCAACCTGTTTGTTCATTGTGTTCAACTACCACAGGGAAAAAGAAAAAAGATCAAGAGACTACTTCTCAATCAGCATCCTCCATCAGGCGCCATAGAACTTAAACCTTCAAGGGTATACAAAAATGGTGCTCAGTTTTCAGTGAATGTGCTAAATATCACTATCACTACATTGTCTCTCATAAACTGCAATTAACATATACATTAGGAATGTCGATCACAGTTAACTCATGCAATCAACTCAAAAATTAATCTTGATTAAAAAAAAATAATCATGTTGGGGGGAGGAATAGCTCAGTGCTTTGAGCCTTGGCCTGCTAAACCCAGGGTTGTGAGTTCAATCCTTCAGGATTGGGATATGGGGCAAAAATCTGCTGGATGATTTAATTGGGGATTGGTCCTGCTTCAAGCAGGGGGTTGATGATCTCCTGAGGTCCCTTCCAACCCTGATATTCTATAAATCACAATTTTAATAACTGATAAACAATAGCACACCAGTTTATTAAATATTTTGTATGGTTTTCTACATTTTCATGTATATATTGTATATCATTTTCCTACATGTATATTGTTTTTCTACATTTTCACATATATATTGTATATTGTTATAACTGAAATAAAAGTATATATTATTTTTACAGATATTTGTGCTGTAAAAATGATAAACAAAAGAAACAGTACTTTTCAATTCAACTCATCAAGTACTCTAATGCAATCTCTGTTGTGAAAGTGCAATTTACAAATGTAGGGTTTTTTTACATAACTGCACCCAAAAATAAAACAATGTAAAACTTCAGAGCCTACAAGTCCACTCAGTCCTACTTCTTGTTTAGTCCATCGCCAAGATAAACAAGTTTGTTTTTACATTTACATGAGACAATGCTGCCCTCTTCTTACTTACAATATCACCAGAAAATGAGAACAGGCATAACGCTTGAAATGTTTGTAGTCATCATTGCAAGGTATTTATGTGCCAGATATGCTAAACATTCATATCCCCCTCAATGCTTCAGCCAACATTCCAGAGAACATGCTTCATGCTGATGACTCTCATTAAAAAAAAACAATTCGTTAAATTTGTGAGTGAACTCCTTGGGGGAGAATTGTATGTCTCCTGCTCTGTTTTACCGGCATTCTGCCATATATTTCATGCTATAACAGTTTTGGATGATGACCCAGCACATGTTGTTCGTTTTAAGAACACTTTCACTGCAAATGTGTCACCACACAAAGAAGGTACCACGGTGAGATTTCTAAAGATAGCTACAGCACTTGACCCAAGGTTTAAGAATCTGAAGTGCTTTCCAAAATCTAAGGGGGATGAGGTGTGGAGTGTGCTTTCAGAAGTCTTAAAAGAGCAACACTCCTATGCTGAAACGACAGAACCCAAAGCACCAAAAAATGAAAATCAACCTTCTGCTAGTGGCATTGGACTCAGATAATGAAAATGAACATGCATTGGTCCACCCTACTTTGGAATGTTATCAAGCAGAACCCTGTAATCAGCATGGACACATGACCCTTTGTAATGATAACTGAAGCATGAAGGGAAAAATGAATCTTTAGTGCAGGAGTTCTCAAACTGGAGGTCGGGACTCTTCAGAGGGGTCACAAGCTGTTGGGACTTGGGATGGAATCTGCTTTGCTCCCAACATTTATAATGGTGTTAAATATATATTAAAAAGTGTTTTTAATTTATAGGTGGGGTTGCACTCAGAAGCTTACTATGTGAAAGGAGTCACCAGTACAAAAGTTTGAGAACCACTGCTTTAGAGCATCTGGCACATAAACATCTTGTGATGCTGTCTACAACAGCGCTATAAGAGTGTCTGTTTTCACTTTCAGGTGACATTGAAAAGAAGAGGTGGGCAGCATTATTTCCTGCAAATGTAAACTTGTTTGTCTGAGTGATTGGCTGAACAAGAAGTAGGACTTGCAGGTTCTAAAATTTTACCTAGTTTTATTTTTTGAATAGTTTTTTAAAAAATGTAATTCTACATTTGTACGTTGCAGTTTCACCATAAAGAGATTACACTGCAGTACTTGTATTAAGTGAACTGAAAAATACTATTTTGTTTTTCTACAGTGAAAAGACTTGTAATCGAAAAGATAAAGTGAGCACTGTATTCTGTGTTGTAAATGAAATCAGTATATTTGAAAGTGTAGAAAACATCCCAAAAAGTTTAAATAGTATTCTATTAATTGTGCAATTAATTGCAATTTTTTAATTGCTTGACAGACCTAATTATATATATGTGGGCATATAAAACATACACCATGGTTGAACCTGTGCAAGTGTGCATGAGTGTGGGGAGGGAGACAATACAAAGAATAGTCTGCTTCTACCCAGGGCTATGTCAAAACATTAGTTTTTAAGCCGAACTGCCCATTTAAAATCAATAGGGTATTCTGCTTTAAGGAGTGAAATTATATGTAGCTCAGAACAGCAGTTTGAGTACAGCTGGCAGCAGTGGTGGTTCTAACCATCTCAAAGAAGACTGGAAGAAGTAGGGCAATAACCATGCCCCTACGCATGTCCCGCTGGTCAGAGCACATGCTGTACTTTCTCCAGAATGGCAGAGCTGCCAATGCCGTGTGCATTCCAGGAATCCATTCCCCTTCTCTCCCCTCCTCCCCAGCAAGAATTCCTAGATGACTCATCAAGAATTCATCCTCCAGGCTCTCCCTCCTAGAGACTACTTTCTAGCACAGACCATGACTGTAAGCAGATATCCAGCGTTAAGTCACTTTGCTTTCTGAGGCATGAACAGGATACTTTGAATGGCATCATAAGTATTTAAGGGGTTCCCTTTTTGTTAAATCCAAGCAAGGGCACACAGGTGAGCATAAGAGTAGGTATCTATCTAAACTCTATCCAAAGGGTCTGGGAATTTGCTGAATGGTGAATGAGGTCTGGAAGAAAAGTCTTAATAGGGAGAAAGTCAGCATATATGGCATCCTATTTGGGTATACCAAATCTTGAGAAACATCTACTTCTGTTATGCCTGATTTCAGCTAGTAGTTTAGGAAAGGATGTGGAAGTCAGTATTATATCCCAATGAAGTATCAATGTTTTGGTGGATGGAATGTATTTACTCAAACTGGGATTGGGCCAGGGCATTTGATTTGGTTCAAAAAATTATGCAGACTAAGAAAAGCACAGACACTCAGGACTTTAGTGTTAAGCTTTTCAAAAAGCTGACATATTGATAGGCTGACCATACGTCCTGTTTTGAACGGGACAGTCCCGTTTTTTACACATTTTCCAACCGTCCCATCTTTTTAGTATAAATATCAAATTTGTCCTGTTTTTGCTTTTTGCTAAAAAAAACTGAACGCGGCTTATTTCAGGGACCCACGGCCAGGTCCTGTCTCCTCCCACCCCATCCCGCAGCCCTTCAGTCCCTTCCCCTCACGGCCTTGGGCCCTCCTCCCCGGCCTGCTCCCCCGCTCTCCCCTCCCCTCCGCTGCTGCAGAGCCCGCTGGCGCGATTGGCTGGGCTGCCCCCACATGGGGCAGAGTGGAGCTGCTGGCCGGGCAGGGGCTGCCTGGCGCCTCGCTCCCCCCCCCCCATGTGGAGGAAATGTGACGTGCGGCCCAATGAGGGGGCAGCGCGGGAGGCGCGGGCATGGGGCTTGCCGAGCTCAGGGAGCCAGGGGGCGAGGTCGGCAGCTGGGGTGGGCGCCGAGCGGAGCCGGAGGCAGCGCAAGCCCGGGAGGGGAGATGTCGCCGCCCTGGACCCTATGGAGCTGGAGAACATAGTTGCCAACACCGTGCTGCTCAAGGCGCGCGAAGGTGGTGGGGGGGACCGGGTGGAGGGGCATGGGGTGGAGGGGGAGGGAGTATGGGGTGGGGGGGCATGGCTACATGTGAGGGGGGCAGGGGGAAAGAGGGGTGTGTAGGGGCTGTGTGTGGAAGTGGGGGGCACAGGGTTGTGTGTGAAGGGTGGTACTGGGGCTGCATGTGAAGAGGGGCACAGGGGAAGTGGGGGGGGCATGGCTGCTTGTGAAGGGGGTGGTAGGTGGTGGGCACGAGGCTGTGTGTGAAGGGGTACTGGGAGGTTGGGGGCATGGAATGGGGGCACAGGGTTGTCTGTGAAGGGAGGTACTGGGGAGTCCAGGGCTGGATGTGAGGAGGGGCAGGGGGTGGGTAGGGGTACCATGGTTAACCCCCTCCCTAAACAAATGGATGTGGGGGTTGGGCCAAGCCTCAGAGCCCATTCGGGGCGTCAGTCTTCAAGGCACAGCTAAGGCCTGGGCAGGTGGCTGTGGCATGCGTGGGTAATGTGGTGGGGTTGGTGAGAAGCCGTGTTTCTGTTGCAGGAGATGTAGGGAGAGGACTTGGTCAGTCAGAAGGGTTACTGATAGTGGAGGCGGTTGGGGGCCTGCCTGGAGGAGGAAGGCAGAGTGGCTGGCCTGGGGGAAGCTCTTGTTGCACAAGCTTCTGCCTGTGAGATGCTACGCAGGAAACTGAACCATAGCTACAAGCTGATGTGGTTGGGGGAGGCAAGTAGGGGGTCATTTGAGGTGTCTGAAGAGAATCATGGAGTGTGAGAAGTTTTATGATAAGGTATTGAAAGACCGAAATTTGCTGCGTAAGATTACTTCATCGGAGAAATATTCATGGTACGATCGTGGTGAAATACAGTCCCCCTTTACATCTACCTAAATTTTTGTCTGAGTTCTGTTACTGAAGAATAATTGTTAGCTCAAGTCAATATGTTCATGTAATAAAACTTTTTTTATAGTCTTACTTTTTCATGAATACAGAATATTACATAACCCCATCCCGTTTTTGCTATCCCAATGTCCCGTTTTTGTCTCAAGGAAATATGGTCAGCCTACATATTGAGCACCCCACTGATCCCTTCTACAACATAGGGAGAGGAGGGGGGGGGGCTGTTTTAGTACTGACTCAGCAGTAAAAAAATCACCAAATCATAAACACCACTTCCTTCAGCATGTGGACTGAAGGCTTTCAAGGAACTGCCAAATACTGACCTATTCCTTCTTTATGAGCTCTCATAGGATTGCAGCACAAGGTAGCATTGCTGGAGGCCATTGACAAGGTAAATTAGGAGTAACTATTGAAGTGAGTTTAGTTACACTGGTGTAAATAAGGGCAAAATCAAGCTGATGGTATAGAACATGATGTAATATGGGAGCATTTAGTAAAAACTAGAATTGGTAGTTCATCAAGAAGTGAAGGAAAGTGGATGAAGATGGGGGAGAGGAAAACATGATTGAGTACAGAAGGAAAATCAAATTGATTTTTTTCAAAAGTGAGGCAGGTAGGAGTACATTCTGTGAGATAAGATGTGGGAACAAAAATAGATCCGGACTGCAATCAAAGTCTGGACATAGCAAAATATTGTACCAAAATATGAGAAGATCTTTGGTTTAATTTTTTGGTTTGCCAGGACTGACAGAAGATAGAGTGTGTTGCAGGTACCAACCATAGGATAATTTAACAGCAGATATGAAATTTCACATCTGATTATGTCTTAGCAACAAATAGAAAGAGTTTATATCAGATGGCCTCCCTAAAAGCATCATTTTACACACCAACAGACAGAATGGAATGTTAACCTGGGGACGACTAATTCCAGTGCTGCTTTACTATTTAAAACTCAATTTTGACTTGAAATCATAACAACTCATCTTTGTCTCAAAAGCCACAAGCATGCAAACATCAAAAGTATATTTCACTGATTCATAACAAATTGACAAACTACTTACAGTATAACAGGGATTTTGTCAACAAAAAGCCCCTTATTAATAGCATATCAGGTATTGTACTTACCACCCGCAGCTCCTTCTTATGTCAGCATGCTATACTGCAAGGTCCCTTGTCTCCAGTGCCACAACCATCTGCTTCTGAGTAGGTCTTCCATGGCCCAGCCCTGTAGCCAAGTCACATGAAGTTCAGTCCCTTTCGGGGTAACAAAAAGGTCCAGCTTGAAAGTTCACAAAATGTTCCAACAGAAAAGAGTCTTTAGCCCCCGTCTTGGGCTATTCCTCAGCCCATTCTTGTGGGGGAGTCAGTCTTCAGCCCCACTGAAAGTTCAATGGTTCTTCCATTTGCCTTCCTCAGGGCTGGTAGGGAAATCAGACGTACCCTCTACTTGGGTTCTGGCCCAGGGGGGATGTATTAAGTAAGCTTCTTAGACATGACAGTTTCCCTGGTTCACCTCTTCTCCTCAAGCCCCCTTGTAATGCTTCCCCACAGCTTTTATTTGGACCTGAGGCCTCTAGTTTCTTCTTACATCCTCCCCTTCTTTTGCAGGGATGCTGGAACAATTTGTATAGTGGGGATACTCAGAGCTATTGAACCAAACTGTAAACCCTGTATATGATAGAAAGCACTTCAAGCCAGGGGGTTCAGCAGCACCCCTACTTCAAGCACCTATACTCTTCTGATCCTCTTGAGCTTGCCAACTCTCTTACAGGTTTTGCACCACAGGAGAGTCCTGCCTCCATTGCAGTCTCTTGCCTAGTGAGTGCCCCTAAAGCGTCCCTATAAGGCCCAGGTGCCTAATGACCCTTACTTAACTCTTCCCCCTCACATCAGAAGGTAATCAGTCACAGATGTCTCATTTAACAAGTGATGGAAGTTAGCCCCATCACAGAGAGTTGATCCTCTACCTTTAAAATATAGTCTTTTATGCTTTCTCAGTTTCTAAATGTGGAATTGCTGGTTTAGCCCATTATATATCACAGAATAAAGTTATGAACACATAGTCTTCAATGATGCTATGGTTATTTGTACAGCAGAAACCTACAGAGTATATATTATCTCCATACACAAGGTTATTCAAGAAAATATTTAAAATAGCAAACAGTGTGTTACTTTTAGACGTTCTGTCTGATTTGTGGAAATGTCTCAAAGTTTCAGTCCCTTCCATCTGGTCTCTTTGAAATGCTGCAACATCACGACAAACCCCAGATCACTCTGACATGCATCAAAAAGAGGCATTCATTGTGTGCCAGTTCAGTATATCTCCATATATTTTAATATGACCTGATGGAAAAGGGAAGCCACATCATTCTCAGGACCACAGACTGCCACCTACACTGCCATGATGCTCTGCCAGCTAATGATAAATAAATAAATAAAATGGTGATGCTCTTGTATGACTAAGTTACATTAACAAATAAGCCTTGGATATGTTAAATAAAGAGTCGAGTTCCCATGAAGCAATGTATAATGGTTCCTGCTATTTCTGGTCATTGCTTGTGGATTTAAATGTACATCTTTAGCAAAACTGATGGACTCAATCACTTGTTCTGCCATGTCATTCTAAAAAGTAGTACAAAATGATTTTGAGTGAGCTCAGAACCAGTGAATGTGCACTTCTAGCACTGTTAACATTTTCAGATATTCCAAAGCCATAAGGGACCATTGTGATCATCTAGTGTGACCTCCTGTATAAAACACTAAAAGCAATATTTTTAAATAAAGATACTTCCAGTCACTACATCAAGAAAGAAGAGGCTGGTATAAGAAATGCACAGGTACCAACCCCCAAGGACGGTTGACAGCACTGTGATTAAGATAATTCTGTATCTCCTCATTCCCCCCCACCCTGAAAAAAACCAACATCAACCCAAAAGCCCCCGCAGCCCTCCCCACCTAGATGTTTTCTTTGCCTAGTAGCACATAGAGCCCCAATTCAGCAAAGCACCTAAGCACATGCTGAACTTTAAGTGCATAAGTCCCACTGAACTCAATGGAACCTAAACACAGGCTTAAGTTTAGACACATACTTCAGTACTTAGCAAAAACTGAAATATTTTAGGCTCTGATTTCACAATGCTGTACATTTCTACAGCATATGTGCACAATTTTATATACAGATAGTCATAGCAATTGAGAAAACAAACCTAATTGATATTCATTCAGTAAAAACTTAAGTACAAGATGTGGGTTGATTTAGCACATCAAAGACTTAAAAACAGGCATGAAATCAAATTGGCAGTTCCTCTGGGCACAGAATACCATGCCTAATTACATTTTGCAGCTACTGTGTAAATCAGTATGATCACCAAGCCATTACAAAAGGGTTAGGAAATCATATAAGGGGCATGGATATTTAAAGGTATTAATTCCATTACAATTTCATACACTATAATTGGATACATTTACTTGTTCTGCTTGACTTTACTATGCTATACAAAACTCTTTTGCTCCACAGTAATTTCAAAGCATTTTAATTGACTAAGTTCTATTAACCTTCCACAGTCTTGAGGCATTTATCATTATGAATGGATGGCTCACATATAATATAAACTTTAATCAATGATTGTTTATTTGTGTGAAAACAAGAGACACAGAAGGAGTGTTTTTATTTAGTTTGCTTTGCAATTTACAGAGTGTTTGTATTAATAAATTAGACAAAGTCCTATATTTTGAAAACTCATTATTACGCAGTGAAAATAAGAAAGTAAATATGAAGAATTGTGTAGGGAAATTCAAAATAAAATTGTTTATTTCCCCTCCCCCTTTCAGATTTGTGTGTTAACTAGACCTGGTTATATAATGCAAAAAGAAGGATTTTGGAGCATTTGCAAAATCAATACTCGAGTTGTAATCAAGACCTTGTGTGTTTGCTTTGTCCAAATATTCTGGTGCAGATAAGATCTTTTAATCAGTACTAAGTACTCCCCTTAATTATTTAAAAAATAATAATAAATAATAATAATAAAAGACTATTACAGCTATTGTGTCATAGTATGACCTGTCAGTAGTAGTAATGCATAATATGTATTGAAAGTATATGAAAAATATAAATAAAAATGAAAATTCCCATAAACTAAAATCTGAAACAAAATTTTGAAATTCAAAGTTTTGAAATTTTCCACAAATATGCATATTCTACAAAAGTTTTGTTTTGAAATCCCACAAGAAAAAAATGTTAGTTGATAATTTTTAAATGTTTCATTTTCAACAAAAATTGATTTTTTTCACCAAAAAGAAATGAAATTCACAGCAGCTGTAGTTGACAAGGCAAGAACAACTAAATTAACTCTTTAGTAATTCACTCAAATTGAAGCCTCTATTGTTTTGGATGGGCTCTGAAGAGATCTCCATGAGTCAAATCTTTTTCAGCCAAGCCATATGGCACAAAGGTAAATATCCAAACTTCAACAGTTTTAAAACTTGCCAAGAACAAGGTTATTGACATACTAAGATACCACCTTTAAATTAGTTTGTAGATAGTGTAAAAACATTTTTTAAAGCCTGTAATTTATACTTTGGAAATCATAGTTGCAATTAAGTTTAGTCAGATAGCTTGGAACAGTCATTTAAATTAATTTAGATATTTTTAAACAGATTTAAAATAGTGAGAATATATTGCACTCCCTCATATTATGCCAGGCAGTGGTGGGCTACAGATAATACTGTGAGCAATTTGGAGAAGTCCCTGAGTAGATGGAAATGTCTCTCTCTCCATTGCAATCAATGGAGTGATGTTGGTTTCCACCATCTGAGAATCTGACCTATTATTACAGGCCTCAGTGTTTCATTAACTTTTTTGCCTTTAATCTTTTTGAAAAGGCAACAGATAATTCTTCTCAAAAAGATTAATGGCTCAATTTCACTTTATCATTTTCTTAACTGTAGATATAATCTTCTATAAGCCTTGGGCCTCTCAGTACTTTATCTGTAATCAAAAAGAGCCAAGAAACAATGCTTTTATAATTGAAAGGTTTTATAACCCAAGGCCAGTACCTTTCTCTGTAAATATCTTATATAGAAGAGATTTAAAATAGATTTCAAATAGGCAGCAACAGATACATTTGGGAGAATGGTGATGTCAAATTTTGCAATCACACTTTGCCTTTATTAAGGATGTTTAGTCTCCCCCTCAAGTCTCTTTGGTTTGTTAATGTTCTCCTTTAAAGTTGAACTGCAAAGAAAGACTAAATTAAATACAGATTTCTTCCCTGAAATTACCAGCTTCTGGGGGTGAATTCAGCACAGAAATACTTTTTAAAAAAATATATTTTTCCCTCCATGTGTGAAAACCTCTTGGTATTTCCTGATTCATTATAAATATCCCATAATTCAGTGCTCTGACACATTGCAAATATGGTGGTTTATATGGGTCACAAAGACACTTCCAGTATTTAAATATACATAGAAATATACATGTTTATTTGTTTCATGAAAACACCTGTCCTATAACTTTGCTCACTGATCTGAATAAATTAAAAATAATTTATAGTTAAAAATGGTCCCATACACAGTGTCTAGATCCTCAAGTACACTTTAACTATTTTGGGTGCACAAGACAACATTGCAGAATGCAAGGTCAAAAAAATGGAAACCAGGGCAGACTGCACTGGGGAAGTTGCAGACTCACTGTTCCAGCCTTCATTCAAACCAGGAGGCTTTTAGCTCAAGCATTTCTTATGATCACAGAGATTTGTAGCACTACATAGGAATAACAGAGACAGACGGCTCTCAGTACACCTATGTGCATTGTGGCGGTGAACTCAAATAGTTCAGCTAAAGCTGAAAGTACAAAGAGGATTTCATAATGGGAAAAATAGTTATTAGATTTGACTGCTGAATTCCCCCTTATGCCTGACACAGTCTAGATTAGTGGGACAATGCAACAAAGGAGTCTGCTCATTTCAGTTCCTATTTTAATTGACAGTTCCAAATATTGGTTAGCATGTTACCATCTGTGGTTTTCATCCTTGTTTCCCTTTTCACTTCTTGCCTTTTAGAAGCATAATTTACAGATTCTATATACACCCCCCAAAACATTATACAAAACTAACCACTACTCTCTGATTACCCATCAACCATCCTTCCTAGGTTACATAAGGCCAGTATCATAGACACTACAGTGATGGGTGTCCTACAGATGTCATATACTAGATAAACAGCATCTGAAAATTAGTGCAAAGGAAAAGGTAATTCCCTCACAAGAAGAAACTTTGTAGAGAACCCTTGTGTAACCAGGGAATAAATAATCTTTCCCCTCCTTAAGTGGGCCATAATGTTACCAGACCAGATCCTGTCATAAGATGAAGCAGTGCCTGCTGAGGACAGGGTGGGAAAGCAACTGTGGGCTAGATCCACAATGCCTAATGGACTCTTCAGACCAAGTTAAGTGCCCAGGTTCCCTATACAATGAATAGGGAGAGTTAGACTCCTAAGAAGGGGATTCCAGAAGCCAAGAAGTTGAGCAGGGAGCTGCCTAAGCTAGCCAGATGATGAGAGGGGGCAAGGCCTAAACCACACACCTTAAAGGTAGTTAAGGCCCTAACTGTGGGCTGGAGGGATACCTCTTCTTGGGATTCATACCCATAACCCTCTCCCGGAGTTAGGCACCTAAGGCAGGGCAGCACCTTCTTCCCCCAAAGCCACACTAATGGTAGCCTACTGACAAGGTAGTTACCTGGGATGGGGGAGACCAGTTTTCAAATCTCTGCATTGCCTTATTTGAAGAAAGAGTTTGTACTTCCATATCTCAAGTGAGTATCTTTACCACTGGACTATCTAGTTGGTCTCTATGGTCCAATAAATATTGAATTATGTATACAAAACACAACGGCTCAGTAGGAGAGATTGAGAACCAACCGCAGCATAGCCAATAGCATGGTGGTTAGGGTACTCACTTAGGAGCTGAGATCTCTACGTTCAAGCATCTATGCTGTATCAGATAGAATGGGGATTTGAAAACAGGTCTCATGTCAGGTGCACCTCTGCAAAAATTCCCAATTTGTGAATAGCAGCTGCCTTTTGAGAAGGGCCTGAACCAGTAGATTTTTTTCAAACAATGCTTTCCGTGTTAAGAGAGGCAAAAGAAAGCCCA
This sequence comes from Sternotherus odoratus, assembly GCA_032164245.1. Taxonomy (NCBI): domain Eukaryota; kingdom Metazoa; phylum Chordata; order Testudines; family Kinosternidae; genus Sternotherus; species Sternotherus odoratus. The sequence goes on along the minus strand of JAVMKO010000008.1, from coordinate 54,216,645 downwards.
GTCTGAGAATGCCAGAAGACTTACGTGTGATTAAGGGCACCAAGAACCTCAGTTTTACAAAGGTAACAAAGAGTCCTGTGGCACCTTAAAGACTAACTAAAGTATTGAAGCATAAGCTTTCGTGGGCTAATACCCACTTTGTCGAATGCTAAGCTTTCGTGGGCTAATACCCACTTCGTCGGATGCAAGCTTGCATCCGACGAAGTGGGTATTAGCCCACGAAAGCTTATGCTTCAATACTTTAGTTAGTCTTTAAGGTGCCACAGGACTCTTTGTTACCTCTGCTATTCCAGACTAACATGGCTACCTCTCTGATTCAGTTTTACAAGTTACTGGTGGAAACATAGGCACTTAAAGCGGCAGTTAACTTAGTCACTTTGTGGGTTGAGCCCTGTGTTACTAAAGAAGCTGACTGGAATTTCTGACAGACTCACATAAATAAGAAATGGAGGGTTCTAAATTAAATTAGAGAATGATACCAATACAGTATTTATTGTGTTTTTAAATGTATTAAAGTTCACTATATTTACATTGCCCTTAGATTGCTAATAGACTACAGAGATTTGTCTTGAAAACCTATAATAAAACAGAAGCTGTCTGTAGCAGCACACTTCTCCACTCTGACTTCAGGCTACTCACTGCCTCCATATTCCCTCAACACTAATCTGTCCCTATTCTCCATCATCTATAAGCATGCTGGCTTGTCTCACAAGCCCAGGAAGGACTTACACCCACCATAACTCTTTCAAGCCCTTCCTGCAGGGCACAATGTTATTTATTGAAACAAAACTCAGAACCACTGCAGGCTATCAGAACCCAAAAACATCTCACCCTGCTCCAGAACTACTCACTAGAGCCAAACTCCTTCACATAGCCACTGTCAACTGACCCTTCTCAGCTTTTTTCCATAGCTAACATCAGATCCCTTCCAGCTGGGTCTGATAATCAAACCAGAATGACAGGCTTCCAGCCCCAGGCTTTCACAGGGGTAGACTACCCAGGTATACTGAGGGTATGTCTACACAGAAATTAAACACCCATTGCTGGCTCTTGTCAGCTGCCTCAGGCTCCAGGGCTCTGAAATTATGACATACATGTTTGGGCTCAGACTGTAGCCTGAGCTCTGGGGCCCTCTTGAAAAATCCACCATACACTGTCTTAGTTAAAATTTCAAAAATGACACCTCATTGACATTAATGGGGCAGACCACACTGCTCAGAGCTATTGCTTCAGACATCACTGTATTAATTTGCAATCAGTTCACATTTTACGATTTGTAACCATAAGGGCTAGAAACATGGTTATTCTTTTAGTCAAGGTTTACATTTGGGGCACAATTCTACAACCAAGGCTTGGTTCTGCACTAAATATTCTGTTGCTAGAAAGTCAAATTATGATGTCCTAAATGATGCATCTGTCCTCTTGATTTGTCAGGGATCTGTGTATGTTAATCACATTGATTCCTTACACACACACTTAACAAATATTTGCAAAATGAACATTGCAGCAGTTAATTGAATGAACTATATTGTTAACTCCTATACTGAAAATGTGCTAGCTTGTCTAGGTACTGCCACACCCTCCAGAGCATTTTAAAACTCATTGCAAGAGGCAATATGAATAATCTCAACATATCAAATGTATATTAAATTACTTACTGAATTTGAAGTTTGCCTTCAAACTTCTAAAGGCTTCCAGGATGGTTTAAACCCAACATAGCTTTTACTTCCAAAGTTAGATTATATACAGATACCTTCTCAGAAAGGACATGTATGTAACATTACCCATTTTGTCACTCTGTACACTTGGAGTATGGTCTAGTGGTTGATGCATAGAAAACATGTTTCTATTTCCTTCATTGCCACTGACTTGTCATGTGACTATAGGCCAATCTATGAATCCGTGTGGTTCTAAACAATTGGGATCTACTCGTGGAATTTGCAGGACCAGAGTCTAAATACTACAGAATTGACAGTTATGGGTCACTGTACATACAAAACCACACATTCAGTGAAACTACACATAATTTCTTGATTGCTATTGCTTATTCACTAATGGGTGCGTACAGATCCATTTGTTTAGATATACCGGAGGGCAGCATTTATCAATGTACTTGTGCAATGCCACTAACCAGAGTTTGTTTTACCATGGCTTTACTTCTACTTTCTCAGCATGATCAGGAAGGGTCAGTCAATTTAAGCAAATATTTATTCAGGAAGATCATTTCACCACATGGCCACTCTGCTTAACTGTCAGATCTGCAATTGCTGGAGGTCACATGATTTACTAGTAGAACTTGGTCTTTTAAGTTCAGCTATTATTAACGTTAGTTATTAACAGAGCTGTCTGAAAATGTTCATACTGAAATTGGAGAATGTTGAGAACCCCCCCCCCCCACAAAACAGCCATTATATAATTAACTTTGATCCCGTGCAGTTTTGACAGTCTTCTCCAGAAATTAGAATTAATGTTTTCAGTAAAAAAAAATAAAAAAATCTTATAAAACAAACAAAATCTGTCAGCAAAATGCTATAAATTAACTAAATAGATACAACTGTAATATGGAAAGATGTATACATCTAGGATATGTTATTACTTTAGTTCAATGGCTTTCAACCTTTTTTCATTTGTGAATTCCTAAAAAAATTTGAATGGAGGTGTGGATCCCTTTGAAAATCTTAGACATAGTCTGTAGACACCCAGGGGTCCATGGACCACAAGTTGAAAACCACTGCTCTTGTAGACCCATTACAGCTGAATAATAAGAGTTGTCCTTTGAAGAGGACAACTCTGTGAATGGAGGACTGCGTGATTAAGCAATCGTGATGATGCCAGACTGCTGGAAGTAGTAAGGAGTGGCCCTTGTAGTTAAAATAGAAAGACAGAATCAGCATCTGAATATTTCACCATCTGTCAATTCTGAAATTAGCCTAAGGAGATGATATTAAATACTTTTTGGAAATGTCCTTTTTGAGGAATGCTGCTTCTTTGAGATACCCTCACTTTACACTCATGCAACCCCATTGGACTATTAAGCCCTGATCCAAAGCCTATTGAAGTCAATGGAAACCTTTCTGTTCCCTTAGGTGCACTTGGGATTGCCCTCTGCCTCTCTTTCCTCCCTCCTCTGCCCCAATCAATGCCATTGTATGTCTTTAAGTGAGAAAAGAGGTCTGTGAAAAGAAAAGCTGCTTTGAAAAATATGGAGTTTTACACAGACTTTCTGGTGAAGCAGCACCAGAGAGTTGCAGAAAAAAGATGAAAGGCTTAATAGGAACTCATATGACTCTTATTGAGAATTAAGAGACCACCAATTCCTGCAGTTTGGGGGCTGGGAGAATGAGTCCTTAGTAGTTTTCAGGGCATAACACTGCAGTCACCAGGATCCTTGTGGGAAGCAAACCCTTTCCTTTTTTGATGAATAAGTTTAGTGGGTTTCTTCTTAAGATATTGTATGGACTCAGACTGACTGGAGAAGAGGTAGATAATTACAGTTTATTACCAGATGGCTTTTATGTTATTAATCCCTTGTTTAAAGCCCTGATCCTGAAAAGTGATCCACACAGGCTTACAAATCTGCCTGTGCAAGATTTAGGCCCAGCACTATCATTAATAAATAATTCTGCCATTTGATTAAATACTTTTCAAATTTATATTTTTGCCACTATAATATTTTAGAAGCTTCATGTCTACTCAAGGCAGTCAAAATATCTTGTATATTGTTTGATGGAAAATGGGCTTTCAACAAAATGGAAATGTTCACAAAATTCCATTTTCATCAAAAACCAATCCCCAAACTGGAAGGTTTTATTATTTTTTGCAAAAATTTGAAACATTTGGTATTCCGCAGCTGAAAAATTCAGTTATTGGGCTGTCAACTCCAATTTCCTCCTATTCTATGGGCTGGTCTTCACTACCCACCGGATCGACAGGTACTGATCGATTTATCACGTCTCATCTAGATGGGATAAATTGATCCCCAAAGGCACTCCCCGTCGCCTCTGGTACTTCATCTGCCTAGAGGTGCAAGCGGAGTCGACGGGGGAGCCCGCTGCTGCTGAGAGGATGCCAGGTAAGTCAACCTAAGATGCACCGACTTCAGCTATGCTATTCACGTAGCTCAAGTTTCATATCTTAGGTCGACTTCCCCTGCTAGTGTAGACCTGACCTAAGATTCCCCATGGCTCCCTCCCTCCCCAATAATTTATTGGTTCCTAGCAAATTATTTTATTTTGTTTAATTCCTTCTTTGTTGACACCAATATCAAGAGATATTAGCACATATCAGGGCATTTGTTTTGTCAGTTTATTTCTTCACATAGTGACTGTGCAGGAGCAAATCATAAAACTCACAGTAGTGGATTATTGAAGAAAACAGAGATCAGAGGACATTTTCTAAGTTAGTCAGTCATGTAACTCAATTGATATGAATAATTAAAATGGATTTACACCAAGGATAACCTGAGTGTTAATTGATCCAGCTGCTTTGAAACATCTAATGGGTCTCGATTTAAACTGATTCTGTAAATATTATAGAGAGAGCTTCATAGTGTCTCATTTAAAATGTAAGGTAAGATACCATCTGTCCCTGCATGAAAATACCAAAGGAAGAGGTGGTTTAGATATTAGAGAAGTGCTCACTGACTACAGCAATGGTCTCCAGCATAAGAGTTTAGGGAGAGGGAAAAAGAACATTCCACACCAAGTCAGGGGCCAGGTATAATGTGGCCCCTGCACTCCTTTAAATGCAAGTGTTGCCCAGGCTACCACCAGCATTAGACCTTCTGTCCAGCAGAGCAAATCTGCTGCACTGATCAAGTGAAGTTTGTGCGCCTATTGCCCTTGCCATGCCTCTTGGAGCAGACAGTGAAACTCCATAACATTAAATTGGGGGGAGAAAAGAGAGGGGAATTAGTTAAAAATTGAAAACTATTTTCTCCTGGGTGATGATTGCAGTATTTCTGAACAGAACTCTTCCAAACGTAGATTGAAGCTGAAGATTACCAACACTGCAGACCAAGTATTCCTCAGGAGCCTAGTTTCCATTCCCTGGGAAGTCACTCTCAGCTTCTGGTGAAACTTTGGGCTCTAGGTGAATGTTAGCCAAATATCTACTGTAATTCACATGCATATTAAATGTTATTGACTCCATGAATATGCCCGGTATTTCCCCCCATAACCTGAGGGCGGTCTCCTAGTGTTCCTGTGAAGAAAGAAAAACCTTTCCCGTATACATGAAGATTTCATTGGAACATTAAAATCAATAATGCAAACATGACACAGTCTTGTTGGGCAATTGATTGATTAACCTGGTCTAACGTCAGTGCTCTTTGGCAGTCTAATCTCTGAAGCCTTTGCTTGTGGAAAATTCCCCTTGGTTTCAATGGGATATTTTCATTAATGTGGACTGTAGAGTGATTCTCTCCCAGGTATTTCCAACACAGGCGTCCCATGGCATCTAAGGGCTAGGCTATGCAGTCTTAGTGAACAGTAAATTGCCATGCTATAATACACTAAGTGGCATGTAATATACTAGCATGTAATACACTAAGTGGCAGTGCAGACCTTTCTACCACACACTAAAAGTTCTGTAGTGCACTTTGATCCACTGCCATTTCAAGCCCAGTCCCCAATGTGGTAGTTACATTTAGGGTCAGATCCTACTCCTCAGTGAAGTCAGTTAATTTATTTCAACAAGAATAGCATCTGTCCCAGACTCGCTAGTAAGTGCTTTGTACATATTTGCAGTCTGGTCAGTGACCATGCTCTTATTTAATAAGAGTATCCATATACATTTTTCTTATAGGGATAGAAAAAGTGGGGAATCATTATAAAGAAAATACCAACATATAGATGCCTATCTTTTTAGCATCCACAAAGTTGTGGATTTTCAGCAGCAGCATAAGGTTTATCATCAAGTAAGCTGAGATGGTACTGTTTTATTTCCTTCTAAATGGATACCTGAGAATATGATGTTAAAGGGTCTTCATCACAGTTCTGTGGTTTGGTGTTAAAGGTTCTATGTCAAAGGTTTCCTTTATAAGCATTTGGGCTGGTAAGTAGTGTAACACACAACATGCAGTGGGAGGGTGTCTGTCCCACTGTCTGGGAAATTCTTGCAACTGCCCACATCCAGATACATATTTGGAATGTTAAAATAAATCTTGGGTGGAAAAAGGTTAGTGAGGAGAGGAAGTTGAGGCATGTAAGAGACTATATTTATCACATCTCTCTGCAAAATGTGGGTGGCATTGCTATTAGCAAGATGCACGGGAACAATAAGTGTAAGTTTTTTAGTGATGTAGAGCTGGTTGAATTATTTCCTGTAAATAATTTGTGATGGAATTTGATATTTTTGCTGAATTATTTGCATTTTTGACCATCTTTTGTTGTAACTCTTGGCCTCCAGTATCTCCTTCCCCATTCTTAATGTAATCCTTTGTATATCATTCAGGGTCCACTGAATGATTTGTCTGCCAAGGACTATGCACTCAAAGTGGCACTGTAAAAATAATTATAAATAATGACAATATAAGTGCATCTGAAAAGTCTAATATAAATTGTCCTTGCAGTCATTAACTTTTCCACCCATGCTTTTGCAGCAACATGGTTTAAATCTGATTTCCTTCTGAGGACTGTTTTACTCCTCAGCAGTTATTGATTCCTATCTCCAGGATGTTCACAAAGTAGTGGAAGTCAGACCAAAAACTAAGGTTGTCTTCTTATAATCCACTGAGCTTTTAAGTATCTTTACATGGACAATTAAACTTCTCTGCAAGAAGATGTTTTACCAACTACAAAATTACTTTTGGTAAAAATATTACATAAATTAGATGGAAATCTGTTACATTCTGCTTTTTATTTTTCACAAGATATTTATGTAATCTATTCCTGTAGTAGACCATGTATGACATAACAATATGAACAATGCAGAGTTGTTGCAATAGGACACTAGTTCTGAATTAGGCTAGTGAGCTCAAAATATAGGATCCAAGTTTATAAATATTGGCCCCAATTCCTTGGGTACGAGAGAGGAGTTCACAGCATAACTCAGGAAAAGCATGCATGTAAAAATGGCTTTCAGCTACCTAGGCGCTCGCTGACTGGACAGGTATATGAAGCCTGTCCCAGGAGGTAAACTACAGCATTCTTAAGGCTACTCTAATTTATGGCAGCTGCCAATGGCAGTCAAGGATATATGGGATGCAGGGAAGCACTGTTCAGGCTCCCTTTTCCTTGACCAATCTCCCAGAGCTGGCTGCAAAGAGAATAAATAGTGTAGGAGTCACTGTACTACTTTACACCATTGCGGGATCCACTGCGCTGGGGTGATCCTCCCATAGAGGGCTAGTCCAAGATTTGAGCTACTATAGCTGTCTCAAAGCAGAAGACTGGTGGAGTCTTACCCAAACCAATCTTCCCTCCCTTCCCTTTTCCACTCCCCGAGAAACACAGACACATTCACTAAAGTCATGAGGCGGAATCAACTTATTCCCCTTTCTTCTGCAGTAGTCTGGTAAATTAGGTCTTATGTCTTAGACTTCAACTCCGGTGTGTGTTATATTCTTTTCTTTTGTGCCTTTAGGCACTTCTCCACTTTCATCTTTTTTTAAATTGGGTTTCATACTAGTTCCAAGGTGTGTACTTTAAAAAAGACTGACAAGGTTGTGACACACAAAAATAAGCACAAACAGTTCCCAGGAAATAGATAAAAGTTCCAGTAAATGACGACATTGAACTCTCCAAAGTTCAAATGGAGGCTAAACACAACTGATCTTTCGTAATCTTTAGAGATTACAGGTGTCATTTTTAACTTTTCCTGTTTGGTTGAAATTAGAGTAGATGTTTAAATTGTACTTTGTTCTGTTCTTTATATCTTTGCATTCTTTTTTCTTTGGTATACATCTCTTTTACTGAGACTTTTGTCTTTGTTTTCTAATTAAAAGCTTGAGTCTCCTCTGTGAAACTGGTTTCACGCTATTGATTTAAATAGAATTTAAACTAGTAACTCCATTGAAACAGGGTTTACAGAAGCATAAAACTGCTAGAAAAGGTGGGGAATCAGGCCCCACATTTTTAAGTTGGATATTTTCTGTCTAATCAGCCACTACTATCACTCATTTTCTCAACCAGCGGAAGGTATTGTGAGTTTCAATAATCCTTTGCTAAATGATTGTTCTGTTAAGATAAGTAGACCTGGCTAGGGATTTCTTCATTACTGTTTGTTTTGGGTCAACAAAACTGAGTAATATGCTGCTGCTGTTCATTTTAATCTTTTTCAGTGGTAAAAATTAAACCATTATGAAGATGTAGTTTCATATATTAAGTTTAAATGTATAAAAGAGAGCAGAACCTGGATATGATAATCAAGCTGAAAGTTATCCCTTTTTATTTCCTTAAACAATGCTTAAGATTAACATTATATAGTAACAGAAATGAGACTTTTTGGGGAAATATTTGTTGCATGAAGCACTCAGGTAGCAGCAAGGTATACAAGTAAGTTTTGGAAAGCTGAGTAATTACGTCTCTCATAAATTTCAGTATCTTAGTCACCACTAGCTTCCACTATGCCCTCCCAGAAGTGTGGCCAGCCAAGATAACCTGATTAGATAAGGACATGGCATGAGATATATTTATTCAGATGTACTAGATGAAAAACTAAAGGATAATATTCATGGAGGAGGAATATGTAAGGAAATAGACATTTTGTTGGCCGTTATATACCCACAAAGCCATTTATTGAAAGTCAGCTGTACTACAATGATGTGAGCAACTTTTCTGGTATATAGTATCAGAGGGGTAGCCGTGTTATCTGTATCTACAAAAAACTATGAGGAGTCTTTAAGGTATCAGCAGCCTAGTAGATTTATTTGGGCATAGGCTTTTGTGGGTAAAAAATACCCAAACCACCACTTCTTCAGATGCATGGAGTGAAGATTACAGATATAGTCAAATGAAGAGGCGGGAGTTACCTTACAAGTGGAGAATCAGTGATGATAAGGCCAATTCAGCAAGGTTGGATGTGGTCCACTCCCACTAACTGATGAGAAGGTGTCAATACCAAGAGAGGGAAAATTGTTTTTGTAGTGAGCCAGCCATTCCCACTCCCTACTGAAGCCCAAATTGGTGGTGTTAAGTTTTCAAATGAATTGTAGATCATCTGTTTCTCTTTGAAGTCTGTTTTTGAGGGGATTTTTTTTGGTTCAAGGATGGCTATTTTTAAATCTGTTACTGAATGTCCTGGGAGATTTAAGTGTTCAACTACTGGTTTTTGAATGTTACATTTTCTGATGTCTGATTTGTGTCCATTTATTCTTTTATGTAGAGACTGTCCGGTTTGGCCAATGTAACTGGCAAAGGGGCATTGCTGGAACATATCACATTAGTAGATGTGCAGGTGAATGAGCCCCCTCATAGTGTGTCTGATGTTGTTGGATCCTATGATGGTGTCACTAGAGTAGACCCTCCCAGTCACTCCATTTGCTAGTGCCAAGAGAGGGACAGCAGAGTTCCTTCCCTTTCGCCTTACAGTCTCCTTCTGCTCCCAGTTTCCTATCTTTATAATCACCAGCCAGCTCCTTCTCAGTTGGGTCTCACCTTTAACAGTCCCTGGCCCAGTCTCCGGTATGACTAGGGGGGTTAATTTTCCTCTCCCATTCCAGTTAACTCTTTCAGAACTGGAATGGCATTATATATATAGCTCACCACAGTAGAGCTGCAACACAACCCATCAACAAACATTCATTCCAGCCTGTGGGTTGGAGTAGAAGCTATAGCTCTAGTATACGTCTACATAGTAAGGTTTGGGCCACTAGATCTGTATAAATGCTAATTACATTCTGATACTTCACTTTCTGAGGCCAGGGTCAAGCCCCACTATCAGGCTTAAAAAATGCACAAGGTATTATGTAGGATCTCAGCACCTGGTGGACTTAATTCAATGACAGCAAAGCCTTGGAATGGCCAATGCTAAAAGCAAAGATCTTGAAATCATCACATTGTGGATGCCAAGACATATGCAAAGTAAGGAAGCAATGATTTTAAAATTAAATAACCCATATTGTCACACCCCAATGGCCCTCTTCCTTACTATTTCCATGAATGGATCTCTTTGTGCATACTCCAGTATTTAAAAATAAACTAAAAAAAGTAGCCTGACCCCAATAGACTGAAAAACAGAGTCTAGGATTAAAATGTATAATTTAACTAAGGTAGGAAAGTTAACTATCTATCTTCACTGGAATGGCATTTTCACAGTCCCCTTTATAATAGGTTCTGGAAAGTTAATAAAGACAGAAGAGTACTGCTTTGAAAATTATTTTCTATAGCTAAAACGTAAAAAGGGACAAACTAATGAGAGTGTGGAGGAAAGATCTAAACTACCACCTCAGTGAAAAAAATCTGGAATAAAGTGTGTAGGAATACAAATTTAGCCAATGACTGAAGGCTGAAACTTATCCAACAAAAAATCACCCTCAGAACATTTTGGGATGTGTGAAAACTACAAATGCTAGAACAGTGAAGAGGAAACTGGGGATCTCATCCATATGGTATGGAAATGCTACTGCCCACTAGTAAATTATTTCTGGAGAACAGAACTGCTAACACCGTTATAAACACAGGGCCTGCCTGATGATTAAGGCTTTTTACCCGGGAATTCTTAATGACCAATTGTGGCAATTAGGCACCCTATGTCAAGAAATCATCTTTGATATACAGTAGAATTATGACTGAGCAATATGGAATTATTTAGAAATTACCTTTAAAACAGAATGACAGTCAACAGCCTCCTAGGAGGATGGGGCCACTAATATAAAAGCTTAGAGATGCTCTCTACAGCAGGTGAAGTTAAAGAGCTCCACTGGATAAAGGATTCTGCTAAATTCATAGATAATCCCTATCTTTGAACTCACAAAGCTCATTGTAAGCAGTAGAAATCTTTGACATTTTAAAGGCACCCAAATCAATATGAAAGTATACTGAAAAACAAACAAACCCTAAGGACAACATTCTGCCATTCTTACTTATAATTAATAGGGCAACAATTCCACCTGTAGGCCTATTGAGTTCAGGTGGACTATTCACAGAGTCAGGTACTACTCAGCAGGAGTCAGGATAGTAGAATCTGGCTTTAAAGCTTGTATCTATATTTGATAAAGGTAAGTTGTGCTCCCATTTATTTGTTCTTATAAGAGCAAGGGGATATTAAATTAAATTGAAAGGCAACAAATTTAGAACTGATATTTTTAAAACACAATGCATAATTAACTTGCACTCATTGCCCCAAGACATAATCGAAGCCCAAACCTTAGTACTAGGTTTTGAGATAGGATTAGACGAGGTACCTGCCAAAACTCTAACCTTTTAACTCCATCCCTGAGGTGGGAGGGGAGATCCATGAGAACAGGAACAAGTGAAATGGAATGAGGAAGAAGAGGGGTTTGGAAAATTGGGAAGGGACAAAGTTGGTGGGAACATAAGGAAATGCAATCAGAGGGAAAAGGAAAAGAGGAGGAATGGAGAAAGAGGAAGAATCAAAGACAAGGAGATAAGTTTGTAACACTGTTTTAAGTATTGAACAGAAAGTTTAGGAGGAAACGACATTTGAACAGAATGATGACATTGAGATTTGTAATGCCTCCCCACAATACCCACCATGCAAGGGAGGGAAAGACAACACATATCTAAATGGAAGTGGCATAAATTTCCTTGATGTCTGAAATACCATGCATTGGGAGGAGCTGTATCTATTTAAATGAGGGGTGAAATGAGCTCCTAGCACAGATTTGAGAATTGCCACAAAAGCATTTAATTTGTGGGTGTCGTTAGCACTGAAACCTGAAGTATGCCAGTTGCCCACCAAGATATCAGGTAACAGCCTCCAAGTTGGTAGAGCTAAGATTACAATATTGGAGTTAATTTGTACCAAAAATGGACCATGTTTTCTCCATGCGGCATCAAATTAGCATGAGATATTGTTAGGCTACACAAGATAATGCCATAAAATATCATGATCTGTACCTATTAGCTAACTAACCCCATATCCTCCCCAACCCCATGCCCCCCCATCTAATATTCAGCATTTCCACTAGCTTATATTAGTAGCTCTTGCTACCCAAAGTGGTATAATCCAAGATAAAGAATGGCTAATGTAATGAAATTATATACAGTTTCTTGGTCACAAATAATTTTTGCAAGAATAAAAGAGATGATTTTAAAAAGCTCTGAAGATTACAATAGTGCAGCTATATGCTATTTATTCTGGTCTGGAATTAGAAGGAAAAATTATCAGCACATCCTGTTATCTGTAATATATCTTAAGTTTGGATTAGTGGTTGGCAGCAAAAAGTAACACCACTGGCACTATCATTTTATCCTTTTTCCAAGATGACAAAACTTTATTATGAATAATTACATTTAAATACAATTTAAAAGATTAACTTTTGCTTTGAACCTGAACATTTTATCTTCTTTGCTAAATAATATATATATTTGCAGAAAATAATTCTCCTTGCTAGTAAGAGTCATAACACTATGGATTTATTCCAGGTACTAGTTTTATTTTTCATTTCTTTATTCATTCTTTTTTATGTAGTATTTGCGGAATTCAGCATCTGGAGCGAGCAGGAAACAAGTTGACTCTCTTTGACTCCCTTTATTTCTGCATAGTGACATTTTCCACTGTGGGCTTTGGGGATGTTACACCCAAGATCTGGCCTTCAAAATTGCTGGTTGTCATTATGATCTGTGTTGCCCTTGTGGTGTTGCCCATACAGGTAAACTCTAATTGTTTTCCATTTAAAAGAGTTGGGGGAAGTTTTGGGGAAAAGACTATATTATTTTGAAATATATCTTGCAACTGTCCTAACTTGTGATATAATATATAAGTACCATCTTGTATGTTTCTTCATTTTATAGAAAGAGCTTTCTTATTTGTCTTGTTTGTAAAATAAACATGCATATGCTAAAATGAGAAGAGCTAACAAGTTTTCACATCCTTGTAGAAGCTGCTGGCACCCATCATACACCAAAGAACATACAGACACTGTGTGCTGTCCAAATTTACCCTCATGCAGGGATTTACCTTTATTGTGAACTTAAATAATAACTGGAAAACCAATCAGCAGCCAAAGCTTTTCTCCAGACACTTAGCCATTCCTAGCATTTTCCCCTAATTCTTTCTGCTTCAGTGATACACCTCAACCCCTCTTGTACGATTAGGTCAGAGCTAATTGGACATGCCAGATTTGATTTGTGACTCAGTCAAAATGTCCTTTAATATATGCAAGGCTCAAGTACCTTACATCAGGCTTACTGAACAGAAGAGCTCCACACTCATGTGGCACCTCAATCTTCCTTCCTTCCTTCCTTGTTTGTTTTTTAAAAAAATACACACCATGTTAATATACTATCAGCTACATTTTAGTGGGCATGCAGTGAGAGAAGGTCCTTGTGTACTGGTCTGAGCACAGAGTGGGGGCCAGCTCTTATCATGACTCCAACACTGTATTACTTAATATCCCTGTCTCAGTAGAAAATGGATAGAAAAAACACTCCTGCCTCCTTTGATTGTTGTGAACATTAGCTAGCTTGCAAGGGGTTTCCAAGTTGAAATGGTATATTCATGGTGTATTCGTAGTACTAACTGTATAAAAAACATTTGGTCATTAGTTCATTCAAGTAATGCTTTTATGTATTTAATTACTCCAGATACATTGCATATCATATTGAACCCTAGATCACCCTTTATTAGGATCACAAGGCAGAATTTATTGTAAACTGGGAAGAGAGGGGGTGCTGATTAAGGTGGTAGAGGGAAAAGTCCCACTTATTGAAGTCCAGTTCAGCAGCTACCATAGTTAATGCCAAAAACCCAGCAGTTCTCCAGGAGCAGCAGGGACAGAACATGATGTTTCTATTAGCCATATATTTAAGTGCTGACAATATTTAAGGTGCAGCTCAGACAGTAAGAGATAATATGCAGACATCATTGTATCAAGTGTTGCCATCTTTAGATTTTTTTAAATCTCTGGGGAGAAACTGAGGCATTGTTCCATCTACAGAAGTAATACGCTGGTGTTACAGTCCCATCACCGGGAGTCATGTAAATTACAGGAAAAAATACATTTAAAAATTTCATGATTTAACTCAACTTTATGATTTTTGAATGCTTGAGATTGGTCATACTGATGTATTATTGTGCCATCCCATCAGCTTGGTTGTAAATTGCTGCTCTTGGAAAGAAACAAAGGGTGGAGGTTTTAAGTATGCTTTTAACTAAATGAGTGGATGGACTAAAGCATAAAATATAATTAACTCATACTGATAAATATGCTTATATTGCACAGCTGCTTATATCTATTTCATTCACATTTGACAATATATTGCAGTTTGAACAGCTGGCTTATTTGTGGATGGAGAGACAGAAGTCTGGGGGTAACTACAGTCGACACAGAGCTCAGACAGAGAAACATGTGGTACTGTGTGTCAGCTCCCTGAAGATTGACTTGCTTATGGATTTCTTAAATGAGTTCTATGCTCATCCCAGACTACAGGTATATTTACAATACATGAGTAAAATAAGAAGAAATTCAATTAGACATTGGCCACTTGCAGACCATCTTCAGAAATGGTCTGTAATTTGTGTCTTGAATTAAAGAATGACTGAAAGAAGAAAGTATAATTTGAAGAAGTAGCTCAGATCAAGTACTGAATGCATTTAATTGATATAAATTGGATTAAACAGATAGAAATATGCTTATGTCAGACAGAGTCTAATTACTTTGATTTATATCAGTTATTTTACAGCCAACTAATTTGGTGAAAATTCCTTTTGATTAACCCAATATGAGGTAGAAAGAGAAAGAAAAGTAAATTGGTGATTTCATGTTTTTCTGCTATTCTGGGGGCTTGTCCACTGAATTCAATGAGAGTTTTTAAACTTAACAATTGTGACTGCTGCAGCTAAGACAGAACTGGATACAGTGCAATGGACATAGTCTGAAAGTCAGCATAAGCACTATGAGAATTAGGGAATACAGATGAATGTCTTTTTCATATGGCTGACTATATCTTAACCTGCTCTGTGAATGTTTATTACATCTGAAGGAGAGCCCTGTGTAAGCTCAAAAGCTTTTGTCTCTCACCAACAGCAGTTGGACCAATAGAAGATATCACCTCACTCACTCTTTAAATCTTCAATCATTTCTGTGTGAAATATATTGGAATTTTGGTTCCATTATGACAAATTGATAAAAATATATTATTTGTGGTCTTTAGTATGGACTGCTTCTTTTTACTAAAAAATACATTACTACCTTTTGCTAAAGCACATATGGTGCTGTACATCATTAATTAATGGGCAAAATAAAATGTAACCTTCTAAACTTAATAGCCTGATAATAGCACCATTCAACAATAATGGAATGAACCCCCCCCCCCAATACAAACTGTGATCTAAATTCACAGGCTAATTAAGAACAAAATGGGTTATACTGGGTCAAAGCAAATGTCTGTCTAGCCCAATATTCTGTCTTCTAACCTTTGCCAGTGCCAGGTATGTCAGAGGAAGCAAACAGAACAGCAGTTTATCAAGTAATCCACCCCCAATCATTCAGTCTGAGCTTCTAGCAGTCAGAGGTTCAGGGACACCCAGATCATGGATTGCATCTTGGCTAATAGCCACTGATGAACCTGTTCTTCAGTGTTATACTTTTGGCCTTCACAACATCCCCTGGCAATGAGTTCCACAGGTTGATTCTGTGAAATACTTCCTTATACTTGTTTTAAACATGCTTGTAGCAAAATGCAGAAGGGCCCCCCCTTGGCTCCACAAAAATCACTCTGAGACCCTGAGGTTAATAATCATGGATGCAATTTATTCACAGGCTTGTTCCTACCACCTTTTCACAATGTACAGTTGGCCCTTCACTATCTGCAGGAAGGTAGGATGGACTACCTCCCTGCTTCCACTCCTGCCTTTTCCCTTTCTTTTTGTTGCCACCCTTTGGCTTCCTTCCCCTGTGACTTTTATACAGCCCCAGGATAATTAGGCAATAGCTGTCTCTGCTTCCACAATTAGGTCCAGGTTATTCCCCTAAATGGGAGCTGGTGTGGGAGGGTTGAAAAGGCAACCCTTTGCCAGCACCCTGTTACACACCTCCCCCCGTTCTCCAACCATCAGGTTTGCACCTCTGCATCCTCTCATTTCTCGGGGGCGGGGGAGAAGGGGAGCACGATGGGTGGGATATTTCCCCTCTTTTGGGTCAATCCCAGGGTTTGCTGTGTGGAGTTATTTTATCCCCCAACCACAGAAACTACATTGTGTGTGGGGTGAATGTCCCCACAGCTCCACCACAACCCACAGGTCCTCGCACCATTCACAGCCTCGTGGGTGTTCCCTTGTTCTCCCTCCCTTCCTTTCTGTCAGGGGTTCAGGGTTGGTCCTAGCCCTCTCCCAAACACTCAAGGCTTCTGGTTCCCCAAGCATGACCATTGGGGACTGGGTCTCTTACTCTGGGGGAGGGATCCACTAATAAAGGCTTCCATTAGGCCTTGATCTTCGGTTGAGGATTCTGGGTTGGATGTCTTGCCCATAACTTCTCTCAGGCTCTGCTGGCTAGGGGTTTTCTGCTCGGGGGTCTCTACCCCTGTCCTCAGGGAACCTCCCTTTTTTCTTATCTTGGGCTTTCTCCCTATGCTCACATTCCCTCCTGGGAAGGGGGCTCAGTCTGGACCCAGATAAGGCAGCCCCTTTACTACTCTAACCCATTGCCACTTAAACCTGCCCCGAACCTCAAGGGGCACCTGGCCCATAAGGTTTTGCCTCCTACCCCTGTGGACGCATTCTATATCCAACTTCACACCCAAAATCCACCAGGTTGGCCACACTAGTTTCCTCTGTAACAGAAAACAGGCCAAGGCAAAGTCTACCAGGCCTCACTGGAGTTTCCTCCCCACCATTACTGGAATGGTGGGCTGCGTCCACCCCTGCCCAACCACAAAACTCTGCCCACCCAGAATCCATGGGTGGACAGTTCCCCTTCTTGTGTCCCGGTCATCAGCACTGCCAGAAGACAACCAGTCTGGACCCCGTGGGAGCCCCTAGAGTGTCCTCACATTTGCTCTTCACTTTGGCCAGGTAGGCTTCTCTGGCTTTGCCGGCTAGGTAAGAAGCCAGTCGCAGAACCCAGATTGCCTTGTCATATCCAGCCCCACTGGCTACCCACTGAAAGCTGCCTAGGAAGGCATTAGGGTCATCTCTCTGGACCATTTTACATGGTCCTAAACCCATCACCCAAACACCATTCCCTCCTGTGGGATTCACCACTTTCTTCAGGAGCTGCTCCTGGATGCCAGCCTGCTCCCAAATAAAGTCCTGCAGGCTCTTCTGCTGTTCTGCCTGCTAAGTGAGCAAGGTCGGTCTCTCCAACTGGTGAGCTTGCTAAAAGCTCTGCATTGGCTTCTACATTGCGTCCACTGCTTGACCAGTCATTGGAGCATCTCCTTCATCTCTGGACTGCCGAACGCTTGCTCCAGCACGGGATCCTCAACAAGCCCCCATTTGTAGCAGAGTGTGCCTTGACTCTTACCTCTGCTAGGTCCACAATGTCACTCTGAGACCCTGGGGTTAGTAACTACTGGTGCAGTTTATTCATAGGCTTGTTCCCACATCGTTTCACGATGTGTAGGTGGCCCTTCACTGTCTGCAGGAGGGAGGGAAGAGCTACTTCCCTCCTGCCACTCCCTGCCTTTTCCCTTTCTTCCATCCCCTGAGGCTTTTATACAGCCCAAGGCAAATTAAGCAAAAGCTGTCTCTGCTTCCACAATTAGGGCAGGTTATCTCCAGCCAGCTCTAATTTATTCCCCTAAATGGGAGCTGGTGTTACAGGGCTGAATCAGCAACCCTTTGCCCAGCATCCTATCACACTGCTGCCTATTCATTTCATTATGTGATGCTTATTTTGTGTGTTATGTGCAGGGATAAACAACACTTTTTCAGTTTCTCCATTCATGATTTTATAGCCCTCCATCTCCTTTCCAAGTGTGTTAATCTCTCCTTATATAGAAACTGTTACATATCCCTAATAATTTTTGTTGCCATTCTTTACTTTTTTAATTCTAATATATATCTTTTTTAGATGGGACAACCAGAACTGCACACAGTATTCAAGGTGTGGGCATACCAGATTTATTTAGTGGCATTATATTTACTGCCATTTTCTATACCTTTCTGAATGCTTCCTAACATTGTTAGCTTTTTTGACTGCTGCTGCACATTGAGCAGATGTTTTCAGAGAACTATCCACAATGATTCCAAGATCACTTTCTTAGTGTTAATAGCTACTTCAGGAAGCAGTTAATAGTGTCTAGAAATGTATCTCTGTGTCTCATCATGAAGTGACATGTTCCTATTCAATATGGGGATAGTTGAAATCCCCTATTCTCATTGCTTTTTCTGCCTCTGTTGCTTATCTAATCTTCCTAAGTATTTAAGTCATCTCCCTGGTCAGGTGGTCAATAATATATTCCTACTGCTATACTATTATTATTCAAGCATGGAATTTCTAGCCCTAGCGATTCTATGGTACTGTTTGTTTTTACCATATATGACTATCATTTCTTTCACAGTGTCATTCCTCCATGATTGTGACCTATTCAGTGTCTGATTGATTGTCATTGTTCCACCAAGTTTCTGTTATGCCTAGTATATCTATATGCTCATTTAATACCAGCCTCTCAAGTTTACTCATCTTTGTATTTAGACTTCTAGCACTTGTATACAAATAGTTATAGAATTTATCAATATTTAGTGGTCTGCCTTCATGTGATGTAATTGAATGGGACTCTTTTTTGACTGTTCAGTTCCTACATGTACATTATCAACTTCTAGCCTCTTCATTTTACTAGAATATAGAGTGTATCCCCTTTAAAAAAATTCTCCCATAAGGAATGTGTCTGTCCAAACCATGTGCTCCTCTGCACCTGTCAGCTTTCCCCCAGCCCTTTGTTTAAACTGTCCTCTATTATATTTTTAATATTATCCAGAAGCAATCTGATTCTGTTTTGTTTTGGTGGATCACATCCTTATGGTATAGGCTCCTCCTTTCCCAAAAGATTCCCCAGTTCCTAATAAACCTGAATCCCTCCTCCACTTACCATCGTGTCATCCATGTATTGACACCCTGCAGTTCTGCCTGTTTAACTGGCCCTGGGCATAGAAATGGAGGCCTTTTAGAGAATGCCACCATGAACCTCTTACCTAGCTGGCTAAATTGACCTATAGGACATCTCTCCTATCTTTCTCCATGTCATTGATACCTACATATACCATGACCACCCCAGCACCACACATTTATCTCTGAGGGAAGATAAGAATTCAGCTGCCTAAGTCATGTGAAGAGGCCAGATTGTGATATTCACACTCAGAGGTTGCCTAGCAGATCAGGTCCCTTTCAAAATCTGGTAGCAGCAGAACAGAAGGAGGTTGTGGTGCCCACCTTATAACTTTTAGCCCAGTGATTAGAGTTATCACTTGGGAGATGGAAGATCCACATTCAATACATAACTGTGTGTACAGTACATATTTAATACACATAGACACAAATATTAGCACGTAGCTGGAGTAACAGGTCAGGTGCTGAGATGATACCCTCGGGAGAAGGGAAGCAAAATCCTCCTACCACATGTCCCCGAGGTTCTGTCATCTCAGTGGTGAAAGTATTCTACAAAGGACACTTATGCAATAAGTGATCCCTTATGTGGGCAGCAAAGGATCTGTACAATGGATCCAATTCACTACTCTTCCTGAACAGTTTCACTGGGGGGAGGGAAGACATCCTGAATTCCTCCTCTTCTTTCCTCCACTTGCTCACAGCAGAACCATATTGGAAAAGGAGACTCGATTTGACCATTAATCTGGGGGAAACATCCATAAAATTTGCTTGTTTCCATCAAGGCAGGGTGACCCGACGTCCCGATTTTATCGGGACAGTCCCAATTTTCGGAGACTTGTCCCACGTCCCGATCATACTTTGGTCGGGACGCCTTTTGTCCCGATATAAGGACCTTCAGAGGCTGGCGCCAGACTTGTGCCTCACCAACCGCTCCTTCCGGGGTGGCCGCAGCACTCTCCTGCCAGCAGGAGGAGGCAGCAAGCCTTACTGCCCCAGGTAGAGGCTCTCTGCCGCCGCACATGCTGCAAGGAGGGGGAAGGAGGGCTGCTTGCAGCCTGCACCGACAGAGGGGGAGGGGCAGAGAGCCCCTGGCCACCTCCCCCAAGCTCCGAGTCCGGCCCCTCATCAGCCCCACGCCCACTACCCCCCCTCTCCCCCTGCATTGAGAGTCACGGGCAGGCGGCAGCGGCCAGGACAGCTTTCTGCCGCCACCTCACATGCTGCAGGGGCGGGGAAAGGAGGGCTGCGTGCCGCGGGGCAGTGAGGAGGGTGGCTACAGAGAGCGTCCAGCCGCCCCCCTCCCAGCCCAGCTCCACGCCCCCCCCCCCAAACCAGCCCCCGGCCCAGCTGAGAACAGTTCCCCATGGTAAGCAGCTGGGACCATGGATCCCCAACCCGCGGTGGGGCTGCACCTGGAACCAGGGACTGGCGCCCCTGCACTTGGAGCCGGGCCCCTGCGCCCCTGACCCGTGGCTTCCTCAGACCCTGCCCCCGGGGGGGGGGGGAGAGAAACCTGTGGCACCCTCCCCTCCCCCCTCCAGTCCCCCCCATGTGTCCCGATATTTTTTTCTTGTCATATGGTCACCCTACATCAAGACCAACCTAATAAATTTACCAGCTGTAAATAGGATGGGGGTCTGAGTTGTTTATGAAAAAATGTAACAATTTTTAAAGCTCCAGTTTTATTATAGAATCTGAAATGTGCAGTGTTCAAATAGTTTATAAAAAAAAACATTTAAAAAGTTATTACAGATACTTTTCCACCTCCCGATTCTCTATTAACCTGTACTCCAGTGACAACAGAAGGTAACAGTAAATAATCTATATGCCTTTTCTACTCTCCTTTATATTTTTGACAGGATTATTATGTGGTTATTTTGTGTCCTACTGAGATGGATGCTCAAGTGAGAAGGGTGTTGCAAATTCCAATGTGGTCTCAAAGAGTTATCTATCTGCAAGGATCAGTACTGAAAGATCAGGACCTGTTGAGAGCTAAGTAGGCAAAAAACTAATATATTTATTTTTCATGTATTTGTTTCAACTCATACTTCTTAAATAAGGTTTACAAACACCATGAGCCAAATTAGAAAAGATGTTTGTGCATTTTCAAAGGGTCATATAAGTAAATATTTGACATAATTCAGCTTTGTTCCTAACTTTTTTTTTAAAGCCACTTGTAATCTAATTCTACTTTATTGGACTAAGCTTTTTGTCACTTGTGTCTTCTGTCTCAGTTTTAAAAACAGCATTAAAACAATTCAGAAGTAAAGGAAATAATTGGTTTTCTTGGCAAAATGGCTCACCAGTGTATTAAGTTGTGGCTGGGTGCACTCTCTCCATAGCCTTGTCAACCAGCTGTCCAGGTCCACTGGCCATTCCCTTTATCTTGGACTTGACCTTCTTGCCAGGCACACTTAGTCTCACTCTTTTGGGGATAAACCAGAATTTAAATCAGTAGTTCCTTGCCCTTGCATCAGTGGCCTAGGTCCAGGCCCAATAATGCTTCTAGTCCCTTGTGTCTGGGATCAGTTAGGCTTTAGGGGAATTCAGTTCCTCTCCCTCAACTACTTCCTCAGTCAGCCCACTGTCTCCTCAAGGGACTTGCATTCTTAGCCAAGATCTACTGTAGAATCAAGCCCCTGGTCCCAGTCCCCAACATGACAAAGGAAAGAAAGATAAACTAATAGAATAAAAGAGCAGCACGATCCCTCAAGGTCCTTTAACCATCTGTACTACTACTCCATCTTGACAAGAAACCTAAAGCAGCATGGTCCTTGACTGGGCTCCTGTTTGGGAGCTGAAAATGAAAAGTCTGTCCATCTTCCTGGGATGGAGCCCTCTGGTCTGGGCTTCTCCTTTAAGCTTTCTCCTCAAGCCTGGCATGGTTTACAGGGGTGTCAGGGCAAGGCTGCCTGAGCCTATGTCTGCTTTGTAACCGCTTTTTGTCTTGTGTGGTGTTTCTATACCCTATCATACTTTTAAAGATACACCACTGGATACTGAGAAGCTGATAAGTATTAGAATTTGCATGAGTGATAATAAGATTAATTGGGGATTGTAAGAGTGTCTTCCCTCTCTCTGGACCTGGGGTACAGAGAGGGGTCTCTTCTATGCCAGACCAAATAACTACAAGATGCTTCCCAGCATAAGTTAAGTCTTTTCACCCCCAACACCCACACTCTACCAGTAGGGAAATGGGGGTACCCAAGCTGCCACCATCCGGGTGTATCTCCAAAACCCTGGAGGGGGGCACCTGGACTCCCCCAAACTCCTGCTCTCTCTCCTGAGAGCTGGACACTCAGAGGCTGCTTCCCTTCCCCCTCACCCTTCTAGCCTGAAGGTAGAGAGAGACAGACTCCGCACTCTAGCTCATACACTAAGCTTGTCCTTTAGATCTACTCCCCTTCCCCCCTGAAAGCAGAGAGAACCTTAAGGGAAATAAACCAAATGCTCTTTATAACTAAAAAGATTTAATAAAGAAAAGAGAATAAAGCATACACTTACAATACAGCTTCACAATCTAGAGTTCCCTAACTTCCCCTCTGAAAAGGTTAGCGACACTCTAAATAGGTACAGAAACTTATGGAAATTAACATATTATTCTCACAGCACAGCTAATTAGGAATATAGGAAGGAAAGTAGAAGTTTTCATCCTCCATAGCTAGAGGCGAAAAACTGGGTCTCTTGCCAACGCTGGAACGTCAGGAAACTGAATTAAAAATCCCTCCCTCTCAGCTTCGTGGTCCGGGGCTCTTACGTTACTCCCTCTCAGGTAACATTAACCCCATACAGGCAGAATAACACTCTCCAGCACTTTACACTTATGACAGTGATTATCTGGACCAACTGCAGTAAAAAGAAAGTAAGAAAAAGCAAATATTCCCCTTCACATCCTGCTCCCCTTCTCATTGTTAACCTCATTCAACTCAATCCCCACACTTGCTTTACTTAGTTGTGACAGAGTGCTGGGCAACAGTAGCTGAACCAGCACTCTGATCACTTTATCACCAATTAGTTGCAGAGGAGTAAACCTGACTATGATAACTGTGCCTAACTGATAGATTGGGTATAATATGGAGAGCAATACAAGACTAATAAATCCATTAGCCAGAAAGTAGAAAAGGCCATAGGAAAGAAGTGACATAGGGGAGAGATGGCAGGAGACGTCCCAAGAAGAAGAGATCTCCTTCCTCTCCTGTCCTTGGTCTAAGAAGCTGCTATTATACATAAGTGCTGTACAATGCTGTCAAGGTGCCTGGGGAACAGTTTAAAAAAACCCACGTGTGATGTTTACAATCGGAGAGTCTCCAAGTAGTCTGTATGTGCAGAGGAAGATAGGAAGTGCACGGTGTCCCTCCTCCTTCAACACCTTCCTTATAACAGCTTCTGTATATCTATAGCAAGACCTATAGACCTATTCTTCCCATCCAGGAAGTGTTAACTGTCACACACACACACAAAGCAAACAAAATATCAAGACATAGTACAGATCAGTGCCTATTTAGTATTCATTGCATCCCATCTCCATTTCTTCCTATTTACAGAACGTTCACGCTTTGTTATTATATCTAACCCATGTAGGCATTTGAAAACTGGTTGATAATATACTGTCCTAGAAACAAATCTTCCCTTTTATTAGTTTTAAACTTGATCTGAATTTAAATAGATGATTATAGGCCAGACATCACATTTCTTTGAAGTCTTGAGAGGAATGCCATCTTAAATTTCTATCTCCGATAAAGAGCTAATATTCTGTGTTCAAAAGAAGAAAAAATAAAAAGGGTGTAAAGAGAGATGATTTTGCCCCCACCCCACAAAAGAAGATATAAAAGGTTGCCGGTTATTGCTTCACCACTGTATTCTAGAAAAGATTCTTTAGTCGGATTTAGTTAGCATTTATTTTACATTTTAGGAAGCGAAAAAGAATCACAATGCTATTCTCTGAGAATAATCATATGCATTTAGCCTATAATAATCTTAATAACCTGAAGCTAGTCAACTGGATAAGTGTACTTTTTTCTGCAGAACATGTAATTGAATGTACCCAAAGATTTTTTTTTAACATGTCCTAAGGGAAGCAGCATGGTAGGAACTTAATAGAACACTAAGCATGAAATATAACCCAATAACTAAGAGGTTTCTATATTTCAGTTATTTTTATGAAAAACAATGTACTGAAAAATAAAAGGTGCTTGGTAAATTTCTCTAATAAAATATTAGGTAGTTTAGTTACTATTAATAAAAATAAAATCTGGTTGTCTCATTATCAACATTTATATACACGTTACACAAAAACTATGTTAAAAGAAATTAAGGTTACAAAGTCAAGAACTCAAATATCAGGATAATACTAAAATTAAGGTTGCCTTTTCAACTATAATCCAGTCTCCTCCAGCATATAGTCTTTAAATACACGATTACATACCATTATTTCCATGGCACATCTGTTTCATTCAATGCACAGAATGGACAGTGGACAATTATGAGCAATTATTCCATATTATGTTGTAAATGTGGCCCCATGTCTTATCTATTGAAAATTCAAACACTGCTCTTAAAACAGAATTACCGTAGTTATTTCCTCATGGGCTTTTCTATGGTGTTCATCACTATAGTATGTGAGTACTTCACAAACATTAATCTGTCTTCACAAAACACATGTCATTGAGGGGCTGGTGGTATCTCAGTTGTACAAGTGGGGAGCTTAGGAAGATAGAGATTAAGGTCAAAAGTAGTCACTAATTTTGGGTGCCCAATCAGAGTTGCCTAGAATCTGATTTTTAGGAGTTCTTCAAATTTTGGTTAAAATGACTTGGACAGAATCATATGGGAACTCTGTGACAGGTAGGTATCAAATCCAATTCTGCAGGACAGCATTTAACTATCTTAACCATGAGACCTTCCTTTTTATTTTTATGCAATCCCTTGTCTCATTCAGTACACAACTTTCAACTTCAGCAATGAAGCAGGGATCCTACAGGCAGCCTCCTTCACCACACCTGATTCATCCCCAGAGCACGCCTATCCTGTGCACTGAGGAAAGGAGGGGTCCTTTGAAAATATAGCATATGATTATGTACTTTTACTGTGCCATAATGCATAGGCGCAGGAGGATGAATTAAGGTTGCAGAGGTAGAGATCTGGCCTCCCCTCAAAACATTCATAATAGTAAAAAATGACCTTGCATATTCTGCCACCATGTTACTCGCATGGACAAAAACACCCCAGCACACCATGCTCTCAGACAGTCCATCAATGCACAACTTACCTTTACCTGGGGTGCCCGTGAAGTTGCCCCATAAATTCATGAATTCAGAAGTAAGCCAGCTGTGGAAAGGAAAGTTCACTACACAATGCCTCCTGCGACACCATCAAACATGGTCATTCTGGTTGGCACAACAGCCCTCAATAGACTATGTTTCAAGCCAGTTTAATTCTGTCATCTCCTCACTTCCGAGTGCTTGACTTTGCAACTTTACTAAAGTATTTTATTAACATCATTGTGTATGTGTAATTTTCTAAGTTTTTAAAAAAGACCAACTGAGAATTCAGAAATGTCATCATGTGCCATCATATTAACATGCACGTGGTTCATCAGCAGGGTTGGAACCTTTAGATCCTCCACACAGTCCTCTGCTATTTGAGCTAATGGAGTAATTGATAGCAATAGTAAGTGGTCCTCCTCTATATAGACCAGCACGAGAGAGAGAGAGAAAGATAACACACTTTGCCAGTGTGTTTCACAAATATTTGCTGACAGTCGAGAACTGCTGAGACTTAATAATCTTGGGTTCTATTACAGGCTCTGGAAGGGAATGCTCTGGAAGTGGGCACCCAGCACAGAAAATTCCAGCCCAATGGCTAATGTTTTGCAAAGATGTAAACAGTTGAAAATAAGGTCTTGTAATGGAAAGTATGAGACAAAAATACTAATACACAATGCCACCAGTCCTGCCTCTAATTCTAAAAATCTCTGAATTTTCATGTTGAATACAATGTGTGACTGGCCTAGTACTTAGGTACCTTAGAAGTGAAACATCTTGAATACTATACAAACCCTGTTCACAACCATTCACTCAATAGTTTTCACTGCTGTTCAGTTACACATCTGCCTTTTTTAAATTCAAAAACATTCACTGAAATGTGATTTTAGTCACAACAATGTTTGAGGAATTGCTATATTGATGAAGTGCAAATACTTTGATTCATGCAAGATTTTCTGTTCATTATTATCCTGTCTGCAAATTTTTATTAACCCACGTATGGAGCAAAACCAATACCATGTGATTGCATGCCAGTAATAACAAATACTGAATTGTTTGCAAACAGCCCATAGGCTGAAAATTGTTAATTCATACATACAGTCAGAGATTAGTCAGATTATTTTCATACATTTGTCAGATTATTTGTTCAAAACAAATAATTCAATCAGTTCTACACAGGCCCTGATGGATATATGCATCTCTACAATGTGTCCAGGTTTCAATTAAAAATATATATATGAATGACATTTGTAGATGTCCTCTGTCACATTTGAAATGAACTAATTTGCAAAGGGACAGCAAAAGGCCAGCACTTAAATCCTCTGGAGCTCCTATTTTGAGTTGGTAAATAGGATTTGAAGTAGGGCATGGATTTTGTGCTGGCTCTAGGTTCAAGGATGAATTTTGCCCATTGAGCAGCAGTCTTTAATGGACAGCAATATTGTTTTAATCTAATGTCAATATCTAATTGTATTTCCTATTTAACATTTCATCATCAATAATGAGATCTAAAATGTGATTATATTTTAAGATGGCCTAGGAAAAAAGAATGCCATTATGTAACTGCATTGCAATAAGAAACGGAAAGATTCTAATACAATGCAATTAATTTGATATATTCTCACCCACATCATTATTCTTCTGAAGAACCACTATTTGCCATCCCCAGAAATGTAACAAGTTTATTCAACTTGTACAGATATGTAAACAGATAATATTTAGGAATGTTCCAGGATTTAAAATTCTGACTCTTGGGACCAGACCAGCAAACACTTATGCATATATTGAACTTTGTGTACGTGAGTAATGCTATTGAAAGCATCCTGTAATATCATATTATAAAATCCAGGAAAATGATGAGCCTACTTGTGGTAATAAAGTTGAAACACATGAATAAGTGCTTGTGGAACTGGAGCCTTGCTTTGAATTGATACAATTAACATCAGCAAGGTTTAACTGAGTAAGATTTCTAAAATGGTACACATGCCAAATTCTTCTATTTCACTTGTTTGAGCCCAGGGATATTAATGGGGGATACACATGATATGAAGCAAAATTTGCCCTTTAATTTAGTGTTCAAATCTGTGTATCTGTCATATATTTTACAATGGATTGTTTTCATTACATGTAAACAGTGATATTATTTAGCTTTAGTTTTAAAATAGATGTTTTTATCTACATTTTAGGTGTCTGATTTCAAATTGTACATTAGAAAAACTACATTTTTCTTTTAATATGAGTCATATTGATCTCAAAATCAGAAAATTCTTCAAAAAGCAGTTAGATGAAATATTTTTCCAAATTTATAACCTCTCAATACTGGATTGTCAGGGGAAATTAATGGCGCATCTCTCCCCCTTACCTTTATACTCCGGATCGCTGTGGCGGAGTTGAGGCAAGTAGCTCATAAGCTGTCAGAGACCATTGAAGAAACACACAACTCAACTTTGATCAAAGGGGAAACTGAGGCACCCTCCTCTCAGTCAAGAAAGGGGGTCAGCAGCAGCTCCGTTTATTATCAGTACCAAGCAAACATTTATAGAGTATATTCAAAGGGAAGGGGGAATGGGTGGAGGGAGGGAAAGACCTACTTGAAGCATGTGCATCAGCAAACCCTTACATCACTCCTAGGTCAGTGCCCTCTTGAGGCACCTGGTGTGTGGACCTTGAGACTGTTTACATGATGCCAACAAGCTTATGAATAAGAGTCTATTCATTCTCTAGCGAAGTCGTTACATACATATAATGCAATCTGGAGATATAGCACATTAGCTCATCTAGTGAGGCCTACAGACTGTGATTGTCTAGGCAAGGTCACATTCTCGGTATAGATAACAGTACATAAACAACTTGTTGTGAAGCACTATTACACTGAATGTCTAAAGCCTCAAGCGAATGCTTTACAACCCTTGGGGGTTTAACTATGTGATTGCTGGTGAGGAAGAATACATGGTGAGAAGGAGCAAGGGAAACTGAGTCTGCCCTAACAATATAGAGGATCGAGTCATGAGACTTGCATTCAATTTCCCAGCTTTGCCATCAACTCAGTGTGTGACCATATGCAAATCACTTAATCTCTCTGTGCCTCAGATTTCCCATCTTTAAAATGGATATATTATTTCATTCCTCATTAAAGTGCTGTGAGATGAGTGGAGGAAATGCATTTTAGAAGGGCTAAGTGTTATCAGTACAACATGAACTTTTCACACATTATTGCTGGTAGTGCATATCATTATACCTAAGGTAGGAAATTGAGTTATGTACAGAAAAGTGCTCTGATGTATCTGAAGGTGTTGGTTAAATGGACATGACAATGAAAATTCTGAATTATTGTACTCGTAGAATGAATAGAGTGGTTGCACATATCACCTTTTGTGCTCATGATACCCCAAGGCATTTTACAAAGTACTGAATTTAGGCCCAGTACTGCAGCTTTTGCTGAGGCAAACTCCGCTTGGTATAGTGAAAGTTGTACCACAAGATCAGAACAATGATTACGGAGAGTGACACTGTGGCCAAACCCAGAAACAGTGACATTCAGAAAATACATGAAAATAGCTGACTTAAAACTTTGGTCCAATATACTTCTAGGCATAAAGCTATCATTAACTTTAACATTAGAAATACAAGTCCATAGCAAGAATTTATGCTGTATGAATGATGCACTCTTGGATTGCTGTCACAGATGACATGGTGGCTTAATTATAAATATATAACATTTGATAGTTTTTGCTTTCTCCATTTGCTTTTAGGATGGATGATGCTGAGGCCTGTTTCATTCTGAGTAGCCGGTGCGAGGTGGACAGGACAGCAGCAGTAAGTTCTTTAGAAATACTTCCAAGAATCACGTGTATGCTGTTCACATTGCTATTATTATTATGGAGCTCTGTGCGGAAGTAAGTGTCCACCCTTCTGAATCTGACAGAAAGATGCAGCAGGTGGGGGACACTCATTCTTGTAGGGACCTTATTCTTGGTTAATTATTATTTGTATTATTGTAGCAGACTGGAGCTCCAGTTAGGGAGCAGGACCTGATTGTAATAGGTGCTGCACAAACACTGTCTATGAAAACTAGGGATAAATGTTATAATTGTCCTAGTTACACATATATCTTAGATGTATAAGGTGAAATCCTGGCCACTTTAAAGTCAAGAGCAATAGATTTCAATTGAGACAGGATTGCACTTGCTTATAACACAAGATTTAATAATAATTTTATGTAAATTACTGCTTCCTCAGTAAGCAAAGTTGTACAAACAAGAGTTAAGGTCAGATTTATACAGGAAAATTAGAGAGATTTAAAATCTTGGTAGGTAAACAGAAAACTCATTTTCGTGTAGTGCAAAATACACTGTTGATTTTTTTCTATGTTGTGTTGGAGAGGTATTATAAAGAACAAAACATATGAAATATACTGATTCTTTATAATTATATAGGGAAATAAGTCAATATATCTTTATTCACAAGAATTGCTTCTAGTCTTGCAGAACATCTTATTGAAGTCAATGGAACTATTTGCAATGTTTGGCGAGAAACCCAATTCTAAGAGTTCTATTAATCAGTTAGGAAACAGACATATGTCACTTATCCTTCCACTCAAAAATCAGATGCTCACTGTGAACTGCTTCCGAACAGCTACAGACTAAGAATTATGTGATTAATTTTTAATAACTATTGAATTTGACAAAATATGGTCAGTTCACAAGTAAAAGAGACTGGATTCTTTGCCTAAATCATTCATTATTATTTGTCTGGCAACAATTGTTAATAATGGGAAGTACACATCCATAAAAGGAGACCATTGCTAATTTAAACAGATCCAGATTCCCACAAATCTGCAATAAAAATAAAAAACATTTCCACAAGAGCTAGAGTGCACTCGAGAAGCGTTCTGCCCTGTTGCTTTGAAAGACCCACTGGAAAACTCCACTAACAGAAGTTTTATGATCACATCCTACTACCTTTCCACACATCTCCATCCCAAAGTACAGTACCGTTAGTATTTTTTGCTCAAGAGGGTCTCAGGCTGCAGAGGATGGTTCACTTAGGTTTGAGCATTTGTGTAGTTAAATTAGGCATCTTACATATTACCAGAGGAAATCAAGCCAGTTTTTGTAATTTGTTAGTGCACGTGGTTATCATTTTCAGTAATTTCAATTAAACTTATATCCTCCCCACATTTAAAAAAAATCCTTTTTCATATAGAGATGTATAAACAAAGAAACATGCCTAGATAAACTAAGTATTAGATGTAAAATCTAAGAACTTTATCTGGACTTGACCCAGATTGTAATATTGTATAAAATTACCTCTCAGGCTATTCATCTCATTTTAGGCAATAAAAGGTAGTGATGAATTTTCCAAGTGTTCTCCCATCCTTCATGTTTAACACAGAAAATGTTAAGGTTTTGCATAAAGCTATCGAATATATTAAATAAATACGTCTATAATCCAGTCATTATAACCATTGTCTCAGCCTTCCAATCCCAGTTACTCCCCACCTTAAACATGCCAATTTTCAGGCAATGTTATCAGGGACAGAGCAGCAACACCAGGAAAGAAAGGACAAAGGAACCAATAAAGCTGTAGGTCAGAAGAAGAAAAGATGATCCCCCAGAGTGGAATATATTTTATCCCTTAGCTGCAGATTTAGTGGTGCTGTTGTTCATTTGTACTAAGACACCTTAAAAGGGTTTGAATATACCACAAAAGTTATGTTAATTCAAAGCAAATCAAAGGGTCAGACTCTCAGCTGGTGTAAATGGGCATGACTGAATTGACATCAGTGAGAACATGAGCTTCTGGACCTGGGAGCCTACCAAGACATTCCCAAAACGGATGCCATCATCTAACATTTGATACCTCCAAAAAGGGCATTGATAATAAGTTACAAAATCTTGAGAATACAGCAGCAGAAGGTACTAGAAGGACAATTAAATAGCATGCTTCAAGGAGAGCAGAATTTGCCATGCTGCAGTGACTGAGGTATTGTGGCATCTCCTAAGCACAGGAAGAGGCTATCATACTACAAGTACCTGAGTAAATTCATACTTGTTAATTGTTAATGGTTCCTTCTACTGATAGCAGTCCTATCTATACTAGTAACCACAACAACCTAAATTATTTAACCACCTGATCCAGAATAATAACTTTGCAAATAGAGAGAGTTTGATTCACCACTGTTTGTGCAGGAGATTGCAACTTGCACCTTTCTACAATGGTAGGGGCAGTTACACTCCAGGAGAGATTAGTCTTAATGATAGAAAACCAGTGTTCGTGTTATCTTCCCCAATGTTTCTACCAGGAAAGCACAGCTTTAGACTATATTCAGAACTCCAAAGGAGGCTGTCTAGGGGAACATGCTGAATCAACACATCTACTGGGCATCTAGTTCTTAATCCATCCCCGCCAGCATTGGCCACTTTGGGGCTGCAGAGGCATCTTGGAGTGTTGGAAGCCCTCTAAGCAGACTTTCTGCCATCATGGACACTGTGCCCTTGGAAACATCAATGCAACTGGAAACTTGTGAGGTTGAGTTCAACTAATCCAACCACAGAAATGTTATTTGACCTAGGTAAGAAAGATTATTCCTATTTGTTGCAGATGAAGAGACAATGAAGTAAAGCAACATGCCGAAGGCCCCAGAACAAGTTAATGTCAGGGCTGCCCTACTACAGTCTCCATTCTGTGCT
The DNA here is from genome assembly GCA_032164245.1 of Sternotherus odoratus. Classification (NCBI taxonomy): domain Eukaryota; kingdom Metazoa; phylum Chordata; order Testudines; family Kinosternidae; genus Sternotherus; species Sternotherus odoratus. Next base: position 54,184,516 of record JAVMKO010000008.1, on the reverse strand, counting down.
TACAGCACTAGCTATGCCACTCCCAGAAGAGATAGCTAACACTGATTGTTGCAGCCAGCATTAAAAAAGACAAATACTAGTGAAGAAATGCTCCTGTTACCTTTTGAAATCTGGGATCTGAATGCCTTGTGGGACTGTGGGTTGGGCCACTAACATGGTGGCTAATAGCAGTTATAGTGTCTTCCTTCATATTGAGCACGGACCAAGGGGCGTTAATGGTGCAGCCCTTTCCTGTTATCTTGAATTTTTTGCATATAGCTATAAAGACTCCCCCCCCCCCATAACCAGTGCCTAAGGGGAAGGGCCTTGTCGTGGCGGCACTGCTTATACCAACGCTTCCCCATTTTGGTGGTAGAGTACTCATTATGTATATTGCTTGGTTCTACACTCAGATAGTTCTTCAGTAGAGTTGCCCTGCTCTTCAGTTCAATTCCTGTCCTTAAACTGGGCTCTCCTACTTCGTAACTATGACTCTCTCCCAAAGGGAGTCTTGCCTTTATTCTTCCAACCACATCAGAAAGAGTTTTCTTAACAAGTCTCACTTCTTGAGGGCAACGTTTTTCTTCCATCGTAAACTGTGGGCCTGATTCTATACTGACCTGCAATTTTTGTAGATGTTTGTGACTGTGTAAATTGTCACCACCTTTCTGATTTGGCAGCAGTTTTGCATGGGTGTAAATGTCTATAGGAAAGGCATGGCCCATAGTCTCTCCTTTTTCTTCTCAAATACCCTAAGATTTAGTTTTTCCACTCCCAACCCCTCCAAGCACACTTCTTTGCCCTTCCTACCTTTATGGAAACCAGAAACAAGATTGGTTGGAGTATGGACAAGAGGGAAGGTGAGGGATAAAGCACGCACAGGGGATATGAAAACAGAAATTAGGCATCTGAATATCAGCTATCAGAATGGAATTTAAAGCTCAAAAAAGGATATATTTTATGGTTGAATTTGAGAACATTTCAACCTACCAAAGCCAATTCTGTGTTGCGTCACCACAAAGTTCACAGTTTAAGAATGGCCAAGATGGTTATAGCTTGCTACTGAGCCAAAATGATTTAATTTCAGAGTGTACTCTGACACTTTATCTTATATACAAAGCTGATTTTAAACTACAATTCTTGAGTGGGGTGCTGAACTGGTAGAAATGCCATTGCTTCGCTACTTTTGTATGCCTCTAATTTCCACCTGCACAACAGTCAAAGATCCATTCAAGGATATGCAAATATTTTAAACACACATCTCTACAAAACTGAAATGTCCTGGTCTCAGCCGCCTGGCCAAAATGCACAGCAGAACTCAGACTAAAGTGGTTCATGTCCCCTCAACCCAAACCTTGTGTTGGCTCTGACTAGTGAGTGATTCTGCACATTTATTATGACTGCTGTTGGCTGAGAAGAGGCTGCTACTGCCTGCTGCTTCAATAGGTCCATGGATTGCAGACTAAGGATTTGTATTGGGTGTAATCCATGGACTATCACTAGAGTTTAGGAGGAAAGCAGCAAGAAAACAGGTGACTTCAATGGGGCCACCAGCCACTTTCCTTACTGTCTAGAAGAAGAAGGAGCTTCCTATAGTGTGGGCAGGTATTTGTCAACTTTCCAGACTCCCTATTAATCATCTTATCTCTTCTCTGGTAAGGGAGGCTATTTGTTCAGGCCAAGAAGTGACATGGAGAAGAGCATCTTTTAGAGTCTAACTCTCTTCCTCAGGGCAGCAGTTTCTTGTGCAGACCCCTCTGTGCTAATCACTGAATGGACTCTTCATGTTTCATACAGTCACTGAATTATTATATGAGCACTTAACTCATTATATTAGTTACCATGACTATGAAATATGACATATAAAATCAAACTTTATTTTAAACAGTTGTGTTCTGAACTACTTTAAAAAATAGAGATATTTATTTATTTTTAATTGTACAAATCTCTTCCACAGTCAAATATTAGTACAAAACTATGTGGCTATACATAGCATTTAGAAGTTCACAGATGAGATTGCAGGAGTCCAGGTTGTTGTAATTTACACTCTTAACTCCCACAGCAGATATGTTAAACCACCTTAGATATACACCCACTAACCAAACAATATCTCCTTACACAACACTTCTGACTGATATACTGTGTATTAGTAGGTGTCACTCATTTACTAAAATGTAGACACACAGCAAATGCAGTAACAAGGGGGTTTAAAAGGCAATAACTAGAGGGTTTTAAAATGTGTTCGTTAAAGCAGGGTTCTTGGGACACACTTTACTCCAGCTTAGTCCCCTTTAGCCTCTGCCCAAGTTGCATTTGGAAGTTTCCCCACACTGGTAACAATTTGAATGACAAATCATGTGTGTGTAACAAGAACAAGACCAATGTGACAGTGAGTGCCATGAGGCCAGGTTGACTTAATAATGCAGTTGCACAGGGGTGATCTTGTAATGAATACTTGACTATATTGCACAAGTAAGTTTATAACTTTTTCAAGGTGAACCTCTGTAGTGGCAGGATCACAGAGAGAATATTTAAAAAGGAGCTACAGCATGTAGTGGTAGAACAAAGTAGCAACACATTTTCTGCAAATGTTAAAATTGAAATAGATTTTAACTTTTAAAAGTTTGTCTCTTTTCTTCATATGAATAATCTATCAGTGTTTTACACATTAGGACAATGTGATTTTAATTTAAAATGTCTGTCTTTAATACAAAATTCTTGTTTTCTACAAAAATACTCTGCTCATTATAGCTCCTGATAGCTTTAAGCTACTGGGAGGAAATAATATTAAAACAAAGGAAATACAAAATGCAAAGAAAATAATCTTTGGAAGAAATATTATAACAAAGTTAACATTGGCTGGTATGCTTTCCATCTATCATGGGGAATTTTATCTGATTCATGAGAGTAACACTGATGCATTAGAACGGGAACACTTTTTGTAGCAAATGTAATCTATGGCATTTATTTAATTATTTTAAACATGGGCAAGGAAAATATTTGGCATCTAATGTATCAGTAGCAGTTTAAAATCCATTTAGGCAAATCCTCATCTCTACACACAACCTAAGTAAACAAGCTGTGTGAATACTGCCATGCAAGAGGTGGGGAAAAAGGAATCCTCCTATCAAAGAGGCAATGACTGAAGCCTGCATTATCCCTTGCAATTGTTGTTCTATCCCCCCCCTACAAATTAGCTAGGGGCTCTGCAGCTACGTGTATTTTCCATCCCTGGTCCATCTCTACCTCCAAACCTCTCACACAAGTTGGGGTATGAAATAACCTCTTCCCATCCAAGCATCTATGTTGCTGTTTTCAGGGCCTTCTGTGACCATTGCAGTGGGTTAGAGCATCATTTCATTAATGAGAAAACATGGCATGGAAAATCACCTACCATAGGAGAAGGAATTAATTGAGGCTGCTAGATGTCTTTGCAAACTAAAAGGAATGCTTACAGCATAGAGCTTAGTGCATAGTATGGAGGTGGAATTTCCGTGACCACATTAAAGCTAGACATTTAAGGGAAGCTCCACATGCAGTTTCTTGAAACTTAGTCTTCCTTCCATCTTATTGAGAGTTAACGCAACACAAACACAATTTTTGAAAAACACTGCCTTACTTCCCTGAAAATGTCTGTTATATCATTCTAGTACAGGGGTTGGCAACCTTTCAGAAGTGGTGTGCCAAGTCTTCATTTATTCACTAATTTAAGGTTTTGCGTACCAGTAATCCACTTTAGCAGTTTTAGAAGGTCTCTTTCTATAAGTCTATAAAATAACTATTGTTGTATATAAAGTAAATAAGGTTTTAAAATGTTTAAGAAAATTCATTTAAAATTAAATTAAAATTCAGAACCCCTGGACCAGTGGCCAGGACCTGGCAGTGTGAGTGCCACTGAAAATCAGCTCGCGTGCCGCCTTTGGCACACGTGCCATCAGTTGCCTACCCCTGTTCTAGTACTTCACAGAAAAAATATGTAGTACTGCCTCAATTGACATTGGAGTGGAGTGGTCTGAAGATATCAATTACACACTATTTGAGGCAGAGATTTTCCCTTGTGATCCACTCTGAAAGCTTTTCTTACTGAGGACATTGTAAATGTAATGAATCATTCTTTTCATTCTCTCTTCTAATAGCACCAATTTCATGACTAGGCATGGCCCAGAATGGGTTCTTGTTCTCTGCTCTCAGTTATTATTTGTTCTGAAATAAATGAAAATTGATATGTTCCTCTAAGGCTAAATGTGTTGAATTTAACAATATTTTATGACAATGAATATATAAATCTATTAATACTTATTCCGTGATGTGTAATAATGAAAGATTTCTTGCTGAGAGCAACTCATTCTTAAAGTATGGAAAATATAATAGATGTCTTGGAAATTTATTGGTATTCTTGGTCTATAATTAAACTCTACCATTATATCCACACATTTTTATAGTTTCCCCAAAAAGTGACAAATTAGGTCTATTGTGGCTCATAAACCTTAGGATTTAACATGGTTAACTCCATATCTTTTTATCTCATTCAAATGCTGGGACTCAGTAAAATGGTATGGTTTCACAAACAGGAATATTATGATGTGCTTGATCATTCAGTTACTTTGTGAAAATCATTTAACTTAACTGTGTTCCTAAAACAGAGTTGTTTTACACAAACCAAACAAAACCCCCAACCCTACCATATTTCTTAACTTTCTGTGATGTGGAATTGACAGGAAACTATGTTTCAATATGTACATCTTTGATAAAAATGAATTAAATTTGAATTTTTTCCAGAGATTACAGGAATCAGACCCCCCTCATAAGAAATAGGATTTCATTATTTCCTGGGTAATTGCGATTTTTACCTTTTGGGTATATTTTCCAAAATTGTAAGAAGCAACATTAAGCTTGGGTGCGCTGGGGAAAGAATAATATACATATTTCCAGGTTAAATCAAAAATGAAAATTACCATCAAGTGCTACTAGGATCTCTGGATATATTTAAAATCTAGGGCCTCATATTAAATAACTTTTTAAAAAATCATTAGTATCATCATGTTCCTTACAATGGCACTTATGGACATTTTATTTGTATACACTTCTCCTTTAAGCGAAGTATGATGAAGTAAGTATAATTGAAGAAGACAGATATAAAACAACAAAGAACAATAATCATCAAGTAGCCAGTCAACAAACTTGTGGTTGCAAGGGAGAAATTGTGTAAGTGACTGCAGACTGTCTTGCTTTGCAGGTGCAAGAGGAAGGAGTACATGAGGGAGGAAGGCTGCTTCCTGGTTCCCTTCCCACTCTGCATAAGCAACACAGAATAGCTTCAATAGGGTTTAGTTAAGGGGGTGGGGGGGTGGCGAAGCTTGGTGTGGTGACAAGATGCCCTCTTCCATGCCCTTGAAAACTCCAGTCCACAGGCAGAGGCTCAGCACTGTATAAGGAAACAGATGAGCATGGACTTTTACTTGTATTATAAAGGACCATTAACATTTATTCCAAATGTAGACTTTTTTAAAAAAAAAAGTATATGTTTATAAGTGATCTGTTTATTTTTCTTGTGCTGTCATCTCCATTAATGGCTTTTTTTCCCCCAAATGCTACAATGATGAAGGCCATATAAGTGATTACATAGATTAGATTTCTGTACAAATCTAAACTGCAACCTGGCAGCGTGCGTGACCCCACCATACAGTATAGTATTACAAAATACATACATGTATACAATCAGCTAGTGTTATATCATTTGAAAATGATCTATTGGAAATGGAGATATCAGATTGGTCGGCACCTAGCAGGGCTTTTTAATGTTTGATTTAACAAAAGGATTAGTTGAATTCCATTGTCAACATATTGTATTTCCTATTTTATTCTAGGATCATCAAACCATTTTACGAGCCTGGGCAGTTAAAGACTTTGCTCCAAAATGTCCTTTATATGTCCAAATATTAAAACCCGAAAATAAATTCCACATCAAGTTTGCAGGTAAGCATCAGATTTCAGTGACTATTCTCTGAAAGGTTGTTTTGTCTGTAAACATTGTACAACTTGCTCCTACCCAAAGTCATGCCAAACAGAGATATACTTCTCCCTTACTGCCATGTATGGAGATGTAGCTCTAGGCTCAAGACCAATGTTCTTTAGTGGTAACACTGAAGCTGTTGGAATGGTTGGGTCTACTCTATACCCTTTCCATGTGTCAAGAAAACACGTAAATACAAAGCCTCAGGCTTAGAAACATAGTAGAAAAATATTGGTTATACTTTATATTAAGGCTCTATTCATAAATATTTCATAAAAAATTAATAAAAGTTTTTAATAAATGGTTAATCTATTGCAAGCTTTCCTATAGCCATGGCGCCTAACCAGTTATGACACCTTCTATAGATGTACTTATAAATAGGGCTGGTTGGAAAAAGGTTTCCCAGAAAGTTTTTAGACTTTAGAAAAATCTCATGGGAATATCCAACTTTTTTTAAACAGAAGTGAAATGTCATTTACTTTGAAAATAATATGTTGAAATTAAACTGTTTTAAAATATTGAAATGAAGTAATTTGTTTAATCCTGAAATGATTCTAACAATTTTTTTCATTTTGAACTAGCAAAAATACCCGGCGTTGCTCGGGGTATTTGTAATTGGAAACTGGGATGTAAAAAGACTACAATGTTTTTTTATTAATACAAATTTTGTTCAGAAGTCTCATTTTGTCTAAGTAATTTCATTCTCTTGCATTTACATGTGGTTTCTCCGATACATTTTCGCTTTTTACGTGGCATAACGAATAGGGTCCTTTTAAGAAAAAAACAATGTATTTAATTATGTTTGCGTTACACACAAGGGGGCCCTTGGAGGGAGGAGGGGGAGAGAGCTGAACGAGTGCGGGGTCCGTTGGAGGGGGGAGGGGGCAGAGAGCCAAGCGAGTGCGGGGTCCGTTGGAGGGGGGGGAGGGGTGAGAGAGCCGAGCGAGTGGGGGGGCCATTGGAGGGGCGAGAGAGCCGAGTGAGTGGGGGGCCCTTGGAGGGGGGAGAGAGCCGAGCGAGTGGGGGGCCCTTGGAGGGGGGAGAGAGCCGAGCGAGTGGGGGGCTCTTGGAGGGGGGAGAGAGCCGAGCGAGTGGGGGGCTCTTGGAGGGGGGAGAGAGCCGAGCGAGTGGGGGGCCCTTGGAGGGGGGAGAGAGCCGAGTGAGTGGGGGGCCCTTGGAGGGGGGGCGGTGGGAGAGAGCTGAGTGAGTGCGGGGGCCGTTGGTGGGGGGGAGGGGGCAGAGAGCTGAGCAAGTGTGGGGTCCGTTGGAGGGGGGTATTATTACATCGTAACTATGTCACAGAGAACAGCAGGTGTTAACCTGCTGCCCAGCTGATGTTAATGGGCTTTAAAGAATTTCACCTCTAGAGGGTGTAAGAGGTGAGATTTGAATTTTTTTTTATTCTTACCCTGATTAGGACCCTAAAGCTGATAACTGTACCAAATTTCAAGTCTCTAGCTCAAACGGTGTGGAAGGAGTAAGGGAACATACATACATGCACACATACACACACACACACATCATTTGACTTTTCTATATATAGATTTTCCACTCAGAAAATAGAAAAATTCTGTCAAAATTGACAATGAGAACAAAGCCTAATGTGGCCTAATGATAGTGTTCTGCACAGATAGAACATCTTATCTTTCAGGTGATGTTGAACCTCACTTTCTAAAAAGTTTCTTTGGGCAAACTGAGAAATGCCATTAATGCCCTATCAGGATTGCCTCCGCACTCTGAGCTCTAGGGTAAAGATGTGGGGACCCACATGAACAAAGAAATAACCCCCCACGCTTATTTTATCAGCTTAGGTTAAAATGTTTTCCCCAGAACACAACTTCTTCTGTGTCTGGATTTTGTCCACTGCCACAACCAAACACATTTGGGGAATTTGGAACCCCTCCTTCCCTTTCCCCTAAAACCTCAAACTGATTCCTTCCCTGGGAGACTTGAGAAAAAAAAAAAAAAACACCTCACTTTTCCTGTGAGACTTTTCCTGATTCAAAGCCTGAATCTACACAATGGAAAACAAGCAGTCCAATTCTTAAAAGAAAGATTTTAATTAAAGAAAAAAAGAAAGGAATAAATCCCTTGAACAGAAATCGATAGAAAAACCCACTTGCATCACAACAGCATTACAAAGCACTAGGCAAGTTCTCCCACTGCTGGATGGCTGCTGAACCTTACAGTATAAAGACACACAAGGTTAATTTCCACAGCTGTAGAGTTTTCCAAGTGATACAGTTCAAGCATAACACTTACTGCTGAACTTGACTTGTTAGAAGATTATAGATAGGTAGAGTAAAAGACATAGGTGTGGTTCATCCCATAGCTGGAGAAGAACAGAACGAGAGGGATAAACCAAAACCAAAACACTTTGTCTTCAAAGTTGACTAGCATCTCCGGTTCCTATTGGTCCCTATCCCCCTCTCAGGTTACCTTTAGTTTAACCCCTTACAGGTAAACAGTAATTCTAGGCTACTTTATACTTATAACATGGCCCTCAAAAGAGTCGTGTTCGAGCTTCTTTGGCCAGAAACATTGCAGATGAGACATGGGAGCTTAGGAATTTATATTTATTTAATGATGAAGGGGGAGAGGATTGGAAAGATCCTCCAGATTTCATCATGTAAATGGAAGCCTATCTAGGTGAAAAATTGAAGTGGTAGACTAACAGTGGCAGAGAAATGCAAGGGGACTATATATATATATACACACACACAAACACTCACACACACACATGGTTCAGAAAAAACACTTGCCTATGTTGAAAAATTGTGTGTGTCAATATGTCATTTTTCTAAAGCAAAAATAAAGCTTCCCTTCTTTCTCCATGGCGACATGAAAGTTCAATTTTCTTTAAGAAAATATCAGTATTTTGAGATCTGAAAAGACTGCTGTTTCATGCAAAATGCACAAAAGCGCCGTGGGAGAAAATTATTCTATTTCATCCTTCTAGAAGTCTGATGAAAAAACAAATTGCACCAAATACATGGCTCTAGATGAAGGAAAAAAACAAAACAATTTAAGGGCACTAGTTAAAGTTCTGTTAACAAAAAAGGTCCTGAATTTTGCTCTATATTGGAAAGAAGGGAAAGTCATAAATAACACTCCAAAACTATATAATATTAAGATTAAGCTACAACTATGAGACTATAATACAGGTAAAAAGACTTACTCTTGATGAGAAGAAAACAATGGAATCATCATCTATTTTTTTTTATTGTGACTTCAATTGTGTAACTTGCTTCTGATGGTATTTCCTCTATGATACTTCTACTTTTCTACATGTGCTGTGTACATAGCAACTTTTGACTCATGACCCAAAAGGGTGAGCTTGCAGAACAGAGACACTTCAGAGACTCCACAACTCCTAAACCCCATACTGATCATTTGGACCATCCAATCATCTCAGAAAATGTCTGAACTTAAACTGACATGCAATAAGTTATTTTTTTGTAGGCCCTGCACTGGGCAGAAACAGCCAATCTTTTCTGAAGATTTTATATTTATCCAGTGTCTTTTATCTCAGGAACATTTATGAATTATGCACAGGGACCACTTTATCCATTGACAACACATGCCCATCTCTTGTATGAAAGACAGCAACTCTAATTCCACACAGCCACATTGCACAACAGTTTAGAAATACAGAATACGGTGTCATTTTACAAGGAATATTTAAGCTCAGTAGTGTTATTACAACATAATTATTCTATTACTTTGAATGTGGCCAAGTCACCAACCTGATATCACCACCCCCACCATGAGATCATTATTTAGAACAAATGGTCAGACCCTTGGCTTTATGTTTCATTCCAATGACAACTACTTCAGCAATGTAGTGCCCTGGAACACCCTTCTAGGTCAGTGTGATTCAAAGAAGTGTGGCAGCTATGGAATCACTAGAAACACTGTCTGTGGCACCTACATATACCTTAGTGGCCTCTACTCTCTACACCAGACCAACCCTGCTTAGCTATGAGAGATGTGGGGCGGACCATAAGCAGATCTAGATAACTTCCTTAGGAAATAAAAACAAAAAACTATCCATCTGAATATGCTCAACCTTTTTTCCTACACACTTTTCTAACCTTCATACAGGACAGTTCCAATATTACCTCATCGTAAAAACCATCTTTCAAATTTGATCTGGCCTGATATTGTACCATATTTCTTCCTTTAAACAATGACTTCTTTCTTCTGGAAGTTTACTGAACCAAAATTATGCATTTTTGCTGTGCCGGAAATCTTCAGTAACACTTTTAGATATGAACATAGAATACATAACTTACATAAATGAGTTTCTGACCTTTATCAAAGAAAACAAAGTACTATAAAATATACCTTAAACCGAGATTAGTTATTGCTTCAACTACTTTTCAAACTCCCAAAATTCTGAAAACTCACTCTCCATTACTGCTTAGGTTATTAATTATTGATGGTAAAAGAAGTATAATATTTCTCCATATTTTGGCTGTGACACTTCAAAGGAGACCTGCCCAGTATAAGGGTCTGCCCAGATCCTAGTAGGATCAGGGCCCTATATTTACAATGAATCTAATAGCTTGTAACAGGGTCTTCCTGCTGCCTTCCCATCTCCAGGGTTCTCCCAGACCCAATAAAGCTCCAGGAGGTTTTAAATGTGCAGCATCCGTGTCTTTATTATTGTCCAACCACCAGTGTCCAGCTATTTACAGGTTTATCAGCTTGTTGGCTCTTTCTGGCCACGGAGTCAGGCCCTAGTCAGCAGGCAAACCTTCCCCTGACCATTCCCCTGTCTTCTGGCCTCCTCAGCTTTTATAGTCCTCAGGCCCACAGGTATAGCCAATCCTTAGGCCAGGCATCAGGCTTTCCCAGCCCCAATCCATTTCCCCTGATTGGGGCTGGCTGAGCAGGGCTAAGTAGGTGCCTTTTGCACCAGCACCCTGCTACATAGCTGCATATGTAACAGAGTTATTAACATCCCTGGGCAGGAAAAATCTATAGCTGCAGTAATTTAAAGGTTTTCTATTTCATTGCTCTTGACACTTTTTGTATCCTCTCCTGAAATGTTGTTTGTTAATTTCCCAAGTGTACCCCTGCCCCTTCTACAGTAATAATTAACTAGAAGATTATTTTTTCTTTCTCCCTCAGACATAGACTGTGCTATATCAGGCCACTACCTTTAATGCACTCAACTGATCCTTCATTTAAGTTCAAATGTGAAAGAAAGTGAAATGTATCCATGACAGAAACGTATCAATACCTGGCTCAGGGGTGCAGCAAATTGAACATTTCTCCTTTTGTGTTTAACTTGCATCCACTTTTTAGTAGTACATGAATCTCATTTACCAATTCAGAAATATGTAATCACCATTCCAGTTACTGGAAAAGCAGCCTAACAAAGCATTTTATCATTCTCTATATATACAAAATGCCATGTTGAATTACCTTGGATTGGCCAAAGTTTTATGTTAAAGCTGCAGTAGTTTATTGGGAAGGAACTGAGAGAGGACAGGGAGGAGCACAAGAAAGTTAGTCTAAATACTGCTGCCATTTCTACTAAAAGCAGGTTTTTTCAAACAAACTTTGTATCTTCCCACAACAACACCCATGTTTCTCCACAACAAATGAAAGTATTTTAGTGTAACCATCTTTATACCATGTGTAACAGAGCTAGTACCCAGCTCTCACAAGCGCCCCCTTTCTCTGGTGGATATACCTGCAAACAGTTTTTTTTCCAGGGGCAGACCACTTCTGTTAGCTGGGTGTGAGCCTGCTTTTGTTGTTTTGGTCTTACATCAGGGTGGCATCCACCTCTCTTGAGCATCCCCAAGCCAATGGTTCCCTCAGCGGGTCTTCAGCAACTCAGTCCTCCAGCAGAGCTGCATACAGGGTCCCTCCTTTTTGGGTTCTTATCACAATCCTGGCATGAGGCCCTTAACTCTTAGGTTTGTTCCCAGAGGCACTGCCTTTTTCAACCACCCATCTGGGGTCAGTCTCCATACCCTCAGCTGCCATCCTCTTCAGCAGCCCTCCTGGGGCTTAGTCTGCAATCAGTCCAGCGGACCCATCTCAGTACCCTCATCTGGTCTGGCCACGTTCTGTGGTCAGTTCCCCATGATCTGCCTGCTGGCATTGACCTTTTGATGGTTCTGCTTCTCATCTAGCCATCCAGGCACCCACTCCTCCCTCATTGAGCGCCACACAGCAATCAAAGGCTCTGCTCCTTGCCTTTTTTTTTGGCCCTTCTGGCCCCTTAGTGGCTGCTCCAGCAGCCCCTCTGATTGGCTGCTGATCTGTAGCCACTCTAGGTTGCCTGGAGGACTCCTCCCTGCTGTGATCAAAGGCAGCGTGAGGCAGGGTAGTGAGGCCTCCAGCCGGGTGCCTCCGGACATAGTCCACCCTGCCCCATCATGCTATGCATCATTTCAATAAATGAACTGCAAATGGCAAAAAGGGTCCACATTAGACTCTTTAAGACACATAATACTGATATACATCCTGAGTATTTCCACTGAACTACATGTAGGATTGTTTTAGACTCAGGCTCTGCTTTATGTCAGAATATATTAAACTCAGATCTAGATTCAGAAGTTCAAAGTTTAGTGTGGCTCTGTGCAAGTGCACATTTTTATATCACATTTTAGTTCCTTTTAATGAGTTGATGAGGAGTGGATTGTTGATGTTTTATTATGTAGTTGGAAATGAGAAATTGTGAACAATGAATGAGAACAATGGTGCTAATGATAGTAATTATGCTTCCGTATAATCTTTCTTCTGATGCTCTCAAAATTACTTTATAAATAAGAATTTGTGAAACTGCAAAAACACCCATATGAAGAGTGTATGTGGTTATCATCCCTATTTCACTAATGCATAGAGGCACAGAAAGCTTAAGTGGCTTATCCAAGGTCACTGTTAGTAAGTGGCAGAGCTGTGAATAGTAGAGAGTCATGATTACCTGTCCCCTGCTTTAACCACAGGAGAATATTCCCAACATAAAACTTCAGAACAAGAATGACTGAAGATAATATATCACATCAGCCTCTTTTGTCCAATTTTCTCAAGCAACACTATAAAAAAAACTTCCAGTTCTCTCTTTTTATCCACCCCATAAAAAAACATATGCTCAAGAATATAGCACTTTTGAGATTGAATATTATTTACTTTATATTTGTATTCCACTGATCCTCATTTCCTTTTATACATTATCAGGTCACAATGCTCATTTGCCCCGATGCATACTTCAAAGCACATAATATAAAATTACTGGACATTTCATTTCTAGGTTTTTTTCTTGTTTTTTATTTTTAAAAATGTTTGATGCTGTGAAATAGCATCTTCATAAATAGGAAGCTTGACAAAGCTTTTAGGTCAGTGGAAGTTGTGTAGCAAAGTCCTATACAAGTCTGAAAATGCAGGAGCCAGTATTTACTTGCTCAGTGTCAAGAAGTCAATATTCCTTTCCATAATCCTGTCATGTAACTAAATCATTTTTCATGGACTTCAATATAGCTTATCTGAACTGTAGACCATATTCTATGCTTTTAACAAAATCTTTAGTTCAAATCCAAATGGTAGGGTGGTTTTGGGTTTTTTTTTTCAGGTTCATTAAAAGCAGATGATCAACTTGAAAAAAACAAAATTGCATTTCTTTCTGAAAGCTTTATATCTACTATACTTACAAGTAGCACACAAGATTTCTATGTCTGGAAGAAGTTATTGGGAAAAATATTTTAATTTCTTTCAGTTTCTTTCTATGTTTAATAGCACTTTGTGTATTGTTAGTTTTGCTCTTTTCTTGCATATCAGATATGCTCTGATTCCTGCAAGAACATAGGCATGCACTTACCTTTCCACGAGTCCTCTCCTTGAGCTCAATGGATTATTCACATGCATAAAGTCAACCATGTGTCCAAATGTTTGGAGAATCTGGCTTTTGTTAGTCTGTCTATTTTGCAAATACATGTCAAAAGGGGAATGGAAAATTATTCAATTTTAAAGTTATTTTTAAATCAGGACACATTATTTAAAAGCTATACTATTAGAAATAGTAATGATTTTAAATTTATCAGTTTCAGAAGAGTCAATTTGTATGTCTACACTACTCGCGGGATCAGCGGGTAGCGATTGCTTCATCGGGGGGTCGATTTATTGTGTGTAGTCTAGATGTGATAAACTGACTCCCGAACGCTCTCCTGACGACTCCAGTACTCCACTGCTGCGAGGGGCAGAGGTGGAGCCGACAGGAGAGCAGCAGCAGTCAACTCACCGCCGTGAAGACGCTGCAATAAGTGGATCTAAGTATGTCAACTTCAGTTACGTTATTCTCATAGCTGAAGTTACGTACGTTAGATCAATCACCCCTGCTCAGGGCTTAGTAACTGATTTGAGAGTTTTTCACAATTTTACAGAATCTTATATGTAATAGAGATATTTTGGCTTCAGCTTTCTATCAGGAAATAATTTTGTAACTTTTGATGCTATGTCTGAGACCCACCACAAGGGAAACAGAAGTACTATTCCACAATTAGAGTGAAATTGACGTGTAAAGACATATTCTGCTCTGTCTTCACTTTCGAGGTTTTGAGATAAAGCACTTTAATGACTGCTGAGCAAGAAGGACAATAACTCAGTGTGACGGTGCTGTTCCTGGTGGGATCCAACTGTGAGTGTCAGATCAGGACAGATTGCTTCCAAAGGGGCAATTACAGCCCAAAGCTGGGGTTTTTCCACACTAAGGCAAACCAAACCAGCCAAACAGAAAAGACTTTGGTTTTGCCCCACTGGCTAACCACAAGTCACACAAGCAATTCCCTTAGACACTCCAGATTCACCACCAGCAGCCACCTGTCCTGGGGACCAATGGTTATGAAAACCAATGCCCCAAATAAAGAAAACGGTTCTCCCCAATTCCAAAGAATCAGGCCCCAGACCCAGGTCAATATACAAATCAGATCTTCCCACAAATCACGCTGTTGCCAATCCTTTAGAATCTAAAATCTAAAGGTTTATTATACAAGGGAAAAGGTATAGGTGAGGGTTAGGAATGGTTAAAAGAAATCAATTACATGCAGTAATAGCAAATATCTTGGTTCAGGCTTACAGCAAAGGTAGAATAAATGCAGGTTTAAATCAAAGTCTTTAGAAAGCATCCCATTTAGGGATGTGTCAGCACCTTAGTCCAGAGTTCACCTGTGTAGCAAAGTCCATTCAGAGCTGGAAGCAAGACAGGCTGCAGGCTGAAGGTAGAAGACAAAATGGAGCACGTTCTTCCAGGCTTTATAGACTTCCTCCTGTGGGCGAAGCCCCTCCTCCTCCTTATGCAGAGTCCGGTTGCAAACTGGAGGTCCATAGCCACATGGTCCAATCACCAGATTCTCTACGATTCAGTTTTTGCCCAGGCATGTCCCATCCCTGGGTAGGCTCCTCAGGTGTGGACAGAGTTCATTGTGCAGTTGATGGCCCTTTAATGGCCCATCAGGCAGGCCATTCAAGTTAACACCAGCTTGTCTGAGATTTCACCCAGAAGCCAAGCATAAGTTTGAAGTACAGGCACCCTATATTCAATATTCATAACTTCAGTTCCAAAAAGATACACACATATCAATGGCACATTAATAATCCGCCCTCCATAACCTGGTCATAGACACCTGCTATGACCCCTTCACATAATATTTGGTACCCCAATGATCTATAATGGTACCAAATTATTTCGGTACCGTGACACTCAGATTTTTTCTTTACCATAATGTGCTATATTGAAGAGAGCTTTGAAAACCTTAGACCTTCAATTTTAAAAGTTAAAGTGATATCTAAGAGTGCTCTCCTTATTCTTTTCTCTTCACAGCAGCTCCAGTTCTGGAAAGCACTCAACCACGATCTTAACTTTAAGCACCTGTTATCTAAACTAAAGTAAATGGGAAAACTCACATATTTAACATTAAGTATGTGCACTTGCATTTGCAGTCTTGGAGTACAGTCAATCCAGTAAATTACTTATAATCTCCTCCTCGCTTCTTTTCTTTCTTCACTCCAGATTGTCAAACACCAAATGACTTTTCGAGCTGTGGTTTTAGTTTGTTGTAACTTGGCAAACCCTTGTCCAATTCATAACAAGTTTGGTCGAAAATGTATACCTCTACTCCAAATGTCATCTACCAGTTTTGAGGTGATATTTCACACATATTGCCAGGCAGGTTAGCTACAGCAACCCACCATGGCATGTCTACACTTGAAGCTGGGGGTGTGATCCCCAGCTCAAGGAGACACAGGGCCGGCTCTAGCTTTTCTGCTGCCTCAAGCACCAAGAGCGCTGAAGCAAAAAAAAAAAAAAAAAAAGGCGGACAAATGCTGCAGAAGCAAAAGACAAAAAACAACCCCCCCCACCCCAAAGCCCGGAATGTGCTGTCCCAAGATTGGCTGGAATGCCACCCCTTATAATGTGCTGCCCCAAACACATTCTTCCTCTGCTGGTGCCTAGAGTCAGCCCTGAGGAGACATACTGTACTTCCACTTGCTCTATTTGATCTAGAACATTAAAAAAAAATTTAGCCCCAGCAGGACAAGTGGCAGGACAGGCTTGCTTCCCCCAAGTACACATGCTACACAGGGGTTTACTTTCCCCCAAGTACACATGCCTGACAAAGTTTACTTTCTCCCTAGAGCCATGTGGTCGGGGGTTGTCTCTCTGTCACAATTTGCTTCTCAGGCTAGTTCTGGAGCACAGCAACTCAATTTTGCCCTGTGTTTAGGGCATATTGTAAAATGATAGTCTGGCCCAAAATAAATTCTCTCTCTTTATAAAGCACTAATTCTGCATTATGTCTTCTTTTATACAGATCATGTCGTATGTGAAGAGGAGTTCAAATATGCTATGCTAGCTTTAAACTGTATCTGCCCAGCTACTTCTACACTAATCACCCTGCTGGTTCATACCTCTAGAGGACAGTAAGTACACAACCCTTTAAATAAAATGAGACTGATATCAGAGCTACTTTGGAACACAAAGGAAGAGTCGATCCCAAGACGTCACTGTTCAATCTCACTGAATTCAGTGGCTCTATTTATATTACATTACATAAGTGAGGAAATAGTGAACATTTCCCAGGCAGTACAGCTGTAGTTTTGGTACACATACATTGAAATCCTACTTACTGAGTTCAGTTGTACTCTTCCTGACAATAAATCCTGCAGGATTTAGTCCCCAGTGCATATATTCTTCAGAAGGAAACAGAGTTATAGGTTAATGGGTGGCTGCTGGAACATAGCCACATCCCTCACTAGAAACAGTGCAGGATTACATTGCATCAGTGAATCACAAAAGCCCAGTGAGAGCTGTGGGAGGGTTTGAGGCCTAGATTTTTTCAAAGTGGCCTTTATTTTGGTGAGCTTAACTTTATTCACCAAGTACTTGATTTTCAGAGGTGAAAGACATCCATGATTCCAACTGGAGTCAATGTGACATCTGGGCCCTCTTCTAAAAAAAAATCCGATAAAATCCCAATAAATGATTCCCAATACATGAAGGTACCAAAAATCAATGGCTACTTTTGAAAATTATATCCAGTGACTCAAGCCAGCAAAATGCCTCTCAAAATTCTGGAGAATGAAGAAAATTGTGCTCATTCTAGACAGCATCTGCTCCCTTCTGCCTCCCTGTTGGCTACTGTAAGAAATGGGACCATAGCACTACCATTTCCACTTTGCAGAGGTGAAAGCCAGTTCTGGTACTGGATCTGTGCAGTCTCTGGATTCCAAGTCCAAGGATTTCCATTGTGCTCAGTCTGAATGCAGAGGACCAAGTGAGAAATACACATTATGCTTTCACACTGTCTAGCTCTGAGGGCCAGAGCATTAGCAGGTATAATCATTTTAGTTTTATTAACTTCAACAGGAGCTACCTCCATTTAAACCAGCTGAGGATCTGTCCCTAACTGTTTAAATGGAGGTAGCGCCAATTAATGCTACAGGTTGTGATTGGAATTTTCAGAAGAGCTGAAAAGATGTGGATACTGAATTTCCAGTAAGAGTCAGAACAATCTCCTTTGGGCTCTTTGAAAATGCCAGCCAACTTGCATATCGCAGTAAAGACAGAACACCCAGTGTGATTTCTTTTCATAGTTAATTTTTAAAATATGAAGGAAGTCTTGAGAGAGCAGTACCAACAGAGGCAAGCTAGAGAGTAAATCCCAGTACATGGCTACACAGGTGAATGTTTGTATTACCAGGAAACTTAAGATTTTACTATAAATATATATTTCATGAAGCTGCCAGGAACACCCCTAAAATCTTGACATTTACCTTGCAGTGGCATTTAACATTTAGCAAGGCATTTGGAATATTCCCCTGTGCTTAGGATGGGGACTACCACATTTAGAACAAGATCTCAGAGAACAGCAAGTGTAAAAATTGTAGTTGAGTCTACTGTGCTAGAATCTGCTAATAAGAACACAATGAAATAGTTTGTATGCCTCCCAAGAACCAAAGAATATATTTGTTTCATTAGCCTAACTTTTGTTGCTTGTGTACACAGAATTCAGAGGCTTAAAAAAGCCAATACACTTCAATGTCATATGTACATGAAAAAGTAGCAGCATTTTTAATGGATGACACAGAAGGTTCTTCATCAGCCAATTAACAAATGAAAGATTTCTCCCCCCCCCCCCCCCCCCCATGACACTTCAGGGCCTTTAGCATTACGTTTCCAACTCAGGCAGGTTTTCCATTTATACAAAGTATTTTTTTTTACTTTGAGTTTTCTTCTGTATTGTGATATAAAGTTAATATGACAGAATGTGAGAATTCCTACTATTTTTGACTAGCTCCTTGAATTAACTGCTTAAAGTAACTGATTTATGGTCTAGTTCTTCACTTTGAAAATTGTCAGTGCTGATTACTAAGAAGACGATAACTTCTACTCACATTAGTAATTGCTAGTTATATTTTGCATCCTCAATATAGAAAACATACAGAAACTCATGAGAAACTAACCTTGGAAAGATTTTATAAAAAAGTCTAAATAAAATGTTTTTACCTTATTAATATGAGAAAATCAAAACAATTCACTTCACCTCTTTTCCATCAAACAAATTTCATCAAAATAGATACTTTCCGAGGAGGAATATTTCAATTTTGATAAAACTGTTCCACTGAAAAATTTCACAAGTGCTATGACACGTTATGACTTTTGTGTGAAATTTTGCAAATTGCTGTTTAAAATATGAAGGACAAGAAAAGTTAAATGTTACCAATTGATCCAAACTCCACAGAAGTCAATGGAGTCTTTCCACTGACTGGGCTTTGGATCTGTTCAAAAATGAAATGCTACTTTCCCATTCTTATTCAGATGTGTCCAAATTCTAGTAGAAAATGCTGATTTCATAGTGCTTCCACCATGCTAATAGGCTGATTGGACAACTCAGAGTTTGTTTTAATGGAACTCCTGATATATTTAGTTCTGAATCCATGAGGTTTAGAACCTCTGAATCAAAAAAACCTATCCCCAATTAGGCCTTAACTTTTAGTTCAACCCTAAATCTAATCCTGGTTTATATGATACCACAAACTGCTTGGCTTGGTAACCATGGTATGAATTTAGAGATGGCATTCCAAGAAGTATTTGCATTATGAGTTGTCTTTTTAACATGAAGCTGCTATAGAAACCAAGTGGGTGGGCTGGCTTTCTAACAAAAAAACAAATTATCCAGTCTAAATAGGGTAAAAGAAGTTCAATTTATCATTCTCCTTCAGATGGAGAAAGGGATTAAAAATATCAAAATTAAATCTAGACAAAGTTTACTATAAATTACAGCATAGTTTATCCCCAGTATTTTGGAAAGGACAGAAAAAGAGAGTGCTGTGGCAACTAAAACAAAAGAAAATGAAAGGAAAATATACAAGATCGTTTTTGTTTTTTTTTCCATATCATATTTGGTCATGTTAATTCCACAGAAAACAAGAACTAAATCTTATGGAAAACAAATAAATAAAACAGTGTCTTCAAGAGACAGGCTATCCTGTATAAGCAGCTATAACTGTAAACCTTATACATATTTCATATTCTATAATACTGTTGCAATTTTTGGAATAATTAAGTATATAAATTACTTGCTCAAATTCACAATGCTCTTGTGTCAGGCTATGACAAGAATAAAATGAAGGCACAGTTTGAAACATCATGGTATTCTGTGCTCAATTTTCACATTTTATACAATAACATTTACTTATATTCTGAATCCTATATATTGAATTCTGAGTTATACAAAATGATACAATAAGTGGCATAACAGATTGCCAGCGCCATCTAGAATTTTTTTTTAAAGTTTTTCTTCATGCCATGCAGAATGTCTTAGTTAAACAACATGACTTGACCACAATCTCCTGAGTATAAAGCCACATGAAACTTGTGTAATAAGGAAAGAACCATGTGTTAACATGTGCTTGTTTTAAAATTAAACATTTAGAAAAAGAATTATAGCCAGATGACCAGTTAGTGTTAATTGCTTTAGCAAGATAAAGTAAATTAAGATATGCTGATTTATGCCATCTGAGAATCTGGCCTAAACATAATAAAATTGGATTCAAATTAGATTTGTTATTGACAAACAAAATAATCTTTGTTTAGGATTAGTTTATTGATAAGAGAAACTTTTAAAACATAAAAAATAGAAAATTCAAAGTTAAGGATTAGAAAGGATTAAAATGTTGCAAAGTCAAGCACTCTTAAGTGAAGAAATGCCAGAAGGAACTTTGATCGTGCAACTGTAATTTAGCCTTTCACTATGTGGCATTGATTACCTATGAAAAATTTGGTGTAAATGAATTACCCAGCATTTCACAGGAATTTATACAGGGTTAGAAGCCAAGTCTCCAAGGCAGATTTCAGTTGATTTAACTATGAGACCCTCTGACTTCTGGAACACACTGAGGCAGGGGTTCTATAGACAACAGGCCCATTCACTACATAGCACTGATTTAGGCCCAGACTAGATTGTTCCTGGTCACTGAATGTGATAAGATTCCTGTGTACAAAAACGAAAATAAAAAATTGGGATCATGTTATCATGGTAGTTCTTATGCACAAAGAGATTGATTTAAGGTTGCACAGGCAATGTTTACTCTGTCTTTTCCTAACTTTCAGCATGCTTTAATTTGCAACATTTTAATCCTTAACTTTGGTTTAGGTTACTGATGAGAGCAATGTTAACTGAAAGGTGAACTATCAGACTGGAGGGACTTACTAACGGAGTTCCTCAGGGATTGGTTTGGGGACCAATCTTATTTCATTTTTTTATTACTGACCTTGGCACAAAAAGTGAGAGTGTGCTAATAAAGTTTGTGGATGACACAAAGCTGGGAGGTATTGCCAATACTGAGAAGGACCAGGATATTATACAGGAAGATCTGGATGACCTTGTAATAGTAATAGGATGAAATTCAATAATGAAAAGTGTAAGGTCATACATTTAGGGATTAATAACAAGAAATTTTATTTATAAGATGGGGCACATATCAGTTGGAAGTAACAGAGGAGGAGGAGGAGTATTGGTTGATTACAGGATGACTATGAGCCACTAATGTGATATGGCCATGAAAAAAGTGAATGTGGTCTTGAGATACATCAGGCGAGGTATTTCCAGTAGACATAAGCAGGTGTTAGTACCTTTATACAAGGCACTGGTGAGCCCTCATCTGGAATACTGTAGGTTCTGGTCTCCCATGTTTAAGAGGATTAATTCAAACTGGAACAGGTACAGAGAAGGGCTACTAGGATGAGCCGAGGAATGGAAAACCTGTCTTATGAAAGGAGACTCAAAAAGCTTGACTTGTTTAGCCTAACCAAAAGAAGGCTGAGGAGAGATATGATTGATCTCTATAAATATATCAGAGGGTTAAATACCAGGGAGAGAGGAATTATTTAAGCTCAGTACCAATGTGGACACAAGAACAAATGGACATAAACTGGCCAGCAGGAAGGTTAGACTTGAAGTTAGACTAAGGTTTCTAACCATCAAAGGAGTGAAGCTCTGAAACAGCCTTCCAAAGGAAGCAGTGCTGGCAAAAGACCTCTATCTGGCTTCAAGACTAAGCTTGATAAATTTATGGGATGGGATGATAGGATAACCTAATTTTGACAATTAATTGATCTATGAGTATTAGTGGTAAATATGCCCAGTAGCCTATGATGAGATGTTAGATGGGGTGCAATCTCAGTTACTACAGATAATTCTTTCCTGGGTGTCTGGCTGGTGAGTCTTGCCCACATACCCATAGTTTAGTTGATTGCTATATTTGGGGTTGGGAAGGAATTTTCCTCCATGACAGATTGGCAGGGGTTCAAGGGGGTTTTCTCCTTCCTCTGCAGTGTGGGAGTCACTTGCTGGAGGATTCTGTGCCCCATGAAGTCTTTAAACCATGATTTGAGGACTTTAATAGTTTACATATAGGTTAGGGGTTTATTATAGGAGTGGGTGGGTGATATTCTGTGGCCTGCATTGTGCAGGGGGTCAGACTAGATGATCATAATGGTCCCTTCGGACCTTAAAGTCTATGACTCTATCATGTTTTTATAGAAAAACATTTTATATATTTGCTGAATAAATAAAGCAGTTGTACACTGAGGAAAACATATGCATCTTTTTGATACTGTTAGTGCAATATGGACCCATACACTAAAAATAATGAAAATAAACTAATCAAACACATGTTTACTAGAGTTTCTAAATGACAGTTTTCTAACTGTGTAACAGAGAACTGAGCTGGGACTCAGCTATAAATTTCTCACCTTTTTTAAATATTCCAGAAGCCAACAGCCCCACTTTGTATGATGCAGGTAAACAACAGAGAGGACAAAATTGCAGCTCCTTGTATCTTATTTTAATGTAATCCTTTACAAAATAAACTGTGTAATTTACCCACTAGAAACCCACTAGAGCAAAGCAGGAGTTTATCCAAACCCAATCTTCTCTCATTCCTAGGAGGAGTTACATTCTTCTTTGTAATGACATCATGGTGGTCCGAGGGAAATCAGTTATCTCAGGCAACCATTGCCATGACAACAGTGACCCACCCACCCCCCACCACACAAGAATGCGAATAAACAGGAGGGAGGGCGTGATGTGTGACTGATTATCTCCGATGTCACAATGGTACTGCTTAGGTGGCAGCAAATGTGCAATTTTGGGGAAGGGGGATTACTAAAAATACCAACACGGCAAAATCGGTATTGGAGACCATTCAACACACACAAGTTAATGAGCGTCTGGAATTTGGTTTAAATTCTCCATGCCATATTTATTTTTAAAAGGTTCTGAAAATGTGAGACACTGAGGTATAGACCCTGTAAAACAGAAAGTTCTAACAACCTGAACTATATTCTCACTATTTCAAGCCCATGATTATAGGTGGGGATGGTAAGGTTGGCTGATACTTCCCACCATAAGACCCTGTTTTCAATTCTTTATAATTTTGCCAAATTTTAGCCATTTTGATTGAAATTGTGTCTGCTTCATTTTGACTTTTTAACTTCAGCCAAAATGGTGTAACTATTTCCAAGACTCATGTTAGGGAAATATATATATGTAGAAAGGACTACCCCCAGGCGAACAGGAACTTAACATTTAGCTGGGGCAAAGCCTTTGTGTCAAAGACATGCCTTTTGCCATCCCTGTGAAAATCCAACCAAATCTGGCTAATTTATACGCTCAAAAGAGAGTATGCACATTGCCCTCAGTAGAGACTTCTTAGAGTTTAACAACTAAAATCTCAAAAATTCTGTCCTCACTTCAGCATGTTCCAGCCATTCTTAGTCTTTCATGGTGATCAAGATGTGCATGTGGCATTCCCATTGTCACAGGATGACTGAGTATGCCTCATTTCCTCATTGCTTCCACCTGTGACTCATTTGTACATGCACCATCCTCAGAGAGCACCTGAGCATGCTGCAGCACAGGGCTACAGGAGCTCAGAGGGACTTTTCAAGTCATGACTATATCCAGATGCTCTGTGTTGGGGTTGGACCATCCACTATAACTGTGAGCAGGGAACCTGTCTCTCTTGTGCTTTCCACAACACCTCTGCTGGCATACAGACAGCATGAAAGAGGAACCCATCTAATTTGAATAGAGAGGAACAAAAGCCAGAATGTGGGACAGGAAGAAAGTAAAGGAGTATTTTGGAAAAAGCAGTCTGGTGAGAGTAGGACTAAGGGTCTCGCTTGTCAAAGGGACTGGGAGAAGTTCAGACTGAGCCAGGTGGGAGGAGAAACTGAGACTGAGTGCCGGGGAACGGAGAGAGTGATGGCTGGAACTGCTTGGGTGTGGGAACTGAGACTTGGAGCTGAGAGGGTAAGGGAAGGCTAGTCTTGGTTGGGCATTGGTCGAAGAAGGAGACAGACTAGAAACCAATGGGCGTGGGACAGAACACAGGGTAGGAAACACAATCGGTCTGATAAGGAGCTTGGGTGTGGATTGAGAACTGGAAATGGTTGAGAAAAGAAGCTGGGACCAGGACAAAGATCAAGCAGAGGAGACAGATTGGATGGGAAGCCTGGGGAGGGAGACTAGAACTGGGAGTGGACAAGGGAAGATGGAGAAACCTGGGACTAGCTGGGCAAAACCAACACTTTGGATGATTTTGTTAGCTGTTTAACAGCTCTCATCCACCTCTTCTTCATGATTAGGTGGTTTGTAGTAAACCCTTACATGATATCACCCTTGTTTTTTACTCCTTTTATCCTTACCTGGAGACTTTCAACAAGTCTGTCTCCTATTTCCATCTCAGTCCAAGTGTATACATACATATATACACTTTTAATATACAAGGCAACACCTCTTCCATTTTTTCCCTGCCGATCTTTCCTAAGCAAGCTGTACCCTTCTATACCAATATTCCAGTAGTGTATTATCCCACCAGGTCTCTGTGATGCCAACTGTGTCACAGTTGTATTTATTTAGTAGCATTTTGAGTTCTTCCTGTTTATTCCCCATACTTCTTGCATTAGTATACAGACATCTAAGGTACTGATTTGATTCCCCCTCCAGTTCTGTCTTGTGTCTCCTTTATCCCTGCTATAACAGCCCATGCTTCCCCTCAAATTTGAAAACTTCTCCTAAGTCTCCATGTTCTTGACTTACCTGGGAGCTTTGGTCATCTGCCCCCTTCAAACCTAGTTTAAAGCCCTCCTCACTAGGCTAGCCAGTTTCAAACAGTCCCAAGACATATAATCCCAACTTCTCCAGTAACTGAAACAACTGAAATAACCTGAAAGAGAAAGAAAAACACAATACAGCCAAACTTAAAAATTAATTGTGATTAATTTTTTTGAGTTAATCACTTGAGTTAACTACAATTAACTGGCAGCCCTACTAAAAAGTTATGCTCATTGTGTTACAACTTAGTATTAGTAAAGTAACTGTACTTCATTGTCTTCCCTACAATAGGAAGCCTCTGTTTACAAGAATTGGTTGTAGTTTTCTAGCTCCATCTAGAGGTAACTACTGGACTGCCAAATGTTATGAAATTGTTTAACATAGAATTCGATGGACTCTTAGGATTTTGCCTTTTCAGATATTTGGTTAAATCGGATAATGATAAAATGACCACTAATAATTACAATAACTGGAATTGTAAATAGATTAGAAGTGATTCAGCTGAACTTTTAATTGTATTTGAACAAATTAGGATAAGAAAAAAAGAGCCAGTGGAAATTATATTTTTTTGCATACAATACTTCAAAAATATGTTTTGCTCTCAGCAAATATCAATAGATGTAACAAAAATGAGGGACAAATACTCTCATAGCCAAGTTTCTAAAATTTGCACTGTTTTCTTTATCAAATTGTCTTTCATACCAAATCATTTCAAAAGATAAGCTTTGTTTGAGTGTTGATATTCAAATGAGCTTTTTCCTGTGCAGTTGGTTCCTGTTTCAATATTATGTGTTATTACCACAGCCAAAAAATTAACTTTATTATAATGGAGTTTAAAGCCTCAGATTTATTGACATGGATAAAGAGCTATATAACCTGTAATGATCTGCAATATGTAATAGGCTTGAGCAGTCATACATTTGAAGCCCATCCAGTTAAAGCCAATAGGAAGATTTCCTGAATAATAAATCCAGTATTAGGTTCATAGAAAGCCCATGTCTGACAGGTCACAAATAATACAAGTTTAGTGACTTCAGTTTAGACTCTAGACAAATTTGCTGAAATTAACTTCACCTGCCTAAAGCCCAATAATAAGACAGTTCAAGTGAAAGATGTGCACAAGGAGGGGTGGGAAGATTGGGAATGAAGCAGGGGGGGATGAGGAAGTGAGGCACTACCTATATGTTAGAGCAGTAGCAAAAAAAGAAACTTATATGTCTCTTACATTTGATTCATATAAAGATGTACCCCTCCCCAATTCTGTCCCCATTTTTGCCCTTTGCACCTGCCTTACCTAGGCTGGAGCACAGCCTCCCTCTGATGTTCTGCTAACAGACACTGCAAACATCCAAGTACAAATTTCAAGTGGTCAGTTCCATCCCTTTGTTAACCCAATAACGCTTGGGGGTCAGGGTTTCCATAATACAAGTAAGGCTTAGCAGAAGTACTGCAGGTAAGATCAAGAAAACATGAACCGCAATTTATTTTGTGTTTGGATTCAGTAAATAATGGAGCTGATCAAATCCCGAAACATCATTTTTAAACATCTTTCCAAATACATGCAGCTTTTCATTTTGACCATGTACATATTACAAATTGCCTTTGTTCTCATGATGTAAGGCTGATCTTTCTTAATCCCATATTTGCATGCAAACAAAGATTAATGCATTGACAAAAGTATTTTTAATTGCTATTGGTCATTCTCCCATTGTTTAAAAAGTCTCATTCATTTAGTTCAGTGAGCAGAAACAATACCATAGGTGAAGTCTTGGCTTCACTGAATTTCATATCAAAACTCCCATTGACTTCAGAGCTAGGATTTCACTCCAGGTGACTCATGTGACCACTTACACAGCCACATGGTCAACCCTCAGTCTAAAAAAATTGAGCCCAAACTGCCTATCACACTATCTGGTGAACAGCTTTAACCCTTGTATAAACCAAAATTGAATTGTGAACAGAAAGAAAAGGATTAAATTAGCTATGAATATTAAATAGTTTGATACCTCTTATGAATACAACTAATTTCTGATAATCCTGAAGGTCATAAAAAGTCTACCAAAAATTAAATGCATAGGTAGCAACAGCATGCAGCAAAAGAAGTTGTAATGCACTAGCTTAGTAATAATGTTTCCACAGAAAAACAATATAGGTTTTAAACATACATATAGATAAATGAAACTCATCTTCATTTCTGATTTTTCTACAAAGTTCTCTAAACAATATGGAAACAGATCAAACTACCATTGAAGTTAATGGGAATCTTTCCATTGACATCAGTGTGAATTACATTGTGCCCCTATATGAGTATATTAGATTTAAGAACATGAGAGGTGAGTAACCTCCATTGTATTAAATGGGACTCTCAAATGAGTAAAGCTGAACATGTTTTGGGGTTGTTTTTTTGAAAACTAGAAGTCTTATTTTGTACCAGATTTAAAAAGCTGACCATGTTTATAGATTTCTAACCTAGTAACAAATACAGTCTGCCACTAGAACTTGTTATAGAACAAACATGTTGGAAGATAATAGCATTTCTGAATTGATGAACTTCATATGATCTTTGCAGAACAGCACCCTGGGAAGCTTTTAGACATCTAACTGGAACCAAGCAGACTTTAACCAGGTGAAACATTTTATTTGAGGGGTAGGGGGAAGTAAAAATATGGCACTATTTTATTTTAGAATTACTTTTCTAGCTTTGTTATTCTATTATCTCATGATACTTTGTCTATCAGTAACAGTACAATAGAAATGGATAAGTTATTTTCTATATTAGTTTTATGCTAGTTTAGCATTACATTAATTTTTCAAAACTTACATCTGGAAATATAACCCCTCATTTATTATGCAAAAACATATGACTATGAAAGACATCATGTTTGCAGTAGGGCAAGGGATTCCTAATGGAATAAGGAACCTTTAAATAACTGGATCATTGACACAGATTAGTTTCAGGGTGGCACAATCTTCAGAAACTATGGATTTCAATTCAGAATTTGGTTTTATAATATTGAGTAACATTGGTCACCAAAGTAAGACAGAGACAGAAATTTTCCAGCTGTAGTTAGTAGCATAACCACTTAGAGGAAAATAATTTAAAATAGCAAATGTTATGTGTGGTCTTTTTTAACCACACTTATTTTGTATTCTCAGCAGCAACTTTTAATAAATGCATTATTATGTGTCTTTGAGATTGTGCTCGACAGCATATGAAGGCAGGAAAGAAGACCAAAAATATTTTGGATCAGAAATAAAAGTCAATAAAAAGATTGGTAGTGACATGGATTTTCTAAAGAGATTTAAAATAAGGCAAGACAGCAAATAAAAACTGATTATTGTTACTTATCCTAAAGGCATACATTTATTGATTAGTTGTAATAGAAACATTTAGCATAAATCAGGTTAAGTTTTAATTGACTGGATGAACGTGGAAAGGTCATAATCACACAAAGAATAGCAGGCAAAGCCTTGTGGTGGTTGTACCTAAGCAGAAACAGCAGTAGCTTAGGGTACTATGATCTTAACATTTGACAGAATGACTCTTGTTCCTTCCTAAATTGATTTTTTGTACAGGGGATGTGAGTCCTAGTAATGATACTGGTAATAGTATACTTTAAAAAAGCACCACGGTCAAAAACACATCACTAAGGCCTTGTATACATTGCCACTTTACAGCACTGCAACTTTCTCGCTTAGGGGGTGAAAAAAAACATCCCTTTGAGTGCTGCAAGTTTCAGCACTGTAAAGTGGCAGTGTAGAACATGCACCAGTGCTGATAGTACTCCCCTCACGGGGGTGGGTTTTTTACAGCACTGTGAGGGAGCTGGTACCTTAACTACACTGCCACATGAAAACGCTGCTAGTAAAGACATACCCTAGGAGGCAGCTTCCCAACTCGGGTAACCAGACATAAAGGGCAGCACAGAATAGCTACCATAGAGGGCAGCACAGAATAGCTGCCCAAATCCAAGATCACCTGACCGCCCAAACCAAAACCTATGCTGGAACGTCTACATAACTAGCTCACATTAGCACAGGTCTATCTGTCTGGGCTGGGAGTCATGCTCACAGTTGTAGTATAGACATATCCTACTGGAATGTGGTCCCATCGAAGTGGATTGAGATATTATTCCCAGTTGGAACAGGTCAATTTATATATAGTGGCTAAATTTTCAGATTAACATCCAAAACTTCTATTTGCAACCTTCCAAATTTTGTATTAAGCATTAATTACCCTCATATCCGTTGTTTTCATATGTTTCATGCTCAGTATGTCATATCAGTGAGTGTTAAAAGATGCCTCAGGCAACTGATCTGTGCTCAGTTTTTGCCCTGGATACTCAATTCCCAATTCCCCAACTGTTAGAACAGTGGGTGAGGTTAATATAACTGGTCATGCTACTTGCATCCTGTACACCGTCACTGGGTGGGAACAGGGAGATATTATCAAATCAGCAGTTGTAGTGTCCATAATCTTTTCCATCCTAGACCACCAGATTAATTTTGGGATAGAAAGAAGGGACCAACAAGTCATCTATACTGCAAATACTAACAACCAGTTCTTATTATTAAAATAAAATACTACTTGTCACTACTCTCCAAATTGCTCCCATTGAATTTCCTATCACTCTTCCTTCTCCCAAAACTTTTCAAAATTATAAAACATTATAAAATAATTATTTATAATATCCCTGATATCGAGTACCTTGAACTTTAACTGTCTTCATCTGCTTAGTTATTTATACAGAGGAATGCACAACATTTTGTTTTATAAAACTATCAAGGGTGTTTTCAATGCTGTAGCACAATATAAAAGTCATTCTACTGCAAACAGAAGGCAAAGTGTGGGATTGCAATTAGAGACCAAAATAAATTCCATATGGGAAGAAAGAGGTAGAGTAGTAATGCAAGGATCATAAGAAGAGTATAGAACAGGAAAGGCTTGTTGAGTATCAGCCAGGGATTTGATGTAGTGTAATTACTCCCTTCCATAACTTAGACCATAACAATTGACAAAATATGCTGAAGTGATGCCAGGCAGCACAGGATGCATTTAATTTGTGTGGTGTGTGGATGGGGGAGGGGGGCGAGGGATAGAGTATGGTACAGGTTCTGCTTGTGTCCATTGACCTCCATAAATAATCCTCTTTATGTTAATGACAATAATATTACATCTTTAGCTTCAGAGAAACTACATATGGAAGCAAGCCATGAGGTTAGGAAGATTTAGAAAGAGCCAGGCGAATGTTTGAAGGGCTATTTGATGAAGTTTAGAGGGACATTGTGAAGAGCAAGGGACTGTCAAGTCAAAGGAGGTTGATGGTCAAGGAAGGCCAGAGGACCAATTAGGTCTTGTCTACACCACGGTGGTAAAATCAACCTAAGTTACACTACTTCAGTTATGTGAATAACGTAACTTAAGTCCACATAGCTTAGGTCAACTTAATGCAGTGTCTACACCATTCCGTGTTGACGGGAGAGGACTCTGCCATCAACTTAGCGGGTCTTCACCAGACCTTCTAAATCGACACGCTACAGTGATTGCAGCAGTGCTGATTTATTGGTAAGTGTAAACTATGAAAGCTATGGAAGTAGGAAAAGTAGACCAAGGTCCATCAGAGATACAGATTAAGTAGGACATGAGGACCAGCTTTGCAACAGGTGCTAAAGAATTTTGTTCCGCGATATAACCAGAAGATAAAGTATGTGAACACCTGCAATGAGATACTGTTCTTTAACTTTTTAAAATGTGTCCAAATTTCACAGTGTGCATATAAAATCCAAAAAAGATCCACTGTATGCTGATGGAGAGGTTAATAATTACTCAATATTTTTATGATTGCTATGCCTGCACACGATGCATTTAACTACATCATGAATATTTCATCTGAGAAACTGAAACAGTTAACATGTTTTTAGACACTTCAACGAGGTGAAATAGACATTCATTGAGAAATGCATAGTCCTTGAATCAAGATAGACTCATTCAGCTTATTGGAATATTGAATTACTAGTCTAAAAGCCCGTGTACATGGGCCAACGGTAACGGCTCGCGGCCCTCCCACTCGCTCAGCTCTCTCCCCCTCCCCCCTCCAAGACCCCCCCGCTCACTCAGCTCTCTCCCCCCTCCCCGCCCCCCCTCACTCAGCCCTCCCTCCCCCCACTCCAAGGGCCCCCCTCCACTCGCTCAGCCCTCCCTCCCTCCCTCCAAGCCCCCCCCCCGCTTGCTCAGCCCCCCCTCCCCCCACTCCAAGGCCTCCCCCTGCTCGCTCAGCCCCCCTCCCCCCCGCTCCAAGGGCCCCCTGCCTGCGCCTCCTGCGCCCAGCCACCCTCCTGCCCACACTCCCCAAGCCTCTGATCCAGACCCTCAGTGGCACATGCGCGGCGGCCATGTTGTGCTGCCGAACTACACCTCCCAGCATGCCATTCGTCTGGGCCATCTGTACTGTGCATGATGGCTTCACACAAACTTCCCTAGCTTTTATTATATAGGATATGCAGATAGCCTTATCTTTTTACCTTTTTTTAGATTTTATTTACTCTATTTTTGTCTTCACAAATCTGTATGAAATATCTATCTTAGTTTTGTTTTTGAAAACGGTTCAAAATCATATATATAATTACAAAATTCTTCATGAAAAGAAACAAAAGATTTGTACACTAGGTGTTGGGAATAAGTATAAATTTCAGAAAGAAAGGCAAAAATATTTCTTGATAAACTGAAATTGATCAGCAATGTGCTTTAGGCTGGATTTTGATCTCAACTCCACAAGATGGATAATTACTAATATTCTGATGCCCATTACCCTGCTCTTGCAAAAGGGTTCATGCAATGGGTTCTGTTTGTGGGGGCTTCATATCGGCTTAAGTCACTGAAGTTCCACATGGGCACAGGGTCTGTCCTCATTGATGTCATGGTGTAAATTTGAAGCCATAGAACCTAATCCTACAATTGCATAGATGGATAGTTGAGCACATGACCATTGTGGCTTCATGTGGGCACAAGCAGGCTTTGATGTGAAGTAAAAGGTCAGGAGAGCTTTAGATTGGTAAAGACGTGGTCTGCTATGAACTGGGAAGTCAGAATAAAGCACAAGATAGGAATAAACATATGATAAAATATGAACATAGGAATAAATATATGATTAGGCTAAAAATGATTAACATAGTAAAACCAAAACCCCAAATGGGATATTTGCCCACAGCCAGATTGACACACATTTGCTAAAAGTCAGTAGTATATGAGGTCAATTACTCTGTTACCTGGACCTCACACCACTAGTTCTTTTGAAAAATTCTTAATAATCTTTAATGAGGATTAAATGCCAGTTCTTTTATATTAATAGAAATAGCATATCAATAGCAATTTGTGTAATTACTATGACTGAATTACTTGAAATTCATATTGTCTCTGCTCTTCGCTATCAAGAAAGTGTTGAGATACTTTTAATACAACCATTACTTTAGAACAGAGAATATTTCCTTATTTATGTAAATTAATATCTGCTCATCCCTGCTACTAAGCAAATATTTCTTTCAGTTTAGCTCATGGGGCCTTTCCAATAGACATCGGTAGAAACTATTGCCATTAGATACCGCTATGATTAATTAGATGTTTTTATGTCAACGTTTAAAATCATTCTCATTATCTGTGTGTTTCAGGGAGGGTCAACAATCACCAGAACAGTGGCAGAAAATGTACGGCAGATACTCTGGTAATGAAGTGTATCACATTAATCTGGAGGACAGTACGTTTTTTGCTGAATATGAGGGAAAGAGCTTTACATATGCTTCTTTCCATGCACATAAAAAGTATGTTTATTATTAAAGGATAAGTTCAGATGAATCTTCATGTATGTTCCATCCATAGAGTAAATATTGTACTGCATTGTTCTGTGTCATCACTGCCACTTTCTGTATTGCTTTTGCTTCTGGTTTTAAATAGCCGCTGACCCTTGTAAACTTTATGGGACTTCTGTATTCTCCTCCCAGTTTTGAATGTCAAAAAAAAAATGCTTTTAGTCTATATGTACCTGCTTAACCTTAAGGCAAAAGGAGATTAGTTCTATGCAGGCATCAAGAATGGATATCACTCTCTGGAGATCAACATCTCGATATGGAATTATCAAAACTAACCATTCAATACATCCTTTCCCTAGCTGATACAACTTAAAGGTTTTTTTTTCCTGGATAGAATCTAAAGAATGCTTAAAATATCTTCTCTGTAGGAACTTGAACTTTCACAGCTGTCAAAAGCTAAGTATATATTTGATGAATCATGAGAAAAATTCACATGGGTACCATGTAGCTGTGGTAGTGCACAGAATGGGCTTCCATCTTGAATGAACCTTTGCAAATCTTCTTCCTTTGTCAAAAGGCAATATGGGAGGATTTAGGTTTTTTAAATCCCTCAAAATTTCATCTTTCAATCTCTTTTGTGGTCAGCATTGTGTTCTATTCCCCTCAACCTCAGCTCGATAAGTCTTCTTCTTGATGACCCCACAATTGCAGTCATCTTATTCGCAACTGGTGCAAAGTTGCAACTTGCCAGGATCTTAAGTATCTTCTCATTTGTGACAAAATCCAAGCAATGGATGTTAAGAATATGCCATAACTTTTCACACTAAAAAGTATTTAGCATCCTCTCCTCAGTTGTTTTTAAATGCAATGTTTCTGTTTCATGTAACAGGGTTGTCATCACTACCACACTGAACACTCATATCTTAGTTGTCATGCAGACATCCCACCACTCAGAGTCTTTTGAAAAAGCTGAAATGCCACTGACACAAGATCAAGTTGATGTGGAACTTCTTCGGTTATTTGAATCTCCTGCTGCAAACCAATTACCCAGATAAAACTATTCACTATTCAGTGCCATTTCCATCTACATGCAGCATTGGCAGATTAGTAGTTTGTTTTATAGGAGGCATGAATTGCTTTGGTTTTTACACCCACATCTTAAGTCTCATAAATTCTACAATTTATGACTATTCCAGCATTAACTGCAGTCAGTCATAATCTCTCCCAGTAAAGCATCATACTTGAGAGCCTCTAAAGATGAATTTTTAAATTTCACACCTCCTATGTTGACCTCTGCTTTGTCATCAGAAAGAATGCATTCCTGGCAAATTGATGATTCTGTTGAAAACTTGTTTAATAGAACCATTGACCCTTACACAGCTCGATGTACAATGGTACAGTTCTTCCGCTAGGCACCCAATGCTGATATAGCAGTGTGCATTGCAACTCTGTGAACTGAGTCAAAAGCTGCTGCAAATTCTATAGGCATAATGTTAATTTCTTTTCATCAGTGTACTCATTTTTCAGTAACATTCCACGGATAATATATATTGTAGATTGACCTATATGGAAGTCAGAACAGTTGTCCATCATTTTTGTTTTGAGACAATATTTCAGTTGGTTCAGTAGTATGATCATAAACCCTTTCCTTGGGATTGACAGCAGTGTTATTACCATATAATTTGATCAAGCTAACCCCTTTTGCTTTCTTCTGAAATGTGGCTGGTTTCCCAAACTTTTAAGACAACTCTTTGAAGTCAGTGAACTAAATATAGGCCTCCACTCATAAGAAGTTCTGTTGTAATAGTCAACACCAGGGTGTTTTATCATTTCACAACTGTTTGACCACAAGTATCACTTCCTCTAATATCACCGTCCTTTTTTCTGGTGGATTTATTTTTGGATTAAGTTGTAGTTTACATGCTGGTGGTGATTTGTTCATTAAGTCCCAAAACTGTTCATTTCAATGCTTAAATTGTAAATCAATATGCTGGCAGTATTTTCCAATTTTGTCCTGTACTGGTGGAAGAGGCAAAAATGGACATCCAATTAAAACTTTCAGAATCTCAGATACACATTTCTGGTCATGTCTTTCGGCGTCTTCATCAATACACTGCACTCTACTATGCCAGCGTTATGAGCATCCTGACAGGCCCTCTTGACTGCTCGTTCAAGACTTTTCTCTGTTACCCATTTCCTCCTTTCACTGACTCAACTCTGACCCCGCACTGTATCCATTCTACACCATATGTCACTTTTTCCTCTCCATTAATATGATATCATCTGTAATCTAATGTTTTCCATTCTCCTTATTCCGAGTTGTTCTCCAGCAGTCCGTGAGATAGAATCCACTCTTCCTCTATGGAAAACAGCTAATGAAGTCCACTCTTCCTCTATGGAAAACAGCTAATCATCCACTATAGAATATTTGCTGGAAATGGGTAACTCTTAGCGATCACTTTATTATGAAGCATATCAACACTGAAGCATTTTGATATAGTATAGTGGTTCTCCAACTTCGGCATTGGTGACCCCTTTCACATAGCAAGCTTGTGAGTGTGGACCCCTCCCCCTTATAAATTAATTTTTTTTTAACATTTAACACTATTATAAATGGGGGAGGCAAAGTGGAGTTTCGGGGTAGAGGCTGATAGCTCACAACCCCCCACATAATAACTTCGTGACCCCCTGATGGGTCACAACCCCTAGTTTGATATAGTAGATACCCATCTCTCAAACTTTATTAATAGATCATCATTGTTGCTATTAGGGTTTGATGATCAGATTCTCGAGCAAGATCACATTTGTAAATGCTATACATACTCATTCTGGTTTGAAAACACAAGATTGCATTGTTGCTCCATGGATACCAAAATGTATACTTATGGCAATTCTTGTGCTGACACCAGATAGACACTGAAAACAGTTAATATGTGGAAGCAAATTCAAGTAGACACATACCATCATCTGATCTCTCTTCTGATAAACTGTATGGTCCCAGTACCAGTTCAAATTCAGTTCTATCATGGCAAATTCTCATGTTCATATCTCCTACTATAACAGTATGAAGTTGGAGTGATGTACTACATACAATATCATTTAACGTGGCATAAAAATAATATTTTTCACATTGGGCCTTGCATGAGCTGGACAATATGCACTATTATTGCACATTCTACCTTAAACTGAAAATGGTGGCCATCAAGTATGGAGAGCAAGCCTGCCAAGGCAGTATGGAACATTGCACTTTCAGGGACAAAACAAGAGCAACATCAATGTGCTTGTCACATGCATCACAGGAATGCAACAATCAAAAGATCTGACCACTATGAGTTAGAGTTATGCTCCCATCATTCAAATTCCTTATGTCTCCTGCACACCACGGATATCAATGCTCAACCTTTCCATTTCTTTATCCAAGAATCATTTCCTCTCCCTCCCCGCAACATCTACTAATGGTCCCACAGTCCCATCCTCAGAAAGCAGGGTCTGATTCATCAGTTTTACCTCATTTATTGACAATCTAGGTTATATTTTCAGATCACCTTAACCTCACGTGTCCTGACATATTTTGAACACATTCATTTGTAGACGCTTATGCTGAGTGTGCGTGCATAAATTTCAGTTTCGTGTACCTTCATTCTGGTAAAAAAGTTGGTTTCTAATCAAATGACTCAATTGATAAAGAGTTTATAAATAGATTAAGGTTTTTAAATATAGTAAGATGAATGTACAAATTTAATTTATCCTGCAATCATATTTATATGAGTTCATTTTCAACATTATAAAATAAGAACTGAGGCTGCCTTTTTAATTCCTTATTTTCTACTACTGATCAGAAAGATTAAGACTAAATTATGGGGGAGAAGGAGGAGGAAATCTGAAAACAATTCCATTGACAGGTGAATAATGGAATAGCTTAGTATGAAGAATTAACAGAGTTCCACACATCTATTGTATTCTCAGAAGGGACTATATGTCTGATATCAGAAATTAACCGGCCCAACATCAGAAATATATTGCTATAGAATAAAATGTTTTTGAAGTGCTTTGGGATTCATAAGTCCTAAGGGTCAGCGCTTGATCACAGACAGCCTGTTTGGAAATAATTTTGTTAAGTACTGTATTTTCAAATATTTGCTTTCCAAGAATGTGCACATTTTGACTCTGCAGCATGTAAGTGAGACTAAATTAAGGATTCATTATTGTAATCTGTAATTTGTGTTTTGTTGAGTTATATTTAATAAACCATATATTTTCCTTCTTTAATTAAGGTTTGGAGTCTGTTTGATTGGTGTTAGGAGGGAAGATAACAAAAACATTTTGCTGAATCCAGGCCCTCAATATATTATGAGCTCTACAGATATATGTTTTTATATCAACATCACCAAAGAAGAAAATTCAGCTTTTAAAAAGCAAGAACAGCATAAAAAAAATAATGAATCCAAGTCATACTATCACGGACCTTCTAGGTTACCCTTGCACAGTGTAATTGCCAGTATGGGTAAGTACAGGTAAATCTCATAAAATATTCTGAAACTATAGAAAAGAAAGCTCAAAAATGTACTACTAAAAATGTAAAGCTATTTTAAAAGAAAATGACCTATGCACATATTCCTTCATTAGTTTTAAATGTATATATTCAATTAAAAAAATAAAGGGTTCCAATAAGATCAACATAAATGGCATTCTCTTGCCGTATACAGAAATACAACATCACAGAAAAATCTATGCAAATGAGAATACCGTCTAACAAGTCTCTTGCCAAGGAAACTCATAAGGTTATTTTAAAATCCCACAAAGTTCAGACCAGATCCAAGGTGGTGCAAAGCAACTGTAATATTCATTCAACCAGCCAGTGAAGAGGTCCCCCAGCATGGAAGAACATCAAGGTGATCAAGCAACCACACCAGCTCCTACACCACTCAGCAAACTGAAAGGGCATGTCCAAGTGGAAAAGTGATGTACCTGGGGGGACCCTTTAGGGCCACAGACAGATGCTCAAAAGCTAGTGCCGAAGATAGGCTAATCCCCTAGCCAGTGCCAGGATTAGGATGGGAGCATAGAAGTGTCATAAAACCATCTATGACATTGATTCCTTTCTTCTCCACTGAGTGTAGCTTGGCAGAGTCCAAAACTCAGGCCTGTGTACAAAAGGTAAACACTGAAAGTGTTTAGTCACAAAAGACTGCAGTCTCTTGCTGGCTAAACACTATAAGTCATAATCAAAGATACAAGTTTAATTGATACATTTGATGGCAATCTAGCTAAAATGTAGAACAGTCTAAAATATCTCATGCAATGAAATCCCATATGTCAAAAGATGAATTCCCATAGTTTGTACATTCCTAATATTAGACACTAATCAGTCCAGTCAGGATTATTCCCATTTCTTGTACAAGGAAGCAGTACTTCTTACTGGCATAAATTAGGAGGTAAAACTCCAATGTCCAGGTCACCAGACATTCTTTTAGTCCAACAAACAACTCATCAGACTCTATTTTGTTTCCAGAAACATTATGTAACAGAACCAGGAAGAACAAAGGCATTAAGAATCAAGGTGTCAAATTCTGATCTCATTTACACAATTGGAAATCTTATGTTTCTCTGGTTATAATATTCAAATTTATTAAATCAAATTCCTTATTGTGGATCTTGTAGAACAGCATTCATAAATTCAATTTAACCTGCAGTTTATTTGTGTATATTCTCACAGCCTGATTGCACGAATATGTTTTTAAATGCTGATATGTATTTGAAAAAAATAATTTATTACCATATTAATGAGAAACTGCCTTGTATATTGTTCAGTGCTGCAAGGCTATACTGGATGTTGCTTAAACATTATATTTTGATGTTGTTTTTATACATTGCCAAAACAGACAGTTTTTGAATACTTGGTTATGTTTAAGTTCATCCATAATAAGTATAATTTACCCTTTTTTAAATGCTTAATTGACTTGCACATTGGGAGCTGTTTCTGATGCTGTTTCAGGGACCGTGGCTATAGATTTACAAGATACAGGATGCAGGTCTTCCAGTGGGCCTACCCTAACCCTTCCTTCAGAGGGAAGTAAAGATGGCAGAAGATCTAGCATAGCACCTGTTTTGGAGGTTGCAGACTCCTCATCACTTCAAACGTGTGATCTTCTAAGTGACCAGTCAGAGGATGAAACTACTCCATCAGATGATGACATTTCTACAGGTTTAGAGTATGTACAATTCATGTAAACAGGACATTACTATTCATAGATGCTAATATTAGGTAAATGTAGAGTGCCGTTCTGCTCCCATTGAAGTTAATGGGGACAGGATTGCAGCTCTTTTTCTGATTAGTGATATTCCATTTAATAAAAAACAAAAGTGCACCTGATTTCTGGGTGATCATATCACATCATCTATAGTGATAAGACACATGGCCCAAGGGCGAAATGATTTGTTCTTCAGAAGTGCAGTCATGAATTGGTCGAAACTTCTGAAGGCTATTTTGAAATGAGAAAAACATTCCAACTCATGCTGGACATCTGTGACACAATAACAAAGACCTTGTTGTGTTTGGAATTTAAAAGCTATTTCATAAACACATACAACTTCACATACCTGGCAACGTCTCTCTATAGCACATAGTTTTTGGAGTAAACTTCAGGCATGACTCAACTGACTAGGAAACAAAACTGAATATTTTGGTCCGAAGAATGAAATGACATTTTAATAGCGGAAAATCCAGTGACATCTGATAGAAATGAGAATCCAACCTTTAAAGGGGGGAGTTGTGGGGCACTGCACAGGACTCTCCAGCATAGTGTAGGTTGTGTGGTAAAAGTGCGAATGCAATATTGGCAACAAAAAAGCAGCAATAGTAAAGCAAAACAAAACAAAAACATCCCACAACATTTTATTCAAGTGTTACTGAAATTAAAAATGCTTTAGTGAAATAAACTGAGGGCTCAATCCTGCAAATACTCATGCATGTGAGTAATTTGCCTCAATAGCATTACTTACAGGAATATAAAAATTGCCATACTGGATTAAATCAGTGGTCTTTCTAGTCCAGTTTGTGGTCTGTCTCTCTGTCAGGGACAGGGTTCAGGTGACCTGACCTAGGGGTTAGCCTCAGGCCTGGGCTGAGGTCCAGGAGCCAATTACCAAGAATCAGGCCAAGATGTAAAGCCAGGAGAGCAGAATCAAGAGACTAAGTAGAAGACAAGGGTCAAGAATCTGTTACCAACAGTCATGAAACTGAAAAGTCAGAGTCAGAGGGCAGGACTAGGTAATCATGAAACCAGAAGACCATGGCAGTGTGAAGTCCAGTTGTATGGACAACTTCCAGTTTCCTCCTGTGACTTAAATAGGGGCAACAGCCAAATCAGGAGCCTGGGAGCTCTTCCAATCAGAACATGAGATGGGGATTGTGCCTTAATTTGGGTTTTGGGGTCTGTACCAGTTGTTGCCTATAAGCTGGTGGGTGGAAGATTGGAGCATGACAACTCCCATGACCCTCCATGGATCTGGGCTCAAACTACTATCAGCTGCCTCAAAGGAAAAAGAATCAGTAGTGGAGAATCACGGAATGAACTGCCAAATAGAAATTTCCTCCTAAACTTCAGACAGTTTGTTTACATCCTACAGTATAAGGATGTAAGGATGCTCATGTATTCTCTCGTCAATATAATTGTTATTCTCATGCATATAAATCTCTAGTAGGATTCAGAAAAGGATTAAACTCTTGGGTTTAATCATTTTTGCTGCAATCTGGGTTGCTATTACAAATTGTACAAATTGTATTAGATTTTTCAGCTGATCAGCATTAGGATCAACTTAACTTTTAAGTGTTATGTAACAGCCAGAAATATCTTGAACACCATCCATCTACTTTCTATGCTGAAAATCCATACTGGTGCCCATAAGACAGCAGGAAGTAGACTGACACTTATAGTTGTTTAGATGAGGAACTTAACACCCTCATAAACAACAAATAACCCATATCATCCCCTTACAATGTCATCACTTATTTTACTGAATTTTATATATATGCCTGTAAACCATAAGTTATGGTCCTTCAATCTTTATTAAAAATAGGGTTGTTTTGTTTTGATTGTTTATATGGAAAACAATAGTTGTATCTATTTTGTTTAATGTCATATTTAGTTATATATGATTATATACATTAATACTTGCCTCTGTTTGCTATTCCACAAATAGTAGTAATAAAAATGTAGACCTGTTTTGTCTACAGTTTTTAAATTGTTGGCAGTATTCAGAACTGTTTCTCTACTCTTCTAGGTATGCTAAAGGTTATCCTCCTTACTCTCCTTATATTGGAAGTTCTCCTACATTTTGCCATCTGCTGCATGAAAAAGTGCCATTTTGTTGTTTAAGACTGGACAAGGTAAAGAGTTTGTGTTGATGGATAGACCTATGTGTTAAACAAGGCTTGTTTGTTTGTTGTGACCAAACACAATTTTCACCTTGTCTTCACTTATAGATAAGCAGCATTCAGCACCCGTTCAGGTACAACCAGTGCTGACAGGCAGTGTTGCTAACAGATGTTTGTGAAGCTCAGACAAGACTAAAGTTCTTTATCAATTCAACTGACACATTTTAGCTTGGGAAGTGAAAAACCACCTCTAATATTGACACTTACCGAAAGCCACTGAGTTTTTGTTTTCTATATTGGTTTTAGGGGTGCCAACATAACTACTATGAAGATGCCAAAGCCTATGGATTCAAAAATAAATTGATTATAGTTGCAGCAGAGACAGCTGGAAATGGCTTATACAACTTTATTGTTCCACTCAGAGCTTATTACAGACCAAAGAAAGAACTCAACCCTATAGTATTACTTCTGGATAACCCGTAAGTAGATTTTAAAGAAAATTATTTACTATACAAATAAGTGTTTAAATCCCAATATGTGCATTGTCTGTGATTGATGGTCACATTTCATGTGACCAATTTAAATCAAAAACATTGTGGCACATACATCGTTAAAGTAAGAGTGGCGACAAGGATGATATCACATGTGTGTTGTGCAATAAGGACCTAATATAACTCTCACTGAAGTTATGGGAGTCTTTCCAACATCTGCAGGAGGAGTTGGACCAGGATCTAGAACAATACAATTTTCAATATGGTAACACCAGGTTTATAAGGAAAAGCAGAGAAATCTGAGTACTATTCATTATAAAACAAGTTGTAAAATCTTTTAAAATTCTTAAATTTTAGGAGATAGATGCAATATTTTAACTGCAATTTAACATGTGAAAGTAATCTTAATTTTTCTACATTTCAGCTGTAGATTGAATTTCTCTGTTTTCTGTCTGCATCCATTTCCCCCCAACCTACTTAGCACCTAGGGGAGCACTATTTTATTCACACTGCTGACCTGCACATTAGGAGCCAGTTTGTCCTTTCAAGATACTGACTCAGATCTAAGCCCACTCAGACCTCTGAACAAGTTTGCTTTTGGTTTGCAAAGTAAACAGTAATTATAGTACTATTTGACTGGTCTAACAGTTGAATGCAGAAGACAGAGCCTATACTATCTAAGTATATTTTTTATTACTGCTTAGCTCAGAGATGATCAATACTATAAACTGTAAATGCCCTTTGGGAAACATCTCTGTCCACTGATTGCCATATAAAACCACAGAACAACAAACATTCATTAAGGCACTTATGGCTCAGTTGTGCCATTAAGTCACAGTCCTGATTTAAGGATGAAGTTGATCCTCATTACTTCAAGAACAGCTGTAGGAGGAATTGTATCACCCACAACAACTGTTCTATAGCCTCATCTCCTCCTCAATGCCCTTTGGAGACACTAGAAGGAAACAGAGGTAACAAAGTCCTGTGGCACCTTAAAGACTAACTATAAAGTTTTGAAGCATGAGCTTTCGTGGGCTAATACCCACTTCGTCGGATGCTGCCTGCATCCGACGAAGTGGGTATTAGCCCACGAAAGCTCATGCTTCAAAACTTTATAGTTAGTCTTTAAGGTGCCACAGGACTTTGTTACCTCTGCTATTCCAGACTAACACGGCTACCTCCCTGATTCTAGAAGGAAACAGTTCTTTCTTCTGTTCCCCCGGTGAAGAGATTACATTTTTTTCTTGGCCCATGCACAAGAAGGGCAGAATGTTTCTTGCACTATCCTCTCCCTCTGTCTATGCACTCCCATGCCAGGGCAAGGCAAAACCTGTCCCTTTACAGTGATGGCTGAAAATGGTGTGTGTCATGCAGGTACATTGTTTGTAAGATTAAAAGGGGTCTATCTACATTGTTTTTGTGCTTCAGTTTCTGAGTTTGCAAGTGAACTGATTGGGAGGTGGGGGAGACAGAAGTCAGATAATGAAGTTCATATTTTTAGTTTCATAATATAACTTAACCATCTGCACTCTGCTTTTCCTTCTAGAATAACACCTGGCTACTTTTGACATTGTAATCGTTGCTTGGTGTACTAGGGAGGAAATAAAGGTCAAAGTCTAATAACCTTTTTTCCAGGCTTAAGCAATCTGCTTTCACACAGTGTAATGACTGTCAGTGCTCTGACTGATATTTCACAATCTCTTTTACCTTATCACAAAGTAGTGCACTCACTGCTTTTGTGCCACAGCTATTGACATTCCTTTCTGCTCTCTCATCTTCTACTTCTGTAATGACTGATAGAAATCACCTGATTGATGTCTGGAAGGATTTTCCAATCTGAAAAGGTCAGATCAAGATAGCATAGTCCAAAAGAGCCTGTGGAACACGCAACATATGGTATTTAGGTTTCAGGAAAAAGGAAAACAAAGGATGATAAAACAGATTATATGCAGTAAGAACCAAACTTCCCTTCAGGGCTTCATTCCAGAGTCATATAGTGCATTGTACAAAATATGAAGTGGTATACAAGTGGTAAAACTCTAAAATGCCCAGAAACATAGTCCTAACCAGCATGTGAAATACCATTTATTTTTGATCTTTTGGAAGTTTACCCATTCTAGGATCCCCCATCATTCTGTCTCTGCCCCAAGGAGAAGGTGTTGGGGAGAAGGTGTCTTCTCTTCTGGCAGGAACACTTTTCAAAAGAGGCTTGGAGGCACCACTGCCACTCATGGAAATCTGTTGGGATGGGCTCTGGCTCCCTCCCAAAGCAAGATGTTTAACTAGAGAATCTCTATTTCTGTTACCCAGCTACATGTGTCTAGAAGGTGTAGCTGGGAGTTCTCTTCCTTACAAAAAGGAGTCTTCATAATTTGGTTTTTTAAAAAACCCTCTTCTCTCCCACAAGAAGCATTCCCTCTTCCCCCCGGAAGTAGCAGGCCATGGTTCTGGTGGGTTCCAATGATAGCATGTAGACATGGGGTGGGCAAACTCTTTGGCTTGAGGGCCACATTGCGGTTCAAAATTGTATGGATGGCTAGGTAGGGTAAAGAAGCCTGGCCCTGTCCCCTATCTGACCCCCTTCCACTTCCCGCCCTCATCAGAACCCTCGACCCATCCAACCTCCCCTGCTCCCTCTCCCATGACTACCCCCTCCTGAGACCGCCTCTCTGCCCCCAGCACCCCCTGGAACTGCACCCCCATTTAAGCTCCTTTGCTCCTTGTCCTCTGACTGCCCCCTCCTAAGACCCCCCCACCCTAACTGCCCCCCCAGAACCCCACCCCCTCCCTAAGCCCTCCTGCTCCTTGTCCCCTGACTGCCCTGACCCCCAGCCACACCTGCGCCCCCTGGCAGGACCTCAAAACTCCCTGCCCCTTATCCAAGGCCCTGGCCCAGCCCCGCCCAGCCCCGCCCCGCCCCTCTCATCATGCCACTCAGGCCCACCGGAGCGAG
Organism: Sternotherus odoratus; assembly: GCA_032164245.1. NCBI lineage: Eukaryota > Metazoa > Chordata > Testudines > Kinosternidae > Sternotherus > Sternotherus odoratus. The sequence goes on along the minus strand of JAVMKO010000008.1, from coordinate 54,139,764 downwards.
ACACACTGCCCCTCACGAGCTCACAGCCCCACCCCCTTACCAAGCTACTCAGTGCGGCAGGAGCTCAGGCCCTGCCAGAGCCAATCCTGCCATTGCAGTACTGTCCGGAGCCAGGAGACACAGCAGGGAAGGGGCCAGAGCAGCCTCCCTGGCCGGGAGTTCAGGGGCGGGTCTGGAAGGGCCTGTGGGCCCAGATGTGGCCCACAGGCTGTAGTTTGCCCACCCCAATCTAGACAGAGCTCACAGCATACTGAAAACCTTCAGGGGGCCTCCTGTACAAGCATTTTGAGGCACTAATGCAAGGGAAGCCTCAGGAAGGAACACTAGGAGGCTGAGAGGCCACCAGCAAAATGCAAGGAATGGGAGTGAAAGGTCAGAAAAAAAGTAGAGTGAGATAAAGTTTAACTAAACTCATTTCAAACCTCATGAACAGATTGGGTTCAGTCCAGGTTGGTTAATATTTGGACTGAGCCTGTTTCCCCACATCTAGTATAAAAGCTGGCAGTTGTGAGGGGAGACAGGACTTGAATTATATCTGTTCTTAATTAATAACATACACACTTTTTAAAATTCAGCATGGTCTTAGGATTTTAAGCATTTAACTGCACTTTATTTCATCTCACACCGTTTTCTTTAAAATTCCCGACCTTTAATGGGTGGGGGTTTCTATTTGCCTTTTCTTTAATCAGAGCTTTCTGTTCAGGCACAGCTTATTTTAGGGGATTTGAAAAATTATAGTTTTGTACTTTAGCAAGCCATATAATTTCCATTCTCAATGAGCAGCATCATCCTTCTCAACTTGCTCCTCTTACGGTGTTTTCTGAGCATATACGATTTGTTCCAATTATTGCATTCAGCTACAGAAGCAGGGCAAACTTTCCACTTGATTCCTTATAGAAGAGAATAGTTCCCTAACATGGTGAGCATGATGTAGCCCGTTGGACCATGTTATACTGTTTCAGTAAGTCCAAGATAAAAAATGTACAAACTTGGAACCTTTAGGTTGCACCATGATAAAAAGAGGCCAGCTGCATAAATTGAATCCTGGTTCAGATTCCAGGCCCTACTCTCCTCTGGGTGTATGTACCATTGTTCCTTCTCTAGTGTAAATAGTTTCATTTTACAGAAGCTGAAATCAGTCAGAGTGGGTTCCACTTTTCCACTTCCCCCAATATAGATTTTTTTTGTAGGACAGTACATAATGGGGTTAAGGTAGCATAGTTTTATTATTCCAGTTATAAACAGCGTGTGCATATGCGCACACACACTCACACACACACCAGAAGAGATCTATAAAAAGTATCCTTATAAAATTGTGGTTAGCAAGTTTCAAATTAGACTGGCCTTTAAGAACACACACAAAAGCGTACAGTGCCCTCTAGTGTTTCCCTATATTCTGGTTTTGGGCTCAAGGTTTTGGGTTTTTTTACATTTTCTGATATATTACTTTTATTATTTTAGGTAATTTTTGATGAAGTTTGAAAAATGCCTTTTTTGTTACCATAAAATTATGCCATCTCAACATTAAATGAAAGCTGTGGTCTCTGCTTAAGCTCTTAGCCTAGCTAGCTGGAGCAGGTTCTCTGTAAAACATTCAGCTGAATTAATGTAAACATAAGGATGCTGTAATCAGTCCACCACACTTTTCACAGCTTAAGGCAACAGGGTTAAATCTTGGCCCCACTGAAGTCAAGGAGAGTTTTGCCATTGACTTCAAATGATTTAGGATTTCCGCCACTGTGAATTAGCATGTACCCTTTGCTATGATTTACCAGTTAATCTTAATCTTTTTTGCAGTTTGTTAACAGAGGCAATTTGCAGTAATGTGCATGTTTAGATATGTCCCCATTTCATGCTGATTAAAATTTCATTTGCTATCACTGTACGATCAGTATCTAAGAAAGAAGAAGGTGTAAAACTTATAGTACAATACAGAAACCGTACAGTAGGACACTATTTTACCTTTCCTTTCTTATAAGAAAATTTGATATTATAATTAGCCTTTGACCTGTATTTCCACCCCAGTATGTCAAGCAACAATTTAAATGTTAAAAGTAGCCAACTATTATTTTAGAAGGGGTGGAAGGGAAAGGAAAATGCAGACAGTTGGGAGAAATTCATAACTTTTAGGGAGAAATGCTAAGGCTAGAGCCATAGCCAGTGTAAAATTGATTTTAATGGAACTATAATGGTTGAAACCAGGTGAGGATCCGGCCCCAATCATTAAATCATTAAACATTTTAATTAAAAACATGTTTAGGGTCATGAATTGGAATATAACTTAGTAAGGCCTCTTTCGTCATCAATATTTATTTAAAGAAAAAAACATTTGCTGTATGATTGTGCCATAAAGTTTCCGATTTAGAAGACTAACAACTTTTATGTAAAGCACATTTAAACTTGATCATGCTTCATCATGATCAAAGCAAACAACATTGAATGTTGATGCCCAGAAATATAGTTTCCTATGTTATTATAATGTTTATTTAACATTTCCTAGTTTCCCCTCCTCTCTCTTCCAAACAAACTAACATAGTTTATTCAGTTTCTTCAGAAGAGATGCAACTGTTGTGATGTTGTGTTTCATTGTAACCCATCTGCTGCTTAGGCCAGATATGCATTTTCTGGATGCAATCTGTTGGTTTCCAATGGTTTACTACATGGTGGGCTCTATTGACAAGTAGGTAAAATAATCCTCAGAACTCTAAACATTGTAGTGTTCAGTGGTTTGTCATGTGCTGTGCTTTGTAACTGCATGCTTAAGTGTGGTGCATGAATGGTTTGTGTCAAGGTGCTGTACTTTGGAATTTCAAATTTCTGCCAAAGGATCTCAATCACTCAAAAATGAGTCACTATATTCTGGTTTTGTTTTATATAGTACATTGGCTGATTTGGCAGTCTTTTTAAATGCTTTCTTTCATATTAAATCTCTAGGTGAAATGGGCTCTAAGGCTAGGTTTTTAAAAATAGGAATGAGCCTAAAGTTGCTCTCATTGATCCACATTAAGGCACGTAAATTAAATTTCCAAAATTGTCAAAAATGCTCATCACCCAACAGCTCCCACTGAGTTCTAGTCTACCCCTAGGTGAAAGCATCACATTTATTTGGTGCTCCTACTTATTGGCTGGGATTGTTAAAGTTTGTTATGGAGATTTAGACACACTAATGGTAATTTACATCTAAAACCACTAGACTACTTTGAAAATATCACCTACTACTTATTCTGTGAAATACTGATCCTATGGAAGTCAGTCAAGGGTGGAAAATTTGCCATAGACTACATTGGCTCAATTTCAACAGCAGGTCTAGCTGTTCAGCATGTCTCAGGATCAAGCCTATTGTAAATGGAGACTAATATACTTACAAATTAACCTTAGTGACAGACAACACAAACTGGCATTCATAATAATAATACATTGACCTTCAACAGTTGTTATCTCGTGCAGACACAGATATCCATTTCGAAAGGTATTTTTTTCTCCTGCTGCTAATGGCCCATCCAAATTTAACAGCCTCTTAGAATTGATATGCTAATGTACAACTCTTTTTTTTCTTTCTTTCTGTGTATATAAATACATCTTACTTCTGTTCCATTCTATGCATCTGATGAAGTGAGCTATAGCCCATGAAAGCTTATGCTGAAATAAACTGGTTAGTCTCTAAGGTGCTACAAAGTCTTCCTCGTCTTATTTACATTGATAAATGTTATCTTAGAGCTTTTAGGAATGTCAATACAGCCTACAGCAGAGATCCTCTCAGCTCACATCAGAAGAAAAGCCCAAGTTCTTACCTGAGCTGCAGCTTCACAGTGCGGTCTACAAAGCTATTTTTAGAGCACCAATGTGAGCCCTACTAACTCAAACCTGTCCACCTAAGCTGGGAGGCTTACTGCTAGTCCTTAAAATGCATTGCACTCCAGCCTACAAAAACAACAAAGAATGGTCTTGGGCACGCCATTATATTTCACAACATCTTATTTGTCATCACTGATTTGCAATCATTCAGGAATTATAAAAAAATAATCACAGAACTGAATAATTGATTTAGCTACAATTAAGCCAGGTAATTAAAAACGTGGTTTTCAAACTGTTTTATGAACCACAAAAAAGTTAAACTTTACTAATATTTGCTGGGATTACTTCAGAAAGGAATACTTTATATCACCCCCACAAGAAATGTTGCACTATCTTCCTTGTTGAGTGGTTCACATCAGTTTTGGAATTCACAGAGTACAAAAATAGTGTGCAGATATTTAAACTAGTGGTATTATGATGCATTCTGCAGTTTACACTCATTGTAGTGTAGAGATGTTACATTTATATGACAGTGCAAATTTCTCGGCAGGTGAAGTTGTGTAAAGTAACACTGACATACATTTATGTTCTATAATCTGTCAACTGACTTGTCAGTTTATAAATTATGGCCAGTGTTTTAAATGTTTGATTTGCACATATACATTTAGAAACTAATGAGTTACATATTGTCAGGGACTCAGACCCCGACCGGCAAAGGTTTGTTGTCGGACCGCAGAGAGACAGGCAACAACCAGCAAAGTCCAAACAAACTCTTTATTGACAGGTGCACACATCAATAGAGAGTGGCCCATTTACCCTTGAACCAGCTAGCTCTCTTACACTGGATAGGTTTTTTATAAGCAATTCCGTCACGTCACAGGTTAGTCTGAGCCAAGATGGGAGGAGGGAAAAAGCGATCTCCGCCCTTTTCCCTCTTGGTTATGCTTAACCAACACTTATTATAACTTTAAACAATACCCAATACCTAATTCATAACTATCTAACAATTATCAACTGGGTCAAAAGGATCCCGGACATAGGGGAAACAGTTAGAAAACAGAGAAAAAACTGAAAGTCTGGCGCCAGATGACTGCAAGAAAATATTGATCATTCCTTCTCAAAGTCTTTCAAACAGTCTGGTTTTATCAGAAGGCTGCCAGAGTTCTCAGTGAAACATTTAACAGTTTAATTGCCACAAGATACTTAAGTACCCCAGATTTTTGTCCCTCACAATATTGAAGTGAAAATCAATAAAATCTAGTTCATACTCACACTGATATATTTATATCGTAGCTTCATTTTTCATGCAGTGTTGACTGTTCCAAAATTGCCCCCACTATTTACCATACAGTTTGTAGTTCAGTACTCAGTTATTTGCTTTGATCTGTTTGTGGCTAAGTGCAAGTGTTGGCCATTTTCTTGATGTGTTTGATAGCCATCCTGTCTAGTTGTACTACAATATATTACCATATATTTTGTATATTTTGTCCGGCTATATCAAAAGGACACTTGGTATGAATTTCCACTTGGAAAGGTATATTAAAGGTTTGGGGCTACCTGGCAGAAGAAGTGTACAGTACAGGCTACTCCATGTTTTTTCAAATATCTACCCTGGGCTTCCAGCAGCCCTCCTTTGTTTTCCATCCAGGTTCTGCATCCATCCCATGGCTTGGACCTTACCATCCGCCCGCTCTCATAGGAGTGTTAAAGTAGGCTGTAAGAAATGGGGATTGGCTTCCTTCTGTACCAGAGGAGCCACAACTGCCCCCTTCTGTTCCTTTAACCAGCACCTCCTTTTAAATCCTTTACCAGGCCATTTATATGGTCATTGGATGCCTTCCCTATGGAGGACCTACACTGGACATCCACCTCACACTAACAAAATAAGTTGTGGCATATAGTCTACCACCTTTTGTGCTCATGATAATAGGTCTTCCTTGACACTAGCTGCGAAGGTGGCAAAAAACAACAACAACAACAACAAAAAACCCAAACCCTCACTCCACTGAAGCCAATGTGGTGGTAAGGGAAAAAATCCTTCCCAACCACCCTAACAAAGGAGCAACTAGTACAATACCCAGAGCTGGTCCTAACCAAACCTGATATTCACACCTCTAGGAGAGGGAGGATGGGTACCGCATTGCCTACTGCATGGAGAAAGGGCTTCCAATGCCAGGGCTTGCATCATTAAAGCCTTCCACCCCTTACATTCCCCGGGGGATGAGTCAGCATTGCAAAGCTTTTCCCACCTTTTTGCAGCACTTTCTGACCTCTCCCTGCCCAAAAAAATATTGGTACCTTCCAGCAGAAAGCCTGGGCAATGGTTCCCTTACTTAAAAGTGTGGTGCAGTCATAGTTGGTGCTGTGCATGTGCATAATACTTCTTTGTTACATACTGTACAAGATCATATTAACTTTACATAAATAAAATCCAACTAAATGTTAAACAAAAAATCAGTACTCCAAGAACAGTTCACAAAATATGGATATCCTGATACCTTCTTTATTCCTTGATATGTATATATTTCATAAAATGTTAGCACATAGAACACTACAGCTTTCCACAGGAAATCATAATTTAAATGGGACATTTAGGTGGCCTGTTAAAGAGTGCATGGTTTATAAATTAGAGAGGTTGTATCTGCATAAATATTTTCAAAACTGCTTTTAAAAACTGCATGTGTGTAAAAAAATACACAAAGGTCAAAGGAAAATCATAACAAATGCTCATGCAAGGCTTGATTTTTATGTCTGCTTGACCCCAATCCAGCATAGATTTAGGCACAAATCCTGCAAAGATATAAGCATGTGCGAAGTCTCCTTGAATTTAAACGTGCCTAGTGCTTTTCTGGACTACAACTGCACTGTTCTCTTCAAACAGGACTATAGTAACGCTAACAAGGAACCTTTCAGTTCACACCCACAGCATCCAACTGGGGAATTACAGTGCAGCACTTGGTGCACACTTCTATTCTCACCCCATAGTCCAAACAGTGTAGTCAAGCCATTAGACTTGTACCAAAACCTTTTAATTTGATTTTTCATCTCAATACATGATTTAAATATGCACACTCAGTGGAAGAAAGTGGTTTAAGCAGTAATGTTAAAGCAGAATTTCCTTTAAACTAACATTTTATCTGCATCTACACTCTACAGCAAGATTTTGCTATTTGACAAAAAGGATGGTATCATGTCTATCCATACAAACAAATGTGAATGAGTAAAGGCATCTAAAAGATCAATTGTATTAGAGTTATTACTGAAAAGGTATAGAAATATTGGGGCATATATTCAGTTGATGTAAACTGTCATCACAATAATGGGGCTACGATCATTTTATAACATCTGAGGATCTCCCCTGTTAATTTGAATTTCATATTCACTACTTTGTGGTTTTCCACGGGAGACAGCCAGAGAAATGGTCAAAAGAAAATTCACAGCCTGACTGAGCTTCATCAAAATAGGGCCTAAATTAGCAGATGTGTTTTCTACAATTTTCCATATGTAAGTGATGTGTAATATGTACAGCCGTGTAGGCCATGGATAAGGGTTGTGTAGGAAAACCATTCAACATTAAGAAAGGCATAATTGAGATAAGAGATGGGAATATTCCTAATTTTTTGTTTTTAATAATTAGGAAGAAAGTCAGATATTCCAGATAGCTATTGCTATCATTTTTTAAAAAAAAGCTTAAACAGTATTTGAATGTAATAGTAGAGAGCTAACTAAAAGATTCTAAACTTATTCAGCTTTGGAAAGTAGACTTGAGATCTTGTCAGAGTTTAAAACTTTTTTATTACATGCATTTTTTTACTGGTAGTCACAAGGGCTATATTTTCAAAGGTCAACACAATGGTAGAATACAGAATGAAATGTAGATTGCTGAGAGAAAGATTAAAGTTTGATATATGAGCAAGTTAAATCCATACCAATAAATGCTAAATATTGAATGGCATTAAATTTCATCACCAACTATACATCACTCCAAAACCAATTAATATAGAACATGGAGCTATGTACTAAATGTGGAAATCAAGACTGGAAATTTCATAGGACTGGGTAGGAAATGATTTTACCATCCAATGAGGACTTTGAAATTCAAAAAAAAAAAAAAAAAAAAAAAATTCAAAATCCTTTTCAGGATGAAAAGTCAAGGCCTTATTTTTTTGTGAACTGAAAATCTGCACAAAAAATCACTCACATCAGTCAAAACATTTTGTTTCAATATCAAGTTGTTTCAATTTTGACATTCATTTATAGTATTAAAAAGATTTTATTTTGCAATGTAAATTGTTTAAAAAATAATAATTGACGTTCCATTTCAAAAACTGTTAAACATGGTGTTCCAAAAATTTTGAAACATTTTTCAAATCCCCACCATCAATAAACTATTGTTTGGCAGCATCCCAACCAGTAAGTTATCTTTCCTGAGCCTTACATCTTTGCAGGGCTCTGTCATTGCTGCCGCTCCTGCTCCTTCACTTGTGTACAAAAGGCTCACAATATCTTAGCTTCTTATTCTAAAACCTTGGCCTTCTGTGCTTCTCACTTCCTCTCCCCTACTCTCAAAGGAGCAGCAGCCCAAGAGACTTCTGTCTCTTTCCTTCCTCCCATCCTTTCTTAAAGTACAGCATCTCAGGCCATTCTAGCCTCATTGCCAAAAAGTGCAATGTCTCCAGCCAGTCTGGTCCCACACACCTGATTTTCCCTTTTCTAAATCAATTAGATCTTTTTTTCCAGTAAGGTTCAAATTTGGTTATGTCAGGCTAACTTGCCACATAGACACTCTTATTCCCATATGAGAGTATCCTCATGGGGGACAGGGGAGAGAAGGGGGTTGTACTAGTATAAATTATTACTGTAACTGGTAAAACTTTCCCATGAAGACAGGCTCTTAGTAGTGCACGGGTTGCTTGTTTCCTTCCCTTCCAGCCCATTAAAGGACCAGTGATGGTTGGGTCAGTGTTTCTGTCATCTCCCCATACCTTTAGTGAAAGTAACAATGTTGGCTCAGCCTTCTTACCAAAGGGGGAAAAAATCCATTTAAGAGAAAAAAGAATGAGACACACAAAGCACCTGGATGCAAGAGGAGGTGCACCTGGCTGACTGAGGAGAACCTTCTTTATGTTATGAGGAGAGCTGGGGTAGCAGGGAAGCAACTATACCACCATCCTGGAGAACAGGGTCTGGGCTTAGGTTAAATGGATTTACTGGGGAGGGGAGCATAAACTGAAATGGTTGTTTAGTATTTATTAAATGGGACAGAAGAGTGTATAAATTAATTGGATTTTCAGGGCCTGTTTCTATTTATAGATGTGTGTTTTATATAGTGCATTTTAGTTAAGGGAAAAAATCAACAACTAATTTTTGTTCCTCCTTCATTCAAGGCTAACTATACACAATAAACTCACATAAATACATTTTAGGTTTTCTTGTAAACACTTGTGGATGTAAATTTTTTTAGATGTATATTTTAAATTTTGAAACCATGTTTTCCAATGAATGTGTACCGGTATGCATTTTCATTTGTCTTTTTCCAAGAGACATTGGCCTTATCTCTTGGGCTGGAAAAGGGAATCCTTTGGCAGTTCCTGCTACATAAATGTGTGCGGGAAGCTATGCTCTGAAAGTAACTTTATCCCTGCTTTTGCTTATGTAATGCTGCTGCTGCTGCTGCTGCTGCTTCTGGAAAGCTACTCTTGTGCAAAAGTGATCCTTCAGTAGGAGAGAGAATAGAGAGCCAGTGAGGGACTACGAGGTGAGAAGCTAGAAAATCAGCATATTCGATTGCCTCCGTGTGAAGCCCTTGAGATATGAAAAGGTCCTTTTGTGTAGGAGGCAAGACACTTATATAAAACAGGTATTGACGATGTAATGAGTTTTGGAAGACCTTGTGGGAGAAGGGAAATTAATACATATACATATGCACAGTGGAGTGTAATTTTACCAACATTCTTTTAGTGAATGGAGAAGTACTAGCAATCCTCATCAATCTACCAGCAGGATTCTATTTTACTTCAAACAACATGATGTTTATTATTCACATTGTCTCTATTCTACTGAATCACTTACATGAAGTTGATAGTTACAGTGCCTTCAGAGACCACCACCAAGTGGTAGGAATCAAATGTAAGATTGATAGGCTCCCAAGATATGTTGCAGTTGAGTTTTTCTAACTCATACTTATCCTGCCATGTATTTATACTGGGTTTTAATTCTGTTCCTCTTTACAACAGCCTAGATGATTTGCTAAGATGTGGGGTGACCTTCGCTGCCAACATGGTGGTTGTGGACAAAGAAAGTACTATGAGTGCGGAGGAAGACTATATGGCAGATGCCAAGACTATTGTAAATGTACAAACTCTCTTTAGGTAAGTGATTTTGTAACTAGACCCTGTAGCTATGTGAAGCATGAAATGTTTTAGAATTCTTTTTGTGGAGGGGGAACTGGAACAGTTTCTCTTCATTTTTTTCGTAAACATCACTTTATATGATCAAGCAAAAGTTATTGCTGCTTCACCATAATATACTCCGATCTTTTGGGACCTGGAAGGGTAAGACTCCAGCTCTCATATATGACTTCTCACATTCCAAGATGGTCACTTGCTACTTCTCCAGAGTCTTTTGAAGGCAGCTGACTAGTCTGTGGGAAAGGAGGCCAGTCAGCCACCCCAGGAAGACTTGAGATAGAGGAATCTCACTGGACCTTTGCCTTAATAAACATCTTGTGATAAAGCCATAATCCTAAACTCATTACAGACAGTGGGTGCTTTGAAAGGAGGAGGACTACAAATTAGGTGAATGAAGGATTGATGTACAGTATCTTGGATAGTTCTGATTTTGAACCAAACTAGAATTTTGCCTCTTGAGAGGTAGCCACTCCTAATTAAAGTCTGTGTTACATGTCATAAAGTTCCAGGGAACAGGGAGGGGAAATCTGAAACCAAATATTGAAGAAAAACAACAGGATCTCCTTCACAGTTGAAATTACATAAATCATTGACTCATTGCTTGCAAATGATCCAGCAATAACGATTGGAAGGAATTAGAAGATACAAGTGTATATGCGGTCATGAAGGTTATTTTTGTCTTTTGTTAATAATTAGAAGGGAACAAAGTGTTCAAAGTAGTACTTTAAATTGGTTCTCTTAACAAGTTTAAATTAACAATTTACCATAGCTAAGTCCTATCTTGACAACGTTCATATTCTTTTCTATCTGACCTGATCCTGGTAGAAGGTCTATGATCATGGCAAATTAACAGTAGTAGTCAGATATGTTACCACCACAGCAAGCTCTCTTCCCTTTTTCCACAGTGTCACCTATACCATCAGGATTAACTGTAAAGAGAACACTTGCCAATATTTCCATTACTGATGAACATGTCCCACTAATTGTTTTTCCCTTGTAGAAGAACAAATGCCTCTTAGCTCATTTGGTAGATCAGTACACTTCCCAGTAAAGCACTAAACCCTCTGTATGAGCATAGGTTTTTAGCAGCAGGACAGACTGTTCAAAGGATGCAAAAGAAATCAGAAAAACACCTTGCTTGCTTTAGCCAGAAAAGACACACAGCTCACAAAGAGGAAGAAAAATGTCTTTAAAAAGTATTTAAAAAAATCAGAAAAAGTGGAAAGAGTCTGAGGAGATGGTGTTCGGATGAAGAGCAAAATGAGTTTCTACTGAGGTTTGGTTTTATACTCAATCTTGCCTAAGATCCTGATTGGAATTCAATGGCATCTCTTTCTGATCCTCATTCAGCAAGGCAACTAAGTAGGCACTTAGTGTTGAGGATATAAATAGCCTATTGGCTATAATAGCATTACTCACATGCTCAAAGATAGGTATGTACTTAAGTGCTCATGGCCTAGAGCCCTAAAATGAGGAAATGATTAATTCCAAATACATTTTTGCCAGGGTAGCTCAGTTTAATTATTAGACCATCTGTCTTTCACCTTAATAAGAATTCAGTATCCCTTCAAATGAATTCAAAAGGCAATTTTAAAATAGTAGAAATTGTAGGATTGGGCCGTTCATTTCAACAAGTTCATAGCGTTCATTTTCAGTAAGAAATCATATGAAACAAATGAAACAAGGAAATAAAGAGTGAGATTTCATTCTCCAGAAAGGTTTTTTCTTTTGAAATTTCAGCCAAAATAGTTGAGGCCATTTCTATGAATGAGACTAGGGAAAAATAATTTGTTTTTTAAATAGGGCAAACCAAAGAGAGACCTTTCTTGAATAAGTCTAGGACTCTATTCTTTGGAACAGGGACTTCAAATGTGGGTGGGAGTGGCCTTTGTGGGAGGAGATGGCCTTTGCCATCACCCTCCAGAATACAAGTTATAAACCCTTGAAAAAATAAAGGTTGCACTTGCTCAAAGACTTCTTACATTTCAGTAGCTATATTCACAGTGATTCAGTTTGCACAGAGCCTATTCCAGCCAGGGCTGAGCAGGACTTCCCCTGCAATTGCAGCTCTGAGCAGTTTTGAATGATGCCAAGTCTGGACCTAGAGATCTGTGACATACCAGAGTACAATCCAGACTAATGAGCAGCTATGTCACCCTTGTCCTGAAAACCTTGGTCTTACAATGCCTTGTTGAAATAACTCCCACCTATGCTGTTCATGAACATCCTTCCACCATGCAGGTCACACCCTCGGTGTAACTGCAGCCTGCCAGCCATACCTGGGTTACACTATGGCTTTCACCAGCCTTGGTTACACTTCAGAATGACCCCAGCACACCCTCACTCTTAGCTTCCCCCCCAGAAATATATGTCTGATTCTTCCTAGCCTTCTGAACAATACAAGTTATTTCCTTAAATAAATAATATGCACGGAACTTGCCACCCATCCAATGGAGTTTCCAGATACTTTAATTTAGACACACTGGGTTGGACAAAACAATAAAACAAGTTTAGTAACTACAAAGGATAGATTTTAAGTGAATACATGTACAGAGGTGTAAGAGTCACAAATGTCTGCAAGAAAATTAAAGTTAAAATAAAGGGTTGCCTAAGTTAAATTACATTAACTTCAAAGCAAAAGTTCTCACCACACCCTTTCAGCAGTCTTACTGACCCAACTTCTTAGGCTGGGATCTCTTCTCCTAGAATCCAACTAATTCTTCCATCAGGACAGGAGGAGGAGAATGGGACAAGGAACGAGAAACAGGGCAGAAGAGTCTGTGGCCAGTAAAGGATACTCCCCTCCAGACCCTAGAAACCAAGATTTAAGAGTCTCACCATTCCCCTGGTGTCAGTAAATATCTGTAAAATTCACTGGCAAATTTACTGTCCCATCCCTATTTGCGCTATTCAGCATAGACGATGGCAACCCACTACTGCTAGAATTTAGTCTGTATGCTCAAGTGTCAGAGGTGAGGGTGGTGGATCCACATGGGTGTCATCACATGATGGAATTTCATTTATTTGTTTGCTTTAAAAAAAAAACCTAGAAAAGTACACAAAAATTGTTCAGAGAATATTAAGGTTTCAAAGTCAAGTACTCAAAAGTTGGGAAAAGCCATAATAAAGTTTTGCTCTGCAGATATGTACAACAGCTTGCACCATGTTTTCACTAGATGGCAGCATTAGCTCATATCTGAAGCATAACTATTATAAAAATATATAATTACAGGAAGACCAAAAGAGGAGTAATATTTTCTTTGTGTTTTTGACCTAGTTAGAAAAGAAAAATATGTTTTAAAATAAAATATGTATCCATAACTAGATTTTCAGAAAGCTTTCACAATCTTTCACCAGTAGTATTATATAAAACAAATGGCAAGAATGGGATAAACTAGTTTTCACCCTGTGCATTAACATTAAAGCAGAAAGGATGTAAAAAGATGTAGCAATATTGATGAGGTATTAATATATAGACTACTTTTTAATAATGAAAATGCACAGCATTTGGATCAAAGGTTTACAATCTTCATATAATTTTGTAATGAGTTTCATAGGGCTAAATACTGGGGCAATTACTTTAACAGTTTTATTAATGATTTTAGACCAAGGTAGAGCACATATGGTAAGGTCATTACATTTGCAGATGATAGAAAATTTAGAGGCATAATTATGGGCAGAGGGGGTAGGTGAAGACTGCCTAATCTTGATTATCCTATAAAGTAGCTAAAAGTTTAGTGTTGGAACAGGCTATTCAATACATGTAAGCACAGAGTGATTTTTTTAGCAGAAATAATGCCCAAATAAAATAGATTTAGAAAAGTATTCAGCGAGTTAATATGATGGGAAGAAGGGTTCTATATATAAATAATCTGAACAGGATGTGAGAGGGGGAACAATTTAGGTTGGGTTCTTTGTAACAAAAAAGCAGCAAATTGTTACCAGAGTTTTTCATGGCAACATTATAAAATGATTTTAAAGCATTGAAGTATTTTGTTAAGATATGTAGTTCATGACTACAATGGTCTTTGTATCTTTGATTCAATAGTGACAAAGACTAACAAAAGTATTGAAGCATAAGCTTTCATGGGCTAATACCCACTTCGTTGGATGAATCTGATGAAGTGGGTATTAGCCCATGAACAGGGCCGGTGACAAGAATTTGGGGGCCCCGTACGCAGATTGTGCGCCCCCCCCCCGGTCTCCCGCCGCCCGCGGCCCCCCCCCGGTCTCCCGCCGCCCGCGGGGGGCCCCCCCCGGCCGGTCTCCTGCAGCCCACGGCCCCCCCCCGATCTCCCGCCACCCGCGCCCCCCCCCGGTCTCCCGCCGCCCGCGGGGGGCCCCCCCCGGCCGGTCTCCCGTCGCCCGTGCCCCCCCCCCCCCCCGGTCGGCGACAAGTGGGTACAGCAGCGTACCGGGCCCGCCCTGGATTTAAGGGGGCCCCCCCCTACGTCCGGGGCCTGGTACAGCTGTACCCATTGTACCCCCCTGTCACCAGCCCTGCCCATGAAAGCTTATGCTTCAATATTTTTGTTAGTCTTTAAGGTGCCACAGGACTCTGTCGCTTCTGCAGATCCAGATTAACATGACTACCTCTCTGATTCTTTGATTCAATAGTACTTTTAACAACTGAATAAAGTGACTATATGGTAGAAAATAAGTTACATTGAATGGGATCATTCAAAAATGTAGAGACCATTCTCTAAATGGAGTCAATACTTTGACCTCAGTATGGTAAAATAATACTGTTGAGCCTAGGTTGCTGATTCTTATGAAAGCTTTCTGACATTCCTCAGTATTTTACATTGATTAATAATCTTGCTCAGTTTAAAGTTGCCTTCCTCCTCAGACGATGAATGTACTGTTTATAGCATATTTGTTTATTTGTTGAAAGCAAGAAATTACACCATGCCAATTAAAACTCTGGCACACCACCACTTTGACTCAGTTAAAGATCAAAAGGGAGTAAGAAAGTATGTATCAGTCTCACTGAATGTAATATGAATTTTTAATACTTTGGATGCAAAAGAACAAGCTTAGCTTAGTTTTGAAGTTTAAATAAAATGTATTGGCTTAGGGAAATGTATAGGTACTGGCTGGCCAAAAGGCCATTTTCCTGTTTAATCCTAACAGTTGAAGTCATCTAATGATTCTTCACTGATGTGTTAGTTTTGGGATAAAATGCATGGCCTCCTCACTGGATGCTTTTTTACTCTAGCAAGGGCTTCTTTTATTCATTTTGCAAGACTAACTGACCCTGAGCATATATTTTAAGGCCTATCTATTGTCCGGCTATACCAAAAAAGGACAGGAGACACTTGATATGGATTTAATCAGGCCACAACTGCATTATTAGATGTCTGAGACTACTCGGTAGATAAAAGCATACAGTGCAGGTAACCCCATGTTTATACCGTAATTATCCAGGGGGGTTACACAAGCGCCCCCTCTTTTTCCATTCAGGTCCCTCCAGAAAATCCATTGCCCCGGGACCTTAACATCACCCCCACCCCAGGAGGGGTAAAGTAGGCTATAAGAAAGGGGGTTTGGCTCCCTGCCATTCCAACCATAGGAGCTCCAAACCCCACACCTTTCTGTTCCTTTAACCAGCACCTCCTTTTTAAGTCCTTTACCAGGCCATTTATCTGGTTACTGGATGCCTTCCATATGGGGTACCTGTACTGAACATCCACCACAAGAAAGCACCAGCAATTAGTTTGGCAGCCTCTCTCACCCAAACCCAGTTGCGTTCCCAGACATCTTCCAATTGGCTTTTGTATAGCAGCGCAAAACATTTCACCCCCACAAGTTTGGTGAGTGAATGCCCCCTTCTCCCAAATAAGCTCAGTTGCCCCTTGCACTGTGCAAGGATAGTCAAGGACTCCTGCAAGCTGAGTTGCCAATTCCATGTGCAACACCCACCCAATCCAGATGAGTGATATAGGTGACTAACATCCCAAATCCTCACATGCTATGGCTCCATAGCACCAGCAGCCTCTACTTGAGTTTGTTGCTAGGTCCTGGTGCAAGCCTGCACAGTTGGTCAAATTGAAAACAAGACAGGGAATCTACTATGCCATCATCCAAATGAGGGCACATGCTTGGAAGGAAAAGATGTTAAGGCTAAAACGTTGTGGCACAAATTCCCTAACTAACTTCATAATCCTGCATATAGTGGAAGTTTTGTGATTAATAACATGGAGAAAAGGGTTTCCAGTGCCAGCGTTTGCACCTCTAAAGCCTTCTGTCCCTTACATTCCCCAGTGAGTGAGTCAGTTCTGCAAAGCTGATCACCACCTACCTTTTTGTAGCAGTTTGACTTTGTTTCCTCCCCAGTGCCATAAAGCACTACTGCCTTCCTCTGGCAAGTCTGGACAATGTCATTTACTCAGGTTTCTGTTGAGGAAGTATTGGGGCAGGTTTTGGAGTTAAAGGGTTAATAGGGTGGGACAGAGTCTCCGAACCAAGCGGAGATGGTAAAACGCATTACACATGGCTGTTGCTATGTGATTTAAGGGCCTATTTGTGATTTATATGTGGGGCAGACTCCAAAGAAAGGAATTATGACTGTGTTACATCTCTCCCACTGGGTCCTGCTCTCGCTTTTGGTCCAGCGGAAAACGGGTCGGTTACTAGTCTAACCCATTAGCAGACTATTTCTGTTTCCACATCACCTCAGCTCTGCCTGTCCCTGCCCACTCCTCACTCACTGGCATGGGATGAGGAATAGTGGCTCCCTGGATACTGTTCTTATGTGATCCACAATTTGTGTAGCCTATGCATGGGTTTAAGGAGGCACCTTATGCTCCTTTACTCCCCTGCACAGGTATTTAGAGCAAGAGGCAATCTTACCTAAACATTAATCAGATTAATAGCTGCACAGTACTTTCCCTATAATTCCACTAGAGGGTAGACAATTTATACAATCTTACAGTCCAAAAAATAGTTTTGAAATTGACTCACTAGGAATAGTCACTTTGCATAATCTGATGATCTAAATCCAGCTCTTCCAGGGACCCAATAACTTGCTTTCACGTTCAGTTATGTATATCCAGTCATTAAATCAGGTGTTAATCCTCCCTTTACAGTTGACTCTACATATTATATTGCTAATATTCAAATTTAAATACCTACCTGATATAAGATAATACAAGAAAATCCTCTAGCAGAAAATCCTGTGATAATTATTCATTGCATGGTCCAGAATTAATGCAGAAATAAGGAGCCAGGGTTTAAAGAGGATATTTTTTTAAAAAGGAAATTAAAAATGAATCTTTCCAGTTGCCTCGATTTGTTCAACTTTTCCTCACTTATGGTGATAGTAGGATTGCATCAACAAATTGGCTTTAATATATTTCTATACAACCTAATACACAAGTGTAAAGGTTAATTCTTAGGATTGTAGGTGTGATTTATTTAGCATATGCTAGCAATCAATTCCACCATTGCGTAATGCAGGCAGACACTGTTTGGTAACACTGCACAGATCAAAAATGTGTGTATCGATCTGTGATCCAGAGAACCAGGGAGCTACAGAGTCAGTGTATACTCAGAGTCCTGAATAAAACATCCCGTGTGTGTTTTTTGTAACCAAGCATTGTCCCCTTCTCAACCACAGAAGAAAGTTCAATGACAAATTGTAATTGCCCAGCAAATTTTAGATTTTTCTCAAAGCCACCACCCCATTTTTCTCTAAATGATCCCCACACTCAATATTCAGATATTCACAGGACAAGACTTGAAGCTGGTAAATGACATAAATGTAGACAATCTTTAAGACAACATCCTTAAATAAATATCCTTAAATAAATATGCATGCTTGCTTTTAAATGTTTGATTATTTTATTGTAAAACTGTGTTAAATTCACACCAAATTTCACAAATAACTTGGTTTCCATCTATTTGTGTATTTTAAAATGAGTGTTTGTAACAATCACATTTAAAAAGCTGAGAGAGATCAATGATTCCAGTGATGTTTCCCATTTCAAGAATACAGAATACCTTGCAAATCAAAATTGGCAGAAAACGTTACATGTTGACCATGTATACCCATAAGCCTACTTCATTTCTGTAGGAGAGTCTTCACTCTTCTAGGGCACACCAGCATTTTAGCCAAAGTTTGGCAGTGCTTACTCAGGCAAAACTCCCATTGGACGCAGTTGAACGTTTGTTTTGAGAATGTTCAGGAAAATCTAAGAGCAGTGATGTGAATGTAATTCATGTTTGATGCTGGACATCCTTCAGTTCCAATAGCTGATCCAGTTAGACAAGGCAAACATGGCCCCATGTTACATAAACTAAACCCTTTGTTAGGGAAACCTGCAAGTGCAGGAGTGGTAAGTGCCCAACAGGACATTACCAATGGCCACATAATAGGAAAGAGACAAGATGACAGCAGACTAAATCAATTGATATTGGACCCAGATGTACATTTCTGAGATCAAAGGGTATTGGTTCAAATATTTCAGAAGTAGTGGAAGTTGATCTATTCATGGCACCACTGATCAAACCCTGAATTACCATTATTTGAATGAAGGAAGGAAAAGAGAATGCAGTTGTGATGAGCATTTTCTCCTTGATCTGAAATGGGAAGATCTCCTATGTCTTCCTACTGATACTTGTGGAACTCAAGTTCTGACTCCATGATCCTCACAAACACCCTGACTGAAACAAATATGGTTCTTAACTTTTTAGCTATGATACTGGGTAATCAAATCACCTTGAGAGTCTGGACTTATTTTGGCATCATAGAACTAAAGCACTTCTTTACATCCTAACCCAAGATCTAGTTCTTACTATCATCATGTCTCTTGACATTGGAAATTGAGAGATGTTTCTGAGTACGTATCAAGTTCTTACTTACTGGGAACAAGTAACAAAAATACATACAGTTACATGTAGAAATGTTTTCTTGGCCTGTTGTGAAAAGTCACACATAGATCCTATTGTGTGTCCCACATAAAAACTGTTTGATCATTATCCTTTTCATATCACATCCTGAATTAAGACAATTTCTCTTACCCTGTCAATTTAGCATTTCATAAATATGTTGAAGACCAACCAGTTTCTCTGTAGCCCTATCAACAAGTCCCCAAAGGGATAGATGCATTTTAATCCCTTCCCACTAAAGTGTCCTGCATTGTAGGATATTTAATATAGTCCTAACTGAGCTGATGATTATTCTGTTCTCTTGTATTGAATCCATTCACAGCTTGTGAGCTCAAGTTTAGGAGGCAATTTACTTGGTGCTTGTGACAGAGACAAAGCTTACAGCCCCAATGACATATCTATTTTATACTATTTTTGAAGAGTTTTAGTTGCTGCTATACATTTCCTTCCAAGAGGTGGTGACTGAGTTCCACCCCACGTACTTATGCTAGCATTATTCTTAAAATCTCCAAAGACTGCACTTCTGCTAGCCAAGTTCTCGTACAGGCAGGCTGTGTCCACTAGCATTTTTACCACAAGGCTGTTTAACATTTCATAGAAAAAAAGAACGTGGAGTACTTGTGGGCACCTTAGAGACTAACCCATTTATTTGGGCATAAGTTTTCGTGGGCTAGAACCCGCTTCATCGGATGGCCCATGAAAGCTTATGCCCAAATAAATGGTTAGTCTCTAAGGTGTCACAAGTACTCCCCGTCCTTTTTGCAGATACAGACTCATACAGCTACTACTCTGAAACATTTCTTAGAAAAGATCTCTGATGATGGGATAGCTAAAACTCCAGGAGCTGGTCTACACTAGTGCTCCCATCACACCTCGCATTAGCAGAACTACTACACTGGTATTGCAACAATAGAGGACATTAATAAACATTTATTTAGATAAAATCTTAGTCATTGATCTTGCTGACTGTTTAGCCTTTGCTTGCTTTCCCATTCCAGTGAATCCCTTCTCCACAAGCCTAATGTGAAAAAGCCCCTAGGATACAGTGTGTTGAAGCATTCAGAAATCATACCTAGGTTTTTATTTCATTTGACAGTAACACATTAGTTCAGCTGGTTTCAAGAGAACCATGTCTAAAATGGCTGCAGGACTGCATCTATCGCTGTTACAGCCTGGCAACACTCAAACTTGAAATTCATGTCAAGGCCTATTCTAAGAGCGGCAGATCTGCTACAGCAGCTAGCTTCCAATCTGTGCAGTACAGGGACATGTACAGCAAATACATTGTGGCTGCTTTACAAATTTGACAAACACACGCTATTGCTTAGATTCAGTCTTCAGAGAGGACCCCATCTATTAATGTTGCAGACTTATTTCTGAGATAGATAGGCTTAGATCATCCAACCCTCAATATATAATTTGTTATACAGTAGACAAACTTTTTGCAGGGCTGAACATTCAGGTGACTTTCTAAATACTTTCCTCTGTAATTGGATATTCTTTTGGAGTATTTTCACCTCCTCCTTGCAAAGAACTGACCATTGGAGCAATAGGGACAGCTTATGTACTTCAACAAGGGTAGCATGAGACGGACCTAACACAGTCAACTACCTCACAGCTTTATAGGTATAGGAACACATTAAAACTCATTAGAGGACCTAAGAAATAATCCATTCAGGTTTAAATGTTCAGATAACCATAAAGTTATCCTGTATTTATAAACAATCCATAGAATGTATAGCTCAATTCATACAAGAAAACATAATTTTAGTCAATCCACATGTCCCTTATGCCATGTGACAACTATTAAAAAAAAACCCACAGGAGTTGCTTTCTACCAAAACTGAACAAGAAAGTTAGAAGGAAAACAGTACTATTCCTTAAGTTATTCACTTCTTGATCCATCACAGGGCTAACTCCCACTCGAAAGACTGCTTGACTTCCTGAAGTTAAAGAGTACACATATCCCAACACCTCATTCTCTGGATGCAACAAAGGGAACCCAAATTAATTTGTTATTTTCATCATAAATATTTACAGTATGCTGTATATCCTGTAACATCATGGGTCTGTTTATAGTGAACTTCAGTTATCAACTCCTTTTCTACAAGAAAGCAAAACAACTTAACTTATGAGAGTATAAATTTCAAACATTTTATTTTTTACAGAAGTGAAATAAAATGGTAACATAATTAAGAATCCAGGGGAAAAACATATGCTTATGTCACTAGAAGAGTTTTTTGCCACCTTGTCTATCAAGTGGCCAGGTTCAGTTTTGCATTCATTAGAATATATTGATCTTAATCTTGTTTTTGTTAATTACAACAGCTGTTTGTGCTCACCAGACAATTTTTTAACCAAAAGGCCTTCATGACTGAGTCACCTTGGGAGAAATAACTTTTAATACTAATGAATCACTGGCATTAAGGGGTAGGGGAAGTGAAACAGCCATTGCCATTTGGAACTGGCTGATTTTTAGGGCAATTAAGACAGATATGAACACTTCAGATGACTATAATGGTAGTAGGTTTAAGATTAGCAGCCGTGTTAGTCTGTATCCGTAAATAAAACTTGTAGCACCTTAGAGACTAACCAGTTTATTTCAGCATAAGCTTTCCTGGGCTATAGCTCACTTCATCGGATGCATTGAATGGAACAGATGCATTTATACACACAGAAAGAAAAAAAAACAGAACTTAACAGAACTTGTGAATGGTTCTCTCATTACACTAACTGATTGCATTTCCCTTGTTAATTTACCTTCAATAGGTGTTAAATCCTGCCTGACAGAAATCCATTTCAAAAGGTATTTTTTTCTCCTACTGATAATGGCCCATCTAAATTTAACAGCCTCTTAGAATTAGTATGCTAACGTACAACCTTCTTTTTATTTTCTTTCTTTCTGTGTGTATAAATGCATCTTACTTCTGTTCCATTCTATGCATCCGATGAAGTGGGCTATAGCCCATGAAAGCTTATGCTGAAATAAACTGGTTAGTCTCTAAGATGCTACAAAGTCTTCCTCATTTTATAATAGTGGTGCAATGTATTGGTGATTTTTTTAAAAAAAAGAACACTTGAGGAGAATTACTACAAGTGTATTTATCCAAGTGATTTTTCCCTAGATGGCAGAATGCTTTATTTTGAAGTCCAAGTTTCTTCTGGAACACATGAATATTTTGGAAAGATCAGAGGAGAAATGAGAAATCAGGCTTTAAACAACTGCAAAGGAGTGCTGAATTGGTCATTGCCCAGCAATAAAAATAATGAGTTAATAACAAGGGAGTTTAGGGCCCTGACAACATATCCCTTTGCAAATGTCCAGCCTACCTCAGAAGTTTCTTTGTTTGGGTAGCCATGTTTGCATCCCCACTCATTTCAAGGCTTGTAAATTAAAACATGGAACATACAAACATATGACTTTAAACAAGAACAGTGGAAATAAACAGTGGAAAGAACATGGAACATACAAACATGAACAGTGGAAATACACAGTGGAAAGAACATGGAAATAAAAGTCATTTTCAAAAATGACTCATGAGTTTGAGTGCCTCCATTTGGCACATCTAAAAAGGCCTGAGCACCTGACTTTGGAGGAGTAGGAGGGAAATCAGGTTTTCAAGATCTCATTTTGCACATCCAAAAAAAAAAAATGGAGGCACTCAAAATCATGAGTCAGTTCCAAAAATATTGGTCTTATGCAATGTATACTGTCTACAGTGTCCCATATTAGTCTAGTTTATAGTCACATGCCCAGCTGAACAGAACAAGAGTGAACAGAGCCTTCACTTTGGCATTCAGTAGGAGTGTTGCTCACTTCTTAGCTAATCCGTCTTCAGATTGAACATTTTGCCTTCACAACCGGCAGTCTTAGATTAAAATTGGTTACATCTGATGTACATTATTATTATTCATTTAAGTTTTCTTGGACTGATAATAGAGAAAAAATACCTAATGCAGTATTTAGATTTGAATGCACTTTACATGTATTTCCTGAACCATGTCTTTTCTTTGCAAGGTTAATTTTCATGTCAGCTTCCTATTGTGCACGACTTGCATAATATCTTTGCATTACAAAGAGCTCACCATTCTGCAAGAACAGAACATTTAGGAACAGAAGTTGCCTCCATCAAGACAGAGGAACTAAATAATACAAAGAAAGGAATATTAATAATTGCTATTAAAGTGCATCTTGAAATTTAAAAATGCTGTATTCAAAAACCACCCTCAAAGTCTGTCCCATAGGCTTAAGCATTACCTAAATCTATAGGTCAGCCCAGGATGCTGACAATTTTCATCACTGTAGACTTTGTGCTAACTTGAGCAATGAAATTTCCTCTCTAAAAAAACATAATTAAATGAAGAGACCAATTTTAATTTAAGTTTTTGTTCCTGTACTCTATGTTCCTTGTAAAATATCACTGGGTACTGATGGAATAAAACGTCATTCCTCATCTCTTTTATGGGACCTCTCAACAACTTGAGTGTAATAGAGCATCTGGTGGTTTTGAGAGGTAGATCAATCTCTCAGACACTGATATTTCTTTCCATATAATACGACAATCCAGAGAGTATGCCTGCTTGTCCTAGAATGTGCACTGTAGCATGCAGTCAGACATGATAGGAGCAACTTTATGGTGTCAAAAGTCTAGAATTAAGAATACTAGCATCAATAGACTCTTTGAACATTATTCCTGCTTTTATGTTATGAAATCAGTCAGTTGCTAAGTACCAGTTGAATGATTTTCAAAGTAGCTGTGTATCCACAGTGACTTCTGTGGGAGATGTGTGTATTCAGCAATGCTAAATGAATCAGGCTAGAAGCCTTTAAGAAGCTGCTTATATGTTGGTTGGGTTTGGGAAAGCCCAAACCAGTACAGTTCAAATCTGGATTCCAGTTTACCTGAACTCCTCGGGGATGATGATAGTGGGTTTGAAAGTTGTTAGTGTTACAGTTCCCTATTACTATATGGAAAAAAGAAAACCACCACCAATACATCTTGAAAAAGTATAGTCTAATCTAAATTCTGTTTATTTAGTAGAGCTTCCAAATTATTTTAAAGATTAGTAAACGGCAAACAGGATTTTTAAATATTCTACTTTTCAAAAAGAGCCTAGGAGTGCTAGCCTATATCTAAGTAATTTAATCTTCTTAGTTAAATCCCTTCCTGGATGCCTTAGTGCAAGTCCAGGCACAGCTCCAACTACATGCTTGGGTGTATTCTGAATTTTTAGCTATATAGGTGTTGAAACACACTGGAATTGGACACCTAATCACATCTACAAATACACAATGGTCAAGGCAATAGACAAACATGAGAACTGCATTCTATTCTCAGAATTACCACAGACTCCCTGTGTTATCTAACTTGGAGAAGTCAATTTTGTTCCTGTTTTCCAGTTCATCGTCTGAAAACTGAGATTATTATTCCCTTCTTTCCACTCTTGGGAGATCTTGTATTTACATTGTCATCTCATTAGGGCCTGGGCTGTCTCTTTCTATGTATTATGCAGCACATAGCACAGTGCAGCCCTCTTCTCAGTTGGGGCTTCAAGGTGCTAATCTATTACAGTCCTATAACCCCTGACCACCAGAAGTTCAGTTCTCCCAGGTTAATGCATTTTACAATCAGTTTTTTATTTATATGTTAAACACTTCTACATTAGGTACCTAAAAATGGACCAAAAAGTCTTGAGTGAGACAGAATGGAACACTTCAGTTATCTCAGTCACATTTTCTATTTAGGAGAAACCAGATAGTGATAGTATTTTGGAGACGATTGAAAACTGCACTTTGAAATTGAGGGAAATTGTGCCTCTTGCCCTCCTCACCTCTGGCACTTGGCTTTAGAGCACATCCATACATTTCTCAGGTAGACAGCTGCTACTGACAATACATCCAACAGAGAGTTAAGTTATCAGGGTTGTTTTGTTTCTTTTAGTGCCTGTGTTCAGGCTAGTGGTAATGTGATATACTTCACCAGTGGGCAGGACACACAAGTGAAGGACAAACACAGGAATGATGTTGAGCAGCCCACTGAAACTTACTGTTAAGTTTAACATTGGAAGGGAGCCCTATCCACCCATCTCCCCATACCAGGCATTTAGGTGGATCAAGTGTGGGGTTTACAGGACACATCATATAGCCTATAACTTAAGGTAGGCTCTCCACTGCTTTCCCCTAGCATCAGCTTGCTCTGCTAAATCTTCTGTCCCCTTCTCAGTATGGAAGGTGAGACTACCAAAGAGGGACCCCAGTCTGAAGGGACTTCAGGTCTGCTGTTTCCCTATAAGCCTGAGATCCACCCGCCAAATCCCAAATGTCTCCTTTTCTGGTTGCTGTCCCTTGGTTATTTTATACGCACTGGACCCTGGCTGCGGGTTCTGACACACTAACTTCATGCAGTTCCTAAATTCTGTGACTATTTAACCTGTGTCTCCATGATTCTATGAGGAAGGAAAACAACAACAACAACAACAACACTAGACCAGTGTCAATTTGGCCCCAAGAGGAAAAAAAAAAATCCATCCTGACCCTTTAAACATGCAAGTGGGTAAACCCACAGCAACCTAAACACAGCTTCTTTACTACATAACTATGGGGAGGGAGGATTCAGCTAATAATGGGAAAAGAGGCTTGAGAAACAGTAGGCCAGGGTTAAAATAAATGATTGTGGTCTCCTGGGCTAGCCAATGGGCAGTGGAGCACCCAAAGGAGGGGCCTATCCTTTTATACTATTTTTCCTTTATCCTAAAGCTTCCCAGCACCTTGCAGCTCCAATACAGCATTTCATCCATTAACTCAATGGATAGCAATTTACGTGCCTTTCAGATATTAATATTCCTCTCTCAAGTCCAACTCTATGGGCACATCTGATTTACTCAGCAATTTTAGTCACTGCTTTCTGAGCAAATGTTAATTTCTGCTTTACATTAATGAGTACATTGGCAGATTGTATGGTCTACAGACATTTATAAAAGTTACAATGAAAGTGTTTTCATCTTGACATGTTTTCTGGGTTTCCTCTCTTTTCATATAGACTTGTGTCATATTGGAGATTAAGTGTCAGCTGAAATGCTCTAGCAACTGCAGTAAAAGTTTAATTTTTTAAATATTTACAAGCTCCACTTTTGAAAATACATTTGCTTCTCCCAAGTCTATGAATAATCTTTTGTTCAGCATTCCTTGATATTAGTTATAATATCTTGTGTCAAAAGCCAGAATTATTTCACACAATTATAAATATGGAGGTACAGAGAAAGTACAGCATAATCCAAAACTTAATAGTGAATTATGATCACTGGATGTGTAACTGTAACATTTCCTTAAAATATAGGTTGTTTTCAAGTCTAAGCATAATCACAGAACTAACTCACCCAGCCAATATGAGATTCATGCAGTTCAGAGCCAAAGACTGCTACTCTCTTGCGCTATCAAAACTGGAAAAGGTAAGGATGCCTGCTTTTTATAACTGGGTTAAAGATTACATTAACTTGTCTTATCCCTTATTGGTTTTGTGGTAGGCTAGTCAGAATAGACTGAAACAGCTGTTCTGAAGTCTACCTGAACTTTAATCTTAAATTTGGTTTCTATCTAGTTTCATCACCTTTACAAAACCTAATTTTAGAAGTAGTTGATTTATAGATTGACACTATTTGAGGAAACATGAACAGTACCTGTTTAAAAAAATAGCACCCAATATTCGAAGAGGTTATTAGGCAATTAATGTGGAAAACATTTAAAGTGACTTGAAACACATAAAATATATGCACTTGCTTTAATATGTATACATGTACATGTACAATGATAAAATATATTGTACTTCAAGTCAATTTAGCAAGAGTATAATTCAATATTCTGATAACCCAGGGGTTCTCAAACTCGATTGTACTGCGTCCCCCTTTTGACAACAAAACCAGGAGCGTGGGACTAAAGCCTAAGCCTGTCGAAGCCCCACTGCCCCAGGTGAAGGGGTCAAAGCAAAATTCCAAGGGCTTCAGCCCCAGGCAGGGGGTTTATAACCTGAAGCCCCCTGGCTTGGGATTCAGCTTTGGCCTCAGCCCCAGCAATCATAGAATGTCAGGGTTGGAAAGGACCTCAGGAGATCTAGTCCAACACCCTGCTCAAAGCAGGGCCAATCCCCAACTAAATCATCCCAGCCAGGGCTTTGTCAAGCTTGACCTTAAAAATCTCTAAGGAAGGAGATTCCACCAGCTGCCTAGGTAACCCATTACAGTGAATCAACGCCCTCCTAGTGAAAACATTTTTCCTAATATCCAACCTAAACCTCTCCCACTGCAGCTTGAGGCTAAGGCCAGCCCTGGAGATCCCATTAAAACATTGAGTCCCAACCCCCTTTGGGTCCTGACCCACAGTTTGAGAACCACTGATATAACCAGTTGCAAAGTCCTGGTATCTGTATTTTGTGTTTGCTTTGATTTTTGTAAAAGTTGCCCTTTCCTTTGGACCAGCCTCCCAGGGGAAAAAAATGGAGAGGTATTATTTGAGATTAAAGCTAAAATATTTGTCTTCTGTTTTGTTTAAGGCATGTATCTGGTGAGCATGGGGAACAGGGACATTAGACAGAGAAATTCTGGCTTGCTCAGAACTGCATTTGATCAATGACTAGGCCAACTTTTGTGCCGAGTCCTGTAGAAAGTATTTTGTCTACAACAAGTATTCGGTGGAGCTGAGCAAATAATTCATACTGACTGATTTATTTGGCTAATTTAGTTTCTTTGTGTTCGATTGTCTGTGATCAGTTTATGATTCTCAAACTTGATTTTTTAAGAAGATTCACTAAATAATTTCTGGAAATAATTCTTATCTGCAGATTTCTGAAAGATTTTACCATCTTTTGTATTGTGGTAGCACCTAGGAGCCTCAGTAATGGACCAGGATCCTATTGTACCAAGTTCTGTCCAGACAGTCCCCACGTGAAATAACTTAATATTTTATGTTCTAGTCATGCTGTGATAGTTTTGACTGGACAAGTCACCTGATATAATTTCTATTCCCTGGTCATATAACATAAATCATAGAATTAAACTTCTGATTGTAAGAATTTTCATGTATGAGTTCAAAATCCATTTTCTTTAAATATTTTCCAATATTCACTTACATTTTTGATGCTTCCCTCAACATTAACACAACTAACTAATAGGCCTGAAATAGTTCTATATGTAAGCAACCTGCGCAAATCAACACTTCAGTCACTCACATACCTCCTTGCATAACAGGGAACTTCAAAAACTAAGATTATTAAGTATTAGGAGGGTCAAGATAGTCTGCCACCCTCAATTATGTCTTATTGAGAATGAGGCCATAAGCTCTTCTGGTCAGGGACTGTCAAGCTGGATGCTGTAATAACAAAAGTTAAACTAATGCTTTGCCTCATGAGTTATTGACCACTGGCTCCTGCATGAGTTACTAACAGAACGGTAACCTCAACAGCTCAAAAGTGATACAGTACACTAAAACCTATGCTGCACTGATGTGTACATGCCAATATTCAAAATTCCAGAAAGGTATCCTTAAATATATTGAGAGCCACAAGGCAGGTATACCCAGTACTGGGAGGTTCTTGAATTTCAAAAAGTTTCATATAATGGCAACAGTTTAATTGTTAAGACTAGTTTCATTTATTTTTCCACTCCATATTTCTTTTCCTTTGGGTCCCTTTTAGCTATTAATCCTTTGACTAGTGGGCTTTGTTTATTCATTTGTTCCCCATTATGTTCAACTTCTCTCCTTTCAGTTTGTGTTATGCGACCTCCTCAGAGCATCTCTCACCTATAAAGAAGGTTTTGCAGCTGTGATTCTCTCATACTAGCTCTTTCCTGGTGGCTTCTGCAAGATGAAAGCGAGATTGGCTAGGATCATGCACTAATATATCTGTATTGCCATATTAGAGCATGGAGCGTCTGTCAATATCTGGAAATCCCTCAGGGATGTAGTCCCATGTAGTTTTGTTCCTTGGTGCCCTAGAACCCATAGAAAACTCTAAGACTCCAACACATAGCTTGATGAAAAGGGATACTTACTAGGAACATCATTAACACTCTTGATTTACATTTGAAGTGCTTCAGCACTAATTCAGTAGGGATAAAAATCTAGCTCAACTGAAGTCAGGATTGGACCTCCAGGTGGCTCTTCTGTCTCAAATGAAAAGGAAGGTTACTAGAAGGTATTAGAAAATTCAGGGTTACTGTGCTGAAACATTTGGTTAAGTTACATGCACATGCAAACAGTTGTGAATAAAGGTTGGATACCGAACAGCAGTTTAATTAACTTCCTGTCCTAACTCTTTCTACATAACACATGAGTAGATAAATTGTCTCATAAAAATAACATTTCTTGCTTTGTGGTTGAAAGTGCCTACAGTTGATGCTATTTCCCATTCATTTTACTCTTAACAGTCACAATGGAGCATTTCACAGGTGGTGCTCTAGTTCATTAAACTTTTCAAAACTCCCTTTTGCAAAATGGAATGCAATTAAAACTTGAGTGCAAGTGATCTTATATGGTCAAACACTCAGCTGTTTGCTATTCCTGGGCTATGCTCCCCATTTTCAGATAGATTTCAGAGGCTGGGTAGTTGCCTTCAGCTAATGCTTATATACACACATGCAAAATTGACTTCATGGCTTAATGGGCTGCAGAAGCAAGGAATCTGATTTGCAAGAGAACTCCATCTGCTGTTGCAGCTGCAACTTTCATTGCTTAAAAAAAAAAAAAAAACCACAATAACCAAACAATCACAGTTGGCATCAGACAAGGCAAGAACCTTTTGGCCAGGAGAAAATAAAAACAGATGATGAAATATGTTTAAACCATATGCCGGGAATCAGACCCTATCTCATTTGATTGTCTTCAAACAAGAAAAAGCAAAGCAGCCATTTTATAGAATCCTTACTAGGACAAATCTTTAAACAAGGGGTAGGAGAGATATGATTGAAGTTTACATTCTAGTTTCCAATGATTTCCCATTAAATAAACTGTACTTATTATATAATTACTGATTTATAGGTAATACACGTTTTTCTTAAATCAGAGAGCCAATTTTTAAATAATTTAGAAGATCATATGTAACCAGCAGATACTCCAGTCTTCTCTTTTACCTAAGAAACAAACTGAAATGGGTTTTGAAGGCTAAAAATCTACAGGGGAGAACTCTGTATATTTGACCTGACTTTTATAAAGATGATGTGCTTCCCTCACATTTCCCACACTCCCATTTCATTTGGAATGGGACATATTTCCTCCATTATTTTTTACTACTGTTTGAGTTATAAACACAGATAATTATATCTAAAATAACATGAGCCCATTCGTTTGCAGTAGTGATATAAGGGCTGTTTAAAAATTCCAAATATGTTTACAGCTGCGTCTGTACTTTGATGTCAATTCATTAGCTTCAATGGACCTGAAATGAAATTCATCAACTGAGAATCTGACCCTATATTTTAAACTCATCTCTGTGGAAGAGTTCATCTTTGAATACTTCTCTCTTCCTCTTCACTGCTTTGTATCTTAGTACAAGTTACAAACTTTGTTGCTGTCCTTCACTGTGACGTTTAACCTATAAAAAGTTCCCATTTCTCCTTTCCCACCTTTCCCATGTTAAAGGTTGTTATGTCTTCATTATGAAGGTTTGAAGTCTAAACTGATTTTAATATCAGGAATTCAGTAAAATGCAAATATATACTCCCCAAAGATTATAAATGAGACAATCCTTCTGATTACTAATTTCCTGGGTTCCGGATCAGTCTCAAATGCAACATGAGCAGTTACCAAGGCTGTCAAAACAGAAAGGACACTTTACTGTTCCTCTAAATATGCCAGTCATTCTGTCAATCTTATTTACCCTTGTATAGCTCCATAGCTATGCCCCCTCCCAGGTTCTTGCACCTTCCTCAGAAGCATGAGGTACTTGCCATGGTTGGAGTCAGGTTACTGTGCTAGATGGATAAATGGCCTGATCAGGTAGAGATTTTTACATTGGAGAATGGGGCAAACCTCAAAGTCCAGATCCGGCCGTACATCTCTCTATGCCACTGGGTAAGTCTGCACTGGAGATGGGAACTACAATTTCCAGCTTGATTAGACATACCCACACTAGCTCTAAGTGAGCTGGCATGCTAAAAATAGAAATGTAGCCATAGCAGGGGCGAGCCGCCAGAGTACATACCTAGAATCTTGGATGGGCTATAACTCTGGGCAGTTAGTCCCTCCCACTGCCATGGCTACACCTCTA
Source organism: Sternotherus odoratus (assembly GCA_032164245.1). Classification (NCBI taxonomy): domain Eukaryota; kingdom Metazoa; phylum Chordata; order Testudines; family Kinosternidae; genus Sternotherus; species Sternotherus odoratus. The sequence continues at coordinate 54,108,413 of JAVMKO010000008.1, read as the reverse complement.
TTTGTAGTGAATTAGCTCAGCCAGACATAGGGCTTGTCTTCACTATGCTGGGGAGGGATCAATCTTTTGGAATTGATTGATCGCGTCTCATCAAGACGCGATAAATCGATCGCCAGCAGTGTCCCCGTCAACTCCGGAACTCCAGCTTGCCAAAATGCTCAAGCTGGAGTCAACGGGGGAGCGCACCGCTGACCGCCACCACCGTGAGGATGGCAGGTAAGTCAGCTGTAGATACACCGATTTCAGCTACGTTATTAACATAGCTGAAATTGTGTATCTACAGCCGATCTCCCCCCTAGACCAGCCCCTAGTGCCAGACTGAAAATTATACCTTTCCTCTACAGCGTAGATATACCCACTGACACAATGGTCAGTGCAGCTCCTTTAACACCATACTAAACAACACTTAAAAGGATAATGTCGTGACATGAGAGAAAGAGAGAAAAAAAAGAGAGAAAGAGAATGGAAGGGATTTGGTTCAAATATAAACACAGGAGGAACACAAAACCTGAGAAGTAAAATGTCAAAGAACAAACACAGACTTTCTCTGAGAAAAGTATTGTTGAAGGGTAAGGGAAAGCTGATAGCATGAACCACTGTGAGGTAAGCTTCCTAGCTTTCTAGTTCACAGTGAAAAATACTTAATCAATATTTTCTCTAGGCATTTTCTGAGTGAGAGAATATACTATTGAAATGTTTCTCATCTTATAAAAGAGTGTCTAACAAAGATTGAGAACTTCCTAGCCTGGAGCACAGAGCCACTGACAGGAGACATTCATGTGGAGGAGACAACTGAAGGCACATTGAACTCAATCCATTAGGAACTCTGCATTTTAACACACAATTTACAGATCTATGGGTATATGTAGTTATACAAGCAATGCTCATCCCTGACTCTTTTCTCATGCTCCTAGATGAACATTGGTTTTTCATAAATATTTATATTGTCCCCTTACCTGTGAGGTAAATCTCAGGGTTAGTTAGTTCTAACTAACTAAATCTCAGGGGCTTCCTCAGTAGCTGGTAGGGTAACCTAGACCCATCAGCCAAGGTCTGCACCATTAGACTCATTGCTTCCACCTCCCTGGATTTTTTTCCTACCATCACCCATCAGCAGGATTCTCTCATAGTCTCTAAACATATCCTTTTCTTGTGGCTAGGACTCCCTTCCGGAATTCTCCCAACAATTCCCAAACTACAGGTACAAATATGAATCCATTTTGCCCTCCTCAGGTTTTATCTTTCATTCCTTTCTCTTCTTCTATTGAACGTTTCCCGGGGGTCTCTCTCTAGGAGGCCAAAGCCAGCCCCATTATAAGGGCTCACTGCCAAATGTTATTCCACCCCAATGACTGTTTTATACACTCCTAATCTCCTATCAGACTTTGCTACTTAAACCCTACCTGTCTTCCCCACTTACTTATTACAGAAAGTAACCACAGACTTCTTTCTGCAAAGCTCCTTCTGATTGTACTTCTGTTCTTTGGAGTCCCAGCTGGGTTTCATCTTTAATTAATCCTGGCCTACCCTCCAAGTGCAATCAGGTATCATAATTGGCCTCTCAGACCCATATGAATTCTTTCAGCACCTGGATGAGGCATATACCACATTACAGAGTATTTCTGCTAATTCTACCTTAAAAACATTTATACTTGGGTACTAATCTCCCTGTGTATTTTAGATGGTTTTCCTAGGTGCTTTGTTTCTAATAGTTATGCTCTTTAAAAACAGGAATGAACTCTAGGCTATGTAATACTTCCTTTGCTTAAAGGCATTAGCCATCTTCTATGAAAATACATCTTAGAGATTTTTTTGAATCATGTTTTATATTTTTAATAGAAAAATCTTTGTGTAATGCTTTAAACACAAGTAGACAGGATATTCTGTATTAGAATAAGAGGGGGGTTTAGATTAATTTGTATAAATGCCTTATGCTTTAATCCATTATATAGCACTTCCCCAGAAAGCTAGACCTCCTATTTTAAGGCTTAATGTTCTGACCAAGTATACCTAAGGACCAGGGGAGCAGGAGGGTGAAGAGTGTTATCTGCATATTCATTTCCCTTTGACCAACTTCCCCATGGAAGTGCATGAATATGCATACTAAGTGTGTATAGAGCCTAAGAACTCTGTCATTAATGGATAAATTGTTGGCTCTGGTCATATGGGATGAGCAGAGATAAGAGGTACTGGATCTTATCTGAAAGGAACAAGATTATTTTTTGTGGGGAGCGGGAAAAGAGATGATAGTGAGGGAAATGCACAAGTGAATTGATTAGCTGAGGAGGTCTCTAGGGAGCCAGAATGGACACAACAGACATTTCTGACAGTGGAATGGGGACCAGTTCAGGGATGCCTCTGCAAGTATGTGTGGAGAACATTGAACAAGTGGAATGAAAGACAAAACCAGAAGCAGTAGTTGAAGACAGAGGAGCCTGACCTAGCCTACTCTAATAATGACTTATTGGAGGTTATTTGGGATGGAATTTCATATAAAAAAACCTATGAAATACTGACAGCTGCAACTGGGGAGACAGCAATTTTCCATTATACCCTTTATCCCTCCACCCCCGACATGCTCATATTTTCTCATTATGCACCCAAGGAAGTAGAAAAGAAGTAGAACACTTAACACTGTTTCCCAATGACATGTCACAACAGGAGATGTGCACATCTCCACAGAGTTTCTGTAGCTTGGAATTTCTTCACGCTGATGGGCAAAAGAAGCATTTTGCCCTATGGACACACAATTCTCTGCATGTGGACTGGTGACAGGACTCTGTAGAAGTTAATGTGAGTTTTGCATGTGAAAGAATTGCAAACTCTGGCAACCAATAATTTAAGCGTCTTCGTGGTTTCATTTGAACCAAGTAATAAATTGAGGTTACATCTCAGTGTAACTGGATAATCAAAAAATGCATGAGTGATCACTAGAACAATCAATAAACTGTTTGCCTCAAATCTCGGTGGATAGAAAGTTACAGAGACACTGATGTTTCATTATTCATACAGCAAATGAACCCTTGAACACTAGTCAGCTGGCACTCTGATGTATTAGTACCCCAGTAGCATGTTTGCAATGCTATATTTTTTGGGGAAACAATAGATTATTAGTTGCATTCGGAGGTGAGGATTTTATCTATGTTGTTACTCTTCATTGCTTAATTACCATCTAGGAGCTGGTCACATAAAGATAGTAAGTTTGGCATAAAACCCTTTATTTTCTTCATTTTAAAAAGAGAACTAAGTGTTTAATTTTAACAATGTTGAGTCCTCATGGCACATTAGAGACTAACAACTTTATGTGGGCATAAGCTTTTGTGGGCTAGAACTCACTTCATGAGATGTATGGAGTGGAAAATACAGGAGCAGGTATGCATCTGATGAGGTGGGTTCTAGCTCACAGAAGCTTATGCCCACATAAATTCCTAAGTCTAAGGTGCCACAAGGATTCCTCATTGTTTTTGCTTATACAGACTAACACGGCTACCACTCTGAAACCTTTAATATTGTTGTCAGTCTGCTTTAGCTCAAAAGGAGTCTAGTTTTTTAAAAGAAATTCAACTGATGTCTTATCTTAAGTGATTTTACTAGATACGTTAAACTGGAAAGAATTTTCCTACATTGTGACTTTTTTTGACAGTGTTTATACAAAGCAACATTTATTCACAACGGAAATGTCAAACAATGCAAAACAGCAGGTGTGACAGCATGATGAAATTCAACATGAGTATATATAAATGACACATTGGTTCCAGCAGACTGCCATTCTGCATGCAAATGTCTCTAACTTGGAAGTTTGCAGAATATTGCACACTGACCCACTGTCCATGGCATCTCTTGGATTGAAAGCCTGCATTTCATTTAGCACCGATTACATGAAAATGCCTCAAACCTGTTAGCTCTCCCCTCTGATAGCTGGAAGAACAAGCAGCAGCAGATTCTAATGTAGTGTATCTGTAAATAAAGAGGAAGAAGGGAGGGAAAAGAGTGTCACTGTAATGTTTCTATGCTTTTGCTGTTTCTATTTCCTTTCCCCAAAGGTATCAAAACAGCCGCCTCTGGTCCCATCTAGCTTCCACCTCCTCTTCTTTCCTTGTTCAGCAACCTCCCAATCTCTGAAATAGAACACTCTATTGTTATTTTATTCTTAGTGGCTCCCTGTACAAGCCTCAAACATCGGAGGAGGGAACTTCCAATAGGGTTTGGTGCCTCCTCACTGGATACAGTGGACCTAATCTAAAACCCTTTGATGGTAACAGAAAAACTCCCATTGACTTCAATGGGCTTTGGATCAAGCATAGTATGGGCAGCCCCCACCTTCCCTCTCTCCCAAAGACGGAATCACTCACAAAGGGTTGTGGCAAATTGCTGGCACTATTATGATGGGTCCCGCGCTTTCTATTCTTGGGGGGGGGCATTCAGGGCACCATTTCTTGCTCCTAAACAGGGTATTAACTGCCCCACTAGTATCCTAGTGGAGAGTGAGGGACCCGGGCCTGCCCTGAACTCCGGGTCCCAGCCCAGGGGCCCTGAGGATAGCGGTAAACCACCTGAATTAGCTATTCCTTCCCCTGGGCTACTTCCCTCTCCTACCCTTCAGTTTGTGGGGCTTCCTGCCCTCCCTCTACACAAGCCAGGTATCTCTTTACCTAGGGTCTGGGTCTTCTTGGTTCCAAACTTTCCTCCAAACTGCTCTCTGCTCCAATTCCTCCCAACTGCTCTCTGCTCCAACTCCTTTCAACTGTCTGATTGAAGCAGGGGTTTTTTATCATGTGACTGGCTTCAGGTACTTTAATTGGCTCCAGGTGCTCCAACCAACTTCTAGCAAACTTGCTTCCCTCAAACACTCTCCCGCTGCCCGCTGGTCATGCTGTATCACAGGGTCTGATTATACAATCAGATCTGCTAGCATGGACCCATGGGACTCCACACAGGTGCAGGGATCTCCACCACTAGCAGGATGAGAGCAAGGCAACATATCTAACAATTGGGCCCTTAATAATTGATCCTGATGCCTGTAATTTCCTAGATTTTTGTTTCTATCTGTAAACAAAAATGACTGACTACCCAGGGAGAGTAATTTTTACTTTTTGGTTGCTGCAGTTTGTTCCAAGGAAGCACCAATGTGACATTATATACAGTGTTTTTTTTAAAAGAAAAAAAGGAAACTGAAATTATTTTCATTTCTTTATTTCTAACCTTTGAACAGAAAGAACGGGAGAAGGGTTCTAATCTGGCTTTTATGTTTCGACTGCCTTTTGCTGCTGGAAGGGTTTTCAGTATCAGTATGTTGGACACCCTGCTGTACCAGGTACTGTACATGACAACACCCACTGTTGTCTAACATATGCTTTATTACATCACAGATTTATATTTAATTGTTAGATGAACCACTTTGTAATGTTTTATTGTATGCTGGTTGATGTTTTATGTATTGGATTATTATTGCTTTACCTTTAATATATGAAAAAAACAAAGTTACTTTTAAAGTAGTGTAAGGAAAATTTGTTTTCTTTACAGTATTATAGTTATATAATTGATTATTGGTAATATGTCAACACTGTAAAGACATTATTTTAAGCATGAGATTTGACAGATGATTTTGCAACTAGGGCTTCATATAGTGGCATACTGTGAATGTCCAGGAGTACACCCACACAGAACCAATTGCAGACTGAGGCCTTATAGGGCCAAGTTCTGGCTGGCCCTGCATACTGAATGCACTAGAAAATTCATCAGAAGAGGAACTAACATTGAAAGCTATTTGTCAGTTGCTGTACATTTTGGAAATAAATGTATTTACTCACAAGGCATATTCTAATGCTGCCCCAGAATCTGAACACCAAATTTGGTTTTATTTTACAAATGATAGATGAATGAGGACACTATCTTTCTGAAACAGATTTTTGTTATTATTAACTCCTGCCTTCCTCAGTATTTTATATTTGCTGTTAGACATGATCAGCCAGAATTATCTTTGTATACAGAATGTTGTTATTGGATGGAGTGAGACAATTTACAGCCAATAGAGCTGATTTGGAATTTTTTGACAGAAAATTTGTCATTGGAAAAATCTGATTTGTCCAAACCAAGCTCTTCATGTAAATGTATCTTTTGGTGAAAATTTCATTGGGAAGGTTTCTGAACTACAAAATGGGATTTCTGTGGGGAGAGAAGCAAAAGCCTAGTGGTGAGGACACTCACCTGGGATCATAGAATATCAGGGCTGTAAGGACCTCAGAAGGTCATCTAGTCCAATCCCCAGCTCAAAGTAGTACCTAATCCCCAAATAAATCATCCCAGCCAGGGCTTTGTCAAGCCTGACTTTAAAAACCTGAGATTCCACCACTTCCTTAAGTAACCCATTCCAGTGCTTCACCACCTTCTCAGTGAAAAAGTTTTTTTCTTAATATCCAATCTAAACTTCCCCCACTTCAACTTGAGACCAGTACTCCTTGTTCTATCATGTGGGAGACTAGGTTCAAGTCTCTGTCCCAAATCAGGTAGAGCATTTTCTTAAGAGTATTCCAGTTCAGTTTAAACTGATTAAAGGGATGGTGTAGATTAGTGGTTTTCAAACTTCTTTTTTCGCAGACCACTTGAAAATTGCTGAGGGTCTTGGCGGACCACTTAATGATCTTTCCAAATGCTGTTTGTACCGTTAGCTAACTATTGTAAAGCACTTTGGATGTAAGAGCTATATAAAAAAAAGCTTAATAAACGCTTTTCTGTTCTACAAATAAAAGCACACAACTCATATTTTAATATCAGTAGTCTTACCATTCTAATGCACTTCTGGGTGTAGACAAGCCCTAAAATAAACCTGCCATTAAGGCTAATTACAGACTCAAGTCTGCAGCTTTGACCAGCAGGAATATATTGATTCGGTCTTGAACCAAACATATAGCCAGCCACTGAAAACCAATACAGTGTTGAGAGAAGAGGATTGACAGCTTTCCCTAAACTCTGCCTCCCAGTGCACAAGTAGGTAGATGGCACAGGGCAGATTTGTTACAACTGAAGGAGATTCATAGATAACCCTCTGCCCATCCTGCAGCCCAGCCAAAAGGGAGAAGGATAGCTTAGATTCACTCATTTGAAAGTCAGAAGTGACCATTAGATCATCTAGTTTGACCACATGTTTAATACAGGCTATAGAATTTCATTCATTTATCTCTGCACTGAGCTCAGTGCTTGTGTGGCAAAGCATCCTGTTTTGATGTAAAGACATCAAGAGACAGAGAATCCACCACTTCCTTTCCTTCAACACTCTAGTGTAAAAAAACAAAAACAAAACACACCTTATTTCTAGTTTCAGTTTGTCTGAATTTAAATTCCAGCCGTTGGTTCATCTTATGCCTTTCTCTGCTAGAGAAGAGTCCTTAATGCCTCATATTTTCACCAGGAAAGAATAACCTGTTGTGAATACATATTTTAGTTCAGAATTCACACATGGTGCTGCTGACCTTGTAATTACCTGTTCATCTGTGCACTTAAAATTTCTTCTCTCACTCTCTAATCTTACAGTCATTTGTGAAGGATTATATGATCTCTATCACAAGACTTCTGCTGGGACTAGATACCACACCAGGATCTGGGTTTCTTTGTTCTGTAAGTTTTTTGTTTTTTTTAAATGATTAAATGGTGCCATAGAAGGTTCTGTAACCTCCACAAAATACCACTGCTCTTTTCATACTGTGGTTTCTCTCATGAGAATCCAACAAAGGCTGTTATTTTCTTTATCTACAGAATAGGAGTTCAGTAATATAGGGCAAAAACTTCACCAGTTTGCTTGCCTGAAAAACAAAAACTTAAAAAGATATGTAAAGAAAAAATAAGGGAGTGTTTAGAATTTAAATAAAGCTTTTGAAAAAAACTCTATAGGTTGTCTATATTATTTTTGTATGGAGTAAACAAACCTTAAACAAACTGAATGTAAAGAATATGAAAGTACCTACTAATAAAAGTAATTAGCTATGTAAATGCTACATATGGCTAGGACTGGGCTATCCCACTCACTTCAAATGAGTTTGCAGGGGTGGTAAAATCAGGGCAGAATTGAGACCTAAATATCAGATAAAGATAGAAGGCATAGGTTAGTTGAGTTTCATATGCTTGTAGCAGGGCGGCGACTCACCCCACGGCACCTCCCACTGGTCCATCCGGGAATTAGCTCTCACCAGCATCCGGAGTGCCCTCTGCAGGCTGATGTCCCACTTGGTGCTGTCCCCGTGTCCGTCCCGGACCCCAGTGCCTTTTTATCAAGGGTGCTGCACCCTGCAGTATCCCCACCATATCAGGGTCTCCCTCCCCAGGGGAACCCCTAACCCCACCTTGCCTCAGCCTAGGCAACTGCCAGTCACCACTTGCCCCCGTTCTCTGAGGCAGACTGCAGTATCATTGCCATTCATCACAGGCAAGGGGGGTTGGCTTGCTGCCTCTCTCTGTAGCCATGGGCTGCTCCCTGCAGCCCCAGTACCCCTTTGTTGGGCTTTCTCCCTAGGCCCTGCAGCCTGGGGGGTTTCTAGGCTGGAGCTTCCCCGACTCCTCCTGCCTTGCCTCAGCCCTGCTTCACTCTAGGTACTGCCTCAAGCTCCCAGCAGCCAGGCCTGTCTGCCTCTGCAGCCAGACTCTCTCTTCATTCTAAACTGAGCCCTTTCATCAGGGCCAGCTGGGCCTTAATTGAACCCATCACAGCTGTGGCTGCTCGGCCCAATCAGCCTGGGAGCTGCTTGCCCCCAGCCACAGCCCTTTGAAGGCTTTCTGCTGGAGTGGGGAAGCCACCCCACTATAATGCTGTACTGTGTTTTCTGCTCCTAGGAAATTAGAGGCTTTATCCTAGTTATTATTATTTTATATTATATACTTCAGCATTATTGAATCAATTATTCAAGCAACAAAGAAAGATTTGTACAAAGGGTTTGAGAATTTTAAAAGGAAAAGAAAATGGCATTCACTGGCACAGGTGTCATATAAATAATGTATTATATTCAGTCCAGTTGCCTCAAATGTGAAAGGCATTTTACAACATGAATAAGCTGAAGTGAATTTGCAGATTCTGAGCTTACTATCGGGAGCGGTGATACTACTCAATAAGTTCAATATTGACAGTGTGATAGTCCTATTTCAGAGGATAAGGACATGATCCAAAGACTTACTGACATCAACAAGAATCTCTCCATTGGGCTTTGTATGAGGTCTTCAAGGCACCTGTTCTGCAATCCCTTCTTTACATGAATGGTCCCTGTTGGCTTCCACAGGATTAGTCATGTAAGAAAGGGTTTACAAGACAGGGCACTAGGAAATGAAAGGCATCCCTTGGTTAAACAGCGCTTTAAGAAATTTGTTTAAAATGTTGCATCTATTATTTTAAATATTTAACATTTTCCCCCTCCAGCTGGTCAACCATTATAACAGGATGCAAGCTGATGCACAGTGGCTTAAATAGGTTGCATCTCAAATGCCCTCACTTTTTAAGTAAGACTACTGTAGTAATGGAAGATGTGGAAGAATTTTCAAATTAATTTCACATGACATTCATGCTTAATAGTGCTACTTTGATCTTTCTAACATTCAGGTTGCTGAGACAAGTAAAATAGATACAGTTCTCCTAATGCTACTATACCTTTTCTCAACTCAATTACTCTTTATGCTCCTCAGTCTCTCTATGACACCTTATTTGTGCTGTCAGCTATTTCACTTTTCTTTTACTATAAGAGTATGGCTACACTACCCGCCGGATCGGTGGGTTATGCTCAATGTATCGGGGATCGATTTATTGCATATCATCTAGAATCAATAAAACAATGCCCGAATCAATACCTGTACTCCACCTCGGTGAGAGAAGTAAGCGGAGTCAGTGGGGGAGCGGCTGTGGTTGACTCGCCATCATGGGAATGGCCAAGTAAGTCAACCTAAGATATGCAACTTCATAGCTATTTGCATAGCTGAAGTTGCATATCTTAGGTTGACCCTCCCCAATAGTGTAGCCCAGCCCTAAGATTTAACATGGATATTAGACAGTCAGTAAAAGAATTTCCAAATAATTTTATAACCCTGTATGAGTGAAATTTCCTTCCAAAATACTGAGGCATTTGCTTGGGAAAGTCCCTTAGGAAGGGAAAGAGCAAAATATTATAGAATTAGAACTTTACTTTCTGCTGTTATTTTTCCAGATGAAAATCACAGAAGATGATCTATGGATTAGGACATATGCCAGACTATATCAAAAACTTTGTTCTTCAACAGGAGATATTCCTATTGGAATCTATAGAACTGAATCCCAAAAACTTACAACATCTGAGGTTTGCTTGCTTTAATATACCAATTTCTTGTTTGGATAACCCAAACTACACAGTCATACATGAAGATACTGGTAGTGCAATAACTATACCCAGTTACAGAGGTCATACAGTATTTTCTTGACCCTACTACATATTTTTTTTAATGGAAGATGGAAAGTAATATAATACCACAGGTGTAACCTACTGCACTGTTTCAACCAATCATGACACTTGATAATAATTGTATTCTTTTCATTTAGATGGTGCTGGGGGGCGTGAGCAGTGGCACGTGGCCCGGGACCCACACTGATGCTAGGGGGGTGGATGCCAGGGCCAGCAAATTCCCTACCTGGCTCTGCACCTCCCCCGGCAGCAGCAGAGTTTGGGAGTGGGAGGAATCAGGGGGTTGGGACAGGGGACAGGGTAAGGTGGGCTTTGGGTGGTGCTTACCTGGAAGGCTCCCTGAAAATGGTGGCATTCCCCTTGCTCAGATTCTAGGTGGAGCATGGCCAGGCAGTTCTGTGCACTGCCTCCGCCCAGAGTGCCAGCTTTGCAGTTCTCATTGGCCAGCTGCTGCAGAAGTCACTGAGAGTCATTAAATCTGTTACAGGATGTTAGGTAATAGAGGACCAATCTGAAACTGTACAGCTCTTTTATTTCTGTGTATAGCGCTCAGCTTAACAGGGACATTTCTGCTGTATGAACACCTTGTTCTAGAATCACAGGGCTCCTTATTGTCTGGATCTACCGCAAGGAGGACAGGAGACTTGTTATAGGTTTTAATCAGGATGCAACTTTATTATATAGATGTCTGGGACTATCTGGCAGATAAAGTATACAGTGCAGGCAAATCCATGCTTATTCAAATAAATTCTCTGGGCTTCCACCAGCCCCCCTTTGTTTCCATCCAAGTCCCCCAGCCGACCCATGGCTTGGACCTTACCATCCACCAGCCTTGCAAGAGGGTTAAGGAGGGCTATGAGAATGGGAGAGAGAGGAGGGGAAGGGGTTGGCTCCCTACTATACCAATCACAGGAGTCCCTGAACCTCCTCCCCGCTTCTGTTCTTTATCCAGTACCTCCTTTTAAGTCCTTCACAATGTAAAATATTGAAGTCATTTTACAGTCAGAGGAGCATTAGAAGTATCTACAAGTAGCTTGTTCTGTAGCTGCTTCTTGTTTGTGGTATGCCCATAATTTAGAAATGGATAATAGCATCACTGTTGTTACCTTAGATTTTTATAAACAATATTTATTTTTATTAATAATATTACGTGGAGTCTGATAGTATTGGAAGCTTTCACATAACACTGCACAATTCCATAGTAGCTGTAGTCTACATAAGAGAACATAAGAACGGCCATACTGGGTCAGACCAAAGGTAAATCAAGCCTAGTATCCTGTTCTGTGACAGTGGCCAATGGCGGGTGCCCCAAAGGGAATGAACAGACTGGTTATCATCAAGTGATCCATGCCGTGTCACCCAATCCCAGTTTATGGCAAACGAAGGCTAGGAACAACATTTCTGCCCATCCTGGCTAATAGCCATTGATGGACCTATCTTCCATGAATCTATCTAGCTCCCTTTTGAACCCCACTATAGTATTGGCCTTCACAACACACTCTGGCAAGGAGTTCCAGAGGTTGACAGTGTGTTGCATGAAAAAATACTTTCTTGTGTTTGTTTAAAACCTTCTACCTATTAATTTCATTTGGTGGCCCCTTGTTCTTGTGTTATGAGAAGGAGTAAATAACACTTCCTTATTTACTTTCTCTATACCACTCATGATTTCATAGACCTCTATCATATCTCCTGAGTCACTTATTTTCCAAGCTGAAAACTCCCAGTCTTATTCATCTCTCCTTATGCAGAAGCCATTCTATACCCCTAATTATTTTTGTTGCCCTTTTCCGAACCTTTTCCAGTTCCAGTATATCTTTTTTGAGATGGGGTGACCACATCTGCATGCTGATCTCTCATAGACCTGTTGTGCCTCCTTTCCCTTATTGCTGGCCATCTACTCTTCACAGTATCTCCATCCTCCTGGCTGCAACAGGTCTCCTTTCATCAGTAGCAGTGTTTTGGTACTGTGTGTCCTACCAGTGCCTGCACTGGATTGTTTTGGCACCCTTGTGATGAGGTATTCCTGTGTGCCAAAAATGCTAACAAGAAGTCTGACCTATAACTGATTCCACCTTACCATTATTCAGTGGCTATTCAGAGGTGGAGGGGTCTCTGCTGCTTCCTGATTGCCTACTTCCGGTTCCAAATGAGGTTAGCGGTTGACTGGTCACAATTTGTAACTCTGAGATTTTACCATAGATGAAGATTTATTAGATAGGAAAAGGAAATTAGAGACTTATTGACAAGGTTAAAGCAAGCAATCAGACACCCTAATGAGTTATAATTAGCAAGCTCTATTTAACCTTTAAGATTAACCGAGACCAAACAGCTGGGAATCTCTTGTTTATGTCTGGAAACCCCTTCCTGCTCCCCGACCCCTCCAAGTCCAAGCAGTGTAGAGATACCTAGTTCTTTTGATTCAGAGTTTTTATCCTCCACCTGTTGTGCTCTGAGCTGCATACTGAACTGATGGGAAAAGTCCTCTTATATGACTCATCTTCATAGGGAGGAGAGCAGAACAATAAGACTCAAATCCTTTTGTTGATGATTCCTCAGCCCAGATTTATGGCTTTCCAGCTGTAAAATTGCACTCAGTCTGCCATGAATCTCCTCTCTCAGGAAGGGTGTAATAATTTCTGTAGAAGAGCTGCTCTTCACATTAAGTAATGTCCCTCTCCTATATGGCCATTCAAATAGCCACTGAGGCTCACAATATGGCCACTCAAATATTATACTATGAACACATATATTACAAGTAATATTACTTCATGAAGCAACTCCCAGGCATCTGATAGTCTAAACACTAAGCATGTTCTGTTAACTCTACTAGATACTTTATTAACATTAACCCACAAGTGATCCAGACAGATTCTAGAAGGTATTTGTTAATATCCATTTGAGACATAGGGACCCGGGCATGAGCTGGCACTTGGCCTGACAATGTCACCACATGAAGCAGCCAGTGTGTATAAGGCAGCAATACCAAGGTCTACCCTTTGGATTGTAAAACAAATTGCATCACTCAACAGTTCCATTCTGCTTTGGGGAGCAATAGTTCCCCAGGACTCCTAGGACTGCGGAGAGACATAAAGCAGTGGTGAGCTTCAGCAGAGTGCAGATCTTTCTGCCTTGCTCCCCAGTAGAGTCACATTTTCACTTCCCTGCTGCTCCTGTCTTCCTGTGTGACCAGGTCTGTGTACAGCTAGAATGCCTCCTTTCACCAGATCCATCACTGGGCTGAATTTTGTATATGCACAATCCAGGGCTCCAAGGGGCTTCGGGTAGAGTTCCATGGCTCACACTGCCAGCTGCTCCACTGCAGAGAGCTCACACCTCTGATGCTGCCACCACATTTCATTCACAAAGAATGAAACTGGATGCAGTTGAGTAAGTGAAATTGTATTATATCCTGCACACTTCTCTGTCCATGTTGCTTCCAGCTAAACTCCCCATGTTCCCCATTCTGCTGGTGCCCCATCAGTAACAATCCCTCCAGTGAACAATGGCCCTCTGACTCCAGTTCCACTGATCAGAATACTACTCCCTAAAAAGACTTTTGATTTTATGTGAATATCAATCTCATCCCTGATGGCTGAATATCTTGAATAATGGATCAAAGACAGCTCCAGGGGAGTTTAGCATTAAAGTAAAATGCAGTATGTCAGCTTCCCTTTTGCCTATAAAATTGCTCTTTCTAGGACACAATCTACCAGATTCTACAGCACAACCAATTCATTCCATCTCCAACCCACCTCCTTGAAAAAACATACATATATTCACAAAATGCAAATAATTAAGTAAACTCTTACAATCGATTTCTAATGCACTGTGAAGTGAGAACTTTTTCTTGGGAGCTTGAGGATTCCCATTCTGAAATTAAATGAAATAAATGTTCAATCACATGACAAATGTCTGCACAAAATAAAGCTAGCTGCAGCCTCTCCTTTTGGGCTGTCACTAGCACTCCAGATTCCTCTTATTTTCCAACCATACTTGAACTAGTCAACTATACTACTACAGTATTGGTAGTGTATTCTTCTCAGCTCAGAATCAGTGGTACCATCTATCAAAATCAGCCCTTGGGGAAGAACATAGGCAGTATTATTGCCAACATTAGAAAAATCAGTCAGGATTTTACAAAACAGAGGACACATCATCCTTTCCTACTTCACTGAACTTTTAAAAGCAACTAATGGTATTCTAAAACTAAAGTAACATATGACAGTCAATTGAAAACAGCAAGATTCTGATAGACTGATTACTGAGTTCAGTAATGATTGTAGCCTGAGCACCAAACCTATTGTGAAGAATTCAGCATCAGTAGCCTTCTCAGATATACGCTTTCAAAAGTGCATGTGAAATCACCAAACAAAAGGCTGAACCCTTACATATTATCTAGATAGGAAGCGGCATCTTTGTAAGGAGAGGCAGCTGTGAAATGAACTTAGGAGCAATAGCTTTTGAGATTAGCAGCCACTGTATAGATGTATAGAGCATTATTTGTTCTACTCTTTCCCTATTACCCTCCCCCTATGTTTCTGCTGTTGCTTTTCCAGAAAGAGTTAAAATGATGGAAAAGTTATCACAATAGTAATTGTTAAATTCAATGTGCAGATGACAATATCTATTGAAAAATACTGAACATTTCTGCTTAGATAAAAATATGTGGATCAGGAATATAATTCTAAAACTATATAGTTATACAACACTACACTACAATTAAAGAGAACTTGTGAATCTAGTAACAGACAATAACAAATCAGTCAAAGGACCAATGCTGTTTAATATCTTTGTAAATTAGATTGAATTTAAGCAACATCAGATACATAGACTGATAAACATTTGTGTGATAAATGTCTCCTTCATTCAGTTTACCAACATAGATATTATGGTCCCTGCCCTACAACAATCATTATGTGTTATGATAATGATTTTCAGTTAAATTGTTCAGGTTGCCATGTAATATTCTTGTTCTTAGAAAGCAGAAAGTTTTATTTACAAAACTTTTCACACACAAAAAGTATGTTCTTGCTAAAATGACCTAAACTACATTTTGTTTTTTAAGGAAAAACAGGATACTATAATGACATAACATAGCAAGGAGCTAACCAGACATATTTATATAAATACAGTTTGTATTTATATACAGGGGTAATAGCTTTGGGTAAACTTGAAGTAATGATTACTGCCAGTAGCAAATAAAAGAAACATTACTAGTGAGTTGAACACTACTTTCCCCTTCAACCTTTTGTCTGTATTACAGTCCGTACTTCATTTCACTTCTATGTTATTAAAATTATGATTTAATGCAAGATATATTGATAGCTTCATCAGATAAATTCCCAGTGAGTCAGATTAAAAAGCACAATGCATGGACAGTCATTAAGTGCTCTGTTCAAATGACAGAACTTTAATTTAATCCAAAATTCCATTCAGAATAAAGCAAGCATCAGCCCATATTTATTAATTATGGCTCCTGTTAAACAGTCCATGTTTGTTCCTGTTTGCCCATTGTTGTTTAAACTGTTTGTTTTTTCCTCCCTTTGTCAGTCACGAGAAATGGCTTCACAAGTAAGTGTTTGTTATTTGTCTCCCTTTCCCCAGTGTTGACCCTAATGAAAGTAACCTTGACCAGTTATGGAAAGAGGACAAAATGATCTTAGAAACAATATGTGAAATTAGAATGTTAGAGCGGTTCAAGGTCTCATACTAGTGTAATTTCCCTTAACATGTGCAAAGGCTCTCCTATAATTAAATATTGTAACAATCTCCTACGCAAATGAACAAACATTTCCATAAAAGCCATAAACATATATGTCAAATTATAGGAAGTATATTTGAAATAAACTTCGTACTTATGCACAAAAGGATAAGCTCAAAAGCTTGTTTCCCTCACCAACAGAAGTTGGTCCATCAAAAGATATTTCCTCAGTCACCTGGTGTCTCTAATATCCAGGAACTGACACTACTACAACAATGCATGAGAAAAATATAGCTTTCCTATTGTCATTCTTCTTTTTTCTGTGGTGTGCTTGTTAAAATCTTTCAGTCAGATAGGTTATGTCTTCTATGTGAATCTTCCATACTTTAGCAATTTATCCCTGCTAAAGGCCTGCACATTGTGAGCAATTAAGAGCATATAAAAAGGCACTCAGTGAGGAAGCAGAGAAGTCTTTCTTCAACAGGCAAGACACATTCCGTTCAGTTAATTGAGTTAGTGTTCATAGATTCCAAGACTAGGAGAGACCATCATAATCATCTTATCTGACCTCCTGTATAACAGACCATAGACCTTAAACCAAATATTTCCTAGAGCAGATCTTTTAGAAATATTTTTTAAATATGATTTTTAAATATCAGTGATGGAGAATCCACCAGGACCCTGAGTAAACTGTTCCAATAGTTAATTATATTTATGGTTTTAAAATTAAACCTTATTCCCTGGCTCAATTTGTCTAGCTACAACGTCCAGTCATTGCACTGTGTATTACCTATGTCTGCTAGATTGAAAACATCATTTTTAAACATTTTTCCCCATGTAGATACTTATACAGAATTATCAAGTCACCTCTTAATCTTGTCTTTGTAAAGCTAAATAGATTGACTTATTTGAGTTCAAATAGTTTTATTCCTAGATTCTAAGAAATAGAATGGCATTGAATTCCTATTAGAAATAGGCATAGAAACCTCCTGTTTAGAAACAAAACCTCCTGTTTAGTGACAAGAAGCACTAACTAATGCTTATCTTTTCTTGCTGTTGAGGTATGTAGGATCATATTTATATCAAATCACAAATAATCTATATAATGCTGTTCCAAGGGCATATAGAGAAAAAGACTGCCCATTCAACAGGCCATGTTGTGTTAACTCTATTTACTTAAGTGTGATTTCAGCATGTGCTTAACTGCATTGCTTAATTGGAGGAAACAAGAGAAACGTCTCAGATGATTTAATTGACAAATCTATTTCCTGAATCCCCTAATTTCTTATGTAATTTTCCCTTTGAAGTCTCAAATCTCTATCGGTGTCGAAGAATGGGAAGACACCAAAGACACCAAAGACCAAATAAACAATCGCAATAACCATCGTAACTCCACATCCAGCGATCAGTCAGATCATCCCTTGTTACGACGGAAGAGCATGCAGTGGGCCCGAAGGTTGAGCAGAAAAGTGCCAAAGCATTCTGGCAAAACAGCGGAGAAAATAAGTCAGCAGCGAATGAGTCTTTACAAGAGGTCAGAAAGACAGGAACTTGCTGAACTTGTGAAGAACAGAATGAAGCACCTGGGACTTTCCACAGCAGGATATGGTAGGATTATTATTATTGTCTAAGATTATTATTTCATAAAAGGAGAGGATACTATGGGACAAGTACAACTGTGGCTGGGTGCAAAAAATTGAAATTCATAATTAATCAAATTTCAAAGAGTTTTGATCAAAAAAGGGGGAAAATATGTGAAAAAAATGTTGGGCCTTTTCCAACCAGCTCTAGTTCTGGTTAGAGTTTAATCTCAATATCTTAGACAGGATATTTATAAGGCAGTTGAAGCAATTGGTGTTGCTATTGCTACAGGACATGAAATCAGAAATGAAAACTATTTTCTCCTATATTTGGAGGCTCCTTATAGAGATAATCACATTCAATACCTACAGATGGAACATCCTCTTTATTCATGTAAACAGATGGTGCCAAAGTTGTTGTAAATTTTGCTTATACTTTAAAGGGTTTTGTTTGGTTGTTTATTCCTACACGATATATCATCTTTCCTTTGATTTTTAAAATAAGATGAGAAACATGCCCAATGTGCTCACATCACATTCATCAGCAAATGATCACTAGGTCTATGCTTCAATTATTTTTTCATCCCCCACTCAGTTTTTCAAGCTTTTTTAAAGTATATGAAAAAAATCAGTTTAATTCATACAGATAGCACTGTAGCACACTTAGAGGTGTATTTGGCATCTTTCCAGAGATTTTAGTACAAGGAATCAAGTCATCCATGAGCCTAAAAATCTAGACCATGATTCACAACTCATGACATGCCATTTCAAAAGCTTCTCTCTTAGCCATTGGCAATAACTTTGGAAAACAGGTGGCCATTTGTAGCACATCAGAGCCAACTTCCTATTAAAGCTGGAAAACCCACTGCATGTCCTTTTCTGGTTTTATTTTGATTAACAATTAATCTAGTGTTGGGAGAACACCACAGGATTAAACATTAGCTCACATATCATTGTTTGCCAATATCTGGATGAGTTGGGACAGGATTGTCTTAATTGCATGGCTGCTAAATTTGCACCAGATCTAGTCATCTTTCAGCTGGCTAAAACAATCTTTCATGTTCTGACGGACTTAGGCAGTGCCAGCTGGATGGAACCTAGCTCATTACTTTTTGGGAGACTTAAGAAGTAGAAAGCCCTTTGTGAGTAGAGATGACATGCAAAAGTGACAGGAACAGCTGCTGTCCTAACATCTAGGTTTACTGAAGGGGTCGAGTGTGAAATAAACTACAGTTAGCCAACAGCAAATTCCTATTCATCAGTTTCCAAAATAAAGATAAGAGGATCAATACAAGGTTTTATAAATAATGTTGACACTTTTGCTATACAAGTTAATACACATATGGAACAGCATTCATAAAGAAAATTTCCATCCTGGATCATTTTGGTATTGTACTTAATTCAATTTTATAACAGGTACAGGGATCGGCACCCTTGGCACATGGCACCGCAGCGTAAGCACACTTAGCAGGCCCCGCCGGTTTCTTTACTTGCCGGTTCACCAATTGCGGCAAGTAAACAAACTGGCGGGGCCCGCTAAAGATGCTTAACCTGCGCTGCCATGTGCCAAGGTTGCCAATCCCTGCACTAGTATCTGAATGTCGTCAAATAGTGAATTAACCATCATGACTGACATCTGTCACATGTGGTTTGTTTTATCTCTCATCCTCGCCTCAGGAGTGGAGTGGTTTATTTTTGCAAGGGTTGCAGTTATTTTTTAAATGTATATGTTTCTATGTGTTTATGGAAGAAAAGGCTACATCAAAGATATGCACTGTAAACCTTGCACCTGCAGCAGAAGTTGGTGAGATGTGTGATGATGAGGTTTGTGATGGCCCTTTGTTTCTGTGGGAGTTTGTACCCCTTCAAACCATATGTACTGTACTTAAAGATAAGAAGAAGAAACTTAATTGTAATACCTGGGAAAAATGAGAGATGGTTATAACTCAAAGTTTGTGTCTTAATTTGAATTTTCCTTAAATTGTTCTTCTGGAAAGTTATCATAGAAATGGTATTGTGGGGAATTCCCTGTTTATAGTTTCTCAATAATTCTAGGTCAAATATGATCAGTTCACAAT
Organism: Sternotherus odoratus; assembly: GCA_032164245.1. Classification (NCBI taxonomy): domain Eukaryota; kingdom Metazoa; phylum Chordata; order Testudines; family Kinosternidae; genus Sternotherus; species Sternotherus odoratus. Next base: position 54,088,645 of record JAVMKO010000008.1, on the reverse strand, counting down.
GTTTTCTTTGTAAACTACAAGGTCTGGGGTCTGCCTGGGGTCTGAGACTCAATATGGGTTCTTTTTAGCTCATCCATTGCAAGCAATAAGTATTGTACAATCAGAACTTAATTAAAAATTCTACTGACTATATCCAAGACAGAAGAGAATCCATCTTACCCTCTGTAGCAGGGTTTCTTCTCTGCCTCGTGGGTCCTGTGCTTCCTTTTAGTGATGGGTCAGGATAGCATCTCAGAATTCCCCTTGCCCCCTTCCTTTATAGTGAGCAAGGAAATTCTGTCTCCAAGCAGCTTTCCCTGTTCTGGGCCTGCCAGGCCCTCACTGCTTCACTGTGGCTTCTAGCCTCCTTGATGGACATCCAGTGAGAGGCAAAAGGGGTGGGGCAGCCCAGACCCACCCTCTCCTCCAGGCCCCCACCCAGGGACCCTACAAGAAGCAGCTTCACGCTGCCAGTTCCCAGTAAAGCTGTTAGCTTCCCTGGGTTACTTCCCCACACCCCTTGACTTATTGTCCCCACTTTTCTTGTGTGGGGTTCCTCCCAACCCTCCTGCTGGAGGAGGGAGAGCCCCTAGTCTCAGGTAGCCCTTCCAGGTGTGATTAACCTGGAGTAACCCATGTTCATTTACCAGGGGAAGAGGGACCTGCTTATCCTGAGGCTAATACCTTCTTTCCTGCACATTCCTGTAGCTGTCTGCCTGACCCTGTCACACCTTACATTAGCTGTATTAGTTGTGTGGGGCTAATAAGAGTAAAACAATACACATTATTTTTGTAAAAAAAAAACAACTATGGCTTTTAATATAGCCAGCGACAGGTCTATTGAGAGCAAAGGTACAATATTAACATAGTCTGTTTTCAGAAGGGAAGTTTGGCTCAGGCCTATCTATAGGAGAAATATAAAGAGATGTTGACAAAAGAAAGTATACTTGTCTTTTTCCCCTAATACAGCAAACACAGATTGCTGAGGGGAGAGAAGGGGGAACTAACCAGAAATAAAGATGATGTTTCTTTTGCTACTTCAATCAGCTTTTTCCACAAACTATAGTTTAAAACTGACCTGTACTTGGTTTTCTCCCAGAACACAAAAATCTAGCAGCCACATGGCTGGGAGTATTCTATATGTTGCAATGAAAATGGCACTTCAATATTGTGAGAAAATCCATTGCAAACTGGTTTCTGAAATGAAAAGCATGGTCTGCCTTGATCAAAATTGCTGTCATGTGTTTGATTTTTCCTCCCTCTTTCCAACATGTACACAGCCAACATTACAAGACAGCTGGGAATATTATTACTAAACAATAACAAATCTTGTTTGTTAGAATATAGAATGATTGACATTCCTAAAGGTGTAAGCATGACAACTTGTCATCCAAATGAAGCTACTTCTACAGGTGCTGACAGTTTCTGACCCTGGTCATGTCTGGTGTGTGTACTGTCCTTTCCAGTTAAGAATGGAATGGTGAAAATGAGTCTCTCTGGAGATTGGGAAAGAAATGACTGTAATGTTAGGCAAGGCTTCAGTTGTATTTCAATCCCCCTTGTACACATGAGCATGCACATCCACGCAAAACACACACAATCGAAAGTCTTAGACCACCTCAACATGCACACAGAAAGAAGCCCACAAATGCAGATCTCTCTCTGCCCCAGGAGGGGGAGTCACCATTCTCCCTTGTCCTTTCACTGCATGCAGCTTCTAGAAATTGGAGCTCCACTTTTTGGGGAAGGCTGGGATGTTACAAAGACAGGAATACTTTTGACAATCAGTGATACTTCTACTGCATTAACTGTGTCACATAGCAACCAAGTATGAGGCCAAACTGGTAAGAAAATAAGTTTTATAATTTCAACCATTCTGTTACTTTAATAAAAAATCAATAATTAGAGTTTCCAGGGGCATCAGTGGGTGGAAGGAGTCATTAGAGCCAGAGTGAGGTTCAATAGATTGCACATTTGCTGTGAAAGCACAGGGTCTTTGTACAGATGGCTCTTGGCTTCTCGTGTGTTCACAAAATAAATCCTGGCTCCCAACAGAGGCACTGGGAGGAAACTTCACAAGGAGAACCTTTCCAAGATGTCATCCCTATAATGGAGATCTCACCTTGCTTCGTGCAAATGGGGCCTCTGCCTCATTTCTGCCCTTACTCTAAATGGTTTAGTCCTTCCACTAACCCAAAACATCTTGCCTTCTGTCATAATGAAAGTTCAAAACAAAACCAAGAGTCCAATCAGAGTCCAGACCACTTCATGACCACTGCTTTCTCCCAATCATCTGTATGTTTTCAGACCTTCAATCCAGGAGAAAGGAGAGGCACTTCTTTCCACCGGCTGCTGGAAGACCCAGCCTCAGCTCTTGAGAAAAGGAAGTGAGTGCCTGGTTCCATTATCTAAGTCCCTCTCTACTTCCTTGTCCAGGGTTTGTCCTCCGCTTTCTCATTGGGTTCCACTCTCTCATCTGATCCACCAGCAATGAAAAAAAACAACACACCATAAGCAAAATCTCCCCTTTTCATGAGTCCATTTCCTCTCCAGCTGCCTCTACATGGCTCCTTCTCAAAGGCAATTTAGATCCACAACTTTTTTCCACATAAGCTCACTCTGTTCTTGGGTAAGAGAGGTCACATAAGCCACTTCTCTTCTCAGCATTCATTGTCAGCCTGTAACTCATATGCTCCCTCTGGACTGCAAGTGCTAAAATCTCTCAGTTCTGGGCAGAATCCAGGCACAAGGTAGCTCTGGAATGCAATTTAAAGGCCCAGTGTACCCTGTGCAATCCCCAAAACCATGATTTGGCACTTATTTGCTATTTAGGTTTCTTTCTAGTATGGAAAACGTCAACAGATTCCTTATTTAAAAAAAGAATCCTTTGAAAGGTGAGTAGTTGATTATATTCTTGTGAATAAATCAAATTAAATGGAGGGCCCTGCCCCTTTAAGAACCAGAGGCCTGGAGCTGGACAGTCCCATCCATTTAGCCCTGCCTTTCACATCTGGGATGTGGTGTGGGATTTAATTAGTAAAATCAGCTTTGTACAGAGAAGCTGATTCTCTGGTACAGAGCAGCAGGAAACTGGGGGAACTGCCTACCTACCTACACCCACCAGAGAAGAGTGAGATTTCAGCAGAGGTTTGCCAAGGTAAGCAATGGAGTGAGTAGGCGCCAGTGGGGAACCTGGAGTAGGTTTCATGGAAAAGTCTATAGCAGTGGTTCTCAAACTTTTTGTATTGGCAACCCCTTTTGAACACTAAACCTCTGAGTGCGACCCCCCCCCATTAGAAATTAAAAACACATTTTTGATATTTAACACTGTTAAATACTAGATTTAAACCCTATTGCTTAAAATGCGTTTTGCCACTGCTTTTCTTGCTTCTTTTAAATCAAGAGTGAAACATATTTTTAGAAAAGTTATTTTTAAGTAAATCTTTATTTTAATACTTGACAGTAATTAGGGTTTAGGGTTCACAGCCTGGTGCAGGGATAGGGGTTGGGGAGTGCAGGGTCTCTCAGCCCAGCGCAGGGCTTGGGGTCAGGGCCTACAAAAAGGACAGTTACAATTAGATATTGTCAAACAAAGTGGTTTTTTTTCTCCTTCTAAAGACTCCACAGCTAAAGGGGAGGGGAACAAGGGATCACATTTCAAATGTGTTAACTGTTTTCCATCTTTTCTGTATGTTTAATACAGTTACATTTTTTTAATCGTATGTATGCCATGATACTAAGGAAGCTGAAGTCTCTGAATACTAAACCTGAATGTTGGACAGTTACATATTAACACCTTTGCTCTTGGGCCCATGTATTTCTTCTAAACTAATTAATATAACATCTATCCACAGCAGAAGTACACAGGAGATAGCAGCCTTGGAAACAAATTTGGTCATTCTCAGCTCTCGCTTTCAGAGGTCACATATAAACATAAGAAAATACTTTAGTGTTGATAACTAATACATAAGTAGATTCCCAGTAATACAGAACCAATTAATTGATAACCAATAATTGATAGATAAAATTTAATGTTCTTTGAGAGAGGGATTCTTGTGAATTCCAATTAGTTTCATAACAGCAAACCAAGGATAACTCAGCTTTATTTAATGTATTGATTAACAGTTTGTAAACACAAGCAAGTTGCATCTTATGCACATTTAACATGCACAAATTCAGCTTTGCGCAGCCACCAAAAAATGAGAAAAATAACAATTTTAAATCTGTATCTGTAGTGCAGGTGATTCCGCCCACCATTCAAGTCAACGAGTGTTTGCCTATACATGGTTTTCGCTTTATGTGCTGACTGCTGAATGTAACCCCTGCATAAGATGAGACTCGCCTATACAACAGAGGGGTGTACAGTAACCAACAGCTGTGGAAGATCTAGTGTGTAGTTCTGTGACAGACTTCAGCCAGCCTGCAGATTATCTCATTTACTCTTGATCTTCAAGGGTAGTTATGCTCTGTTTTCCTCCTATGTTATCAGTATAATCCTTCTCCGTTTCTTCTCTTAACTCATGCTCTTCCTTATTTTAGGGTACTTTCTGACACATGTTGTGGTTAATATTTGTTAAAATATCTCTAACATCAGTTTTCACATTTTGTGTTTAAGATAACCATATCTATAAAAACAGCTGAAGGATACTGGTGGGTAAAAGTCCACTAG